>JAWNOY010000099.1:6488222-7785867 GCA_035045545.1 Drosophila gaucha
CAATCAACATAAGCTGATGCTATTTTTGTGGAAATTTAACTATTTATGGAATATATATCAGTTATATATGTATGTATGAATATGAAATATATTTATGGGAATCTGTTGTGGAATTTCTATTAAACTCTAAAAACACTTGTTAGTTTACGGTTAAATGTGGGATGATACTGAATGAGAAGAATTATATTATTAAATTGTTTGAATTTTGCTATTTAACTACCTCTCTAATTAGTATTATTAACCAAGCATGTAAACATTTAACAAGCAAAAGTATATAAAAGATTGGAAAAGATATCAAACAAATACATTAAAATTACTTATATCAAGGCCAGCTTAAGACTGAAATTTGTATACTTTTTTAAATGTTGAAACTTAAGTTTAAAAAAAAAACAACTGAATCTAACCATATAAACTTTATATTTATTGAAATACCTCACAACTCATTCGAGGTATTATGATTTTTCCGAAACTTTCTATACCCTAGAAGTCATTCGAGGCATAATTATTTTTGCTGAAATCTATGTAAAAACCACATCGAGGCTTTGCCGATTCCATAAAGCATATATGTATATTCTTCATCAGGATCAACAGCTTATTCGCCCTAGTCCTTTCCGGCTGTCTGACTGTCTATCCGTATGTATTCAAGGTACAGACTTGAAATTTCTTTCAATAATAAACTTTTAGAGTAAGCTTTGATATAAACTAAAAATATCTTTTACTTAACCTGTTGATTTAACTAATTATATAAATTTAGCTGGAAAATACCAATTTTAGCACAAGATCTAATTTTAGGAAAATCCATATTGATTGCTTCGAATATTTTTAATTGAATGGAAACTCAAACTAAAAATTGAACTGTATATAAAAATTAATACAAGTATTTGAATAACAAATTGATTTCTGGAATGTGGAAGTCCGACTTTTGAAACAAAATTTCAATTCATAAAATTCTCAAAACATTTTCAAAAGACAAGCTTGTTTATTCAATATCTAATATAACATTAATATACATCTGCATAAAATATATTTTTCCAGGATCTTTTTTTTTAGAAATAGAAACACATACAAAGAGATGGACTTTAAAGAAATTCCTATATATTTATCATTGTATTTAAGAATTTCTTTGAAGTTAAGAAAAAGTATGAATTCAGGTTTAATGATATGTTAACTTTTATTACTTGATAGCTTAGATAATGAATAGTCAAGACAAATAGATATGATGCGATGCTGATGATTACTTAAGTCTTGAACTAAATAGGTAAAAAGGCGGCGACTTGCTAGAGCTGCCTTTTGTTTGGTTGTGGAGTCAACAGGTTAAGCGAATACCCTATGAAAAGTCGTAAAGTTTCGGCAGAAAACAAAGAAGCAACGGCAGCTCAAAGACTCGCCGCACGAGGCTGGGGTTAGACAGGGGTAGAAATTTCACATAATCCTAATTAGAATGTGGATAAATGTCGTGTGCGGCATTTCTCAACTTCAAACGTCTCGAGCAGGGGCGAGTCCGTAAGCAAAGCCAAACAGTCGGCTAATGGGAATAGAACGCGGCTCCGCGGGGTCTGTCAACAGCGCAGATAGCAACTGCTCTGATACAGCTCCCTATTGTAGACTCCGATTCAGATTCAGACTCAGGTGTGGGTGCAGGTGCTGCTCGAGTGTCAACACAGAAATTGGAAACAATTATAAAAGGCAGCGCCGACGTCTTACGTCCTCAAATATTTGCTAGCTTGTAAAATCTTAGAAAATGCACCAGATTCGTCCCCTGCCCCAACGCCATGTGCATTGCTTAAGAAGCCAACTTCTCACAAAAAGCAAACAAAGCGAATGTGAAACAAATGAAGATTCAAGACAAAGGCATAATTATATGCATATCTGTTGTTTGATTAAAAAAATCATTTAAGATGTTATAAAATGAATTTCAATTACGATAAGAAAATTTGAAAGAACTGATTGCATTGGCAATTCAGTAATTCACAATAGATCCATTTGATTTACTGTTAGAGACGTGCAGCGCCGTGACGAGGGGGGGGGGGGGGGGGTGTGAAGGGGGCGCTCGCCCCGGGCGCCCTGATTTTAGGGGCGCCGAACGCAGATCAATATTAAAATTTTACTATAAAACTTTTAAGACTGAACTCTTGTGGTATTAATGCGTTACTTTTGTACATACATTCACAGGGTGTTCATTAAAGACAAATTGTAAGATTTTTCACAAGCTTTGTTCGACATATATTGGGAATATATATTAGATATTGGGCCATTAAATTGTATATGCATTTGTATAAAGCATCGATTCCCAACCTGACAGTGTGCACGAGAACAATGCAAACAGCTAACGACTTTGTATTGGAAATAATAAGTGCAAAAAATAATTGTTCCCTGCCCTATGCGATAGTTTTGAAATGAACCATATGGAAACTCTGAAATTTATTGCTCATTTTGATTTAGCTTCAAACTATAAAAATATGGAGATAGCTTATAGGATATTTTTAGCCATCCCAGTTACGTCGTCAGCAGCTGAATGATCGTTCAGTAAATTAAAATTGATAAAAAAAAAACTACTTTAGATCTAAAATGGGACAACAGACTGAGCAATCTTAGTTTTCTATAAATATAGAAAAAAAAAATTTTTGATTTTGCTTCTCTAAAAGGTAGAAAAGTAAATCTTTAATAATGTAAGATATACTAAGTTATATTTTATATAAAAAATTGAATTTTTGTCATGTTTAAAAACTGTTACCGTTGAAATAAGATTTGTTGTTTTTAAGAAATTTAAAAAAAAAATTTTAAATTTTATTAAAGTTCTTGGGGGACGCTCGGTGAAGTTTTACCCCGGACGTGTTTGGGAAAAAGGACTCACAACAATGGATATGATGTATAATCAAATACTATTTATTATTTGGTTAGATGACTGAAATATAAATGTAGAAACAATCTGAAGGATAAAACATCAAGAAAAAGTCTTGGATCAGATAATTCTGTTTATTTTTAAGAAAACTATGAAGGTTTGAAAACAGATCCTCTGAACCGTGACAGCTCACAAATTGTCAAAATTTATGACATTTTTGACATGAAATTTGTTCAAAGTTTGGGCGGCCTCAAAAACTCTTAAAGTTACTTTTTATACTGATATTAACAACAAAAACTGTTTAAAAGTAAAAATTTAAGATTTAAATATAAAAAAAAAATTTTCTCAACAAAAATCAATCCTTTAAACTACTCGAAAAAATGTATTTGAATAATTAACGGAAATATAAAAGTAAAAACAATCTAAAGCATAAAACATGAAGTGATGAGTGATGAGTATTTTTGGGAAAGTTATGGAGGTTTGAAAACAGTTTCTCTGGACTCTAACAGATATAGAATAGAATAACTGATTTTGGAATTATAGGAGACGTTAAAATTAAAGTATATTAATGAGTCCTAATGTCTGCTAGAGTTGTCCGATCCAATCGTCTCCGAGGAAGCTTTCGCAAAAGCAGCTAAAAGTAATTCCAAAAAAACATCTGATACGTTTTTTTAATTCAATCAAATAGTTCCCACATAAGAAAGAAACTGCGAAAATGTAAATAGTTTTCATAGTTAAGCAAATTTATCATATAAACTATCTCAATTCACAGATTAAGCAGAAGCCAGTCAATTTTTTTGCTTAAAAAGCGAATGAAGTACATTTGGTCAGCAGGTTTACAATTATCAATCAGTATTAAAGCATCGCAGAGGGGGCTGGGAGCCCGTTTACAAGCCATAACTCTCTTTGCTGGCGGGTGAGGGGGAAGGGCTCTTTTACCTTTTTGGCTGGCGGCAAAGTCATAATTCAATAAATAAATGCAAGGATGACATGTGGACAGCGGCAACATATCGCATCGAATGCACTCAGATGCGCACGGCAAAAACTGGGCATCGGGAGCTGAATACCTCGACGCATCCTACGAATGAATGAAGTAAAATTTACGGTCGTCCATTCGTTAAGGAAAACAAAGGGACAATCGAAAAGGGGGCGTGGGCGAATGGGCGTGTGGACGCGTGGGCTGTGATTATATGCAGTCTCGCGGAAAAGATGCCACAGCAAGTGGCGTATGGAATACGTTAAGCCCCGCTCACCCCTGGCTCCAGCAGCGGATCCAGAATCAGAGCCAGAGCCAGAGCTGGAGCCGGAGCCAATGCAAATCTATTAACGTGTGGCCATTGCGGCACAAGGACATGCGTCAACGGGGCTGCTCCTGCAGGCGGCGCATGCACTCAACAGCTCAGCCCTTGCACAGTCACGCAGCGGGCTTTGATGGGCATCAGTTCCGCAGGGTGCTAAAAAACTTGGGCACAGGTAGGTGAATGTAGCAGGGTTAGTCAAGACTGGGAGTGAGAAAAAAAAACTATGAATAAAAGTGAGAGTAAAATTGGAGTAATAAGATTGATCCATAAAAACAATCTCTCTTATAAATTTATAAAATAAATCTATTTTATTTTATAAAATATTTTTTATTTTTTTAAATATCGCTAAAACAGGAAAAATATAAAAAATTATTTTTTCTTTTTAAATATTGCTAAAATAAGAAAAATATAAAGAACAATTTTATACTACACATTCTTGACTCAATTAAACAAACTAAGCAACAAGGATTTGGCTTAGAGTCTTGGATCAGTATATGAACGTCCTATAAAATAGGTTTCTTAAAATTTTTTTGGTTATTTTTTGTTCTTAATAATAATAATAACAATTAAAATGTTCGTTATTATTTAAGAATTACGAATATTTTAAAATTACCTTAAGCCTAGCAATACGATAATAGAGAGTTGGCAGCTTCGCGCCAATGATTCTCTAAAAAAAAACTTATAAATATTTAGAAAATTACATAGATAAGTTAAACAAGAAAGAGACTATATTCAGAGAGCTAAAGATCTATATAGCTAGAAATTCAGCAGACAATATCTCAATGAGAAATAAAGACTTATAAAATATTTAAAAAGACTTTTGCAGAGGATGAATTATATTTTCAGATAAATGTTTTGCCTTTCTAAAAACATAATTTTCCTTGATGTGCTGTAACACATCAAATGCAACTGAAAAAGCTATAATCCGACTTATTGCAATTCTGGGTTCAGATTCGAATTCAGAATTCAAAATACTTTATTAAAGTAAACCCTGAGCTTTGGTAACTACATTATGATAGTATACGTTATTCAGGTATTGATAAATTAACTCTAGATTTTTAAAATATTCTTCCATTCCAGTAATAAAACGAAATAAAATCTGGCATTGCTTTTTTCAAATATTGAAAACTTGTCATTGCCAGCTTGAGTACCCCTAATGTTACATACGAAACTTGTACGAGCATGGGAACTTGTTCACCGTTACCCATTTGGCTGTTAAACGCGATGATGATCCAGTTCCAGTCGCGTGGTAAGAAATTATGATGCATTTTTATGGATTTTCGATGTTTTTGCATCGTGCAGTTTTTTGGCAGGATTATGTTTCGTCAATGTGTGTGTGTGTGTGTGTATCTTGGAGTGGGACTGTTGCGTTTTTTGTCAAATGTGAAGCATCCTGTGCTGGGGTGCTTCTTTTTTCTTTTGCAGAAACTGATTTATGCTTCTTGATGGACGGTTTCGCTTCTGGTTTCGGGCGATGCAAGTAACTCCCGCCACGCCCACGCACTTGCAGCAAAAAATCAACGCGGCCAGGCAAAAAATTTATGCATTTTCATTGATATGCAAAGCACTGCAATCGGTCGCAGGGGCTCTGCTGTAAAAGGGGGCGTGGCATGCAGCGGCCATCGAAGATGAAGAAGAGGCTGAACTTGTGTGTGTGTGTGTGCGCGTTTCCGTTTCCGGTTGCGTTGCAATGCAGCTCGCGCGTGTATGAGTGTGTGTGGTGCGTACGTAGGTCGACATGTTTGGCGTATTGTCGAATTGCATAATATGCACTTTTTCATCGGCCATCCGCAAAAATTTACAGCCCTACACACATCGATTTATTGCCTGACAATTGTGCCGAATCCTGCAACAATGCCAATGGAAAATGCCATCGACGCCAATGGATTTGTGTCCTGTCCTGTTCAGTCGTCCAAATGGCGCCTGCTCCAGCTCAGCCGCTGGCCGAGGCTCAGGCTGAGTTATGAGTGCTCCGCCAGTCGATTGAATGGATTCTACATGCAATTGTCGTTGTTGTTGTTCTTGTTGTTGTTGTTTGGTCAAATTCCATCAACGAATTTCAATAACAATTTCCCCTTGAAAGCAGACGAAACGATCCAACGCTGTCCAACATCTCGATATCCATCCAACGTCCATTGACGGCAATTCGCGTGAAAAATAATGTTTTTAATATTGACAACATGAAAAATGTGAAAACAATAATCATAAATTTTTATTAACAACAACAACAACAACAACAGCAACAATTGCAACTGCAACGAGAAAAATTTCATTGCCAAATGCGTCGCGAATAACGATATTTCGCGAAAAGTAATCGCAATTATGCCACGCCCCCCTTTTGCCCACTTGTCCAAGTTGCTCGTTTTCGCCACTTTTTGATAGACATTGAATGTTTATGGCTGCATTTATTGAATTGAATGTGATAAAAGCTGTGAAAAGTATTTTTGAAAAAAAAAAATATTTTTTATCTTTTGAGATTTGAGAATTGATTTAATAATTTGCAATAAAATAAAAAAATAATTATATTTTTTGTTAAATTTTGTTAAAAGCAAAAGCGACAAATTTGATTACTTAGATTCATTTAGAAATACTTTGTAATAGGTTGGCAAAGGGTTTTACAATTTAGTCATAAAATTTAGGGTTTATTAGAAGACACATCTGCATCAGCAGTTAATGTTATATAGCCGAATCTTTTTATTTATATGTAAAAGAAGGCGTCGCAAAAACGTTCTTTCAACAAAGGCAGTAGATATAAGAAATCAGGCTAGATGGAACTAATATATAGTAGGTCGAACTACTATATCATATAAATTTATATAGTTTCTTAACAGAAAGTTAATATTAGTAGAAATGTTAATAAAATTGATATACTTTTTTTTGGCAAGTCAAAAATTACGAAAAACTGTGCCCTTGTTGGGATCATATGACTAGGGAAATCATTGCATCCCAATCAAATTAGGAAAGTATCTAAAAAGTTAGCTTAGAAGAATCTATATATTAAATTAGGTTGCTCTAGCTTCTATGATAATTAAAATATAATGAAAATATCTGTAGTTTCTCATCATTTATTTAACGAGCCCTAGCTGGGACTTCGGTTCGAGTTTCTCATCAATTTCAGTCTATTTCGTGGTATTGGAAAAACTTATCGATACTTTGAAACAAACTTTATTTTCGTATACGTGTAAAAATGCTATATATCATACTTTCCAAAAGGAAAGAGCTAGATCGAATAGGATATATCAAGAATATATATCATTGATGGGGTCTGCCACGCCTCGCTCTACTTGTTACATACTTTTTTAACAAAAACATCATATCCAGCTGCCTTATTTCCAATAGGTATTTCCCATGCTGCCCGCTTTGATCATTCTCTTATATGTTGTATCTATCCCCATTCACGGCCTATTAACAAACTCGAATATTTAAGTTATTAGTACTAAATAACATTTTGGTAACAATTCAGCTGAGGAATGCGCGTTCATTCGTCCAAATGCTATGTAAAACTGTGAGAGGGAAGAGAAAGAGAGGGAAGAGCGGGAAGAGGCAGGCAGGCAGCGTCTTGCGACTCCTGTTGGAGACGCGTTCCGGAGCACATCATCATCGTAAATCATGGTGGGGCTTTTGGTGGCTCGCAGTGGACATTTCGGTTGGTGGTGGACAACAGAGTGGAGTCTGGAGCCTGTGTGTGCCGGACTCTAAACATAAAAATAAATAAACGCTAGGCTGACAGGCGGGCTTGGGCCCAGGACGTTTCGTTTCGTTTCGTTTTGTATTGTTTATTTTGGCCCAGCGCGAAGCTCGGCGAGAAATGCAGCACACAAAAATTTCATTGGATCGCATTTTTGTCGCTGCAGTCAAGAGTTGGCCGAGAGATGGCGCTGCTGTGCTGTGTGTGCTTCAGAAGGGCCGAAAACGAAAACGAGAGACGCGCGCACTCAAAGTCGGGTGTCGCCCAGAAAAGGATTTCATAAAAATTGCGCAATTTAAAATGTCACAACATAAATTCTGTTTGCGTTTCTTTATGCAGCAGCTACAACAACAACAACAACAACAACAGAAACAGGAGCGAGGCGCAAAAGGCACAATAAGTATTAAATTTTGTTAGAAAGACCTGCACACACCGACACACAGACACACACACACACAAACAGATGTGCCATTGCGTCGGGGCGCAAAATGTCCTTCGACGCAAGGAAGCAACACTGGCTGCCAGTGGGCCAAGTGGCTGCAGGACATCTGTGGAGGGGCGCTGACGCCGCTGACTGGCTGTCGAGCTGAACTCAACTGAACGAAGCGAAACAAAAGAAATCCAAAATGCACTCAAAACCGCGCACAGGACACTCACACACAGTCCAGGACACAGGACATCGTGGCGAATGCGCAGCGCCTCTGCTCTGTCTAACTCTGTGTGTGTGTGTGCAGGGTGCCTCTTTGGTGGAGGCTACGCTTTGCCAGGCGCTGCCCCACAGCCCTCAGCGCTCTGCTCCTTCTGGTCACTCTGTTGCTCGTCAGCGACATCAGCCACGTCGTCCTCCTCGTTCTTCTCCTGCTTTTCCTCGTCCTCGTCGCCAGCCGGAAACGAGCCGACATTCTCGACATCCTCGTCGTCGTCGTCGCTGCTGTCGTCATCGTAAGTTTTCGTCTGTTTGTTGTTGTTTCTTATATATATATATTTTTTGTACCTATTTTGTTATATCTTTTTTCACGCCACGAAACTGATGTTTGGCCTTTTTGTTGCACTTATTGGCGTTGTTCAACACTGGAAAAAAGCTTATGATTAACATTATTAAACAATATGGAAATTGGAAAGTGCTTGGAAATTTAAGCGAGATTATCTTACGATCAATGCTATAACAACTCGAAAGTAAGTTATAAAGACTTGATATTTAATAAGATATTACTATTTAGTTAGCTTCTTTCAGCAATAAAAATGTTTAATAGATTATATAAAAAATTAAAAAAACATAGTATTTAAGAAAATTTTAAATTAAAGTTAATAAAATTTTGGCAAAGTTAATAATTCTTATTTAATGAGAATAAGGAATATTTTTTAGTTTATTTAATATTACATATAATATATATTTATTTACTAATTTATAATTACGAGAGGTGTTCGAATTCGAGTCTCTTTTTGCTATGCAACAAATTCTTTAAGGAGTATGAAAAAGATCAAAATACAAAGTTTTACTTATAAACTTAGATTCCTTTTAAATAAACACTGCAAATCAGTTTAAATTCCAAATTCTAAATTTTTTTTACAATATAAACTAAATTGGATTGATATAGAACCAGTTTAGTTTGTATTTTAAATCTAGTTTCAGCTTATATCATAATATTAAAGCAAAAAGAAAACAACTTTAGGCTAATCAGTTGCTAAAAAAACAATCGAACTTAAACCTTGATATATATATATATATATTATATACATTTCTCAGGATATAAAAATGGCTTGGCCTTAAGTGAAAATCTTTTGAAGATCTAGCTGCAAAGAAAAGATTTTTTAGATTTTTAATATTATATTACTATAAGCATAAATCAGACTATATTTAAAAGACACAAATTTTTGTCTGAGAACCAATTTTAGATTTGTATAATTCTGCTTTGCAAATGGAATTATATTACTAAGGCCTAAAAATATCTGGGTTCATTAATGAGTCCAACAAATTTATGAAGTCAAATCTGACGATTAGCTAAGAAACTCAACCGAAAACTGAAACTTTAACAGCTTTAGAAGAAGATATCCAAGTTTAGAAAGAGGATCCCTTGATTTTCTTTAATGTATAACTGGAAAATTAAGATAGTTCTAGCATGAACTATTAAAAATGGATTTGAAGAAAAGAAATTAGTTAAGTAATAATGTAAGTTTTGATAAAAAAAGGCAAAGCATAAAAATACATAAGAAAAATTTAAAATTTTTAAACAATAATTAGATATAATATAACATTTTTCTTTTATTCCATTAAAAAAGTATTAGCAAGTAGCTTACAATTTGTTGCAGTGTATTTGCTTTGCTGCGCTCGTCAGTGACATAAATCAGGACACAGCTTCGTCTCCCAATCGGTGTGCGTGTGTGTGTGTGTGTGTGTGTGAGCTGGAGTTGAAGCAACGCCCATTGTGCAACACTTTCAATTTTTTTTTATACGCTTGGCTCTTGTTTGTTTCTGTTTCTATTTCTGTGTTTTTTCTTCTACTTTTTTTCAGTGCACATTTGTTGTATTCATCGTGCTTTGTTTGCTTTTAATTTTTGCAAGTCCTTTTGCGCAACGATTTGTGTGCGACGAGTAGCTGCGGTGTCCTTTCGTTCGTCCTGCTGCTGCTGCTGCTGCTGCTGCTGGCATCAACTTCAACATGCGGAGTTGTCCTTCTGCGCTTTTCGGAGCTGGCCAACGAAAACTTCAGCTCCTGCTGCTCCTGGACATAATCGCGTCTGCATTATTGGTTGATGTTTGTTGCTGCCTGCATTTCTTGTCCTCTTCTCTTTTTTTCACATAAAAAGGACACAGGCGGACCCCAAATGCGAGCATTTGCAACACTTTTATCGCTTCGGCTCGCCACTGCAGTTGGGTGGGGGCATAAATATTTTGTTTACTTGGCCTCCCCCCTCTTTCTCTCCGTGTAGCACCTTCTGCCGTTTTCTCTGCGCTTCTATCATCGTGCAGTTGTTTTCCTTTTTGAAGATTATGTGTGTTTTGTTGCCTGACAGGGATCAGCATAAAATGCTGCAAGCTGAGCTTTTTTCCGTTGCCCTACACACTTTTTTCTTCAAGCTCTCCCCCAGCCACCTAGCCACCCCCTGAGGCACCCCCTAACCATGCGGGAGCCACACTGTTTGCACTGTTGTCCAAAAGGTGTATGTGTGTGTGTTGCCTTCAAATGGAAATTACACACGTATGTGCGCGTATGTCCTGTCCTCGCCCTCATCCCGCCTGCCGCCTCCTGTGAAATGCAAACAGCAAAAACGGGTTAAATGCTGTGGCGAATTTGTAATTAGAAATTGTCGCTTGGCGCATTTCATTCTGTTTGCTTGAGGTTCCCTCTTCCTCTTCCCTCTCCTCCTATTTGATATGCCAACACCTCCGCCTCCTTCCCCGCTTCCCGCTTCACTTGTTTCTAGTCCCAGATTTTTCTTGCCTTAAATATTTTATTCAAGTTTAGTGCTCAACTCTAATTACAACAAACATGGACATTGTGTAAATCCTTTTTTTTTTCATCCAAAACTAAAATATGGAATACATGTAGTTTATATGTAAATATGTGTGAGTATATACACTCATCGGCATATATATTTTGACATAGCGATGCCTTTAGCTTCTTTTTCAATTCTTTCTTATTTTAATTGAGAACAATTATTGACTTTATTTTTAATACTTAGTTATAATGTTTAAAACTATTTTAAAATATAACATTTTTTAATTTTTTATATTAAATTTGAATTTTAGGCAAGTTCAATAAGTGACATAAGTATTTTGACATCATTATGTTTGACCACTAAATATAATATTATGTCTTATAACTATAATTAAAATACAATAATACAATCAATATTTACAATGCAAAACAATTAATTTTCTAGTTTTATACATTATAATTATCTATAAAAAATTAATATTCAAATTACTTTTCTCTTAAAATAAGAACAAATTGAATTAGAAACTCAGGCATTGCTACATGTACAATTGTATGTGTGCTAGCTTCGCATTGAGTTAAGCATATAAAAACAGTTCATAGAAAAATATATATATGAAATTCAAAAACGTATGCAAATTTTACAATATATATAAAATATTAAAATTTTGAAGTAAAAAAAAAATTAAAAAGAAAATGTATGAAATTCTAAAATATGTTTTAATTTATAGAAAAAATATTAAAAATAAAAATATTAAAATCGAAAATTTAAAAACACAATAAGAAAACAACAAAAATTGAAAAAAATATTTTCTTAGTCCTTTTGCTGTTATTAAATACTTGAAGTTCTTTCCCTCTTTGAGTATTTGACAACAACGAATATCCATTTATGTTTACTTGGGCTGCATATACTTACTATTCTGAATTAAATATTTTTAAAAATATTTAATTATTTATCCTTACTTTTGGTAGTAAATGTGATTGTAAAACAAATTATTTGTCTACTAGTAAAAGATGAAATAGCGCAACAAAAAGCGAACTACACCATCAAACTCTCAATGCATCCTAACCGTCTTGCAAGGTGTTTATCTCGGGTCTGCTACCGAATTCATTCAGTCAACATGACTGTTAGTTAATTGTTATTATTATAATATAATAATAAATAACAGCAAAGTATTAATAAAAAAAACGTTTGCTAACTATCTAAATTTTTAAACAAAAATTTTTAGATAATTCAAATACTTTTACTAGGAAAAGTTGTATATATATAACATGTTTAAAATATAATAAAATATTCAGAAAATAAAGAATTTGTTTATTTAAAAATCAGTTTTGGTATAAACAAGTGTTATATTTATATTTAAATTTATTTGAGCAACTGTTTTTATTGGAGTGAAATGCTTTGATTGTGAATATTCTCGTAATTATCTTATGATTTACAACTGCCCAATGAAGTTCTCTCTCGCTCACACTCTCCCTCTCTCTCTCTCGAACCTCTAAAGCGTAAAGCATCCTTTCCACGATTTATTGCTCATTCACTTGCAGTTTTTCATTTTCCTCTCAATATTTTCATTTAACTATTTGTGTGTTTTCCTCACGGGTGAAAAATTATGTCTTCATATGGTCTGGAAAAATGATTACAGCGCCGCCAGCTGCAATTGCGGGACATTGGGGCAGGTCCTGCTTAACAAGTATATATTTAAATATATGTATATATCTGCCTATACATATATATATCTCATATCTGGCCATTCATTCGTCTGGGGTTTTCATTATTCACGCGAGCGACTTCAGTGAATTTATGGCAGGGTCACATTTAATGCTGATTTTTATGCCTCGCTTTTAATGTTGTTTTTATTCTCAACTTTACGATCATAAATGTCGAAAAGGGGTTTGATTTATATCCCAAAAAGTTTTGTACTTTCCTCCACACGACTCGACATTTATGTTAAAGTCCTTGATGCTGCGACAACCACAGCGAATGCAATTCAATCTGCGAGTTTCTCATAAAGAAAAATATATCAAATATGACAGGATATAAAGAATGGATGTTCTTCAAAGATGTTGTTAGGTCTGTAACAAATGAATGTATATATATTAATCCTATAGAGTTGCTTTGACTTCAAAGTGTACTAATGAATTTGTTCTTCATAGAAAAAAGAAGACTTAAAGAAGTACTTCAAACAGGAAAATTCCATTTCTAATTATCTAAGGTTATATATTTATGTATAGATCTGTTCCTCTTCTTAGCTATAGCATAGCTGTCTATTGAATTATTGTACACTTAAGGTGCAATCATCTGGCATTCCTTAGCTTTCGCAGTTTCACTCTGCGTCTCGCTCTGACATCGCCTTTGGCTGGATCGCACAGACTTTGTTTATGGCTGCATCTCGCATCTTGCAGGAGCGACTCGGTTCGAGTGGTTGGCAGTGTCAGTGTCAGTGGATGCCAGGTGCCATATATTTGCCACGCCCCCAGCTTCATAGCGCCCACATCTTGGGGACATCCTCATCATCGTCTTTGTGCCCCGTCTCAGCCATGGAAAGCTCTGATCTATGGACTCTTTGCCTGGCAACGTTTTCGTGTCCGACTTGTCTGGGATGGATGTGGTGGAGGAGGGGGCAGGGCAGGAGGGTAGGGTTTTTTTGCGCTGCTCCTACAGCTTGCAATTTATGTGCATCCCACATGGAGCTGGCGCTGTTGCTGTCGCTGTCGCTGCGCTCGTCCTTGTCGCGCTTTGCTGGCTGTGGTAGACGACGTTTTTGCTTTGTTTTCGTATTTATGGATTTTCATTGGCGCAGCTAGTTCTCGAGGAGTGAAGCAGCGAAGGAGCGAAGGAGCCGGAGCAGCAGCGACGTTGTGTCAAAACGCAAATGATTTATTGAACTGACAGCCAGCAGTGAATTTTGTCGAGTCAAGTCGCAGGACACAACGATGCGGCAGCCAGGCTCGTCGTGCCGTGCCCGTCGCTGAATGCGACACCGATGAGAGCAGAGCAAGGACGAGCCGGTGACTCACGCTCCCGCTCCCGCTCACGCTCACGCTCAAGCTCCCACAGGTCCTGCCGTCGCCTCGGCTACACTTTCTAGTTTTGCCGCCATTTCTTGTTTCGATGTTGTGCACTTTTTGCTGCAACCCGAGATTGGAAGGCGGAGCCGGAGCTGAAGCTGGACCAGCAGCCCGCTCAACTCAACTCAACTGAAAACTGAAAACTGAAAACTGAGCGCAAGAAATGGCACCGATGTGAAATGAAGTTTTGATTTAGTTCAAAATTTTTATCAAAAGAAACGCGTTCCTGCTGCTGTTTTCCTTTTCTCTCTCTCTCTCTCTCTTTCTCTGAATGTCTCTTTCTCGCCACATGCAGTTTTTTCTAATAAATCACAGCATGGGTTGTCTCTGATATGGGCGGGACCTTTCGGGCGTAATGGAATTTTGATTTATGCCCCACCAGCCATAATGCAAAAGTTCTCACAATAACCGTGGCAAACACTTGGAAATTTTAAAATAATACCTTCAGCGATACGTATACGTACTGCTTGCACAATATTGATTGCGCAAACGTTCTGATAAAACTGTTAATTGCTAGACAAACACGTTATTTTATTTATATTTCTTTGTATTTGAGAATTGGAATCGAAACTTTTGAAATGAGGGAACCCGATTTGGTTTATATATTTTTAATGAATGAGAAAAAGGTTTAAATATTTATAAATATTCTTTAAATAATAATCGAAAATATTTATTTTTAAAAATATAAAATATATATAGTTAAGGAAAACTTTAAGTAATTTAAATCCAAAATTTCTTGGGGTATCCAGGATTATGGGAAACTTTCAGCAATTAATCTAGCTTGAAATTAATATACTATTTGCCTACTGCAAATATTTTAAAATTATATTTTTGGATTTTAATAAAAGAAAAATATATTATTAATAAAGCAATGAAGTTTATGGAACTTAGCTATTATTATATTCGTATAATATATTTTAAAAAAAGTTTTGTTGGGGAAATAATTTAAATAATATATATATATTAGTAATAATAATTTATATATATATAATAATAGTAATATATAAATATATAAATAATAATTGAAAACAGTAGTAATATTAATATAAAATTTACATATATATGTAAATATGTATAACAATAATAATAAATAATATATGAAGAATATAAATTTGAATTTCACGAATTTGTTTTCGAATCTCTCAATGTAAACATTTTAAAAAAAATTAAACGATTTTTATTAATATTGCTATTCAAAATCTTACAAATATTATTGTATTTTATTATATTTTTCTCATTTTATAAATATGAAATTAAATTGTATTATATTATATTTAAATTTCCAACAAGTTCCGATAATTTCTTATGTTTCGGCATTAATTTATTTATTCACTCATTTTTTACCCCTTTCTTTGCTTCACTTATAAAGTAAAACTGAAACAATTTAAGTCACTTTTGCAGATCTGGCAACCCTTTTTGTTTTGGGGACTCGAGCTTAAAAATATAATTCTTATAATCAAGCGCTTGCCAATGGATCGGATTGTCCTATTCCTGTTTATATGTAAAAACTTTTACACACTCATCCCTCAGCGGCCCACTAAATGAGCATGTGAAAATCTCAGCGTGTGTGTGTGTGTGTGTCAGGACATTCTCTGTGTGTGTGTGTGTGTGTGTGTGTGCTCATCAGTGCGCCATACGCTTGCCATATCCTGTGGCATGCATAAAGAAAAGTGTAATAAAATTTGATTTATTGTAGACAAGATTCGAGTTGGATATGCTGCTCGCTCTCTATGTGTGTGTGTGACTTGTGTGTGTGTGTGTGTGTGCATTTCGCATGCTCATTCGCTGCTGCTGCTGCTGCTTACACGCCTGCGTCCTCTGGCGTCTCTCGCTCTTTGGCCTGCCCCTCGGATGGCAATGGCAGCCATGTCTTCCTCCTGCGCCGAGTCTATCCGGCGAATGAAGCGTCGGAATTTACGTAGCCACCCACTTGCCACTGCTAGCCGCCTGCCACATGGCAACTGGCAACTGGCAACACATGACAACACGCCCAACTGGCAATGGCAGTGGCAGCGGCGCCTCTGCCGCCCCCTGTGCGGCTCATGCATCATTCGTCTAGATATCATCCATCTCGTTGCTGGCGTTTACCTCGGCACATTACCCACACCGGATCCACACACACACACGCACACATACACATACAGCAGCAGCATAACCCTGCCCCCACCCCCACCCCCACCCTCTAACGCTGCCCTACAATCGCATTCACATTTTCTGACACTTTGCAAAAGTTTTGCTGTTCGCACTGCAGGCGCTTCTCCTCCTGCCACGCCTCCCGCCTACGCTCGTTCCTCGTCCTGTCGCCTGTCTGTGTGTTAGTCTCATTAGTCCTCTCCGGTGGCGGCTAATGGAAGGCGTTACTTTCAGCTGTCTGCGTATGTTTTTTGCTGCGAATTACTAAAATATACTTATGTACATTTATCTCAAGCATTCGACTTTTTTTTCGCTCCTAATAACCAGTTCTCTCATCTCTCTCTCTCTCTTTCTCATCCTCTCTCTTTCAGTTTGACAACAGATCTTAACGACTGGAAAGGATTTAGCTCAGTGTCTTTATAGATTGTTGAATATTTATGACTAGGAATTAAGTGAAGTTGCAAAAAGGTTTGAGTCTAACAATTTATATATAGCAAAAGTGACTCAGATATTTGACAATTGCTATATATTATATTATATATATATATATTATTTATTCTGAATATGCTTATAATATACATAATTTAAATAATATTATATATTTTAATAAATTATATATAATATAAATTTTATATACATATTTATAGTAATTTATGATATTTAAACATTATATATAAAATATTTTAGAGATTATAATTATATTGTATATCTTGTTGACTACAATATATTCCTATAAGTAAATGTAGTATCTTTATAGAAAACACATTTTATATTCAGTACGTTCATCGTAGGGTATTAAAGCTAGGTTATAAGATCTATTCATTGGAGATCACGATGACTATACAGTCGTGTATAGTGAACACTCTGTACAGTGAACACCTTGATATACTGTTGGAAACATTCAAATTTTTACTTGGAGTACTCTAAATAGGTTCAAAAGTCACTTTGTAAACGCAAGAAGCAAACGCCAATTCTTTTAATAAGCAAACATTTATGTTTTCTTATAAATGTATTTTAATAATCTCTTGAATTTAAATACCAAAATTATATTTTATGAAAATAAAACGAGTTTTTGAGCAAAAGTTTTTACCTTGATATAGTGAACAACCTTAATACTGTGAACAGTCCTTGCAATGCTTAGTGCACTATATCCAGGCATGACTGTATATAACATGTTGACTACAGGTACATATTCGGAAATGTACATACATATCTATATAGAAAACACATTCCATATTTATGTTCTTCTAAGGGTACTATAAATTTTCCATAAGATCTATAAAAGGAGTTTATTATAAGTGATTTAAAAATCTATATTATATTATATATGTACATATATTTTATATTATAAATAAATTTATATACTATTAAATCACTCTATTCTATTCTATTTTCAATTAATTCATTTCCATTTCCCTATGTTTCTATACTTACTAGTTTTCCAATTCGAAAAATAGCTTTGCCTGCATTCAACTTTTGGTACACTTAGGAATCACATCTATGTCACACAGTTAACAATCAATTAAAGAAAGTACTTTTGAATTAAATAATAATTAAACCAATTTTTGTGTTATAAAGAATCAGAATTCATAAAAAAACGGGTTTTAAAGGTATCCCATTCTAATTGTTAATTCTTTTTTTTTTTAACTTAAACATTTTATATATTGCCTCAACTGCATTCAACTTTTGGTACACTTAGGAATCTTTCACATCTTTCCGTATGTCACACAGTTAACAATCAATTAAAGAAAGTACTTTTAAATTAAATAATAATTAAACCAATTTTTGTGTTATAAAGAATCAGAATTCATAAAAAAAGGTTTTTAAAGGTATCTCAAAATAATTATTAATTCGTTTTTTTTTTAACTGAAACATTTTATATATTGAATACCTTAATGTCAATGACAAAAATTAAATGAACTATTATTTAAAATTTAAATGAGATCTTTTACATTTTTGATCTCCAAGCAGAGAGCGTTAG
Source organism: Drosophila gaucha (assembly GCA_035045545.1). NCBI lineage: Eukaryota > Metazoa > Arthropoda > Insecta > Diptera > Drosophilidae > Drosophila > Drosophila gaucha. Next base: position 6,506,674 of record JAWNOY010000099.1, read on the forward strand.
AAAGTAATTTTAAAAGGTTATCCTATTTAAGTGGCGCGCAGTGTATATAAAACCCTGTCAACAATTAGGTTTTTATATGAAAACCTTTTTTGTTTTTTTTTTTAAGAAATTTTTAAATGCTTCGATATGCTTCGACAATATTTCTGAAGCATAACAAAAATGATATCAAAGGCGAAACTGTGAAAAAATATATAATAAATAGTAAGTATTACAATCCTTGCAAAGCTATTTCTGCTAATTAGTAAATAGCATTTTAATTAATAATTAGTAACTGCTTTGTATTTCTATTAAGAAACAGTTTTTCTTCAAATAATTAATTATAAAGTGTACATATAATTATGCCCTTGACTGTTTGTTTTATGATTTACCGCAAAGCGACAATCAAATGCATTTGGTTTTTGGTATAAAAATTTGATATTATGCCTTCAACGCCTCGAGCGTCTTTTGTCACACACACACACACACACACATATGTGTGTGTGGCTTATCAAGCGGGCAAACAAAAAAAGAAGAAGAAGATGAAGAAGAAAGAGAACCGTTATTTGCGATGCATGACACTTTTTAGAATTTATGTGTTTGTATCTCATTAAACGGAACGAGGGCCGAGAGCAGGACAGGTGCTAGGGTTAGGGGGTTGAGTAGGGGAGTAGGTGGGTGGGTGGGTGAGTGGGTGAGTGGTGCAGAGCCGTCAATGGAGCTGAAACAAGGAGCCACACTGAGGCAGGCGAAAAAGTTTTGTGAAACATTTTGGCCCAAAAATTATCTCTTAACACAAATGTGACACCAAATGCCACGCCTCCCCCCGAGGCGAGACGAGGTGTATGTGTGTGTGCGTGTGTGTGTGAAACACATCATAAATTTTAAGTGAAAATGAATCCTTTGGCAATTGAAGTTTTCGAGGAGATTTCGTTGGCATTTTGGATCGTCATCAGCGTCGCAATAGATACGAGAGACACCCACACACACACACACACACATTGAGTAGTAGGCGTGTGTGTGTGTGTGGCATCTATGAAGTTCGTATCTTAATCCTTTGTTGCCCATAAATCAGCGAATCGCGTTCGCATTTTGCGCATGTTCCTGTTCCTGCCACGCGCCTCTGCCCCGTGCCCCGTGCCCCCTGACCCTGCCCCCTGACCCTGCCCCCCTTCTCTAGCCACCACTTGAGATACCAGCTATAACCATGTGCCCCATAATTCAGGTTTAATTAACTCGGCGTGTTTATTAGCAAATATTAGTTTACAATTTGATATGCCATGTTTGAAATCCACAATTAACTGGGATTTGGCCAGAACTCAGAGTCAGGGAGGGGGACTCTCCCCCAAGGAGTCGGGCGGGAGCTTCCCTCAGTGCATCATAAGCAATGAAGTCGAAATGAATGGTATATAGCTAGCCAGTTTTCTTAAGGGATAGATCTAAGTTAAGTACTTTGGATATAGTTCTTAAAAAAACATATTTAATGACTTAACATATATAACTATATCTTGAATAATATCTACATAAATGATATATACCATATATGTATACCTAAAGATATTGAGTGATTGACTTATTGATAATTAGAAGTTTAAAGAAGAATTTCTTTCAAACACTTTTATATGAGTGGAAAGTTAAAATTGAGGCAGAGTTTTGGATAGATTCGATCTTGAAATTATCAAAAACCGAAAAGTTAAAACAATTGCTAATTTAATATTTCATTCCAGTTGTACCTTAAATGTTGCTTGGCGATTGGATAAAAAATCTGATGTTTCATTCCAGTTGTTTCTCCTGATTCAGTAGTACCATTCTAGTTCTTCCATCGTTGACTGTTTGCAATGGAATATGTTAGCAGATGTTTCATTCCAGATGTTCCCATTCAAGGTTTTTGTATAATGAGACTTTGCAATAATGGAACACGTATTTGTATTCAAGCGTTCCATTCCAAATGTTCCTTCGTTGGTTGTTTGCAAATTTCATATGCATTCAGGTGTTTCATTTCAGCTGTTCCATTGTTGACTGTTTCCTATGAAAGCACATATTCCATTCCAAGAGTTCCCGTCCAATGCATTTGGTGAATTAGACTTCCAATAATGGAATGGAACATGCATTTGCAATCTTTTATTCCTTTTCCTTCCTTGATTCTTTTCAATTGGATTTGTAGACAGATGTTCCATTCCAGTTGTTTCCTCATTGCCTATTGCCAATTGGTTAGCTGATCAACAATTCCATTCCAGCTGTTCCATCGTTATATAATAATGGAATGGAACATGCATTTCTAATCTAATATTCCATTTCACATATTCCTTCGTTGATTCTTGTCAATTGGATATGTAGACAGATGTTCCATTCCAGATGTTCCTTCATTGACTGTTGCCAATTGGTTAGCAGCTAATCAAGTATTCCATTCCAGTTGTTCCATCGTTAAGTGTTGCCAATCAAATATTCCATTTCACCGCATAATCTCAATAATGGAATGGAACATGTATTTGTAATCAAACATTCCATTCCAAATGTCCCTTAGTTGTTTGTTCCCAATTGGATATACATTCAGGTGTTCCATTTAAAAATATATTGAAACTTAATAATTTATTGAATATTTAAATATTTGTGATCTGAAACAATTCCCATTAAAACGCCACAAATAAAATGGAAACTTTGAATATTTTCAATTTGAAACATAGAACTTTTTATTTCTGTTTTTCTTTCTTGTTGTTTTTGTGTTTTTATTGAATTCATTTTGTGTTTTGTTAAATTTAAGATTTCAATTTGCAAATACAGAAACAATCTGATTGGATAAATTGATGTAGCCACTGAATGATATTCTGATTGGGATTTCGGGTTCGGTTTTTATTGCGATTCGTTCAACTTACTTAGGAGCTAGGCGAAAAAGGAAGCAAAAGGAGTTTTTTCTTTTCATTTCTAAAAAATAATATCACAAAAACTCAAATACAAGTCGTATACATATATGTATATGTATGTAACGTACATAGCTATATCATAAGTGGATCTATATATATATATATATAAATTAATTAATTAATTAATTAAATGGTTGCTGATGATGTGCTGCTTCTTCTTCTTCTTCTTGTTGATGGCAATGAAATGTTTGACATTTTGTTAGTTTTCTTTTTGGAAGTCTTAGGCTTAATCTTAGGTTAAATATATATATATATATATATATATATATATATGTATATATATCTATATATTGTTGAGATTTGAGTTTGTAAACTTTTATATAGTAATATTTATATGTGTATATAGTTTCAAATAGTTTTATATAGTTAGTTGTATAGTATTTTGTATAATTTATGCGTATACATGAGTTGCCGTGATTACATTTTGATTTGACTTTAATTGTTATTAATTAATTAATCGTATTTCGTATGTTTCTTCTGGAAGGAAATTGCTAATTGCTAAATTGTATTTACATTAAACTATTCAATTGTTGCCTCTTGGCTTGGTATACATTGATTTTCTGTTGCAAAGGAACTAAATTATAATTTTAATATTTTTCTTTTTTAATATTTGGTTTTTTAACATTTTTTACGTATACTGCGTTGCATTTTTGTATTTGCTTAATTCGTATTAATTAGTTTTGTTTTTCTTTATTTCTTAGTTTTCCTTTTTTGGCACGCTTTTTGACCAGGAATTGCGAAAAATGATTTCGATTTGCATTTTCATTGAGCAAAAATCTAAAATTCCACTCAATAAATATCCCTCTCTCGCTCTCGCTCTCTGTGTGTGTGCTCAGAGACCTGTTTCGATTTCACTCAATTGTACCCCCACCCATTTGAGTGGTTGCTATTGTTGTTTTGCTGTTGGCTGCTCCATCCAATCGCATGGGTCAGCTTGTTTTGCTTTTGTATTTTGTTTTTGTGTGTTTGCTTTTCGTTTTCATTTTGACGAACTGTTGTCGTCGCCTTTCGTCAAACAGCTGCGCACACTACAGCCATCTCACTCTTTAGCACGCCTGCAATTGCACTGCACTGACGGTGTGTGCGTGCCTGTGTGAGTGCTCTTTGATGGACAGCAGTTCGTCAAAGTGGTGGTAATTGAATTTCAGACGCCTCTCGCGCGTGCGAATGCGACGGCATGCTGTGCGAATTGGCAAACAATAAAAACGCGTCAGCGATGTGACGTCACACACACACTACCCCAGACAGTCAGCATGGGGCAAGCACACAAGTTGGGGAAATATTTGCCGCCAATTCAGCAAAGTAGGGGAAATGCTTCTGCAGAGAGCAACCGAGAGAGCAAAAGAGAGAACATATCTGCACACTCGATGCGCTCTCTTTGATCAGAAATCAATGCAGAGCTCAGCAAAAAGAGTTTAAGCGCTCACACTAAACAACACAATTGCGAATAAAAAAAGGGATTTCGAAATTTGTTATTTAGTGTCAATTTTAGGCATTCTTCGAGGACAGTTGCTTGGCCAGCTCCGTGTACTTGAGAAACTTGGACTGTGGACTCTCGTCGTAGGGCGAGGGTGAGGTCTGCGGCAGCTGCTGGGCCGGCGTTGCCGGACTGCGCGAGGCCGAGCGCTTGGGCGATGCCAGAGGCAGCGACTTCGGCGACTGCGCAGCCGCGGGCGACTTCAGCGGCGGCGTCTCCTCGCCCGGCTCCTTCACGAAGTGCACCTTCGACAGGTGATGCCGATAGGCGCCCTTCGACCCGAACGGCGTATCACAGAAGGAGCACTTGATGATCGAGTCCGCCCCGGCGCCCGCGCTCAGCAGCGCCTCGTTGCACGCCCAGCTGAAGGCGACCAAGTCGCTGCCGTTGCCCAGCACCGGAATCGGGGGCCCAGACGTGGAGGAGCTGCGCGTATTCGAGGCTGGAGGATCCGTTGTCTCGCACAGCTTTTGCAGGGCGGCCAAGGGATGGGCCTTTGGCTTCTTTCCATTTCCATTTCCATTATTATTATTATTATTATTATTATTGTTATTGTTGTTGTTGTTGTTGTTGAAGCAATGTCCTGAAAGATTGTAAGGGTAAATGTGAATAGATAGAAATCGAATAGATAAATGTAAATGGGGAATATTAAAATATGGAATTATTTATTATTGATATTAACTTTTATCTGAACTAAGGAAAACTTTTGATGTGGAGAGCTTAGGGATTTTTTGTGAAATTATGAGAGGGTAAAGGAATTGCAAGAAAAGTCTAGTCAGTTTAAGAGTTGAGATGAAATCAATAAAGCCGATATTGAAAAAAAAGAACAGATCGAATAGAGTTGTTGTGATAAATTCATAATAATAAGGACTTGAGTACGGGAATATCTCTCTTATTACGGGAATATCTCTCTTACATCCCGTACTTAAGTCCTCATAATTAATATTTTTATCGAACTTCTAAAGATCCTTCATATATGTATTATAGGTAATTCTAATTATTTTTGTCTTAACTAAAATGTTCATTGTACTCCAATTCTATAATAATATATATTATCTAAGTCTTCTATTGAATCAATATGTCTTAGACCTAAAGAATTACTATAGATATTGTATATAAGTTTATTTCCTATTTACCGAAAATTGAATTCAATTTCAAGAAATTAAAATAAGGCTCCAAGAAACAAATTCTGTCTTATATTTCCTACAAGATATTTATTTTTTTAATACTTCCGCAATTAAATTTTCATTTGATATAAGGATTACCAAGGAATAAAGATTCTTCTATTAGGAAAGATGATTACTTTAAAATCTAGAACATTTTGAACTTGGATTCCATAAGGAGAAAGTCCTAAGCTGGTTATGCTCAGTGTAAAGGGGTTTTGAACTCCTTTTAATCGAACCTGTTGGAAATTTTCCAAGTCTACGAATTTCCGATAGGTGAATCGATAGAAAATGAGATGAAGAAATCGAATACCTATTTTTCCTATGGAATCTAAAGGAAATCTCCTAATTCTAAGACTTCCTATAGGTCAAATAAGAAATCTTTAACATCCTTTTTTACCTTGGAACCTTTAGTATTTTTGTCAAGTCTCAAATCCCCAATAGATCTATTGAAGGAATAAGAGACAATCTTTTAGACCCTTGTCTAAAAATTTAGGTTCCTCAAGTCTATTAATTTCCGATAAATTAATCGATAGAACACAATAAAAAGAAATCGCATACCAATTTTTGGTATCTAAAGTAAATCTCCTAATTCTAAGACTTCCGATAGATCAAATAGAAATTCTTTAACATCCTTTTACCTTAGAGCCTTTAGGATATCTGTCGAATATCAAATTCCCGATAGATCTATTGCAGAAATAACAGACAATCTTTTAGACCCTTTTCTAAAAGTTTACGTTCCTCAAGTCTACTAATTTCCGATAGATGAATCGATAGAAAATGAGAAGAAGAAATCGGATACCAATTTTTCCTACGGAATCTCAAGGAAATCTCATAGTTTTAAGACTTCCGATAGGTCAAATAGGAAATCTTTAACATCCTTTTACCTTGGAGCCTTTAGGATATCTGTCGAATATCAAATTCCCGATAGATCTATTGCAGGAATAACAGACAATCTTTTAGACCCTTTTCTAAAAGTTTACGTTCCTCAAGTCTACTAATTTCCGATAGATGAATCGATAGAAAATGAGAAGAAGAAATCGGATACCAATTTTTCCTACGGAATCTCAAGGAAATCTCATAGTTTTAAGTCTTCCGATAGATCAAATAGAAATTCTTTAACATCCTTTTACCTTAGAGCCTTTAGGATATCTGTCGAATATCAAATTCCCGATAGATCTATTGCAGGAATAACAGACAATCTTTTAGACCCTTTTCTAAAAGTTTACGTTCCTCAAGTCTACTAATTTCCGATTGATGAATCGATTGAAAATGAGATGAAGAAATCGAATACCTATTTTTCCTATGGAATCTAAAGGAAATCTTATAGTTTTAAGACTTCCGATAGGTCAAATCTATTACTTCCTTTTACCTTAGAAACTTTAGGATATCTATCAAGTCTGAAATTCCCGATAGATCTATTGAACGAATAACTGACAATCTGTTAGACCCTCTTCTAAATAATAATGCTCTCAATGTCTCTCATCCCCCTCTATAGATCCCTCCCTCAACCCTCATCCCATTCCCCCCTTACCAGTATTATTGTTGTTGGTCTCGACGCCGCTCAGCTGATCGAACATGGAGTTGAGGGCGAGGAGGCTGCCGCTCTCCGAGCTCTGGGCAGGCGGCGCTGGCGGCGAGTTGTTGGAGCGTTCGCTGCCCGCGCCTGGACTCTCTCGCGGATTCCCTGTGGCATGGTCTATGCTGAACTCCTTCTTCACATTGATCAGATGTCGGCTGCTGGGCTCTAGCTCCCCGGACTCCGGCTCGACGGGCTCCGACTTGATGATGGGCGGTGGTGGTAGCGAGGGCGTGGCCACTGCCGAGGAAGCCGGAGTGTCGGGCGTGCGCCGAGGCGTGGCCTGCTGCCTGTCCGGCGTATAGGCGGACTCCACGCGGCTGGCGGAGCTCGACTCGCTCGCGCTGCGATCCCTCGCCTGGTAGGAGGAGCGCAGCAGCTGCATCTGCATGGCCTGGGCATCCATCAGGGGCTTCGTGTAGTCGCTGCTGTCGTCGATGCCCAGACGCTTCAGTATGCTGGCGCCCAACGGAGTTCCGGTCTCCGGGTAGCCGGGCGCCAGGCGACCCACGCGCGACTCGAAGCTCTTCTCGATCAGCTGCTCCAGCGCGTTGAGCACGGACGGAGCACCCGAGCTGCCGCTGCCGCTGCCGCTGCTGCTGCTGCCGCCTGGCTTCTCCGAGTGCAGCGACATGCTGGGACTGGCCAGCCGCTGGTCCTGCGGAGGCGCCCGCCTGGGCGGAATGGGTATGCTGTCGCCGAGGCACTTGCGGATGTGCTCCACGAAGAGCGCCGTCTCGATCTTGCTGCCGCACTTCTCGCACGTGATCTTCGTGGCGGCGGCAAAGTCGCGCAGCGGCTTCAGCGCCGAGTCCAGCCCCGACCCGGAGCCACTCCCCGACCCAGAGCGCTCCAGCTCGAGCAACTTGCGCACTGGCAGCGACTTCTTGCGCTTCTCGTTGCGCGTCTGCCGGCCCCGCTTCGAGGGCTGCCCCGCCGAGCCGCCCGCCGCTGTCGGCGCCGGCGGCGACACCGAGGAGGAGCAGCTGGACGCCGCATCCTTGTAGTGCGACTGCTGGGCCATGTGCGTGCTCAGCTCCTTGAGCGTGGCGAACGCCTGCTCGCACACCTTGCACGTCAGCACGGCGCTGACGCTGGGCGCAGTGGGCGTGGCACTGCTGGAGGCGCCGCCCTGGGCGCCGTTGGGGGGCCGCTCGTCGCCGGACTTCCAGGAGATGATCTGCTCCTGCGATATGATATTGGTGTAGTGCTGCGTCTCCTGCATGTGGCTGGTCATCTCGGCGAGGGAGCGGAAGCTCTGCCCGCACCACATGCACTTGAGGATCTGGCGGGTCTGCTCGGCTCCCTTGCCCAGCCACACGTCCTGGCCGCGCACCAGCTTCCTGGGCAGCGGCATCGTCTCCTTGATGAGCATATTCAGCTCGGACTTGGACGAGCTGGAGGAGTTCGAGCTGCTGCTGCTGGAGCAGTTCGAGGTGCTGGTGGACGTGGCATTCGCCGAGCGCTGCGTCGTCGGCTGCCCGGCCAGGGAGGAGGGCGACGGCACCTGGACGCCACAATGCTGCGTCTCCTTCATGTGGGTGGTGAGCAGCGCCAGCGTGGCGAAGCTCTGCTTGCACCACACGCACTTGAACACATCCTTGGCCGCGTCGGCGCCCTTGTTCAGCCAGTGCGATTGCCAGGCGCTGTGCCGTCCTCCGCCTCCGCCTCCTCCTGCTGATCCAGCTCCTCCTGCTGCTGTTGCCCTGCTGCTGGGAGGCGGCGTCTCCAGGCGGCTCATCTCGCTCATCTTCTCCAGCGCCTTGCTGGCCTCGCTTGGCGCCATTTTACTCCCTAGCCCCGACTTGGCCGCCACGGCCGCCAGGTAGGGATTGATGGGAGGCACCCAGCTGCCCGGTGGCAGTGGGGATTTGTAGTCTGTGCTGCGTGGCAGCTTCCTCGCCGGCGTCTCCTGCTCCAGGCCTGGCGTCTGGCGTTTGCGCGTGCTCACCGAGAGATCGAGTGGCGCCGACTCCTGCTCCGTCTGCTCCGGCTCCTCGTCGCTGGCAGCTGCCTCGCTGTCGCTGGGCGTGCGCTTCCGGCTGAAGTCCAGAGCGGGCGCCTCCTCCTCGAGCGAGTGTCGCGCCGGCGAGGCAGCCTGCTGCGTGGCCTGCTGCACCAGAGAAGCAGCCGCCGCCAAGGGGTTCGTCAGCAGCAGGTGATTCTGTTGCGCCGCCGCCAGGTAAGCGGCCATCGCTGCCGACTGCGGCGGCAGCAGCGCAGCAGCCGCCGAAGGCGCCAGCGTCGCAGCCAAAGGCAGCCCCACGGGCGACGCAGCTGTGGGCGTGGGCGTGGGCGCCGGGGTCAAGCAGTCGTTCGCCGAGCAGTGCGACTCGTTCGACGGGCACCGGGCGTCGCCAGCTGCCGCCGAGGCGTTCGACTCCCGCGACTGACAGCGCGGACTCGCCAGCTCGCTGCAAAATTTGACATAAAATTCATACTTTAGTCAAATGCAAAGAAATAGTAATTTAAGTACAGTATTCCCTAGACTAAAGAGACTAATGAAAAAATGTGAATCATCTGAAATCTTTTACTAGTTTCTAGATTATAGTTTTCACTACAGTATATAGTATTCAAAACATCTTTAAAATTAATATTTAGAAATATTTGTTTATAAAATTATGTTTTAGATAGAAATCTTATAATATTTAATGTTGAAAGTTAATTATTAATAATATAATAATGAATATTAAATATTATACTTGTCTCAAAGTGATAATAAGAGTCGGTAATAGTAATTTATGGCAATAAAATATTACTTTATTGTTTAGAGTCGCATTTCTTCTATACAAATTTTGGATTTCCAGCTATAAGAACTATTTTTGCTATTTTAAAAGTTTCTAATAGAAACATCATTTGTAATGAATAGAAAATCAAGAAAATAAATGTATTAAATATAAATAATTAAAAAAATAAATAGTTAAAAATATATGTATATTTCTTAATGTTGAGAGTTAATTATGAATAATATAATAATGATTATTAAATTTTATACTTGTCTCAAAGTGATAATAAGAGTCGGTAATAGTAATTTATGGCAATAAAATATTACTTTATTGTTTAGAGTCGCTTTTCTTCTATACAAATTTTGGATTTCCAGCTATAAGAACTATTTTTGCTATTTTAAAAGTTTCTAATAGAAACATCATTTGTAATGAATAGAAAATCAAGAAAATAAATGTATTAAATATAAATAATTAAGAAAATAAATAATTAAAATATATATGTATTTTTCTGATTATTTTAAATATTTTTTTTTATTGTATTAAAACTTTCTATTCAAATTATTTGTAAATAAATTCTTTGGCTAAGTTACATATGATAAGCCTGATTTCTTTTTTAGCTCGATATAATATTATCATAATAGACAACTAAATAAACTCTTAAGCTTTAGTTGAATAAATCATTTAACTTCAATAGGTATTTTTTTTTTATTTTATAATGAAAATCTATTTTTAGTGATATATATCTTATAATAAAATAAGTAAATAACTGAAGAATCTGCTCTCAGACAGTTAATAATGCCTTCAAGACGAGCTTCACTTAGCAAAACAAAACATCAACTAAACAAGAAATTTTATATTTATATTTAAGAGATATCGTTTAATAATAAAAAAACAATATAATGAAAAGTGTTAAGCAATATAATTGTATTATTTAAAAATAGTAAAGTACCTAAGAAATATTAAAATATTCGAAAATATTAAAAATTCGAAAATAGTGAAGTACCTAAGAAATATTATTGTTTTTTTCAAGAGTCAAAAACCTCTCTTTAATATTAAACATAGTAAATTTTTTCAATGTATTTATATTTATATTTAAACACAAAGGATTTAAGCTTCTATCTGCCTTTACCATAAGATATGCCCACAGTAATATATATAAGTATATATATAGTAATACATATACATATAGTGTATATATATAAATATATACATTAATAAGTTTCTTAAATATTTTCTATGATTTAATTTTGCATATACATATTATCAATAATATATATTTAGCATTTTTTTGACAAATGCTACAAAGTTTTAATGAACTTAGCAAAAAGTGTTGATAAGCTAAATTTCTTAAGGAACTGATAAGAAAAGTGTGTCACTATATACATAAGTATTTAAGTTTATACATATACGATTGTCTAAATATATTAGTGTGTGTTTGTTTTAATTTGAAACAAAGTGTCACTCGAACTAATTTATTGCTTAAATACACAAAAAAAAAAGAAAATGACATTCAAATAAATTACAAGTAGAAAGCATCTCGAAAAAGTATCTCAAGCTAAGCAAACATTAACTTAGCATAGGAAATAGTTTCAAAAGTTCTTGACTTAAGATGCATTTATATATTATATTATATATTTTTATATTTTTCTGTTTATATCATTCAACAATTGTATAAATAAGGACACACAAAAACTATATAGAGAACATATAGAAGATATATGTATATAGAGAACTTAAAATCTTTATAAGTCAAAAATATGTGAAACTAAATAAAACTTAATAATAAATTAAAAATATAAAATACTCTACCTATATCACTCAAATTTATATATTTTTTTCAAAGTTATACGAACACAACATAAACTTAATTAATTCTCAGGTTTATTATTCAACTATTTTGAATTCCATCTTTATCACTTTCCAACACTGCCCCTAAACTATTTCCTATAACGGTAAAGTATATTCACCTTGCACTTAAAGCCTGGCGATAGATCTCCAGCATCACAGCCTCGTGTAGCATCATTTTGTCAATAGTTTATTTCGTTAGTCTCTGCTGCTGCTAAATACCGTTATTAATTTCGCACATCGATTGGCGAATTGTAGTTGTTGTTTTTGTTGTTGGTGAGGCGAACGCGAACGCACTTAACTTAACCAAATACACGAGTTCGAATACAAATACAAACACAAATTAAATGTATTTCATTTTATTTTCGTTTCACGTTCGAAATTCTTGAAGAGCGGCGCCGTCGACACAGCGTCTGCTGCTCTTTATATATGTGTGTGTGTGTACACGCGTGTGTGTGTTTGTGTTTGTGTGAACGTGTCAGTTTCGTGTTGAGCTTCTATCAAAAACACACACGTCAAATAAATCAAATGTCACAATGGGCAAACGGGACGGAACGCGGCGCCTCCCCGCCTCCTTCTGCCTGATGACGAACTCTCGCTTACTCAATGTGTGCGAGTGTATGTGTGTGTGTGTGTGATGCATGCGTCGTCGTCGTCGTCGCTGCGGTCAACTGCCGCCAATTTCCAAGGCACTAGCAGAAGGCAGCGCTTTCTCTTCCTCTTGCACTTCCTTCGCCTGTTGGCAAATGCCAACAACACACACACACGCTCAACAGCTGTGCCGCTGCGTATGTGTGCGTGCGTGCGTGTGTGTGGGGCTATTAATTTAATGATTTACTGACGCTTGCCACAAAATTTATTATTATTCTTTGCTGCTGGTGGTGTTCCTGCTTCTTCTTCTTCTTCTTCTTCAGCTGCTGCGTATTTATGTTTTGAGCGACTAGAAAAACGCGCGCGACTCGCGCGAAATTGAATCGGTAAAACTGTTAAATGTTGAATCGGTTCTAACGTTGTACCGTTAACCGGGCCAGTCGACTTATTAACGTCGACTGATTGACACGCGCACGCACTGCAATTGTATTTGTAATCGCTGCCGGCAGCGACGTCGCTGCATTTGACATTAACGTTACTGCGCTGCTGCTGCTGCGGTTGTCGCAGTTGAATTTCTAGCGAAAAATTCAACAATGAAAATATGCGACATGATTTCGTTCAGCGCTGCCGTTGTCGACTAAAACATCTTTTTGACACTGACAACGTTGAGAGCTGACAGCAGCGGCAATAGCAGTGCCGCAGCAGCAGCAGTGGCGACGTCGCAGCGAGAGCGAAAGAAACACGCGCGCGAAGGCTATCAAAATGAATTGTGGCGTGCACAAGCGAGAGAGAGCCGACGACGTTTTCCCCATTAAATTGATATATGCCGGCAGCAGACAGAAAGAGAGCGTAATGTACTCAGAGAGCGATACTGCTGCTTCTGCCGACGCTGCTGCTGCTGCTATTGCTACTGACTGAGTGAGGTCTGCGCATGCGGCGTCGTCGCCAGCTGGCAGCGGCTGCAGTTTTGTTTTGATTTATAGCCGTCGCTTAACTGCTTTGGCTTGGAATGAGGAGAAAGCTTGAGTGAAACGCTTGAATTGAAATTGAAACGAATGGCTGGCGGAACAGCAACTGCAATGGCCGTGAGAGCATGCATCTGAGAGAGCCCCACATTGACAGAGAGCAAGACAGAGAGAGAGAGAAAGAGAGAGGGAGAGCCAACAGCGCTGTGCAGTGCGACAATGTGCAGTGTGACAGGTGTTTGTGTGTGGGGGCCGGTCTGTCCCGCCGTGGCGCTCTCTCTCTCTCTCACTCTGTCTCTCCCTCTCATATTTGTATTGCAGCTGGTCAAACGACTGTGTGTGGGGGTGGATGCTGCCAGTGCGTTGGCGTCGCAGCCGACGTCGCAGTCGCTTAAATCAAGGTTATTTATTGAAATTGAAAATGAAGCGACGCAGCGACGCAGCGACCAGGCAGAGGAAATAGACGCTGCTGCTGCAAATTTGAAGAGCTGCGTGTGGATAACTCTTAATTCCTTCTTCTTTTTGCTTCTCTTGCACAGGCAAAATAAAATGCTAAATCAAGCCGTTTATCCAGACGAAACGCCCAACTCCCGCTCCCGTTCGCTGCTGCAGCAGCCCAATTGTTGAATGCGCAGCGCTGCGCTGCGCTGCTTTTGGCGACCGCAAAAGCTGAGCCCGTAACGGGAACAGTGGAATGGGTAGCTGGGCAGCACGTGATAATTGACTTTACTTGTGCAATTTTTTAGAGAAATAAAAATAATTACTTAATATTTTAAAACGGTTCTTGTTTCTATTCCGATAATTCCCGCTTATTTTGCTCAACTTTTCATCTTTTACGCCTGTCTATAATTATTTTCCGATATTTGTGCGCAGCCAGCCATTACGCATCTTTATGAGTTTCTGTTTCTTGCTCGTCGTTTCTAAGAAAACTTCTTTGTGTCTGCGTTTTTGCCTTACTATTTTCCAGTTAACTGTTGTTAACTATCAGCTTTCCAGGCTGAGCTAACTCTATTAAAAATGGATTGAGTTTATATTAAGCATACGCTCTGTTGCACTTTTGTGAGGTTATGTTAGCTGTTAAGAGCAATGATATATAATAAAATAATAAAGGAGTTTTTCTATATGAATCTGAAATCTATGAATCACTTGCATATAAAAAACTCAACTCTTTGTTTCAAGCTCATGTTAAAGCTCGCACATTGATAGAGAAAAGAGTTATGGCGCCCCTTGTCTCTGGCATTATATGCGCTCAAATATCTGAAATCGGATTGACAGGTCCTCGAATATCGCGGCACCTGACAATTGCGGCCAAAATGCAACGCCAACTGCTGTCAGACGTCAAAAGTTGGATTCGCTATTTTTTATTTGTGGGCTAGAAATGTGACATAACGGTATGCTACCATGCCCACTCCACCTCTCGCCCATCCCGGGGCAAACATTGTAACATGATTTCAATTGCACAATGCATTTTTTTAACTTGTGATTCAGAAGAGAGATAAAATCTATAGCGGGGTCTCTGACAGTTAAACATAATATAAAAATTTATGGAATTATGGAAGAATTTCTAATGACAATTAAATAGATCTTTAAAGGCACAAAGTGTTTTTTATTGGTATTAAGTGATTGATATAAGAAATGCTTTTTTTAGTGTTCTCCCGAAAATGTCTTTTGTTTCATTCCACAATTCCTTATTATAAGTAGATAATGATTGAAAAAAGAAATACCCATTTTAATCTCTCACAGAAGATGTTTTTTTTTTCATTACAGAGTTCCTTAAAGATATATGTATGTATTTAAGTACATTCCTGTAGAAGATGTCCTAATTCATTATCAATAAAATTTTAATTTAAGTTTTACATGACAATGACTCTATAAAATTAATTAAAACTGAAGGGTACATTCGCAACATGTGTGTATTGATTTGCAAGATGTTAGGTACAAAATGGAATTGGAACACGAATTAATTTTAAATATATCTACATATGTTCAACTAAGGACATTTGAATTCAAATGAAACTGAAACCCAACACTTTTAGCTTATCCTTTTTATATATAAAATTAAGGAAATCTATAAATTAAAGATAAATGACATAATTGTTACAATACATTTGGAACAAAATGGAATTTGATCATAATTAATTGGCAAATATATGCAAGATGCTAAATCCAAAATGGTATACTAAATATCTTTTAATATATGTGTGTTCAACTAAGGACATTTGATACAAAGTGAAATTGGAACACGTATACTGTCACCCATCTTTTTTAGCTTACCCTTATATATCAAATTAAAGAAATCTATTAATTGATGTTAATTGACAAATTCGCAACAATATTTTTGGAACGAAATGGAATTGGACCATATAATTAATTGGCAAGGATTTGCAAGATGTTAAGTCCAAAATGGAATTGGAACACTAAATATTTTTTAATATATGTACATATGTTCCACTAAGGACATAATGCCATAATTGTTACAATATATTTGGAACGAAAAAGAATTGGACCATGAAATTAATTAGCATTTGATTCTTTTAGCAATTTAAAAGTGACTTAACTTTCGCACAGTGTGTCTAATTGAATGCCGCGACTTCACCGAAAGCTCTTGCCGCCTTCGTATTTGGCAGGGTTGTCGCTCAGGGTTGTCACCCAGCTGATGATGACCGAACGAACCGGTTAACATTTACTTCTGCTCGCCCATATCGCCGGCAGCTGCTGCAGGTTGCGGGCAATTGGGCTGCTGCAGCTGCCAATTCACTGCCACAGATGTCATGTACCGCGTCCGTTGCCATTGCAACAAACCGTGGCAGCAACAGCACCCAATTCCAATTCCAATTCCATTCCTAGGTAATAAAAAAAAAGTTGCACTTGCTGCACGTTGTTGTTGCCGCTGTTGTTGCTGTTGTTGCTGTTGTTTAGGCGGCGGTTAACGTCAAAAATCGAATTGACACACGATTTTATCACACGCTGTTCCACTCCGCTCCACTCCATTCCGCGTTCCCTTGCATTCCATTCCGTTTCGTCCATCTGTCAAACGGCTGAAAATTGCTGCATGCAATTTTCTGACACCTTTGCGGTGACGGACGCATCAGACGCTGATGCTGCTGATGCTGACGCCGTCGCGGCGTCATAAAAACTGCAAATGCTTGGCGCCAGCCACGCCTCCCACAAGCAAAACCCGCCCCCTCTCCGCGCCCCTTTCAATGTAAGCGGAAAAATGCGTCAAAAACATTTGTTTTGCGAGCAACTTTTGTTGTTGTTGTTAAATTTAGATGCCACCCATTGCAGCAGCAACATTGTAGCAGCAACAACAACAACAACAACAACAACTTCATTTTTGAATGGCATTTTTGAATACCCCCACCCCGTGCCCCAATCGAACGTTTAAAGCAGCCCCCCTTTTGCCAAATTACAATTGCACAACCGAAAAAGTTGAAATAAAATCTATATCCAGGCAGCAATTTTATGAAAGAAACAAAAAAAAAACAAATTGTGCAAATGTTTATGAGTTGTGGTAAAGCGTCTGTCAGTATTTTTTGGCTAAACATATTTCAGAGCCGCGGGTTGTTTGTTTTCCATGTGCGTAGCTACCAATTAATTTACTATAAGACACAAAATGGGGGCGGGGTTGGGGCAGGCAAAGTAAGGTGAGGTAGGTGAGTTTGGAGGTGAGCTAAGGTTTAAAGATAAAAAACATATATTTTAGATTGTATTCGATTTGGAAATTTATTAGGTGCGACTTTTCGAAAATACTTTATTTTAAAGATTTTTTTTGTAGAAGACAGTATTTTAATAGTAACTGAAGCCTCGAAAGCATAGTAAATTATATACCCCTTGCAAATCCAAATTTCTGTAGAAATGTAAAGAAACAATATTGAAGCTTAAGTAGAATAAAAGTATTTCCTACTCAAGCCATTTTGGGAGCTATAAGATATAGAAAACTCATTCGGATGATTCTAAGATATAACATGTCTGCAGAAAGAGGAAACCAATTTATAATTAAAATTTGGTATCTAAAACTCTAGGAGAAATTTTCGTTGATCTAATAATAATAATAATAATATACTTTACATATTCGGAGATCATTCCTTCTTTGCATTGCAAACTTTCTGTTAAAATGAATATACCCTTTTTGCAAGGGTATTAAAATTATATTATAATTATATATAAACTATTAAGCCCTAGACGTATATAACTCCAACTAGTCTAAAAATATTCTTAATTAAAATTAATCTTAAGCCTTGTTCATTTCATTAATTTCTAGTTATAAACTAATCAATTCCTTAGCTATATTTTAAATTTTCTCTCTCTCATTTTTAGGACTTCTTTAACAGTTCATTTGTTAGGTTTATCTTCATTTGTGGATCGATATGCAGACAAATTTCTGTTCGTATTGTTTTGGCCACAACTTAGAGTCACATTATGAAAAGCTTAGCAAACATTTGCCACATTCATCAAACGGCAAAAGGACCTAGCTGCACTACTTACACATATCCTCCCACTCTCTCTTTCTCTCTATTCTCTTTCTCTTTCACACACACACGCACACATTGAGCCAAAGCCATCGCCGCAGCCAGACAAAAACACAACTCAAAATACAATTCATCTGCATAAACATTTGTGGAGCAATTGAAAAACAAACACAACCCAACAACAACAACAACAACGACAGTGGGACAAATAGCCCAAAAACTCTGTCGAAATGCAAGGCGAGTGGATGAGAGCCCGCCCTCACCCCCATCTGCAGCTCACAAATTAACAGGCAGTCAGCATGCAGCAACAACAATACTGACACGAAATATGGCCTGAATGAGAAATGAACGACTAGAAGATACCCTGTAAAAGAAAATATTCGTTAAGTACAATTTTATAGAGCTTTTAATGTAAATATTAATATGAATTAGAGTAGGGTATTAATTTAGGAGCAACATTTGAATGACCGACTAGCAGATACCCTGCAAAAAAAGGTATGTGTAAAATAAAATTTTATACAGCTATTAATCTAAATGTGAATTGGAGTTGGGTATTAACTTAGAGGCAACATATGAATGCCCGACTAGCAGATAGCCTGCAAAAAAAAAGAAATTCGTAAAGTAAATTTGTATATAACTGTTTTTTGCAGATGTAAAGTCGGGTCTGCTATAAACTATCAGTCAAAATATGATATTCCTCACGTATTGCATAATAATTTCTATAATCGGACTTCATTTATTGATATTTATCGATTTTAGGTAACGTTGAAAGTTATCGGGTATCAAAAAACTGTTAAGCTTTTATCAAATTTTTTCTATTTTAACTTGGCTTGGCTTGACTTCTGCTGCTCTGGCTTAGGTAAACCCCTTTCAAGTATTTCTAATTAGCACAGGGTATATATTGAGGATGAGCATGACGAGTGGAAGCATATGCATGGGCACTGACGACTATGAAGGAGCATTCATCAAGCCATAATATCACAGAGCCACCAGAGGCATCGCAATTCAGTTAGCACAATGAATGAGTGGTTGGGGTGGTTGGGTGGTTGTTTTGGCACAGGGTGTGTCATGTGCTGACAATAGTTGCGGCTACGTTAACTATGCCGGAGACAAACCCAGCTGCTCTGAGTAGCTCAACTGAGCGGGAGTTTTTCGCGTTTTGCTTCAAATGTGATGAAATTCAAATGGAAGACAACTGGTCACACTGTGGGGCAAGGGGGAGGAGGGGTGGGAGTGGCTTCTGGTAACGAGCCCAAAAACACTAAACTCTAAAACTGAATGAATGAGTGTCAAGTGTGATATATCACCACAAAAACAAGACCATAAGCATGAGTGATAAACGCTGTTGAGCAACAACAACACACATGCACAGAGGGAGAGTTGTGCGTGTGTGTGTGTGTGTGTGTGTGTGCGCAGTCATAGACATGTCAACATGTTGATGATGGTAACTAACTAGAGCAGCGCGATAAAACGTTGGCGCCGAGCAGAGGAGGACAACGGCGAGGTGGCATGTGGCATGTGGATGGACTGCGAATGCGGCTGGCTGCTGGCTGGTGGCATGCAACAGGGATATATGAAGTTGCAGGCAGCAGACCGAGCAAAACTCTAAACACATTCAAAGTGCCGCACAGTGGCTGCAAACACAACTGTCAATGAATGAAATGAAAATTTTAAAAAAATTGGAAATATGTATGTTTTTTAGAGGAAGAATACTATAAATAATTATAAGCTAAGCCAAAAAAAAATATCACAGATATTTTGGAATTTCATTTTTATCTTTTTAACTCAGTTGAATTCAAAGATCTTGTTTAAAGATAGTCAAATAATATATATTTTTATCCATTTATTTATCTTCTTAACTATTTGTTGAATTTCTATCTATCTTTCAAGGTGGGAATATATTTACTATATATTTTTATTATTTATTGTTTGTAGATAAAAATATATATATATTAATTTGTTAGCTAAAATAAATAATATCTCTCTAAATCTCCATATATCTATTTAATATTTTCCACTCATCTAAGATATATTAAATATATATCTATCTATTTAACTATTATCTATCAATCTATTTATCAAGAAATCAATAATTAGAATACCCATCTATCTGTTTTTTTTTCGCTCATCTCATTATCTGCCTATCTATATACGGAGCTATCTAACAATCTATCTATATATATATATATATCTATCTATTTATCAAGAAATCAATAATTTGCATATACATCAATCGGTCTATCCTTTTTATTAATCTAAAATATACTATTTATCTGTCTATTTATATATAGATCTATCTATCTATCTTAATATCTTTATATATATATATCTCTTTATCTATCTCATTTATTATCTATCTATCTTTAATCAATAATTTGAATATCCATTAATCTGTCTATCCTTTTCACTCAGCAAAGATATATTATTAATCTGTCAATCTATCTATCTATCTATTGATATATCTAACTATTTATCAACAAATCAACAATTATGAATAAAAATCTAGACACATCAACCACATATAAAAAGTTTTTATGTATTTCGTACTTATCTTGCACCACTGTGCAACATCGCAATGCTTTCAAATGCTTGCAACATACTGCGGCAATCACGTGTGATGAACTGTAGAGGCGCACAGGATTAGGAGTCGAAGGAGGGGCAAAGGATTTAACGCGCTGTGGCCGATGTTTTGTGTTTGTTGTTGTTGCTGCTGTTGTTGTTGTTGGCAAAAAGGCGTCAAGGCGTTTAAGCCGAAAACAAAAACTGGCAACTAGGAATTCATTGGCCAAAAACAATGCAATTAATTTCACTTACCCGTCGCCGTTGCTGCCGTGAATGATGATGCTGCTGCCGTTGCCGTTGTTGCTGCCGTTGCTGTTGCTGATGGTGCGACAGCGACAACTGCCTGATGCTGTTGCTGATGCTGATGCTGATCCAGTGACTCCAGCTTCAGCATGTGGCGGAAGTGTCAACGAGCGGCTTTCACTGAGCGGCTGTTGCCGGTGATGAATTTCATAGTTGTTGATTTTATGATTGCCGTTGCTGTTGTTGCTGTTGCTGTTGCTGTTGCTGCTGGTATTGCTGTTGTTTGTTACTGCTAACATTTCAGTCGTTTGCCCGGGGGCTGGAGGTGGGCTGAGCTGGGTGTCTCTGCCTCACATGTGAGTAGCTTTTTACAATTGTCAACTTCAAGTTTATTGCCGCTGTTGTTGGCGACATTGTTGCTGTTGTTGCTGTTGCTGTTGTCCTTGTTGCTGTCGCTGTCAACAGCAGTTTGAGCTCTCTCTATGCAAGGTGTGTGTGAGTGAGAGTGTGTTTAGTTTTTGTCTCGCTGTTGCTGCTGCTGCTGCTACTGCTGTTGGTGCCTCCATCAGCAACAGTCAACCAGCCTGGCAGCAACATTATGCCGCATGTCAAAGGACGGACACTGTCACATCGTGAATCCTTCAACACCAGTCGCGCTGATGTCGGCTGACTGGCTGCCCGGCTAACTGGATGGCTGCTGGTCAGGTGTCCGACCATGTCGGGACGCTTTGTGGTCCAACGCAAATCTAAGCAATTTGCATTGTCGCCGTTGTTGTTGACGATTTGGTCACACGACTCCGCAAATTTGTGTGACCGCAAAACGCAGCCACCCGCCGTTCCAATTCCGCATTCCCCCAGCCACACATTCTGTCCGGGCCAAGGCCGCATTCACAGTCTCTTTTGGAACACTTTTCGGGCTGTCACATCGACAAATGTTGCTGATGTGGATGTGGATGCTGTTGATTTTCCATATTTGTCGGAGCTTCAAACTTGACTTGAGATTGATGTGACACAAGTTCGAATTGATTTTAGTTGTAGTTGGGGCTTGGCTCTAATTAAATAGACTTTAAACTTAATTGGAGATCTTTACCAATTGCACTTATGTACATACATATATCAAATCTCAATTAATGTCATAAAATATCATTTGATAGATTTAATATAAATGTGGAAAATATATGTTTTTATATATAAATGTGGATTTAATATAAATGGAAATATAATTTGTTGTAAAATCTAGACATCTGATCAAATTCTGATAGATTGATTGGTATCTTTTGTCAATTAGTCTTATATATATATCAATCTTAAATATAATTTACTATTTGATGAACTTGTTCCATTCTCAATATTCCAATTGCTCTAGTACCCACTTATACTTTGTTAATAATGCTTATACTTAGATAATAACTATTAGTATGTATAATATATTGATATATAATTTGCTCTTCGTGCCATTCCCACTGTACCAATTATGCTGTTATGCATACAGCTCTGCCACTAAGTTTCCCGATAAGTTTTTTTATAAACCAGATAAATAAGAAGTTTAAGACTTGAAATTTTGAGCGTAAATGCTATCCCCATACACAATCATATAGTAAATATATCTGGCAAATAGGCTAAAACAATATCTTCTAAACTTTAAGAGCTAGTACACCCAAACTTGGCAAGTTAGCTATTGTTGACCACCCTTTAACATCGTTATATATCCATGCTCACTAGAGGAGTGGCAAATCGGGAATATCTTTATAGTGTTTAAGATAAATCGTTTAAAATTTTGAGAACTGTTAAAGCCAAAGACTCGAAACTTAAAATATATATTTTTATGGGCCACTTCTAGAAAAAAGATATAGTATATATAGCTATGGTTTGGACTAAGTAAGCATATACTTCTAGATTTTTCATAAATTTAAAAAAAGGTTAACAAATTTCTATTCTACAAATAACTCTCCTTGCTCTAGTCCTTTTGCTTCGAAGAAAAAACTAGCTTCAAATAATGTTTAGACATTCTTTTTGAAAACTGATCTTGAGTTCAAGTATTTTTATAAAAGTAGCTGCCACATGATGTGTCGTTTGTCAAGTTGAAGGAAACTGAGTCTTTGGCTCCTTCTGCGGCTACTGCAAAATGGGCTTTAGCCTCGCTTAGGTTATGGCTGATGCCTTTTGGCTTATCGGAGTCAGCCATCGTGATGGCCTCATCATATTTTTGCAACATTTTTCAACACCACAATGCGAGGATCGTTTATCAAGTGGTTGGCAGGGTCCAGCGTGAAGGATCTGATGCAGACCCAGAGCGAGACGGAACAGACAGAAGAGAGAGAGAGAGAGAGAGAGAGAGAAACGCGAATAAATTACGCACATCTGTCAACTCTTGAATTAGCCATTAAGGCACAAAATGTGCAACATTAATAACTGACACGATGCCCGATTTGATTCGTGCAAGCGAGATAGAAAGAGAGGGAGACAGAGAGAGTGGTGCACATGCGCGCTATGTCAATGTCAGCGGCAACAAAAGTGGTTGCAACGGCGGTTGCGGATCTCGGACAGCGCATGCGCAGCATCCTAATTGAAAGAAATTACTTTGAGTCGAGCTTGTCATTTGTCACCTTTTTGTTGTGGACTTAGGCTGACGGCGGGGCGGGGCAGGGGCAGCCCGACTCTGCTGATATTATGATTGAAATTAATACCAGCCCACAACATCGAAAATTGTCGGGGATTACAATATAACCATAAAGTGGACTTGGCCAAACTAATGAGTAGCTCAGCTACGGGAATATCAGAAGAATAAGAGGAATCTCTCTTTTCGATTGTCACATAGAATGCTATTGAGAGATATTTTCTAGAATTTTTAGATAATTTATATAGGTAACGATGATTGGATAACTTATACTATATATGTAAAATAATTAGTATCTATTTTTTCTCTCATTTTTTAGCTTTACAATCTGAAATTATTAATACATCTAAAAATTGTATATAATTGTAATAAAGTTAATATTTTGTAAAAAAATTATTGAGATATGTTTATGCTGATAATTTTTAGAAGATTTTTAAAGTTGAATATTGAACAGAGTATTTATTATTTAAATGAAATTCCAGCAGAATTTCCAATTTATTTTTTGTTGATATTAAATTTTTAGCTGCTTTATGCAAAATGATGCGGAGGAAACTGTGAAAATGCTAATGATACTATCAGGAGCAGTTAAGCGGCACACACACACACACACACACAGACACACTTGAACAACGGACACACTCGAAATTAAAAGCCGAGTATACAAGTTAAATTAAGACACTCAAAAATGATTAAGAAATGCAAAAACAAAAGCCAAAATGAAAAGAAATGCGTTGAAGAGTGGGTGAGAAATGTGAAAGAGAGGGAATACAGAGGGAGAGAGAGAGAGACAGAAGAGGAGGAGCAAGGGTAGCCACAAACGAAAAAGAGCCCCCAACTGATGGAGCAGTTGATATGCCCGCGGGAATCGTTGCTTGAGATGAAGCAGCAGTAGAAGAATGGAAAAATGTGAAAAGGCAAAGGAAAGCCAAACGCAAAGTTGAAGAAAAATCCAAGCCAGCAAATGAGGCAACATGGCAAAGCGAGAAAAACATTTTGTAATAATTTCATTTTGCAAATGACGTGCGAGTAACGAAACAAAAGAAATTAAATTTAACATACAAAGGGCGCCAGTTTTAGAGGGGGGCCTAGCCTATGGCGGCACGGGCGTGGGCTTTGGCGGATGCCGGAGCCAAAGCTGAATTGCCTTATGTATTATGAAAGTGATGTCTTAGTTGGCAAAGCCGGACAACAAACTATTCAGCAGCGCGAATTGCGTTTCAGCTCTCTCCGACTCTTTCTCTCTCTTTCTTTCTTGCTGTCGTTTTTTTTAATGTCACTGAGAATTATATTAGAGTCTGAAAACAGAGGTGCAATAAAATTGTGCTCACTAATGTGCGCTCGGTCCGTGTCTGTATCTGTGTCTGTGTCGAGGCAGCTGCGACTGCGATAGCCCCAGACAGACGTTGATAAAAACTCATTTCAACTGATGGCCAACTCCTCTGGCCCCACTCTCCGCCCGCCGCCCCTTTCGGTGTCCAATGGAGCGTTATGGCGCCCGCTGCAGAGACTCCTTTCGCTTGACGTACAAATGCTGCACGTTTTGACGACTCCTGACATGACGAGTGCAAAGGCAGATCCCCACCCGGTTCCATCCTCTGCTGACGTTGGCCGGACGCGGGCTCCAGCTCCGGCTCCAGCTGCTGGTCGTCGCCATCGTTGCGTTATATTTTAATATATTTGATACAGACCATTACTTTTAACGATTATTTTCTAAAGTAATTACGTTTCAAGTACGAAATATGAAGAAGCAACGGGCAGCTCGTCTCACATGGACTGATGGGGTCTCTGCTGTGAGTGGGGGCGGGGCACCTTTGGGGTTACGGGTAGTCGCCACATTAAAATGAAATGTTCACACAGTCAGCTCGTAGCTGCGCATTACGTTCCAACTAACGACAACGTCTAGGCATAAACATCTCTCTCTCTCCGTCTCTCTCTCTCTCAACCCTTTGACGAGCCATGAATTTCTTTTGTATGGGTGCTCACTGTACTAGCGCATGTAACCAAAAAAAAAATAACTAAAGTTGGGCACTTTTTATAGCCACTTTAATGAATATTGCTTTTGGCTTTTAATATTTGTTGGCATGCTAAGAAGTTGTCCCGGCCAAATCTCAACCCTGGTGATTAGTCCATGCAATGAAGGTAACTTGATGCCAACTGGGGATTAGTCCAAAATGGAAGCTAGGCCATCCAGATATTGCTTCATATTATTAAAAACGAGTTTGGGACTGACTATCCAAGTGTCAAAATGATCCTCATGTAACATCAAATATAAATATATTAAGGTTTAAGAATGGTTATTCAAATATGATCTGTAATCTTATTAGGAATATTAACATTTTACAATACAGTCGTGTCTCGGTATAGCGAACACCATATAAAATGAACACCTCGACATAGTGAACACACAAATTTGTACATGGAGTATTCTTTATAGTGAAAAATCTAAAATCTGTGAATAGCAAAAAGAAAGATTGAAAGTAATTTCAAGCAAAGCGCAATTTGAGCAAATTAAATAAGTTTTTAACTAAAAAGTACTGATATACCTTGATATACCAAATAAATTAGAGCTGGGCGTTGGGACAGGATTTTCGGGACCCGAACCCGCCTTTACCAACCCGCCCGATACCGGAAATCATTTCTGGACAATTGTGTCCCGATAATCCCCATCTCTAGAGCAAACTCAATACTGCCTTCAAATAATTTGTTCAATATATCCAGACACTGCTGTATTTTGAAAAAACTTGATTAAATTAAATGTCGCATATTATATATATATATATAGATATAGCTTAGTACTTGTTGTCTCTTATTTCTCTCTTCTTTTATTTTCCAAATTATATTTCGATTAGATTTTATAGCATTTATATCTTTAAATAGAGTTTAGCTTCCATTCTATTTGATTAGTCACCTGGCTGTTTGGATCAGTTGAGTTTTAAGTCTTTAGTCCTTCACCTTCGTATCATATCTCATATCAAATCTAATATCTCGTATTATATATGAAATATATATCATTTCCGTCTCTGTGAAAGTTGCTGTGAAAGTTGCTTACTCCAGGCAGTGTGGGAGTTATCCACTCTTCGTCATTTCCAAATATATATATTATATATATCAAATCAGATATTCGATCTATGTAATTTCAAGGCTACGATCCAATAAATGTTTTCTCTAGAACTAAGGGCAAGTTGTGAAAAAAACTAAATAATATATAGTTGCATGTCACAGTGTTTGATGCAAAAGGGATATCAAAAGCTCTGCTACAGCGAATACCAACAACAACAACAACAACAACAAGTGAGCAACTAAATTATACCTTTGAGAGTAATTTACGTGCTTTCCTTCTTTATTAGATGCAGAGCAGAAAATCTGTGTGTGTGTGTGTGTGTGGGAAGTGGCATGGGATGGATACATAGGAAAGTCAAAGCAGAAACCAAAAAATAAAAAAAAGAATAGAAGAAGAAGAGGTGAGACAGCCCTCACAGGTCCAATGCCCCATTCAGCTAGCCGGACTTGTCATGATGTATTTGTTGTTTTGTGTCCAGTGGTTCGGACTCACCTCAGGCTCAACCTCAGGCCCATCCTGGTTTTGTTTTACGTTGCTTTTTATTTGGATCGGTTTCTTTTTTCGTGTGTTTTTGTTGTGGGTGATTTACAGACACTTTGACGTCCGTCCGAGTTGACGGTTGACCCATTAGTGGAATGCCCAGAGAAGCCTCCCAGGGGTCGCGTCGAGCCCGTGTGTCCACTGTCCAGCGTGGGCATGGAAAGAGTTCGAGTTGGAGTTGGGAGTGCAAAGAACAAAACAGAATCATGAAATCATTGTTCATGATGATGTGCAATACATTATCCATTCCCATTCAACGGCAGCGTACCTCAAAGGACGAATCCTTTCGTGTGGCTCTTTGTCTCTCACTTTATTTGTTGTGCTCGTTTCTTTTTTTTTGGCCATGAGTGATTTCAGCTGGACTCAATCCAGCTGGGACATATTCATCAATAATTCAAGCACACTTTCAGCCAGCTCCTGCTGTTGTTGTCTTCGATTTGTGCATAAAAATTGCATCCGATGCGGTCAAGAGCTTAGACATTAAAGAGCTCCAGCTATGATAGTCCTTCAGGCCCAAATCCCATTCTTTCGATTTCAAAGTGAAGCCAAGCAGCTCGCATACAATCATCTCAATTGTTGTGGTCCTGTCGACGGCACCACATCACGTTCGAGCTCACGTTCACATTCACGTCGTGTGGTGTCGCAACCCTCGGTTCAAAGCACCAGACGTTCCATATAACAATTGGCCGAGCTCCTGGCAGTAGCAGGCGCAGCTGACCGGGGCGATGGGCATCTTCGAGAGCAATTGGCTAATTGATTTCGATTCTTTTGGCTGTTCGACGGTTCACACGTTCACTCCGAGCAGGGGGCCTGGTTATCATTAGGTGGAAAGCAAACGTTAGCAGGACCTTTGCCGACATTATTGTCCTTGTCCATCTGTGATTTCTATTTGCCATGGCTAATTTCCAGCAAGACGCAGACACAGCACACGCTCAAAAGTTATTCGTCTTTGAGTTCGCTGGGCAAGAAGAAGAAGAAGAAGAAGACGAAGAAGAGCAAGACTCTTACACACATTGATTAAAATGTTGCCCCTTTCCATAGGACAGCCCCCTTGGAAGACATGTGCGGTAACCAGTTTTCTTTTAACTGAAATTGTCATCAAGTGTCTTCGCAATTTCGATGTGTGCAAACAAGTGCTCGACCCCACACACAACACCTCCCCCCTCCTCCTCTCTGTAGATGTTTAGTGCATTGCTTTTAATTACAACTCGACAAGAACTCGAGTCTCCCCCCTTTTCAAATCCAAGGCGAGAGCCAAGACAACCCATCAGCGTCATCCTTGCATCATCAGCAGCAGCAGACGCAGAAGCAGCTGGAATATCTATAAAAGTTGTTATACTTAGCCTGACAGAGAGCGGAGCGTAGGTCAGGGGCTTAGTTTAATAATTGAATGAACTTAATGTGTGGGATATTTCTTAAAGAAACCCTTTTTATATGATTTAAAATAAATAAGTTTTTACTGGTTTCTCAAAAAGTATTAAGTATATTCAAGGACTCGCTTTCGAAATCTTCTTTAAATTCGGAATTAAGGAAAGGTCTCATAAAAAGCAGCAAGTCTTTAACTAGCATTATTTATCAAAGTATTTAACTTCATTTTATGTAATTTATATAATTTAATATACAAATTCACTTCAGTCATATTCGTCTTCTCAATTCGAATTTGGAAAGCTTCTAAAAACTTATAATATTAATAAAATAAATATTTTCAAAATATGATTTTTAAATATTATTGTAAAATATTTGGTTTACATTTTGTTTTGTATTTTTTTACTTACTATAATATATAATTAAAAATTTTTTAATATATCATATTTTATGTTTTATATTTTTATATAAATTAATTAAGTATTTTCAAAAATATTTTTATTAAATTATTATTATAAAGTATTTTGTTATTATTTACTAACTATTTATTACAATCTAAAATATAATATAAATAAATTAAATGTTTTTGAATTTATTTTCTTTTATATTATGCAGTTTAATAGTATAAAATATTGTGTTTCTATTTACTTATCATCAGTTATAATCTAAAAAATGATATTTAAAATAAATTAAATATTTAAAAAAATTTTTTTTAATCATTGTAATAAAATATGATTTATACTATATATACAAATTATATATATATATATATATATATATATATATATATATATATATCTTATATATATATATATATATATTATTTATTATTATAAAATATTGAGTTATTATTTACTAATTATAATTTATTATCTAAAATATTATAATTCAAATTTAAATATTTTCAAATATATTTTTATTAAATTATGTAGTTTATTATGATAAAATATTTGTTTACATTTTACTAATTATTAATTATGAATTGTGTTTTTATATTTACTTTCAATTTTGATTAAAAAAATTTGTGAATGTTTTTGGTAAAGAACAAAATTCATGCTTGATATTAAAAGTTTCAAATGCTAATATGATAGAAATACAAAAATAATAAGTTAAATACCCTAAATTATTCTATAATATTTTCTTTATATTTAATAATATATCCTGGATATTGGATGAAAGATGCAAATATGAATATGAAAATTGAAAACACTATTAGATTTTAAATAATAAAATAGATCTGTAAACTCTAAAACAGTTCCCCCTTTGAGACGCCACTGGCCGGTGAAACGCCAAATACAAACATTTGATTTTCAATATTATTCTCAGTGCATTTTTTTTGTTTTTCGACTTTTGATGCGCAGCTAAAAGCGAAGCAAAGCGATTTTGGTGGCTAGTTTTAAATGCTGCTCTCGTAGCTGAGCAGATCCGAAGTTGGCAAATGTCTTGGCGCTCGGTTAGCAGAGTCAATAGGGCGGGGCTTGGAGCTGGAGCTGGACATCGGGAGTTGGACTAGAAGTTGTCATTTCAGTTCACACAATGCCCACGAAAATTGATTCGGTTGCATGTGACATGTGTACGGAATTGTTTTCAGCTCTGACAACAGCAGAAGCGAGTGGAGAATGTGGTGTAATTATTGGAAGAAATGCAATGGCAGCGCTTTGCTGAAGAGGGCCCCACTCTTTAGAGCTCCTTTTTTAAGGATTGCGCAAATCTTTTACAAATCAAAAGCATGCCGGAGCAGGCGGCATACCAAATGTGGCTGCTTTGAGGCTAATTAGTGCGGTCACTCGGCAGCCTTCGCCTCTGCTCTTCTTTTTTTATATTTTTTAATTAGAGACGATGCGAAAGGACAAAGATGCGTCAGGACAGCGTCGGCAGTGACAACAAACAAAAGATATCAAGAATTTCATTTCTTGGCACCAGCCAAGACGTGTCGGAGGCGGAGGCGAAGGCGGATGGGAGAGGGGCAAAGGCAGGGAAAATAAAAGGAAACGCAACGAAAAGACGACAAGGGCTATCACAAAACGGACGCATTTGGCTAAAATAAAGAAAATGCCAGCGAATTAGCAACGCGCAACTCGAACCACGAACCACGAACCTCGGACCACAGTTCGAGCCAGCGATGAATTGCCCATGTCCATGTCCATGTCGGTTCACATTTTTTCTCTCTTATTTTCACTGGTTTCGGCACAAGGCGCAAGATGCGCTTTAAAATTCCACTGATAACAGTAGCTGTCCTATCCACACGCCGCTCCAGCTCCCGACCCATTCCCATATAGCCACTGGCGCTGGCTCGGCTCTAAGAAGGCGTCAGTGTCAGCGACAGGCATAAGAAATGTGTCCCAAGCAATTACCATCGCCCGCTGGTTACTGCTGCTCCTGGTCAAGGGTGTTCCCGGGGGCAGTCGTCGAGCGTCTGCTTGGATTTCGAATTGAGCAGAAGTTGAGACAGAAGTTCCGAATGGAACTTTTCGTTGGAGACAGATATAAGATGCAACATTCTGAGCGGATTAGCCTTCGAGTTTCCCAAAAGAAAATGGTGTAAGAAAAAAGAAGATCTACTCAGAGTCTACTGTCTTACAGTTAAGATGTGGGTCCTTGATATTAAGCTAATATCTTTGATAGAAATATCAAAGTACTAATTTGAAAACTATACAAGACTGTTGCAGGCGATTACTACTGTCTTCGTAATGGTCTACCAAAGTTCAAATAGTCTACAATTTTATATGTTCTATGGTCTTCATGCATAATTTAGTGACTATAGCTTAAAGGCTTAACGATTGCAAAGGTTTTTCTGTTTTCTTTTGACAGTAGCTCAAACATTTAAACACATGGATTAGAATTAGATTAACGAAAATAGAGTAAGAAGATAAGATACTTAGAAAAATAAAACTGGAAAGTAATACTAGTAGGTTCTATAGTCCGCCTCAAATTCTTGCTGAGTATAGTAAAAAGAGATTTATTAAAGAAATCAAAAACATAAATCTAAATATATTATATATTATAAATATATTATATTAACTGGATAGTATATCAAGAAAGAAAGAAAAACTACTAAAACTAAAACTTGTTAAATATAGTAAAAAGAAATTTGTAAAACAAATCTGAAAGTTAATTCGTATTATATACAGAATTATATTACTTTAAATACTATATTATATTAACTAAAAATGCAGTTAGTTAAAAAATAAATTATTTGTTTCTTTAATTCAATACGACTTAAAATTTTCCTAAATTATAGAAAGCTTCTCCAAAAATTAATTTAAATACAAATATATACATCTACTTAAATATATTCGCAAAATTGTGTATTTCTACACATCTGGTAGATTTCACGATTTTTTTTGCAATTTTTTATTTGCCCACATATGATGCGTGTCCATCAACAGACTTCTGCCAGAATCCAATGATTGATAAACTGAAAATCAAAATCTGCTGCTGAACTCGAATTATCTGCAACATTCCAGGGCTATGATCAATTTAATTGCTGTTATATATCAAAATGATGTGGAAATGTGCTCCGCGAATGAATTATGGCGTTATAATTCACAAAAATAAGAAGAGCAAGAGCAAGCGAAGAATAAAAATAAATTATAATTCATAAATTAAAACAATACTGTTCGCACTTTCACGCTGGGGTGGCTAAACAATTATTCTATTCGAACTCTTGAAATGTATTGGCAAAACTGATACCCTGCATGATGGCGACTGCGACGTCGACGGCGACTGCGACTGCGACTGTTGCTGGTGCGAAGAGATTCCCCATATCAAAATAAACAAATCATCAATCAAGCGATCCGCACGCAACAAAACAAGCAGTCACAGCCGATTGCCGGGGCGGATCGGGTGTAGGGCTGCGGTCGGGTGGATTGCTCGATCGTTCGGTCGGTGGGGCGCGCCAGCAAGCTGGGATATCTTTGACAGTTTGCCCAACTTGAACAATCGAGCAGCTGGGATACTCTTATATGCACTCGAGCAATCAACAGGCGCGAGAAACGGAGCCAACGCTTTCCACTGCTGTGTGTGGTGCGATTGTGGCTGTGGTTTTGTGGTTCCGCTGTGCTCTGGTGGCTGCAATCCCTCCACCACGCATTGCTGTCTTCTGCACAGCAGTTGGCATTCCTGCCAGCTTGATAGATACAGCCAGAGCGCATACAGCACGGTCCATAACTAAAAGTTCATTGATGAATCAATTTTATTTATTATAAAGTTTTAATGCTTTTCATATATCAGGAAGAAGAAGATGAATTGAAAATAATTGAAAAATGGAAAAAAGGAACGAATTAAATAGAGTTGGGCTTAAGCTTTTCACCTTAAATAAAAACAAACTTTATTTTAATCGGGATCAAACGAAGAAAGGATATATTTAGGGATATATAATATTTCATAATATATTGTAATCACGGACCGTAACTTATAAGTTATATTATAAAAATCATATGTTAATGATTAAATTAAATTTTTTTTTTCTTCAAAGATAATTATTATTTTTGAGTATTTTAAATAACTTAAAACATAATTAAAAAAAATTAAATATAATGATTAAAAATGATTTTTATTTTTTTCGCTCAAAAAAAAATTAGCAGCATTCGATGGCTTTTTCGTTAGGTTTTTTAGCAATATTTTTTCAAATTCTTGTAAAGGGATGACATTACAATTTATAATATTTTCAAATTAAGTTCTTTTTTAAAAAAATGCTGAAGCCTTAATTCAGGAAGTTATTCAAATCTCTCTTTTTAGGTTATTATGTAATTATATTACATTTAGTTGTATATAAGTAAAGATATTATTAATAATTATACGTTGAACCCATTGAAAATGGGAAATTAGGATCTAATGGCTGCGACAAAGATAGTAAGATAATTTTATAAATACGTCTTTTATTTCTTACATTAAGTAATAAAAGTTTAAAATTTATATAAATTTTTTTTAAAAGCCTTAATAATATGAATAGTGCTGTTGAATAGAGAGAAAGATCGTTGGATATGCTCTGGCTATCCAAAACATTTGCTTCCCATCTCACTCTCCCTCTCTCTTTCTCTTTCTGTTCGACCTCTTTCTTTCTGAACTGTGTGCGATTTTTGCAGTAAAAGACATGCAATTATGAGAACTGAAATCAAGTGGCTCGACAGCTCACAGTTGGCTCTGCAGTGGGATTGGGTTGTATGGGATTGGATGGATACCCACCTCGTGGCGTGCCGTGACAGGCAGCGCGATCGAATCAATATCGCGTGGTGTGCGGGTGGCCAGCAGCCGTGTGCGTGTGTCTGTGCGAATGTTTGTCTGGGAATCGACGGCTTCGGCGCAGATGATTTGTTTATTATTTCTTATGGAGTGTTTTTGTTTGGCATGCGATTGCGTTCTGACAGCAACGACGACGGGGACGGCGATGACAACCACGTCGAGGCGAGTCCATATAGAGAGGGCAGTGGGCAGACGAGGAACGGCGCATAAACAATGGCAGCCAGCAGACTCCACCAATGAGCGGCTACCGGGCTGCACCCGGACATCTCAAGACGTTGACATCTGGGCCCGGCCCAAGCCTGCGCTGATCTCCCAGACAATGGCCACTTTGTTACTCCACCAATGGTAGCAGCGGCTTTTGTGCCGA
The DNA here is from genome assembly GCA_035045545.1 of Drosophila gaucha. Taxonomy (NCBI): domain Eukaryota; kingdom Metazoa; phylum Arthropoda; class Insecta; order Diptera; family Drosophilidae; genus Drosophila; species Drosophila gaucha. Next base: position 6,540,388 of record JAWNOY010000099.1, read on the forward strand.
AGGTGGCTCCCGTTGCCCCCAGTTGACATTGATACATGGCCAGGCTGTAAGTTTGATAGCTGCTCCCATTGTTACATTTTTTGTTTTATTTTCTGCTACTTTTTTTTTGCCGCCGAACGGGTTTTCTCAATTGGTTTCCTTTCTGCTCGTGCTCTTGGCTCTGCTCATGCTCATTGGCTGACCGATCCGAGTGGACATCAATTACCTTCGCAAATGCCTCTTGGCATGAGGCATAACGAGTGAACGCAGCATCTTTTCCTATATTCAAGTATACTTTTAATAACATCAGAGTTTATATAAATATCAACTTGTATTTAATTCGTTCTATATTAATAATTATTATTTTCTAAATTTATTTAGTTATAAATAAATTTCTGTGATTGATTGATTGCTGATCAAATTTTTACATTGTGTGTCTTTAGTGCAGGATTAGAGAAGTTATTTGTAATACTTAATTAAAAATGTGTTTTTGAATTGATTTTTCCTATATGAAAACAAGTAAAGGTTCTTTAGTATCAATCTGTCTTCGTCAACTCCAGCATTAAAAACATTCTATAAATAACTGTATTTCTATATTGTTCAATTTAATGCATTTCATGGAAAAAGTTATCCATGGTTTTGCTCCTGCTGTGCTCCTCCTCCCCCCTCGGTGCTCCAGCGTGTAAAAAAGCGAACAGATAGCCACACCTACAAGCTGAGCTAGATCGACTAAGCTGTTGATCCTGATCAAGAATATGTATACATACTTTATGGGGTCAAACAACTATACCTGGAATTCACAATTTCAAGGGGTTCAGGATATTAATAGGAATTGTATAAAAGTTGTCTTATTTGTTTTTCATGTTCATATTTAAATCTTTTTAATTATATCAATAAACAATCAACATTCAATCAACATTCAGTATTATCAATATTCAATATACATATAAATTGAAAAAGAATTGATTTATTTAGAGATTAAATCAGAACTGAACAAGTAACGAGTTAAGTATAAGAAACTATAAGAGTTCGAATCCCAGTCAATGCTTTGAGTAGATACATGTCTGACAACAAGTCCTGAGTTCTCAAATACTCTAAGAAAATTACTTGTCGATTGAAAATGGAGCATCCCAAAAATAAGTTTCTACATAACGTTGTCTTTTCCTATATATTTCGTTCTTGCTTGTTTGTTGAGCTGCCAATCAAAAGTATATATTTTTTATAAAATAATGCAGAATCATAGCAAATATATGTAAATTATTTATTTAATTTAATTTTATAATAATTTGCACATAAATTTAATCTAAAACTTAAATATATAAAATAATGTAATATTAATCTTAAACTATGTTCAGAGTCATATCGAAATATTTATGAGCTATTAACATTTAGCTACTTTTGCATTTCGATGGCATTCATGGGGACGTACGTGTTTATCATAAGTAGGCAAATAAAATGCTGTGAAGCATATTTACATTCTTATATCAGATGCGAGTGGCCCCGGCGTCAAAGCCATTTCTTGATTACTTCGCGCCTCGGATGCCAACAGATTTGAGGCGGATGCAGAGATGCGATGCGATGCAGAGCTACAGATATGTAGTAGATGCAGATACGTGGCAATCCTTGCGATATGCATGTGTCTGTCAAAATAAATTTCAGGCAAACGAGCGCAGCCCCGTGAATAAATCAGTTTGTAAACATAAATAAAACAACAGAAATAATTTTTCGCACAATTCGTGGCTGCGGCTGAGGCTGTAGCTGAGAAGTTGTCGGCACCGCCGTGCATGGAAAATCTCAGGCAACAGTCAGCGTACTGTATCTTGTGAATTCCATCAACGGCAGCAACTGCATCATCGTCCAAGACACCAGACCAGGCGGCCATGGGCATGACTCTGCCAATTTATGAGTCCAACTTCTTTATGGCCATAGCGAAGCACCAAAATTAACGCATTATAAATAATAATTTTTATGATTTGCAAAATAGATGCAATTTATTGCCCAAAAGTCCCCGCAAAACTCTAGACACAACAAGAGAAACAAAGATTTACTATTTTTAGATAATAGGCTCAACAATCAATGTAAATTCATTTTTGGTATAAAAGATATCTATTCGGGAATTACAGATTTCAAGATTTCTTTGTCAAGAATTTTAAAGGATATCATAAAAAAATTAATTTTTCTTAAAAAAAAATCATGATGTAAAGAAAATAAGTTTCCTTGAGCACAAAATTACTTGAACTAAGGAAATGAGAGCAAGCGCTAGAACTTAACTTTGACTGACAGTATAAGCCTAGGAAAAGTTTATAGTAAGAAATATATCAAGATTTTAGACTTGACTTAATTTATGCACATTAAGTCTATATTTAAATATAATTTTCAGATAATGCAATGGACGTTCTTATTGAATAAATAATCCTTAAAAGTGAATTCGAGTTCAATGAGATGTCATGTAACACAATCCATCTCTAAACTACTTGATTGCAGGTTCGAATCCCAGGATGTATAATTCTTGAAAGGCTTTGGATGTAAACCTTACTCAGTGCTGTTTAAACCTAAAAATAGTAATAATAGCATTTCTCAAAGCATTGGCTTAATGTTTCCTCACAACCCGCAATATATAGGCTAAATATCAGTTTGCTGTCTATTTTGTGCTGTGTTTTGAACACCTATCAATCAGTCATTCAGTAAGGTGAAATTTCTGATATAGTAATATCTATATATAATTAGGTATTTAAATTCAAATATTATTCCTTTTCTGATATGGTTATATATTTTTGAGTAGGTATTCCAATATTCTCAAATTTTTATTATAGTTATATATATCTAATTACATATTTAAATTCAAATATTATCCCATTTTTGATAGAGTTATATATTTTTTAAGTAGGTATTCAAATATTATCCTATTTTTGTGATTATTAAATATATTTAATTTGGTATTTAAATTCAAATATAATCCCATTATCTATTATAACATATTTAAAAGAAAAATCTATTTATTAGCTGATTCAGTTGACGATTCATTTGACTGTTGTCGATACTTAAAATCCGTCACAAATTTCGCAATCGAAGCGGGAAGCACTAATAAACATCGAATCGAGATGCATTTGTGTAGCTGTATCTTTCGGCTGCGAGCGAGCGGTTTGTGGTCTGCATTTGTTTATCGATATTTGAATTATTTCCATCGCCACTTGCGACGCTGGCGACGAGGGCAGAGCAGAGGGCGAGAGCCGCTGCTGTCGGCCACTTTTGGCCACAATTGTGGCCAGTGCTCTGCAACCGCCCACCCACAACTCTAGACCCAGCGCATTCAATTGTCCGCCTGCTTGTGCTGAGTGCCTAATGTGCTGTCGATGGGTTTACAATCCGTCAAAACATTCGCCACGACGAGTGCATCATCATTGACACTCGGGACCTATTAGGGCAGCACTACAAACAAACAGTTCTGAATAGCTCGCACAATAGCATCGAGTTCTACTTAGTTGGAATTTAGATAATTACCAATTGATACATAAACGTATATAAATGTGTTAGGGAAATAAGTACCTTGAAACATTTCATTATTTTGTTCAAATTAATTGAATAGCTAGGAATATTTGATTGTAGATATTTTTGATGGGCTGTACATATAGTATAAGAGAATCATGATAGTATAATTTTGTATAGTATAAGAACTAAGGGAAAATTAGAAGACGAAATCATTCGAATACAAATAGAAATAGTTTAAACAGCTATTAAAGTGAGGAAGCTGCTATTTGCGATTTCCCAAATATAAGCAAGTAAACTCATAAAACTGCTCCGACTAAGAGATACCCTGTCCCACAAAAAATTATAATATAATTTATAGTTTGTGCATATAAGTAGAATGTATATAAACAACTTTATAAATCTAGCTCTTAAAACATACGAGATCTTCTCAAATATCATTATCATTTTCTATACAGATATACAGAATTTATATAGAAATTGATCAGTAAATTAAAAAAAAAAATTAAAATTTAATTAAATTATAAAATTAAGTTTGAAGTTCTTCAGAATTCATTTATAGAAATATTTTTGTAAATACAATTATTATAAATTAATTTTTATAAATTAACATTATTATACCCTTCCAAAAAGGGTATATTAATTTTGGTCAAAAGTTTGCAACGCAGAGAAGGAAGCATCTCCGACTATATAAAGTATATATTCCTGATCAGCAAGACGAGCTGAGTTGGTATATAGTATATGTCCCTCTGACAGTCTGACCGTCTATCCGTCTGTCTATATCAATACAATCTCCTCCTAGAGTATTAGAGCTACAGAGCTGAAATTTTGCAGATAGGCTGCAATCTGATGCAGGCATTATATATCCAGGAATCATCCGGATCGGACGACTATATTCTATATCTGCCGTGGGATAGATAGGTCTTCTGAAATGGCTTGGTAAGGAAGTCTTAGACTTGAAACTTGAAAGTTTCTTTCGTTTTATAGATTATTCCAATCAGGTGTTTAAGACTTTGCGTAACTGCTGCTACAGGTGTATTCTTTAGACAGCTGTCTCCTGCACGCTGTGACCTGCATTACTTTAACATTTCATATTTTCTTTAAGCTGCATACTTTTGAGTCACTCATGCGTTCCAGAAAAAACAGGCAAAACTAAATACTCAACGTCACGACAGAGCTACAATAGGACGCTTAGAAAGCATTTCGCAACATTTTCTATTGTATTTTTGGAGGATATAGTGGAAAACTCGTGTACAACTGTATGTTGGTGGCTAGCTCCTTATTTATCTATGCATCTCGTTAGGGGTATTGTAATCAGGTTTTGTGGACCCACGATAACAATGGCCTCAGCATGCAATTGCAATTGCCGAATTTTCTTTTCTTTTTGTCGATGGCAACGATCCATTAAAAGTGAACCATCATAAAGTCAACTCGGGCCAGTGAGTGGCCAGCGGCAGCAACAATGGACAATGAGCACATAAATCAGTGTAATTAATAGAAAACTAGCCAAAGGCCAAAATGTCCACGCATGCGCAACGCCAACAACGCCAACTACAGCAGCAACAGCATCAACAGGTTTTTTGGCCACGTGCAATGGTGGCCAAATGGAGCCCGGGCAGATCCATTTTCGGCTCATTGCCGGAATGCCAGCAGTCTGCCAAATCTAGCGCCTAATTACAATTGAATGCGGCAGCAACAGCAATAAATGAGAAGAGCATTTGAAAATTGCCAAGAACTACGCAACGAACTAAAAGTATTTATCAATATTTATACCCTGTAGTAGCTGCTCACACACTCACACACACCCACACACACACACACGCATAGTCAAGTGTAAGCATTTGTTGTGTTTTTTCTTCTTGGTTTCATTGGCGGCAATTTATCTCACAGTTTGATGCAAACGCATAAATCTCTCAACGCGCGCCCAATGCGATATTTCAATTTCAAATTTAAATAAATATTTAAACGCTTCGTTTTTTAAGCTCGTAAGCAAATTAAATTTATTATCAATAAAGCAAATTTATCAGGCACCCACCCAACAAGCAGCTGGGGGTGGCTTGCTTGGAACGATACAACGATCCATCAGCGCACAAATCTCAGCCGCACTAAAAAACCCTCCTCTACTCTCCAAGGAACTAATTCATTCATTTGGCCCGCCAAATCGCTGGCCATTCATTTGCCAAATGTCCGGCTGGCGGACAAATGGCCACAAAAATCCTAAAAAGCGAAAGGGCTGAGCCCGCCTTGGTATCACCTGCAATATGTTGGGCCAGAGTGAGGCATCTCTGTTGATGCCTCAGCCATCAGTCGCTCTGCCCTTCAAATTACCAACTGATTAGACTCGTGGGACAAGCTCCTCTTCCTGACCGGAGCCATCTGTTGTGGCTGACAGCGGAGCAACATGACAACAACACAGCAGCTCCAGAATTGATGCGGTCTGTGGCTATCTAATAGCTCAGTCGGTGCAGGGGCTAACAAATATGCTCGGGCATGTGTCAACAGTGAATCAAAGTGTTGCTGCAGATAAACACAGCTCAGACCACTCAACTAAGTAACCCCACAATTTACTATTCTCCTTTTATTTTTAGTGTATGTGGGTGACCAGAGATAACTAACCCTTAATTTGTGGATTCTAATTTGATTGGGGGAGGAAGGTGCTCAAAATATTATATAAAATTAATTTGGTTTAATGAAATGTATTATACATAAATATATATGTATATGAAAACTGAAAACTATAGATTTAAATTAAGCAATATATATTTAAAATATAGTCTTTAAGTTTTGTTGATAGCAGATCAATTCTCTCCTTATAAAGCTTACTTAAAACCTAATAAAACATGCATTACATTTCTCTCTCTAAAAACTTTACTAAAAACTGAATGAAAATTTTATAATATTTTAGTTTATTAGGATTTTTTCGTTAATAGATTTATAGATAAAAGAGAATATAAGTAAAATGAGTTAGGATTGTTAAGTTATTAGGTTTGTAGTTGGCAGAAAATATAGCCTGAATAAGTTAGGATGGTTTAGCTATTAGGTTTCTAGATAAAAAAAAATATAACTAAATTATGCTGCTAAAAAATCGTTGGAGATAAATTGATTACTCTTTACTGTCCACCTATATAAAATGTTATCATTTTATTATTTTATTTATTATTCTTACCCAACTTTTTAAATCTCTGTTGTTCTCCTAGTAAAATTTATTATGATACATCTTTAAAGAGAACATTTACTGATTTACTATGGCTGTATTAATTTATATTATAATTAATAAATAATAATAAAAATAATAAAAAAATAATTAAATGTAACTTTAATATTTCATATGATGAAGATAAACAAAACAACTTCTGATAAAATTTAACTTTATTTTATTTATTATTATATTATTTATTTACTTAAATGCATGCAATAAAAATATAATTTTGTTAGTTTAGGTATCAGTTAATAATGCAGACAAAACTTTACAACAAGCTGAAATATGTTCAAATATTTAATTTTAAGCACTTGCAGACAGATTATCTGAGCTGCAATAACTAAATCACATTGCTACATTTAAATACTATAAATAAATTGCTAAATGAATTTGTAAAGGTATGTTATTGCTGGTTGGTTGGGGGCTGGGCTGCATTTGCTAGTCAAAGTTTAAGCGTTGGGCATAAATTTGACTTTGGTCACCGATCGTGTGACACGGGGAAAGGTGACAACCCTAAAACTTATTGACAACGAGCAAAGCATAAATTATGGCGATGGCAGCGCGTTAATCGCACATTTTACTCCCAGCTACAGGCAGAGCAACAACTTGGCAATTGGAGGGGGAATGGAAGCTTAAACGATTGGCAAATCGCAACGAGAACGACTCAGCAGCAGCAGCAGCAGCAACAACAACAACAACAATATTGTTGCTGAGATAACAATCACGAATGCAGCAGCAACAGCAGCAGCAATCGACTGAGAGAGAAGCCAATGGCAATGACTGCACCTGGATCGGAGATCCGAGTCTGCTTGGGCGCTGGGAGAGTGAGTGTGAGAGATGCAACAGGCCCGAACATAAGCAGCAACACAAATAATTCGCTTTAATGAGATCGCAATCTAGCGATTTGCGACAAAAACACACGCGGTTTGTGTCTCAGTGCGTGCGATCAGTCCCGAGATGAAGATGAGCGCAGACACTGCCCCGAATCCCAAGTCCAAGCCCAAACCCAATCCCAATGTCGATGCCGATGCCGATGCCGAGATGCCGATCTCAATCCCAATCATTGAGCTCAGCATCGACTATCGTTCAGCTCTTGTTTGTTATTGCTGCTGCTGTTGCTGTTGCTGTCGTTGTGGCTGCTGCTGCTGCTGTTGCGCTCATGTTGCTGTCAGCGCGCGTTGACTTGTTGCTGGGGCCGTTGGCAGCCCCAGGTCCGAGTCGCTTGTTGACATGCCCAGCATGCTTAGGCATACAGCCAAACAAGCAGCGCTCTCGACTTGGACTCAGACGTCAACGTGTCGTTGTCATTGTCCCAGCCCCCCGCTTGTGCCCCCAACATCTTCCCCCCTCCTTCTCATTGTCCTCCCATGAATCCAACAATATGACATCGAGCAGTCGAACAGCGCCTGGAATACTTTTTTTTTGTGATTTGATGCAATAATTTTTATAGATTGCACGCCTGTCTCCATGTCTCCACGAATGCCCACGCCCATATCGCATCACACTTTAATCAATTCGACGTAGAAAGTTGCCATCATATCCCCACAGAAACAAAAAATACATATATATATTTTGGACAATTAATTGCCTCAATTAGTGCGACATGACGCGAACGGAATGATTAAAGTCCGAAACTGACAAAATGAGCATTGGACCAAGTTTCACTTTGCCATTTGTCACAAGACCTCTAATGTCCTAGACGTGGGCGTATCACTTTGTGTGTTTGTGTGTGTTAAAACTATTGAATATATTAAAGTAAATATTATATATTTGTTATATCTATCAAAGTAATATGAAGTCATATGACGTAAATAAGCACTCAAGTGAGAGTATTTCAGTCAGGCACGATTGACTTAGAGATACCCTGTCTAGATTCTACAACTAAGAATCAGATCATATATACGCATTATATATTGATTTTAAACATATCTTCTTCAAAACTGTAGATAATAATGTATAAATATAAAAAACATCGTAAAAGAAAATAAAGTAGTTTAAGTTTGCTTTCGTAATTATCGATTATTTTTTTTATAATTTTATAACCGATATTTGATATATCAAAGTAATATGAAGTCTTAATCCATAAACAAGTAGTCAAGTGAGAGTATTACAGTCGGAATTGATTCACTTACACTCTAAGTGTTAGAGATATTCTGTCTAGATTTCTGCAACAATCAATCAGATGAAATATATCCATTACATATTTATATTGACACATCTCAAAATTATAAATAATTTTGAATAAATATATGAAAATCGTATAAGTTTACATCAAGTTTACCTTCGTATTTAATCATCGATTTCTTTTGAATAATTTATTTATCGATAACAATACATGGGAAGGGGTAAATCGACTTAGCTGGTTTTCAGCTTCTTCTCATTTGACTTAATATTTGAATGATTTTTGATAATATTAAGTAAAAATTATGAAAATTTCTGTCAAATTTTTTAATATGCAAAAAAAAGAAAGCACTCCTTTATTATATTGTAATAAATATGACTTTTGAGCTATTGAAGTCATAGCAACAATTTTTTTTTCTTACTAAAAAAGTTGGCAGGATATTGCAGAACTTCAATAAATATTATTAACCTTACAAAAATTGTTTAGAAAAGTCAGCTGTTTTCCCTACAAACTTCGCTGTATTTTGCTTCTATTTTTCCCTTGATCTAGCTTATTCTGTTCTTAAAAAAACGGCAACACTGTATACGAGCAGTGTTGTAAAGCAGTTAACAAAAGTTGACAGCTGAGCTGTGTATTCGAATTAAAAGCTCCATTATTTAAACTAGAAAAGAATATCAGTAAATATTATTATATTCAGAAATAGAAAACAATTCTCCATTTTATCTAATCCTTATAGGCAAAATGTTGTCTATGGGCATATTGCGTCGTGTTGCAGTTGGAGCTCGACTGGGCCCTTTGATAAATTCTTCTTTTATGCGGAAACAGAAAACCATGCACGATGTGGACAAGAATCGCATGCCGCCCAAGAAGGGATACTCTCCATTCGGACGGAATCAGCCGAAGTGGGGGGAGTGGGCGGTGACCCGTCTGGACGATTTGCTCAACTGGGGTCGCAAGGGCTCCGTCTGGCCGCTGACCTTTGGGCTGGCCTGCTGTGCCGTGGAAATGATGCACATTGCAGCTCCGCGCTACGATATGGATCGCTTTGGCGTCGTCTTTCGCGCCTCGCCTCGCCAAACGGATCTCATCATTGTCGCTGGCACCTTGACCAACAAAATGGCGCCGGCTCTGCGCAAGGTCTATGACCAGATGCCCGAGCCTCGCTGGGTCATCTCGATGGGCAGCTGCGCCAATGGCGGTGGCTACTACCACTACTCGTACTCGGTGGTTCGCGGCTGTGATCGCATTATACCCGTCGACATCTACATACCCGGCTGCCCACCCACTGCCGAAGCGCTAATGTATGCCATCTTGCAGTTGCAGAAGAAGATAAAACGTATGAGAACTCTGCAAATGTGGTACAGGAAATAGATTTTTTCACTTTTACAGCAAATGTTTTGACGATCATGTTGAAAATATAAAACAATTTATCTAATATTTATTCTTTTCCGGATATACTTTTCCGCTAAGCACACTCAACGAACAGCATGAAAATCGAATATCATCAAATTATAGATAAAATAGATTGAAGTGCATTTCTCAGGCTGGAAAAATAACTTCACTAATCTAATTTTTATATATACATATTGGGTCGCTCACTAAGTAATTTGGTTTTTTATATACATATTTTTACAATCCTTTCTTAATACAGAAACATTTTTTTAATAATTGTAGCTAAACAATAGAGTATATTAAGTGATATGTTTTTTTATACTTATTGAAATATAGAAATAAATCATTTATGACTAAACCTTGGACTCATGGTAGTTAAAAACGAGGCTTACAAAACTATCCGATATCCAACGATATAAATAAAATATATAATTATTATTAGAGGAAAAAAATTAACGTTTTTTTCTTAATTTCTAATTTTTTTTTAAATTCTTATATTTTTTCTTTTTTTTAAGGTTTAAAACGGAAAAAAGCATTAGAATGTCTTACACTTGAAATAAAAACTTAAAATTCGAGGCTTCAATCCTTTTTAGAACTGAAAAAAAATAAGGTGTCCTAAATTTTTTTTATTGTGAATTTTTTTAATATTCTTTTGTATATTACTAAAATATAGAAAGAAATAATTTGAAGCTAAACCTTTGACGCATGGTAATGTAAAACAAGGCTTACAAAACATATACGAATCAACACAAACTTATATGAATTAAATATACAAATATTAGTATTGAAATATTATATTTTTTTTCTAAATTTATTTTTTAAAATAATTTTTGCATTTCTTTTTTTTAAGCAAATTTTTTTACAAATTTTAATTTTTTATATACATTTTAACATAAATATTAATAAAAACCACTTCTATGATAGAAAAACTGCAACTCTTTTTTCTAAGTGCTGCAATCTGTTGAAGACTTAGCTTGATGAGGATGAGGTCCAGCGTGTGCGGCAGTAAATCGAATGTTTAATCGATTGAATTTAATTAGAAAACAGCAACCATCAAATGTGGCATGCAGCTGCTGCTGCTGCTGCTGTTCCGCGTCTCGTTGTCCGGCGCTCGTCCGCTCTGTCCGCAATCGCATGATAGTCATAGCCCGAGGATTAAAGCTCAATACGATCGTTGTGCATGCGATTCGCGGGCGGATCAGAAGGGGAGGGCCCAGTGGTGCTGCCCACTGCAACTGGGCCAGTTGGTAGCGATTGTAGCTGTGTGTTGTGTAATGTGGCTGCCGTCTGTGCCCCAGCATGTGCCCAGGCCCAGAATGCAAAATGCAGAATGCAGAATGCAGATGTGGCAGTAGTCGGGGCTGTGTAAACCTGCGGCGCAGCTTGTTCTGGGACTACTCGGGCCAGTATCGAGGCAGTGCGATCGAAAATGGATTTGTATCAATATCGACTCACTAACATGATTCCAATAAATTAATATGCATACAAGGCAGAGCTGGCAACGAGAGTCCAACTGCGACTGTGACGACGCCTGTCGCCGTCTGGGGGCCCGGTCTCTGGTCTCTGGGCCTCGATCTCGATCGACATCGCGAACACACGATGATGCATGTGCAGTGTCTCTGAGTTGTGATCGTGTTAATGTAAATAATTGCCAGCGCCCCAGCTCCGTTCGCCATAATGCATGCGGACCCAATCCCCAGCCCAATCCCCAGCCCAATCCCCAGCCAAATCCCAAACCCAATGCCAGTCGCCAGCCATTGCAGATGTAATTAAAATCTCGCTCTCTGCGTCTTCGCTGCGGCTTCTCACTTTCTGTCCGATCGCCTGTCTGTCTGTCGTCTGGCTTGGTGTTTGTCTGCTTGTTCGCCGGCCCAGAGAGATTCGTCTTGACTGATATGAGCCAAGCGACATACACGCAAACCTCGCTCCAACTCCAGCTCCAACTCCAGCTTCGACTTCAACTCCAGTTGACAGTTCACGAGTTTTGTTTGGCATTTTGCGATATTTCTTTGCTCTCTGGCAATTGTCAGACACTGGGCTAGCGATACGATTTCGGTTTGGGATTTGGGATTGGGATTGGGATTGGGATTTGGATACAAGAGCACTGGCACTGGGAATCTGTTAACGAGTTGTCTAATTGGCATTGTTATTTGTATTAGTCGCATCGTAAGTTGCCTTTAACATTTAAACCGACCTCAACTTGTTTGTAGGTTTTACTCTTTTTATGTGAATATTTTAGAGAAAGTTGCAGAGCTCGATAAATGAGTTTTCTAAGGGACCCAAGAGCAACCCGGATTGAATGTTAGTTTTTAAGATTTACTTATAAATTATACATATTTATTTATATTATATTTATATTATATATATTATATTTATATATTATCTTTATATATATTTCCCACTTCTGTTAATTTTCCGTATATAATATATTCCATAAAGATATTCTTTAAGAAGATTCTTAGCCAATGTATTTCAATCATTCCTTAAGTTAAGTAAGTTTTAAATGTAATTTAGGTGTCTATTTAGGTGTTCAAGTAGTTTGCATGCTCCTTAAGTACTCAACTTCAAAAACTTTGCCAATCTGCCATCGACAGTGCGAAATGCTTCGCCTTCGATCGTAATGCACGTAGACTGAGAGAGAGAGAGGGAGAGAGAGAGAGAGAGGGAGAGAGGTGCGAGCAGTTGCCTACTTGGTTACTCGTATGTCAGGGCAAAACCGAAGCCCTTGCGAGAAAAGCATTCGACTGTCTGCGCTTATTTATGGCCACAGATGCTAAAGATATAGCGCCAGACGACGACGACAGATGAGAGGGAAGCGGAGAGAGAAAGAGAGAGTCAGAGTCAGAGTCAGACGATTGGCAGACGCAGGTCGGGATTACTTAGCATGGCGATATCTGCAGCATCAGCTGACGGCGTTTCACAGAAACTGAAGCTTCACCTTTATATCGATGCATTGTTGATTAGTCTGTCCAGAGTCAGGATACAGAGTCAGACTCAGACTCAGACTCAGACTCAGATTAAGATTCGGATGCGTCTTTCGGCATGCAAAATATTTGGGTTAGTTAAGACGCAAAAGTCACGCATTCATCGGGACTCCGCGCTCTCTCACTCCCTCTCTCTCTGGGCTGTCAATCAGGCCGCGAGACGAAGCTCCACTGTGGTGTCAATTTTTGTGCGTGCTGCTTAAATACAGCAATGTCATTATTTGTGGGAACCAATCCAGAAATTTGTATATCACGCTCACTGCGAGTTCCAGTTCCAAGTCCAAGCGCAAAAATCAAAAATCATTACTTCAAACAAGCGGCGCGCCGCGTCAAGCAATCAATCAATCAAGCGAGCAAATCAAACACCATCGACTGACCGACTTGACTGGACTTGAGCCGAGATCAGAAAACGACTCGAAACGAGTTCAGTTTCAGCTCCACACAATGGCGCACACAAATATTACGGCCACAAATGACAGATCGACAATACGCATCAAGCCCGATCGGTCTCCAATTCTCTCACTATATATATGTATATGTGTGTGTGTGTGCGCACTTGAGTTGTTGCTTTCATTGGTTTCTTTTCTTTCAATCTTGTGATTCAAGTGCACAAATAGTTAAGAGTACACAAATAAAGGTTAATGAGCTTTTTCTTACTTTTTTATTTTCAAATACTTTTTTCAAACTACATATTTTTTAATTTTTTTTTTCAGTTTTTTATTATTGATTGCTGAAGTGAAATGTAATGAGCTGTTTATGTAAATAAATACTTGTGCTCTAACGCTTAGTGTTTTATATGGATACACATATATATATATAGTATAGTATATATGTATATATACATAGATCTATATTTTAATGTATTCTGATTGAATTTGCATTATTTGCACATAGAAATATTGTGTAATAATTAGCTAAAATAGTCATAAATGAAAACAAATCAAGTAAGTCAACTGTTCATTAGTAGAACTAATAAATATAATCTAAATTTAATACATCAAGTACGGGCACACTTTTGAATGGAAATTATTTTTTTTTTCAGAAAAGTTTTAGCTTTAGTGTTACCTGATCTACTTTTTTTTGGAAGAAGCATAAGAACGAGTTGACGGGCAATGCGAATAATAGCAAAAACTATAAACTATTCCAAGTCAATAGCAGCAATTCGTGGAGGACTTTGCCATATAAAATGCGAAAGCAACTTAAAGAAAACAAATCACATACAATTATATATTTTTCCAAATATATATTCTATATATAATTTTTCAGATCTGTCCAATGATTATATTTTGTACGATATTTCTTGTGAGCAGACTATACTTTAAATAGCTCTGAAGTCGCTATAACACTTGCAATTTCGCCCAAACTGGGTGTCACCTGTAAATTAAGGACCGTTTCTTTTCTGCATTCGAGTAGTACTTACGTTTTCTGCTTTACACAACAATGTTGTAAGCTCAACTAATTAGAACTTGAATGATACAAGTTGTATCTAGTTTTATGTCGGGTAGTCTTCAAACATTGGCACTGTGAAAGACTAGATTATTTAGATGCGTTAATTTAATTTCAATTTAAATCAAAACGTATATATTCTTATTTTGAATACACAGAAAATTGAAGAAATTGAAAAAAATTTAAAAATGTAATTAAAAAAATTAATTTAAAGTTTCATAAGTTTAAACGGAAAACAATTCATTTGCCTGCGCTAAGTTGAGCAAATTTTGGAAAGCACGCCTGTTTCTTAGTAAATTTTTACTCAAATACCAGGTGAACAGAAATCTCAGCACGTCTACAAAAATTATTGTTGACTGCTTATTTAGTGTTGCATACTTTAGGGAGCAACGCATTTTTAGCCAAAAAAACTATTCAAATACCAGGTGAACAGAAATCGCAGAAGTTTGTAAGAAGAATACCTTATTTAACGCATATTTCTTACAAAATATATTTGGTTTACTAAAAATCATGCTGTAAACAAAAATATGTCGTAGAACTAACTTATCCATGCCAACTGTTGGCTGAAGACAAACTAAAATCTAAATAAACCAACACAGTCGAGGACGTACGAATAGAATATTTCGCTTTTCGCTTGAATTTCGTCAACAAGTCCAATTACTGATTAGTTTAAATAAGAAGATACGTTGAGATAGCTGTTGAAGCTCATCATCGCACTCCACTAGGCATTCATAATATTTGCTTTTTCCAGAAGTCTTCCCCCTTTTGACACGCCCCTCTCCCTCAGAGTATACGCACGATCCGAGTTCTATGCGCTGCGTTCTTCCTCGGTAAATGTTTGTGTTCTGCAATTAAATTCGTATTCTCTTACAATTGAGGCGCTCGAGTGGAACTTCCACGAATATCATGGATATGGATACGCTGACAAGCAGATTGAGATGCAGCTGCAATCATCAGCAGCGCAGCGATAGACCCTCTGCTAGGTCTGCCTGCTGCGCCTCTTGTTGTTATAGGCCAGAGCCCAAGTAAATACTTGTAACTCTCTCAGCGAACGAGTGTTGGCACTGGGTTTTCGGTCGCTTTATCAATGGGCAAGCGGGGGCAGGCGTGCGGCGGCGTCTGAAGCACCTCCATATCAAAATAATCAAAATTTTGATTGAGTGCAGTTTGGTGCGTCTGTGTGTTTACACGATGACGACGCGCCGGAGAAGATCGATTCATTGGGTCTGGAGGGGCTTTCTGTCCAATCACGTTGTTGATATTGATAATGACATTGATGGCATCGAGTTCGCCTGAGTGACTATGTGACTTCGCTACAAGATCTCGAGTGCGAATGCAGTCGTCGCCGTCGAATCGATTGTTTGCGCGGATTTTGATTTGGATTTCGATTTCCAGATGGAGTCTCTGTGGCTGAGGCTGTTGCTGATGCTGGGGCCTGTCAATCGGTGAAATCCGGCACAGTTCGAGGGAATTGAAATTGGTATTGAAAACGCAGTCAGGTTGATGCTTCAAGTTGAATGATGATATTGACATTATCGAGAGACACTTTAAATTGTACAACACACTAAGCACATTTCATGTAAATGATAATGCGACGCTGCTCCACAGTCGATACACTCGTTCACATAGTAATTGTTTTCTGCTCTGTGGGTATCTTTGTATCTCTGAGATACTTACGTTTGCCCTCTTCTGCTCTCTCACACTTGGCTCCGTTTGTTCTCAATTGGTTTGATTGATTCGCTGCACTCGACAGATAAGCAGCCACAAGACCCGACTCGGCCTGGTGAAAGCAAGTGGGAATTTATTAGTTATACTTGCAATGCTCGCAATACACTTAATATTTGAAGGCACTGTGGCGCCTCTCACATCTGAATCTATTCAGTTGACTGAGTCCGGTTTAGTGTGCAGAGCAAATGATTCCACTTTGATTGTGGATTATTGATTGTTGCAGATGCAAACCAAAAACTTACTTTAATATTATTATTTTCCACTAAATTTCACATGTTTCCACATCAGTCAGTTTTTGAGAAGTTAGTTAGAGATGAAGTTACTAAGTTAAGGCTAAGGGAAGGATATATCAATAAAAATTATAATTGTTCAGTCCAGCTGGGTTGTAGTAGAAAGTCTGTCAGGAAATTTACTAAAAGTCTCGAATAATTCTAAGTTCCGTTTTTTCTTTCCAACTAAAACCTAGATAATAAATTGTCAAACCAGTTCGAAGTCGGACTGCAAACTTAATTTTTTAGTATGAATCGAAATATGTATTAAGTCAATAGTTAAAATAGCGTTAACGATTATCAAATAGAGAATTCTTAAATGTGATAATTTCCTAAAATTCACACAAACTATTTCATTTAAGCCATTTTTTGTTGGAATTTTTCTGATGGGGTCGCTTAAACCCAAGCTGAACATACTTCTATTGCCAAAATCCACCCCAGTTATTGCCGTGTGACCTTCAGACATCAGCTGCATTCGATATGGTCACATAGAATGGGATAATGCGAGCAATTCCATAAGCAAACACATGGAAATGCTTCATAATGTTCTTTAAAGATTTGCACACTTAATGACCCGTTAGAGCCAAGCCTCACAGATAGAGAGAAAGAGAGAGAGAGAGGGAGAGGGATGGAAAATGAATTGTGAGGCAACAATCGGAGCAATTAAGCGTGGCCCACAGCAAAACAATTTGCCATTGACATTGGCAATTGTCAATGCACAATTCGGCGTGTAATTCATCAAAAACAATTCGTCAATTTGGAGGTGGAGTTTTCAGAGAGAGAGGGAAAGAGAAAGGTAAACAGTCAAGGAACAGAAATCCGAAACATTTCATTGTTTTTGGCACATGGCCCATGGAGTTGATGTTGATGCTGATGTCAAATGCAACGTGACTTGGAACTCTTTGCGGTTCCTTTGATTGGCAATTTTTCAAAATCGTCACCAGCATTCGAGAAAGAGCAAGAGAGAGAGAGCGAGAGAGAGAGCGAGAGAGAGTGTGTTGCTTGGGTCAGGCGGAGTCGGAACGTCACGTCGTTGGTTATTTATAATTCGACGCGATTGATTGATGGAATCGCCGCAAAGTCGGTGACACTTGGCAGTGCGCAAAAATAAATAGCCGCTCGCAGCATTGACAGCTGATTGCGAAAGTCCATTAGGGCCGAGCCCAGGCGGTAAATGGGGCAGTGCGGCAGAGGCATTGAGGTGCCGTAGCCGTAGCAATAGCTGCCGCTGACGCTGACGCATGTAACGTGTCCCCCGTACTCCCCTGTAAGAGGCAGCTCAAAGCTAGCAGCAGTCCTGATTGGGTTGGAGTTGCATCTGCAGTGTACCCTTGGCTCCGGCAATCCCATCAAAAGTGCAGTCAATCAAGTGAACAAAATTTGATAATTTTACCCCCCAAAAAAAATATAAGAACAGTTACATTTACGTATGTTTTCGGACATGCTGTCAGGGGGAGGCATCTCTCAAGCCGTACCAACTTTATATAAGCTAAACGCAAACTGATGTCTGGAGCAGACAGCAGGATACGTAAAGAGTTTAACAATGGACATGGGCATAGATGTTGGACGAACGGTTTGTGGCTCTTGAATATTGTAAAATAAATAACTGAACTGCACAGGCATGGGGTGACAGGTTTTACTTTGGCAACTTGATTAAATTCAATTTGAAATGTTTTTTATTTCGAAGGATTTTTGCAAAATTTAATTTTTATTCTGTTAAAAAAAATAGTAGAAACTGGGTTAGTTTAAATATAGTTTTATTTATAAATAAATATATCTGTGAGTATATACTTTACCAAATAATTTACTTCTATAAGTTGGAAGGAGATAGAGGAGATTTATATGCATTCATATGCACTGAAAAAAAACAGTAGTTTTTTAAGAGGAAGAAATTGAAAATGGAAATAGAAAATGCAGTAAAATATAAGAGGGTTATGAAGAGAGAGAGAGAGAGCGACAGAGGGAAAGAGTGTTAGAGAGATAGAGTGAGAGAGAGAGAGACCGAGAGAGAGAGCGAGAGAGAGAGTGAGAGAGAGAGTGAGGGAGTGAGAGAGAGAGGGAGATAGTGAGGGAGAGAGGGAGAGAGAGAGAGAGAGAGAGAGAGAGAGAGAGAAACAGTAGAAGAGGGAGTGACAGAGGGAAATAGTGGGAGAGGGAGAGAGATTGAGATATATAGATAGAGATAGAGATAGAGATTGAGATAGAGATAGATAGAGAAAGAAATAGGGTTCAAACCCTAGTGAGCTCGTAATTAATTTGATCAATTCTATCATCAAATTCGATTGACAGTTGCAAATCAGGAACAAATAATAATAAAAGTTAGATTTTAACTTGGTCTTTTAGTCAATTGCTTAAAAATATTATAAGCACAAATTTTTCCTTTAAAAATAATCAAAAACTAACTGAAAATATTGCGCTTTCACTTATTTACCTTTTCTCCCTTCACATAACAATGAAAAAGACATAAATTTGTTAATTCTTTCGATTATAGCACATAAGTTGCAGCCAACCTCGGTATGTCCCCCCATCCTTTGAAAATTCCAAGAAAGCCAACAAAAAACTTGGCTGCTCTTTTTGGGCAATTTATGCAACATGAAATATTCATCAGATCAGAAGTTTTTCTGTTTTTCTATTTAAATGACGGCAGTAGAACGTTGGGGGGAAATCGTAGGAAGTGCAATGTGGAAATTATGATTTGGCTTAGCATATTTTAAAATGTATATTTCTCAAGAATCAAGAAATCAATGCAACAGGCAGCTGAGCAGCAGTGAGTGAGTGGGGGAAACCAGCTCTGATTACAGGTTTACGTGTTGCGAATTGGCATGAAAGTATTATTTGTTTTCTTTATTTTTAGCACTCGTATCGGAGGAACCGTCAATATTGTGACACGACATGATTTGTTTGATGCAACGTCTCCGCAACTGCTGTCGAGGCCCAACCCAACGGGGCAGCTTCACTTGGCGCATCGCATGATGATCGGCAATAAATTGATGGCCGTCCCTGACGCTAGGGGGGAAGTGGGGCCTGAAAGCTCACTGAGTCAGCTAAAAGCAGTTGCTGACTGATTTGTGCACCAAGTCGCAGCAGCTGGCACCTGGCGGATGCAGTCACCAGCAATTTGTGTGCTTATAAAGGAAATGTATAAAAAGCCATTTAATTATTGTGCGCTGATTGATTTATGGCTGTTATTTAGCTGGAAAATAGCCAAACTTTCAGCTAGATATTTGCTGGTTGGCTGGCTGTAATTGCAGCTGAAGACATTTACTGTCCTGCTGAACACGCGCTTCTGACATTTACGACCTTCCACTGTGGTGCCATGAACTGCAGAAGGGGGAGGAGTCAGAGGAGTCCTGCTCGCTTGTCTCTGTGACATGAACACACTCGGACAATGGCAGTTAATGGTCATGCCGGCGAGCTGTAGCCACCGAAAAATAAACCAACTCACCAGCGCTACATAAATTTCAAAACTAGCCTCGGCCCAGACGCTTGCTTCCCTTTTATATGCCACACATTTCACGCAGTGACGACATGAATCTGCCAACATAAACACTCGTCCAGGACGCACTAATACACACACGCACACTCGTATACGCATACACAGAGAGCACACTCATAGAGATACAAAATATTAGAGCTGCTAAAAAAACATGGCCAAATGGACAACAGCAGGCATGGTATAGTGGATAAAAGTGCAAATATACGAGACAAAAATATATTGTCTTATTTCATTTGAACTATGAGCAGTAAAAAGTTTCAAGAACTAAATATTATAATAAATACCATACAAAATATATGGCAGACTTTTTTGAGTGTATTTTTATACTATACTAACTATACTAACTAATACCTATTTCTAATTCTTATTATTATTTAGTTTGTGTACTTCAATAGATAAGGGAACTTAAATGCTCAGCTCTGTTCGCTTCACTATATTTTATGTGAAGCTTAAATATGGATCCGTTAAGTAATATGGAACCCCGTTTCCTATTCAGATTCAAACTTAGCTACTACTTTGAGAGCTGAGATGAATATTAAAAAAATTTTAATTGATATCAAATTAAATTTCAATTTTTTTTATACTTTTATTATGTTTATATTTATGTTTTTTTTACCATAAAAAAACTAATTTCTATAGTGTATATCTGAAATTATTGGCAGATTCAGAATTATCTAATACTTACGACGTCGAAAGCTAAATGAGATATGAATTTTATTACAAATCTGATTGACAGAAACTTTATTACATTATATTCTATAATACGAATGTTTTTCTACAACTAAAAAATAATTTATTTTGTATATAAAATTGTTTTGTTTTACCCACTGTACGCTGGCGGCTCGTTCTAGTCCTCTGTTACAGCAGCATAAAAAAAGCGAGTCAGACGAAAAATGTTTAGTGGGTGCGTGGACAAATGCAGCAGCATCACTAACAACAACAACAACTGCAACTACAGTTACGACAGCAACAACAACAACAATGAGGGGCACCTACCATTTGACCATCCTAACATCCTCGTCATGCTGGAGCCCGCCATGATATGGCATTCAGTAGCACTCACATGTCAGAAGTGGGCTGAACTGTGGCCGCTCTCGCATTTGTGGCGTGGAAGGCGCAGGAAGGGGACAATAACGCAGGACACAGGACGCAGGACACTTGGACGAAGGGACTACGGTCCGGCGTGCAGCCGTGGCCAAATTGGTTGATAGCTTGAAAAACTGTTTTTGCACAGCTCCGTCAAATTGCATTTTGTGTGACAGACCGCAAAATGCATCATCACCAACATGAGCGATGAGTGTTGTTGTTGCTGTTGTTGTTGCCGTTGCGTTGATGTTTATATTTGCCAGCAGCCTCCATCCAGCCCCATCTCCAATGCCCAGAGCCGTCGTCCAGCACCCAAACATTGTCCAGTAATTTACGAGGTTTTTTTTGGAAACGCATGTGTTGGTTGCATCGTGTCGCAATATTACAGTAGATCCATGGGTTAGGCATCCATCGTTGGGAAAGTGTTTTGAGGTTAAAAGTTTTCAGACCTCCTGCCCATTTGAGTGCACAGTGGTACGGCACTTAAACAAAAATTTAATTAAATTTTTGTAGTCTCTTATTAAGTTCAAAATTTTCTTACTTTAGATAAGTGAAGAAGAACGATGCGGATTTTAATTCCAGGCAAGTATAGTAACTATTGTCATAATAATAATAATAATCAATTACGTGAAAATCTAACCTATAAACTGAATTAAATTGAACTTTTTTATGATTTGTGAAAAATCAACCGCCACAGCAAGAAAAATTGGAAGTGATGCTTGCTTGATAAAAAATTTGATCTTCATCTGATTCTTTATATATTTTTGATATTGAAATATTTTAGTAGAGTCTCGCATTAGTCTTCACAAATAATATAGCATATAACATATTATATATTAGAGATGGGATCGGGAAAGAAATTCGTTCCCGACCCATCTAGTCCCGAAATAATTTTTGATTTTCCCGCCCGACTGTCCCGACAAATTTTTTATTTTTTCCCGCGGGTCCCGACATTTCCCGAATTTTTTATAACTCTTATAATATATACAATTTTTTATTTAACAATAATATTTTTCTCAAAATTTTCTTCTCTAAGATGTGTTCTCCTTTTTTTCCAAAGTTCTACTCGAAGTAGATCTCACTCATTGTCGAAGATGTTGGAACATCAAGTACTTGCCCAGCAAGCATTTGTAACAATGACAATTCATTGCATTATTATCAAAATAATAAAATAGATGAACTTCTCTTAAATTTAACTTGATTTATATAAGAATTAATTTCCTCGTCAATATAATTCTTCTGTTCTTTGATAAATACAAGCAATTTTATCTATTAATAATTTTCTTATCGGGACCCGCGGGAATTTCGGGATCAAGCACTTATCCCGACCGTCCCGGACTTTTTCAGAAAATATTTTCAAGACCCACGGGATTCCCGAAAATCCCGATCCCGACGCCCATCTCTATTATATATCTTTCATATTTTTTCACGATAAAAACTCTGTATTTTGTGCCACTGTGCGCCGGCAACAACTTCATTCAGTTCGCATTAATGCAGCGTGAATTAAGTGTCAAGGACATTTTTTGGTTGCAGCCCGTTGCTGTTGACGACGCAACATGCTTCAGTCAGGCCTTATCCAGGTCTCGCCCTGCCCCTTGTCCTGTGATGTCCTTGCGTGTGCGGCAAAGTGAGGTTACATCGTGTGTGTGCGTGTGTGTGCATGTGGCCGAAATTGCGTTGCAACATTCAAGTAAGTGACGTAAATGCATCACGAACACAACGCACACAAACAGACAGACTGACAGCCGGACAGACAGACAGACGGACGAACAGCCGTAACGCAACATGAGCGAGGAGTAAATCATGATGAACAGCCGAGGCCGAGGGAATGAGCCAGGCAGGAGGCATCAGGCGGCAGTTATGGCTGTCAAGATGAATGCCATATCATCGCACCGAAAATGGTGTCAAAACGTCAGCGGCGCCAACGGGCAGCAGTGAATACAAGCGGCTAACGGCAAACGGCAAACGGGGCCCCAGGATCCAGTTCCAGCATCGGCCCGAACATCAGCTTCAGCTCCGGCGTGTTGTTATCCGGGTGAATTATGAGTTGTGCAGCGCCATCAGCAACAGGAGCAACGCATGCCTGTCGTCGGGGCCCGCCTCCTTGCCGGCCATTCCGTGTAATCCGTCACATGGCAAATGCGACCAGGCCGAGGACCAGACCAGACAAGAGCTCGGCCTCATTTGGGTGGAAAAACTCTTGGAATACGAGTAATTTATCCGTGAATGACCGCAGTTAAATTAAATGCTAAACGAAGACATTAACAATGCAGGACATGCAGCACTCAGCCGACAGGACATGCAACGCATGCCACACACTTTCAGTCAGTGCAGTGCGTCATCAGCTGTTAAGATTGAGGTTAATTTCTTTTTAAGACAAGACACTCGGAGAATTGATAAGTGAGCAAGGGAATTTGTACATGTCTGAGAGAGGGTAAGCTTTAAGCCTTGCTAAATTAAAGAGATTTAAAATATTCTTGTCTGAGATAGAAAATTTCTATCCCCAAATAAGTTTTGGGATGTAAATTATTTTAGGCCCTCAAAATTTTTGGGGAAAATATTTATGAAATAAATGCTAAATTTTAAAATTTTGTAAAACATTTTATGTCAATTGTAAAATAATATAATATATATAGGAATTGAAAAAAGCAGATTAATAAAATTAGAAAAATATCTAAGCTTATTCAAAATGTTGTTTCAATTAAATATCAACCTAAACTCGGGTTTAAGAAAAGTTTCGTATTTCGAATATTATAGCAAAAACAAATATTTATTATTGATTATTTTAATAGGTCAAGATAATTATTATCTTGCAAATGAAATCTCATGCTTCTCTTAGCTATAAGAATAATATAAATGACTCTGAAATTACAATATTAAGTAGCGGAACCTTATTGAATAACGTAAAGACAATAATAACTTCAGGACTGTTGTATAGATGTATTATTGTCATAGACCAAGACTATCTAAAGAGGTATTTGAGATAGTGTATAACTATATATATAATACCAAATATCAACCTGATCTATCTTCAATTATAAGGATCCTCGCAAGTGGAGCTTATAGAAAATCTCTTAGCCCATGCCTGCTTTTTGCCCTGATTTAGCATCTCAAATTTCACTGCCTGGCAATCATCTGTTGATAGTGATGGTAGTCGATGATTCATGCTGTTGTGATACTACTTGTGGCTGCATTTGTCGCTGGAGTCTTGCACAAATGCGATGCTGAAATTTGATACAACATCGAAACCCACATCCACATGCCACAATTTAGGGCTCGTTCATCAATTGTGACATCGGCTCAAGTAATTCCCTCGGACATTTCACGCCAAGCTGCACGCAGACGACACCCAATCAAAACTGGAATCGAGTCCACGAAGTCCAAAGGCAAATAAAAGGTGCAGAGAAATAGTTGGAGACACACTAAAAAATAAAAGGGAAACCGATAACTGCCCAAAAGTGAAGCGCGGAAGCTGCTATAGAGGAGCAACATATGTGTATATGTATAAGTGTGTATGTGTGTGTGTGGGAGCAGACAGTCGTCCCTCCTCTACGCCTTCAATTTGCTGACATTTATTAATTTCCGATTAGCGACATGGAATTTATGCGCTACTGAAATTTTTTGGTAGTCTCGACTCCACCAAAAACCCCTTCGTCCCGATGAGTTCTTGGGCTCGAATTACCTGGACCGGCTCGCCAGCTGAGACGACGGCATCTAATGCCGGCTGACACTTGCTGCCAAGTGTAAACGACGCCACTTTACGGCACATTTGGCGCCCAACAAATAAAAGAAGTAATACAAACTTTCGCAATACCCTAAACGATCTTTAGCTATGCCACATTTCGCCATATGATTTATTGCCAATGTGGCCATAAATCACCAACGGCTTTTACTCCAACTCTGATCCAAATGTGCGTTTAATGGTGCAAGATCGAGGGGAACTCAGACTGTCTGTCTGTCTGTCTGGTTCGCTGATCGCTTAATCGGGCTGCAATCGAGCAGCGATACAATTAACCCCAGGGGGGCCTCCATAAACGTGATATCGTTGGTGGTAATCACCCAGGTAACAACTTTTCTGTAATGCTGTCACAGCCCACGCGAATGTTGTTGCTGTTGTTGTTGGCAACTTGTTGCTGTTATTGCCATTGTTGGGTAATTGGAATGTCAAAAGTGACTAAAATCACGACTTTGGGATCATGTGAACAGTAGCCAAAACTATTTTTAAAAGCTGTTGCTAATTTAATGATGCAAATAGCTGAGACGAAAAATCGAGCTTAATCAAGAAAGACTTTAGACAATCGCTAATAGACTATTATCATTATATAATAGTATAGTTGAAAAAGTTTTTCAACATTATTACTGAAGGGTGGGCTATCGCATATAGTCTATAAACATACTATACATTTTTATTATATATAATATAAATATTAGTAAATATTTATTATTATACTCTGAACCCATTGAAAATGGAATTTCAGTATATATGTTTCTAATTTAATAATAAATTTAAAATATAGATTCTTGTATAAAAGTACAATTTTTTTTTTTCGATAACTCATCCTATTTTTGTAATATCGATAACAATCGATATAGTTTTTAAGCCATAATTTAAAGACCATATTAGCTAGAGATAGCAAAATTTACAATGGGAGTCTCCACGATAAAAATACAGATTATAAATATTTATTATTTTGTATACCTTCCCGATTACCCCTAAATATATGTGCAGTATATACGCAGACTTGAGATTTCTCACATATATCTATCTGGAGGTCAATTTTATGTGCTGAATATATTGCATTAAGAAAGTATATCTAGAACCGACGATATTTAACAATTAATTTCTCATATTTCTCATCTGCTAGCTTAGGCACTCCCGACTTAAGCATTCTTAACTGCTTTTATACGCACAATATCCAACTAAAGAACGCAATTAGCTATAGAAAGCCGCTCTTCTAGATATTAAAACAACATCATTGTTCCTAAAATTTGGAGTCGTTAAGTACGTTAAATGTAAAGAGGCAATAAATATTCTATGAGCAACAAATTGCAACATTATAATTTTACAGAGTTTAGCGTGTGATAAGCTTTGACAAAGATAAACACATTCAATCATGCCACCTGATTGACGAGCAAACACACACAAGCACACACACAGACGCACAGACAAACGGACGGAAAGCTAAGCCAAACCTTAACCAAAACCGGGGCACAGATCAATTGAAGCAGCCTGCAACAATGTGAAATGAATTTGATGGAGGGCAGACAACGACAGCACGACGAGAGATGTGGGCCAAGGGGGCAACAGGGCAACGGGGAAACGGGGAGTAGGATGACGATGACGACGACGATAAGTGCGTTTGCGGCGGGACTACGGGGCGTATGCGTTCACGGCCCTTTGATTGATTGATGACGCATCGGGCGTCGTAATTCATGTTGAGAGGCGAACAATTTGCTTTCATCCGTCCGTCCGTCCCACCGTCCTGTTGCCCCGAAAGGTGAGACAATAAAACGGCAAACGGTTTTTCATCTCTTCAAGCCTGGCCGTGTTGCGTGTGTTCCCTCGGATTGTGGGAGGCCGTGAGAAACTCGCTTAGCTGTGCCTACGCCTACGTGTTGCCCAGACAGGCAGACACACACACACTCAGAGTTTCAGGCAGACAGAGTCAAGTGGGACTAGGGCAAGGCCGCAGCAAAATCGAGGAATTAAATTCGCATGCCACGCCGTGTGGCAGAGCCAAAGGCAAGAGCCAAAGCCAAAGGCCACGCAAACGTGCAGTCAATGGGTGCGGCGGGTGCCAGGCAGAAAGACAAAAGCAAAAAGTTCAGGAAAAATTGTTTTTCTAGCTGTTCGGTTTCAGTTTCCTTCTGGCGAGCGGGCGCATAAAATGGCAAAAACCCCAAATAGCTAGCGATTTTTTTCACGTTTTAATGTTGCCTGACTTCCCAATCCCATTCCGATTGCAGCTCCTGCTCCGGGTCCTGCTCCTGCTCCTGTTACCCAAACTCATCCTGCACAGCGTCGACATTCTCGACATTCACACACACACACACACACATATACAGTCGACGGTTTTCGTGTGCGTGTTGTGTGGGGTCTGGGACTTGCCAAGCGTCTGCCTGCCGTCTGCTGGCTTCGCCCGAGTTCAAGTGCGCCTCGCCTCCCGACGCCTCAGCTCGCGACCCTGCTGGCTCCGCTGCTGGTTCCATTCATCGAACCGATGGCAACTTGTTGATTTTGTGTGAAATTCACATGCAAAAACCAAACCAATTTCGCCCTTCATTTGCGGGCGCCACAGTTGCCGGTCGGCAGGCATTTCCTTTTTTCCTCCTCCGATTTTTCGCCATTCGCTGAGTTTGTTTTTGTGTCCTTTTTGCCGCTTTTCCCTTTTGCGCCGAACTAGGCTGCCACCGTGAAAAAGAGAAATCAATAATCGATTTCCTCGTAATGGGGCTGCCTTTAAAATATGCTTTATGTGTGCGTATTAAAGAGTTGCCTTCCGGGTTCAAGGTTCAACTTTGTATTTTTGGTAACATAATTAAGAGCTTCTTTTCATAGAAGGTATTTATAGCAATAAATAAGCTTGCTTGATCCAAAGCAAGACTTTGTAATAGATTCTTATTAGCGTTTAAGACATAGTTTATATATTATAGACTTACTGTTAGTTATATTTTGTAGCTATATCGCAAGCATACAAGACAGACATATTTGTTAATTTGAGTCTACAGTGGTGTCTGAATATAGTAAACTAATTATTGCAAGTGTAGTAGGATAAGCATAAGTGTACTATCCCTGATGTTTATAACATAAGATTACAATAAAGTTTAGTTTAAGCTGCCCATCACTAGACAAGAAGAAGAAGATATAATTCATGCAGAACTAAATAGACGACAATAAAAGACAATTATACCTACTACACAAGGACTGTTCACAATATTGAGGTTGTTCACTATATCAAGGCTAACATTTTTGCTCAAAAAACTTCTTTTATTTGCTCAAAGTACATTTTGTGTTTAAAAATTAAAGAGATCAGTAAAATAAAGTACTAGGAAAACATAAATATATGCTTCTTAAAAGAATTGCCGAATTGACGTTTGCCTTTTGCGTTCACTAAGTGACTTTTGAGTACTCCACTTTACCCAGACACGATGGCAGTTACTCTACTATAAATTGACTGTAGTTTATATATTTTGTAAATATATCATAAACATAAAGCTTTAGGGATAGAATAATTTATTTTTTTTATACCTACTTCTAATCCCAAATATCATTCTCTCATCTGTATGCAATTAACTTTTAGCAAACTTAAAATTTTTTTACCTTTTTTTTAGTTAGCTATCAAATTTGCTGTAAACACTCAGAAAGAGAGCTACTTGTCTGATTAGCTCCCGTTTCTATCATCAGCAGACTTTGCTATAGACTTTTATTACTAGATGTGTGTATATATTATCAATCATTGCGCTTATAAATCATTATTAGTATCAATAAAAGAGCCTATGTCGCTGCATGCCAATGCCATATTTAGCCAAGTTATTTATAGAGATCAACATGTACTGGCATTTGCATTTGGAGCGACAAATCATATTATCTGCAGCGTGACACATTCGTCACGGCGGGAACGCAGACCGGACATTGGAGACGTGCTAGGTTCGAGTCTGATGCCCTTGCCTGTTGCCACTAGCCTGCTCCAGGTCTTCCTCCCCCGCATCGCTCCTCCGTCCCCTCATGGCTGCTGTGGTCATCATCGCAATGTGCGCGTATTGGCCTCGATGTCGGCCACAGTCACAACCATCCGTCATGTCTGGTGACGTTGAAGACATGGCCAGTACTCGGCATCGTCGTCGTCGTTCGAGTGTGCTGGCATCGGATTTGAACAGTTTGATGGATCAACTTGCGCACGTCCTCGTCATAACTCACAACACTTTCAGCCCTGCTCCGACTATGTGCGTCCGTCTAGTCCGTCCCTGGGCACGACGCCGATTTGACGTTTGACGTGAGCGCACGTTTGATGGAAGATCTGTCAGGGCAGGCATTGAGCTTGTTCCAATTCGCTTGGAGCTTTGCGCTGTCTGTTTCAATGTTGGCCAATTTGGGCACTGAATGATTGGCGGCGGCTTTTGTTCTCACAGCACAAGGCGCAAAATTCTTCGCTCTTTATTATCGCCATGCCCTGATTTATTGCCAATTAATATGATTGAAGTGTCATAATTCATAAGCGGCTTTCGTGCCCCCTCTCAGTTCTCCAGCAATTGTGAATAAGCAACTAAATAGGCAATTCCCAGCAATGAGTGTGCACTTGGCAACCTTTTGAGCAAAACATTTCAAGAGATATGCGATAATGAGCGAACACAATGCGAACTTTAATCAAATAATCGAACAGCATAATTTATAACCTGATTCCAATATGCATCAAATTCTTTGTATTTTTGGCTATTATTTTGTGTCGAAACGTTATGTCTTCAATCTTTTTTCGACTGCAAAATATATATGTGAAGAAATAAATAAAAATATGTTAAAAAGCATGAAGAAGAGTAGAAAGAATATTCTCACAACTCAGAGTTAAAAGTTTCTAAATAAGAACTCTTATAATATTTAGAACGCAAAACTGTTTTATTTGACGGACAGACTACTGAATGATTGACTGATTATTTGACAATGAAGGAATGAGTGTCTGACAGACTTAAACTACCAGCTGACTGACTTATAGATTGACTGACAAATAGCAAACTGTTTGACTGGCTGACTTACGGACTCACTAACAGCGACCTATTGACTTTAAAGTTTTTTGACTAGTAAGCGAAGCATTTTGCAGAAAATACCTTATGTAATAAGTATATAAACGAACGTTGTATATCAGCCTTAAGCTCTACTTACTACAGCAACAAGCAATACACCTATTATAAAGCGATTTCAATCCAAATTGCAAAAAAGTATCGTGAATGCTCAGCGATATGTTAAAAGTGAAGTAATCCGAGATCTGCAAATAGAAAGAGTTACAGATATAGAGTTACACTTAATCACGTTAGAAAACTACGAAAACAAGCTAACTTTTTACCCAGTGAAACACTACTTCATACGTACGAACACTAAAACGACTACACCCTTTGGATCTGCTCTACAGGGCAATCTAACGCTTGTATTCTCTTTAATATTGATATATAAAATAATAATTATAAAATAATATGATAAATCGAATTCCTGTGTAATTCGTAAGAAATGTGATCCCCTTGCCTGTATAAATATTAACATCATTTATATATTATATATTATATTATATTATGTAGTTATACATATATTATTATTAGGATAAAAACAAATATGAATATATATTCAAGGCAGGTACTTGGGAAATGGCTTGCCTAAAATTTAAGTAAATATCCTAAGGCCAGGTAATTTCAGATACTATATGCTACTACTTTGCTGTTCAATTCTTTTGTTCAAGTTGAGAATTATTCAAAATATTTCAAACTGCGGCGATAAATAAATTATTTATCGAAATGATGCTGTCGAAAAAAACCTCTAAAATAACTGTATAAAAACTTTGAGATTTCAGCTGATTATAGTTACAAGGCCTGGTCAAATTCCTGCACTAATCCTATAAAGAAACATCCTCTTCTTGCCTCATCTAACACTCATTCATGTAAGGCGTACACCTTCCACATCTGCATCTATTTATTTGCTGAGCTTAAGCTAAATCAACAGCAAAAACTCGCCGCAAAACATGCGTGAGCGCTGGGTAGCTTGCGCCGGAGGTTGTACTTGATGGGCGTGGCGTGGGAGCTTTCAGTTTGACGCTTTCTTTAATTTTGACAAGACGTAAAGTCTATTAAGAAAGTCAATCAATGTCTCTCAAGCGAGTTGGCTTCGACTTTGGCTGCGGGGTCCTTCAACTTCAGCTTCAGTGTGCGCTCGCGCTCCTGGCGCTGGATGAGCGCCAAAGTTCTGAAGTGACGGACAGACAGACAGACAGACAAACAGACAGGCAGACAGACAGGAAGACAGACAGTTAGTCAGTCAGTGGGAGTGACGTGTGGAAGCGACGATGCGGTGGGGAGAGGGCCCGACCCGGTCTACGTTTGAGTGTCGGGCACTTGACTGACAGCTGGACGCGGTGGACGTGAAGGTGGACGTGGACGTGAAAGTACGTATTCAATGTGTGCACACAGCGAAATTATGAAGAAAAATTCAATTCGCAGCTGAAAAGTTGACAAAACGGATTTCAAGTTGCGACTGGGGGTCATCGAAGCTGACAAGCACCAGGGGAAGTGTTGTCCAAACGGACGAACAGGTAAAACTTTATCCGGCGACATTAATTTGTAAAAGTGTTTTTCATCAAACAGGAATTAATTAAGATGCGCCCCCAAAGTTTGCAGCAAGCTCGGACAAAAAAAAGAGGAAGAAGAATATTGGAGTATGAGAATAGGAAACGAAAAATTCTTTGGAAAAGTTGAGTGGCTACAGCTTCACCCCTGAGGGAAATGGGAAATGTGGGAGTGGCGTCAATAATAATTGAAAATCATCACTCGAGATTTGCTAATTATGTGGAATTATCATCTCAATTATTTATTTTTCGATTTTCATGCGTTTTTCCTTTGCTCACTTTCGTCTAATTACTTTTTTCTCACTCTTCAGCTCTCTGTCTGTGCTGCTCAGGTGCGATTATAATCAAAGCTTCGAGGATTTGCCGTCAAAGTCTCGAACTTCTCAATTAAACGAATGCATAAATCATTGGCCGGCACGTCTGCAGATAATTCCCAAAAGTCCCAAACGAGGCGCATTAGAGTGCGAAAATACACACACCACACACACACACATACATATAGACGCATCAAAGACGGTCAGCAAAGGACAGTCATAAATCTGTAGAAATGTTGCTAATTAAAAAAATACGCATATTCCATCATCATTGTGCGGGCATTTTTCTATGGCCTCCTTTTTGGGTGTGTTGTTTCTGATAAAACTCTGCTCAGATTTATGCCCTCATAATCCATAAATATGCTTTTACCACACACACACAGACACACATACGAATACACATACATGTATATACATCTTAATAAATTTGCTCGGCTGCTTGGGTGTGTCATTCCATGACGCATTAATTAATAGCCACATCAACAACTAGCGCCAACAACAACAATAATACATAATAAGGTTTCACGTAAACACACCCACACACACCCACTCACTCATAGATTTTAACGAATCTTGACTCTGACGAGTCCTTTGGGTATTTCAAGCTTTGGCTTACGTCTCGCGGTCTGTCAATTGCTTTGCCAGCTTCAAATTGATTGCTAGCTTAAAGAGTTTTTTTTTCTGGCATATAGAATAATTTATATTAATCGAAAAAAATATTTAAAAATCTTTAAATACTTATGAATATTTCCAATAGAATGTTACTTACATATCTACAATTTTCTCTTATTTAAAAAAAGTAGGTGGGAAAAAGATTGAGAACTACAATCAAAATAAAGTTGAGTTATATATAAAATGTTTTTAAAATATTTAACTTGTTTAAAAGTAAAATGTAAGTTTTTATTTTGTTATTCTTTATAATGTAAAACTTAATTAACGGTAGCAGAAAACTTGTTTAATGGAAAATTTATGAAAAAAAGAAGAAATTACCATATTTCGAAATTGTTATTGTATTAATATAGAGTGAAAAAATAAATAAAATTTATTCTATAAAAATGAATATTATTATATTAAATATTTTTCACAAGACTAATTCTTCATATACATATTAACAGTCTAACAAAGCTTTAAGTTAAGATTCAGAATGACAATTTAGTGTTTCAGATATAGGACTCTACAAGTAATTGGAGTCCTATAGTATACTCCATGTAAGCGCTATCTGTTATAAAATATATAAAGTTTAATAATTTATTTTCAGAAACTATAATAATAATACATATTTCTGAAATTCTTTTTCATGCATATTAAAGATATAAAGTTAAACTCCACGATTTGTAAATATAAACGTCAAATTCTTTTGTTTAAATAAAAAGGCTTATAGAAATACTCGAATTCGTCTATTTTTTCATTCGATTCTGTTAGCATATGGTCAGGCAGGATATTAAGCGAACTGGACTTGGACAAGCGAGAAAGTCTTGAATCTGAGGCGCACGAATGGGACGCTTTATAAATGCCCCGAGATAAATAACAGATAACCAAATGATAAATAATAATTTCGGCAAATACATCAGAGGGCTGGACTGCTAATTGGAATTGATTAGGCTGGCAATGCCCACGCCCCAATAGCCCTCTCCTCTGCGCCTCTCAGCGCTTGCCCAATGCACGTTTCTCAAATTTATCTGCATCTAGAGTCACATATGCGACGGGTCGTCTCCCACTGCCCATTCCAGCTGCTCCTGCTCCCGCCCCTGCTCCTGCTCCAAGTGGAGTAGTTGGCAAAGTTTTTGTCTGGGAATAGTTGGGTAACGAAATAACAAATGTGCTTAATATTTGTGATCGATGGAAAGTGCTTTGTTTTATTTCCGTTTATGTTTTCCTTTTCTTTTTTTTTTTGCAAAAATATCCCACATCCCAGACTCCTGGCTAATGAGCAATATTGCATAGAGAGGCGTTGCACTAATCACTTCATTAGTTGGGCCCACACCAGCCCCAGCCCCAGCCCCTCCTCCAGCTTTAGCCTTAGCTTAGTTGAACGGGGACCAGACATATTTATTTAACCTGCAAATCACAAATTCATCCATCATCCTTTATGCCGGGCTTGTCGCTGTGTGAGTGACATCCTTCGGGTTGCCTGGTCTCCAATTCAGCTGCTTCCTTCATTCTCGGCGACGACGTCGCCTTTGACTGACATTTGACTTCGACGGTGACGAGCTTGGCGACGATGAAAGCGACAAGTTCATTGTCCTTGCACTGCCAAGACGTCGCCGACGACCGCTCGTAATAAACACGCCCTACGCTCGGAAGGACTACGCACACAGCTCCATTCCAGACCCAGACCCAGACCCAGACTGAGACCCAGGACGAAGGACGCACTTTGTTCGCAATTTGTTTTGTTTGCTTCGCGCTCTTCGCTCTCAACGTCTTGGTCTGGGTCTGGCAATGCCAAATGGGGTGGTTCTATGTCTGCCCGGTTAGTGCCAGCAAAATCTCTATAAGTGTGTGTGTATATGTGTGGGTGTGTGTGCATTCCATATTGTTCTTTGGCTGGAAATGTGTGTCGTGCTAAAAATATGCTTTCAATTTGGGTTAAAACTTAAAGCTCTCTCGCATACGAATACGATGTTCATTAAGTAAATCTGTACATAATCTTGGTAAATAGGGTTTATCTCTGGGTTTAGTGAGGACTTATGACAGCATACTTGTCGAATCGGATTGCATTATTTGCATTTATTTTAGAGGTTATTAGTAAATATTAATAAAATTGATCTGAAATACAGTAAATATATCTCTAAAATAGTGTAGCCTTGTGGACATTGTTCATCTGAATGATTGTTTATGAAGAAGTTATAGTAAAAATAGTAAACCGCTTTTGGCGGCAACTGAAATAAGTATATTTATGGTAATAGCTTTTTGAATAAACATTATTATAAAATAATATATTCCATAAAAAAATATGTCTTAAATTTCTGAAGCTTTTTGATTATATTAATTTTAAAACTAGTTTAGAACCTTCTTCTTACAGAAAATATAGAATTGCATTTAACTTAATTTCATTTAAAGCCAGAATTTGGATTGCTCAACATATCTAAGTGGATCCACTTTAATGTGCTTTGCTTTGTTAGTTATCCCCTTAAGATGCGCACAACTGAGTTGCAATGCAAACTTGCAATGAATCAATTGCTTGTTTAAGGACCAGAACCAAAACAGTTCACACAACAAGCACGCACACACATGCACACGCACACGCACACACACTCACACTCACATATGATATGCAATAACAGGGCCTGGTCATAATTAGCTGCTCATGTGTCACGCAGCAAGTGCAGCAACAGTCGAGGCGCGAAGGCAGGCGGACAGAGAGACCGACGGACGGAGGCGTTGAGGACGAGGAAAAGGTCCTTTTGGTCGACTGAGAATGTGAGATTTGGCGTCAACAGCCAATTTGGTGCATTAGCGAAAACCGTTGGGCAATTACTGTCAAGTGTGGGCGTCCTGGCGGCCCACGTCCGCCCGGGGACAATTGTAGGGACGTTCGTGGATTAGCCAAAGCCAGGCGAGTTGCTAATCAAACGCTTCTACGCCAGAGCCTGGGGCATTGAAAAAGCAGTTGTCAGTCGTCGCACAAAGCGGCCCAGGACATCTTTAATCACACACACACTCAGACACACAATGGCTTGAGAGGCCATGCACAAGCTGCAGTTGTCCCAACTCAATAAATGTCATCATTGGGCTAAAATGTTAATTAGTCCAGCGGCACCTCTGGGCATTTTGAAGGAGCTTCGAGTCGGAGTCTTGCACGGATTGCTATACGTGCGACACTAATTACGCTGAAAGCTGCGATTGTCAGCTGCGATTGCGATTGCTGCTATCGGAAAAGTCCTTTTGTTTTCAGTTTGAAGCGAATTAATCAGCGGCAAGCATTCGACATTGTTATCGGACGTCATCAGCAGCCCCGGCGACAGCAGCAACAATGGCCCGAGAGCGAGAGCCAAAGCCAAGAGCCATAACCATAACAATGACAGCAACCATCACCAGCTACTACTGGCAAGAAGGAGCCCAACCCACCCACATGCACACACATACATACACAGAGGCAGAGGCTCAACCGCTAAACAACAAACGGGAGCCTTCTCCATATCTGTCGCCTGCCTTTGATGTGCGCCTTTGACAAGTGAGTTGACAATGTCAACGTCAACAGTTGACAGCCTTATTATGGCATTATGTCTGCCTGTGGATATGGATGTGCCTCTGGCTACGAATATCGTGTTGACTGCAGATAAAGACTGATGAAGACCTCTTAATGGCGAGGCGACCCTCATGACGTCGATACCCAACACTGGCGACAGCTCAGCTCGCAGATGTTAATCTAGCACTTTGCCGCTAAACATTTGTGCAACACTGAAGGACAAGTGGGTCCTGATGCCTCAGCTTGCTTCAAAATTTTCATTAGAAATATTTTAAAATATATTAAAATTTATTCTCTATTTATTTCCAGCATCATTTTCTATTTTTGGATAAATTTTGCAGCACTTTGATTAGTTTATGCTTTTTTTTTTAAGAATATGATATTAAATGTACTTCCATAGAGCTTAACATTTTTTTTATGTGTATTCAGAGCAAAATAGACAACACTCAAAAAATTGTTAGTATTTTTCCAAAGTATTTTTCTAAAAGAAATATATTATTTGTTTAATTCTCTATTTAATTTTAATGAATTTATTTGTATTATTTATTTTTTTAATTTATTTATATCTTTAGGGTCAATATCATTTTTGACTAATCCATAATCTAAAGCTATTTTTACCACAGCAACCTTAACTAACTCCTCTCTCTTTTGAGCACCTTTTCTATAAAATCTATGCCTTGACTTTAATATGCTTTAATCTGCCTCAACATTCGTCAATGACCACATCGTTAAGAAAGTACACCCCCAACTTAGTACAACTAGTCCATGTTTCCGCTGCAGACATTCAGTTTGACAGCTAAATCAATTATTTTGGACAATATTCTCGTCAGGCCGAGAAGAACGTCAAATGCCAGACTAATTACATAAGCCAAATATTATTTTTTCGATAGAAATCAATGATTTCTACCCAAGCATTGGCACATTGTCATTCAAATGTTGTCCAGATGAAATGCGTCATTTCATATTTCATTTCCAGGGACAATAAAAAATTCTGCACATATTACTTGTGAAGCTCACCAGGAGCAGGGCCACGACCAGCTCTGTATCCTCATCAACACGCCGCTCTGTCAGCGACCATTGAGACTTCAAGTGTAAGACATGTCAGCTCCACTCAATGACAATGCAACCCCTCTACTCGCTATCCGCTGGCCCACGTCCCTGCTCCTGTCCCTGTCCAATGGTCATTCCCATTTGCACGAGTGCGTAACACTTGTCCGTCACATCAAAAGCATCAAAAGTTTTGTCATGTGAATGAAAGTTTTGCACCTGCCTTTAATACAAAAACATTGACATAAGTATTAATCCCAAATAGAAATTTCATCAGCAGGCAACATCAATGACAGCCACTGGAACCAGGATATATATATAATAAAAATATAAATATATATATAAATATATGGGTATAAGGTGCGACCGTGACAACAGCTCCGACTGGGACGCGGGCGAGCTATATGTCTGGACTGACGGAAAGACTGACAGACTGTCAGACTGTCTGTTGAGGGACTGTGGTCTGCGGGCTGTGGGCGTGGAATGTTTTGGTTTTTTATGTCCAGGTGCAAAAAAATGTCAAATAAATGTATATTCGTTTACATTTGCCATTATTTGTAGACAATAGATTTTATGATTAGAATTTGGATGGGTGTAGTCGCCTCAGATACTAAGCTACTTATTTTCATTTTAGACACATTGAAAAGCTAAATATTTAGGCTGTTTTCAAAGTTCCAAAATCTACTCTAAAGCTTTTCTCAGTCAGGTCTGATTCATAAATAGCTAAAGCTATACTTAATGATCGAGTATATATATTTGTATGTTACTTCAGCAAGTTTGTGTGAAGTTAAAAACACATAATTTATATAATATAAAATTGACTCTCTCAAATGGTCTCTTTTTACAAAATTAAATAGGGCTATTTTACTTTCATATGATATGAGTATAATTACATAAGTGAATCTGTCTCATTCTTTGCAAATTATAAAGTTTTTCATCCAACTTATTAGTGCATACTTCGGAATCATATAGATGCCATTGAAATAATAAGTTGTTCAAAAGTAATTAAATAGAAATATTAAGCTCGTGCTGAAAATAACTGTTACAACTTGGATTCATCCCCAATAATTGTTGCATTAAATGAAATGAGCACTTCATATTTATACATATATGTATAATTTAGATTGACTCTCTCTCTCTCTCTCTCTCTATTTATATATATATATATATATATATATATATATATATATATAAATATATAAACAGATTGCCTCTCTCTATATATAGCACGTCTTACGTTTAAAATTATTAAAATCTTCATTTTATTTCAATTTATATAGTATGTATATTTATAAATATTTTCTTTCCAAGCAGCTGCTATTATCTGCAAATATATGTATGTTCGTCAAACCTTAAAATGATTTAATAAATTAATAAAAAAAATACCATAAATAACTGCATACATTTTCAATTTTCTATACGAGAAATCAGAAAGAAATGTTTACAAATGAGAACTTCCCAAAAAAAAACTGGGAGCAGCGGAAGTTAACTGCACTTTTAATGAACTCAACGACCGCGAGTGACGCATTGTTCAATTTTTACCGTTTGACTGGACGATGGCCACTCCCCTTCCCGCCCCCTGGAGTGGGGTCAAACGGACGTTAAAGGGTCGGGTTCGGGCTCGAACTCATTTGTCGCAGTGAAATGCGATTGACAAACTGTCAGGCGACGCGTTTTGTTGTTTTCATTTTCATTTTGGCGGCTTGGCAGATGCAACATGCGGCGATAAAAAAACCCGAAATTAATTGAACAATTTAAACAGGAATTTTTTTGTTGCGCCTTTTGGAGCCAGTGGGCATTGCCTGTCGGTGTCAAAAAGGACATGACCGAGCATTTGGCGGAGCACAGATGCACCCAATGAGTGACTGAGAGATTGTATTATTGATTTTGCATAATAAAAATGTCACACACACAACAGTTAGCGTGCGTGTGTGTGTGAATGTGTGTGAGTTGACAATACAGCAACAATAAATTAATTAAGCCGATGAGACAGTTTAATGTCATTTAATAAAATATTGACGTGTCACTGATGCTGATGCTGACACACACTCACACACACACACAAACACGCGCACACACAGGAAATGAATGACGCCATTTTGTTTTTTGTCTTTGACATCTGATGGGTGTTAAAATCAATTGACGAAATCAATTGGAATTGACGTTCAGTTGGCGTCGAGAGTCCAAAGCGCATGTTGATTGATGGACACCCGACATATTGTAGATCCCAAAGATTGATAGCTTCATCAGCAGAGCGAGAGAGAGAGATGGCAAGAGAGTGAGAGGGAGAGTGTATGCAAACTATGTCTACTCTTAATACTTACTCAGAGTGGGAGCAAATGCATTCACACTCTTCAAGCTCGCACATAAATTCACATAATGAAATGTTAATTTTGACACGTCATTAATATATTTTGTCTACCTTCCCAAGTGCCACGCCCACTCAGTAGGCACGCCGACCGTCCGTTCAATTGACAGCGCCAGCGACGTTGTAATTAGTTTTGACGTTTCTCGTTGCACAAATTAATTTATTTGACATGTCAGACGAGACCATCGGATCGGCCATTGACAACTGGCCACTAGCCGCTGCCACAGTCGCCGCTACAATCGCTGCCACAGTCGCTGCCACAGCCGCCATTTGCCATAGAGTCTCGGTGAATGCCTTTTTTTTGCCAAATGTGACATTTATTGGAAGAGCGACAAAACATGCACATGTCTATATAAAATACCTGCCATACCATCATATCCAAAAAAAAACTGTATATATAAATTTGGATTTTTGTGTGCTAATGGAATTTGTATTTGAAATGTAGATTATCGTTTTAAGTCAGATTTATTAATTTCAAATTAAATTGCAAAAAGCATAGCTTTAAAGTGGCAACTCTACTTGCGAACAGAAAACAAAAAGAGACAATATTTTTTTTAGTTTTAATAACAAATAAAATGTAAAATAAGAAAAAAATTAAAATTAAATCTGTTTTTTGGTAGATAATTTAAATTCCAAAAACTGGTAATAAAATTCATTGCTTATGTATATTCTGAGTCAACGTCAATAGCTGAATCGAGCTAGCCAAGTTCATTTGGCTGTTTGCGTGTATGAGCGTGCTGCTCTTAAGATTCGTTATATTTGAAACAAAGAACATATTATTTAAAATAAAATTGTTTTTTTTAAATATCTATAGCTCAGCTTTTATCTTTGAAATTCATATCAGTTGACTATCAGATTACGTTTATGGGCATATTTTGACACTTTCGAGAGCTAGAAAAAATTATACTCATTATTCTCTTTGGATAAATTTGGCAGCTGAAATTGTGGAAGAGTAAATATTGCAACTTCTCTGTTCAAAGTGATTCAAATATGTATTATTGATCCATTTCAGCACAGTTTTCTCATAGCTGCTGGAGAGTAGAGAATCAGGGGTACAGGATAATTAACTATTCCTACGCCTTCAAGCATCTCAATTCTATTTGCACTTTAATCAATGGTCACTCCCATTTCGTAATTTTCTTTTCGCTTCTCTTGAAACTGCATTTTTTCACTCGATCCTTTTTGTTTCGCTCCATTTGAATATATATATATGGGTGCTGCAAGGGGGGTCAGCAGTTGACACTTTGCATCTTGTGCAATCACCAAATATTGTCAGACGATGTCAACGTCGTTTTCCACGCAGTCGACGTCGACGTCGCCGTCGCCGTCGTTGTCGTCGTCGTCAGTTGGACGAGGACGAGGACAGCGACGAGGACGAGTCGACGCTTCGTCGCCTGCTCTGGGCTCTTCAATGTTTTTCTTTAGCCATGCACATTTTTCCGTTTTTTAATCTTTTGCCTTTGCTTCTGGTTGCTTTCTTAGCCTTGTCCCCTTTCGATGCTCCGGCACAGTCCTGGTCTAGCTGAGGGCAAACTTTTTGGCGTTTCATCTGCAGCACATCAATTTTTGTTGCTGACGAGCAAAAGTTGCAATAGTCTAAGTCCAGGCGATGCCAAAATCCCACCCACACTCGTTCGCAATGTGAATGTTATTCTACTATTGGGTCGCAGGCTGTCCTTCCGGCTGTCTCCTGATTGACGGCGACTGACAAGTTTCTCTTCGACTGCGCATTGACTTTTCTTTGCAGTCGTTGCATTTTACGAGTATGTTCCAACTTCCAACTTGGCTCGGCTTCTGGCTCGGAGCATTTCAGTAAATTTCTAATCCTTAAGTATATGGCAGGAAGCATCAGCCGCCTGATGTGTCTGTGTGTGTTTTCGTCTTGACTATGTGAACTTCTGTCGCTTCGTTGCATAACACGCTGTCTACCAGACTCTCTCTCCGCAACCCCACCCACAGTCCCTGCCTGTTATTTGCTGGTCATTTTGTCAGTCAGCACGAAGCAGAGCTCAACAGAGACAAGTTCTTATTACATCTTGGCGACAAACCCCTTGACCGTGTTTTCTTTTTCTTGTTTCCTACAAAGATTTTGCATGTTTCACTAACAAGTTGCTAGCAATTTTCCTGTTCTTATTGACTGCGCCCCAACTCTGATCAAAATGAACTAGACTTGGCTAGGAATTTTCAAAAACTATTTAAGTCGGTGCTAATCCCTAAAAAGGACAATGGAATTTTAAGCTAAGAAACGTAGAATTTATAGATTCACCATGTCTTGAGCAATGTAGTAGTAGTCCGCATCAATCAATATGTAGACGTAATGAAAAATACATAGCAGAATGCATTCAGGATAAGAGAAATTGTCGAACAGGCCGAGAGGGGTGGAGAAAAAACTCGCTGGCTACTGTGTGTTGGAGCAGAGTTCAAACCTCAAGCTCATTGCTTAAACTTTTCAACCGAGCAAAACTCAAACTCCAACTCGGACGTGCAAGTGGACGTCCAACATATAGCGCATCAGTCAAAAATTGTTCTTGCTTGTCATCAGAGACGTGCCACGTCCGCGCGCACCCTGCCAACGGGAAGCAGTTGGAAAAGATGAGGAAATGTTGCAAAAGCAACGAAGAAACTTTGATGTTGACCACAAGATAGGCAAATCAATGAAAAAGGTTTGGCGAGGCGGGAATACCCTTACTAAAAATGAAAAGTAAATTCATAAATGATATTAGATTATATAAACTTCTACTTCATTCATCATAATGATCAAGCTTTACATCATGATTGAAATACTCTTAATGTAAGGAGATGCAGTACAGAGTGTCCTTATTATAGCTCAAGCCATACATCTTGGTTGAAATGTATATAGCATTTGGATCACCATTGAGACAAGAAACATAGCAGAGTATAAGTCATACATCATGATTGAATCAGTCTAAGCCGACCATTTTCAATCACATCAATATATACATCATGATTGAATCACGTTTTAGAAAATGTTTGTTCATGATTGATTCCTTTTACAGATAAGAGTACATCATCTTCATGCAGCGCAATCAATACATAATGATTGAAGCACCTTTTCAGTAAGGGTATTCAGCACAGAGCACAGACATAACCAGCACATAGGAAGTCCATATGTGTTGCTTCTGGTTCGTTTCCTAGTGGACGCCGCATTGATGAGGGCCACGTCAATAAAAGTGCGGGGGTGCGGGTTGATGGGGCATTTGGCGAGATGGAAGCTCGACATGAAAC
This sequence comes from Drosophila gaucha, assembly GCA_035045545.1. Lineage (NCBI taxonomy): Eukaryota > Metazoa > Arthropoda > Insecta > Diptera > Drosophilidae > Drosophila > Drosophila gaucha. The sequence goes on from JAWNOY010000099.1 coordinate 6,583,061, forward strand.
AAAATGTCTAGCTAAGAAGTATAAAAGAAATGCGCCACGTCAGACTAATCCTTGCGCCATCATATTACAGCATCGTCGGGACGACTGCTCGACTGTTCGACGGCTCCGGCAGAGCCAAGAAAACTTGTGAATATTGTGCAGAAGGAGTGCGCCTCCTCGTTTCATCTTCGTCTCGCTGCCCCCGTCGCCCAGTGTGTCATGGAAGCCATCAATCGTTTTGTTGAAATGTGCAATAAAAGAAAAGTCATGAAAACTTTCTGCGCTGCTCGCAGATTTCTCTGAGCTGGGGTCGAGTTGGGTTGGATTGGGCTGGGTCAGGTCTGGGTTTGCTGTTAGTTGCCTAATGCCAGCGACAACATGGCACGGCTACGACTTCGCATCCGCATCCGCATCCGCATCCGTTCGCCTGTCCAAATGTCCGTCTGCCCGTCATTTTCCTGCATTTGACAGCGTCTTGGCGACATTTGACGATTGACGAGGACGTCGAAGACGTTGCCCCACACCCTCTCCTTGGTGGCTGTAATGGCCAAGACGTTACCCACTCCCAGCTCAGCTCCATGATGATGATGCTGCGCCACCCAAAAATGTCTCGGGTCAAACTGTCGTTCGCACGTTGAATTGCGGTTCGCTTGGGAATGGGGCAGGCAAACTGGGCTTGTGTATTGGATTTGCGCCTGACTGGGACTTGGCTTGGCTGGGAGACTGGGTGGTTGGCACTGGCGTCTTAGTGTCAGCGTCCGAGTCCATGACTGCGGCGTCAGATTCTAGTATTCCCTTTCTCCCCCTCTCTCTCCTTCTCTTTCTCTCTGTCGTTTTCTCGCCTGCTCTCACGTTGCCAGCAACTGCAAGCGACAAGTGCAGCGCTTGTCCCTTTTCTCCCTTCGGGCCACGTCTTTGGCTCGAGTCACTCGGCTCGGCTCGCTCTATCAATCCGCACAGCACATTGAACGACAGCGTCAGGATTTTTGCAATTTGAGAAGTTGCTACGTGACATTTCAATAATTTTTGAAAAGTTTCCTACTTGCCCCTCACCACCCCGGTCCACCCCCCGTCGCAGGATCGTCCGTATCCTGCTTATTTTCGCTTCTGCACTTTTCTACTTTTTTTAGTATTTTGCGCCATCGTCTTCTTTATTTTATATATTTTTATAGTGTATTTTGGGCGGCGTCCTTGGACGAAAATCGAAGCGAGGCAGGCGGATGTGCATGTGGTTTGGTCCTGGGCACGGGTTGGACTGTCGCATCGGGCGGCGCCGGAACTAGGAATTTTATATTCTGCAATTTTCGTGACAACGTCATTTTGTCCACGACATTCTGCCTGATGCGTCGTTGTCGTCTTCTTCCTTGTCGGCGTCCAGGCTCTCCTCTCGTCTCCTCCTCCATCCACTGTGTAAGAAATTTGTTGTGTGCATTAGGAACTTTGACGCTTGACTGGATAGCTGTCAGTGGGCTGGCTGACTGGGTGACTGCCTGACTTGGCTGACTTGGGTGTTGGGCGTTAGGTGTTGGGTGGTGGATGCTGGGCAAGGGTTGATGCCTGGTACGGATCTGATGGTTTCGCCTCCTTTTGACGTTTGAATTTTGATGCTCCGACAGTTTATTCGATTGTTTTTCTCGCTTTTACTCTGCAAAATTACGGAAGTGCAGCAGTTGCCACTCCTCCTCGCAGCACCCGAAGTCCACCCGCTGCCTGCCTCATCTGGTGCTGCTTGGGCTCTGTCTCTGGTCCGGGCTTATGTAAGAACAGAAAATTGCTGGCACAAATGGCGCCCGGCCGTGTCCTGGTCCTGCTTCTGCTTCTGCTTCTGGCTGCGCCATGCTGTCCGGCCATCTTCATTAGAATTTATTTTTATTGTTTTGCGCAACTTTCAACTTTTACAACTTTATCAATATATGAATATAGATGCGCATAGCCGCTTCCGTAGAAGCCTTTAATTATGAAAATGCTTCTGACGATGACGATGACAAGTACTACGATAGCCATGACGACCATTTCCCTTACAGCAAAATGAAATGTTGGATGCGCATTAGAAAGGGCTCTAAATATTATTGTATAAAGCCAGTAAGCGTAATACTGAATGGTATAACTCAGATCTTTTAAACAGTTTCAAAACTAATTAAACATAAGATGTAAGACAACAGACAGCTCGCTGAGCTTATGCTAATTTTGAATAAGAGTAATGCTTAAAGATACATTAGTTCAAACATACAATATATTCGATTAATCTACTTACTTATGGAATAAGACGTCTCTTAAAGAAAAGACACTATCGAAAAGTCGCATTTAACAGTGCAAAAAAGTAATCGACTTGAAAAGAGCCCTGCTTATCGATTCAGTTTGATCATTTACAACACTGCACATGTGTCTACAAAAAAAGCAAATGTCAAACGGAAAATTCTTTCATTGATTTGACGCAGCTCGAACGAGAGTCAACATTTAACCTCACTTAATCGAAATTCAATTTAATTTTGCTAATCATCATGTTTATGAAGAAAGTGGATCGAATTGCCATTTACACCGTGCTCTTCCGTTCGGGAGTTTTGTACGCTGAGCGCGCTCCCCAGAAGTTACACGCCGACGGGGAGCTGAAGCACTTGACCAACTTGCAGGTCATCAAGACGCTGCAGTCGCTGAAGTCGCGCGGCTACGTCTCGGAGCAGGTGGCCTGGCGCCATTTTTACTGGTGCCTGAACAACGAGGGCATCGAGTTCCTCAGGGGCTACCTGCACATGCCCACGGAGGTGGTGCCCACCACTCTGCAGCGCCGCAACGAGCCCGTGCGCATGTCGCGCACCTCCGAGGATCCTCGCTCCCGTGGGCCACGTGAGGGCAAGGAGCGCGACGATCGAACCATGTACCGTCGCACCGAGCGCCCCAACGACTCCGACAAAACGGGCAATGTGGGAGCTGGCACCGCCAACGTGGAGTTCCGCGGTGGCTTTGGCCGTGGCAGAAAGTAAAATCTAATTACTTTCAAATAACTAAGAATTACTTAAATACAAATAAAATATTTACTATGTAATTAAATATGCTGGACAGTGGAATTTCATTTGGAGCTCATTCATATGACGCCCGCCCAGCTCGTGGGGCTTACACCTTTGTGTAGGAACATTTGTAGCTACAACTGGCAAAAAAAAGATTTGCATTTGAATTGAATACAAGTGTTGTAGGCGACGGCGGGTTACGGCTTCGGGGGCACAGATCAGTGCCACACGCTGGCAACAAGTGTTCCAGGTGGCGGTGGCTGGGTTTGTGGAGTCTGGCTTGCAGTCGTGGGCGCTGGGTTGGGGTCTTTTGCATATCGCGACATGGTCGTGTCTTTGTCGCTGTCTTCGCTGCGAGGCGACAAATAGACTTGTTTGCCCAATTCCCAGCTGCTAATGATGCATTTTCGATGACGTTTCGTGCGCATGCAAATTTTGTGTTTGGTCTGGAGCCGCCAAGCGCGACGAACTACACACACGAGGTAGGCACGAGGTAGCCAGCGAGCGAGCGAGCGAGCGAGCGAGCGAGTGAGTGGGGGGCAGAGAGATTGGGGCGGCATAATCACAGCCATCAGTAACGTGGCGTGCGACATTTATGACACGCTCTGCTCCAAGCTCTGAGGCAGGCAACGCGACAGCGTAACATAATATGGCTCATCATATCCAGCATCGCTGTTAACCTCATCAGTTTCAGCCTCCGCGCTGAGATTGTCACCATCAGTCGCAGTCGCAGTCGCTGGGCCCGTCCTTGTCGCGCTGCCATAGCCCGCCCGTCTCTGGCCTCGCCCGCTCGTAATCATGCTCATCAACCTCGTCCTCGACGTTGGCTGAACAGCAACGACATCAGCATCAGCATCAGCATCAGCATCAGCATCAGCTTCAGCATCAGACTCAGCCTCATCATCTCAGGCATCAGCTTCAGCTTCAGCATAACATATCACATCATCAGTGGGAATGCATTTTGCATCGCTTCATGTCACTTCTCCGCATTCGGCTGCATTCCGCCGCCTCGTCTGCCGCCTCCTTCTCGGCGTGTCGCTGCCAGCCGTCGTTGGTTGCGGTCCCCAGGAGTTATTTGCATGCAAGTCAAGGATTCTGGCAAGCCCAACACAGGCAAATGAGCTGCGTGTGGACCAATTTACAAATATATATGCGAATAATACTCTTCATTTTTCTATTCCCTAAAGATTTTATAGTTGCTCTTGAGAGAAATCATTTTTATGACCTGTGGACTTTTGTTTTTATATCATATTTTATAGCTAAAACTCAAATATAAAATATGTTTTTTTTACAACAATATATTTTATAAGTAAGAAATATAAATATGTGAACTACTTATGTAGCCTTAATGTACTTTTTGGCAAACGAGCAGAATCTATACTAGAGATAAGAGTCAGAATCGGGATTTTCGAGAATTTTGGAACAAAAATGTTAATCTATCATGAGAATTTTGAGGGACAATAGCAAACGGCAAAAACAAAATTTATTTCGATACGGAATGGGTCGGGAATTAATTTCATTTCCCAGCCCATCTCTATTCTATAATAAAATTAATTTTAAAATTTACCAAAATAATATATATATGTATAATATAAAGACGCATAAAGTCTACATAAAAAAAACCGTCGTATGCCGATAATTCGTCCCTCGCTGAATCGAAAACTTAAATAATTCGCAAAAAATGCTGTCCCCTTGAAAACCGAGTTCCAGTGTAATTCGCAAAAAATATGATCCCCTTGCCATTTGGAATTAGCGCATTTCGACTGTATGTAATAAAATATTTGAGTCCCTGAAAATGAAATATCAAATAAAAACAGCCAGTTGCTTCCTTTTAAAAATTTGGTTAATAATTTGTAAGTATCGAGACACACACAATCAGAATTTATTTATTGGAAAGCCATTCTAATTTATTTTAATGGAAACCTTAGCTTAAAGCTAATGTACATTTTTTTTTTAATCTTTTCATTTCGATCTATTTTGTAATTTTATTCTTAACCTAGTTGTTAGTGCATAATTGTAAGGAAAACCAAATACATTTTGAAAATAAACATCACAACTATAAGATTCTTTATCTGATAGCTCGACTAGAGACTAGCATTAGATGGAAAGTTAAATGTACTTATATCCATTAGGTCAAGTATACACAATTGTTACAATAAATAAAAAAGAACATTAGCTTAATTTGGCTACCTTCAGGTACTGATTATAATAGAAAATTTGCAATATAAATATAATATAATATTGTGTTTGGATTTGGGGCTGTACTCTCTGATTTAGTTGTAAACTATTTGCCAAATTTAAACAATTAAATGCCATGTAAATTATCCAGGATCTGTTTATCCAGCTACTTATGTCATTAATAACTTTAAAAACTCGGTCAAAGTAAAGTAAAGTGTCATCTTAAATATCTTTTCCGTGAACTTGTGCTTTATTTAATAGAAACATTTTGCACAGTCGCACAAAAGAAGACAAAGATTCTAAAATAAGCGCCCAAATGAGCTCGAGGCCCCCTCTGACTTCCTCTATGAAAAGTGTCGGTCGTTCGGGGAGTGTTTGCCCAGTTCTTTGTGAAATTTCACAGTCCAATTTGTCAGGCGTTGACAAAGACGCTTTGTTGGCTTTTTGGATGCGACTGCTGGAAATTTGCGCCTAGTGGCTGCCACGGCTTGGCAAGTGGAAAACATTTCCGGATGAGTAACCCATCAGTCAGCGCGCCGAGAGCTGTTGACACCACTTTGGGGGCCAGCGTCATGAGAAGATGCAAAAGTTGCAAAGTGATTTTCAGCTGCTGCAACGTTTAGTCTTCATCTCGTTGCTGTTGTTGGGGCGCAACAAGTGCGCAGTAAATCATGGCATGCAACATTGGAGTAGGGGGAGCAGGGGGATACGTTGGGGCGTTGCAATTCAGCGCGTGATTGAAAACTGATGGCGTGTTGGCGGCGCATTCGAAATGCATTGGCATTAAATAAACAGAAATTGCGCATTTCTCACGCGGAAATGTATCGCACTTGACGACAGACAGACTGACAGACAGAGAGAGAGAAAGAGAGAGAGAGATACTCTGATAGACTGACTGCAGCATCCACATGGATTCATCTGATGCATCTGTAGCGCTGTCGCCTCACATCTTCTCAGCTTTCGTCTCACAGTTGGAGCCATTCCGTTGCCACAGCCAGCGGCACCCACTTAATTTGCCAGCTCGTTGCAGCGTCCGGATGCAGATGCAGTTGCTGTTGCAAATGCAGCCAGTCGCTGCCTGCTGCCTGATGCCTGGGGGCATGGTCGGCATCTATTCACGTCAGTTGGCCCTGACAAAATGTATCTGTTTGCAATTAAATGTCACCCATCGTGCATAACGGGACTCGGTGACAGCCTGCCAAATTCCAGAACATTGCTCGAAACATTATCTAGGATATGTGCCTCGAAATGTCACCCGACATGTGCCAATGCCAAGAAATCAGGGCCATAATTGCAATGTCGCAATGGTTAAGTAACAAATTACTCAGGAGAAACATAAGATTGTATCTAAAGATGAACTTAATAACATAATGTATTTGATTATGGAGACGTCAGAATTGATAAAAGATTATCTAAGATCGAATATTGAGTACTCTAAGACTTATCTAATGCAGCTATCTTGTCTATTGAGTCAGAAGTGTGAGATGATATAAACATTGATAGTACAATAAAAGAATGCTCTGAAAAAAGTAAGCGAGACGAGTACGAGTACTTATATTATCTTTCAATAAATAATTTTAATAAAGAAATACAGTTGAAATACAGTGGATCACATTTTTACGAATTACAAAGGAATTCGATTTATTGAACAAGAATTCAAAGGAATTTTTTTCAAAGGGACATTTTTTTTACGAATTATTGAGGTTGAGGATTTAGCGGGGACGATTTATCAGGATTCGACTGTATTTCATAAATAATAGTATCGTTCTAGTTCCAATGAAAAATTAGCTAATGTATAAAAATAATTAGGAATGTTCTTGCCGAAAAGCTCTATAAAATAAATGTATTTACCTTAAAATGAAATACCCTGAATAAAAGGGCGGCAAAATTGTCTTCGTATCCGATGAGCTGACACCCACGCTCTAAACTATATGTAGTATATATACTTTGTATAACAAAAAAACAGATAAATATAGTAGCTTGAATTTGTTTAATATAAATCAGTTCTTTGTAGATGAGTTGTGGAATTTTTATTCTCTTAGTCAATTTAAAAAATTGGATAAAATATTTGGTTGTGTTATAACATATTCTTCTAAAAATAATAATAATTCAATATAATTAATAATGCTGGTAAAGCTAATGAGAACGTCTCTAAATACTCAAAGCTTTTTAAGGAAACTCCTCTTTAAATTAAAATAGTTCTCCTTCTTAAAACTAACATCTTCGCAACACCCAAGGAGGTTCCCACTGCATATGGAATAAGCCAAAGTCGAGTCTTATAAAATAGTTTTGCATGTTTTGGGACACTCAACGTGTAGAGGAGACATACTTCATATGGATACGCATGCTAATTGGCTGAGCAGTTAAACATGGAGCCAGAGCGAGAGCGAGAACGAAATGTATACGAAGGTGGGAATCGACTATCTCACGGCTGCCATTGATCTGGGGCTGCTTGCATATTGCAATTCAAACAATTACCATAAATGACGATAAATGGCTGGAGTTTAATCAGAGTTGAGCCGAGATGCAACAGCAGAGCACACGATTGGGGTCCAGTAGCCAATGGGTAACTGTGCTGGGGCGCAGGCGCAGCCTCCTGGGCTACTTTACGATGGCAGTTGCCGGATTTAGCCGCATGTCAAACGTCAACCTACTGCGACTGCGACTGCGACTGCGAGTTAAACATGCGCCTCGCAGTGCTGCAAAGACTTTGACTTTCCCAAGCGCTGCCAGAGGCAACGGCACCCATTTGCCATGAAATATAACCTCAATCAACATTCGCTCATTACCAAGCAGGCAACAGCAAGCCGCTTGGTCGGCGGTGGCGTCGGAGGAGTCCGGATGACATTTTATTTATGAATACCAAATTGTAAATTATTAACATGTTTCACGCAAGTTATGGCCGGGCCGAGTGCGAGCTCTGACAGCGAATGTCCATGTCCACGTTCACGTCCAAGTCCAACTGCAGCGGGTCGCCAACACAGAAGGAGATAGAGAGAGAGAGGGAGATGGAGATGGAGTGCAGCGACTAGCGATGGATCGCTGACTCGTCGGCGAGTCCATTGGACAATCTCCATCGGGTCTGTGGCCGGCTGCCTGCATTTGCTCAATGCAAAATTTTCGCGTGGCAAATGAAAAGTTAATGGCCCGCTTGGACATACAAATGAGGTTATTAGCGCTTGATTATGGCGTCCATTTAGAAATGCCAAGCCACGGCCATGTTGCACAGCACCCAGGAAGCGACATCAATCGGGCGAGCCACCAAAAAATATAAAAAATGCAAATGACACCGAAAAGGGGGAAAATTAAATGTGAGTTTGTTAGCGTCACAAGCTGTTGACTCCTACTCCTAAAACGGAATTATGCGAATAATGGTATAATATTAAATGGTTGCTATATATTTCGAAAGTCCTAAGAGTGAAATCCTATAAGCATTTCAACGAAAATAAAGAATAGCTAGAGGGCTGGGGTAACTCCGGCTATGCCGAAGTCTGCTGATACCCTTCCAATTGTAAAGGATATAGATATAGTTTACTCTGATGAAGATCGAGATTTTTCTTTTTTTGGGTTTCTAGGTGTGAAATTGTTCAAAATACCGTTTTTACCGATTTTCTACGTCCTTTACGAGTGTAACTATATATACCATATCTTTTCTAGGTCCAGTCTAGACAAATATATGTTTTAAGCTTCAAGACTTTGGCTGTAACAGCGCCTAAATATTTGACGATTTATATTAAACACTATATAGGCGGCGTGAATATGTAAGTTTTGAGACCGATCTAATGGGAGGTCAACAGTATTTATTAAGTAATATATCATTTTAATAAATAATATATCAAGTGTTAAAATATTAACAACAAAATTAACCATATTTTTATTTTATTATATTTCCTTGCAAAGTCAGGAAACTCCAGCACATATGAATGTCAGTCAGAGCTCGATTCCGTTGTGTGTTCAAAGGGAAATCTTGTTCATATCCCACTTAAGTAAAAGTAACTCATTTAAAATCTCTCGAAAGGACTTTGGCACTTTCTTTGGATTCGCACAACTCGATCTTCTTTCCCATGGCTGTATGCTGTGCTAGTTATCTGCTTCGACCTCAAAACGTAGTGTTAATAAATTAACACTCAACTAAGATCCAACAGATCGGAATCAACAACACTTGAATACGCATGCGAAGACGTGAGAGTAGTATACGAATACATATATATCATTTACTTAAAACACAAATCAAAGCGCAGCGAGATCTCGGACACTTCCTGATGCAGCGAATCCAACGGAGCGAGTGCCTCATGGCTCACGGCTGATGCCTTGTGGCGACTGGTCGCATCGTTAGGGACGTTTCAATAATTTACCTGAGAAATTACATGCGGCCAGGTGACGAATGAAAGCAGCCGCCGCTGCGGACAGCAGTAAAAGTTGCCAAGTGAAAATCGCCAACTGATTGCGATTTGGCCAGACGTCGGACGTCGGACGACGGACGGCGAGGCGACTGCGCTGCGAGCATCGTCAATTTATCTTTCTCATATTTTTGCAGATAAACACGAAAAGTAGACGGACTGCAAACAAATCATGCGACTGACTGCATAAATCACACAACACATTTGACACTTTTGGGATGCGACTGCAGCCAGCAATTGCCCCACCAAATCCTCCATTTCGACCCCGACAAACAAATACACAACACAGCTCTTTTCATTGATGAGCGCTATAAAGAAGGAGAGGAAAGTTTCAAGGCTTTGGGTGAGAGTTGTAACCATAATCGAGTGTGTTTGTTGTCCGAGATCCATCTAATTGTTCGTGAAATATTCGCCAGATCCTTTTCTTAATGAAACGACAAAAGGATGGGTCATGGGATTCATAAAGTTTCTATCATGCTTTGATCAAAGAACAAAAATTACCTTTTTCGGTAGAAAATGTTTTGTTGCCAAATAACTAAAGTATTCCGAAAAGGTTCATGTTTGACCTCGTTTTATAATAATCCATTTTTGCAAATATATTTTTATCTTTATAAAATATTTTAATTTATTAATTATTTTTTTTGTTTTTTATTGGAGTTCTTTTGTCATACAGCGCATGTCTAATAAAACTTTGACTTTTTAGGATGGGTAATTTACCTATGCCACTACAACGCTTAGTTGTTCACTTTTTTATAGGTTCTAAGTTCTAAACTACTAAAGGCAAACACAATACAAACATGCTCCATTTCCTGGGATTCAAACTCGGCTCCTCGTCAAACGAATTGTCTTAAGTTCTGGTAACTTAACTTGGAAACCGTGGGCGGCTTTTAAGATATTGGATAAACATTTTCTTTGAAAATGTTTCTCAGTTTTGAAATGAGAGTGAAGCAAAACATAACTGGTTAAAATGGCAGGACATTTGGACACAGCGAAGAGAAGGTTCTCTAAACAATAAAAAAAAGTAGTTTACACAGAGATTTTTCAAAATCTGCAGAGTCCTATTCGAATGTCTGTAAGTTCTCTTGAGACCCCCACTTTGACTTCAATCTGTTTTTTTTTACGAGTCTTATATCGAATATCATGCCAATCTATAGCAGGGTCTCTCACTTTCGATATGCCGCGGCGAGTTTTTTCTTCGATGCTGCTTTGTTTGACTTTATTGTGAAATTTTTTTTGCTTTTTTGCTTAATGAGGCTAAAGAGTTAGGGCTTGTTTGAAGGAACAAGGGGCAGGCGCTGCGCATGCCACCCATAAAGGTGGTGTTGGTCGTGGTGTCTTCCCACTGGCTGCTACCAGGCCAGGAGTGGCCTGTGCTCTGCTCTGCTGTCCCAGCCACAGTCTTTGCCGCTCGACACGAAGTTGATTACACTGATGGCGTTGCCGTGTAGCTGTCAGCATCGTTGCCTGATGATGACGATGACGAGCTCGAGGACGCGGGACCCCGATGCATCGCTGCAGTTGCTCACTGGCGGCAACTCCAGCTGTTGTTGTTGTTGTAGTCGTATCTGCTTGTTGTCAAAGCGAAAGCGTCTGCCTGCTTGGCCAGGGGCTGCCCCTGGCTCGGCTCGACTCGGCTCTGCCCAGCTCGCTGGCTGTGTAATAAATCTGTCAGTAGGTGATTTTTATGGCCCCGCTCGACACTCGCCGCTGCGCGCTGTTCACTGCTCGCTGCTCGCTGCTGTTTATAATCAAATAATAAATGCGCTTCCAGGTCTTCCCAGCCATCCTGATCCACGTCCTAAACCCGGTCTGGCCCGGACTGCGTTGGCGTGGCCAACACTGCAACGTCAAGCTGTGGATTTATTGTCGTTATCCGAGTCGGGGCGAATTGTTTATCATAATGTAGACACATATTTTAGTGGGTATTTAAGTAAACAATAAACATGCAGTTGATTGAGTAAAGCCCCAGCAACTGCCAAATGATTGACTCAATAAACCGGATGCAACGAGAATTTTATAAACTTTATTTACCAACAAAAACCCATGAAATACAAACTAATGCTTGTTTTCTACTCTATAAAAAGTTTTTACTATAAATTAAATTGCTGTTTAACTGAATATATACTTAAGATACATTTAGTACAAATCAGCTTTATTTGTAGATTTTTAATAGATTTTCTAATAAAATATAATATAATTAGCCATATTATATCATTTATACTCTTAATAATTTCTATAACAATTTCGATCAGTACAAACATGATTTTTGCTGAGTATATGAAAAAAGTTTTGAAGCTTCGCGAAAGAGTCAAAGAGATCGAATCACTAAAGTATGCTACTATCACAATCATATTCTAACGTATTTCAGTTAGCTTTGCTTATTTTGGAAACAATTTTGTATAACTAAAATATGAATTCGTTTGATACCATATATTTCGGTCCATAGAAAGATAATCCTGGACTGTCGGGAAATATATTTATTCTGCTATAATAGAACTTCAGCTTTAATCACATAGTTTTTAGTAAAAATTTGTTCTATATTAAATATTTACTTGTATTTTTTAATTTCAATATATATTTTTGTTATAAATAAAAAAAATACTTTTTCTTTTAATGCATCTTCATTTATTGACCATTTTTACTTTCTGCCACGCCCGAAGCCACCGCGGAACTCCACGTTGGCGGTGCCAGCTCCCACATTGCCCGTTTTGTCGGAGTCGTTGGGGCGCTCGGTGCGACGGTACATGGTTCGATCGTCGCGCTCCTTGCCCTCACGTGGTCCACGGGAGCGAGGATCCTCGGAGGTGCGCGACATGCGCACGGGCTCGTTGCGGCGCTGCAGAGTGGTGGGCACCACCTCCGTGGGCATGTGCAGGTAGCCCCTGAGGAACTCGATGCCCTCGTTGTTCAGGCACCAGTAAAAATGGCGCCAGGCCACCTGCTCCGAGACGTAGCCGCGCGACTTCAGCGACTGCAGCGTCTTGATGACCTGCAAGTTGGTCAAGTGCTTCAGCTCCCCGTCGGCGTGTAACTTCTGGGGAGCGCGCTCAGCGTACAAAACTCCCGAACGGAAGAGTACGGTGTAAATGGCAATTCGATCCACTTTCTTCATAAACATGATGATTAGCAAAATTAAATTGAATTTCGATTAAGTGAGGTTAAATGTTGACTCTCGTTCGAGCTGCGTCAAATCAATGAAAGAATTTTCCGTTTGACATTTGCTTTCACATTGTATTGTCACGTGAAGTGTTGCAAAATGCCCATAGCTTACTTTTGGATACAATTGTAAAAGAATAGTATCGATTAATGCTAAAAAAAATGTTAAACAAATTTGAAATTAACAGACAGTTTTATGTAACTAACTCAATCAAGAAATATAATAAGAAGTAGAATATATAACAAGTTGTAAGCAACAAATTGTTTATCGTCTGTGAAATTATGTGCACACATATTTACAAATTGCAGGCGAGTGTATGTTTGTGTGTGTGTCTGTGCACTCACATATGTCTTCCTCGCATTAACAGAGCCTCAATCGTCCGCATCCATGTTGACCAAAAATATGTCAAAGCAGAGGCGCCGCGACAACTTTGTTAAGTGCAAGCCACTCGACGGAACCGCTCCCAATTCATGCATACATACACACACATATATATAGTACATATATGTATCTTTCCCATCAGCCGATGTTGTCACTTGCAACGCGTTGCTGCAAATTGTCGTCGTGTCTGTCACACAGCAAACCCAGCCAAGACGGACAGCAGCATCGAAGGAATGCTTCATATCTGGCGACCGACCACAAAATGCCAAATGTTCTTCTTATTGTTGTTGTTGTTGCTGTTGTTGTTGCTGTTTGCTGATTGAGTGACGGACGATGGGGCAATGTTTGCCAAGTAGACAGCCAACATATCAGGCATTAGATCACCTACATATCCAAGTCAACTGCGGAACGTGCCTCAGGTGAATGATGCTTGTGTTTGTTAGAATGCTAGAATTCAGCATTAAAATAATGCTTTTTATGATCATAAATATAATTATAATATTAATACTTTTTTCTATATAATTATATCATTAAAAAAATGTATTAAAATTTTTTTAAAAAGCAAAAAGGGATTTAGCAACAAAAACTAACTAACTAACTTCAAATATTTTAAAGATTTTATATGCATTTCTCATTAACTGCTTCTTTTTATTGCTGAATACTTTGTGGCTTTTAAAATAATTTTTAAAATTTTATAATTATTTTTTAAGTTTTTTTAATAAATTTTATTCTAAGTTTTTCATATAGAACTAATATAAACTTAACGAATTAATTGACCAAGAAAACAGCCCAAGTCGCCAAACTTTATTCTAGCGTCTTGAGGTATATGTATTTGAGTGTTTACATACATAGTTGCATGATATCAAAATGTGGTCCATGGAAAATGTCATAAATGTGAATGTATGCAACATGTCATGGCCCATAGACTAAAATAAAACATAAATTCATAAATGAGCGCAACATTTGGCGCTCTGATGGCCGGCACTTTTATGGCCGACGAGCACACACTGCCAATCAGTCAGTTTGGCCGACTCACCAGCCGACCGACTGATGGTCGGGCTGGCATAAGATTTCACGACATAAATTGTCAGCTGAAGCGTTTCGTCTACTTCGTCATTCTGGCGCATGAATGAATGTCATATTCTTGGCTGAAAATGACGAACTGCTGACAGGTGGCAACGTCTAATTGGGCTTCTTAATTTTTTGACACTCGGATTGCCAGCGCATAAAGTGATTTACATACATCCGCCCCGCCTCGACGCGTTGCTCAGTAGCTTCGCAGTGTTTCAACGAGATACAGACAATTGCTGGGCTGCAGAGGAAATTCCGAGGAATTGCCACAGTTCTTCAACGTGGTCGTCGTCGCGGCTGTCATGTTGACAATCCGCGATTCCCACTGCCGGTCGGCTGCAGACGGGGCCCGCGGTAGTGGGCCTCCAATTGGCAAGAGGCGACCGAGCATATCGGACAACCACGCGTTCATCATCATAATCATCATAATTCCCTGCCAAAAAAAGGCCACAGCAAATACTGTCACCATGAGCCATGTCGCTCTTTGCATTGGCACAGTGGAATGCAATGTCAAATACATCTGTACATTGATCGATCACTGGGCATTGAGTGTCTAAACTAAACGAATTATAAAACATAAAAATAACAAGTAAGAACGTTTCAAGTCGGGTGATACCGACTGCATATATACCCGTTCATGCTTAAAAGACAGTCTAAGTTTAATTAAATAGTTGTGGAAGCTGTAGGAATTATTGGTTTGCCACGCCCCCAAGAGGGGTATGCCTATGATTTCTGATCAATCAAAATCGTGTTTGCCATGCCCCAAATGGCCGTGGCAACATATATTAAATATTTTTATCTAGGGGTGGGATACACGAATATAAATTCTAAATCCCAATGTTCCACGTTTCTATCAGTCTCTATCTATAAAGGTGTCGAAATGCTTTGCGTGCATACAGACGGACGCACATTGCACTTATCTAATATACTCTTTTCGCTTCATGGACGAGTATAAAAACATAGCATTTGGAATTTAATGAAATTCAATGTTCATGAACTGCATGTTTTGCTTTTGCATGATATAGAGATACAGAAAAGCATTGCCATTGGCACTTTTACCTTAGGAGGCAAAAGAAAACGACCCTGAAAAACTCTATATATAATTTTAAGAATGTATTGCACAGTTTATGGATACTTAATATTTTGTAATAAATGAATTTTTTGTAATATTTGTCACTAAAATTGAATGTTGTTTATCCAATTGGAGCATATTCAATAATTCTTATTGGCGTATTGGTTTTTCACATGGTTTTTCAAGGAGTGCAATAAATGTGTCTATGAACAGTACGAGTATAAACACTTTGTTAAATACAGTCTTTAAGCAAATTTTGAAAGTTATGAAAAACACAGTTAATTTTTTTTTAATTTACTAAAATTAATATGGTAATAAAAGTTGTTTAGTTATTGAAAAAATCAACAACTAAACTCTATTTCATTAATTTTGTATTAATAATTTTATTGTTTATACTAATTTATTTTCCACCTGTATTTTACTTCAAGCGAAATATGTTTAACAGACTCGTCTTTGCTTTAGGTTCCACTGTGCGATTTCTCAGGCCAAACAGCTAGGAGGAGTTCGCAGCATCATCCACGGCAAAGAAGACGGCGAAGACGACGTTGACGCTGACGCTGAAGCTTGTCACTTGTCAGTTGTTTGTCATCTGACATACATGTGAGTGATATATAAACACACACGGTCGGCGATGCGACTCGACTCGACTCGACTTGGCCATGTCGACGTCCACGTCCGCGTCCACGTCCGCGTCGTCGTACTACTGGGGGTATTATCCATCCACATTCATGTTCACATGCAGGCACTTAGTCTAAATTTCCGCGTACTTAGCGACATATGCTTGGGGGCCAATTTTCAGAGCGAGAGATAGAGAGGGAAAGAGATAGACTCTCATATATGCATTCGCTTGTTTTTGT
This sequence comes from Drosophila gaucha, assembly GCA_035045545.1. Lineage (NCBI taxonomy): Eukaryota > Metazoa > Arthropoda > Insecta > Diptera > Drosophilidae > Drosophila > Drosophila gaucha. The sequence continues at coordinate 6,599,161 of JAWNOY010000099.1, forward strand.
CAGCGAAATTTATTGCTTCATTTGTTTCACAAAATCCACATCCAAAACCTGGCACGAATCGCCGCCTCGGCCACAGCATTCGCAACATGAGCAAAGGCCTCTTTTTTTTTAAAGGAGAAACGGTTAGAAGGGAGGTTGCGGGTTGGGGCTTACAGTTTAGTTTTTCATATGTCAGTGATATATCATCGGGCAATTGGCCACAGCGAACACAGCGCGCAAAAAGCAGCAGCATATGAAAATAAAATTGGATAACTAACCATTAGCATGGATCAAGTGGCACTTCCGCTCAACTTCCTCTAAAGTGCTAGTAACATCTATCAATCAACTTGTCATATGCGACAAATTTATGATATCAAATACATTATTCAATATATAATACATATAAATGTGGAATTCGCTATATGCATATATACAATATTCGATTTATTTATAAATTAAATTTATAAGTAATTAATAAAATATTTAATATATATATTATTCAGTTTTTCAGTTTATATTCAAATTATCTTCTTTATTTAAAATAAATAAAAACCTAAATTTCAATCTAATCTCTATAGCACCTATCAGTAACGGATATTGTAACTGTAGTATAACCCACGTAATCTCGAAAGGAAATGGATCTAAAATTTATCCATTGTTTAAGATTCAAACTAAAGTTGTCTGACTTGTAAACTAAAGTCAACCACACCCGAAATTTGGCTGTCACATACCTGTCCCATACAACCGAAAGTTTACATCGTATACATCTGTAAAGATATATACATACATATAATGTATATATATATATACCTATTTACAGTCGTACCGTAAGACATTTATGACGTCTATTGTTTGACGGACGGAATGCAAAACGTCACGTAGCTTTGATTGACGAAACAAGCGCACAAAGTTCCTACCTGACAAATCTTCGGACGGACAGACAATGAGACGGACGGACGACGCGTCGCTGTGGCTAGAACAAAGCGCCAAAAGGCGGACGAAAAACTTTTGCAATGCATTTCGCACAGGGTTTTATTCTCCCACAGCTCAGCGAGGGATCCCAATTCATTTGTACGTGCGTTAGTATATGTATGTCTGTATAAAGTTTATATATGTATATGGTATATATAAACCTCTACAAGTTATTTAATCTCATCTGTCTATCAATCTGTCCATCAATTTGCCAGTCAGTCACTCAGTCAGTCAGGCTGGCGCTTAGCTTAGTGCAGTTCCGTTGCCTTCGTGTGTTTCAAAAGCACCTAAAGTCGTAACAATGTATGTCCATCTACCAGTCACACCCATACACACACACACACACATTGTGAAGGATTGTGCAGTAACTACGATGGCTGTCCATCATTTTGTCTGCTCTATAAATTTTCTATTTTAAATTGACAGCGCTTCCTCCAAAACTGAAGCTAAACGGAACCGAGGCACTCAACCTCAGGTTCTCCTGCCTCAAAATTGAACATGGAATTGAATGGATTGAGTGAGTGACTGACGGACGGACAGACGAGCAGTCGGACTGGCGGACGGACAAGCTGACGTCCTGTCTGAGTAAATGAGCGAACGGGTCGAGGCAGTTGACAGATTGACGTCGTCCTCGTCGGCCCCTCAGTCCTCTTACCTCTTAAGGCCCCTGCCAGCTATTCTATTTAGTGTTGAACTTGAGTTGCAAACGGATTTTCAATTGGCATGTTGCATTAAATTCTACTCAAGGACGACGCCTCAAATTAAATGGTATATTGCATTCAGCTGGGGGGCTTGTATGGAAATTATACCATAATTGCTCGACAGTAAAATTTGATGAATTTCCAACAGCTGAGATTTCTTATTGATCACTGCTTGAAATTTGATAAGATTAGCATAATTATTTGTTAGAGCTGGAAGAGTCTTAGAATATCTACACAGATAGTATTCTCAATTTTATATATAATATATATATATATTTTTTTTGTAGGTCCTTCATAAACTGTTTGACGCTAAACTCATTTGAAATCTATCATTTTATTAGCCTTTTTGAGATGCAAGCTACAATTATATATCTCGTAAGTATGTTACCTGAGATATGATTGCAGAAATATATGCTCTGATTGCACTTTCACGCTAATCTCTTAGCCTCAACGCCCTTGATTACTCACTTTTACTCTGATCTATGCTTTGTTATGAAACTTAGTCAACTGACACTTGTCCTGTCATAAGTATGCCCAGATCTTTCATAAGAAGTCCAATTATTTGGTCAACTGAAAGCTCGTAACCCTAAAAATACACACAAAACAGTTTATTGTTCGTCGCGTCCTGCTCAAAATTTATGCACGTCTTGTCCGACAACAACCACAACAACAATAGTAACAACAAAGGACCTGAAATTGTCTGTTTACTTTAAAAATTATTTTCACTTGACTGAAAAATCATTATCCCTAAGGTAACGCAGAGCGCGTTTGTTTTATACGTTCCGGTGGCAAAGGAAAAGTTCAGGACCCCTCGTCCGATGTCCGTCAACTGCTTGGCCTTGACATGCGTTTGCCCAGCCTTTTTTCCTCGCTCTCTCTCACTCTTTCTCTCAGTGTTTCTCTTGCTCTACCTCTGTTCGGCTCTGACGCCCACTGTTGATTGTGTGGACGTTGGACACTTTGTAAGGACGACTGGGCTGGGCACATTATGTGTGTATGAAAGGATAGAAACCTGTCTCTGACAAGTCATCGTCAGCTGTCAACTTATTCTTTTGAAGTGTATTTAGTTGTGTTGTCGTTGCTGCTGTTGTTGTTGTTGTTGAACTGGGTGGTTGGGCCTTCCATCCGTTTGGTCATTCATTTGAGACCGACCGACCGCCTGTCCGCCCGCGCGTCCCTTCCCACGACCCTGTCCCAGAAACGACTGACTGAAAGATTGAATGAAGCGTGTGCCGCTGAGTTCGTCAGCTTGTCAACTCTAGTTCGTTTTGCTTTTGGCCTTAGTCCTTCAGTTGGTCTGATGCTGTTGACTCTGCCGCATAATATAAAGTAACGGCACAGTTAATGTCCAGCACTGGGCAAACTGTCAACCATGTCCAATAAACACAGACAAAGACTCGCACATACAATCAGTCTGTTTGTAGCAAATAACTTTGCGGACAGACAATTTTTTTATATGCAATAAAAAATACTAAATGATTTTCAAATTTCTTAAAGAAAGCTTCCAAGAATAGTAAAATAATATAACTATTGCAGATGAACCGAACGCTTATATTTTATACATATAATTGTTAGCGCCATTCATAACAAAGGTTGAAAACTTTGAGATAAGTTTGCTTATCAAGTTGATATTGTTACAGACCTAATTAATATATATCTGCATGTATACATATCTACATATTCATAGTGATTCAGACTAGCGCCATACAAACATTTTTCATGTAAAAGATATAATACTCTATGAGAGTATAATAAATAAGTACTTATACAGAATATAAGCTTTGAGTTTCAACACATACAAATAGATTTATTAGAAGTTCTTTGCAATAAGATACTTTTTTTAAGTTCATACTAAATTGTCATTAAAAGACTGGAACTCTCGTCCTTATATAATTTCTCCTGTTCATTTTGAAAGCAAAAATCAAGTTGGTTAACATATGCGTAGTTGTGGGCAGAACACAAAGCGATTGCAGTTTCCAATTAATATATGTGTTCGAGGATGTGTGGGTAATGGGTTTTGTGTCCATGCAATTTGTTAGCCTCGCAACTAAAATCAACGTTTCAATTAACAGGAATTTCACAAAAAGTTTTCTGTTCAAAAAAAAAAAGAGGAAGAAAAGAAAAACCTTCAGCAGCAGCTAGTCAAATTTCTATTTAATTTCTGGCAACAAGCGGACGAAGTTCGTCAAACCAAAACTCAGAAGTGACGAACTCTGTCCTGGTGGGGGGTGACCCTTCATCAGACAGAAACAACAAAAATTGCTCGTCAAGCAGCGGGTGGGTTGGGTCTGGGTCCAAAGGACACAAGCCAAGAGGCCAAAAGGATGCAGCGGGCACTGACGAAGTGTAAGCAGAAGATGGACAAATGGAAAGCATAAGGAAAAAGGACAATATTGGACAAGTTGGCACACATGCGACAGCGATAGAGAAAGGGATAGACACAGCTGAGAGGAGAGAGAGAGAGCGAGAGACGCGAGAGGAAGCGGCAGGGCGTGAGCCGTGGGCAATGGGTGGGTCAGAAACATCCTGACGAGATGTAAAGCGACAGCAGAGCAGCAAAGGCAACAGCCGTTGGTTTGACTTGAGATTGAGTTGATGACGAAAAAGATGACAAGTTGAAAATTTTTCTAATGAAGGACCTTTTCTCGCACAAAGGACACCCACACACACACTGAGACATGCAAACCGATGGGCAGACATGCGCTTGTACTTGTATATATATGTACATATATATTTGTAGATAAATATATAACAGCGTGTTCTTATTTGAGGCATTGGAAGGAAACTCCAACTGCTATCCGAAGTTGAATACTCTAGGAGTGGGACTCTAATTGGAAATAACTACAAGAGTGCAAACGAATTTAAATCGATTAAGCCTAACAGTTTATATCAAAATTGAAATTGATTTTATCTATTTATACATAACAGCTATTGACCTAAATATTGACAACCATTCAATTAAGACTATCAATGATTTATGTTATTTTAGTTCAAGTGGATTTAAGAGTGATTCATACCTCAAATATGTATATCGGTTCACACTTATCGAGGCTTTAAATTTACTAAAAATTTTTTTGGCTTAAAACGATTTTTGTTGATATTCTATATTTATTTCTCAATTTAATATTCAGCTATGCAAATACTAAAAAATACTAAAAAATACTAAAAAAAATACTGAAGATCATTCTGCATTAAAATCATGGCTATAATTTCGGATTAGCTGTTACTTAGACAGCTCATGAGATTAAAGATTCGGTTTATGATATAGACAGAGCTTTGGCTATATATATAAGCTTTTATCGACACATCCGATATCAGCAGGCATATCCAATAGCAACCCGTTGCCTTAATTTGATTGCAACGCTGAAACTAATTGAACTCATCTTATCGTCATCTTTTCGTTCGGGTTCAGAACTGTTGATAATATCGCAATGCTCCACTCTTATATATTTTTTCCAAAGAGCGCATCAAAACGATTCTTCAAAATAAGGAAAAATTGAAGTGTGCTTGTTGGTGGCGTCAGCGACTCGACTTTGAAGCATGAGAAATTACAAAGTTACTCGCCTCCAGTTGTCAATCCGTTGAAGGATCTTTGTTATCTGCTCCAATGCACATGCGGGTGGCGGCTGCAGGCCGTCTGCTGTCGGCTGTCTGCTGTCGGCTGTCGACTGGGTACGGGTCCCGGTCCACGGCCAAGACGTTTGCCCTGGCGCAGTGGCAGCGGCACGAAGATGTTGTGGAAGATGATGTCCCTGAGTGGATAGATAAAGGATTTGTGATAAATGAAAAGCAAGTGGCGTATGAAAGCAAAAACGTAAAGAAAAGGAAAAATATGTGTGTCGCACTGAAGGACTAAAGGACTGACGGACTTACGGACTGACGGACAGGTCCTCTAACTCATTGACGGTCCGACGTTGTTATCCTGTCGACGACTACTACTCGGCTGACATCTTCGTCAACGACAGTGCTCTTAACTTTGATGTACACCCAGTTGTGTCCTATACCTCTCCCCCTGTCTCCGGCCAGATTGTCCTAGTTCGAGTGCAACAGCACAGCTGGTGGTTAGTTTGACCGAAGCTTATGTTATCGATTGTGGGGACATTAAAAAATAGACTGGACATGCGAAACCCTTCTAGGGAAAACAGGCCTCTCCGATATGATCTATTTGGTAATGCTTAAATTTGTCTAACTTATGGTCGAAATCTTGCTTCTCAGCCAGTTGGAATAAATTGCAAAAATAAATTGAAAATATGAAATATCGAAGGTTGACATCGTGCTGCCTTCCTCCATAAACCGCTAGCGAATGATTTATCCTTCCGCTTGGACTGTCTGCGTGAGTGTGTGTGTGTGGCGATTTGTACGTTGCTTGTCAACGTTGTCCATTGTCAATTCGTTTGTTGTCACATGCGTGTCCTGCGGGGTTGTTTCATCATCTTCAGCATCAGCAACGGCAACGGCAACGGCAACGGCAACAGCAACATCTGAGGGAGAACAGAAAAATGAGCTGGTGCACAGCTTTTGGTTTGATTGAAGGTTGTGATATTTGACAGATTCGATTGAAAATCCTTTGGGCAAGCACAAGACGGACTCTCGGACTCGATTGAGTGACAGACTGACCGGCCAACTGACAGCCAATCCGACCGAACACCAAGCCCGACCAGACTGAACCGCCTCGGACCCATCAGGCCGGATGGGTGTTGCAGATTGTGACAGCGGCAAAAGGGTAAATAACAGCTGTAGTGGGAGGATGGACTCTGGAAATAAATTGAAAGTGCTGTGAACGAAAATTGACGAGCTGCCACTGGAGAAGAGGGGCGTGGCATTTGGGGGATCCTTCCGCTACAGTTTGTCTGATTGACTGAAAGGTGATTGAACTTATTTGCATAAAATAGCCAAACGTAGACAGCTTCTCTTTTAGTTTTTGCCTGTCAGTTCTGTCTCTCTCTCTCTCTCTCTCTCTCTCTCTCTCTCTCTCAAATGTTTGGACTTTAATTTTTGGCAATGCAAAGAAATGGAGCTGCGGCTGAGGTCGGGGATTGTGAGTGCCAGACAATTGCGTCTTGCGGTTTGACAAAAATACAGAAAAAAAGACATTTCGCAAAGACAATTGCAATGTTCGGGTAGCTGAGAGGGCGGGGGTGGGGTGGGCATAACACATCTGTTTCGTACAAATTCATTCAGTCGATTGTTCCCAGCCAGACAGGAAGACAAGGCCGAGCTGGTGGGGCGCGCCGACACTCAATTCCGTCAACAGAAAAGTTCAATCAGAAATTAAGAAAACAGCCGCCGCGAAAAATTGTCGCTGGCAAAAGCGCGAAAAAGTTTGCGCCCCGCCAGGCCAATGGCAAATGGTAAATGGTAAATGAAAAGAAAATGGAATTAGACAATGAACGAGCCCAGGGAAACACAGCCCAAGTCTTTGGCCCCGGAACATTTCATCGCATGTCGAAGACGCATTTGATGGCTCGACGACACTTCAGACACTTCCGCAGCCTTCGACAGCGGCTGTGTGGGTCTCACCAGCATTCAAATGGTACGCTGAGGTGGAGTTTCTATGGGGTAAGTCAGTAAGTACATGAAAATACGCTTCTTTTTCCGATGCAGATAAGTATCTTTAAAGAGTCCAATGCAATAAGAAAATGGCTTTTATCTTGATATACTTTTTAGATATGTTTGATAGAGAAATATAGACAGAATCAGATAAATCAAATAGAATAGAGCAAAATAGAAATAGGGACGAATAGTCCTCACATATGGATTCGAACTCCTTATATAATCGGAAAATCATTTCATTGGAACTTAAGCTCCAATGGGATGGATAAACACATTGATCCAGTCTCTTCACTCTTCACACTTTAGAACTCTATACTTCACTCTGTAATTTCACTTTAACTCAACTTGGCTCTCAAATATTAAATATTTATCAGTTATCAAGGCTCGTTTCTACCATGTGAAATATATTGTGCAATTCATTTTGCAGTTGATTGAAAAAATATACGAAGCAGGCATAAATTTCGCGACTGGCAAACGCCACAAATTCAATTTACGATGAACAATCAATTTTGTATCGAACGATCGCAGGTTGACTCTTGGCCCCCATTCGTTAGGTGCCCAGCCCCAGTTGGATCTCACTGAACAACACACTACACCCGCCACACACACTCGCACACACACACACACAGAGTCAGTCGTAACACATTCACTTACATATTTCATTTTGTTTATTTGCATTCCGCCGCACGCCGCGTGGCATTGCCGGACTTCAACTTCTTGACGTTACGGGAGAGTTTTGATTCCCAGAGGTGGAAAAGGAGAAAAACCTGGCTGCGGAAATTGAAATTTGCGCTGGGCAAAGTGAAGGCGGATCGATTGCAGGCACTGATCAAAGTCAACGGCTCGTAAAGCCTACTCAGCTGCAGATACAAAGATACAGATACATTGCTCGTGGCGTATCTTAAGCTCCCTCTCTCTGTCGCTCTGTCGAATGCAACTTGCTGTTGTTGCCAGATGGGGCCGCGGTGCAATTTTTATTGTTGGCATTATTATCGTCACATGTCGCTCACTAATTGATTTTTCTTGTCGCCTGCCTCGTCGCTCGTTCGTTGCCTTTCGATCGACTCGCGGATCGTTGCTCGATCTGAATGATTGGCTATACTGGTGCAGTTGTTGTTGTTGCAGTTGTTGTTGCTGTTGTTAATTTGGTTGCTGTTGTCGCAGTTGCTTGCAAATTTTGTGCGCACATGACACTTGCCGGGACAGGCAACATCAGCGCTGCCAGTGCTGCCAAATGTGTCAAAGTCGCGGTTGCATTAATAAATTTTACGTACATCACACTCGCAACGGTCTCTCTCTCTCTCTCTCTCTCTCTGTCTCTCTGGACAATCTGTTGCCCATGCCATGGCCTACAGTGCCCACAGAGCTCCCACCTTTGCAGCAACTGACATTATTTTTGACGATCCGTTAATTTGTCTAATCCACAAAAAATGAGGAAACTTAAAATTTCTATATCATTGGGAAAGAATTGTTTAATTCCTTTTTCCTTAAATAAGTAAACATTTATTAAAAGAAAATAAATTTATTATAATAAAACTTTCTAAAATTTAGAAAAAAATCTTTTGTATATAATAAAAATTTTTTTAAAAATATTTTTGAAAAAGAATTGTTGATTTCCATTTACTTAAAATTAAGTAAAATTATTTTTTATAACAATATATTGTTGTGCAAAAGCTTCCTAAAAGTTACAAAAAACCTTTTATAGTTCATATAAAATTCTAAAATTATTGAAGTATTTCAGATGACCTTCCACATATGTATATATTTCAAGAAGAGTATCTGCCAAATAGGAAAGAGTTCCTTGGCTTGGTTCTTCTGTTTGCCAAAGCAAACGAGTGAGAATCAATGATCGAAGCTGCGATTTGGACGCTGGGCTGTTGGGGACTGTTTGGGGCTGTGTTCGCATTGACATTTTGTCACTTAATTTGTTGTTTTTGCGGGCTGCTGCAGGTTGGTTGGCTGCCTGCTTAGTTGGTTAGCCTTAGTCTGGACAGCTAACTGGTTTGGTTGTGGCTATGGCTGGGGCAGCTGGCGGTTGCTGCTGCTGCTGTTGTTGCTGCTAGTCGGCAATTGCCTCAGCTGCATGGGGCAGCAATTTGTTGGCCGATCGCAGATAGGGCAATTTTAATTGGACTTAACGGAAACTAGCAAAGAAATGCATGCAAAGCATACAAATGAAAGGTGAAACCGCAACAGGGTAATGTGGGGGAGAGGCAGGCAGGGGACTGCAGCATGTCAAAGTCTTGGTTAAGAGCTGGTAAATGTGCTGGCTCTGGTTGTGAATTGAGCTATCTAAGACTGATCATAGCAGCAGTGATCGCAGCTTGATTGCGCCAGCCGGGATCCAGAGACCGAATCATTCTTTGACAGCAGCAGCACAGATCGTGAGAAATTCACTTTGTGAATGCCAATTCCTAACTGATTTTCACAGCAAGTTAAAATTCCAAGAGTATCACAAGTTTCAAGACGGTTCAATTGTGGCTTACTCATTATCGAAGATCAGAAAGTTTCTAAATGGAATAGAGACTTGACGAAGAATTTGAATTGACTACTTTTGTTTTTAGATATTGGCACATACGGTATTTTAAAACTAGTATTATACTTATGTTATATTTTGTATGTATAATATTTTTAAGTTTTATATTTTTTATGTTATAATATAATTATAAATTAAATTAAAAAAATAGTCTAAAAAAATCGTTTTTTATCATTTATTTTATTACTATTAAAAAAGATGAAACCAAATTAAATGGTGTTATCTTTTTAAATAATAAAATAAATACTATAAATAAAATAAATAAAATAAGTACAAAAAATAAATTAAATAAAATAAATAAAATAAATAAATTAAATAAAACACATAAAATAAATAAAAAAAATAAATTAAATATATAAAATAAAAATAATTAATAAAATAAATAACATTTATAACATAAATAAAATAAATCAAATAAATAAAATAACATATATAAAAAAAATAAAATAAATAAATTATTTTTCTTTTTAAATAATGATTTTTTTAGACCATTTTAAGGACACGTATTCTTTCACTCTGTTTCTTCTATTCAGCTCAGGTGTCTTCTGTCTATCTTTATACATATTTTTGTAAAATTCAACCATCTAAAACAATTTCTTTTGGATTTTAGACAAATGTGAATGCATTCACTACGTTGCGCTCTGCTGTCGGCGTCCAGTTGGTTAGAAGTGGGAAGTAAGCTGGCTGAGAGCTAGCTGCTAGCTAGTTATGATTGATTTGACTGAGCAACGTAATCTAAACTCTTTCGTCATCAGCTCCATTGGAGGCGATGTCGGCGGCGTCTAGTGGAACACCTGCGCCATTATTTTACGTTATTGTCGCACATAGCGGAGCCAATATATCATTGATAGCCGATGACGACGTTGCTGCTACTGCTGACGCCAACGACTCATATGTGTGTGTGTGTATATGTTGTTGCTTGAAATGTTCCACGTCGTGGATGTTGCACATTTCTCAGACGTCACAGAGACTCCTTGCCCTGCCCAGCCCTGCCCGATGACCGTAGTGGGAATTGGGCAGGGCTGCGGCTGGGTCGTCGCACTGTTCTGGCCCGGCCCGGCCCGGCCTGGTCGGGTGACTTATGTTAGCTGCCGCTGCAGCAGGCACATCCATCATCTATCAAAGACGAATTCATCTCCGTCAAATCGCAAGCCCTGCGCTTTGAATGTGGGCTACAACATTTATGAATAAATTGCACGTACGACGACACCTCATGGCTGCTGCACTTGCTGCTCCTCGCTGCCGCTCTCTCAGCTCCTCGTGGCAGCAGCCACGTCCCATGTCAACCCACTTGGACGGCCTAGCCGCGCATTGCCAAATGAACGCAGCAGTCGCAACAGCCATTGGACCAGGACAGGACAGGGACAGGGACAGGGATTGGGACAGGGACAGAGACAGGGGTAAGGGGACGGAGACGAAGACGATCATTTGCTGCCGCCAGGAAATTTCAAATTTATTATCGCATTTGCTATTATTTATGATTTGTGCAAAATCTCGTCGTATATCAAAGTCAATGGTGTGACATAAACTATCGATGGCTATCGATAATTTACGTCAACTCTTTCCAACTAATAACAACAACAACAGCAACAACAACTAAAATAATGATGAGGCTGCGAATGACGCCGTTGACAATGTGCTGCTGTATTGAATTCGGTTCGAGGAAACACATCTCGCGACTGGCATCCGGTTCAGCGGCACCTTCGGTGCGGACGTGCCGAGCTGCAGTTGGAAATGGATGATCGAATTGAAAGCATTTATCATTAATCTCTGGCCAAGTTTCGTTTAATCGTGCTCCCACGCTTCGCAAATATTTGTATTTAATATTAAAAAAGACTTGTGTAATTTTTATTTTTATTACAAGTTATTTTAACGATGTCTCTTTGAAAATTCATAAGATTTTTTAATTTCCGCCTTAAGAAAATTGCAATTGAATTTGCAGCTTGGTAATAACAACTGCAGCAGAGATTTAAGAAATATGACCATACATTTTATTGATTATTTTGAAAAATCATCATGAAGTGTAGGAGTTTTAGGCGAATGCATAAATTCATATACAGTCGATCCCCCGAAAACCTCAACAGAACGTAAAAAATTATGTCCCATGCCAAAAATTTGCTAGAATTCCTGTTCGATAAATCGAATTCCTGTCTAATTCGTAAAAATGTGATCCCCTTGGCATTTCGAATTGTCGGGATTTGAGTATATGCATATGCAATATTTTGGAACTTAGTTCCTTGATCTTTCCAGTCTGTCTTTCGAGATTACTTAAAGTTACAATTTTTTGTTTAAATTTCAAGAGCTGAATATGTCTTTTATTATATCAGTCACTTAATTATTCCTTTTATTACAAAGACTGCTAGCTGTTGGGAATTATAAAAACTGGTTCAAAAGTATTTTAAATAAAGATATGTTATTGTCCTTTTAATATTTATATAACTACATTTAGTGTCAACTTAACCTAGTTTAATAGGACAATAGTCCTTTTGAAAAGGATTTTTTTTTTCATACTGCTACTGTTTTTTTAAATAATTTTAAATTACAAGTGATCAATGTTTCCTTTTAATATCTTAAAAAAAATTCTTTAAAATGTTTTCAAAAAATTTAAATACAATTGAATTTGTTAACAATAATTTTATGTTTTTGAATATTTGGAGTAATAATTGGATTGGAAAACAATAATTATTTGGAATACCCCTGCGTAGTTGTTATTAAGCTGATGTAAGTTTGAAAACTCGTTCAGGAACTGGTTCCATTAAGGCCTAAACTTTGGCAAATAATTTCATTCAAATCGCCTATTATTGGGACATCGAAGTCGGAACAAACATCAAAGTGGCTTCAATTGCAATGCTGAAACGACTTGAGCGAACAGAATTTACAGTTGCATTATACACACCCAGGCACACACACACACACAGCTGGCTTGCAAGTTGTGCCGGAAAAATCTCTCGCATAATCATAAAATGACTTGGAAAAGGAAATTCTAGCGACAGATTTATGCACTCGAGAAAGCTTTTGCGCCGTTGCACATTCACTTCGCTCTAAGAACTGCTGCACCATGGAAGCGAATCCTGCCTCAGCCTCGGGACTGGCAGCCATTTCTCTGCTTGAATGTGAAGGCGGCGCAATCGCTTGGATTTAGTTGCAATTATTTTTAATGTTGTTTACTTACACTTCAATTGATGATGCCAATAACTGTTTCAGAACTTTTCCTCAAATCGATATATTTTTTTCCCAATGTTGGCAATGTGCAAAATATCGTAAATGTGCATTGAGAGTAGAGGAGTAGGATTGCAAAATATTTGGTATTCAAAACAGATTCGAGCTTGCATAATTCTAATCCAGAGAACAGTCTATGCTGGAGCATATATAACAAAGGATTATCTCGTTGGAGTTTCGAGGACTACACAACATATTTGCAAGGTTTTGGCAAAATGTTCGGTACATCATTCTTAGCTTTGCTTAACTGCTTTTGGGGAGCGGGTAATGGGAGTCGAATGGAAAGTATTCATAAATAATCCCATGAAATTACCACACGCATCAGACATTCAAGAGTTTTCCGCTTTCGTACCTATTTTGGGCAATGTCAATTACCAGGACAAGGACACGCAGCAGCTAGACAGAAGTCGATCTTGGAAAAACTAATCAAATGCCGTTACCCAAAAAACAGATGAGTCCTCGTCGCGAGTGGCACGTGGTCCGCTCGGAGTATGAAACATTCATTTGACGCATGCGACATGCCACATCAGAGTCGGAGTCGGAGTCGGAGTCGGAGGCCGGGAGTGATGCGCGAATTTGATATTATTGTATATGGCTGTGCGTGACGTTGCATCACGGCTGAAATGGATGAGAATCGTGATGGAAGCGCGTCGAGCATAACAAGAGCTGCCAACTGGCGCCCGATGTGCTGCATCGTCATCAACATCAGGCATCAGCATCAGCATCAATGAAAGTGGCGCCAAGAAGCAGCAGCAGCAGCAGCAGCTCCGCCCTGGCAGCATTTGGAGATACCATTCACACGTACCGCTCATACATATCCCAGGCACAGGACTCGAGTTTAACCTTGCGCCAGGAACAAAGGGCGCGTTAGGGGAAGACAGCGTTTAAGGACAAACTCACATTAGGCCAACAACCGTGTGAGACCTTTGAGAACACACATATGAAGTTCGAATGCTCAAGAACTGAATGAAAGCTAAATAACACTTGAAACAACTGAAATGGATGATTTTAGTATTTAGAGGTTTGTTCTACTGTCCAATATTTCCGTGGCTGCAGCCTGATCAATCTATGGTTTTACTTAAGTAAGATCAATTGTGTGTCCGTTATCCTAATGAGAAATAATTTGACAGCCCGAATTACTGATTTATTAAAAAATAGACTAGAATTGGATTAAATCTTAATTTTAAATATAACTAGGTTTATTTGTTAAGCAAGTGTAATAATATGGCTTGATATAACTTATTTATTTGCTATCCGTTGAATATATATTTCTCTTTTTATACCCTGAACCCATTGAAAATGGGAATTCAGGGTATAATGGTTTTGTGACAATGTATGTAACAGGCAGAAGGAGGCGTGGCAGACCCCATAAAGTATATATATTCTTGATCAGGACGACGAGCTGAGTCGATCTAGCCATGTCCGTCTGTCCGTCTGTCCGTCCGTCCGTCTGTCCGTCTGTCCGTCTGTCCGTCTGTCCGTCTGTCCGTCCGTATGAACGCAGTGATCTCGTAAACCACAAAAGCTAGAGACTTGAGATTTTAGATATATATTCTTGTATACCATACGCAGTACAAGTTTATTTTTTTTTTTCGATAACTCATCCCATTTCCTTATTATCGATAACAATCGATATTTTGACTTTGTTTTTAAGCTATAACTTATAGACCATGATAGCTAGAGATACCAAATTGACTACGTAAGTTGCTGTGATGTAAATATAGATAATAATTTTTTTAAATTTTGGATACCTCCCCCCATTAGCCCCATAAGTGGAAAAAACGTATTTCAAATACTAGAGAGTTGGGATTTTGTATATATACACCTCTAGATGTCAATATTATGTCCTGAAAATTTCATTAAGAAAGTAGGTCTAGAACCGAAGTTATCTAACAATGAATTTCTCATAATGCTGCCCAGAATGCAGCTCAAGCGCAGCCGCTAAATTATGTACGCAGTAAGCGGCGCGCTTGCTTGTGTATGTATATGTGTGCGTGTGTGTGTGCGCGCAGTGGGTAATTTGTACCGGTAAAAGATGTAAGCTAGATTGTTTAAAACACCGTCTCGGACTTGGTTCAGGGGATCTCGTAGTCGGGCAGACCCGACTAGAGCATTCTTACTTGTTAAAAATATAGTTGACTCATACTCAATACTTTTTTTGCAAATAGATCTCTGCTGTGCGAAATTAATTATTTTGCTTACATTTAGATTAGGAAAATTTTCAAGTAGAGTTTCAAAAAATTATTATAAATATTAATATAAATATATATATACATTCATTGCTTTTCATTGTTTATTGTTTTTCGATCTCATTTTCAAGCTCGTTTATTTTCAAAATTTTTTTGAGACATTTGCTACTAGAAGGTACCATTTTAAGATACTAGTTAATAATAGTATTATAACTACTCACAAAAAATAATATATATTTTATAATAATAATGCGTTCAAGATATCTTCATGAAATATATTTAATTTCACAGAAAGCGAAACGTGTTTCTAAAATTATAATGTAGAATATCTAATTAGTGGTTAGATATGTAAAAAGATTAATGCTTATAACCGTCAAATGCAAACTTTAGATATTCTTTCATAGCGTACAATAACCATAGCATTGCTCTATGAAACCACAATACTGTGGTTGAAGCTAAACCAAAATGGCTCTACAGTGCATCCCAGACTTCCAGAGAGATAAAGACAGAGAGAGAGAGAGAGAGAGAGAGAGAGAGAGAGCATCCCGAAGCACGAAGCTAGAGATGTGGAGGAGGAAGTGTGTTTTGTTGCATAGCTGCCGTGGCATCGGTCGCATCGGTCGCATCGGTCGCATCGGTCGCATCACATCCCACAGACATAAACAAGGCAAAGTTATGGACGCAGCTTATGTCCTGCCAAGCTGCTCCACATCTCAGGCAGCGTCGCAGTTGCCATAGCGAGACAAACTTTCGTGCAATTGGGAAATGATTTGTGCAGTTCGTGCTGGCTGCCTGGCCTGGCCTGCCTGCGTGGCAAGAGCGTAGGACTGCTGATAAACGTTGTCCTGGCAGTCGTGGCCGTGCTTGTTTCGCACCTGTCCGTGGCGCGGCGCAGGAGAACACGGCGGGGCAATCATCCCGGCCAGGCCATAAATAGAAAGCGAGTCAAGAGACCCTGCGGCATCATTGCCAATGGAAAATATGGCAACGCGTTGTCGGTAATTTGCGCAAATTATGTGCCGCCGCCGACGCCGACGTCGACGCCGCAGTCGGCACAACCAAAGCTCCCGTTTGCCATTGCCATCGGTCCAATCTTTCGAATGTGTGCACGTGCTAATGGCCGCTGGAGCCAACGAAAATCGCCAACATCAACGTAACCCAAAGTCGCCCCTCCCTCGACTGGCCCAACTGCCAGCTCCTCCATCTGAAATCTCGGCCTGCCAGTGGAGGCTGCGAGCCATTAGCATTGCCATGGAATTTACGCTCCTCACGCGTGCCCGACTCCACTGGATATTGACACGATTCCGTCATCATCAAGTGCCAGCTGGCAGCTGGAAGCGTCGAGTCGTCTTGCCCGTCTTTTATCAGATTATTTGCAAAAATGTTGCTCCAAAAATCAAATTGCAATTTGCCAAATCGGATACCCCGCACCTCTTGGGTGGTTTGCATAGAGAATAGA
This sequence comes from Drosophila gaucha, assembly GCA_035045545.1. Classification (NCBI taxonomy): domain Eukaryota; kingdom Metazoa; phylum Arthropoda; class Insecta; order Diptera; family Drosophilidae; genus Drosophila; species Drosophila gaucha. Next base: position 6,615,769 of record JAWNOY010000099.1, read on the forward strand.
CATTGGATTAGTAATCTGCAGAATGAATATAAGATAGAATACTCTTATGATATATTTCAAAATATAAATTCAACTCTGGCAGAAGCTTGTTCAATGGATTTAGATATACTCGTATCATTTATATATATACATGCATACCCTATATAGTGAACACGGAAATTATTACATGGAGTACCCTAAGTAGGGAGCAATCGAAAACCTCTAAGTAGTGAACAAAATTGTAAAAGCAAGTTTTAGCAAAAAGCAATAAAAACACAAGAAGGAATCAAGTGAACACCTAACTTTTTACGTGGAGTATTCTAAAAAGGTTCAAGATTCACTTTGTGAACGAACAAAAAGCAAACATCGATTCGCCAATTCTTTCAATAAGCATACATTTATGTTCTCTTACTAATTTATTTTAATGATTTTTTGATCTTATATAACACAAAACGTATTTTAAGCCAAATAATTGAGTTTTTGAGCAAAATTGTAACCTTAAAATAGTGACTAACCTCAATACTAACTTCAATACAACCTCAATAAGGCCTTTGCATAATTATATCACTATATCCAGATAAAGATATATATTCAATTTTAAAATTTGGTATTTTCTACTTATCAAAATGTTAAATGTTAATAACTCTTTAAAGGGGTATTAAAGGTCATCTATTATGTAAAACGTTAGCTTGTTTATATAGCGAATAGATTAATAATTTACTAATTAAAATAAAACATGTAAGGTTTTACTAATCAAATAAAGTACTAGCTTTTCATTCTTTTAGAATTATTTATAATTAAAAGTTTTGCTGTAAAAATACTTTGCCATCAACCTTGGCTTTAAGCTGATACCAATATACAAATTCTACATAATTATAAAAATAAATGAATTAGCTACAAGGGCTTCGGCAAAATAATGGAGAGATAAATTTTTTTCTGAAATCTATTTGTGTATGTATGTACAATGAACGTATTATTTTTCAGGATTTTGTAATAAATATAAAGAGCGAAGAGAAGTAGTTGCCGTTAGTCGGATGGTTGTACTAAGTTAGAATAATCTTAAAGTTATTTATTATCTATGGAAAATATTATATTCCTTAAGGTATTTTATTAAAGTTATCTGTAGATCACTTTCAAATGTAATAATTGTAATGTACAGCAGCTAAAATCACAAATATTCTGTAGTCCCTAAGTTGACAACTTCCAAGTTTAACCAAGCGACACTTCAAGTGAAACTAGACAAACAACTAAATCAACTCCGTCCGAAAAAAACCAGCTGACTAGTTGGCTACTGTCTAGAGGGCTGGAGGGGAGAGGGGCTTAAGGTTTATGGTCACATGGCGAGCTGAGAGGGGCTTAAAGTTTATGGTCACATGCGGTGCTATTTATGACACGTTTCCGTCAAAATATTCGCGATTTGTGAGCGACGCGATTTGAAATGCAAAAACTAAGCTGGCAGGGCAAGGGCAACATTGACTCTCCGAAGTGCAATCACTTGTGAAAATCAACACACACTCGCACACTCAAATGGAGATAGACAGAGAGAGAGAGAGAGAGAGAGACAGAGAGAAAGAGAGAGAGAGCGTCAGGTCGGTTGCATTGTGAACCCAACAGGACTTCAGCTGACTGCGATTGTTGCTTGTGGCGGGAGAGCCGCGAGTCGTACGTCGAGCACTTGAAACTTCAAAGGAAATGCCTATCGCTGTCAAGGACATAAATTGCGCTGACAGGGCAAAAATGTAAGGAGAGAGAGTTGTTGTGGCTGTGCATTTGAGCGGTGCCCGAAAAAGCAGGAAGAGCTGCAGCGCCCAGACCCCGCTCCGATGCGGCGCTGTAATGTATGCAGCAGAATATATATTTTTTAGCAATTGCATAAGGCAGGGACATCAATAAAATAAATAACAATAATTCTGCAAAATGCCCATAAATCCAAGGGGCGACGTCATAACTTTCGTTTTTATGACTCCCCAACTAGACAGACAGACGCGGCCTGAGCTCTGACAAGGGGTCTGAGGTCGGTTCCACCTGCGTGGCAGGCGAACCAAACCGAGCCGAGCCGAACCGAGCCGGGCCGTGGGCCGCGGGCCACGTCAGTCAGCAATAAATAAATGCAAGCTGGCAGTCAGTTGGTCGTCACACAGGACATTTACAGGACATGCAGGACACACGGCGTTGCAAGGGGGCTGCAGAAAATTGCAGTTGAAATTATTGCATTTAAACAGGACATTATCACACACACAGACACAGACACACACAAGCAGACGGGAAACGGGGCAAAAATTGCAGCAGTTGCTTTTTCCAGTTGTTGTCCTTGCTGTGAGTGTGTGCGGAGCAGGTCCTGTCATTGTTGCTGCGACTCATAAATTAAGTCCTCATAACGGCAAAGTTATTGAAGTAATAAAATTTTACACTGACATTTGACAATCGATGCGTCGCCATTGCCATCGACAGCGACATCGCCATCGCCAGGACACGGCCAGGACATGGCGTTCGTGTCGGTGTTGCCAACGCTGTCGAAAAAAACGCACGATAATCAAATGAAAGTTGCAACAGACGGCGGGGCAAGAGTGTTAATTTGATTTACTAAAATGAAATTGAAGGGAAAACAAACAGGTTAAGCTTGGACTATGATAGATATACGCTAATAAAGGATAGGAGGGACAATAAATATAGTTTATATAAGGACTTACAAGACATTTAATAACTCCAAAAATTTTCTAAGGAAATATTAATGGTATCTGAATTACAGTCTCGTCTGGATATAGTGAATGTTCGCTATATCAAAGTTACATTTTTGCTCAAAACCTCGTTGTATTTTCTCAAAATACACTTGAGAGTATAAATTCAAGAGATTATTAAAAAATATTAGTAGGGAGACATAAAAGTATGCTTATTGAAAGAATTGGCAAATCGACGTTTGCTTTTGGCGTTCACAAAGTGACACTTGAACCTTTTCTGTAAAAAGTTAGGTGTTCACTATATCGAGGTATTACTATATTATGGTGTTCGCCATATTCAGACACCACTGTATTTTCTTAATGATATAGCTTCTTTATTACCAAAACACTGTTTTATATGCTTTTTTGGATAAAACCAACACTCCTTTAAAAATATATATAATCACAATGAACAGAAGAATGCATGAAATAAAGCTAGATTTTGATAAAGTAAGCCCATCATATAAGTTTCATGTTAGTCCTGAATGCTCTTACTTAACATGTGCCTAACTAAGTATTAAAAGTAAAGACGCTTTAAAAGAAGTCTTTATTAAGACTTTAGCACGTTTTGGTACTTAATATATCAAAATTTAATGACACATTTTCGAAGTAACACTTAAAGATTTCACTTTAAGCCAGTTTAATTATATTCTTCACTTCACTTACCATTCTCAGCATTCATGGTCATAATCCAGGCTTTATTCACATTTTGTCTCATGTTTTGATGCAATGTTTGCGAGTCAATTTACATTTCATATACTTTTGTTGCGGTAGTTTATTTGCCTTCCGAAATGGATAAAAAGAGAGACGCACATCTCTTCGTTGAGGGTCGCATATTGCCCGACATTTATTTACCGTAATTTACCCACACCGATGTCTAATTAAATTTACCGGCGATTAACCAACTTGCTGGCTAAACTCAAAACAGAAGCACACACACACACACACACACGCATAGACACACGTATTTATATGGAGACCAACGAACCGGAGAGACGACAGTAATTCGTTTATAATGCGTAGGACATGTTGACAATGCCACAGGACATTCGTAATGAGGAGGCAAATGTGACAAGGAGCGTGGGCTGGAGTGGGTGGTTGGGGTGCATCAAAAGCGAAGAAACTTCCCGGTTTGGCAACTTGAAAGCCGCCCACAGACTTTGACAGACGCGACTAGCACAAGGAAGATGAGCAGCAGCAGCAGCAGCAACGGCAATTGCAGCAGGACGCGGGGGCGGCTGGTCAGACGGGGGTTGGCCCGCTGACAGTTTGGTGCTTCAAAGGTTCGCCGGGCTTGACGCATGTAAATGTGGTTGAAGTAATGACGAAATGGGCACTAGACAGACACACACACACACACACAGAGAGAGATACACAGACGGGCAGACAGACCCCTAATGCTTCACCCTTGGCCCAATCCTTTGACTTTGAGCCGTGGTGGTCGTCGTCGGCGTCGCTGCCTGTTGTTGATGTTTGCCCTCATTATTGTTGTTGTTGTTGTTGCGGTTGACATCGTTTTGTTTGCCTAGCGCATATTATTGTTGTGCGTGGTGCAGGGGCAAGCTGGCTAGGTGGGTGGCTGGCAGGTGCTCCACGTCTTTTTGTTACGAACATTTGTTAGCCGCGCATAAACCCTTAAATCCGGCTTCCGTGAGCCCACACACCCACACGCCTACGCCTTGCGCTAATCCCTGATGTGTCTCTGACATTTGCACTGACAGTGACAACACTTTGATGGGTACAGCCAGAAGCAGCCTCAGGAACAGCCACAGCCAGTGCCACAGCCAGTGCCAGTGGCAGTGGCAGCAATGATGACAATGACAATGACGCGACATTTCCATGCTACTTGGCCCCGGGCGTCCTGGCGCTTTGTTGTCTCGACTTGGTGCTGGATTGCTCTGCTTATTACATGAAAGCCTTTCAAGTGGCGGGCTGCTCAATCATTTGGGGTTAATTCGCTGGCCAGCGAATTGCTGTGAACTCAATTAAAAAGCTGTTTCGGATTCTGCCTTTCTCCTTTTCCTACTCGTAAATACACTTGGCCAACTCTCCCACGCCAGAGCTTCAGCACTTCGCAAATGTTGCCTAATCGCATTGAGGGATCTTCAAAATGACTCGCAAAGGTTTTTCTTCGTTGCCAGCTGCCGTGTGACGGCTTCTGCCACAGCCTGTTGCAAGTCTTCTGTTGCAGCAGCAACTTTTGTCACCCGCATTTTGTGCCAAGTGAAAAAAACAGGCAACTGGCGCAACAAATTGCAAAGATCTGTGCACTGCCCTGCACAGGACGTAGGCGTTGCATTACAAAAACAACAACTTGCAACTTGCTGTTGCAATTGGAAGGCGCAACAGATGCAACAGTCGACAGTCGACAGTCGACAGCAGCAAATTCGTCGCTTGTTTTGAAAAATTGTTAACAAATTTGGGAAGCTGTCGCTGTTGGTAAAAAACAAAACAGTCAACACGACGAGATATATATCTCTATTAGAAGAGAAATGGAAGAAGAGAATAAGAGAATAAGAGACTCAAATGCAAGAAAGAACAAAAACTTTCTTTGAATAGAATAACTCTTTTGCGAATTAGAGTTGCTTTAAGAGGCATTTAATTAAGCTTGGTCGATTCAATATGCTTTGCAGATATGTGATAGGAAAATCATGTTAGTGATCGATTTGTTTTTCAACAAACTTGTATACTCCTTCACGAAGTGAAATGGGTATATTGGTTTTGTGCAATGTGCGTCCGTCTATACTTTTAAAGAACCGCTAAATCATTTCGACGCCTTTAAAATTAGAGACCTAAAATTTAGAACATATACCCATGTGTTCTTTAGGTTTATAAAGTGTTTAGATGTTTTGGCTACGCCTGACAGGCGCGTGGCAAATCAGAAAATAATATGTTTCTTAAGAGAAAAGTCCTGTTATTTTCGGATAAAGCGATGATAAGAATAGATATTTAGAACATATATTCGTATAAAAAATATACAGTACATATCTACGCTAATTTGGGGCATGGCAAATCGAATAAAACTGTATCTCTTACAGTTTTATGACAAATCGTAAAAACTATATCTTTCATAGCTTTAACGCTGGAATAACTCTTAATATCTTCTTTTGATAATATTTGATTAAATTTAGTCTGACTTTTCATCGTGAACGAGTGTATGTGTAGTCGGTATCATATATTAACTGGACAGGCAGCGCTGAAAACACATATAACATAATTTGTAAATGAGAAGATATACATAACTTTTCTGTTAACTATCTCAGATATCTAAAAATTTCAAAGACAAGTTTATACTGCAAAGAAAACTAATCGAGAAGCAAAAAAATGCGAAGAAAACCATTCTGCAACAACTTTGTTTTTTTTTCGTCTTCATATGGAAGTGTCTTTAGCTTTTTGTGGATCTGCTTTGTGTCTACATATGTGTGTGTGAGTGTGTGTCGAAATGGAACATTGACAGGCAAGCCAATAAAATTCAAATGTGTGGCGATTGTCGCAACGCGCGGACTGTCGCTTCATCTTACGAATGTCAAGCGTAGCGAGAGCAAAAAACAAACGAAATGGGGAGGGAGAGGAAGCGAATGAACTAGAAACGCCAAACAATAAGACAATGCGAGGTCGAGCAGGACGAGGAGCAGGAGGAGTGGGGGTGAGGGGCAGCGGTCGCGCTGTCAAAGCGAGGACATCTGAAGCGAGGATGAAATGAGACTAACACGACAACATGCAAAATATCGCTCGGACAGCTGGGCAGAAGGGTTGAGTGGGGGTGGGAAAGTGAGGTCGCACAACATTAGGGAACATGAGCCCCACATATCGCAGCGACAACGACTGAGGCTCCTTCTCCGCCGCTGCTCCATCCTCCGCCGAGTGACATCTTGGCCACATATTTTGCTTGTCGAGCGACGGCGAATGAGGACACAATATTGTCAGCCGAAGGAATGCCCGCACATTCATTTCAATGGACCCCCCAGCCCCACCATCTCTCGCCCGCCCTCGACACATCACATCAGCATCAGCGTCGATTGACCGAAATAGAGAAATTCTATAGTTGACTTCGCGCCACGGACCCAACATCATTTATCAGTCGCCAGTTATTGCCAACTCGTCCAGATTTCTGCATACCACGAGCCCTCCGAGCAAAACATCGGAATATGTCAAAGCTAACTTCGAATCTTTCCCCCTCGTCCGCAAACATCCTGTTCCATATCCAGCTCCAGTCGCAGCTTCCCCATTTCTTTGCCCTTGCTCGATGGCTTGTGATTTTCAGTCAGCTGCAATTTGTTATCCATCAGCTAGTTTTTTTTTCAGCTTTGGGTGTTTTTTAGGGCTGCAAAGTTAAGTATTTCTATAGTCCGGGTATATTAGAAAATATATATATTTGACTAAGTTTTAAGTCAACTTTCAATAGGTATTAAAAGTAGAGATAGAAAAGTTGTAAATATTAAATAGATAATTTCTTTTATTTCAAATATATATATTATAAATATCAGTAAAATATGAATTTTATCTAGCAAATAAAAGTTTAAGTCAAGTTTCCGTATTCTCTTTTCATTGGGCATTCACACTTTTTTTTAATTTATAATTCATTAGTAAAAAATGTATTTAAATTTATATTTAATTATGTTAGTTTATAAATGAAATCAGAAATACATTTTTTTTTATTTTACTTCTTTTTCTCTTGATTTGCAACTGTCTCTTATGAAATCAAATGAAATAGTTGTTATAATTGACCCCTAGTCTTCAGAAAAAGGGTTCGTAAATAATATTACGAACTCAGCAGGGTTCGAACCCTATTTCTGAAGACTGCCTGACTGGTCTACGAAGGCTATACTTTAAAAACATACACCATAGATATGATAAAAACAATAATTAAATGTAAGCAATGTATACAACATAGATAATATTTAATCTGTTCCATCATTTAAACGATTTTATCACTGATCATGAATATCCTTTAATATAGATGTTTTCATAGGTCGACTGAGAACATTTTGGAATTTGGAAACTTTATGTAAACACTTTTGCGTTTATTGTTTCAATTATTCTTGGTTTCCACCTTGAATGCAGTTATTGGATCTCATCATCATCACAATCATAATAAGGCGTAACCTTGACGTGTTTAGAATCGCAGTGCAAGTGCAGTGGAAAGCATTTAAACCTTTCAACTGCTGGCAATAACTAAAGCAAATGTTGCAATAGAAAGGCAAATTTATGATATGGGAGCAACACATGGAATAATATTTGAGTCATAATTTTATCAACTAGTTCAAAGAACGGAGGCGCATATATCTGCATTCATATTATTTGAGGGGGCTGTTGCAGTCACAGCCCGAGCACGTAATCAGTCGAAATAAACACTTGCGCCTCTAAAATAGATAAAAATATCTACACTTCAATAAACATGAAAATAGCGAGGGTCGGGCAGAAGGGGAGCGAAACGAGTGCGAAATGTGTTGAAAATTGCGCAGCAACGCGATCATAAAGCATTCGCCATTAATGACACTACCCGACAGATACATCCCATTGTCAATAACTTTTACGCGCCGCAGATTGCCGAGCAGCCGCCCCGTTCCAAAATCAAATTCAAATTTCCCAAACGAGCCGCGCCGAGGCATATGCATTCAGTTAGTTGTATGTGAATGCCAATGACGTTACAATTCAGCGAAAGAGGGGGGCATTTGGGAACTGGTGCTGCGCGAATGATGGCATCCGCCAGGCGAATAGCGAAAAACGATTCGCGATTCGCGAGATGCGAGATGCGCGTCTAGCGACTCGCACAAGATACTCGCACATCCGTAAATTTATCGACAAACATTTGGACAGGCGACTGGCGGCGTCGACTAGACAAACTGCGCGATACGCGACGCGAGAGGCGCAACAAGCGGAGGCGACACCACGACGTTGACGTTGCGGCCTGGAAGCAGCGATGCGAACTGGCGGATCGTTGCTTCCTTTTCAATTATTAAGTGTTGCCAACTATGCGCGAATGGGCGATAAACGAGTCGAGTGTGTGTGTGTGTGTGCTAGTGTGGGGCAGTCATAATTCGCGACACGTTGCTGCACCTCGTCCACGGCGTGTGTGTGTGTGTGTGTGTGTGTGTGTCTTCAATCTTGTGCAATGGATCTGTAACTGCATCCATGTAGCCATTTATTTCGCATTGCCTGGCAGATAACCGCCAATGGGTTTTCCTCTCGTGGCGCCTGCTTCTTGTGCCGCCAACGACAGCAACTGAAGAATATCGCCTTGGGCATTCGGTTTGCCATTTGATAGTTAACTTACGACATTTATAGGCCTTCAGATGGGCTCTTTGAAATCAATGTTCAATTGACATTAACATTCGAGTAATATTCAGGAACTGAGAGCTGTTCTTTAGATAAACTATCACTGAAATTACGGCAAGAGCGAATTAGTTTCTCAATTTAAGCATAATTTATATTTCAAGAACTCAAGTTTATATATTTACCAATATTATTAGTGGATCAAGAATATATATACTCTATAATATATAAAAATATTTTACTATCTAAAAAGTTGTCTTAAGAAATCTGCTTAATTATTATAAAAGTGCTATAATTGTTGGAGTTTCCTATTGAAATAGCAATCATATATTCTTATCTATTTATGGCTATGTCAAGAGTTCAGCAAATGCTAAGAATTCATTTCATTGCATTAAAAAAAGAAAATGATATTCCTTAAATAAAATTTGGAGCTTTTTGTGCGTATTCATAAGTTGCTGGGGCCAGGGCAGGGGATTGCGGGTTTGCCTTTGATATGATTGGGTAATGTGTACTAATGTAATGGATTCAAGCTATGAGTTATGCATAGCACAAAGGCTCAAGGACTTCAACAGCAAAGTCCACTCATAAAAGTGCACAAAGACGTCGCACAAATATTGAAATATAGAAGGATTTGCGGGCAAAAAGGATGCAAAGCCAAAGGATTAACCTAAATAAATACAAAACAGATGTAAAAATTGTGCCAGCAGCCAAAAAAAGGAATGAAAAATAAGAGGAGAAGAAGATAACCAAAGAGAGACAGCTTGAAAAGCCCGAGAGCAAATGCCATTTTGAATGAGTTGCTGCTTCAGTTTCAGCTTCAGTTTCAGCTTTAGCTTCAGCTGTTTGCTGGCAGGGTTAGGACTCTGACTCTTCATTACGCCGGACAAATGGAGCAGGACATAACCCAGCAGAGGCGGCTGCTCGGCCGACCGCAATGATCTATCGCCTCTGACGGCCGCCAACGCAGCACAGCGGACGCGGCTTGGGATGAGGAATAAAAATTGCAGCGGCAAATAAAAAGCAAACGCCAAGTGAAATAATAAAAGTCGACAAAGAGCGACGCAACAAGAAGCAGAAGACCAAATGATGGGAAAAACAAATGCGCGTAAAGGGATATTCTGGCTAGGAGCAAGGGAATGGCGGATGGCGGAAGGCGGATGGCGGCCACTTCATTATGTCGGCAATGCATGAAGTGTTGAAAAATGATTCCCTCAGCATCATCCAGAGCGGAGTTGGGGAGCGGCAATGCAAGTGCATTTGACTTTTATGCTTACTGAACGCCCACGGGGACTGGCGAGGGCGTTGAAACGAATCCGCTTTTGCACAAAGCGCCGCAGGATTCCAAATAGTTTCCAATGCAACAGACAAAAGCGTTGACCGACCGAGCGTGGAAAGTGTTTGCCAGTTGCCTTCCAGCAGGCAGCGCTAAGTGCAGCGGACACTGAAACGCACAGCTGTGTCTTGGAGCAGGCTCCTCCGCCGGCTGCCCTCTCCCCCACTTCGGCAGCATCATCAGCGCCCAGTCGACGTCATCATCAGCGTTGTCGTAAATTGTTTACTTGATGCCAGCAAAAGTTACTTCAAACAAAGTCATGTGGACACTGAGCAGCAGCAGCAGCAGCAGCACAAGCTGGAGCAACCACCAGGACAGGAGGACTGCGTGCATCCTGGTCACAGGATGGGGAGCTGTGCCATCAGCCATCAGGCAGCGAGGCAACCATCAAGTGCAAAATGTTTTGGTATCGGGCACATAATGTGAGTTCTTTAAAAGTTTTATATGCACATGGCCCCACTCATAGACTCGTTCTAGCTCATCTTCCCAGCCCCAGCCCCAGCCCCAGCTACATATTGCATATTAAAGTAATAATGAGATGAGCCAAAGTGCCAGCTGAGTTCACATTTTTGCCACATCTGGACATTGGAAGTTGAGGTAAATGCAAAATTTATGTAATCAGCTGCAAGGGATCTGATACTCATATTTGGGCCTGAAACATTAACACTATAAAGAGCCTTAGCACAAGGCAAACTAGGTCAATTATCAAAGGGAAAAAAATATTTTAAAAATAATATTAAATACCAAAACTAGCCTCTAGAGTATCCTTTAAGTATGTCATCAAAAGTTCTTTGAGTTTTTCCAATCAATAAAAGATTATATACAGAATTAGTGGAAAAGTGTATCCGATTGATTGTTTCTAGTCAAAATATTTTCTACATGTTTTCGATTATAAGATTCATGATTTGCTTGTGTTTACTCATGAAATAAAAATTTTAATCAATTTTTAAAAATATAATTACTATAAATTTCCTTTAAGTCTAGGTAATGTTTTAGAATTAAGAACAAATTAGAAAGAATTTATTTATATTTTTTTTCTTTTGATAATAATTTAACGAGCTTTCATCTCATATTTATTTATTAATATCTCGAATATATTTTCCTATACTTTCATAGAAAGCTTGTCTGGAAAATTAATATATTGCATGATAATCGTATCGACAACTATTTACTTTAAAGTTATTGATTTACCTTGAAGAACATAACTATTTAATTTACAAAACAAGTAAGAACGTTGCAGTCGGGCGCCACCGACTGCGTCAGACTCTGTTCCTGTTAAAGGTGTGTAGGCTCAATAAATATTTAGACCGTCCGTCCGTCTTTCCGTATGTTTGAATGCGAGATTATTGAGATTCCTTTTTTGAGCATGTCTTTTACATCAATTTAGCTACAGTCATAAAATTCTACATATAGCTTTTTTAAAATAAAATACTATTTTGGTTTTTATATAATTTGGATACTGGCTCCACATTTCACAAAATCAATTTAATATAAGTTCAGTTGCAAATAAAGCCACATTTACATTTTTTTTTAATTTTTTAGGTAAAACCGTATTTTTAATAAAATATAAGGATTTATGCAGAAAGTTTTATCAAAATCCATTAAATAACATAGAAGTTATAAAAAATAAAAAAAAAACATTATATCACGCGGCAGCGATGGGAATAGAACCTGGGTCACGCGCTTCGCATGCCACCGACTCTACCCACAACACCACGGCGTCTCTTGCGCGACTATGCGCCAAACTGAGTTTGGAAGTGTTTTGATTTGGTTAAACAGACTTGCGTTGTGGTAGCGAAGACCCTGCTTCAATCCCCAGTTAGGTCAACTAGAATTTGTTTTACGGAGGCTTACATTATGATTATTATTATTTTTTTTTTTTCGTAAATTTAAATTTAATGAACAGTAACCCACATGTCAAATTTGGATGCTCTACGTCTAAGACTGTAGGAGATACAGTTTTACCCTATTTGCCACGCCCCAAATGGGCGTAGCTATATATAACATACATTTTTGGGTAGAGGTAGGATACTAGTATATATATTCCAAGTCCCAACTCTTTGACGGAAATATTGCCGAAATTATCACGGTTTTAGTAAAAGATATAGTAATTCCCGATTTGCCACGCCCACAGAAGACGTGGATACATAACTTTTGACTTATCTTAAGAGGAGGTCAACAGTATCCCACATGCAAAATTTGGACGCTCTAGCTCCAAAACTGTAGGAGATACAGTTTTATCCGATTTGCCACGCCCTTAATGGGCGTAAATATCTATAATATATATTTTTAATTCCGAGTGATCTACTTGCACATGTATTCCAAATTTCAAGTCTCTAGCTCTTAATACGCTCAAAATATTATAAGATTTATACAAATCGCTATATATATATTCCCGATTTGGTACGCCCCCAGGGGGCGTGGGTATATAACTTTTCGATGTAACTTAAGGGAAGGTCAACAGTAACCCACATGCCAAATTTGGATGCTCTAGCTTCAAAGCTGTAGAAGATATAGTTTTATCCGATTTGCCACGCCCACAATGGGCGTAGATATATAATCTATATCTTAAAACGTCCGCGTGGTGTACACAAATATATATTCTAAATCCCATTCCTTAGACTGCAATATTGACTAAAATAACAGCGTTTTAGTCTTAATAGATATAGCATTTCCCGATTTGCCACGCCCCCTGTGGGCGTATCGGAAAAATACTCAAACTTGATCTGACGCGGAAACACACGAGTATATATTCCAAATTACAAGTCTCTAGCTTCTATAGTGTCCAAATGCTGCGCGTTCATACAGACAGACGGACAGACGGACAGACGGACAGACGGACAGACAGCAAGACGGACATTGCACAAATCCAATAGACTCTTTTTCCCTTTGGGAACAGAGTCTAAAAATATCAAATGTAAATTAAATTAGATTTTTTATAACCCTTAATATGATTAAAGAAGAGTTAATATAATATTCACTTATAAATACTTCTGTGCAAGCTCAGCCAAGGATAGAAAAAAAAACCGTAATATACCGAGAATTACTTCATGTCAAGTTCCTGTAAACTGAAATGAAAAAAGCACAAAAAAATTGGATAAAGGGTTGTCCGTGAGAATGAGGCAGCTCTCTGACAGTGACATGGACGTCACTTACAAAAGTGGAAGTCCAATGCCCATCTACCGCCCTCCGCCCACTGCCCAGCAGCTGCATTGCGCTCAAAGTGTCCCTCATAAAACCCCCCTCAGATGCAACCTACACACGTGTCTCTCTATGTGTGTGTGTTTGTGTGTGTGTGTGTGTGCTGGACACTCTATTTGTATTTCCTCTGAAAATTTATTGTAAAACTTAAAAGTTTTGATGGAAAAATGAAATAAATAGTGACATCACTAAAAGTAAAGAAATTATAAAGTGTCACCGGGGATGATAAGTGGGCTACAGCAGCAACAACAACGAGTACGTCGGCAACAGCATCAACAGCAGGAGTGACATTGGCAACAACAACAACAGCAACAATAACAACAGGGGCAGCAGCAACGACGAGCACAAGTTGAGGCAGGACCGTCAGGACTTTAATAAGGACATTGGACAAGCAGCAGCAGCGCTGCCATCAGGACAACTGGACAGACTGCCGCAGGACAATGCGGTGGCACGTGCGGAGGCCAAGGAGCGGGTTGATTTAAACCAAAACACGCAGCCAGCATATAGAAAACACCAACCAGAGGTGGACAATTGACGTGATCGTGAGAGTTAAAAACATATTGTGACTGAGTATATCGTGACTCAAGGCGAGTATGAAAGAACTGTGGAATATTATAGCATAATAATAATAATAATTGAATATTCGCATAATATATAAACTATAATGTGATATACGAAAGATGAATATTGGATAAAGATATCAAAAAATCTAGTGCGATAAATGAAGCTGTGAAAAATCAAAAGGACTAAAAAAAAAGTATAGAGATTAGTCTAGAATAGTATCAGAAAATATTTGTAAAAATTAAAAGTACATAATATATGCATAAAGTAATATTATGTTGAGTTTCAATAAAAAATATAAAGAGACTTAATTTTAAAATGTTCTTATCTATAATAATACTTTTATATTTATTACTAAAATGAAATATTTTCCTTGAAATTGTTTCAATTGGTAAATTCAGTCGGTCACAAGCATTTCAAGGTTTGCTAGTATTGCCAGCCTGGCATTCGAGATACACACACACACACACACGTTCAGACCCACTCACATGGGGCAACTCTGAAAGGCAGCAAATTGACAGGTTCAACGAACAGAACGTCAAAAAACTTAAGAACTATTTAAGTTATCTTTATTTTTGCCGCTCGGTGGCTGTGTGTTTTTTATGTTTTTGGTTTTTTTCTGTAAGTTTAATTCCAGCAACATTTCAACTTTCACATATTCTCCGAGGACAACAAAAAGAAAAAAAAATAGAAAAATAAAATAAAATGCAGGACATTCACTTAAAGTTTCTCTGTCAGCTGGACGCTTGCCCTCACTTCATTCATGCGGCGTTTAAGTTTCCATCATTATTTAGCACAAAGACGAGGCGACTGCCCACAAGGGGACCACGGCTGCTGACCACGGCCCGAGCCCAAGGCCCTGAACGCCTGAACTCCGACAGCGATGGTGCTCCTAGAATATTTGAATGCTTTTCCCGCTCTTAACACTTTGATGTTGATGACTTTTTATGTTTTATTTACAGCACCAAAAGAAAGAAGATAAACTGAGTTAACAAAGATTTAAAATACAATAACTAGAATGTCATTGAGTTATAAGTCTTAAAACATAATTCACTCAACAGCTTGCTACAAAAAATATATACGAAAAACCGATTTAAGTAATTATGAAAGGAAAAATAATTTTTACAGATATTTTAGAATTTAAATGTAACATTTCTAATAATATTATTATAATTTTTCGTTCAATTACTACTTTTATTTAAGCTTTATCTAAGGTTTATTTGCTAGTTGATCTTATGTAATTACACTTAAGAGGTAGAAAAATTTAAGTAATACCCGCCATACCTCTATGGCCTCTATAAGTAGATAATAAAACAATGTAGAAAGTAATTATTATGAGGAAATATGAAATGTTTTTAATTTCAATCAAGCTCGTATTCCTAACACCCTTTCATTTCTCTTCCTCACTCTTTCTCACTTTTTCCCTATTTCTTTCTTTTGTTTTTCTCCTACTCTTTCTATCTATCTGGATTCTTTTGTGTTGCCTGCATAACAAAGTTTATGACTAAATTTAGCCCGCACCATTTTAAGACATGTCCACTCGCCTGACTAGATGCGGCTGCAGTGGGCGTGGTGGGTGTGTGGGGGTGGCTCTCAGGCAGGTTGACATATCAAAAGTATAAAATATTTTAAAAGAAATGTTTTCGGTGGAAAAGTTTTCAATTACAACATTATAAAGATCGACAAGCTGTCTGCGGCAATATGGCTGGACAGGGTCCGAGCAAACACACACACACACACACACCTACACACATGCCATGTGCCAGAAATTATTATTTATATGCGCTGCGAACGAAATTCATGTTCGACACACGTCTCTAAGGATTAACAGGAGGACCACAAAATCATCATCAGCACAAAAAGGCCAAAAGTGTTACGGCCAAAGCAGAGACGATGATGGCCAGAAGAGAGCCCGGCCGGCTGGGCGGTCATCGAGGTGGCTGCAACGAACTTTGACGTGTGTCTGGACGGAAGCTGTTCGCAGTGAAGTTTTCTAAACTACAGAAATTTTGTATAAAAATGCCCGATGACTCAATTGACGAGCTGAGCAGAGGAGGAGAAGCATGTAACAAAAAAAAATTGACTGAAATATGTAGAAAAATGCTCCCAAGATGGGAGACAGTCGCTGGGTCCAACTAGCAGATCTGTGGAATATGCGCCAAGTAGTAAAAAGTGTCCATCAATTCTGAGCGAGGGGGGTTGAGTATGAAGCACGAACTTTTAGTATGGCGAAGTGTGTCCGAGCTGTCAAAAGCCACTATAAACTTGTGACGTGTCAAGCGTCACAACATTCCCCAAATGGCTCGGCCCCTAGCCTCCCCCCTCGCCCCAGCAAGGACACCTCGGCTGCATGTGAAACTTTTGAATTTATTTCTCTTCCGCTTTTCATTTTTCCTTTCTTTTGCAGTAAGTATGTAATTTTTTAATAACGGTAAACGGCATGCCATGCATGACAGTTGAGCGAGTGACCCCACTTAGGTGCGGAGGGAGGGACATGGGGTGTTTGCTGTACATAACTGTCAGCTTAAGTGAAAAATGTCATACGCGCGTCTGTTCGAAAGCTTCGTCCTGTCTGGCCTCAAGAACTCGCCGTGCTGCAGCAGCAGCGCCCCCTGGCGGTCAGGCAGCGCGAAACTTTGCACATCAAAATCACACGGCATGTCAACGTCACTTGCCAACTGACCGAAAGAATACGTGGACAAGAACAAGGACGACAGCGTCACGGAATGCTCGAAGAGTGAGAGAGAGAGAGAGAGAAAGAGGCAAGAAAGAAAGTAAGAGAGGAGGCTTTGGTGGCTTGCCAACTGTCATCTGCTGAACGTCACAAATCTCCCAGAGTGCTTTACGAGTGTCTATATAATAATAATGATATTATTCATTATGCCGGCATATAAAGCATATAATTTTTACATAATCTTGGAAACTTAAATAATGAAATAAAAACTATAAAAATATTTGTTGCCAGTTGGCAGCAACCGACTGCGTAATACCCGTTTAAAAGAAAAGCTGAAGTATGCAGAGCAAGAAAATTGTAAACAGATAAAAATTTAAAAAAATTGTGATTAGAAGTTCCCAAAATTGGTAACGGGGCACTACTCGTAATTGTAAATATGTAAATAAATATAGTGATATATCACTATGAAAAAAAAATAATTTTTGATCTTTATAGAGTCGCATTAATTAGTTATTGTAGTATATTCTGCATTTCCTGAATTTCCCCTCTCTCTCTCCCACTCTCTTTATTAAAAACCAAATTTAAATTTCCACAATGTAAAAGGTGATATCATTAGCAAAACAATTTTTGAATACTAAAATAAATATTTATAAGAATACTTATAACCACATTCAAGATATTTCAGATATATATTCATAGTGGAAATTATTTTAGTACATATGCATAATAATGAAACTTTAACGATCCTGAATTCATTCCACCTACAATCTTTAGTTTTTTCGGCGAGCCTCTGAATGTGTTTCTTTCTCACTCTGTGTCTCATGCTCTCTCTCTACTACTGTCTGGGTTAACTCATCCTTCACTTTTACTTGTGCGTCGCAGCAACTCAGCTTTGCTTTTAAAGTGGCATTGAAATGAATATTGTAAAGTGACTTCGTTGTTTTTTGGGTTTTATCAGAAATAAGAACAATTCATTTAATGGATCTGCTTCCCTTTTTCTATTTTATATATTAGTCGATAAACATTTATTTGCAAAATGTGTGTTGGAAAAGGCCACTGACATTTTACAATCGGACTTGTGACTGAGCCTGAGAGACACTTGCACAAATGAACATTTGCAGAAAGACTTCGACTGAGTGACAGTCGGCAAGACAGCCGACAATGTTCAGTTTTCAAATACTCACAACACTAAGATGGCAATACTTGCTGTGGACTCATGCACTCGCACTCACACACACACACATACTGACACTCGCAGTGCTAACTAAACAAACACGTACATACTTGTATGTCAAAAGTATTTCGAGATTTTTAGCTACAAAAACTGCCAATAACAAAACTCCAAGCATCCACAACCTACATGCCCCCTCTCGAGTGCCATCAACCCGTTGGCGGATGCAGTTTGGACAAATGACAGCAGACACAGCCTCATCTCGTCTCATCCTCGTTCTCATCCTGCATTCTTCATCCTTCATCCTTCATCCTTCAGCCTTCATCGTCCTCCTTCACGCACCACCCACACGGCGACAGGGAAAGACAAGCAAATGATGAACCGGTATATAGAAGACTTTAGATTATCATTTCGTCTTTGCAGCAGGAAAGAGCAGAAAGGCGAGCAGCAGATACTGATGTTAGGGAAGTTCATTTTGCGTTAGGGCCAGGATGTTCATCAATGGGAGGCGAGTGAAATGAGCAAAAAACTCCTGGCGGTTGACATTTAACAAAGTTTTTTTGTCATGTACATAAAATATTTTATTTCATTTGTGATTCTCAAGTGAACACATCTCGTACTCAGTGCTCTCGGCACTCGATACTTGGCACTCGTTCCAGCCCCTCCAAAATATGTAAAATCTCTTTACTTGAAAAATAGTTGACATTTCGAGTATTATTTTAGATTTTACTACGCCTGATGACACTGACAGGCATGCAAATGCATTTAATTGGATGGGTTTTGTGCCTCAACTTGGCTAACTGCTCAGCCTGTATAAAATATCGGAATTGGCTGACAATTAAATAAAAAATAAAGAGCTGCGAGTTAGAAATCCAATAGAAGTAGTTTCGCTTGAATTGAATCTAGCTCAGCTGCTCAGATTAGAGATAGCAAAGCAAAGCGATTCTACCTCGTTTGTATTCTTTTCTGTTCTCCACTGACTCGCTGTCAATCAGAGAGCAACTTACGTATGTCTCCGGCAAATCAAACTGTTTTCGTACATTGCAATTACTTGTCTACCTATCAAGCCATCCATCCAACAGGTCATCCATCTATCTATCTAGGACAAGCGCTCAACTGTCCAAGCTGTCTATTCAACTGGCCATCTAATTGCAGCAGTCAGCTCGCCCGGATGGCCAACTCCTCCTCGACTCCTACCGGGAGTGTGCTGCTGTTGCTGCTGCATCCGTTGTGTGTTTTGGCTTCTCTGCGTCGTCTCTGTCTTTAGTTGTAAATTTTAGTGTTTAGTCCTTTATTATTTTCACATTTTGCAGTCATTTACACTGCTCAGCGGGATAATACAGATGCACTTGTATGTTCATCTGAGTGCTCATCGGTCAGAAGTCCGGTTAATGCTGTCCTTCAGCATTCGTTTACACCAATGGAATTTATTTCGTATATTCTTCAGTTTAAGTTGCAGTAAATATATTTTAACTGAAAGCAGCTATGAATAAGACAGGGCTAACTAGTCGGTTTTTTGTATATTTGAAACAAGCTGATTTAGATATAAAGATAAATAAGAGATATTTTGTGTTGCCTGAAAATAATTAAGGAGTTGAAATAATGATTTATTTTGATTATAAGAATGCGAAAAAGCGAAAAAAATAATCTAATTTTAAGGAGAAATCCAGTTAGTTATTAGTTGTTTTAATTTTTCAAACAGAATCTCAATATTGAAACACATTTAAGATTTTTTTATATTTTTTCGGATTAGTTTATGTCAATCCTAAACCAATCAGCAAGCATAAAAATGAGTCTACAGGTGAGATGGCGGCTTTTCACCTTAACAAGTTGTTTGAGGATTTGATTATTAGTCTGCGACCCGGGACTATTAAATGAGCGACAACTGCGACGGCATCATTAGACAGGCATTAATATATCACAAAGGCCGAAAGTCAGCCATGACCAGGAGGTGTAGAGGGATGCCGTAATTGCGGTCGTGTCTGTGTGTGTGTGTATGTGTGGATCAAGCGTGTTTTTTTCTCGCGCTGCCCAGCATTATTGGCAAAAATTAATTAAATATTTTCCAAATGAATGATTCAACGTAACAATTGGATGGCCGACGCGTCGGCAGGTCAATCCGGAATCCCAGCCAGAGGCAAAAACATGCCAGTTGGGTAGGCCAAGTGGGGAGGTGGTTTGGGCGGACGGCACTTATGCACTTCTGCATTTGAATTATGTCAAATCCATTTTGTTTTAATGAAACGTTGATTGTTTCGCAATTAATTTTCTATTGTTTGACAGTAATTATTATTATATTATAATTTATATTTGCATTGTTTTGAAGCACACACACAAAAGCCCCGCAAATTATCCGCTCGATATGCAAAAACACATCCTGTCGCTGTTGCTTGTCTCTCTCATTGACAATGCAAGCGATTTCTGGTCCAATTGTAGAGCGATTTTGATAATGCTTGACATAACGATAACAGGTATCCATTAAATGATGGGACTCCACAAAACTATAGAAACAGCAGTGGAAATGCAAATAGAAATATAGCTCAAAAACTATGGAACTTAGAAAGTCATTCAAAGTAACTTAAATCATGCTTGATTATATATGAATAATATATTTATTACATATGTATATAATTTATAATCTACAAGCAATAAAGAGAAAGAAAGAAAATACCCTAGAGTATCATTGGAGTAACTTATTTTATTTATACCATTTAAAGCCAGCCTCTCGAATTGACAGGCAAAACTGTTTAGTATCTTGTGGATGACTTGATGAACATTTCGAAAACTCGTACGACGACAATTTATATCAAGTGATGGCCGTTTTCATGGCCTGACTTGACATATGGAATACGTTTAGCTGAATTTTGGCCATTGAAACTGGCTGGAGGAGACGCCATCTTGAGTATGGGCCATAAATCGCTTAGGTTGGTTCGTCTTCGTCAGTTAATTTAAAACATGTCAGACAACTCCGACAACTTTAGACAATTGATTGACGTTTTAAAAGTTTAGCAGAGGAGGCGTCGCCTGCAACAGCAATCACATGTAGACAACAACAAAAACAGCAACAACAACAAGGCCACAAGAAAATCAACTGCAACTGGACAACGACCAACTGTTGGCCTGGCCATTGGTCTGGCCTCCACTGGCCTGGCCCGAACTGAACTGGACTGACTGCTTGACCAGAATATGCAGTGACGTTTTGGAATTGCAAAAAGGCCGAAAGTAATTTATTTATTCTCCATTTGTCTTGACGATGAGCAAACGAGCCAAGTGATGGCCGGCCACGCTTCGATGAATGGCGTTGGCGTTGCCGTTGCCGTTGCCGTTGACCGTTCTACCATATGTATTTTTGGCCTGGTCAACTTGCAGTTGGGGGTCACAACGAGGATGCACTCGGCTGTGTTTCGAGTTTTGAGCCGGATTTGACTAGCTGCCTGAGACTGGCCAAACCTACTTATAAAATGAATATGTTAAACTTTAAGTTTAGGTGGTCTATGAAAGTGCATTTGTGTATTAAACCTAACCTATTTACGGGGCATGTTAAGTCTTTAACTAAATTATGTTTTAGAGTATGTTCACAAGAGTTTTGGAAATGAATGATACAGAATTGAAGAGAAACTAGTTTCTAGTTTCCATATAGTAATTCGATATGTTCTTAAATTATGTGAGGAGCTCAGCAAAACTGAAAAGCAAAAAACATATACGAAAGGAAATGATTTTTTTTAAAAACATATGTGTGCATTTATTTATATTTTTAATATATTTATGTACGCATGTGTGTATTTACATATATCTGAATGCATGTGTTTATGGGAATGTATGTGTTTGCATATAGAAATAGGCATAAGTTAGTAAGTTTACTTTTCATTGGAATTAAAATTAAAAAGAAACAATCTTAAATATTCACCCCAAATTCGTTTCTTATTCAAATCAATCAGACTTTCTCTGACATTAAGTATATTTTTTTAGTTTTTTTTTATTTTATCTTTCTTTCACAGGTAACAGTAAAGCAATAACAATATATGCATAATTATACAATAATTAATCTTTGATATATAACTACTAATACTTCTGGATACGGCTTATCTCACATATATTTTTCCATATGTTTTAAGCTAGACCAAGGCTAGTTAAGAAGAATCTTCTACTAAGCAGGTTAAACTCTACTTATTTTGTGGCAATTTAAAATGTTGCCAAGGGCAAACAAAAAGCAAGCATCTATCTATCTATCTGTCCATGAATGCAGGTTGCTCTGCTGCTTTTCAACATTCTTCTTAACTAACCATCAAAAGAAATGGTCAGCAACTTTTTATAAAAAGAAAAGAACAAACAAGAAAGCCATCAGCCGTGCATATGTCTGGACTCTCAGTGTATGTGTGTGTGTGTGTGTGTGTGTGTGGGCCATGAGAGCATTTCCAATGCAAGATGACAGCTCATTCGTCAAATCACACAAAGAAAAATTTGAACTCTTCATCAGCTTTTTGGGTCGTCGTCGTCCTTGTCCTTGTCCTCGCCCCGATCCCCTCCCCATCCTTGCCTTTGTCTATGCAGTGAGCGCCATTTCGCCGCTGGCGAGTTGATGTTGACGTTTCAATATTGATGCAATGTGCTCCGACTGGGCGTCCCGGCCGTTTGCTAGACGAATCTCTCTATATATATATATAACTATATATAACATATTTCATCGGCCATGTCCTGTTTTGCTCGCTGCTTGCCAATTCTTGACTGACATGAAAAATAACAAAACAACAAAAGCGGTCAGTGCCAAAAGGATAACGCGAGTAAACAGAGCGCAGACAACGTCAGCTTGATGACGCTCACGCTGATGTTGTGTAGGCCCCAAGCCCCTAGCAGCAAGCTCCAGTCCCCAATCCGAAACTTCAAACACGCCCCACTTAATGCTCGGTCAACGGAAACAGCGTAATCCATCGTCGAGCGCCTTGCTCCATGTCCTTGGAGCCGGCAACTGCCAAGTCGCCGTCGCTGTCGCTGCATATGCCGCGCATTGCATTCCCATTCATTGGGTTTACGTAGCTCCCCCCACTGCCCCTTGGTCCCCTAGCCAATTTCGTGCAGCTGTCTCTTAGCAATCGATGGATGGATGGACGGACGGGCAGATCTGCTTCACAAATCCTCCAAGTTCGAACTTGCATGTCAAAATTGATGGAGCAGCACATTCAGCGAACTGCTTGGCCAATGGACAATCAACTGAACTCAGACAGAGTTCAAGATATTGCAATTCACAGTCTGAATTATTTACCATATTCTTATCTTTAATCATAAATTCTTGGATCATGCTTAAACAGTTTTTGTATTATATGCTAATATTTACATTAAGTTTGATACTATATACTATTTAGTATAATATTTTTTCTGTAACTCTTCTGGTTTTAAATATAAAGGTTTAGTTTTCAGTTAGAAGATTTTCTAATTTCTTAATATGCTTTATCATCTTGATGGATTCAGCAATCTGTCATTCAGTCTGCGATTCCTGACCCGAAGAGTCTCAAGCTTTCAATCGAAGCCAAACCCGATTTTCAATCAAAATCTAAACTCAAAATGATGCAATCATTCTTGAGGTGAGACTAGACCGCTAAGAAGCAGCTGCCTCAAGGAATATTTTGCCTCTGCTTGGGGACAACTGAGGAACTTGGCATGGGTTATGTGAAAAATGTAGAGGATATTAAAGCAGCTGCTGCTGCGAACGCTGACGCATGATATATGAACGGCTGTGCAGCTCCTGGCGTCATCTGCTCGTCCAGTTGTCCGGTTGTCCTGTCGTCCTGTCGTCCTGTTCTAGCCAGCATCGGCGTCAACAGCTTCTTCTCGTCATCTTGCAGCGGTCAGACGGTGGCTGACTGACGGTCCGGGCACTGTTAATGGCTTCGGTCCATTATCTCGTCATGTTTGTTACGAAATTTAATTACTCTTATTTATTTTTCAGTGCCTCGGGCCATCGCGTTGCCAGGAGCTGCCCGTCTGCTGTGTTGTGTGTTTTATGATTTTCAACTTCATTCAAAAAATGTGAACGCAAAAATTAAATGTGAAAAAAATTAAATTAAAAACACTTTTTGCAGGATGCGTCCTTGTGCTGCTTCTTCGTCTCTCATGTCTCGCCTGTCCGCCTAATGTTTCGTCAAAAGGACAAATCAGCGCCAGGACAACACTGCACTTGACCCCCGTTCAGCGTTTTCTAGAGAAGTGCGGTAATGAGTGTCCCTTATTTGTTTTTACCCTAGATAAAAAAGCGACTCACACTTTGCGCTTGCGATTAATTTTTTAATGTTTTTACTTTGGTTTAATTTTTTTGCCGACTTCATGGAAGCTTCACAATACTTTGTTGATATTAATTAAAGTTAACAGACATATTAATGTCGTCCTCGATTTATAAATGATATCTTGTTTCAACTACCCAAAGGAAGTTTAAGGAAAGCTGGAAATTACAATACATGAGATTAAGTTTTCTTAAAGCTGTATCGAAATTTTAAGATATATAATTTATATATAAGTTTAAATGAGCTTTTATTTTGAGACTATGGCTTGCTTTCAACATTTAATGAAATTTATGTATTATATATGTTATGTTAAAGTCCCAACGTTATTATAATATGCTTTTATATTTTTTATGATCTTACCACATAATTTATAACTATTTTAATTTTTGAGTTTGGATTGTGAGGACTAGCTCTATCGATCCCCATCAATGTATTATAGAGTCATCTTATTATCCCGACTTGTGATATTTTATTTTCAAACTAAATAACCTAAATACAATAATATATCCAGGAGTCGC
Source organism: Drosophila gaucha (assembly GCA_035045545.1). NCBI lineage: Eukaryota > Metazoa > Arthropoda > Insecta > Diptera > Drosophilidae > Drosophila > Drosophila gaucha. The sequence goes on from JAWNOY010000099.1 coordinate 6,640,474, forward strand.
ATGAACACAACCGAGTTAGAATCTATTTTCTCTGCCAAAAATTGTTTTTTTTATCTCGACTGTTGCTGTTATTAGTGCAAATTTGTAATCAGGAACAGAAGGGCATGATATGATACAAAGTATATTCTGGTGGCCATCAATGGCCTAAGTTATGACGGATTTTTGGCATATTTGTCCATTTTTCTACCATGTCCCTTGTAAAAATATTGGGTAGAACTTTTGAGTTAGTTACTTAGAAAGACGTCGTGGTAGAAGGTGATTAAAAACTTGTAGACTGAGGTTCGAGTCCCAATAAGAACAGAATTTATTTTCAATGAGAAAGAAATTATTTAGAAGAATTTAGAAACAATTATTTAGTTGTAAAGATGAGATTTATTTTTTTAAGAATATTTTTTCAATTTTAAGCTTTTATGTGATTAAATACATGCATGCATCTGTGTGTATGTATGAAAAGATGTAATTTCGAACAAACATTCAGGGGATCTCGAAGTCGGGCAGTCCCGACTATAGCGTTTTTACTTATTTGAAATTAATTGACTTTAAGTGCGTTTAGCACCGAGATCCCGCGTTGCCTACTCGACTTTGTCCTGCCTTAAAGGCAGTTCCACAATCGCCAGTTGGTCGTCACTCCTTGACGCTCTCAATATGCATCTAAGTGCATTGCAGCACTCTCCCTTCCTCATACTTTCTCTCTTTCTCTCTCGCCCTCTCACGCCCTCTCTGTCGCTTTCTCTGCTACTCTCTGGGCTTGTCAGTCCTTTAGTATTACCAACAAAACGTTCGTCATTTGCTTTTGTCTTTCGGTTTGTTTGCACACGCCGTTTCTTGCACAATCCTTTGCACTTGCCATGCCACGCCCCCGCCCTACGCCACAAGCCCTTCTTGAACACCCCCGCTCTGGTAGGGTCGACTCGAGCCAGCTCGGCTCGGCCCCTGCAGCTGTCAGTCAATGTGTCGTGTCACAGTGTCTCTCCATCTGTCTGTCAGTTGCATGTCTCTGTCTATCTACGTGACATCAGCCCAGCGAGTTTTGCTCCTTGCGCAACTGCTTGCAAGTAAGCTCGAAGGATGTCGCCTGGCCAAGGCGAAGGATGCTGCTGCTGCAGCCGATGGATGGATTTTTGGATTCGCAACTTGCACTTGGATTACAAGTCTGATTTTGATGCGTACATGCTGTACCCGGTCGCTCTGTGTGTGTGTGTGTGTGTGTGTGTGTGTGTGTGTTTGTGTGTTTGTGTGTTTGTGTGGTTGGGTGGTTGAGCGAGTGGCCCACAAAATATTGCACTTGCTCAGCGAGCTTACTCAAACTACTAAATGGGTCAATATCCACGTTCATAGTCACACACACACTCACACTTACAACCACCCACCCACACACTCACGCACACACTGCTCAAGTTTTCTTATGCTTTTGTCTTTTGTCCTTTTATTATTTTATTCCTGGCCTTGTTTTAATTCACAGCGTCTGCTGGCGCGTCATCCTCTGGCATTCTTAGTAGACTTTGTCGTCCTTTGGCAATGTCTCCAGCAACATTGTCTCAGTCGCATCCTTGGCTAGAATGTTTACACACAGCCATAGATACACACACACATATATCCCACACACATGCTTCTTCTTATAGTGTGTGAGTTGTAAGTGACATTTGCAATTTTCAAACTATTGAATGAGTGACAAGTTCTGCAGACACGATTGAAACTGACAGCTACGTACTGCTATCCACTCTCGTATTCCTTCAGCTTCAGCTTCAGCTTCAGCTTCAGCTGAGGGGCAGTCCTAAGTCCTTGCTGTACTTTGCTTCTTCAACTTCTGCTTGTCCTTGTACTCCTTCCTGACCCCTCGACCCGTGTTGTCGTACTACCATACTTTTAAATACTCATATATCTTTAATAATTCGATCTAGTCCTTTTGGATTTCACACATGTAGACGGTTTAATTATTTATTTGACTTTATAAAGTTGCACAGCGTATTATGTTGGCTTAGCCTTTGGCGTGGAACCATGTTCTGTGCAAGAATGTGCGGCTGGGGGATACCCTGCAAACATAACTAGTATAGCTAAAAATATGATTTTTAGTTTATTTTGGATTGCCAATCTTTGCCAATAAAATTGAGGGATGGACTAACTATAGCTATAGAATATAATTATCCGATCCGGATGATTCTGCGAGACATGTGCAAAATTTCAGCATTTCAGCTTTAATACTCTATGAGGAAATCGCGTAGATCCAGACTGACGGACATCCTATATCCTCTCAGGTTGTCGTGCTTATTAAGAGCATGTATACTGTAAATAGTCCTACCTCCTTTAGTATGTTGAAAACTTCTGACCGAAAATATATACCCTCTCTTAAGGGTATACACATTTATTTGAATAACTGATTGAAATTTATATGTCGAAACAACCTTGAGAATACAACATGAAGAAAACTTCTCGGACCAGTTAAGTCGGTCTATTTTTAAAAAATGTTATGGAGATTTGAGAAAAGGGTCATTATTGATAGTTCTTCTATTCTCTTACTTAAGCTTCTAAAATTTAAACAAGTAAGAAAGCTCTAGTCGGGTCTCAGCCCGACTACGAGATCCCCTGAACCAAGTCCGAGCTGTTGTTTTAAACAACTTAGCTTACATCTTTTATCTATACATATTACCTCTGCGCGCATATACACATGCACACATTTGTATACACAAGCACACATATACCATGCACACAGAAGCACGCGCCCCGATTACTGTGTAGTTCATTTGAATGTATGTGTGCACACGTACAGGCTGCTGCCGCGTGCTTTTACAATGTTTCCTTTAATAACTTCTGTATTACTTAACGGATTTGAATGCAATTTTCTGCATTGAGTGCTATTAATTTATTGAAAATACGGTTTTCACTTAAAAATTTAAAAAAAAAAATTTGTGGCTTTGATAATTTTTTTTTTTAATAAATTTTTTTTGTAAAATGTGGAGCCGGTATCCAAAATAAAAAAAATAGAAAATGTATTTTATTTTCAAAAAGCTAAAAACAAAATTTGGTAGCTGTAGCTAAAAATATGTAAAAGATATGGTCAAAAAACTGAATCTTGATAACGTTTTAAATCGATATCATTGAAACGGAAAAATTTATCGAATATCTAAAACAAACTCGATATGCGCGCTGTATACACAGACCATCATGCAAAATTTGAAGTCTCTAGCTCTTATATGTTCTGAGATCGACGCGTTCATACATACGGACAGACGGACGGACGGACGGACGGACGGACGGACGGACGGACGGACGGACGGACGGACGGACGGACGGACGGACAGACAGACGGACAGGGCCAAATCGACTCAGCTCGTCGCCCTGATCAAGAATATATATACTTTAAGGGGTCTGCCACGCCTCCTTCTGCCTGTTACATACTTTTTGCAAAACCATTATACCCTGATTTCCCATTTTCAATGGGTTCAGGGTATAAAAATATTTAATAATTAAAGTCTCACTTAGAAGCCAGAGTCGAAATGCAAGATTTTTTATAAAATATCTTTTATTCATTATAAATTATATTTCACCTATAATAAAAGAAGTTTTTCTCTAGTCTGAGAACTCTTGTAATAGTCTGTGAACTCTCTGCCAATGCACATTAGATCGTTAAGATGGCAATTACACAAAACCGGACTACTATGCAGTTAAGTCTTTTGTAAGTTTAGCAAATCATATAAAGGTGTTAACAGAGCGGGTTGTGCTAACATTTTATGTATGCGAACAAATATGAAGAGATCATTGCTGAATGGTGAAGGTAATTGGCTTTACAGCCTGCATTATGGACGCTGCAATGCAGCAATTACTCAGGGTAATGTGTAATTTGCATAATATCAATGCGAATATAACAATAAAACGACATATTAAATTAAGGCTAAAACGCACTGACTTGCCGCATATCTGATTGAATGACTGACAGACAGACAGACTGACAAACGGACTAACTGACTGGCTGACAGACAGCATGACTCACTGGCCATTAACAATTTAATTTGTATTGTCGCAATTGGAGCTGGGGCTCTTTGGCTGGCTGTACGTCAACGTCAACATCAATGTCAGAGCCATTGGGCTCCAGCAGCCAGACGGACATTTTGACAAATAATTGAAACCGCATTTTATAATGAATTCAACGCATGGCCCACAGTTAGAGAACCAGACTCCTGCTGCAGCTGCAGCTACACCTGCGCCATGTGGAGCCACACACACACACACACACACACACATCTTTACACTCGTGTCCATTTGATCCGGGATCTGACAGTCGGCTGTGTCGTTCTGTCACTTCCCGAGAGATTTATGCTGAATAAATTTAATACTGATAATCGCCAAGATGAGCCTGGCTTATTTTTGGCGCTCTTAAGTGCTGGGAGGTGCGTCCAGGTCGATGTCGATGACGACGACGACGACTCCGTCACTCACCCATCATCCTCTCCATAGTCGTAAACTGATGGTTTTATTGGCCAGCTGAATCCGTCGCACAATGTGTCCGGCTTGGCGCTCTTAACTGTCGATCGTAAATTTGAGATGAAGCTTCGCGAATGCATCGAAAAGCAAGTGGGCTTGATCGAATCGGCACTAACAGACTATCAAATGCGCTTTATTTTCAAATATTTTTTACAGCAGGTCATTTTATATTTCTGGACATAATTTTGTAAAGATATCTCGTATTATTTCTTATGAAATATCTTTGGTTTTAGCTTTATAAAAGATAAAGTTGATTTATCTAATTTACAATTAGAATTATATATTTTTTCAAAATATATTTTTATCTAAAAAAAAAAGTTCTTATATTGTAATTTCTAAAATATACTAACCAAAAAAAAGAATTTCTACTTTCTTAAAGCGCATTCAAAAGCGGTTTAGTTGCCATTCTTTTGAGTAGGGTCTATAGACTTTAAAAAGAGACCACACACTTTTAAGCATAGCTTTCCATGATTTATTAGTATTAGCACCATGCTCGTCTTTGATACGAGGCCTTCCACTCCCCATGGTTGAGTACAATGGATTATATGGGGGGCAAATACGCTTGGGCGAGGAACTGCAAGCTGAGTTAGTCATGCGGCTAACCCGTTTGGTAAGTGCTCATATTTACATAAAGACAGACTCATTAAGCGAACCCTAATAAATGAAAAGAAAACAAAAGATATTCATATATTACTGGTATTACGGCCGCTGACAGCTGCCATCATATTCGATCGCATCATCATCAAAATCAATTAGCATAAAATGCGTTATCATTGATCCAAAAATAACTGCCAGATATTGATGGAAGTTTTTAATTTTGGTGAAAACAATTGAACGACTTTTTATCGGAAACTCCCGAAACGTGCCACTGATAATGAGGAAGAGACTTGCTGGGCAGATCACGCGTTCAGGAATGAAATGGGCGAGGGCAAATCTGGAGCGGACTTGACGCATTTCTGGCCGAGATGTGAAACAATTGGAAACACTACGATCTTTATCCGCTCTAGGATCTGCAGCGTTTCGTAGTGGAAGCCATCGGAAATACAAACATCAATCTTCTCCTGGGAAGCGGATGCGGAGATCGGCGATAAATTCACATTAGTGCAGTTAAAGTAGAAGATCTTGCTGTCCAGGGAGGCGACCAGCTGATAGAGCCCCTCCACAGACTCGTTCCAAACGGAGACGCTCTCGAACTTCAGGCTCTCCATCTGACATATGTCGACGGCCTCCATCGTGGACCGGAATGTGTGCAAGCAGATTACACCCGTTGGTGCGGAGCCCAGCGTGCTGTGCTGGCAATTGCAGACCACAATGGGCGAGGACAGTGGAGGCGGCACCTGATCCTCGTGGGCGGTGATAGTCGTCAGACTCAATTTGCCAAGCACTTGCACTGAGTTCAGGTAGTTGGGGTGTATGGACGTCCGATAGTTCAGCGGTTCCATGCGGCTCCGAACACGTTCCAAAAACTCATCTCGTATGCTCTCCTCCACGAGCACGGTGGCCACCGCACGAATCGCAAATGGTTGATGCAGGGACTCAATCAGAAAGTGCAGCGCACTGTTGACGTCGCCCTGCTCATAGACGATCATGAGCTGGGCATTAAACTGCTCCTCAACACCTAGATCGGTAACACCATAGTTGTTCTGCGCGAAACTTCCCGAATTATGATCAGCCAGGTCTCCAGCTACAGAGGCGGGTGGAGTTGGTGCATTGAATGGCATTTCATTGCACTTCGTTTCCCGCCCAAATTTATCCGTATCACATTGCAGATTGACCACCATACTTTCAGTTATTTGCACTGGGTCCTCCGATGAATTCGAGCTCTCCGATTGCTGCCGCACCGATACACACGATGGAATGGAGACAACATCATAGCTATTACGACGCCCTTCGTTCATCATCTTTGCAGCTGATCAGTGAAAAGTTTGAGGCCATACAAGAATATGTATTAATATTTATATATGTATGTGTATCTGTTGTTTGTGGGAAAAATAGCTAACTGATATAGTAATACAGTATGACAGCTTTTACTATACACAACATAATCTTAACTTATAACATGTTATCAAGATTTTCTTGAAAATTATAGCTTCATCTAAATACTGTAAATTGAGCTCATATAAGTTAGGAGATGCCTAAGGTTCTTGCTTAACACTCTTCTTACAGTAACAATGAAATATTGTAGGATATCAAGCACTTACTTATAACATTACCGTCCCATCAAATAATCACCCATCCATGAGGCTTGCAAAAAAAAAGTTCTATTCGTGGGTAAAAACCAGTTTTAGGCGTTTAGGGCAAACAAATTGGCAACCAGAAATCGCGCGACGAATTATTTATTAATCGGCAAATTTATGATCAAATGTGACAGTAAAATTAAAATATCACCAGCAGATACAAAAGTGCATGCATAAATTGTGTTTAGAGGGCGAGAGCCACAAATGCTTTTGGATTTGTTGAAATTAGCATTAAAATATTATAAATATAAAGTATATATCCGAAAGTATAATAAATGTTTGTGCAAAATATTAAACCCTTTTTTACTGTGGATTGTCCTCATTTCATGGGCGCTTATACACAAAGAGCATAGAATGTTAATTTTTTGCATAAACAAAAACAACAACTGCAATTACTAATAATACAATTAAAAACATTCAAAACCGCAAAATATTTTTGGTATTTTATTTTGGAATGAGTGGGGACTGGTGGGATGGGTGGGATAGGCAATGAATATAGGAAAAATTAGAAAGCAGAAACATAAATTCCCTAACGAGATATTAGAGTATCGGCTGAACAGAGTGAGAGTGCGAAAAAGAGAAAAGTTTTTGTGAAAACTCAGTGGAATATATACAAGAATTATATAACTCAAAGTTAATTTTCAAGGACCTGCATCATTTATAAATGATATTCTTTTTCAAAGTGTTTCCCTATCATTATGAGAGTCAAATTGTACTATTCAATTGACTTTAAAAAAACAATGTCTAACAATATTAAATGCCTAAGTTGACCGTGCAAAGCCGGGTAACATTATCATGTAACAAATATAACAAATAACAATGCTGTTGCTAACGATGACTATTTACATTTATCAAGAGTAATTATAATAAAATGCCAAAAATAAAATTTAAATTAATATAGAAAGCCGATTATAGAATTGGGACCCACAAAAACACGCGACACAGACACAGACAATGCGACTCTAATAAAATGGCAACAACAATGCAGTTGTAGATGCCACTAACACAGCAACAACAACAACAGCAGCAACTGTCAAATATAACAAATCCCATAAATCAACAATGGAAATTTGTTCACACAAAAAAATTGAAACAAAAAAAAGACAGAATAAATAAAATGAAAAAGCAGGCCTACATTTATAATAAATAGTCGAGGGCGAATAAAAAATATTTACAAGTACTTGATATTAATATGTACAGATTTTATTTAGCTATGCAAACAATGTTAAACACGCAAAACAGTTGGGTTCTGATTATTGATTGACATATATATATACTTTAAATAGATATCTTTCATACTAGAAGATTTTCAATGTTGGGATTCAGTTCAAGTTCTTTTGGATCATGAACGAGAAGCATTATTTTTCATTTGAGAATCATCGACTGCAGGGTATATCCTAGTCGTGTACCTGCCGGCTAGACTCCATTTTCTTAGCAATCTATGTCAAAATTGTTTTGAAAAACTTGTAATATCATAAACATGATCACAATTGTAAATTATTCTTTAATAATAATACTCGGAGTAAGGATATTTCATATTAAATAATATTTAACATTGACAATCTCAAAGCTCCTTCTTAAAGTTTATAATTGTGCTAACAATGCGAGTTACTTTACCCGAAATATTGGCATATGATGGACAGAGTTTGTTTCAACAAATGAAAAAAGTTGTGATCGAAGTCTATATATCATTAACGGCTGTAATAGTGCTTGAAATTCTGATGATATATCTGAGTGTTAGTGTGCTCTATATAATATCCGATTGGATGGCTGTGTTGGTAAGTAACTGAAACCTTAATACCATATTCTTGAACTCTTTTTTCCTTTAGTACTTGCCTCTGCTGATATATGGCATGCATTGCACATACGCCACATGTGTTAAGCACCTTGCAACACTCATAAGAGTCAAAGGTGCAAAAAAGTTGCTCTTACAACACTGGGAAAACTACTTTGAGAATAATGATCAAAAATGGATTGAGATACAGGCAAAGGTATACATTTCGGAATATTATTTGTTTTTGTAAAACATTTATTTTCTCAGCTTGGCTGTTGCGGCTTGGAAGGTCCTCGAACTTACCTGAACTATTTGCGCCTGGTGCCACCCGACTGCTTTCATCAGGGTGTATTAATCACGCGCGGATGTGAGGATGTAGTCTACGATAATTTCGTTGGCCTCCGATTTCTTTCCAAGTGTCTCAGCTGGTTGGCATTAGGTCTTCAGTTTATAACCTTAATCATTTATGTAAGGTTTGTAATTAGGAAATGTATTAACTTGATGGGTAGAAGCATCAGATGATATAGAATACAAAACATGGAATGCTGTAAGAAATAAACCTTTTTTAAACCTTTGCAATATCAAATCAACTAGAATTTATAACTTTAAATAAAAAGAATTTATTATAAAATATGACAAATTCTTTCAAATTTGGAAAACGAAATTTTGAATAGGCAATCAATTTTAAGACTTAGATAAAATAACAATAAAAATATTCAATAAAATGTAGTAATATTTAGAGCTTACTCATTCAGTCATTCACAAACCTCATGTTATTAAATTAGAAAATAAATAGAACTACATATTTAACTGAATGTTTGCAGTATGATAAAGGACTATTATTGAAGTTAATACTTGTGATTTATTCTGCGACAGATAAAAACAAAACTCGAATTTATGTGTTTATGCATTTTTAGAAATGTCAATTTTATCTATGCGCTTTTTGTGGGAGTCAAGAGGAGAGCTAAAGGGGGCCAAAGGGTCGACAACGGGGGCCAAAAGGCGGGCGGATGACAAACCTGAGAGAGACAAATAAAATAAATTGAAATTAGCTTCCTTTGTTGCCGTTGACAATTTGAATAAAATTAATATAAATTTTCGCACATTTTTAATTAATAAATGTCAAATATTTCGCGTATGGGTATTTATTTGCAAATTTATTTGTCTGATTTGTAAGTGTTTTTTTTTTCTTTTTGCTGCTGCAATATTTTACGGAAATTTTAATTTTATTTTTGCATTTGTTTGTAAATGTGGCGATAACAAATTTAACAGCTAGTTGTGATGGAAAATGAGGAGAGCGACCAAGAGAGAGAGAGAGAGGGAGGTAGCATAAAAAGAGCGAGCGGAAACATACTTTGGACTTTCAAGCGGAAACGGAAGTCAACATTAGTAGGCAAAACTGAATTTTCGCCATTGGGCAATAACAATGCAGTGCAATTATTAATGCTGGCTTCCAAAACATTTTATTTTTATTAGAAATTTTATTTATATCATATCTGGAAATTATTTACACAATTTATTGCCCAATGGCAAAGGTCACCTTGGGTATTTAGCTATAATTTTAAAACATGTTTTGATGTCGACATCATTGTTACTCATGTAACAAATTAATTTCTAGAAATCAATTTAAATTACTAAATTGGAAATTTTTTATATGATTATATATTATATTATATATATATTAAATTATTTATTATTATTATGGTATAAATTTAGTTAGGTTATTATAAATTTTAATTTTATATGAATTTTATTTAAATTATTTAAAATGGGCACACAATATTATGTAGGAATTATTTCTTAATTTTCAGCATATGAAAGAATCGATAAAATTAACTTACAATATCTAGGTGATATATGTATATAGATAAATATATGAATAATAATTAAAATATTTAAAAATTGTTTTTGATGGGATCAGTTTATTCAGATGTCAAAAATGTATATGAAAAAAAGAAATATTTGTCTTGTTAAAGAGCCTCTAACTAAGACTTAAAAAACTAAAAAACTATTTTTCAAGACAACATTTTTTAATGATGTGATTGGGCTTTTCTGGTTTCAGATTCGAAATCAAATAAAATTTTTATAAATATTCATATTTTAATCGTAAGGTAAATCTGCAAAGTATTAACTAAAGCTTCGACACTTTGGCGGCTGAACTATCGAAGTCCGTTTTATTTGAGTATTTAACCATGTGAATATATATATATTTGCAAATTTCAAGTAATTTTCTTATCAACTTAAAGAAGAAAGTATGTTAAAGATCTGATATTAAGATCTGAGGGGAAACCTAATATGTCATTTAGAAGCTAGTCATGTTTAATGAGGTCATTAAAAAGTGTGCCTGTAGCTGTCCATCATGATTGATAACTCTGGCAATACTGGAAGATAGGGTTGTACTCTGTCAGCGTTAAATTTAAAAAAAAATAGCGTATACGCAGATAATCAGGCCATACGAAGTCATAAATTTCAAATGCACACAATAAGCGGGAAGAGAAAAAAAAACAGTCTACAACTCGTGTGGCGGATAGCGGTTGTGAGGGGGCTTGGAATGCGAATTGTGAATGGGGCTGGCAAGTGTCAAACATTGGCCATCAGACAAGCACCCAGCAGAGTGAGTGGGTCTTATCATTTGCTCATAAAAATGTCAAAACTATCTCAATGACATTGACTGATGACGACGGAGACGTAGGAGATGATGATGGTGATGTAGAGGAGCGCTGTGTACTTGACACTCGCATGAGGATCTCGTGTGGCATGTGGCAGGATGCCAATGCTAAATGCTTTTTGCCAGTGCTACTCAAACGACAAGTGCCTGCCACATGGCAGAGGGTGTGGGGCAAGGGGCAACAGCATTCAACACGCATTCACTGTTTGAGCGATTTCAATTTTTTCGAACTGCAGAACCCACAGCTATACAGCTACACAGCCATCCATCCAGCCAGCCAGGCTGCTAGGCAGCCATCCATCTATCCATCAGTGTTGAATGAGTGAGTGAGAGTCGCTCTTGAAGCCATCATCAGCATAACCATCCTCTGGCTGTCATGATTCATGGTTTCGATTGAATTTTGATTGACAATATCGCAAGCATTTAAAGTGTCTGTTTCCCGCATCCGATATCTATGGAATGTTTGTGTTTTTTTTCTTCTTTTTCATTCATTCTCTCGTGTCAGTAGCTTGGAGTAGCTCGACTCCTGGGCTCTGGGCTAAGTGATGCAGCTTTACGAAGTGATTTTAAAATCATTTGTCATCTGACAGATGAGTCTTTGATTGACTTCACAGGCAATGAATACATCAGACGAGTGTGTATTTAGTTCGATTTGAGGAATACACTTGCAAGTACTTAGATCGACTCATAAATAGTCGTAGTGAAGCATCTGCTTATCGCAAGCGCAATTAGATAGAAAGAAATTAGTTTATCTTAATTTATGAGGCCCCAATAATAGTAAGTGTGTCATCCCCCAGAGAGAGAGAGAGAGAGAGATTGTTGGAGCCATGCTCATTGCAACCCCATCACATCTCGACCCACCCGCCCGACGTACACATCGATTAGCGATAAGATCGACACGCTGGGAATTTATGACCGCACTCAGATGTGAAATAACAATTTCTTTTGACATTGATTGAATTAATTTATGGGCCATTCGCGCACCAGCCCTGATCGGAGCAGCCATCATTGACAACTATTTATGGCGTTAACAATCTGAACCAAATCAGGGCGATTTGAGTGATTACCTGTTTGCCCAATTTGAGATTTATACTTGGACATTGAGTGAATCGACGAACGACGTTGTTGCCGCCAGACACCAAAATTTACAATCCAGAACACTTGGAAATACTAACTACATCGATCTAGACTGGCCGATAACACCTACAAGTCTGCACGCAATTCTCTGCTATATAATATGTATATACAATATAAAATATATTGACATACTCTATTTTTATCAATGAATAATTGTTCAGAAGCTCTTTTCTGATAATGAGTTGGCAAATATTTAGATATTTTCAAAAGGTTTGTGTGCTTAAAGTGTTAATACAAATCGATTATTGGTTCTCACAGCGATAGTTCTATAATATTCACCTGGGTGATATTATAATGGCTCCAAATTTAATGAAGATTTAATGAAGATCTATGATTGCCAAAAATACAAAAAATTTGGCTTTTGGCTGGGTTTGTGACCCGGGTTATTCACAATCTGGAATCTTATATTTTGGTTCATATCTTAGATAAACATTTATTTTAAAGATTTTATGATTCTACTCAAATTTATCTTTCTGTTTCATATATAAATATTTTGATAGGCAATTCTTGTACCATTTAGCTTTATCGACAATTATTATCTTCAAAATATGTGGTGTAAGAGTTTTTCCTGGGATTTGAGTATTCCTTTTTAATGAAGAACCAAATTATTTGTGGTTGCAAACAATTAAGTCTTCAATAACTATACGTCCTATTCAGGTGATTATTAAATAGTTTTTTAATGTAAAGTTATTTGTACAAAAGTTCTTAACTTAATATCCTATTTGTGAGTCCCGACGCATCTCGATTAATGTATTAAAATCTCATGTGACAATTTGAAAATTTGAAAAAACTGACTGGCGACTGGCAGTTGGCAGTCGGCTGTTGGCTGTTGGCAGCTGGCAGCTGGGACAGTCCATTGCTTAATTTCATATACTTTTATCCCATTATTTAACGAACAAAAAGAATAAACGCAGTTATGCACTGTGGGATTCGGACTGACAATCGGAATTGGCACCGTGCGGCTCACCCGGGGATCACGTTCCGGGCGCATTCCAATTTGTACGCCGGAGCCGCTTGACAATCGCCAACAATCAGTGAAAAATGCGTTCATTTTAGGACATTTTGCATTAATTGAAAGCGAGTTGTGTGCTGGACAAACTGAATCCCGGCATTTGGCATTGGCATCCGCGGTGCACCGGCCAAATGGTTTTTAATTATTTTTTTAAATTTATAATTTTTGTTGCAACACTGACCCCAAGCACCCCCACGCACCCCCACACACCCCCACACACCCCCACAGACACACAGCTCGTAAATAAATTGGAAATTATAACGAATGCATTTTTTTTTGTTCGTGTCAGCCTTTGCGCTATATATTTTAATTTTAATTCAATTGCACGTCTCTCATCGCTCGGACTTGGGGACTGGCTCTTCAAATAAACTGACATTTTGACGCAAATTATCCGCTGCGGGCAATCCCAATGCCAGCAGCTATTGTTGATTCATGTAAAGGATTTTCACGGTTTTCACTTATATACATATTTTTTTATTTAAGCAGCAATTAAATGTAGAAACACACATTAAATTCATTGCAAAGTTATATTATTCAAAAATGTATATAATATATATATCTAATAATCTATAATTACCTTGATTACCTGGATAATATTTAGGCAACTGCTCAACTAAATATCAATTATACTGTGATATGATTCCACAAATAAATTTTTTTGATATAATTTAAATCTGAAATTGGTTTTACTCAATCACGTAACTCGTCTTCTACATATCATCCATATATTACATCTTAACTATTATTGTAACTTTCTTTTAAAAGAAATTAAAGATTTATTTGCACAAGTTTTATTACAATTTCTTTGGTATAAAATCAATTCCGTAAAGAAGTTTTGCTCGTCAACCTCAAATTGATTCCATTAATAGCCCCAGACTGTAAAATTCAAAAACCACTTTTACTGCACCACTGTCCGGTATTGAACGATTCGAAGCCAACAATAATATTTATGGTTCACAATCGGAAATTATTACCTATATAAAAATCAAAGAGACGAAAGCCAAAATCATAAATTCAAATCCAAACAAAAAGCATCAACAAAATACATTTGATGACAGTATATATAAACAAAAAGCTCATAAAGCGACCCAGCATAATACCAAACAAAAACTATGACAACACTCGCAATACAAATCGAATGTTATGCGCCGAAAAGATTCATATATCAGCTATCTTCGGGCTGTCGAACAGCGCAGTACTCTATAGTTTGTCAAAAGAATGAATCAGATTCAATACTGCTAAGTCTATATACTCGTATATGTCTGTAGAGAAGTAGGTAGCAATCGTGCATTATCAAATGTTTTTTGGACTGTTAAAAAATTTATAAGGATGCGGGAATAGGGATTAGACTGAACATTTTGTAAATGCTTTTAGAGATCATCATTAAAAGCTGTAGTCCATAATCTATCAGCAAATATATTTTCAATCACAATTCTTAGGACTCTCGTCTAGACGAAAGAATATCAAGATAAGATTGTATAATATAATATAAAATATACTATTTTTGCTGTGGAAACAGAGATATAACAAGTAAGTTTGAAAGATAAATGCAAAACATTATACCAAATAAAATGTGTTACAAGCATTGCAGCGAAACCCTCATACCCTCTGCAAGTGTATCAAAAAAAATCAACAATAACTTGATGAAGTCAGAGGCGAGAGTCGAGTGTCATAAACCATTTGACATTTATCAGTTCGTCAAGTTGAGCTAACCTCGCTGAGGGACCGTCACTGAAATCAAAGCAGAAACTGAAACTGAAACTGGAAATGGAAATGGGAAAATGTGAAAATTGGGACTGTCTGGCATAAGCTCGACCGAGTGATAACTTTGGCGCTTTCAAAACAAAAAAAAATGCTTTATTGTAATCTGCGTTATCTCTAGTGCTTATGCACTTTACGGCTTCGATGTGGATCAATCCGGTTAGCGTGTTACTAATATGGTGGAATACGAGTTGGATCTACCTTTAACAACCGATGCGAATACCTTTTTAAATAGTATTAACTTTTAAAATAAGATTTCTTTCATGAGCAATAGCAATACATTTCAATGTGAGAATTATGTGCACAATGTGGTTGGTTTCTGTATTCGTTGATACGTGTTATAGCTCCGTTCAGAGCTAGGGAATCACCCGTAAACCTTGTAGTTCCTTCAAAAAGGGCATCGCCCGGCCACGTCTGCAGTCGGACCAGAACCTCAAACTCCTTCTGTTCCTTCCCTTGCTTAAGTATATACGCTTCTAGTATCTTGTTGAGTTGCAATCTTTGACAGAGTTTGTGATTCTTGATTAGCGCATTGATACATTCCACGACAAAGTGAGCAGCGCGTTTTGATTCTTCAGCAGAGGAAGACATTCGATACAGCTCAAAACATTGACAGAAATGAGATGGAATCGCGGCCAATTCACAATCTCGTGTTTCTGGTATGGGTAGAAAAAGGCTGATCCCTCGAGGCATGCTCCGGCCTAGCTTGTGGAGCTCTGCCGATCGATATTTAATGTTGCTATTGCGAAGCAGCTTGAGAGAAGTCAGGTCTTTGATGGTAGCATGTAAATCGAATGTTGTAGTAAGACGTCGAGAGTTGTTCTGAAGATTGGAAATGGCCAGAGGGTAAGCCTGCTCTAGCCATTTGGGGTAGAGGGCTATCAGAAATGGCATCGATTCCTCGAGCAATCCCTGACAGGTTTTGCGAAAGGAGCCGAACCGTAGACCATGATCGGCCAAGAAGAGTACGAGGGTGTTTTCCAGAATTCCCTGACTATGAAGCTGTTGAAACAGCTTCAGATATTTTTCGTCCAACAGGCTGGCATAGTTGAAATAGTCATGCACCCCTTGCGTTTCCCAGAAGAAGGAAAAGTGAGCTCCGCGTTTCATATGAGGCATCAGCTTATAGATAAACTCGTGCAGGACGTCTGCAAAATTGCGTCCTGCACTGCAGTGAATGAGTTCCTTCCTATCGATGCTGTACCGGATCTTATCATTGATTTCCACCATCACGGGTCGCAAATAGAAGTCAGTTGGCTGACGATAGAAACCAAGTTTGCTGTAGGTAAATGTACCAATAGCGCTGTTGTCTTCGGCAAAACTTGTGTTGTAACCCGCGGCCTTGAAGTGGTTCCACAGAAACTTGCAACGATCGAAATATCGATTATCCGAATAACAGCCAGCGTTCAGTTCATCATCGCTCAAGCCAGTTAACAACGAAACTAAATTGGGAAAGGAATTTAATCCGATTCGGTTATAGCCCCAAAACTCAACGTGAGGCTGCTGCTTTATGAAGGAAGCTGTTAAGGGCATCATACGAATGAAGTGCATATGGGATATGGAATCGATGCCAAGTACCATGACGGATAAGCGATCTGATCTCGCAGTCTCAGCAGTTGATACAGGTAAAAAGAAATGAACATCGTGATAAAACAACTTATCTTTAACTCCGTAGCACCATATTCTGATTATTCTCTGACCGTTCTCCACTTCAATTCTTCTATTGCTCAAATAAAAGCTAATGTTCTTCGAATTGCTGTTTACGTAATCAGTTAGTCGTCTGACAACCGTATAATTACAGTAAACCTGGCTTAAGCTTCCAACTCGGCTTATCTCCAGTAACTTCTCTTCATTCACAGCCAGCACCAGGAAGTTCTTGCCATTCGACGTTTCACTGCGAAATATTGTAGGCTTTTTGCAATCGAATGACTCGATTTTCCGCATGAACTTTAATGTCGATTTGGAGAGTGGGTTAAGCTCTCGAATACGACAGCCAGTGGTGTTGATAAAGTAACCTTCCATAAAAATTTCTTGGTCTTCGCTGTAATCCCAAAAATCTATCAGAAAATTAAGATTCCAGATCAAAATACAGACAGCAGAAATCAAGGCAATTCTTTTACGCCCTAAGTTGAAAATCCTATTATTTGCTAACATATTTTCTCTTTTTACTCTGACAGAAACTACTACTACTATATTTCTTGTGCAAGTCAAGTATTTGAAGAGTTTGATATTAAATATATATTAAATTTGTTAAAAATATATTTTGATTAATGGAATCTAACTAGTCTACTAGATAAAAAAAACATTTCCTCATATTTTTTCTCGAATAATATGGAATTGGAATAAAATGTCGATAAAACTTTTCTTGTATGGTGTACAAGAATGTATACTTAAAACTAGAGATGGGCGTGAGGATCGGGATTTTCGGGACCCGAAATTGTCCCTAAACGATTTTCGGTATCTGGCGGGTTGGGAAAGATTGTAAAAAAGTCCGGGATGATCGGATTTGTGCATGGTAATGAGATCATGGTAAGAAATTATAGAGATATGCTCTGAGATGGCGGCATTTCAGAGATACCCGTTCGGGACCTGCGGGACCCGAAAATTTCGATCCCGATGTCCACCTCTGCTCATAACCATATCTCTAGAATCTCTCATCATGTCACATTGATGTAGGGATCAAGCACTTGTCCGATCGACCTGGAATTTTTTAGAATCTTTCCCAACAAGCCCGAAAATTGTTTCGGGACAATTTCGGGTGCCGAAAATCCCGATCCCCACGCCCATCTCTACTTAAAACTTCAAGTGTCTAGCTTTTAAATTGATGAGATTCATCTTTTCACTTCTAAATAATATACCCTTTTCATTTCTTCAACAAGTATAAATCCTTTTTAAATTTATGCAAGTAGCTTACAAACAATAGCAATACATTTCGATGCGATAGTTCTGCATACAATAGGATTGATTCCCATATTTGTTGGCTCGAATAATGACTCCGTTCAGAGCCATTAGGTCTCCGGTAAATCTCGTAGTTCCTTCAAAGAGCCCGTTGCCAGGTGACGTCTGTACCCGAACCTTAACCTCAAACTCGTACTGATCATTGTCTCGATTTAGGATATACGCAGCTTTAACCTCCTTTAGCTTCAGTCTCTGGCAAAGTACCTCATTGGCTATAATAGAGTTTATGCTGTTTACTACAAAGAAAGCAGCTCGCTGGGATCTGTAGTCGTCAGAGGGTATCGAGCTTAACGTATGGCAGAGACAGTAAGAGGTAGGAATTCCGGCCATTTCACAATCTCGAATCTCTGGTACGGGCAGAAAAAGGCTTATGCCTCGGGGCATATTTCGACCAAGTTCCTGAAGCTCTGCCAAGCGATATTCAATGTTGCTATTGCGAAGCAGCTTTAAATTTGTCAAGTCCTTGAGGGTGGCATGTAAGTCGAATGTTGTGACGACACTGTGGGCGTTTTTTTGAAGATTAGAAATGGCTAGAGGGAAAGCCTCCTCCATCCATTTGGGATAAAGTGCTATCAAAAGAGGTTGCGACTCCTCAAGCATTCCCTGATAGGTGCTGCGAAAGGAGCCGTAACGTATTCCATGATCGGCCATAAGCAGTACCAACGTATCGTTAAGCAAACCGTTTACACTTAAGTGTCGAAGCATTTTGAGGTATTTCTCGTCCAGTAACTGGGCATAGTTGAGGAAGTCATGCACGCCTTGGGATTGCCAAAAGAATGAGAAGAAGGGAGCTCGCTTCAAATGAGGCGTCAGCTTGTAAAAGAACTCGTGCAAAATATCGGCATACTTGCGACTGCCACTACAGTGAATCTCATCGCTTCGATCAATGCTATAGCGAGTGTGTTGATCGACTTCGAGCATTACGGGTCGCAGATAAAAGTCCGTGGGCTGACGTACAAAGCCCCACTTGTCGTAGTTGAATGTGCCGCCGATGTAGCTGTCTTCTGCATAGCTCGTGTTGTAGCCAGCTGCCTTGAAGTGCTTCCAGAGGAAATCGCACTCATCGTAACCATCTTTGCCAGTATAGCAGCCGGCCTCCAGCTCTGTCACATCCAAACCACTTAGGAGTGGCACCAAATTAGGATACGAGTTGGCGCCCACCCGATTGTAGCCCCAAAACTCCACGTGGGGCAAGCTCTTGATGTATTCATTCAGAAGACTCATCGTGCGTAGATAGCTCATATGTGAGATCGAATCGATGCCTATTATCATAACAGAAAGTCGATCTGAGGATGAGCTTTGGCGTGGAGCTTCTGCAGGTAGAAAGAAATGAACATCGTGGTAAATCGTCTGATTATCTCCATCGAGGCACGAGATTCTCAGTATAGTGAAACCGTCTTCAACTTTGACTTGCGTTTCCTTATTGCTTAGGCGAAAAGTTGTTGTATTAAGATATGTGTTCATGAAATCATCAAATCGTTTAATCTTTTTGTATCTGCATTCTACGTCGGAAACTCTTCTAACTTTGAAGGCTTTTCGGACTTCCTCGTCCGACATAGTTCGTATGAGATAATTCTTTCCCCGAATAGTGTGTGCTCCAAACATTTGTTGCTTGGTACATTTCATAGGGTCCAGTCGTTGAAAGTACGATGACGATCCCATTGGGAAGGGGTTGAGAGCCAACATGCGGCAACCCGAGGTATTCACAAAGTAACCCTCAGCGATCTCATGTTCGCCGAGGTTTTCGCTGCTCGGAACTAGATTGCTTATGGCATAGTAGAGCAAAATAGACAGCAGTATGAGAGTCAAGTAAATGCGATAGTAATGCTTGGCAGCAAATCCAATTTGAAAATGTTGTTTCATTATGTTTAGTTCAATCGGAGATCTAAAAAATTTTAAATAAATTTATCCAACTACTCTAGTTATTTATTCAGACATAATTGCAAGTGACTTAAAATTCATTGTGAACTTTTCGGCTCAGGAGTTATAGGTCTCATCGAAGTGATAGTGTTCCAAGGAGTGGTCTGTGCCATATGCATGGGTCAACTCGGACTCGCTGAAGATGCAAAATAGTAGAAATAGCAAATAGGTGGTTATGCCCAGTATTGCGCCGGATCGACGTAACATAAAATTCGTCGTAACCGCATATAAAATGGTCATAACTAGAGCTATGGTAAGAATAACAGAGGCCGTGGCGCCAAGGGTACCCTCGGTGACCTAGATTTAATAAAAATATATGTATTAGAGGAATAATTTCTTAAGTCAAAACTCGATTAAATTTCGAAGGCTTTTCATGTGCTGGTCTGAATCTGAAACTAGAATTAACCTATCAGCATCCACTTTAAATATTCTATAAAAAACTAGAGGGATGGGCTAACTTCGGCCATGCCGAAGTTTGGTAATACCCTTGCAATTGTAAAGGATATAGATACAGTTTTCTCTGATTTGCCACGCCCCCAACAATTGGATATATATCATTTTTGGGCAATCTATTGAGCAGGGCAACAGTAACCTATATATCAAATTTTGAAGCTCTACCTATAAGACTTTGGAAGATAAAGTTTTCTCCGATTTGCCACACCCCCAAGAGGCGGATATATATGATTTTTCATAATTTTATTGAAACGGTCAAGCCTAACGTCTGTGTCAATTTTTGGAACTCTAGGTGTAAAATTGTAGAAGATATAGTTTTTTTCCGATTTTCCACGCCCCTAATGGGCGTAGATATATATTCTTTATGTTTTTTTCTAGGGGTGCTTGATACAAATATATGTTTTAAGTTTCAAGTCTCTGGCTTTAACAGCATCCAAAATATTGGAAGATTTATGTTAAGCACTATATAGACTTTGCCGATTTGCCACGCCCCAAGGCGTGGATATATAATTTTTTGATCAATCTGAAGGGGAGGCCAAAAGTATATTACTTTCCAAATTTGGATGCTCTAGCTTCAAAACTGTAGAAGATATAGTTTTATCCGATTTGCCACGCCCCCAAAGGGCGTAGATATATAATCTATATATTTTTGTATTTGGGTGCAACTCAGGAGTATATATTCCAAATTTCAAGTCTCTGACTTTAATAACATCGATGTTATCCGACTAAAACATTTCTTAAAACCGATCTGTCCTATGGGAGCTATAGGATATAGTCATCTGATCCAGATGATTCCGAGATATACAATGCCTGCAGCACATTCCAACCTATGTGCAAAATTTCAGTTCTGTAGCTCTTATAGTCTCGGAGGAGATTGCGTTGATCCAGACAGACGGACAGACAGACAGACGGACAGACGGACATGGCTATATCAACTCAGCTCGTCTTGTTGATCAATAATATATATACTTTATATGGTCGGAGATGCTTCCTTCTCTGCGTTGCAAACTCCTGACCAAAATTAATATACCCTTTTTGCAAGGATATAAAAATATGCCTATATACATAGGCTTTCTTGGTTTCAGATTCAGATTCAACACATGAAAACGTTTCGGGAAGTATATTCTGATTCTTGGTGACTTCGTACTCGATAAGTTCAAAGATATGGATCATATATTGCCTATACTATGACATAACTCTTGAAGTACTTACGTGATTTACTTTCTTTTTTGAAAGTATAGCGGAATACAAATACGGTATGCAAACGGATGAGAAAGTAGCTGAAAGACTTAACTGTTGAAAAATTGAAAAAAAAAATTGACTGGCGAACGACTTACAGAATATGATAACACCGTAGCAAGCGGAAAAGGCCATACGTGGCAAGCCTTTGCGGGCCATGGTCAAATTGGTCAAAAGATCCGTCAGGCCAGAGCCCCATGTGTAGAGGGTGCAGCCGATGAAGGTGTGACTGCGATTTAGTATGATGCCCACAGCTTCCAGCAAAGAGTTGAGCTCCTTAGTCGTCGCGTAGAGGATCGTAAAACAGCCAACGATATTCAGTACCGCCATGGACTTGTACCAACGGGGCACAGTGTCGGTGCGGGAGTGCAAAAAGGCCATCAGGGAGAAGGGCGACAGTCCGATAACAGAGACCGCTAGCACAGGAATTATCCAAACGTGCAGGTTGAAAATCCTTTCAACTGAGGCAAGCGAAAAGAGCTGACGATCATTTCCAAGTGTTCGATCATGTACAGTTACTCACTAAACACCGAGAGTATGAAGGCGGGGGTTAGGGACACCTGCATGCAGCTAAGCAGCTTCGAATAGGACTGCGATGAGTGATAGAAATAGATTTCTGGTATCACCAGGCGTAGGACTATCATTGGCGGCATTTTAACCAACGCCCATAACTTGCAGAAGGTCCACTTGCTTCTGAAGCGATCCCTGTCCAAAACGTTAAAGGCACTAAAGAACTGCTTAAATATCTTATTGTTGGCCGATCGAGGACGTAGACTCATTATGGAACCGGTATTCTTCGCATGGCTATTGATCACCGGTAGAGTCAACCTATCTTCTGTTAATCTATCCACCACCGAGTCTTTCTTATCGCTCGCCACCGATCCTCCTATATATATATATACAATTATAGATTCAGTTAGCAATTTGTTATTCTCCTCACCCTTATCCTTGCGATGTTGAATAAACTGATCGCAAAGTATAATGATAATGTAAAGGGGCCAAATGAGAGTCATGGACAAGGCCCAGGCAATTGAGATATAGCCATTGGTGACGTAAATTGAGAAGTCCACGAAGGTCACATAGAACAACGCGAAGCCGATGTCCCGCAGAAAGTAGACGCCGTCTATGGCAAAGGGTGTCACCCACATAACGAGCGAGGATGTGAATACACCCATAAATATGTTGATCGACATGGTGTCCGTGTAAGGGTGCCGCGATTCATTTTTTATGCCCAGAATGCTCCCGAAAATGGATGGAGCATTGTTGCCCAAGGTTATTATTGTCACCCCAGCCACATATTCATTCATGTTCAGGATCTGCGCTATACCCGTTAGAGCCGGCACGAAGCTGAAATGAGAAAGGTTTATAAACTTGTTTCCCCCATATCTGTACTACTCACTATTGATTCGTCGTAAAGTATATGATCCAGAACAGGAGCGCACACTCCACGAACAACAGCACAATGCACGCGATCCGCAAGAGATTGTCATATTCGCAAGTACAGTAGAAGAATGCATTGTAGTTGATCATAAACATTTGGTTCCTACACGAGGGATTGTTGTTCGCATATTTGCAGCGTTGACCTTCATCTAAAACTATGATTCTTTCACAGCTGTCCTATATATAAATAATATAGGATATATCTCTCTCAGTGGATGATCATTAGAACATCTCAATTGGCCAAAGACTTACCGACATCACCGGACCGGCGAAATCGATGTGTTTTTCATAATGGGGCGACGTCTGATTTGTCGTATTAAAGAACTCGAATAGCTCAAAGCTCATTTTACTTTAGCTATTTATAAAGTATAAATTTTGAATATGTTTACTTTAGACATTGAACTACATACATAGCTCTATTTATTATACCCCAGCCCCATTAAAAATGGGAAATAAGGCTATAACGGTTTTGTTAAAAGTATGTAGACCTCAGACCTCATAAATATATTATTGAGCAGAACTATGAACTCAGTCGATTTAGTCTTGTCCGTATGTTTATATAAGAGCTAGAGACTTTTACACCAATATATTTAGATATTCGATAACTTTTCCAGTTTCCTTGGTATCGATAAAAAACGTTATCGAGATTCAGCTTTCAGAGCATATCTTTTACATCTTTTAAGCTAAAATCACCAAATTTTGCATTTCGTTTCTCATATATAATATACAATTTTGAATAATTTTATGTGGATTTTTCTCTCGATATTTTGTAGCCAGAGCTCAGAAGATTGAAGGAGATATTCGTACGCTTTAAAAGAAATGTCCCAATGATAGAAGATATCCTGTAGCTACCCTCTTTAAAATCTCTTAACTTAATTTTGATATATTAGGAAAATAATATAATATTTTTTTTATAAATAAAAGCTACATAGGAACTTATATAATTATATTTATTATAATTATTATTATTATAGAAATTATATTTCAATAGATATATACATAGTTTAAAATGTGAGACCCCAACTTATTAGAAATATTTCCACAGATTGATATAAGAAAAATTGTCTAGTAAATTCTGAAACAGTTTTTTAGAAAAATCCAAACGTGAAAAACTAAGAAATGATTTAATTTTAAAATTTAAAAAAAAAATATGCTGGTATTGAATAATTAAATAATAATGCGAAACGAAATGTTAACAGAGGTGAGATTCAATAAATTCTGCATGATAAACTTTGTAAGCGAATGCAAGGGGAATGTCTGGCGGCAGGTGAAAATTAATTAAAACTGACAAATAAAAAGAATAGAAGTTTTTGGAAAAATGTGCGCGAATAAATAAATTAGTTTTGTTAAAACAAAAACTAGCAAATTGTTGATCCCACGTTTCGATATGACAAATAAAATGCAGCCAACTAATAAATAAGGGAACAACTGAAACTAAACACAATGCCAAACACTAAATACTAAATACTAAATACTTTTTTGCAATTGTTCTAAATAAATAATGAGCACAACTGTACGCCCAATTGTGGGAGGCTGCGAATTATAAAATCTAATCACCTTTGTTTAAAATTTAATGAATGCAATAATTTTCAGAGGATTTCCAGCTGCACAATCATCAGCAGCAGCCGAAGAGGGCTTGGAGAAGGGGGCAGATCGGGAGTGGGTGTTCGAGGGAGGTTCGGTAATTGGTGACAGCCGGATAATTGTGGAAGCGAGAAAACCCAAATATGCTGGCCATATAAAAAAACACAAAACCAACAACAACAACAAACTAAATACGAAAAACAAATAAAACGGATTTGTATCTGTTAACGAAAATCCTGTGACACGCCCCTGCTCCACTTGTCCCCCACCACGAATAAAACATTAAAAAACAAAAACAAAACTGCGAAATGACAAACAAAAGAATTTTAATTTTATGTTATTTACCCAATGCAAATATCCCATTCACACAGCAACTGCAAATGGCCTCAAGCGCTGCCCAACAACAAATATTTAATGCTTTCATAAAAATCGCACAATTTATTTAACAAATTGACCATTTCAACATTTTTACCGCCATTCGAGCTTTGTTTTTTTGTCAAATGAGGTTAATTTGTGCGAGTGTGTGCGGGTGTGTGCGAGTGTATGTGTGTGTTAAACGAACCCTAACCCAAACCTACGAAAAAAGCAAACATCAATACATATAATTACATAGTATGTAAACATGTGTACATAAATACATATACATATAGTGTCGGTTAACAGTTGACTCATAATCTCCTAAGTGAGCAGTAGTGTTGGTAAACACATGTTGTTAGAGGACATTAGATGACATTCGATTTAACCAAAGACGTTTATTTAGCAGAGATTTCTGAATAATAGAAATAGTTGTTAAGATAATTCGAATGCAAATGATTTATAAGTATGAGTGAGTTAATTATATACATATATCCACATATCAGTTGTTACATAATAATAAATTTTTCATCCCAAAAGTTTAAAGCCTAAAACACCTTTGAAATATATTTAGCAAGAATTTTTTCCTATAGCTTCATTTAGAAAAATGGGAACAATATATTTTACTAAATGTATTCCCAGTCAACATTTCCCTATCTTTCACCCAGCGTACGAATTCCAAGTAGAATACATTTTTCATTTTTTGAGCAGAGCCAAGAATAGTTATGAAAAAGCGTAATATCAATCAGTCAATCAATAAGTCAAGAAACTGTTATATAGAAAAAAAACAAGTTCACAAAATTGCATATACAGACTTTTTTATCAATTTAAAAATAACAGATAAATGGCTCTGTGTTGCAGTTGCCAGTGTTGGGTAGTACAAAATTAGTCAGAATATACTGAATATATATAAATAAATAAACATATTGAAAGATTTTTTAATCAACAAAAAAATCAGAAAAAACTGAAGCCTACTATGCACCTGGTTTGTTCTGTTATATTGTTAAGCTCTGTATTACAGTTGCCAGTGTTGAGCAAGACAAAATAAATAATAGTCAGTCAGAACAAACTTAAATATATAAAGAAATTCAAATATAGAAAAATGTTTCAATCAACCAAAATATAAAGTCCAAGACCAAAAAAAAACAGAAAAAAGTGCAGCTTAGTCTTCCCTATTATTATGTTAAGCTCTGTTGCCAGTGTTGTGCAAATAGTAGTCAGTAATTCAGAACAAACTTGAATATATAAAGAAAGTCAAATATAGAAAAATATTTGGTCAACCAAGAAATAAAGTACCATTATTATGTTAAGCTCTGTTGCCAGTGTTGGGCAATATAACATAAATAATAGTCAATTAGTCAGAACAGAACTTGAATATATAAAGAATGTCAAACACAGAAAAATGTTTCAATCAAACAAAATATAAAGTCAAGGTGCAAAAAAAATCAGCAAAAAAATGAAGCTTAGTCTTCCCTATTATTATATTAAACTCTGTTGCCAGTGTTGGGCAAATAGTAGTAATTCAGAACAAACTTGAATAGATAAAGAAAGTCAAATAAAGAAATATGTCCGAAAAAAGTGAAGTCTGGTCTTCCATATTATTATGTCAAACTCTGTTGCCAGTGTTGGGCAATGCAACATAATTGCGGTACATGTGGGAGAGGGAGAGTTGAGGTTGAGTAGCTGCGTTGACGTTGTCATCAAAATAAAAATTAATTATGCATTCTATGCGCTGCATTTGAATTGCTTTTGTTGTTTGTTACTGTCATTTCAATTTTGGTCTTTTTTCTGCTGCTGCTGCTGCTGATGCTGATGCAGTTTGTGCGGGATTAATGTGGGATTAAAGAGGCATGCGTAGTTTTTAGCATTTGGATCTGATAAGCGCTGGCGCAAATAAATTACAAATATAATAATTAAGCAGAGCATTATTTCTGACAAAACAAATGTCCGATTATTTTTGGCCCAGCCCCCGGCACGCCTGCCCGCCCCCGCCGTTATGGCGGAATTATCGCATGGCCAATCGGGCGAAGTGGGCGCAGCACTAAAATGCATTTGTGCATAGGAATTAATTACGCATAATGACAATTTGATAAAATTGAAAAATTACATATTATTTAAATTGATTTATTGTAATTAAAAATTCTATAATGTCGACTTTAATCGTGGGTGGCATCACATGAATATGGAAATAATATATAGATATGCCAGGCCAGAGAGGGATACTTCCACCATGAAATGGAATCAACAAAATAACCGATTTCCATTAAAAATAAAATATATAGGATATCTTGTCCTTGAGCCATTGGAAAAGAGTTAGTTTACTGCGAGCGACTTGTTCCTCCGATTCCTCAGCTTGTTCCACGATCTGTGCAGGAGTTTGCCTATCGACTGCTTCGATATCGATAGGACATCGATCGGGCTCTTCGATAACAGCAGCGACCGTCGACTCGATGCGGATCTTAAGCACGGGATTCTCTGGCTTGACGCGAACGAGTATATCGGCACCGTAGCCAATCTTCTGGCCATCGTAGCTGAGCGCTATCTCGAGATCCATCTTGCAGAAGTACTTCAGATACATCACATTTGATCCTGCGAAACTCTTGTCCACAATATGCCCGATGTCGAGAAAGAAGCGATAGACCGAAGCGGCCCGATCCGGCTGATACCCGCTGACGGCTATCCAAAAAGTATTCCCCACCTCCGAAGACGTCTGCACATAACGGTACTCACTCGAGCTGATGGCCCTCTCACCTCTGATAACTGCCATCGAGGCCAGCTTCTTCTCCTCGTGATTCGTTTTGATCTCTGTATACTCCGAGTGGATACTGACAAATGGTGGCAAATACTGCTTAGCGGGATTCCTCTCAATGTCCTTAACAAACGCAGCTGCATGAAACATGATTTTTAATAGAAAATAATATTTTGAAGCCGACAAATATTATTAAATGTTGAAAAAGGGGACATACTGATAATCTTGCCGAATAATTCGAGTTATCCAAAGGTAGAACTAGAAAAATTATAAACAGTTCTGATGACAGCTAAAGTTTTGAACAACTTTCTATTGAAGGAAAATGAGGTGATGAGATTAGGAGAAGAGGAGGCCAGGAGCTGATGAAGCCAGTCGACGGAAAGACGAGGAGACGGCGAACCCAGGATACGGAGAGTACAAAGACGGGTTGGTGAGGAGGCGAGGAGACGAGGAGGCCAGAAGACGAAGAGGCCAGAAGACGGCGAACCCAGAAAAAGACGAGCCCAGGAGACGGTGAGCCAGAAAACGGGCTGGTGAGAAGGATATTAGACGAACAGGTCACGAGACGAAGAAATGAGGATGTTACGAGACGGCAAGCCCAGATGACGGAAAGCCCAGCAGAAGGGGTGGTGAGGAGGCCAGGAGACGGCGAACCCAGAAGACGGCAAGCCAGAAGGCGAAGAGGCCAGGAGACGGGGACGCAATGAGACTGAAAGGTCAGGAGACGAGGAAGCCAGGAGAGAAAGAAAAGAGAAGGCCAAAAGACGGGGTGCTAAGAAGGTCAAAAGACGGGGAGGCAATGAAATGAAGAAGCCAGGAAACGAAGAGTAGAGGAGGCCAGAAGACGGTAAACCCAGGAGACAGCGAACCAAAGAGCCGTCTCTAACCCAAGAGACGGCTAGCGCAGGAAACGGGGTGAGGAGATGTCTAACCCATTAGACGGCAAGCCAGGAGACGGGGAGGCAATGAGACTGAGAGGTCAGGAGACGGGGAGGCAAGGACACGGATAGGCCAGGAGACGAAGATATAAGAAGGCCTGGAGACGGGTTGTTAAGGGTGTTAAGGTCAGGAGACGGGAAGGCAAGACGACGTGAAACCCAGAAGACGGCAAACAATAAAGACGGAGAGTCTAAGAGGCGCGAAGATGAGGAGAGGTGGAGTGCAGAAGACGAGGCTACTATGACACGAGGAGGTTAGGAGAACAGATAAGAAAAATTCCCAATTTCAATGAATTTACAGTATAAAAAGATGTTCATCCAGAAATTCAGAATTTCACAATGCACATACAAAAAGTAATCCATTTCCGAGTTATACAAAATATCAGATACTTGGTTTACAGTTAGCTTTTGCAACCCGACTGAAAGCAACCGTTGAATATGATTGAAAATTGCTTGGGAATATGAAAATCCAAATTTTCGATTCAAAATTGTCGGCAAAGATCAAAAGTTAGCTTTCCGCTCCGCAGTTTTTCTCTATTTACGCACAATCCGAAAGAATTTCCAAAATCAGATTTTGACTGTCCATAAATTGGATCAAATGGAACAAGTTCAAAGCATTTCTTTTTCCCACCTTTGTCGAGTGAGGGCGAGTCAATAAAATATTAAAAATTGCAGTTATAAATATAATCTTCTCAATGGGTAACTGTGTGTGTGTGTGCGTGCCGCGGGGAGGCGCCACAAAGTGGTTGCCACCCACACAGCGCAGCAAAGCTGCCGACGCGGAAGTATCTATCAATGCAACCAATTGAGGCAGCCCATCAAAGATTAAAGATTAAAGATTAAAGGCGAACCACCGAATCGGCGTATCCGTGCAGAGACTTCAAACGACGGAGTCGACGATGATGTTGTTGTTGTTGTTGTTGTTGTTGACGAACCTGTTGATGCCTCTCATTATAATATTAACAATTGAATTATGGACATACAACATCCAAAACAGGGGCTGGGGCCTTTGTTTATTTGTTTGTTGTGTTTGGTCGAGCGGCGCCCTTTGAACTCGCAACTCGATTGAACTCGGCTGCGAACTGATTGATCAGTTATTGCGGTATATATGTATACAAATATATCTATAGTCCCATGGAAGTCGATCTATTTCCAAGTCGAAGGTGTTAATCATGCGTGAATCATAATTTCCAGCCCCAGTGCAACCTAGATCAAAGACCATTTCGTTTTGGGAGCTGATAAAATCCTATGAGCTATTCGATAATTAGCTGTGATCTATCGATTGGCGTGCTAAACGATTATTGGGCAATCGAATTTTGGTGAAGAACCATTTTCACATACTTAAACGTTTGGAATATTTGAAATACACATAAGCGCTTAACCGACTAGAAGATACCCTACAAATATTTTATTAAAATATATTAACAAATTCTGAAGAATCTCTTAGATCATATGTTACATTCTTTCTCTGCAAACCAATCTACCCTTCTTAACTTTTAAAAATATTACAGGGTATATAAATCTCTCACCTTTCCGTTTAATCGTTTCGACAAAACAAAAAAAAATTGAAAACAAGTTAGCTAAGATACAACAGAAGTGTTTTTGTTTTTGTTACGTCACAATTGTTGAAGTCTCTGATTCTAACGGTTGTAAGTCGATGGGATTTGATTTGCACAGCGAGCAGTGTGTGGGGACTGGAGGTCGCAGTCGCAGTCGCTGCTGTAGCTGGCGTCGCTGCTTTGCCGTTTGCCGGCAAAAGCTTGCACATGCAGCGACCCCTTCCTCTATACACACGTGCTAGCCCATGCGTGAGTGCGCGTTTGTTTGTGTTGGAGCGCCAACAGAGCGACAACAATAACAAACTCTCTCTCTTGCTCTTCGGCAGCAACGTGCAGCGTTCGCAGAGCACGAGAGCGCAGCGAGTAATTGATAATTCTCTCTCTCTTTCCCCTCTTGCAGACGCTGCGCTGTTCCATTGCCAACGTGTTTCACACTTCCCCAGCACATTACCCCTGTTAGCAGACATTTATGCTCTCTCGTGCTCTTGCGCTCAGCCGCTGTTCGTTGCTTTTGTCTTTTAGTTTTGTTTTGCTTTCCCCTGTGAGCTGTCGACGCGCTGCTCACACTTGCCTGAGCAGCGCCTCGTGCCATCTCGCTTGTGCGCCCAATGAGCTGGGCTAGCTGTGCGGCATTTTATTGTACTGTGTTTTTTTTTGCCTGCTCGTCTTTGTCTTGCTGTGTGCGTTAATTGTTGTTGTAGCTACTGTAAACACACTCACACACAGATACGAAACACACA
Source organism: Drosophila gaucha (assembly GCA_035045545.1). Classification (NCBI taxonomy): domain Eukaryota; kingdom Metazoa; phylum Arthropoda; class Insecta; order Diptera; family Drosophilidae; genus Drosophila; species Drosophila gaucha. The sequence goes on from JAWNOY010000099.1 coordinate 6,671,476, forward strand.
AAAGGTTGACATGTTTTATTTTTTTGCATTCTTTCTTTTGACATTTTTCAGTTGTCTTTCGAGATGCTTTTTCATTTCAATCTAATTGACAATTTTCTATTGTTATCGATAAGGTAATCGATATTACGTTTGAATTTATATAATAACGGACAGATGACAAATATATCGAAAAAGAGTCAAATTAGATAAGAACTTAAATGCGAATATGTATCATTTAACTTTCCCAAAATAATATATATATATTGATAAGAAATATCGATAACAAATCAGTTTTCATGTATATGTAATACCCCTATTTCCCCATATCAATAGAAAAACGGATTAGAATGTAAGGATAGTTATATATATCAATTTATCGAGTTATCGCTAAGGTAATCGGATTTAAGTTTGAATTTATATATTATAATAGACAGATGAGAAATATATCGATATATGGTAAAAATGTCATATGTAAATTCGCCATGAATTTAAATGCAAATGCACATTTTCCCTAAATTTCGCTAAATAAATGTATATATTTAGATAAGAAATATCGATAACAAACGATTTTTCATATATGGACAACACTTGCCTTGACTCTACGTGGCAATATCCCTATTATCCAATTTCAATAGAAAACCTGATTAGAATGTAAGGATAGTTATGTATATATGTAGTATATTGAGTTATCGGTCAGGTAATCGATATTAAGTTTGAATTTTAGTTAATAACAGACAGATGAGAAATTAATCGAAAAAGTAAATTCCATATGAACTTAAATGCGAATATGTATCTATTTTACTTCCCTACATAAATAATTATATTTCCTAAATATATCGCTAAGAATTATCGATAACAAATCAGTTTTTCATATATGGAAAACACTTGCCTTGACTCTACCTAGCAATATCCCTATTATCCAATTACAATACAAAAACTAATGAGAATATAAGGATTAATCGTAAATGTCAATACATCGAGTTATCGATAACAACTCGACACGCAAAACTCCAACTCAAATTTTCATTTAGGTATTTATGAATCTACTATTTAGTGATTGGCATCGCCTTAGATTGATAATATTTCAATTTGAACTGGGAATTTGGAACATTTAGTGAACTGCAAGTTTCGGAATTTGGTTTCTTCGAGCAGAATTGCGAAATGGGCTGCTTGAAGGGGGCCTGCGGGTGCTTTGGGAGCAACCCGCTCGGAAAGTACCTGGGCCAGTGCTTTAAGCGAACGTCGACTGGCTGCGCCAGGTGCGGCTGCAGAGGGGGCTACGCGGCAGCTGAGAAGGAGCCCTGCGCTGGCAGGCGGGACAAGGGCAAGGAGCCGGAGCGGATTCAGTGGCTGCGAAGGTACCGCCAGCACATGTCGAAGAAGGAGGCCTGCAACTGCCGCAGGACCTCGCCCAAAGACTACTGGTACGACACGAACCGGAACACAGTCGTCGCCTTGGGCCAGGCCCTCGGGATGCACGTGGACCAGGTCGCCGACTTCCTCTACACGCTGACCATGCAGAACTTCGCCCGGATGCTGAGTCCGCGCGGCTGCTTCCTCAGCGACTGCCGTGTGCCCCTGACCAACGGCGACACCTGCAACCAGTACACGAAGATCTTCGACAGCGAAGGCAACGTGCGCTATCCCTTCGCTCCCGAGTCCCTGATCCGCCTGTTGGCGGTGCTGCAGTCGGTGCTGCGGGAACAGTCGGGCAAGCCGCCGGCAGACGACTTCAAGCACCTCAGATCCTTGGTCATGGCAAAACGCAAGCCCAACCCGAAACCCTACGTTAAACCGACAAACCAATTCTGGCTGAAGATCAAGGAGAAGCTCGTGAAACGGAACTATCCGCACAATTTGCACAGTTTGAATGTGGGTCATTCGATCTGTGCGAATCCTTCGGAGATGTCGAGAACGGCCGCTAGGAGATCCTTCGCCTGTGTATTTGGGCCAGAGCCGTGCGTGGCCAAGCCGTCTGGCCACCACCTGCGGGACCTGATACAGCACATCAAGAGGCAGCTGGACATCAAACAGGATTTGGTGGCCGTCCTGCAGAACTTCGACCTGAAGCGGGCCACTGACAGCGAGCGGGTGAAGTTGGCTGAGCTGGCTAGGTCCGTGTCCAAGAGATACACGGCCATTGTGAAATACGATACGCCCAAGCCCATTCCCCGAACGTCAAATCAAGTCCATTTGTCTCCTCCAACTTCAACCTTGCCAAAGCCAAAGAGAAACAGTGAGATGCACTTCTACTATGGCGCCCAGATTCCGATCCTCGTGCACAAGCCCTTCGACCCGACTCAGCCGGAGACGTGGATGCGTCGCTATCAGAAGGCGCCGCGCATGACCCAAAATGGCACCGTGGTAGCCCACTCCCATATCCATCGATATAGACGCCAAACCCTCGATGACATACTGAAGAAAACCCGCACCAGGTTTTCCGTCCAATCCCAGTACAGTGAAACGCCTCGAAATCGCAAGAAGGTCAAAAAGGAAGTAAAGAATTATTGGTGAACTTTCCCGTTTCCCATTTCCCGTTTCCCGCTTTGCAATTCTGTTCATGAAACCAATCGAAATCTGTCTATCGATGAGACTTATATATCTTATGTCATAAGTCTCCATCGATAACATACTATATAACTTATGTATATCTCTTCTTGAATATAAACGAATTCAAGAAGAAGATGTACGCCTTAGCTAATGTCTGTATGTATTTCTCCATATATCAAATTCTGTTATATTAAATTCATCAACCATAACATTCTTTAAATCATTTGTTTAACTCGAAACTCCAGAAGTTAACTTAATTTAAAATGTATATATTTATTTTATTCTAATTTAGTGCTGATAATTTATATTTAATTTTTACTAAATTATTTAACACTAAAAAATTTATATAAAAAAACATAGTTTCATAACGAGCATATTAGTTTTGTGCTGTTTGATCCACAATTTATATTTAGATTTTTTTAATAATTGTATATCGTATAGCGTGTATCAAATATCGTATATTGAAATTCGGTAATCGTTTAGCTTATTTCTAATATCGTATATCCAATATCTAATATTGCACATCTAATATCATATATGTACCTTGTAATTAGAATATACGATATTCACTATATTAGATCATATATGGTTTAATGTATCATATATCCTATGTCGTAAATCGATTCAACTTGATCGCATATTGCATATAACCATTCAGAGAAGTATTGTATTAGGATTACAATATCGTTCAGCTTTAAGATTCAATTCTCTAGTCTGGAATTTTAAAGCCATAATCCCAAACTTTTCAAATCTAGATTTTTCATATACAATAATTTCCAAAACATCCAAAATATTTCTGAAAAATAAAATTTTATATTTTACAAAGTATTTTCGAATAAACTAGAAATTAAATTAGGACAATATTTTGCATTGATGAATTACGAACGAGTATTACTCAATCAATTAAAGACTTCTTGCTTATTTAATTCCAAACGTTTTGGCAAGGTTAAATTCCTTATAGAAATTATTGTTAAGATATATTTCTTGATTGTTTTTTTAAATAATATATGGAATAATTGAGAGACAGCCAACTATCAAAGCTCAATTAGAGGAACTGTTCCAGTTCCCAATTTTATGCTAAGCACACCGCAACGCATGAAGCTGAATGTTGATGGCCAGCATAAATTGGCATAGGAAATCCAGGTAAAGCTGCCAGCGCAGCTGCGCCCCTAAATCATCCCGGGTATGGAGCCAGCGCCAAGGCAGAGGCATTCATCCATCGAGTCTTCGTTCAGAATCACATTTATTTTTAGGAATCCGTCGCCAACTCGGCCCGAGCGTTGGCTCTTAAAACATATTTTTGTGATTTGCTTTTATGACGTGTGGTAATTTGTTGGCTCGTTAAGTTGCTTTAATAGATCCACTGCACCACGCGCCTCCGACCCTCCGCACCGCTGCACCACATCGTGGAGCCACCGCCCAAAAGCAAATCCACAATCCGTTTGGTTGCATTTCTTTTCTTCTGATGCAACTCTAAGTTCTTGACTGCAATGCTCAATGAAATGAGTAAAAAGTGAGTGTAAGAGTCGGCTCGACTAGAATATACACTGTAACTATATTTATGTATCGAATATAAAAGAATGTCTCTTCAAGATATGCATGAAAAAATTGAATAAAATAATAATATAATAATAATAGAAGCAAGTCGAATAGTTGAACAGCAATCAATCAGTCAATCATTCAATCAATCAAGGAATAGTTAGTTAAATACTATTCTACACAATGTTAATATACCCTATTTTACGCATTTTACGTGCATAGGGTATATTTTATGACCAGCCAAAGAGAAATGTTTTTATTGCATCAGAAACACTCAATAAAAGCGAATTATTAGTGTTGAGTTTTTGTTCTTCTCTTTTTCCGTCTCTCTCTGTCTCTCTGTCTCTCTCTCTTTATCTCTATCTCCTTCTCTCTTTGTTGTTTTTACCTTTTATTCAAAAACCTCTCTAAAATGTGTAATTTCCGTCTACTCCAGCTTTTTTTTAGTGCATTGCAAATGCATTTGTATTACAAATTCAAAAACCAAAAGCATTTCATTCTACTGTATGTTATATATGTTTCTAGATACCCTTTTAAGAGAGTCCATTTATTTTAGAATATGTAACGCTTCCTTAACGCTTGTAAAGGCTAAGCTGACAGTTATATGTATACATATATATATATATATATATATATACATAATCCTGAGTCAATGAATTGAATTGTAATAAAATCTATATTAATTCAGTTATATATAAATAATAATAAAAAAATATTTATACATACATATATAAATAAGTAAAGTATATAAAATTAAAAATATAAAAAATATATATAATATAAATTAATAAATATATATACATATATAATTTTAATAAATTTATCGTATAATAGAGTGGAATGATATATATATATATATACATACATACATATGTACATATCTATACATATATATATATACATATAAATATTAAAATTACAATATTACTTACTTAAAATCTTAAATTTTTGTATATATATTTTTATGTATTTTAAATTATATATGCTTTGCTTATATATTGTACACATATATTTATAAATATTTGTTAGGGTATTCATTCGTAAATATCTCAACTCAATTTTTCCTAAATTTTAGTAGAGTATATATATGTATTTATTACCTTTTTATATATTTGCTGTTGTAATTTTATGATTTGTTGATTGCAAAAATATAAACTTTTTTGAAAGGTTTTCCATTTTTTGAATTTTGTTTTTGCGCTATGATTAATTGGCACTTACATGAAATGCCATTTCGTTTGTTACAGTGAAGATTCGTGGAGAGAGTTGCGATATTTATTCATGTAAATATGTATATATATTTCTATATTCATATATGTAAATTTATTTAAATGTAAATTTATACATAAAGTAAATGTAAATTATTATAGTTTAAAAATTTTTCAGGCTACAGACAATAAAAGGAAGTTGATAGATGGCTATCCATTATGTGTGCCTATATATATACATATGTATAAATATAAATATATATATATATTTATTATATATGCATCATCATATTCATTTATAAATATATAAGTTTTTATATAAATATTAATATAAATAATTGCCTTTTCATACAATAGTCAACGCTCAGTTAGATCTTATATCATAATCTAATAAAGAGTATTTACTTCGATAATCAAAAACTTTATATTTAAAAGTCAAATTTCCTTTTAGCAAATCTGAGGCCTCTATGAATTAGTTCTATGATCTGTCCAAGTACCATTTGACTATATATCCGAAACTATTTTGTCTTCATCCGCTTTTTGGGTCATTCATCAAAACGCGAGCGAAGAAAAAAGCGACTGCATCATTGCGAATGTCAACCGTGAGATGTGGAACGGAGTATGTCGTCTGTCAGTGTCTGACATCATAATAGTGTCATTGTCGTCAACTAGAGCGAGAGAGAGAGAGAGAGAGAGAGAGATAGACCACAACGACAAAAGCGTTTGCAGTCATAAATCAAAAAGCTAAACAAAAACAATTAGAAATAAGCGGCAAAAACTAAACGCATGGCCAAAAGAGGATGCCACAGTGGCACTGACTGTGCTCCATATGCCATGTGGCATAAATAAGCAATGCAACTAGGACAGCCAGACCAAAGGACTAGGAGGAGAAGGAGGAGGAGGAGAGGCAACACGACAACGACAACGACAACATTTCATCAACGCAAACGAGCGAAACGTTTATCAACTGCTCAAATGGCCATTAAATGTGTTGTGCGTGTGTGTGTGTGTGTGTGCGTGTGTGTGTGTGTGTGTGATGGCATCAACACCCAGTAGGCATCCTGTTGTTGTTGGCCAATGCATGGGCACGGCTATCTGCCAGGACATTCATCAAACGATAAATTGAGTGAATGACTTCATGAGCGCTGCAGAGGCCGCACGGAAGTGCCCCACTTGCACCACTTGCCGCCCACTTGCCGCCCACTTGCCACCCACTCCCGCTGCACGCCGTCCAGGGCAATTGGCCAGTGTCGTTTGGAGGCGTTTGACACGCCCAGCACCAAAGCTGTTTATCCAGCAGCCATGTGAGTGACTGTCTGACTTAAATTGCCAGCACATCCTGCCAGGACAAAAGCAGAGAGAGACAGAGAGAGAGTGGGACTGCTCGCTCCATTGCAATTGTTTCTCTGATTGGTATTCAGACTCAGCCACAGCACGTTACACATACGACGCGTTGCACTACGCCAGAACAACAACTCAGTTATCGCAGGACACAGAAGGAGCAGCACCAGCAGCAGTCGGTCCATCAGTCAGCTCCTCTTGGTGTCCTTTTTGGCTGATTTGCGCCTGCAGTTGGCGCTGAATTTTCACTTCGCCTTAGGCACATTCATCATTTGGTCCTTGACGTGACGTTAGTGTTTTAATGGAGTCCACTTGTCCGCTTTGATCACTCGCCAGGACACGGCCAGGACACAGCCAGCTCTGCACTTTTGTTTGTCTACGTGTTGGCAGTCGCTTCCTTCGTCCCCTTCAGCTGAACTTTTTTATGGGCATCCACACTTGCATTTCATTGAGTCATTTGCATGTCCATTTGCCCAGCTGGCGATTAATCTTTGCCGAGTTTGCTTAGCTCAATTTTGCTGAAAATTTTTCGAAATTTTATGAAGTTTTTTTTATGTCTGTAATTTTAATGAAATTTCTATTCTATTCTATTTCTATTCTATCGAATTGAATTTAAATTTATTTTATATCAATAGAAAATTTTTTTAATTTTTTAATTTTCATGATTTCCGAGACATAAAAAATATAAAAAAATATTGTATACGTAATAAAATATAATATTTTTTAAATAAATATAAATTAAAATAAAATATTTTCAAAAATTTTATAATTATTGCTTTATTCTTGATTTTCTATTGTCTTTTATGACATCAAGCAAATTTGCTGATATATTTAATCGAATTAATTACGAATGATGAGATTTGAGACCTCGAACAAAAAGTAACAATAGTATTAATATTTACATATTTGTATATTGACAATTTTATATTAATTTCCAAGCCAAGCGAAGAGTTGATTACGAGCTAGATTAGAACAGCTGTTTAAGTTAAGCAGCGCTTGAGCACATTAGTTACATAAACCATTAATAGATGGCGCCACGCTTATTTAACTATAATATTCAACAACGAAGTCAATAGGGTTCGAATCCTATTTTTGATGACTTGTGTGCCACGCATACCCCACTCTATGTAAGCTACATATAATTATAATAAGGAAAATATACTAATTTTTATAAGAAAAAAATATTATAATCGAAAAATATAATTGGCATATTCCAATATTTTATAATTTCGACATCTATAATCTTTAATCTTGAATTGATGTTGAAAAAATGTTTCTCCGTCTTCTTATTAAGAAAATAAAACTGAGTTTGGTCAATTCTAAAATCCCTCTCTTTGTTCCTCATCATACTTCTCGTCATACTTAGAATATTCGCTATATAAGTATTATTTGAACAGATTTTATTTTGAATGGAATAAAATGCCATTTGGGTTCCATTAGAATGTTCACCTAAATGTTAAGTTTTAGACTTATTTAAAATGTTCTTAAAAAGAACAAAAATATTCTTCCTCTATTAAGTCTCTTTTAGATTTCATAATATATTGTTTTGCTAATAAAGTCAATTTAAATTCTCACTTAACCTTATTTTTCACTCAATTTCTATTAAAATATAGATATATATATAATATAAATAAATACATATAGATATAGAGTAAAATGTTAATCCACTCTCAGCAATCCATCGCCAAGAGGAATGCCTAGTCTTGATCAAAAATATGGATAGAAAGCTTCTCCCTCTCTTAGCTGTCCATCGCAATGCCAACATGAATGTTGATTCCTGATAATGCGGATATGTTGTAATATGATTCCGTATCTCATTATTTTCGTCGTGTACTTGTCAACTGCTTAAAGAGCTTACAATGAGATCTGCATTTCAATGGCTGGCAGATGGGAGCTCGGAGCTCGGAGCTGGGAGCACATTAGACGAGGACTTCCTGACGTTAATCGCTCGACGAGTTCTTGGCCGAGTCGAGACGTGGCGCTAATATAAACTAATTGGCATACTTAGCCGCGATAAGCAGTCGCTAGCCGCTGCGGTAGTGCGCCTCACAGAGCGACCACTGAAATGATCTAATGAATTTTCACTTAATCCAAATCAAGCGACGATCAGACGGCAATCAACGCCACTCGGCAGTCGCCAGTCGCCAGTTGCCAGTCGCCAGTTGCCAGTCGCCAGAGTTGCCCATCTCCGAGCCCCACTCCAAGAGCCCGCACCATTTGCATCTGTTGGCGTCGTCAACATTGTCTGCAAATGCGCGAGATCGGGAGGAGCTGTCGCTGCTTGTCATAATCCGATCAGCGAGAGCCGGCAACTGCTTCGGGGTACACGTATGATCTGTGAGGTCGTCAGCACTATCCTCAGCCAAAGATCTGGTGGAGCAGGGGAACTCGGCGTTTCATGTTGATTTGCATTTCATTTCATTTCATTTGCGCTAATAATTCGCCTGACAGATGTTCAGCCATAATTAGAGATTAATTGTTCTATTCATAATTGGTGCGGAGCTCTGATATTTTTGGACACTTGCCCTCAAGGTGGGGTGAATTACATATAGAGTATGCCTTCTGTCAGCCAGCGTCGACTGCCTCCAAATCGAGACTGACAGCAACAGTTGCCAATGCGGAACTATCGAATCAAATTATGCTTAACTCAAACCAAATAATATCCTTAGCTAGCTCTATAGCTATGGGTACTTTATATATTTAGTTTATTTTCCAGGATTGACTATGTTTTTTAATGTTTTTAATAAATATTTTACTTCTTTCGAATTGACTAAAAATACTGGAATATGAAAGCTTTTCCTTAAATTCAAATAACCCATGTATAAGATCAGAAGTTTTACCAAATTTATTTTTATAAGAATTAGATATTCCATATTAAGTCTATAATTATTATCCTATTTGTATTACATGCTTGAAAATGTATTAAAAATACTTGAATATACTTTTCAGAGATATTCAATTTTTTTATTTATTTATTTTATTTTATTTATTTATTTATTTTTTTAAATTATTTTTAGTTTCTTTTTTGGATGCTTTCTTGTCATCTGACTCTATAGCGAATGGCTAGTTAAACCTTCACTTTTTTTGGGATGACTAATTTGCCTTTGTGACAACAACGCTTAGTTGTTTGGTTTTTTTATGTTCTAAGTTCTAAACTACTAAAGACAAACACAGTACTACCATGGTAAACGAGTTGCCTTAAGTTCTGGTAACTTAGAAAACTCGTCCACCGTCTATGTACTTCTTGAATATATAAGCTGTCTCTTCTATTTAAATTACCACACAAGAAGACCTGAAGTCTAAGAAGTAAAATTTAGTTATATATTTATCAGAGCTATTTGATATTAAGTCTACTAAATAGCTTTTCTATACAATTGCCAGTCAAAAAGAACAGAAGTCTAATTAGAATTTATTTTATATTATATATATACTAAGATATTCGAAATTAAATCTACTTATGTTTAACATTCTATATATACCTTATGTATTTGAAATATATTCCACACATAAAAAACATTCATTGAATATTATAATATATTCTCTTTAACATACGCTTAGATTAGACTCAAAACGAAAAACCTAATGATAATGTATGCGAGAATATTGCATATATCTATATATACTTTGTATAGTACATATCTCTGTTTACGCACATATACTCTCAGTATATATACTGCACATAAACCATATACTCATCTGGTCGTATACATAAATATTTATGAATTTCCGATAGTCGCTTTTGTCGAACAAATCGTCGCAAATCGACGCAAAGTGCTCTAATTTACGTCAATTTCCAGCGAGACGAACGAAAATGTCGCACAATTAGGAAAGAAATATGAAACTGTTCGGGAAAATTGGTCGACGAACCCAAACCCAATCCCAGAGCCAGAGCCAGAAACATGGCGGTCCTGATGGCTCCACAAACGAAATAAAATTAATTTATGAAAACTATTTGCACAGGACGTCGGACGGCGATAAGGACAACGGCAGTCACCGGCTACGGACTCGGGCTCAGCCCCTCGCTCGTCCTGGCCATTGTCCTCCTCGATGGATAGACACGCGCTCGTCATAATTCTGTATAATCTATGTACGATTTGAGTAAAAACAAAGGAAAGCCAAACATAAATTTGACATTTTATGTGCGCTTTTCCACTTTGGCTTCCACTTCGGCTGCCTCTTCTTCTTCTTCTTCTTTTGGCTTTCCTTTGGCTCTGGCTTTGGCCCTTGGAGACATTTTGTACGCTATCATTAGGAAAAATAAAATATGCCATAGCCGCTGCTACTGCTGCTGCTGCTGCTGCTTCTGCTTCTTCTTCGTGGCTCGTGTATCCTGTCCATTTGGGTTCGAGCCATGTCCTGCGGAATGTCAAACAAACGAGCCAGCCATCAACTTTATGGCCAAATAACACAAATTACAGAAAGCCAAAAATGAAAACACAAAGAAAATTGACTGCAGCCAATACAACAACAACAACAACTACAACTACAAAACATAAAAAACAAGGACGTTTCGTCAATTTGGTTGGCATTACATAAATAAAAACCCAACCATGTTGGCTCTTTTGAGTTGCTCAGACTTGACCCATGACAAAAGTAATCTTAGCTGTTGGTCGAGTCGAACAAACTGCAATCAGATCTAAGCCTAAGCGAAGGCAAAGGCAAGGCTTACCACTGTTATTTGTAGGCTTGAAGGGTAGTCGAATTTGTTTTGAAATTAGAATGATAAATATATATGTATTTTATATACACTAATTTCTCAAAATCTAATGATTTTTCTGCCCTCAATGGCTTAATCTTTCAAGAAATTACTAAAGACCCAAGCCCAATATCTATAGAAAGTGGGTTAAATATAATAATAGATAATAGAAATCATTAGTTTTTAAAATATCTCGGTATATATCAATTTAATTTACAAACTACTTAAAAGCGACTTTTAGATTTTGAAAGTTAAAGCAACTAGCGAATTTTGATTATATTACCTTACCTTCTTAGGAAAAAAAAATTATATATTCTAATTTCTAGACAAAGCAGCCTTAAGTATATTGTGCATCTAAGAAATTTGCACGAATAGTATATCATTTTTCTTATATTTTTAAATAGGTTATGTGATAAAAACTTTTTCGCTCGGTGCGGCTTAGAGATGGTCGGAGAGATCGGGACTCTCGGGTCCCGAAATTGTGCCGAAACACCTTTCGGGCTGTTTATGAAAGATTCCAAAAAAGTCCGGGACGGTCGGATAAGTGCTTGATCCCTAGATCATGGTGACATGGTAAGAGACTCTAGAAATATGCTTCTGAGAAGAGGTCCCGACGCCTATCTCTAGTGTGAATAGATTATTTTTAGCTTGCAAATTCTTTTACTTCAATGTAAACTATGCATAACATAAAAGACGAAAGTTTCCCAAACAGTAGGAGTCAGATTCTTATTGAAAATGAATCTGATTTGTTTATATACATACTTCGAATATATCAACTAACTATTTTTAATAATATTTTGTATATTTATATTATAAAGTTAATAAAAGTTAGTTCTGTGATATTTCTATAAAGCTCTCATCACATAGTTGAATAATGTAAGATTGTGCTTGGTGACACCCCTTTGTCTTCTTCTTTTTTTAGGTTAGAACCTGCCCTCATTCCACATTCGGAATTCGGGACAACCAACCAGGATATCATTTGCTTCGGTAGCTGTGCCTCCTCCGTCTCTCGCTTCTCGGTTTGTTCGTCAAGTGTTGGCTCCGTTGTTTGTTTTGATGGAAATCAACTGCCCCGCCTCTCTTTGCCCCCTCTCTAGCTGGATGCTAGTTGGGCAAAAGTTTGTGCGGGCGACACCCACAAATGTGTGGAGCTCGTCCTGTGCTGCGTCCGTCCACTTGTCCAATATCCTTGTGGCGCATGTTTGTCTTTCATCATTTGCTTCTTCTTTTTTTTGGCCAGTTTTCTTGTTGTTAGCTTACTTTTTTTGCTTCTACTCAATTTATGTTTTTTATGCTCTGCTTTTCATCTATTTTTCCCAACATTTTTGCTGACCACGAAGCAGGAGGAGCAGCTACAAAACACTCGTCCTTGTTACTATCGTTGTTGTTGTTGCTGTTGTTGTGGAACACATGACTCCACTTTGACTGGGACTGTGACTGCTCCCAGTCGCCATGTCCATGTCCTTAGCTCGCCAATGTCCTGCGCTGTGCCTTATCCTTGCCACCATTTGCTGTCCCATCTATCTGTCACCCTCTGTCTCTCTCTCTCCCTCTCGCTCTTTCTCTCTCTATAGTTGTGTCTTCTGGTCGACTCTGTCCGTCCTGTGGCGGACATTTTTCTTATTTGCAATAAATTTGGTTATGAATGTTCGGCTGTGCCCTCGTTGCTGCTATTGCTGGGAATTGTACATAATTTTCACAATTTTGATGTTAACTTGAAAATTTATGATACGATATTTTGAAATGATGCTTGCCTCCAACCAGCTCCATCTACGTCGACCTGGCTCCCACACGATTCCATCTATCGTTCAGCTTGCAACGCCTGCTCTGCGGATGCCCCGGAATGGCATTAAGAATTCATTTTTACGACTCTTGCTTACAGATCGCATCCGAAATGCAACTCTGGGGCATTGGCACTTTGATTCGTGTGCGGGCAGCGTTAAATAATCGCGACCACTAACAAATAATAGAGAATGTTTGTCGTAAATTGTCGCCAGACTTGCAACTTATTCAAAGATAATAATTAGAATATGAAAGTTACTATTCAAATATGAAATGCTTAACTGTTTTGCTAATTATCTTTGAATTGAAAAAAAATCTTATTACATTTGTATTAACGACAATTCTCTAAACCACCAATCTTATGTCTACTGTAACTTATGAAACCCATATTTCAATTACCTCATTACCTATAGAGAAAGAGATTGAAACTTCTGTTGGATCTTCATGCTTGCGTCTAAGTCAGATAGACGAAGGTAAGAAAGGAAATGCTTTAAGAATTTTAAATATCTTTAGTATTTTTCCAATCAAATTTATTTATAATCTATATTTTATATAGATATTCATCTGCTTAAAACAGTCTGAGATCTCTTTAAGAATTACTGACTAATACTAATCACCTATAACAAATTTATCTCCTACAAAGACAAATCTGAACTCAGCGTAAACCAAACTTAAGCTTCTGTTAAAAACATATAATATAAATTTCAGAAAAAAAATAAAAAAATTAAAAATAAAATAAAAATTTATCGCCAAAAGTAAAAAAATTTTTCTGGTTTTTTATCTAATGAAAAATAAATACTTAACTGTTAATTTATACATATTTTTTTTGATATTTCCATAAGTTTGCAGCTTGGAATAAGGAAATAAATTTTAAAATTTATTTAAAAATATTACATAATATTACATTACATAATATATATATTTAAAATAAAATAGAAATCTAAAAAAATAACTCTCTGCATACACAATCAAACTTGATGTCAATATATTAGTATACCCCTATATACATATGTATATACCTTACAATCTAACATACAAGCCCACAAAAAAAATGTAGCATTCCATATTTTGCATTTTAATGTGCAGGGAAACAGTTTATTGGGAGAATCTTCACGCATTTTGAATGCAGATGAAATGTCAAATTGTCAACACTCCCCAACTGCCCAAAATGAGAGTGAGTGAGAGAATCCTTCGAGCTCATATGCCCTAAATGGTGCTTTGTTTTTCTGCCTTGTCAGCGGGCAGACAGACCCCCATAAACGGAATAAGTAGCCTTGGACGGGCTGAATGAAGTGCCAGCTATAATTATGTGCATGTGCCACGCCCACTCGCACACACACATTTGCCCCCAGACAACAGTTGACAAACCCGAATTGCTATTTTCAAAACAAAACAAACAAAAGACAGAAACAACAACAACAACAGCAAAAGCAAAAAAAGAGACGAAATTTTCGCAAATTTTTCAGCTGTGTCAAAAAATTGTCAGCACGATGTGCTTTGCGGCAAATTTGAATCTAAATTGTTAACCAGCCCCAAAACCCACACCCCAGCTGCCCCTCCCATCCAACACGCACACACACAGACATATGAACTGTCATAGAAATGTGAGTTACGTTAGCTGCAAAAATTTGACAGTTGATATTTTGAAAATTGTTGAGCGAAAAATGAGAAAAGCGAAATCGAAAACGAAATTCGAATGGATATGGAAATGGAAAAGCTTTTTGAATTGTGACCATTGACATAAACGGACTGCAAAACATTTTCGATTTATTTCTAATTAGAGCCAACTTTTGACACTGTTGTTGTTGTTGTTGTTGTTTTGTCGTTTTGGCCGTTTTTGTTTAATGAGTTTCAACATTTGCTCGCAGCTGAAAATATTTGACAGTTGTCATTTTGACAGTTTTGCGCAAAATTGCTAAAAACGGGCTATGACTACAGAGCGACAAAGTGGGAGAGAGACAGAGACAGTGAGATAGAGAGAGCGAGAGAGAGATAGACAGCACCGACCAGGGACTACCCTTGCCATTCGCATAAGCCCACTCGCACATGCCAGTTGTGCTGAGGACATATGTTTTATGGCTCGACTTAAGAGTTGAGTGCTGCGAGAGACTTTTGACAATCTATATTATCGGACCGTATGCATTTCTATATATTAATGACAGCATGTTTACAGGCAAGGTGAAATGCAGGTTGCATTTGTAAAAAGAAATCCTCAAGGGTTTGCGAACCTTTAGCGTTTTATACCAAAATTTATATATATTTTTATAAAGCACTCATATTTACTAAGAAACATTTATAACTAAATCTATATACAAGCAAATCAAAATATAATTATCATTATCATAGTATATTTACTTAAAAAGCATCTAGAAATAGCAAAGAACTGGATATCGACTATTTTTTACTATTACTTACTACCATTATTATTACTATTTTTTATTTACTTAAAAAGCATCTAGAAATAGCAAAGAACTGGACATTGACTATTTTTTATAAGCCAAACCAGCTGTCTATGAAAACTTTCTAAAAGGACCCAAGCCGTTTTAAATCTTTTTCCGAAATTTATCTGGTCTTTATTTGTATTAACAAAAATTTGATTATATATTAGAATCTTAATTTTATACCCTGAACTCATAACAAATATGATACAAGACAAGGAATTCTTGAAATTCTACCTCTAGTCCTGCTCCACCAGGAGTTTAAAAAGGTATGTTCTTCCAAGATCCTTAAGGATTTTGCCGATCTATATCTAAGGAAATTATGTCCTTATATATAGTCATATGCTTTCACGGCGAAAGACGTTTGGATCGTGAGGACCAGTTCTATCGATCCTCATCAAAATATATGGGGTCATCTAAGAATCCAGGAATTGTAAAAGGAAAACCCCCAAGGACAATTGAAATGTCCTTTAGCCAAATGATAGTTTCTAAGACGCCGATCAGTTTGACACATTAGCTGCCAGAATACGCAAGGAAACAGTCGAGTTAGAAGCTATTAGCTATATTTTTGGCAATCCACTAAGGACACATTCCCACTCAGGCACAGCCAACTTAACAAGTTCCATTATCTGTCGATTAGTCACGCGCAGCCAACTTAATGAGTTACAATGCCGCATTCGCAGCCAACTTCACGTGCCTTTGCAATTGCTTAACAGCTTAAACGATTGCAATATTAAGTCTGCAAGAAAATATATTTAATTTAATAAAAATACATTCTATATAAGTTATATCGCCCACTAAGAAAGTGAGGGTCTCTCCTCCTCTGCCTCTCGTTCTCTATATTAAACTTATACCACAAGTGTGCGGTCTGTTAGTCATAAGTGCGAGTGTGTGTGTGAAAGTCTTCAATGAGAGCTCTTCGTCTTTGACAAAAGCGCCGAAAATCCCATTTAACATGTTGTAGCCATTAAGCGAAATCATTTAGCCAAATTAATTAACTTGTTGTTCTTAGCGACAACAATTACCGAGAGTGAAAAGAACGCTTCCATCATCATAAAATATTTGCCGATGATTCGTGAAAATTAATAAAAATTAAATATGTATATCAAGAAAAGAATAATATACGAATGCGTATATGAATGGAAGGCATTTCGCGACAAGTGCTTTTTCTTTTTTTGGCGGCTGCTTCATATTCGAGTTTTTGTTTCTGGCCCCGCACATTAAATCATAATAAAAAATGATAATTGCGATTTTCACCCGGCGAATCGTAAATAATCGCCACATGCGAGTGCCGGCCAGACAAGTGTAAGTCGTGATTCAAATTGACGTGCCAACAATTAACATAACTCTCCACGTATCTGCGCTGCCCGCTCCCTTAGCCGATCTTTTTTTGCCCAATTCCCAGAGCCGTCAGTCGTCGTTCTCGGCCCACGCATTTGAATTTCCGCATTTTGGTCAGGCGACAAGAAATGCACTTAGTTCGCCTGAGGCGCTCCTCCACCTCCTGCTCTTCGTCCATCAATAACTCTGTCCTCGCACTCGTAAATTGGACAAATGTGCCATAGAGCAGCAGCAGCAGCAGCATCAGTCAGTGGCTTTGGAGCAATTTTGTTCCGCGACCCCATCGAACGGTTCGGAGACATTTTGCTGTTGACACAGCGGATTTGTTCGTCGCGTGGGTGGTTCACTGTGGTTTGTCTTGATCTTGATTATCGTCATCATCATGAGCGTGATTGTGATCGTGATCGTGTTGTGAAAGATCTTCGTTGGCTGCTGAGCAAATGAAAATATTTGACAAAATAAATAAACTAATAAATCATTATGTTAAATTGGCACAATACGAGTATTTACTATATTTAACGCCTCGACTTTTCCACCAAATGAAAATAGAATGCGAACATGTGTATGTGGAAAATGCTCGGCATGTTCTCTGTCATTCAGCCTCAAAGTTTACATGTGCTTTACTTTGGACAGACACATGCCACCATTGTGGCGCTCGGCACTCGGAACATCTTCAGCGGATCTCTTGCGAAAATAAAATCAGTGATCCCCAGGATTAGCGCTCAAGCACTTTGTTTAAAGAGCTTGCGATCTGATTCCAAATTTTATAAATAGCTCACGAGCTGATTTATAAATTGTTTTTATAAATAAACAAACTTTTGATTAAATGAAAAATAGTAAGAGTATTGTTATGTATTCAAGATGATCAGAGAGATCACAGATCTATCACATTACTTAAATGTAGACTAAACTTAAAATAACTTAAAAAAACTAAATTTGGTATAGATGGAAATCTTGAGTTAGTTATATATGAAAATTTTTTGAATAACTTTGATGATTATAATTTGATCTTGATTTAGATATTCACATATGTGCAAATAAAAAAGTTTACACAAGAATGCGTTTGATTACAAATTTTCTGTGTGAAATTATGTAAAAACTGAAATAATTATAATAATAAATATATCAATGCAAAAAATGTATATCAACTCCTATTGCTAAAATGGAATCGAAGTAAGATACTGATAATTCAAAATAAACTTTTTGCTCGTCTAAAGAAAAGGGTCTACATTAATATATAAACTTTACTAAACCCTAGATGCTTCGCACTACGCTCACCCACGTATAGTAGTAGAAGTATCAGAGCTAATAGAATATTGAGAAGTAGTAGAAATAGTAAAATTAGTAGAAGTAATAGAAGTAGCAAAAGTAGTAAAGCTGGTAAAAGTAGTAGAAGTAGTAGTAGTAGAAGTAGTAGAAATAGTAGAAGTGTAGAAGTAGTAGAAGTTGTAGAAGTAGTAGAAGTAGTAGAAGTAGTAGAAGTTGTAGAAGTAGTAGAAGTAGTAGAAGTAGTAGAAGTAGTAGAAGTAGTAGAAGTTGTAGAAGTTGTAGAAGTAGTAGAAGTAGTAGAAGTAGTAGAAGTTGTAGAAGTAGTAGAAGTAGTAGAAGTAGTAATAGTAGTAGAAGTAGTAGAAGTAGTAGAAGTAATACAATTAGTAGAAGTAATAAATGTAGTAAAAGTAAAATATATATATTTAATTTTCCATAAAGATTGAATTACTTATACTTATACTTAAATAAATTAAAGTTACACAAAAAAAAACTTTCACAATTTTCATTCAAATATATTTCATGTTGCTAATAAAATTGTAAATTCTTATATTTAGAAGTTATCAGAAATTGATGCTGTAAACGCTGTCTCCACATTTGCTTTGCTCGTGTAATTGGCTCTGATTTGTTCAGTCAGTAAGCAGCGAGACAAAAGTGAGCAGACGACGCCGGCGGAGGAATAAAAAATAAAATATGGATATTTTATGTGCAAGACGAGAGAGCAAGGCGCAAGGCGCAAGTGGAAATGCCAAATTTAATGTTATACTTCAATAAAAACTGTTGGCCCTGCCACAGACGTGGCAAAGATTCACTTAGAGAGGGGCAACATGCTGCTGCCGCCGCACGTCCGCATTCTTGCATCGAACATTAATTTGCAAAATATTAACAACATGAGATGGATGCAGCAGGGGAAGGCAATGACGGGAAGGGCGGGGCGCAGCGCGAACTTTTTATTAATTGCATTCAAGCGACAAATTTTTGTAAAAATTTGCATTCACAGCAAATAAAGTTGCAGGCGGAGCCATCAGCAACATCATTATCAGCAACATCATCATCGCCAGCAACTGCTGCAACTGCAACTGCAACACATGCAAATTGCTTTCGTTGCTGCCGCAGTCAATGACAAGTGGATGTCAACTAGAGGCAGCAGCAGCAGCAGCAGCAGCAGAATCAGCAGAAGGAGCTGTCGCTGTCGCCCAGTTGACACTTTGCCTGTGGCTGAGGCTGAGGCTGAGGCAGAGCCAGCCAATAAATAACAAGTGAAAAACAAATGGAAAATATTAAAAACTGACGGATGGCTGCTTTCGTGTGTGTGTGTGTATCTCTGCCCCAAATACCCCTTATCCACCCCTCTGCAATCCCGCACCACCTTCATGCAAGGGCGAGACCCAAACAATGCGACCAGCAGCCAAGACAAATGAGAACAAGCTGCCGCCTCGTTGAACTGTGGCAAGAGTCGTTGCAACGTCGCATTCATCCAAGTTCAATGCTTGTTGGGCGACAGATCACAGTGGGACGAGCGCCATTCAAAATGGAGTGAAAACATTTTACGCTTTTTTACCAACAAAAAATCTGTATATGAGAATAACTATATATATATATATATATATTTTTAAATTATTCTCCTTGTCATTCTTTTTATTTCTATTCTTATTCTTATTATAATTATGATAATCATTTGCATATATTTTTATTGAATAAATTTACATTTACATATATAGCTTTTTTTATTGAATAAATTCTTATTACAATATTAATACAAATTTACATACATATTTTCTTTATTGAATAAATATGAAATATTTATAGGACAATTTTTTTTGTGTAGCAACAACTTTGCCACTTTACATAAAAATTGCTAAATCGGCGCAAACGGGACTTTATTATTTATATATGTATGTATATATATAATAAAAAAACGTTATGTAGATTTGATTGGTAATGAAATAACTAAATAAATAAAAAATATATATAATTTTAAAAATAAGAATATTCATCATAAAATTACATTAATCAATAATATAATTCATTATTAATTTATTTTTATTATTATTTATTTTTTTAAATTATTAATCCGCATACAGAAAATCTAAAACAAACCCTTTTCAAAGATAAATAAAATTTAAAAAACGTTTTTAAATATAAATAAATTATAAAAAAAACCTTTTTAAATATAAATAAATTTACTCATGACTTACCTAAGATATTGAATATTTTATTTCATTCAATAATCGTGAATCACAAACCACAGTTCAAATGTTAACACATTATAAAATTTTTTCTCTGAAATGCAATTATTTCTGCCTGCAATAGTAAAAAAATCACTCTCTAAATGTCTTTATTAGCGAGAGCGAGAGCAGTAAAACTCGGCAGGAGACGAGCGAAGACTGAGAAAGATCTATCATAGAAATTGAGATAAGAGATTTCTTGAATTGTGAGCTCGTTTTATCTCTTTTTTCCCTTTTCGACTTCGATGTTTGATTGCTGCATAATTTAATGCTGATGAGTTGGGCTGATGGGCCGTGAAAGGCATTTTACATAATAAAACGAATATAAACACATCTGCTCCCAAAATGCTGAGCACTCGGGGACAGCGTTTCGAGAGTGTGCACATATATATATATATACTCACATCTATAAAGAAATTTGAATAAATATAAAAATTGCTGTAAATCACAATCAAGCCAATCGAAGAAATAGAAACACCCACTATTTATATTTCTTTTTTTTTGTAGCTGCCATTTAGTCGCGACGTTTTGTCGCCCGGCGACAATTTCATCATTGAATCAGCTCTTTGGGCCAAGCGAATGGAAACTGAAACTAAGCATATTTATGACCAGGGCCTGTCATATATTTGTTTTATAGCGAACAACATTTTCAAATTGAGCGAAAAACATTTCATTATGCGACGTTTTACAAAATTAGAACAAAAGGCCAGGCCGGGCTAGGCCGCATCCCCGTATCGAAATGCCCAAGACAATTAGTTAAACTTGTAGCAGATGCATCTCGCATCTATATGATACAAATGTATCTGATAGCATATGTCTCTCTGCCTCTCTTAGAAATTGTCGTCATCGTTGAGTAGCGCTAAACGCCTCCGATTGCCGCTGTGGGACAGTCGCCTGGTCCACGCAATCATAAATAATCGCCAAAAATAAATGCGACGACACAATTTGTGTTCGCATTAAAACAACTCATAAATCGACCTGAAATTGTTATAAAATAGAATCTGCAAGAGAATTCATCAAACACACAAAGAAATATGCATATATAAAATTGTATTCATAGAACATGCTTAAGAATTGTTTAAGAATTATTAATATGCAAAGAATATTATGTTATTAAGGCAATAGACAAAGTAAGGCATAAAGGATTGATTCTAAGGAAAAAAGTTAGCTAAAATTAAATATCAATTTGGATTAGAAGTATTTAACAATTTCAATGATGTAATAATTACAAGCAAGTGTTTACGTCATCTTTTATTATCTTCAAATAAATAATTTTGTAATTTTGTGAAAAAAATTTATATTATTTATTAGTAAATTAAATAAACATTTTATATTTTCATATTTTACTCGACAGAGGGAGCCAAGTAATAATACTTTACCGAATATGAAATTTGTGTATCTATGTTTATATAGCTTATAAGGAGATCAACTGTTAAATAAGCTCAATAACTAAAAAAGTATTTAAAAGAAAGTTAAAGAAAATAAGAAAAAGTGAAAAAATGTATATGAGGTTTAACTGGGCCTAGCAAATATAGATAGCCTAGCGTGTTCAATCCATTATATGATTTTCTAGAAATAAACCAAAAACAAAAATTAAATTTTCAGAAACCAAACAAATATATCAAAAAAGGCTTTTTAAGTTTTCTTCAAAAAGAGCTAAGCTAAATAACAATTTAATTAAGATGATCACATTGAGTAAGTCCAAAGTTACGTTAGAGTTTACATTAAGTCTATAGTATTTGGAAGAAACATTGTAAAATAAACAAATTTTCAGTGGAAAAAAATAAATTTTCCTAACTAAAAATTAAAAAAGGATACCCTGTAAATCTATAATAATTTTAGCCAATTCTCTATTTAATACCCTTTAAAGAGTTAACTCTTAAGTTGGTGTATCATATTACTATTTTGATATTCTGCTAAAGAAATCGCCTGTTGTTGCTGATCATCTCGTGTGTTGGGGCAACATACGTTGCGTTGCCCACATAGCCGATGCGAACGATTGACCCCTAACAAGCAGCCCAATCAATTCGATGTGTGATCGGAATCGCGTTGCATCGATATTTATTTAAAGTTTTATTGAGTGCAAAAGCTCGAAATGTGGTGCAAATCTATGCATAGAAATAAACGCCAGCGTTTTGCAATAATTTACTTTATTGCAGCGCGCAACGAGTGGCAACAGGCGAGTGGTAACTGGCGTGTGGGTAACGAACATGCGGCATGAGATTTGAAATTCAAGCAGCAGCCACGTTGACCAATGGCTGCCAGTGCCATAAACAAAACGATCGGTGGGGCTGCAGGCCAAAGCAGCAAACGCCAACGACAACCAAGCCACGGCAGCAACATCGCCAACAGCAGCAGCAGCAGCAGCAACAACAACTGCTACAAAAAGTGGCAGACGCAACAAGGCAGCAAACATTCTCAACATGAGCAGCTGATATTTCACATAAACGACATAAACACTACGTCGAGCCACGGCCTAAGCCCAAGGATTGGCATCGGCTGCCGCTGACTGCGAAGGTGTAGCTGCAGCAACGGCAATTGCAACTGCAGCAGCTACTAACAGCAGCAGCAGCAGCAGAGGACGACGGCGGATGGACAACAAAGCAACTGGGTAAAAGTGCATGCTGAGGCTGAGGCCTGAGCTTCAGACGACGCCATCGCCATCGCCACCAAAGCCACATCCACAGCTACAACCACGGCTCGAGGAGCAAATATATCAAATGCGATCGATCGCCAATGTCGGGAGCTGTTGTTGTGTTTTCATTTTTATTCAGCAGCAGCAACGCTGCAAATTGCTGCGAAAAATTCATTTTAAATGGAGACTGAAATACCCTTTAAATATTACTATTTTTTCTGAATCACCTTTAAAGTTTGAGCAGTTGGAAATTTAAGTGAAATTTCTCGAATGGTCAAGAATGTGAAAGGCAGAGATTTATTAAATTTTAAATGGGATAAATTTATAAAAATGTATTCTAACATATTAGCCATCGAAATGTTGAAAGCCTATAGAATTCAAGTATCTGAAAGTCGAACTAATAAGGAATAGGTCGAAAGTTCAAATATCATAAGCGAACTGATATCATACATCATACATCATACATTTAAAAGAAAATAAAGAAATTAATTAGTAATTCAAATAGCTATGAATAAATTATACGACAAATTTTAAGTAATCATATATGTTCCTATCTTAATCAACACTTTAAGGATTAAGATAGTAATCAACTTATTAAAGATTAAAATAGGAACATATATTATTACTATCCGAGCCCACAAAAAAAAAAATGTTTAGGAAAAAGAAAATAATAAGTAAGTTTTGAGATACAAGAAGAAAAGAAAAATTAATGTTTGCTATACTTACTTAAAAAACTTCTAAATTATTCTTGTAAAATATAATTTTCAAAACTCTTTAAATCATTTCAGTACAAAATTCTAGTCTTAAAATCATATTTTAATTATTTTTGGTTTTTTTTATTAGTAGTAGTAGAAAAATTGTCATCCCACAATGTTGAGCCCAGTCAATGATCTTCTAGCATTTTTTTGATTTGAATTAAAAGTTTAAAAAAATCATACAATTTCAATAATAAATATCAAGCAATTTCATTATTCCTAAAATAAAACCTTATATTAAATAAGGAAAAAAAAATTAATATTTTTTTTTTTTCGTTAATTTATCAGACTTAATTTCCTCAAGCTGCATTCCTTCAGCTTCTATTTCCTCATGTTTCTCTACTGCTAAAGACAAACGTGAATTGCATAAAATATTTCTTAACTATGCCAACACCCATGCTGAGAGAGAGATAGAGAGAGGCGTTACAAACTGAATATGTTAGTCGTAGCACCCTCCCGGGGCAATTGGCAATGTAAATCCAATTTGATCTGTGCCGAATGCTTTTGTTCGATGTGGCAGCCGCTGCTGCTGCTGCTGCTGAGGAGCTGGCAAGTTTTCGAGATCAGAGATCTGGGATGCTGCTGTTGCCGTGGTTTTTGCCGTCGACGGCAGCAGCAATTGCAACTGGGCAAGTTCCACTCACTTGGCTACTTGGCTCCGGCTCTGGCTGGGCTACCTTATTCGCTGCGATCCGATTGGCATTGGCAGCGGGCCCTCAAAACTTTGAACTGTTGCGCAGACGACTGCGGACTTGTGCCGGCTTTCAGTTTGTTGTGGTCATCAAAGGACGGACGGACGTGGACGGACACGCGAACAACGTGTATAAGCATTCGTGTTGTTGTTGTGGCTGTCGAAGACGTGAACGTTGCATTGCTGCAACTGCAACGGTTGCATGTGCCGATCGAGCGACTTTTACAAGCCCAAAAGGATGGCGACACTTTTTTTGCGCCTCTCGCATTGTGTGCAGCTTTTGGGCAAATGCGAAGATTTGCAGTCCCGATATACACGTCTGCGATATGCTCAATCCCCCCGGCAGACCCAGACCAGACCTGATCAGGGTCTCCGTTCAGGGCCTTTGCCAAGGAATTAGCATATGAGAAGAGCCAAACTAGCCAATGGCTCGAGGTGCCACTTACGAAGCTGCAAGTGGCAAAAGGAAACGCGGTCCAAACATATTATAGCTAATATTATAACTAATATTATCGTCATTATCATTGTCATTATCATTATCATTATCATTATTATTAATATCAAAGTACAAATTTCAAGTAACCCTTGACAATTTGTTTGTCCAAAATAAAATTTTTAAAAACCACAAATACTTCAGATATTTTAAATACCTAAAATGTCCACTGAGGAAGTTGAGGAATCGTCCGAAATACCTAAGAATATATCGAAATTCACACCAATTATTTTCACCAATGCACCCGATCAGCCTGATGACTTAGCCTTATCGACAGGCAGACAAAAGCTGAAGTCGTGGCTGGGCCGCATGGTGCGTATCACGCTGAAGAACAAGTTGGTGCTCGTGGGCATCTTCAGTTGCACCGACCACGATAAGAACCTCATAATTGCCAACTGCGATACATTTATGCCCGACGACTCGGAGCCAATTGCGTATGGGAATGTTGTGGTGCCGGGTGACCAGATCGCTGTATTTGCTGTCGATATGCCGACTAGCTCGGACTTAGATGACACCGAACTGGATGAGATGGAGCCACAGTCAAAGAGTTCAGAGAGAGCCGATTAGATGACAATTAAAGCAGAATAAATGTAAATTACATATATATTATATAAATTAATAATATACAATTATAAATAATATTGACAAACTCCATGAAAAATTATTGAAAAGCTGCTGAAAATTTCGATTTTCTAAAAATGCTTTCGTTTCCCCATCTATCTCAAGCCTTAGAATAAGCATTTTTTAGTTTTGTATCTACAATAATTTTACTTTCGGACAAATTAAAAATTTTTTATTGTAAATTATTTATAATTTTTATTATATTATTAATTATCATTTTGTTTTATAAATGTTTTGTTACAAGTGATTCGAATTTTCGTAAAGGAATCTAAGCTAGACTTGGCGAAAGTAGAACTTGTCTTTCATCCAGGCTAAAAGAGCTATGCAGTGAGTAATTTCATAAGAGCTTTTATATCCCTTGATTTTATTGTTTCTTATACCTTATACCTCTTTTTAAGCCAATCAAAAATCATTCAATTCGACCTCATCTTTGTCAGCTGTCTTCACATCCCGAGACTCTCACTTGTCAGATTTAACTATATTTGAGTCGATTTCAATTTCTTGGCAGCTCTAGCTGAGCGTATTGTTCCATCTCTGAAGCCTTTTTGTTTAGCCTCCAAAATATTGAACGATGCTTCAACTGCATTCTGATTGTTTGTTGTTGCGTTGTCGTTGTTGTTGTTGTAGTCGATGTGACATTTTTGGCGAGCCAGCAGAGAATCTGGAGGAGTCTGTAGGAGACTGGAGTAGGTGCCTTTATTTATGTTTATGGCATATGAGACACGACGACACTGCATGGCATTAGCTGGTAGCTGCAGCTACCAGAGCCCAAAGTCTCGAGCCCAGACTCCGAAGCTGAGCTTGAGCCTGGGTCTGGGTCTGGGGGCCTGCTCCAGATGCCTCCAGTGTACGTATAGGATATAATGGCGCACAATGTGATTTTGCGTTGACATCTTGGAATTTGGTAAGCGCGCGCGTTCATGTCTCATCAGCTTGTTAGGAGTCGCCACAGCGGGGCGGGCGCACCGGCCGGAGGGGCTCAGCGAGGGTATCGATTGAGACCCAGCGAGAGAGATGTCCATCGCAATTGTCTGCCGCTAACTGAGTTAGTAGCTGCAGCTTCTCCAGTTGCTAAAGCTGCGGCTGCCTTCGCCGGTTGGCTTCGGCGATCGGTCCTTGGCTCGATTCTCGCTCCATCTCCAGCTCCATCCTCATCGTCATCCACTGGGATTGTTTCTCGCACGCGTGCGCATTTAACGAAATTTATTGCAGCCTGTGCTCTGGAATTTGGGCTTGTGTTTTGTGTCTGTCTATCACTTGGCTCCATTGGCTCCGCTGTTGCAGCTTCTTCTGGCTGCCCCATTGTTGTGGTACCTGAAACTCTACCTCCGTCTCTGCTGCTGCTGCTTTTCTGCTCGTTTTGATGCAATCGATTTTTAAATAAACGCGTCGCCAACAAAACCAACTCTTTTTTTCTTTTGCTCTCCAAGCCTCCTTTGCAGCTTGGAGCCTGTCAGCAGCAGCAACCGTGAAGTAGAGTGTAGAACCTGGTTTTGTTTTTTTTTAAATATTTTATCAGCTTTAGAGTTTGGTGGAAGCGCTGATAAGGATCGCGCCACTTTTCAGGAGTGCCTGAGAGTTTTGGGGTTCTCAGTTTCGCGTAATGAGTTCGTTTCACAGCCATCGAAGCTGCTGAAGTTTTGGCAGCAGCCATGTGACAATGTGATTAGCTGAACGTAGCTTTTTAAGGATCGCTATTGATCTAAAGTTTTGAATGTAATTCTAATGAATTTGTGAAATCTGCTTAACAAAAATATGCTTTTTATTAGAAAAATAATACTAACATCATTCAAAAGATAGAAATATTATCTTTGCTCTAATTGAATTTAATTAACTTTGTCCTTGGTGATGGGGCAATGCGCTGATCAAGCACTCTTCACGATTTACATTGTCATTAAGTATTTTTCATATTTTTCATTTCACATTGACATTGAATTATTGTTATATTATTATTCTAGTATACCTTATTACCAAGAGTCTAACAAGCATCTTCCCAGAACATATTCATAATCTATTTACCAACTGAAACACCTCCTCCTTTTAGGGCTACTTCTCAGCTCGGAACCGGGCATTATCCCGCGGTAACCTTCAATGTGGGACTCTTACATGTGCTCTAACTTCGCACTATACTCTGTGTTTTGTGTTCCAAGCATCAGTTTGTCAGCACAATCGTTCTACGATGGTTTCCACCGATAGCTTTTGTAAGGTCGGTCCTGTCTTCTATCCACCTTTCGCCGACATCGTTTATAGAATATGTGCAGTGTAAGATACAAGAAATCGAATAATGATATTAAAACTATCTTTGTTAAAAATTAAAAATATATTTTGTAAACTCTCAACAAAAAAACATATCAAAAAATAAATTTATTTTTTAAAATCCAGAAGTTTTTATAATTTTTTAAATTTATTTATTTGATATCGTTTTTTTATTAAGAGTTCACATGTTAATTTTAATTTTTTCACAAATTTTTGACATATACGAAACTCATATAAATATTTATTTCTAGCATATTTTCAGTTAGAATTTCTTAAGAGCTTCTCTTATCCAAGAGTCTTAACAAATTTTTGACTCTTGTTTGAACAAACCATTTGCTAAATATTGAATTCATTAAATTTAAGAAATTCAATTTCTTGTTTCAGTTTCTAGCTTTTCGTTTTAATTTATT
Source organism: Drosophila gaucha (assembly GCA_035045545.1). Lineage (NCBI taxonomy): Eukaryota > Metazoa > Arthropoda > Insecta > Diptera > Drosophilidae > Drosophila > Drosophila gaucha. The sequence continues at coordinate 6,699,705 of JAWNOY010000099.1, forward strand.
CTATGAACATATTTCGCCTTTGTAAATTCTTTGAATTAACTCGAAGGCAATTAATCTGTGGAGTAAATCCTAATTCGATTTCGATTCCGTTAAACTTTGTGCATTGGCTACTGGAATCGCAACTTGAATCGGTCCTCGACGATCCAAACAAACTACTGTGCTGGTTCTGTGGCTGCTGGCGATCGATCGAGCGATGTTTTGGGCCGATAATATCGAATTTCATACAATTTAGTTTGATGATTTTGTATTTAGCTTCTGTTGACTGCTCGACTGCTGCTTTGGGGCATATCAAATGCTGTTTTGCACCATTTGAGGATCGCCGCAAAAATAACTTACGCAAAAACGCACTGAACCAAATTAAGTCCAACATCTATGTGGGATAGGGAGAGAGGGGAGACGAGAACTGAAGCAGATTTGAAGCAAATTTGAAACGCCGACATACAAATAGTAGAAAGAGTGAGAGGCAAATCAGAAGTTCTTAATTCCATGCGGAGACCCAGGAACAGAACTCAAAATGCCGACTGATGTTATGTTAGTTGTTGTTGTTGTTGTTGTGTTTCTCTTGTCTTCCAGACGAACTGACATTCAAATTAAATTGGATTAGCAGCGTTCCCTTGTCAATCCCCAAAAACTGCAGAGCAGTCAGAGAACTTTTTAACAGAGCTCCAAAGAACTCTCTGCGCAAATCTCATCTCCGGCTGACAGTGACATATTTTGTGACAGCTGATGGAATATGCTGGAGTTGGGTCGGCGTTGATTTTGGCGATGCCACGATGCCACGATGCAGAGGCGATGCCAGCGCAAAGGCCTTGGCTGTGGCCGTGGCTACTCCTTCAGGCAACCACAATACACACTCTGATCCATCATCGTGCCGCAGTCGGCAGTGTCAACTTTATTATAATGTGGCTCCGACTCCGATTCTGGAAGCTGCGATGTGGCGGCACCATTTGATCGCCCCATTGCTGCTAATCCTTTTCGCAATGACTTGACAGCTGGCTGGCATCCTTCTTAAATTTCGCGGTGCCATCAATCAGACGGATGCGGATGCTCCAACGTGGCCCCAACGCTCGTCGCGCTAATTAGTCACTCAGCCATTCAACCAGCCAGTCAGCCAGTCAGCCTGTCCGTCCGTCAGTCAGTCCGTCAGTCAGTCAGTCAGTCAGTCAGTCATGCAGCTGTGCTATCAAATTCTCATTTAGCTGTTCAGCTACTACCATGGCAGCCTCTCTGTCGATCAGTGTCGCGATCTTGACTTTACAGCAGAGTGTACTTAGTGGCTCTCCAGTGATCAATCAATGATGATTAATGCAAATGCAAGGTCAGTAAATTGCCAGTCTTCTCGCGAGGATCACACACATACACACACACACACACACACACACACACACATCAATCATTCATTAGCAGATCAAGTTGTCAGCTTCTCCTCTGGAAACTCAAGCCTGAAGTTTCTCTCTCCATCATGCGTGATTATAAATTGTAAGAGCTAGTCGCTGTCTCCGCTGGCTGTCAGTTTGATAGAGCTTCAACTGCGATATCGAATCTCACCTGATGCACCTGATTCGTTTCTCTGTCGCACTGGCAATTGCAATTAGTCGTTGCTCTTAGATAAGCTTAGCTAATTAATTTGATAATTGACTGAGCATTGCATTTCTCGCATCTTATGATGGTCAGCTCTTACATCAGATCAAAGTCGAGTGCACTTTACCACTTTGATGGGAAGATAGAGCTTCAGAGCAGCTGGCAGCTCATAAGGAATTCTGACAGTTGCTTGTTTAATCAATTAAATATAATTCGCATTGGTTAGAGATTTGTGTTTGCTGATCAAATGTACTTGAATTGATCCAAGCTTGAAGTATTTCACTGAAAGAACTTATCATAGTTAACTTAACTATATAACTTACAATAACTTTTATATAATAGTATTATATATAAAATAGTCTCATCTGACTTTGTTATGAATTGAGTTTACTAAATAAGGTATCTATTTATATTTCAGAAGTTTAGCTAATTTTTCATAGAATTTTTACCAGATTTATATCTAAAAGATTCAATTGACTGTTCCAGCTACATATATATTTAAGCTAAGGTAAGGTCAGGCTGTTTTACCTAACTCCTTTAACGATGTGTTGATTCAATTACATTTTCTTTTGACTTCTTCTGACCTTGTGCATAATTCTTTTTCACTTTCACTTTTCACGTCAAGCAGCCCGAAATCTTGGCCAAATTCTTTGACAACAAAACGCCCCTCGGCAGCACTTAGCGAAGGCAAAGCAAATTAATTGTCCAGCCCGCTGCGTGCGTCACGGCACGAGAATCGCAAAAGACAGCTAACAAAAGATTTGCTCAACTACCTGCCACAACTTTCACCGGGTCTGGGCTGGTTCGGTCCAGTCCGGTCTGGTCTGGTCGTTGCACGCCTGCGACGCAGTGCTCGTTGTCGTCGAGTAATCCGCACTAATCCGTCAGAGACGGCGACGCAATGTTGGCAAATGCGATTTTCCCGGCAACTGCATCAGTGTCACAACATTTTCCCGGAGACTCCTGCGGCGACGAGTGGCCCGTGGAAACGGGCATGGCATGTGAAACGTGTGTTGGCACAACAGTTGCACATTTGCATTTGCAACGGGAGGCGCACACACAATGCCCGCCACGCCCCGTCGCCCAAAACAATTGCAATGGCCCAGTGACAGGCCCAGAACAGGGCACTGATTTATGGCCTGCATTTCACTTTCGCTTTTCGCTTCTCAAAGGGATAAGCTAACTCTGTTATGCAGCGAGTTCTCCTACTGATCTCAGCTGACATCCTTATGAATAAGGATCTGTTTGGCTTTCCCTCGTAAATCACTCAAGTCCAAATCTCTGGCCAAACAATGATCCCTGTCACGGGTACCTTTTAGCCCGACTACCGTAGTGAAAGTGGATCTTTTATGCAGAATCCCTTCACGGATTTCTCTACATCAATTTAATGTGTAATACACAAAGATTCTGGAAACAGATCTCCTTTTCCCAGAGTCAATATAATAAAAATTATGGGTTTTTGTTTTCAATACATAAATGTTTATTTATTACTGTATGTATACTGTATGTATATAACAACTATATATAATATATATATTTTCATACCCATTTATAAAGTTGATCAATTTGGTGAAAAAGTAGTTGAGTTTGAGAACCTAGAAAAAAAAAAAGTTTATCAAAAATTTCTCATATGATTAACTGATTTGATATTTCTTCAAGTGGATTTTTAAGAGTATAATAAATGGTTTAAAATTATTTATACAATTGTTTCTATTTGTTTTAACATCAAAATAAATAACAATTAAATGTTGAAGAAGAAACAAATTTATAAAGCAGAAAAAATGAGTTGTGCTCTTTCCCCGGAATCTACCTGTTGGGTTTTCTAGATATTGCTGTTGTTGTTGCTGTAGGATGTTGCTGGATGTCTTATGTGTATTTTTGATAAACAATGCCGGCGGTTAATTTTAATTGGATTCCGACAACAACCAGAGGGAAATCCTTTAATAAAGTTAAACATCAAACATAGCGTGGAATTTTTTGTCGTATTATGCTGACAACAGCAGCGGCCTGCGTTGAGATGGGACGACGAGGGCAGGACGACGACGAGGGCGTTGTTCAGGATTTAATTTAAAAACACGCCAAGTCCAACAGCAGCAGCCGAAGATCAAAAGGCATCAAAAATTGTTATGCGAGTAAAAAGAGCAAAAGCCAAAAAACTGGCGGCGGAAACGGAAATCGACGCGCAAAAGGTTGCAGGTGTCATGTGACAAGGTCGCTGGCAGGAGGCGAGGGCGCGGGCGGGTTTCGTCCTCATCAAGAGCGGGGTGCACAAACATCGCGCAGGTCTCAAAGTCAGCTGGCGGCGAAGGATGGGCAATTGATTAAGCGCGGGTTAAAGGCGGCGCAGAGCAGGAAAGCGATAGCAGAGCCCGCGAAATCAAATCAAAGTGTTGAAGCGGTTAAGCACTTGACTTAATGCGCCTGGGAGCCAGAAAAAAGCAAGGGGAGGGCTGGTGGGTTAAGGGTTGCTGGCAGCTTCCTGCAGGTGAAAGGGGTTAATTTGTTGCGTCTCGAGGCATATGCATGGCGCCTTCCAATGAATTAGTCCCCAAAGGCTTATGCAGAAATCATTAAAAAAGTTGAGCAAGTGTCTGGCCCTAAATTAAGCGAAGGCAGCGCCAAAGACGAGCCGAAAGAACTTTGAAGAAAAAAGCGAAAAACAAAAACAATCGAGGAAAGCGGCCCGCGGCAGCAGGTGGGTAGCCAACTGGCTGGGTGGTTGGGTGGTGCGATGGTGCTTGTGCTTGTGCGCCATTGAAGTGACAGCCTTGCCATAATTTTAAAACGCGCCGAAAAACGCGAGCCCGCAGCAAAAGTCGACGCAGAGCAAAAGAAAGCATCGAAGCAGGCATTGGCAGAACGTCAGTCAGAGTGAGAGTTGGGTTAACTCCCCAATCAGACCAACCCAGAATGGTGTGTGTGTGTGTGTGTGTGGTATAAAGAACTATTAAAGTGTTTTATGGTGGTCGAGACAAGCGCGCAGCTAGAGAAAATAATGGCAACAGGGCTGGACGCCTGGACGAGCTGGACGAGCTTGGAGTACCAGTAGGTAGCTGCAAGATTTAGAGCTTTTCGGGTCTCAGGTTTTTGTGGTGTTTTCCTTCAACGGGACTTTATCTGCCAGCGACGTGTGCTACACAGAGCCAAGAGTGATGGCTGCGTCCTCGAAACCCTGCAATTATTTGAATGCAATGTCTTTAACAATTCTCAAGAACAAACTTTTTTGTTCTTTCTAAAACTATCCATGAGTTTGAATGTCTGTGAATAAGCATATTTGTAGATTCAATTTAAAGAAGAAGTTTTTATGGGTAGTCCCATTAATTTAAGTTTTCTTTATTTTTCAATGCAACTTACATTTCTATTAATATTTTTGAAACTGAGCTGATACGGCAGAATTCTATCTGTTCAAAATATGAGTACAAATTTGTCAAGTTAATTATTATAGCTAGAGAAGGGCGTCGGAAAAAAAATTCCGGGATCGCGCAAGATGGGAAAGAATCTAACAAGGTCCGGAACAGTCGGAATAAGTGCTTGATCCCGAAATTCTTACGGCTCCCCTGAAGCAAAAATAATAATCGATAAAGTATTCCAACAGCTTCGGCAACGAGTGAGAGAGTGTTTTAAACGTCCAGTAGAATTCTGAAATGGAGAATATGTCTTATAGGACAAAATTTTGAAAACAATAATTTATTTATTTATTTTTTTAGGCTATGTTTTATATTTACTCATATATTATATATATTATATTGTATTTATATGCGATATACACTATTACAGTATATTTTAACTTAATGTGAAGCCTCGCTTAAAAAAAAATAAATTTATTTTTAAATAAAAATGTTAATCTGTCATAAGAGTTCTAAATGATGAAAGAAAGAAAAATGTTTGGAAGTGTCGGAACCCGCAGGAAAAAATAAAAATGTTTCGGGACAATCGGGCGGGAAATGCGAAATTGATTTCGCGATGAGATGGATAGGGAACAAATATATTTCCTATTATAACCATAAAAAGTAGATAAATTCAAATTGTTTTCGTTAGTAGAGTAAGAATCGAAAATATAATACTCCAGACAATTGATTTAAACGATTTTCTACAAATATTTGAATTTCTTAGAAAGTATTATTTTGTTTCATTTTTACTACATTGTGCCACAATATGGCTTCTCTCAGGCCCATTTCCTTTCAATTTAGCTACTCAAATTGCAGTCACATAGTTGCTCGTTCCTCCATCATTCTGCTCTTGGTCTGGAGTGTCAACTCAAAGACTAATTCATTCGCGAAGCCTTTTCGCGTTCATTCATTTTGCCTTTCCGAAACATTTAACAGAACCTGAGCGACTGCAAATTGCGCTGGCAACAAATAAAGAATACCGAAAGCCGAGGAGAACTTGGGCAACTGGAGAGAGCTACAACAGCAATAGTAGCTAGCAAGTGTCGCTGCTCATTTAACCCCAAACCCGAGCGAGTTGGCGGCAGTCGAAAGCGACCCAAGCCAAGCGAACCGCATTGAAAAGTACCTTCAGCTCAATAATTTAACGGATTTGGCCTGGGGGTCCTGGAGGCGCGGGAGTACGGGAGCCCGGTTCCTGGCACAATGAGAAAATTTTTGGGAAAACATTAACATTAGCCTAAAATATTGTCCCATAATTTGCCCGCGAGCGCTGGTGACAACGCGCGCCCTCCCCTTCACAGAAATATTTCAGCGGCAGCAAATGAAGCCACTTGCCAGGATACGGGCGCTGGCAAGGCTGCGGGCGTGGGTTGAGTACTCACTGTGATCGTCGGTTGAGGTTGAGGGGGTTGCTTGCCTGCCTGTTTTTGGCGACAATTTTAAAATGCCAAACGGGCGGCGGCGCGTTTATCACGCCGAACGACGACATTTGAAGGAAGCAGCAGCAAGCAACCCTCGGAGCAGGCATTGCCCATCACTCAAGTCGCAAAATTAGGCAATTAAAAATATGCCGAAGGCGCTCTCAACCAAATGAATGGATGCTGGGCGGCAACTCGCTCTCATACCAAGGCTGAGGCACAGTCGCTTGCCAGCAATGCCTGACATTAGAGGCAGCTTAGACGGCGGAGGCATATGAATCATCGGCTCAACGGTGGCAGGAGGCGCAAACGATGGAGACGAAATTGCCTGAATTTGCGGTAGTCACATTAGCAGAGCTGGCAGTGGGACTGACAGTGCAACCACCGCACCACCAGCCGCCACTCTCCCACACAAGCAAACCCACATATCACACAAATTGCAAGGAAACTACGTCGAGTGTTATTTATTTATTGTTTTAAAGAACTTTGGAGTGAGCTCTTGGCCAATTGTTTTGTTCGCATGTGCCAAATCTTGAATGCTTTCTATTTGGGTCATTAAGTGGGCTTTACAAATTTGGGCATACTCGTAGTTGGTTAATCAATGAACAATGTATCTAAATCTAGGTGGGACTTTTACAACCAGCGAATAGAAGGACAATATAACTGAACTAACGATCAATTTGCACATATCTTTATATAACTATATATAACTTTATATAACCTACTCTATATGTTTCTTTCAATGCTATATGATAGGGCATATCCTCATGGAAATATTGAAGCAATAATCAAATTTATGAATATGGTTATTTAAGCACATATTCTATAGATTTTCTTGGTTTGAGTTTGAGTTAGATCAATCATAAGTCTGGGTGATTACTATGAAAGTTTAAAAGTACAGACTTTTTTTCAGTTTTTCTGCTTATAAATAAATATATAATTTTTTTAAATGAATTATTTTATTATTATTACATTAACCTAAATAAAAATATTTGATAGTTGAATAATCTTTCACGTGGAAGCAGAAGCTCAGTGTCAAGATATTTAAAGAGAGAATATATCTAACTATATATAGCGCCACAATTAATATCAAGAATAATATTTAAAAAAATAATAATGTAAAATATAATACTAAATAAAAAAATTTATAAAAAAATAATAATTAAAATAAAGAATAATAGTGTAAAGTGTAATGATTAATGAAATACATTTTTTCGTGAAACATAACACATAGAATAGTTATAAAATAATATTGCATTACACAAAAAATATATAATAAGACCACTTTCATACACCACCAAGTTGTATACGTTCTTCAATTAAATAGTTTCTAATACTATAATATTTCCCCTATACTTTATAACTCCTTCTACCCCATTTCCCAGTCTGAGGACAGCATAATGCTGACGCATTCCAATGTCGACTGAAGGAAGCGTCATTTGTGCCTTTGACTGCTAACCGAAAGCGTCAACGAAATGGGCCATAGAAACAAATGGCGTTTGCTATGTGGGCGGCCACACCCAAGCAGGAGGAGGCGGGGGCACGGAATAGCCAGAATCGTAGTCGAAGTCCTGGCCGAGTTGAGCAATCCTTTTGGCAGCCAAGACGTTTGCCGATTCTAAATTTTGGGCGATTCTGGTCTCGGTGCTCCGTTTGTCAATAAATCGTGGACTGCCAGTAATGATGCCGCTCCATCCGAGTCGGCTGCGGAGGTGGCCAACTGCTTGGCAAGCGTTTGCCCAGTTCAGTTGCTCGTCGTGCGGGCGATAGCAGCCGTTAATGTCAGACGAGTGAAAATATATGAGCCACCAGGCCCGCACCAGAAAACCCATCCCAACTCCGACCCACTGAATGCCAATCCAAAGGCAGGGGCAGCTCCTCCCCCTCTGCCCAGGCCAAAAGTGTCTTCAACTTGAGGGTTTCATAAAACTTCAACGTCGTCTTCGTCGTACGTCCGACCCCTCATCATGATGATGACGATGATGATGATGATGATGATGATAGTCCAAGCCAACAGCTACAGCAAAGTCAAAGTCTCCGCCCCTACGTTGCGCTCATCAAGCGAGGTTCGTCAAGTTGTGGGCCAACAACCCCTGGCCAGGTCTGGTCTGAGCAGTTGCTCCTTCGGCTTGGATTTGTTTTATGCGTCATTCGGCCAAATATTTCCTGCTTGTAGCTCACTGCCCCGCCCCCTTCCGATCCGCCCAGTGTGCTGGCCTAGGTCATTATGCGCCTGCCTCGGACTTGGACTCATCATTTATAAGCACTGAGCGCCATTCCGTTGTCAGTTGTGGAAGGATTTACGCTAGTCCTGTGTGTGTCTATATCTGTGTGTCTGTCTGTGTGTGAGTGAGTTATGGCCATTGCTGATTTCTTTTTCGTCCTTTTTGGAACGCCCTTTTGCTGGGCGCACAGTGGCAAATTTATTGACAGATATAATTTCTTATGCGTATAATTAGAAATTCGGCAATCATTAGGCGACCAACTCACATATATCAAGTTAATGGCCCATTGCCTTTCCGCACAGCCCAAGATTGAATGGCCCAAAAAGCATTGGACAAACAAAAATACAAACAGATTGAGGATTCAGACGGACATTCCGAATGACTGCCAAGGATCATATCAAAAGCTTTATCAGATTTATTCAACGTCATTCGATTGCCTAAGAAATAAATTCCATTAACTAATTATCAATAATTTTGAATATGCTTTGAAAATGAACTAATAACTCAATTTTATTAACTTACAACATATTCTGTTATTTGAAATCTGATGGAAGCCCCTAAGCAGAGAAAGTGTTCATTATTCATTGATATAACTCAAGTGGGAGCCTTTGCGATTTAAGCTCCATTGGCCATAAAATAAATTCCTTTCGCTCAAATAAATAAAACACACACACATATACACAGAGAGAGAAAGACAATTACCAAATTTGCATTCGCGCGAAATGGCAAACAAACAAATAAATTCAAACGGCAGAAATGACACATAAACAAAAAAAAACAACAAAAACAAAAAAAAGAAGAGATTCCAAATACATTTTTTTGATTTAACAAATGTCAAAAATATGAAATGAAGATGAGGCTTTATGTACAACTTTTCAATGAAGTGCACTGAGAGAAATCAAACACAGTTTTATTAATTAAAGTTATGTGAAACTTTCTTCAATAATGTAGGATGAATTAGGAAAGTTTAAGTTCTTAAATGAAAATAATTAATATAAAAACATTTGCTTTTATAAAATTCTTGGATAAAACTGATAAACTTCACTTAAGAAATGTACAATTCGAAATATAATTTAATATCATAACTACAAAAACTTAATTATAGTTCGTTAATTATCAATGTAGAGATTTAAGAGTTTTAATGAATTGTTCTTACGGTTGTAATACCTCTAAACATGGTAATAATACTATACCACTATATTAATTATTTCTAAGACAGCGTTTTGACAATTTATATTTATAACAAATTGTCTACAAATACTTTTTAAAAAAACATATTTTTCTTAAATATTGATTCTTAGTAATAACATTTTTTCAAAATTAAAATAAAGTTCTCAAATAGTCAGCTTTTCCCTTCAATACATCATCTAATAATCTATTATTTTCTAATATCATCCATTCCGTTTTAACCATAAAATTACTTTGAAGACATACATATATACCATATAAAATATGAATCTCAGAGTGAATTAATATTCTAGAGACGTGTGATGTGAGTTAATTTACTTAAAATTTTTACGTATTTCATATATATGAAAAAGTTGTCTCTTACAATGCTTATATATACTGATCAAAATATATAGGCTTACCTTAAGTATACCGATAATTTCTGTAGTATTCATACCTGAACTGTAGCTAAGTATACATCTATAAGTTTGCATTTACCTCGTAACACTCCATATGCTCATCGGGTTCTATTCCCATTAATCTCTCACTCCTTCACACAGTTTTTACAGTCTGTCTCTCAGTGTATTAAACAACTCATGTCGCTTGTATATGGCAGTTGGTGGAAGAAGAAGAAGAAGCATCTACTGGGTCGCGATGTACGACTATTCGGTATACTGAATACAGAATATACATAAATAATATTTATTAATGTATTTTTATGTGCGCTAAGAGTACACAATGTAATAATTTATACAGTTGCTGTCGACATTTCGCCTCATATTGTTGTTGTTGTTGTTGTTGTTGCTGCTCGCTACATTATGACGCTTACAATTTACTGTCCATGTTTTGTTGTTTACTCTGATGATGATGATGATGGCTGCTCCGGCTTTCAGCTGCTTGTGTCCTTGCGGGCGGTTGGGTGGTTGGGCGGTTGGGCGGTTGGGTGGGTGGCCTTGCTTGCTGCTGGTCAGGCATGTGACAAACTTGCTGGAATTTTCGGCTTGCCGTTGACAAGGGTGGCTCCCAGCCGCCACCTACCCACCAGCCAGCAACACCACCCACCTACCCAACCACCCCATCTGCCCGGCCTGACAGGGCGCATTTCAAACAGAAAATGCCAACAAATGCGGCGGCGTGCAAATAAAAATGATTAATGATGATGCGCGTTGGCAGCAGAAACAGCAACATCAACTACAACAACAACAACAGAAACAACAATTACAACAACAACAGCAATGGCCGCCACGCAGGCGTCAACGTTGACCTCTGCACCGCAGCCGCTGCCTCTGTCGACGTCGACGTTCAGCGAAATGCTTGTAATTTGCGCAGCGGAGAAAAATACAGAAATACATCAAGAAGTTGGTTACTGCACACAACACTCAGCACACACACACGCGCACACACACCACTCAAGAGAACAATTTAACAACTCGAAATATAAATAAAAACAAGTTAAAATATGGTATATGAGTGTGCTTGACTATCATATACTCTGTAAGCCTTACTATACTTGGTCAAAAATATATTTAATTCAAATTACTGCTGTGAGATATTATTGGTATGTAGCGTATCTAAGAAATATATAAGGTTATTTTTAAGCCACTTTTAACAATCAATTTACAAAAGGCAAAAAACTTGTATAGATTTTATTATAAATAGTATATTATTTTATTATATTATTATAATTATTATATTAGATTTTTACTGAAAATGTTTCCTTTTGTTAAGGACTGTTATAGATTCATAAAAGATTAATATAGATTTGTAAAAATTGATTTTCCTGTAGCCTATAATGAACTGATATTTTGACTATTATATCCAATAACTATCTATGCCCCAATAATTTTTTTGTTTACGTTTTCTTTCAATCATTTTGCTTGTGAACAAAACACCTAACTAATCCATTTATCAAATAAAAAAAAAAAGTTTTTTAATTTTTTTTTGTTAATGTAAATTTTAAACAAGTTCTGGAATACTTTTGTGTTTTGTGTTAAAGAAAATCTTAGACAAATTCTGGAAAATTTATGTATGTTTTGTTCAATTTTAGACAAATTCTCGAATAATTTTGTATTATATTCAAATTAGTATATCTATTACAATTGTTCCACCAAACAATAAATTATTGAAACAAATCTCTATCTAATGTCTGTATATTCCTAATAGCAATTTTCAGCGATCACTCGCTCATTAAGCATAACGCTTTCGACTAATTTGCTGGGTGTACAAATGGTGGCAATGAACAGTGGCAGGAACTGTAAGGAGTTTGTTTAATTTCAGCAATTGCGCCACGCCAAGCTACTAAATCAGCTAAAAGTAGCGGGGCTGGCCCAAGCCAAGGTGCAAGTATCTGGCAGATACACTCGCACACAGCTAGAGATAGACATAGAGAGAGCGAGAAAGAGAGAGGTAGAGAGACAAAGGTTAATAACTGCCAGAAGATGATGCATAGCATGACACAGGCACGGAACAGTTGACAGTTGACTGGCAGCCTGGCTGGCTGGCTGTATAGCTAGATGGCTGGATGGCTGGGGGCAGGAAGGCAGCAGGTAGGCAGCGGGCCATGGATATGAACGCCATCGTTCCAGCGACTCGCAGCTGGCAGCCATTTTTATGCCCGTTGGCGGCCAAGGTGGAATTTGGCCAAGTTTTGCATGCCCAGCGCCGTTTCCCCCGTCCTGTGTTTGGCCGCCGTCAGATGCGCGATAATCGCAACTTCTGCACCTTCTACCTGTCAGGCACTGCGCTGGCTCAGGTGTGTGCCACAGCCATATAGACAGCCAGATAGACTGACTGTACAGACATTTTCTCTCAATGTACTTCGCCAGTGAGCCAACCAACCAGCGAGTAGCGAACCGGGCCAAAGCGAAACCAACTCTTGCCAGCGGGGTGCATTTTCATTAAGAATGAGAAATGATGAGCAATCAATCATTGCAAGCGGAGGGTGTTTCCGAAACGACGGAACATTTTCCCTCTCACTCTAGAACTCCATCACTCTCTCTCTCTCTCTCTGTCTCTCGTTCTAGCCGCAGCTGGCTTGTATCTGTTTGATACAGCTTGTAGATTGATAGCATTACCTGCCTCTGGTATTCAGAAATGGCTCTTTCCAGCTAACTCACCTCGACTTCCATGTTGCCATGTCTCCTCCCTCTATAGTTGTTGTTGTGACCGGTCAATGCTTCACATTTGGTATAATTTACATCTTCATTTTTGTAGTTTTACTAGTTTCCATTTGGCTTGCGGGTTGCCGCTACAATTGCTTCTCTTTTACTCTTTTTTTTTATTATCGCTCCTGGTGCGATTTGAATATATTTCACACTTGATTTGTGGGCCGAGCCAAGCGAAACGGCGGTCAGTCGAGGGCGGCATCGGATATGTCCGCCAAGCGAGAGCTAGGAATATTCTCGGAGCAAAGACACGCAGTCCATGTGGACGGAAATCCAACTAAGTAGACTGATGATCTCGAAAATGTAGTCAAATTAACGCTGCATTCGAAATGCTCACAGAAGATAGAAGCAGAAAATGGGAAATTCATCTTAGGGAATTCAAATTAAGACTGTAATGTAATTTTCGGGATTGTTTCTTAATTTTCTTAATGAGCATAAAAGGTAGTAAATAAGTTGTGAGAGAATTTGGAATACAGTATTTTAAAAATAGTATTTTCATTCATTGACTAACATAATAACAAATTCCATGTCTCATAACTTGGTTGATTTAAGCCAAAACCCTATATTTTTTCATATTTATTGTGCATAATATATAAGAAGTTTCTATTTTACATTGTAATTTTAAGACTTAGTAACTGTAAGAATAAAATCTTCATTATTGACGAGTTTTGCATTATAGTTGTCTGAAATACTTTTTATATTTCTTCAGCTATTTTACTTTACAACTTTTACCAGTCTTACGCTACTCCTAACCTTCTCCTTTCTTCTGTCAACTTCACTCTCGTCTATTGATGATCCACCACTGTCCACTTAACTCAGTGGTATTGCATTGCCACTTCGTTGTAACGCTACTATTAGTTACATCTATTCATATATATATACTAGTCGGAGAAACAATCGCTGAGGTCACAAAGGAGTTAAAAGGGATTTCATTAAAATACCTCCTAATTTTGGTGTATACTATTCTAAACGGCCTCGAAAAGGTCATAGATACCACAGGAGCACACATTTTTAATAAATTTTAAGTTAGAATTGAAGTTATAATCATAATATTACCTTTAAGGGTTAAGCAAAATATTGTCAAAATACTGAAGCAGCTTATTGAACTTGTCTACTTTTAGTTTTATTTAAAAATAAATACAAATTCAATATTTGCAATGCAAAACTATTATTTTTCTAGTTTTATACATTATAATTAACTATAAAAAATAATATTAATAATTGTTTTCCCTTATAATAAGAAAAAAATGGAAAAAGGAACTGAGGCATTGATATGCTAAAATAGTTATGCCAATGATTATGATTATAATATAATATAGATATAATAATATAATCATTATATTTATAACTATATATTTTCTCGTACCAGCAACAAATTTAGCCGTTGGGTTTGCAGGTATTTAAGCTTTGCTTCTTTGGCAATCTAAGAGATTTACTCTATGCTGATACTCTAACTATTCTTTGTCATAATTTTACATTTTAATAGAAAAAATAATTACTTGCTACTAGTTTTGTAACTTATATACTATTATATATTATTTGGCTTAGTTTGCTGCCTATCAATTGAATATTGCCTTTCCTCTCTAGTGTAACACTGCTTTCCATAAGATCAGTTATTTTCAAACATAACTCTTTCAACTTTAAATAGAATCGAATTGCATTTAAATAGAAAAGAATTGAGTTTGAGTTAGTATAAGTATTTTTATGAGTCGCCTATTTGGCCTGCCTTGAACTCTTACAACGCTCGGTTATTGTCTTTTATTAACACGATCTTAAGTGGTTTCACAGCTATTGAGTGGACGGACACATTAAGCATAATGCATTTTATAGCCGTGATCTTTCATCGATGGGGCTGAGATGCTGTTTCATTTATTCAAATTTGCTGCTACAGTTATCATTCGTATTGACGATCGTTATTATCGAACAGTCAACGACATTTCCTAAAGCATTTTCAAACTTTTCAGTTTGAGATGAAATGAAATAAATAAACAACAAGAAATAACAACAACTGAGAAACATTCTCAACCGTCGACATTTTTTTCCAGATTGTTTTTTGTCTTTGCGTTAATTTATAGTCTCTGATTGGGGCGTTATTCTTATTGATCCAGGCCATAAATAAGCGGAGCCTCTGACATGCCACATACATTACCAACATTTTAGCGTTTGATTTGTTATTTATCATACGAACGAGACAGAGACAGACCGAGTGAGAGTGAGCGAGACAGAGATCAAATAGAGAGCGAGAGGAGAAGAATGAAGCCAAGTGAGAACGGGCCGGCAATTACGATGACGCCGCTGACGATGACGGCGAATCTGTTCGCATCTCATCGGATCGGATCGGATCGGATCTGAGCCCCATCGACTGACTACTTGGGCCGCTCGCTGTTTTACCTGTAAAACTAGTTTCCATTTTGAGCAGTTGCTGTTGTTGTCGTTCGATCGTTCTCCGGTCTTTTAGCGGTCTTTTTTATACACATATATTTTTGTTATTTTTTCCCGCTGCTTTTAATGATGAAATATACATTTTGAGTTTAATATATCAAATCGAATGGCGAACGTTAATTTGCGAAGCGAAGCTTTTAATATTGGATATATATATGTTTTTTTCTGTTGCTTTGCATGTTTTTGGTTTTCTTAATTTTGATTTATTTCATTTTGAAATTAAAAACCAATTGAGTAACGAACTGTCGATCTCATCGAGCTCGACGCATTTTTAATTCGTTTTCGACTGATTCCAAATATGGACAGCGTATATGAGCATTTTGTATATTTATTTAAAGTAGCCATTTGGTAGCTCGTTTAGTATGCAGAGCCGCAGCTAATAAGGTCGGCTAAACCGTACCCAATCAAACTCGAAAGGGGGGCCTCTCCATGTTCCACTGTGCGTGGATTTTGAGTGATTAATTAAAATTATGCCCCGAAAGCAAACTAATGAGTTTAATACGACAAAGTCCATTAATTAAAGACGAAACGTGTGGAAAGCAGCAGCAGCAGCAGCAGCAGCAACAGCAGCAGCGAAGACGACTCCGACAAAGTTGACATTAAGGCATCATCAAGCAAAAGGCAACCAGAGCCGGAGTCCGGGGCAGAAGTCGTGTTCGAGGCGACCTCTATAATTAAAGCTCTGAACCTAAGACAAAAGGCGTTGCAGGCCGACGCCGACGAGCGGAGACAAAAACAGTGAGAACATTGCAGTCGAGAGTATCCGACTGCACAATACTCGTTCACGCTGCAACAAAGTTTAAGAGGAGATAAATGTATACAGTCGATTTCAACTCTAAAGCTGTTGCAGATATAGAATTTTGTTATAAGTTAGCAAGTTAACCAATATACTCTTTATTGGTTGTAAGCAAGTACAAAGAGGCAAGCGACAGCAGAGCTTCATCATCGCCTGTCCAAGAGGAGGAGAGAGGGAAATGGAGACGCTCAGACAGAGATGGAGATGGAGACCCAAATGAGCGTTGATGAGTTCCATTTAAATAAAATCTTGATCGGCAACCAACGGCGGCATCCGTTGACTGCTCACACACACATACACACATACATATATACTAGAGTCTAATATCGTCTAGATTTATCCGATAATTTATGAAACATAAATAACCAAAACAAAAATACAAATCATTTGTGCGATGACAGTTGCTGCGTCTGTTATTTCCAATTCGAGATTCGAGACTCGAGACTTGAGACTTTTAACTGACCCACGGCGTGGCGATGGCGGCAAATATTTTAAAATTGATTCCATTCGGTCGTCGTGTTGACGGCATCTGCGAGTCCAGCTGACGACTCCAAACTGTTATTATTGGTCAGCCTGATCAGCTCTTTCTCGGATCGTTTCATCTTCTATCTTCAATTTATGTAAATTACGTATTGAACAAGGAAGTCACTCACAGAGCTCGGAATATCGCATGATCGCTCAGCTAGTCCCAGCGCAACGAATTATGAATTTACGAGTCTTTGAGCCATCCATAAAAATGTTGTTTTTTTTCGGCTTTTATTTATTATATTTATGCACATTGAATATAATTTTGTGGCTTTGCTGAGCAATCTTGATGAAATGCCGCTGATTAGTTGCTGAGTGAGAGTTGGAAATTCCAATAGTTTTACAAGCTGACTTAAAGCTTTCGATTGTTAAGAGCTCAAGCACTAATCATTTCAACTATTTCAACTGCGTGGGCAACGTAGAACTTTCGGTAATTAAAATTAAAAAAAAAAAAGAATATTTATATATACATATATATTTTTCTCTTGATTGACAACTGTTGTTTATGGCATCAAGCTAGTTTCTTGGCAGAATTGATCGTATTATTCAGTAGGGCTCTAACCCTATTTCTGATGACCTGTGTGTCAACGCATACTCAATTTGTCTACGTTGGCTACAATAATTAAAACTTAAATCATATCTTTTGACTCTTTATAATTCTATTAGACAGGAAGACTATAAAACTATTAAGCTTCAAAACTTACTTGACTTTAAGCATATAAGACATATGTCTACATTTTACTACAAAGATCTTGATACAAGATCTATCATCAGTTGAGTCTATCAGGCACGCTCTTATGACTTTAAGCTGTTGTCCCAAGACTTTAAACGATAAGTATAAAGACTAATTTAAGCTTCAAATTTCAATTTTAATCAGGATATTGACTAGTGGCTTGATATAAAGTCGAATGCTGATCGAAAACGTCAATAATTTGTAAAAAATCCAGTATCTTTAAAAAATTAAATATAGATCGTTTGTATATGTGTCTAGATATGAACATATATACATATTTTCAACGGCAGTGATTAATATGAATTTAAAATAAAAGTGTGCTTAAGATATTTGTTTTACTTTTTAAACAAACGACACTTGATGTGAGTTACGCGACTCTATTATAATCCATTTATAAAAGTATTATAAAAGTTGTATAGGAATAAATGTACTTATGCAGCTGTCGTTAAACAACCTGACTCAAGAGTTAGCCGTTGAGGTAGGAAATAAAAACTGTTGCGAGTTGCAACTCAATTGAAATGCAGCAGCTTTGAGTGGGCCAAAATGAAATTATCAAAGCCCAACTGACAACTACCACAGGAATAGACACGAACAGGGACGCGGACATGGAGCACGGATACCGTTGTGGCCACACACACACACACGCATACACTCTTTAGCTGCAGCTGCAAATGTCACCGGCTAGGCACGCACTTTGACACACGCACTTTTGAAACAGGTGCGCCGAAAGTTATGTGGCAGGGGTAATGGGAGAGGGGAGGCAGGTGAAGGCTAGGCCAGCAGGTGATGTATGAATTGCTTTGAATTTAGTTGTCAAAGCTGCGCTGCTGCAAGTGCGGGCTGGTTTGTGGTGCGTGGGGGTGGCTTCGACTCATAAATTGTTAAAATGTGTCAAAGTGGAACAAAACGCAGCACAAAAGCGACAAAAAAAAAAGAAACGACAGCGCGAAGCAGACCTGACAGCAAAATGTGGCCAACAAAGCGGACAGTGAACAGCGACAGGCAACAGGCAGCAGGCAACAGGCAACTGGCAACAGGAAAGGGCAGAGCAAAATCAAAACAATTGCCATACAAAAGCGAAACGTGTTTGGAAAATGGTGCCCCAATACCTGCCACACAGCCCCCGCCACCCCAACCCACCCCACACGCAGACCCAGACCCAGACTCGACCCACTGTGGCGGCCAAGAGGCCGACGCGACGACGAGAGAGCGACATGTGCGTTTAATTTGCAAGACACATGTTCGCCTGGACCGAGCAGCAAGCCAGTACCCCAGTACACCAGTACGCCAATGCGCCAGGTAACCCAGTAACTGGCCTACAATCCATGTTCCCACCAACGCACACTGGAGCAAAAATTACTAATTAGCTAGCGAAAATCAGTTTAAGTAAATTTATATTCACGTTTAAGTATTAAGGAAATGTTTAGCTTATATTATTTATTTATTATAAATAATTCCTTTTTAAATTTTATAAATATAGTAAATTTTAAGTAACTTAATATATATTCACATTTAAATTTTAAAGAAATACTCAGTTCTTAATATATAATTTTTTTATAAATAATCATTTTTAAACAATATATTTGTGAATCTTATTTATATTGAGTTTATATTGAATTATTGTTTATAAATAAAATATTTCAAATTTTCTTACTAAATATAATATTCCATTTAAATTAAATAAATATATATAAATATTACTTCTATAGAACATTTATAAAAATTTTATATAAATAAGCACATAATAAAATATATTTTACCATTTTCAAAATATACTATACTTCAAAATTACTTTATTTCAAGCTCTATTAAGTCCTTAAAATATTTTCATTTAAACATTTTTCAGTACATAAACTAAAACTGGAAAATTATTTATTTAATTGGTATTACCATAAGTTACCATAAATCGAATTGCCTTTGTTCTACTGTGCAACGCCATTAGATAGCAGAGCTCAGTTGCAGAGTCTCGGTTGACGTCAACGCAGCCAGTTGCATGTTGCAGTTGCAGTTGCCGTCGCTGTCGCCGCGATTTGTAGCCAAGTCGGAAAATTCATGTTCCCAACAAATGACACCTTCATGTGCACTGCACACACTTTCCCTCCCTCCCCACCAGAGCACCCTCCCTGCTTCCCTCTCCCTCCCCCCTGCTCTCATAACTGGTCAGCAGCCGCTGGCCGGCCTCAACATGTTGCCAATTTGGTCGCTTGGCAACGGCCGCTCATTGTTTCAATGGACATTTCAATGCTTCCTCCACCTTCTCCTGCACAGCAGCTGCCTCCTCCTTCCCCACCTCGTCCATCCACGTGCGAAGTTGCATGTTTTTCTAAAAACTTTTTCGCTGCTGCCTTTTAAGGCCGACACTTTTGCTCATTGCGCCCACCAACGCCGGACAGCATTGCCAGCCCTGTGCTGCCCGCCCCCGTCTTGGCAGCTTCTACGGCTTTTGTCTACGGCTGCTTCTCTCCGCCTCTCTCGATCTCTCTCTCTCTCTCACTCTCTTAGCCAAAACGCGTGAATTAACCTGTTGCATTAGCTTGGGTCTGGCACAGGCTGGGTCTGTGGCCAGGTCGCCGCAAGAGGCCAACGCATTGCCTTATGGCCATTATAATTGCTCCTCCCCGGCGGAGTGAGAGGTGTCTGTGTGTGTGAGTATATCGAGTACGTGTGCCAAAAGGAAGCAGCTGCAAATGCCCCAATTCAAACAAAAGCAAAGCTCAGGCAACTAAACAAAAGTTTACAGCGATTATTAAATAATATCAAAAGCGAACTTTAATATTAAAAGCGAATAAATGTAGTACAAAGTTAATATATTACAACAATTATTTTGGTTACTGTAATATAATATATAATTTACAAGCAAGACAACATTTTGATAGGCAAGGAAAATATTTGACTCTGACTTGAGCTAGATGAAAATTTAGTTATTTTTGAGCAATGAACAGACTAAAAATTCTTGACTCTGGCAAAACTTAAAGAGACCTTAGGGACTTTAAGACCTTAAGAGACTTTTTAAAAAAACACAAATAGAAATATTGGGAGAAAAAACTCTGTTGTGCCTTGATTCTTATAGAAGCTCATCTCTAACTTCTAGATCAAGTCTCTCTCTGTACCAAATCACATCTCTCACTCTATGCCAAATCATGTATATACTCTGCTTTCAATTAGCAAGATTAATAAATAAAATATTATAAAATTATATCATTGATCTTTCGTTTTTTTATAACCTGAATTTAAGTAGACATAAGAAGAATATTAATATAAATAGTCAAAAATTATTAATCTGCAGTTAGTTGAACCTTACCGTTAAGCATTTATTACTGCTCGTTTGTGCGATGAGTAATGAATGAAAATATTTTATAGATGTCATCTTGGCCAATACCAGAAGCATTCACTTCACACTCGACTGAGCATTGCTTAGCGGCTTTTTAATATTTTGCGCACATGTTTGTTAAATAATTAAAATATTTGTGCGGGCTAATGAATTTGTTTACATGATCGAACGGTGCAATTTTTCATATCCCAGTGGAAAATCCAGTAGATCGAAGAAGTTGAAGTTGAAGTTGAATTTGGCGCTGCTGTAGGAGATGTTGGGGGGCTCTGCATCGCTGCATCGCTGACTCGGGGCGTCCATTTGAATGCGAAAAATCGTTTAAATCACACTGCAAAAAATGTGGACAAGAAACCGGTTGTGGTGGCCGCAGCAAGTGCGAGTGGAATGGCGAATGCTGAGCGCAAGCGCGAAACAAATGTCAGAGGCAGCGAACATCAATCTCCAGCTACAGCTCCAACTGCAGCTCCAACTTCAGCTCGAGCTCCGGCTACAGCTCGAGCCACATGGCCAGCCGCATGGCCGCATGGCAACGGCAACCATTTGGTCTCTTGGCTGTTGGCTGTTGGCTTTGGGTGTGCAACGAGTTCTTTGGTGGCCACAAAAGGAAAAGCGACGCAGCCCGCAGCAGAGGACGGGGCAGTGATGGAAAACCGGCTAAAAGGTGGCCAAATGCGTTTTTTTTTCGTTGTTGTTTCTTGTTGCTTTTATTGTAGTATAGTTGTTGCGGTTGAGAAACTACAGTTGGGTTCATAACCTCATTTCAAATTGGCAAACAGGTGCGACACAGATCCCCAACAAATCCGACTAAGATGTAAACAGACTGCTTGAAATAAGGACTGTATAGAGCTGCTATTTGTAATAATAATAATGCATTAGCTTTAGCAGTTGGAGATGATTGATAATAAATGTTAGTGAGTTGCAGCTTCAAAGTATTTAAAGGATTTTTGGGAGCAAAGTGCTATAGATCTTGAGATAAAAATTCACTAATACTAATAATAATATATAATATAGCCTATGACTAACTATTATTGGATACTTTGAGGACCTCTAGAATATGACAAACTCAGGCAATATTTGTATATATATTTCTTTATAACTTCGCCTGTGCAGGAATCGATAAATTTCCTTGGTTTTTTTTTCAGAAACTCGACTTCATAAGTTTTATTTGTATCATGAACCGTTATTCATCACGTTGCATTGCACAAGCTGTCGATAGTTGTTCGCATTAAATGCCGTCTGTTTTTTATGGTTTAGACCTCGACTAAATTGCACCTGTCATGCAATCGCAATCGCAATTGTGCTGGCTGCACCTCAACCCCCTCTCGAACTGTCTGTCTGTAGTTAGTAGCCGGCTACTGCTTTGTGTATACATATATCCATCAAGAACCCCACCAATAATATTGACTACTCCACATTCGATGCCCGCTGACCATTCGGCTAGCAATTCATGACATGAGTTCAATTTGTGACAATTATTGTTGCAACATTTCAAATCGTTTGCATTTGCATTCGGCCTCCGGCGGCCTCCGACAGTTGTGCGATTTTTATCGTTTTTTCATTCGATTTGATTTTTTACTCTCTACATATATATATAGATTTATATATATATATATAAACACATGCCACATATGCAAATGGTCGAGTTGTTGTTGCTTTTGCTGTTCCGGTGTTTTTTTTATTAAAAATTAATTGTTGTGCATTTTTCAAGCTCAAGCAGAAAAAAACACGCATTAAAATTGGGCGTTGACTAATAATTGCATTTTTATTTAATTTTATTCACCGCATACGCTCTTAATTGAAATCATGAAAAATTACTAGTTTTTTCTTCCATATTAGATGAGGTTTAATCAAATCAATAAATTGATTCTCATAAACTTTTAATATGATTAGTTAGAGTTAAGTGAGCATTAATATGTTTTGATTTATTGCTAAATAGCATGTATTTTTGGTAATTTTTTTCTGTTACTAAGAATGTGTTCTATTATTGTTATCATTTATTCAATGACTTAAATTTGATTTAAAAAATTCTTTTACTCTTTTTGTCTTTGAACGAATTTTACTATAAATTAAAATTTTAATTTAAATAAAAATTTTCTTAAAATTTTTGTATCTTTGATTGAATTTTACTCACTTCTTTTGTGCATTTTATTTATGAAACATTTCTTAAAAATAAATTAGTATGCTAAATTTAAAATATTTAATTCTGTAAGTGACTTTTCAAAATAAAATCTATTAACACTTAGCAAAATATTGAATACAAGTTTTATATTCACTCAAGCTTGATATCATGATATTTTCCCCGATATGCTCGAAAATATTTTGTTTGATGAACTGACTGAAATTTAAATGTCGAAGCAAACTAGACTATAAAACATGAAGAAAATGTCTCGGATTAACAAAATCGGTATATTTTTGACAAACGCATGAAAAACAGTTAATCTAAGATCCATTTGTCAAAATTTAGGACACTTTTGACATGAAATTTGGTTAAAACTTGAACCCCGTCAGAAACACTTGTAAAGATACTTTTATACTAATATTAGCAAAGAGAACTGTTTAAAAGTGAAACCTAAAGATTGTAAAGCATGAGAGGGAAATGGGATAGTTTTTCAGTTCTGCAATATATAATTGATTTATGCATTTAAATTTAAAGCATTATTTAAATATTTTGTTAAGTCAATATAAAATATATATATATTTGTTTGGATAATACCGACTGAAAATTTGATCACACATAAGCTACATTGTAAAGCTTACTTTCAAAATGAGCTGGAAAAAGATTTTTTGAAAACTTAGGCAAGAAACTGTAGAACTTCAGATGTAAGCATATATAAAGGATTCAACTAATAACACTGAAAGAAGTGGTTAGGCTTATCTAAAGTTAGATAGGGGAAACTGAGTTTTAAACTTTTTCCAAACAGGAAAAATAGTATACATATACATATATATACACATATAGCAGTCTGAAGAGCTTTTAGAGTACAAATTTAAGCCCAAACAATTGCATTATCAAAATGATCCAGATAATACCAAGTTATATATAGCAGTTATAGGACAAATAAGGGAAACAATTATTGTTGACAAAACAATTATTAATAAATAAAAATTAGTTTGAGCTAATTGCAAATATTGTAAATCAGCGGGAGTTAAGAGATATTTTAGCTGATTTTAATTAAACAATTTATTTGATTGTATTCTGGGGCGGGTGTGTATTTTGGATCAATATGCAAATATTTGGATGCCTCTCTGGACGCAAGTGGCCCCGATAAAGTTTCACATGTGGCAGCCTCGGTCGCCCAATAAAATGGGTAATTATGAAAAGCCTTATGATTTTCTAAACTCACTGTAAATATTGCAAGCGGAAGGCGATCATAAAACGTAATCACCCGCAATATAAACACACGCGTAAATTTTGAGTTAATTAAATGTCCAAAGTGAAAATCAAGCGAGATCTTGCGAAACAGCAGCAGCTCGCCAGCTGAGGGGGAGTCTCGGGTTACACATCACAGATCTTGGGCAAATATCAGCTGTGCCTAATTGGAGCCCCATTTGCCGATCGAGAGCCACCGAACCACCGCCAATCCACCTGGTCTCTGTGTACCGTCGCCGTCGCGGCGATAGCGATAGTTCATTTCTTAATTGTTCAGCCGCCGCCACAGACAAACAATAATTGCGTTCGTGCTGAAGATAAAAATGTATCCGGTAGATAAATGCCAGGCCCAGGCAAATTGTTTGCTCTTTTAACAGAAACGCTGCCCCCAAAAAGAATTTCACAAACAAATAACGAAATTTATTAACTCTTGAGTTCAAAAGAATTGCTGCGCATTTCCTCAATTCCTTTGACAATTAATATGTATTACATATAACCCACACCCGCGCACTTCTTTTACTTCATAAGTAATCATCACACTGCCACAGATCTGCTTAGTTTCCTTTGAATCCCTTTCGGGGCCTCGTAACTCTCGGCGAGATCAAAGGCCCGGCCGGCGACAAACCAATCCGAGGCAATTCCGATTGAGATTTGAATTCGAATACTCTGCACTTGAGGCACTTGAGAATTAAGTTCGATTTGTCACTGTTTAGTCTGGAGCTCGACTCGCACAGCACTCGACAAAGTGTTGCCTAATCGCCTGCTGATTAGAAGTAGCTGACATTTTTCCACAGTTTTCCCACAGATCGAAAAGCAATTGTCTAGACTTTTCAGATCAATCGAATTATGAGCAACAGCGTTTGGGCTTGGTCGTTGAAAACGGATTTGCATAAGCCAAATCTTAAGCACAATTACTAACAACAAGATACAAATATATATATATATAATATATAGCTATGTGGCTGACGGCCACTCCCCTATTCTACGCCCGGCTAGTCCATTGGCCCGTTGCAACACGTCAGATATTTTCTTGTTGCTGGTGTTGTTATTGTTTATTTTATGACTTTGGGGAATTATGTTGCACGTCCAATGCTAAATATGTTCAAAAATCTCCAGCACGACAAGTTACATGCATCAAACTGCCTCCAACGACAAACGAATGCCATAAAATCACAGCGTCCAAGAAGGCGGCGAACCAGAGGAGCTTGCCTGGGGAGGGGCCTCTGCAGGGCACGGCAGAGGTAGCGCATTTTAAATGCACAAGCAACAACAACAACAAAATAAAAAGCAGAGAAAAAAAACAACGACTAAAAAACAACTGCCACAGCCTCAAAGGCAACCTGTTGCATAAAACGCACACAAACAGAAAAACTCTTTTAAAATGCATTTCATTATGTAGTCGAAAGCCAGGCGACAAGTTTGTCGATAACGAGAATCGTGAGATTGAGTGACTCAAATTTAGATTTTCAAATAACTTTTATTTCTCATTTATAATTATTCTCTATTTTTATGTATATATCATAAGTAAGGAGTTTTTAGTTTGGAAAAATAATAAAATAGTCGTATAGTTTATATCAATTACATAACTACAATAGAATCCCATTCATTTTAAGTAAAATGCATAATCTATTTTAAATTTTGTATTTAATACAATTGTAAGAAACGTTTTAGTTCTTCTGATACAACTATATATTTTTCTACATAGATATAGATGATAATAATGATTTTTACAGCTTTCTGCAAGTGTATTTAAGAATAAATGAAAATCTTCTTCGATTCCTTTATATGTATGTGTATAATTATAGTCAAGAACTTATAACCGAATCGATCTAGGCATAGCCCTTCGTGTCTATATGTATATGAGTTTCTATAAGATGGGTAAAGCATATCATGCTTGTAAAAATACATAGGTATAGAAGCAGATTCGAATGATTGGAAAAACTAAACAGAGTATATTCAAGTCACTCTTGGAAAATAAAGCAGAGTATATTCAAGTAACTTTTCTTCACCTACATGGTATCCTTAAGTTTTTAGATCACGTGTTGTATCTGTCGTTTTTTTATATCCCTATTTTTTCAGCTAATAATTTATTTCTTATAATTTTAATTAAAATTCAAATTCTTTTAAAAATTTAAAAATTATCCTTCATTTACTTTGACAGCTCGATTTTGTCTCTGACATTTTTGTCTGGTGTTCGCACAAATCGAGCAGAGCAAGAACCATTTGCACTTTAGCCTTCGCAGAGCCAAAACCCCTGTCTGTGTCTCCAGACCGAATCCCAATCCCAATCCGAATCGGATTCCCAGTCCAAGTCCCAGTCCCAATTCCAATTCGAGTTCCAATTCCCATTCCAAAGTTGAGGCTGTGGTCACATTGTCCGAATCAATTGTGGGAAACGCACAGAAATAATCTGGAGACTGTGTGTGAGTGTGTGGGTGGTTGGCATTGCCCCCGCGCGATGTTTGTTGCTGTCAATTAATACGCAGCGGCCGCAGGAACTGGAACTGGAACTTGTTGCACATAGCACGTTGCACGTTGCACAAGTTGCAGTTGCAGTTGACTTCAAAAATTGCATTGTAGGCTTTGGCTCTGCGTCGCTCTGCCCGTTGGCTGTGCCACTTTTCGTCGTCGTCGTCGTCGTCGCCGTTTCTGACACTCACCGCGGCTGCCTTTTTAGCCAGTTTCTCCCTCAGTCGCTGCCCCTGTTACAGTCGGTGTCACAACTCCCTGCCGGCTCTGCCTGTGCCTTCCGCTTCAAGTGCACATGGATCAGGGGCAGCTTCGACAGCTTCGCGATAGCCATTGTCCAAGTTTGCGCGGCAAACTAACTGGGCTGGGTATCGCTCTCTGGCAGCTCCCATAATAAATTGACAGCCCCAGCAGCTGCGGCGAGTGCATAAATGAATGAATGCCCAAATGACGCGCTGCAGTTGGCTCACTTCCACGCCTCCTTCAGCCAATTTTGCACTTGCAGATACATTTGTATCTGCAGCTCGCGTGCTCTTGTGGCATGTTTTCTCTTTGGTGGTCGTTGCAGAATATCTTTTACATCTCATATTAATTAGCTTAATATTATGGTTACAATCAGACTAGGTGTCTTTAATATATATTTATATAATGTATAAACACTTTTCTTTAACACGATAACATTTTATAAAGGAAACTGCTCTGCTTTTAACTAGAAATTCCAAATAAAGTTGACTAGAAAAGCTTTTAATTTATGTTCTACTATTTATATTTATTTTTTATTTATTTAAATTATTTAAAATTTATAAATACAATAAATATTTCTACAGATCTCGGTTCGAGAAGGGATGCCAACTTCTCCTTTACTACAAATTGTCTTTTAGGTTTCTTGATGTCTCTATTTCTTTACTGATTATAATATTTTTTTAAAACAAATATTTTATATTTAATATTGTATATATAATTTTAATTATATTCTTGATCAGGACTACGAACTGAGTCGATTTATCCCTGTCCGTCTGTCTGTCCGCGTCGATCTCAAAACCTAGAAGAGCTGGAGACCTGAAATTTTCACGACTGCCCTCCTACATAGAGCTCAGATCAAGTTTGATTCAAATAATTGATCTTTATTCGTTTCCATGACATCAATTAAAAACGTTGTCAAGATTCAGTTTTTTGAGCATATTTTTTACATCTTTTAAGCTAAATCCACCAAATTTTGATTAAGCTTTTTCTATTAGAAACATAGTTTCGATTTTTTATATATTTTGGAAATAAACTAATCAAAGTTCACTTGTAAATATGGCAACTATTTTAAAAACTTGACTTTCTTTGGAGTTATGGCACATTCAATAAAATAAAAGCATTCAATGCTGAAAATTCTAGTTCTTAGATTTTCCAATACCAACTCAATTTCTTCTGTTTCCGAACTGAATCAAAATTCAGGCTGATCAATCGAATCGCAGGAACAATTAAAATAATCGAAATAGCAAAAGTTGTCTATAAAATATTTAAGCTAATTACTTTAAAGAACCTTAAAGAACTGCTCTGACCTTTGTTTTTTTGCTCCTTAGCTGCTGCGCAGAGTAAAGAATTTGATTGCCTTGTAGCTGTCAGGTGAACAGCGCGAGGGCGACTTCAAGTGCATCATCAGCGGCAATCAGGGCAGCAGTCGAAGCTCGAGATGGCGGCGACTGCAAATTTATGTGCGCGGGCAACTTGCGACGCCAAACGCCGCATGGAGGAAGCCCAGCCGGAGCTTGGCGACGGGAACTGCGACTGGGACTGGGACTGGGACTGCCTCCCACTGTGCACCTTTGGCGCTTCTTGCGCTGGCCGCTTGCTGCGCGAAGGTGGCAATGATGGCAGCAGTTGCTCAACTGTCAAGTTGTTGTTGTTGCTGTTGCTGTTGCTGTTGCTGCTGCGCGTTGATTCGTCGTAATTCATGCGAGGCAAACCACATCACGTAGCCGAAGCACAACAAGTGGCCTGCAACTCTAAATGTATCTGTATCTGTAGCTGATGTGTGTGCGTGCAGCTTCCATGTTTATGGCTGCCACTGACGTTGACGATGCAGATGAAGATGAAGACGAAGACGAAGACGAAGATGGAACAGAAAACGAAGACGTGAACGTGGACGTGGACTTGCCCGCAGATGATAATGATGTGTTGCCCCTGCAACACACACACACACACACCCATACACGCATATTGAATGCTGCCACATTTTGATTGCGTGTTTGTGTCCCAAGTGGAGTGGCATGGAGTTCGAGATGCAGTCGACTACCTGCGCATCAATCGGCCATAAATTAGCATTTGAGTAAATTGGTTAAATTCGTTATTCGGAATTAGGATCCAATGAGCTGACGTTGCAGCAGCCCGCTGTTATGCCTCATCATTCCCACTCCTTCGATGTGACTCTCTCTTTCTCTGTCTCTCTCTGCCTCTACCTAGCCTTCTCTTTCCGTGATTCGACCAATAACTCGCCTCTACATGTGAGCAGCTCCCCGTGGCCAGTGGCTCAGCGCGAACTTGTTTATTTTGAATTTTTTATGTTTAATTTCGTGTTATTGATTGATTTATTTTTATTGTGCGCTTCTTAATGGAGAAAATGTTTGGATTTCGATTCGCCAGACTCTCTATGCCTTTTTCTCTCAGCTCTGTTTTTTTGCAGCATCAGCAGCAGCACTGTGAAAAATTACAGCAATTAATGAAGTCGTGAAGGCTTCTTTGGCAGCTCTCGTTGTGCTGGGCATCTGCATCGCATTCGCATCTGATTTTGGAAAGCAAACTGAAGCGACCAAGTGGCAACTCAATTGAGCAAATGAAAGACATCCATAAGCTGCATATTAATTGTGTTGAAAGAAAGCCTTTTTCTGAGAATCTTTTACTTTTTTAATTGGACATTTTTACATACATTTATCTTAAGGCAATTCGATTGTTTGGTTGTTGTAAAATATAAATTAATTTATATATGTACATACTTTGTATTTAAATAAAAATAAGTAAAAACGTTGCAGATGGGGCCTACCGACTTAATAATACTCGTTAACTTTACAAAAACTCTTAACTTGGAAGACTCACGTAACATAGAAAAGGAAGCTGCTTAACGTAACGCTGAAAAAGGATCTTTGATCTTTTGGCAAAAAATACACTGAGTCTTGATATGAAGCTACTAATATATAAAGCCATAACCCATATGGACCTATGGAATTCAGATTTCGGGGACTGATCCTAATCCTGAAATTTCAAAACAAAGCTCTTAGAACATTACCCAATGCTCACCTACTCCAATCGAACTTGGAGATTCACAAGGAGCTCAGAGTAGCTTGGGTTCACAAGAAGATTCCCAGGATGACCAAAGCCCACCTGAAACGTCTGGACAGGCACATCAACCTCTTGCCAACAACTTCCTATATATATGACCCGCTGGACATTCCTCACCACAGAAATTTAACACTCAAACACCTTTTCAACCACACAGATAATACAATTTAAATGCCAACGCCCAAACTTACAATTTGCTGATTTTCTTAGACAGGTTGCAAATAAAAGCCAGACAAAAAAAAATTTTTATTCTATTATATATTCCAATTCTAAGATTTGGCCAAATTTGGCAACAAGCAAGGAGTTTCAAAGAAGAAACTAGTTACATCACAAATTTTGCTGAAAATTGCCTCGAGCTCAAAATCTGTAACTTTCTGCATTCCAAATGTCTATAACTTAGTTAAATAAAGTGTGATTTTCAAGAATGGTAGCCTTTTTGAAATTAGTTAAGTACACTTTTCCTTAATCAACCAATAAACATTTTTCACATTTAATTAAGAAACTCATAAAATATACAAAATTTAGTTTGAATCAATTATTTTTGAGGAACAAAAAAACAAATCCATAAATATGGAAAATGCTTTCAAAAAGACGTTGAACTCTTGAACTCGTGACGTCCAGCCGTGAACCGCATCAAGAAAACTTAAGAGCAATAATAACAACAATAACAACAACAACAGCAGCAGCAGCGAGAATCTCCTCAACATGCGGCTCAGTTTGAGGCCAACGAAAACATTTCAAGTTTCAATTCGAATAAATAAAAATTTAAGAATTCAATTTGAGAACGCAACGAATTTCAGTAAGAGCTGAGAGATCGAAGCGTCTGGGATTTAAATTGCGGCGGACTGCATAAATCAATCGAATTTATTGACCAATGACAAATGCCGCTGAGATGATCGTCAAGATGAAGAAGCTGTAAGAGAGGCAGAGGGAAAGGAAGGGAGCTAGGCGAAAATCAAAGAAGCAAACAATGCCAAAGAGACTTCAAGGCGAAATTCAAATTAAGAAAAAACCCGAGAAGCATTAAGAGCCGTGATAGGCGAGCAGGGATTAGGCGGGAGTGCTGCTCTGACTGAAAATCGATTAAAATAATGGAGAGGTGGGAGCTGCGATTGGAGCAAAGGAATGTCAAATGGAACAACAAAATGAAGGCCCCGACCCAGCGGAATGTTGGCAATAAAAATGATAAAAAACCAAAAACGGAATCAAATAATTCTCTGCTCTCGAAAGAGCTGGCGAGTCGGTCAGTCAGTCAGTCGTCGGCGGGGCAGCAACTGCGTCGCCCGTCTATGCCACAAATCAAACGCCAGCAACGGCTGAAGATTGCCGACTACAGACGCCCAGATGGAGTCTGTCCCCTCCCACCGTCCGTCTCCTTGGCTTGCAAATGAAACTTGGAGCTTGCACTGAGACAGAGACTGAGACTTGGACTTGGAGCTTGCAGTCAGTCAGCCCGCTGCAGGGCGTCCAACGCCAGCGTCATAATCACACGCTGCACTCTGGCAACTCCTCACAGCTCCTAGTACGCACACACGCACACGCACACATATTCATACAGACATCGGTCGATAATTATGACGGGAAATAAATTGTGTATGATTGCTTGATTGGCGATTTATTGACTCACATTATTGGAGCTGCTGCTGCCACTGCCACAAGCCGGCCCTGAATATGAATGCGAATGGCGAATGAGTGTGAGTGTGCGTGTGAGTGCGAGTGTGAGTGCATCCGTGAGTGTCCATAATCGATGCGGGCTTGACAGCGTATTTATTACAAAATGCGAATATATATTTTTTTCTTCTTCGTTTTTCCCTCTCTGCAACGAGAAGGAGGAGGAGACGCTCAATAGGTTGCTGATTGAAAATTGCGAATGTCTCAAAACCGGAAGCTATTAAGTGCTATAATTTAATGCCACTTTGTCGGTATGGGTTAAAGGGGGCACTCTATACGAGTATCAGTCAGTTGGATGTCAAAGAACTGCAAAGCTAGGAATAAACAGAAATACATATAAACTGAATGTTTACAAATTTTAAATTATATTCAGTAATCTTAGAATAACCAAATTTTCGTTTAAGAATTAAAAGAGTTATTAATATTGTTAAGACTTCTAAAATTTATATTTATGTTCTCTTTTATTTTCAACATATGAAGTCTAATTATTAAAAATATTAATTTTTTTAATTGAGTAGTTTTATTTAATATATGACAAAAAGGATAAATAACGATTTGTTCATGGCTTATGGCATTAAATATTAAATTTTATTATTTTTATTAAATTTAAAAAAATATATATATATGTTAAATATGTATATGAGAAAACGGGGAAATAACAAGTTTTTCATGGGCTTATCTATTTTTTGACATAAAATAAATATTTTTGTTATTAAATATATAATAAAAAGTTTAAAAAAGATTGAATAACTAATTGTTCATGGAAATATCATTCTTTATGAAATTAAATATACATTTTTATTATTCATTATATGAGAGAAAATTATAATAACAAGTTCTTTATGGGTGTATCTTATTAGGCAAGCAATGTTAAGGAATATATATAAACTAAAGAGTCGAAAAGGTCTTCCTCAATGCGTAACACAGCTTATGACAACATTTTAATACCCTAAATAAAGCCTAGAATTAATGTTGAAAACGATTGAAACAATTTTGATCTGTTTAGCATATAATATTTTATGATACTACATATTTATAATTTAAAAAATTATCAACATTTCAATTGTATTTCTGTAAACTATCTAGTATATGAAAAACTAACAATATTCAAAGAATATTTCTAGCTGTATAATATGTATTTATTCATATTTTAATATGTGAAACCGTCTTACAGACATTTCCAATAAAAAGTACTCAAGCATAAAATTTCAATTCATTTATTGGATAAAACATAACCATTTACAAATTTATGCAGATGCATTTGGCCATTGTTATGAAGCCTACCCCTTTTCATTCTTAAAGAGTCCAGAATAAATATCTCGTATGACATCTCGTTCTATTGTGAAAACCCACCACAAACGATTTCATCAAAAAATTGTCACACACGCTACAGTCATAACTCTTGAAGATGAGACAGTCGCCATTTAATTTCAGTTGAAATTTTGTAAAGCAATAAATGTTGACTGGCCAAGAGTCGAAGCCTGTCGCAGAGACCCTGACTTGAAAGCAAACTGGAAAAAGAAATGCGATTGAGAATGGGAAGGGGAACGGGAATGGGAATGGGAATGAAAACGAGGCATTCACACGCACATAATTCAATTGGCTCAAACAAAAGCACATTTAATTTTATTTATTATCGAGTGTGCGTGTGTGCGTGTGTGTGTGTGTTATCCTTTGAAAGAGCACTGATGAGCACTTGCACATGTGCGGATGCAGAGAGATATCCGTCAGATACTTTCACTCAAACGCGGACAAAGACTTGACGCGCAGCGACTGTTATCAGCGACTTCTAAAAGCGGGTGACGTAGGACTCGCACCAGGGTATGAGGGCGACATACATAAATAAACCAAATTGAAGAAAGAGAGAAAGGGCCTAAAAGGCGCAAAAGACGAACGAGAGAAATGTCAACAAATAAAGTGTGTGCGTAGATGGAATTCAGTGTTTGGCCTCGGGGACAGCGACAGAGCCGAATGACGACACATGCTGGTAACAAAAGATACAAAGATACACACGCAGTTAGTGAGTGTGTGCCTGTGTGTGCGCAATTTCATTGCTCGCTTTCAACTTTCGAATGATGCGGCGATAAATCAAGGATAATCTACTTTTCAGGATCATAATTTTTGTGTGAATTGACAGGCGCAGTGACAAAAAGAAAGCAAACTGACAGATTTATGTACGCACACGCACACGCATACCAAGAGATATGTGTGTGTGTGTGAGTGCGTGTCCCTTTCAGATACATTTCATGATGTCTGCCTTCGAACGGATATCAATTTCACATAAAACGCTGCCAGCCCAGCCGAGAAAGTGGATGATGATGACAGCCAGAGCTACAGAGCTGGGCTCTCGCTCCTCTGCTTGAGGGTGGGAGTAACCCTTATTTGACACATTAAATGTCATTTGAGCATGCGATGAACAAGCCAAATGGGCGGCCATCTTGCCGTATCTGTGTCTCTGCAAATGTATCTGTGTGCGAGTGTGTGTGTGTGTATTGGTCGCCACATTGGCATCCATGCGGGTCGTGCATTTCGAATGAGTCGCACGTTTCGTTTTGTCCTCCATTTATTGGCGACATTAAATCATTCTATCAATCCCAGGCACGAGCTCTGCCCACAGCTGACCGTCTGTTCCCATTCTGCCTCCCCTAAGCCCCCCGCCCCCCTCGCTCAGCCACTGGACAAAACTCCATTAGTCATTAATCGCCGCACTGACTTTAATGGCATTAAATAGTCGCAATTATATTTTAATGACATCCAGTCAAAGGAAGAAGCATATCTAGAAACCACCCATGTATCTCAGGGTGGCTTTTCCTGCTTTCACTTCTTTGCTCTTTTCTTTGGATTTAGTTAATTGCCAGCTTTTCCTGATTACCGTTTATCGATAAATGTTTCTGTTTCTGCCTCAAACTCCCATCCCTAAACACAACATATTTGAAAAGGTCATCAGAGCTTACAGACTCAATTTGCATATCATTTGTTGAACAAATACAAAACGTTTTCTATTTGGATTATTCAACAAATCGTTTCGGAACTTCTATTGTTTTGTAAAAGCCTAATAGAGATAAGCATAGATACTCGATTATATTAACTCCATTTAAGATAGGTTAAAAGAGAATTTTTTGTTCAGAAAATGAGCTAAATTTTTCTTGCAAATGCTAGTTTTTAATTATAAATAAAATACAGACTTTTATATACAAATAGTTGATGAAAAAGTATAGATTGATAGCTAGTCAAAGGTGTAATGGAAAAATGCACTGTTTAAATGTTTTCTCTTATAACTGCGAAAAAATCTTGGAAGGAGATTTCTAGAAAATCGATTTTTACTTCGTTTCAAGAGTCTCAAAACGCTTTTTTTTAGGCTCTTTGACTAATTTGATTGATTTATATAATTTATAAGAACATTAATAAATACAAATTTATCTGAATACATACTTTTATGCGATTCTCATTAACTTAAGTATATCCTTTTAAGGTTTACTATCTTTTTTTGTAATTTTTTTTCACAACAAACTTACCTTTAAGTCTTTTTGAGTTTTTTGCAATTTATTTTTAATTTCTTAATCTTATTAAAATAACCGTAACATACAAAGACTAAGATTTATTTAACTTTTTCAAAGGCTAAGAATATTTTCATTTTTCATGGACGGCTTCTTGAAGAAGTGCTTATAAAAATACAGATTTCTATTTACCTAAGTGCGTACTTATATGCGATTCTCATAAACTGAAGTATATCTTTTTAGTTTTTGGTAATCTTATTCTCACAACATACTTGCCTTTAAGTCTCTTCATAGTTTTTCTCTAATATATTCATTTCAACTCTATCTCTAGTTAAATGTTTTTTCCTTTCATTTATTCAAGACATCGAGAAAAGGTGCAGCATACTGAGACTAAAAATTATTCAACTTTTTCAAAAGTTAAAAACATTTATATATTTCAATTTACCAATAGTAAATATTTCATCTTACCTACCCTTTATTCGAAATTCTGAAAAACGAGAAACTGAGGATCGTTACTGAACGTCTTAGTGAAGCATATTTGAATTTGTTTATAAACTCCGCAACACCCAGAGTAAGTTTAAAGCAAAAAAAATTATGTCAATCACACGCTTTGTCCAAAAGTTAGAGCTTTTTAGCTGTGTCCCTTGCCAAAGTTTCACATGATAAGCAGTTGAGCTAAGTAAGTCTGATGCCCTGGAGTGAATTCGAGGAGTGCTACAGTGACAGAATATAAAATATGTATGTGTGGCATGAGGCATACGGGCATACTTGCCACATCAGACAAAAGCAACCCCTTCGCTAGATTTATGATGGGCGGAATCGTATGTGGGGACGGTGCGAGCGGACAAAAACAAAATCAAAAGCAACTAATCAAGTTTTGACAGTGGAAATCCACCTCGAAGTGCCAGCGGCGTAGTTCTGTGGCAAGGCCTACGTGCATTTGGGAGCCAGGGATTCGAAAATCGGGATCTCGGGATGATAATATCGGAGCATTGTCGAAACAGCATGGCGCTGCTTGTGTCTGATGTCTAATGAAATGGCCTCCATGACGAAAAACTAACACACACCCCGCATCGCAGCCAAAACTAACTCCCTCTCTTTCACTCTCTTTCACTCTCGCACATGCAGGCAATAAAACAATGTCACGCAATTTAAAGAAGAAGAAAAAGAGAAGGAAATGTCAAAAATTGAGTGATTTACAAGCGAGCCGAGCGGACGGATGGATGGCTTGAAGTTCCAATGAAAATAGAACATAATGAAAGGAGTTCATAATTTTGGGCAATATATTTTCGTCTCGAAATGTGGAAAATGCCGTTCGTGCGTGAGCGTAAGATAAGAAAGAAAGCGAGTGCGAGGCACTGTGTGTGTGCCCACAGGAGCCCCCTGCAGTCAGCGGCAGGCAACAAAATGCTGCAGTAAATTAGGCAAATTTACAAAATACTAAAACACAAAGAATAGCATAGAGAAAATAGAAAAGGACACACAGGACACGGGCGAAAGTCAGCGTTTAACACAAGGACAACATAAATCAGAGCCCCGACAAACACTCGTCTGCTAATTTGGCAGAACGAAGCGGATCGCAGCATCGCGCCGCATCCGTCAGATACTTTTGCGCAGGCGCAGCTGCAACAGCGCCCCATGTGGAAATATGAAAATTATGAACGCGATAATGATGAGCGATAGAGACAGAGAGAGAGCTCGTCAGATTTATGGCCTCGACAGCCTATTGAAATGCCATCGAGCTCTAATGCACTGGAACGAAGAGCTCGGACTTGGACTCGAACGAGGGCCGCCTTTTATCTGAACGCCCAGCATCGCACTTCAGAAATGTATTTTGATCTTCTTTCAGTTTTTTTTTGTTCTTTTTCTCAAATTTTTAATATTTTTATGACGCACATTTCCGTTGCCCGTCTCCTGCCCGCTGTTCGCCCTCTCGTTCTCGCCCGCTCTCCAAGTGAGTGACTGGGTTTCTTTCTGGCTGCCTCTGAGATTTATGCGTTTCTTCGATTATGTAAGCCAGAGTTTTTCCTTCGGCTCCGACGTAGAAAGTCAATTATCAAATTTATGGTTTTCTCTGGCCA
The DNA here is from genome assembly GCA_035045545.1 of Drosophila gaucha. Lineage (NCBI taxonomy): Eukaryota > Metazoa > Arthropoda > Insecta > Diptera > Drosophilidae > Drosophila > Drosophila gaucha. The sequence goes on from JAWNOY010000099.1 coordinate 6,736,888, forward strand.
TGAGACTTTTCCTTGGCGGCATTTTTTAATGGCTCTCATTCCCACATAGAATTTTCATTTGGACGCTGCGTGTTTTATAAATTCGTCGCATATGCTATTTAATTTTCTTGTAATTTTAAGTTATTAGTCAAAATTTTTGGTATTTCCAGTTTGCCGCTGACAGCCCTAGCCTGGCCTCTTTAATTATACGTCTTTAATCAGTTGCTGCCACAGACCTGGGTCCGACATTTCGGACAGTTTAGAAAATTAAAAATGGAATTTAATGTGTATCAGCAAGGGAAAATTTAGATTGGGCAACCGATAAAGATAATCGAAATATATTTTTTTATATATAATAAAGCATATATGTATGTGTAGCAATAAAGTATGTCTAAAATCCATTTTTCAAAGAAAATATGTCTACCAAAATTATTAAAATAGTTTTTCTAATAAACTGAATTATGATAAATGTTGCTCAAAAGTCTGCTAAAATTAATGCTAATTTATTTATATGATAATCGTAAAAGAGTTTCAGCTAAAAGAGTGAAAATTATATTTCGGGGGATGGGAAAAATATATATATATATATACATATGGTTTTTTGAAGAAAAAGATTATAAATCTAGTTCTATTGCGGAGATTGATGAAGATTTTTATAAAAATTAAGTATATTTAAGAAAAAGAAACTACATTTTCGATCCAGCTATATGTAAAGTAGATCAATGATGAAGAAATTAGCTCTAGGTCAGAAAACTGGGTAAAAATTTGATAGTTTCCAAATAGATCAAGATATTTCATAAACGTATAACAAACAAATTTAATTTTTGTCGGATATCTCTGTATGCTATCTGACTTATAAAATCGAACCGCTGAAAAGAGACTATTTCGTATTGAAAGTGAATAACGAACGAAGAAGCAAGTCTATTTTAACTCAGCTGCTGATATTGATCAAGATAATAAAATTTATGTGTTACAGCACCTTATAATTGACAAAGGAATAAAAATTAAGATAATTGCCATTAAAATTCTAGAATAAACCTTAGCTTATGAGCTATAAATATTATAATGTCATGCGCTTACATTCAAACAAAAAATACATAAAATATTAACCAAGCAAACTAAATCTATTGATTTTTCCTGTAGCTATATTAGCAATAGTTCTTTAAATCTAAATGTCTAACATTCTTTTTAATATTAATAACTTATTCTATGCCTTGCTTAGATTAGCACAGTAAATCTTTAACATTATTATAAGCGAAATATTAAAGAAGTTTACAAATTACGTCTGGGTAGAAATGCTATAACATTTTCCATGTTCCCATTTCGACGATTCGCTTCAAGCAGATAATCGAAACTCCCACGTTGACCACTTCCAGCGAGCATTGTTCAAGAATCGTTTTCTTTCGTCAAAATTAACGCAGAAACTTTTTAATGAAAAACCCGCATCAGCTCGTCGAAAATTCCCCCCCCCCCCCCACGCACACGCACAAGCACACACACACAGTAACAGCCAAACGGCAAGCACTTAGCAGAGTTTTCTTTCAAATCGCACAAGTGGGAAAGAGAAGCCATCAAGTTGGACAGCCAGCCCAACAACCCCACACACACACACATACACAAATACTGAGACAGCATTTCCATTCCATCATGGCCGACGACGACGACGAGGAGGAAAACGACGAAGCGCACGAGAAACAGCGACTGCCTGACAGTCTGTCAGTCAGTCAAGACGAACCAATGCAGAGCAGTTCGAACCCCGAACTGCGAACCATGGGGCAGGGCAACGGCCGAGGCCACGCTCGATGTGCGGGCTGAGTTCGAGGCGAGTAAAAAAACAACAAAAAGTCCTTTGCAACCACCATCCAAAGCGCTTTCTTGACAGCCAGCGCCGAAAAAGGACGAAGCGAGTGAGAGGGAAACGGGAAAACGGGAAAACGACCCTTATTTCAGTTGAGGATTCGAGTCATAATTCTTTTTTATTTTGTGACACGAATAAATCACTCAATTGTATAAAATTAAACGCAAAAAGGACGAGCCGCCACGGCCAAAGGACATAGGCCAAAACAAAATGGCAGCGCTGCAGTCGACGAATAAAATAATTCCGATTCGTGCGGCCGAATAAATCAAGAGATTGGACACAGATATCATAAAAATAATATCCTTTACTGCATCGTATCCTTTGCCGCGCTGCCAGACATCGCAACTTGACGGGTCTTTGGCCCGGGCCACATATACTTTCGTCTCGTCCTCGTCTTCCTCATTTTCCTCAACAGCCTTCACGGGGCGCAAATGAGCATTCGGCATTTAGCATTTAGAGCACACACACATACACATACATAAGTATAGAGAAAGTGGAGGGAGCAAATGTACACACACATAAAGACATATTTAGTACAACAGTGAAAGAAATTAAAGAAATTTTTAACAATTTTTTATGATTACTCTGGAAACTATATAATATTCCCAAATATTCAAAAAAATTATATTTTACATAAAACATTTTTTTTTTAAATATAATATTTGATATTTGTATTTATAATATATAAATTTGTTATATAATATAGCGTATCCATATTTAATCACTTTACTAAAAATCTTTTCACGGATTTGCAAAATAAAAAGTACGTTTCACCTGTTAAAACTCAGAGATACATTTTTGAATATTTTATTATATATAGAGAAATCCCTACATTTCAATTATACTGCGAAATGTTTCAATATATCACTTAAAATAAAACCAGAAGACATTTTTTTTATTCTATTAGCACTGCAGATCTATAGGACCTACTAAACATCTGAACTAAGATATAACTTTATAAAATTAAAGCAAGTAAGAACGTTGCAGTCGGGCGCAACCGACTGAGTGATACTCTGTTCCCTTACACTTTTGTTTTTGACTTGAAATTGTCACGTCCCCAAGAGGCGTATGTCAATAATTTGTGTATCTAAGGAGAAGGGTAAAAACAACGTACTTCTAAAATGTTTTGGCTCTAAAAAACTGTGGAAGGTATAGCTTTTACCGATTTTCCATGTAGCTAGCTATACATACCATATATTTTTGTGTAGGTGTGAAATGCACATTTATGTACTCCAAGTCCCAATTCTTCTTTTTCCCTTTTTGAATAAAAAGAAAGAAATAAAAGAAATTTTTTCCAGCATAGTTTATTTTAAATTTTATTTTTTTTTGTCTAGCAAAAATATTTATTTTTTTTATTTTACTTGAAAAATTCACTTTGTTTTTAAATTTATTATCACAAAAAAAATTGAGGTAGTACATTCATAAAGCACACAGAAATAAAATAATATTAATATTTTTTTATTGTCAACTTTGTTAATATTTTAAAACTTTTTGAAAACTTTTATTAGAGTATCTAGAGCGTCTTTGTTATTCGCATATTTTCTATTAAATTTAGTACTTTTTTTTCGATTGCCATTTTCTGGTGGTTGTTGTCTTCTCTCTCATTACTGACTGAGTGACTGTATGTGTGTGTGTTTGTGTGTGTGTGGCCATCACATGGCATAATAATTTGATTTGTGATCTTTGATAGCGAATATGAATTATAGAAGGTGCATGTGTATTTGGCTGGGGCTGCCAACTGCGTTGCCACAGCCAGTGGCAATGCCACGGCGACTGCGACGGCTGCTGCCACACAGCCAGTGTCAACGTCATTCAGCATAAACGAGCTGCCAGTCGGTATTTGTCCTGCCAACGTCCTGGCGTCGCATTTACAACCCTTAGCGCGCATAAATTACTTTTATTACCTGTCAGGGGTATTTGCGCACTCCTCGCACCACCCGCCCCTCTTCCAGCCCGACGATGTCGCTTTTTTTCTTCTCTCATTTGGCTTTTAGATATATTTTAATTGCATATCGCGCAATAACTATTTTGCACTCTCCGACAGCAGATTGAAGATATTTATTAATATTAGATGCGACAGACAGACACAAACAATGATATCGTCGGGCTTAGTCATACTCCCCCTTTCCCCTCGCCCCCACTCCCTCCCCATGGGCTACTTGCAGCGGGTCACATCAGTCGCATAATTCCGGTTCCATTAATTCTATTTTATTGCGTCACAGGTTTTTAGATGATGTTGCACGTTGTGGGGCATTGTTGTTGCTGTTGTTGTTGTTGTTGTTATTGTTGTTGTTGTTGTTGCTGCTGTTGCAAATGTATTCATATTTCACGTCATTCAAATGGTGTAAATAAATTTAAGATTTTTTTATCCTTTTGTTTTCCGACCCAGCTTTTCATTTGCACAGCTCAACTGGGAGTTAGGGTTAGAATTATGGACTACTTTTTTTGTCCATTATAGGATACAATTATTTATATGCCAGGGATTAGCGATATAAAAAGTGCATTAACTTATATCCTTAACAAAAGTATTTCAAAGAGTAGACTTACTTTTACTTTCTCTCTATATATCTATATATAGCATATCTGTAATTTATGAGATCTACCATATTCATAACTAGAGGGATTGGCTCTTCCGATTGTAAAGGATATAGATATAGTCTTCTCTGATTTGCCAGAAGAGATCAAGATTGACATATTTGATGGTTTTTGGGTCTCTAAGTGTAAAATTGTAGAAGATATATTATTTACCGATTTGCCACGCCCCTAATAAGCGTGGATATATAACTTTTTGATCGATCCTTGCCAAATTTCGATATTCTAGTTCTAAAGCTGTAGAAGATTTAGTTTTTCCCGATTTGCCACGCCCTTAATGAGTATCACTCTATATATGTACATATACTACAGTATATATTTTTGTATGGGGACATGTATATATTCCAAATTTTAATATCTTAGACTTCAATAGCGCCTAATTGTCCTATGATCCGTCTATAGGAAATAGTCGTCCGATCCCGATGATTCCCTGATATACAATACCTGCTGCAGAAAGACGCCTATGTGCAAAATTTCAGATCTGTAGCTCTAATGCTCTAGGAGGAGATTGCGTTGATCCAAACAGTCGAATAGACGGACAGTGCTATACCAACTCAGCTCGTCGTGCTGATCAAGAATATATAAACTTTGTATGGTCGGAGATGCTTCCTTCTGCGCATTGCAAGCTTCTTACCAAAATGAATATACCCTTTTTGCAGAGCAATACAAATATTATTCTCTACTCAGCCTATCTTATAAAAAATTCTTTTATCAAAAGAGGTTATTTCTCGCCAAAAAAAATGAAAGATTGCCCTACTTCAGCGTATAGCATAGTCCCCCTTCAAAACCAGCCTAAAGTTGCAGTTCTTAAGATATCAGGACCAGGGCGAAACATCATCTGCTGTAGCTTAACAAATGACCCGCTTCGTCGTCTGTCCCAATCCTTTTGCTGAACAACAACTGAATTAAAGCTGAAAAAGATGTTGCTCTTATCGCTGAATTAATAGAGCTATTAATAAGTCTTTTGTAGCGTTGATATCAAAAGTTGGTACCCGACCAGACCTAACCTTGACGTTGGAGATGAAGCCGAAGAAACGCTTGGGTAAATCCTTCAGCCAATGAAAAGAAAAACTGATTTACCTGCGATGAAAGTGACATGTTAATTTTTTATATTTCCCAGGGATTGCAGCGCGCTCTGTGGCAGCATATGGAGCGAGGCTCCGGCACCGACTCCAGGCTCCTCCGGCAACCGGCTGCACATGGCGGCTGAGACGACTTTGATAAATACCATGACAAATTCAAAACTGTCAGACATAATTTTTCAAATAGTAATTGCATTATTATCGGATAGTCAGCGGCGCGGGCGGGCGGGCAGCCACTCGGTCGGTCGCTCGGTCGGTCTGTTCCACAATACTCGAAGTGGGGAAATGGAAATTGGAAATGATGAAGGGAACAATTGGCGCATTAATCTCAAAACGTCTACATCTCCGTCACAGCACAAGAAGACGCTGTCTAGGTCCAACATGTGTTTATGTCTTTCTTCTCCTTCAAATAATTGAAATGTCAGATGTTAGCTGGGAGAAAAGAACGTGGAGGAACGAGACGGAACGAGCGTAGAGAAATTTTGGTTAAGTGCCACTCAATGAGGCAGAAACAGGTACCCGTATAAATTCGAAGGCGTAGGCGTTCACAGATATTGCGTTCATGCGTCGAATAACCAGAAAAACTATTTTGAAAAAATTAAGAAAATTCAAAATTTATCTCTTATTAAACAATATTTATAAAAATATTAAATCAAGTTTACATATAGAATAATATTTTAATTTATATAATAAGTAGATACTCATCCGAAACTATTTTCGATGAACATATGTTTAACTTAAGGCAAGTTTGGAGAGATTTCTTAAAGACTTGAAACAAACAATAAAAACTTGTAAGAACTTAAAAAAAAAACTTTTCCTAACTCCAATTGTGAATATAAATATATTTGAAAAAAATAGAATATAGCATAAAAAAAATATTTCTAAGTAAATTATAAGTTAATTAATATAAATTTCAAGTTATTTCAATAATTTGATTGTTTTAACATCTTCTCTCTACAACTTCTTCCATGCCTTCCATGTCTTCACAAATTTTTCTCGATTTTGTTGTACGTGTGCACGTTGCTGCCACATCAACTTTAACTTTGTGTCTTCTTCAAGTGGTGCATTCCGATTGCCTGCCTAAAAAGGCTCAAGATTAATTGCGCGTGGAAACTCCTAATTAAATCATATCATGACCCGGGTAGGCAGTTGCACCCTGCCTCCGCTGCTGCTGCTGCTGCTGCTGTTGCTCTTAACGATGTTGTGATGTGGTCGATTTTTCATTAGCGGCAAGGCAGCTCGGCCAAGTGCAGCATTTGAAAAATTGCATATTCAAGTGACTCAATTAAGCAGCGCAATTCGTTTATGTGTGTGCGAGAGAGTGAGAGAGAGAGGTAGCTACAACTGCATGTACAGATACAGGTTGCAGAGCGGGCACTTGAGCAAGACGTCTGCCATTTTGTGTGCATGTGTCAGTGTGTGTGTGTGTGTGTGTGTGAAGTGCACGTGAAATCCTTTGGCAAGGGGCAGCAGCGACGGCAACCGACCTGATTGGTAGTTGACTACCAGCGAGCATCAGCATTCGCTCTGTTGGCTTCCTCTGTCTGCCGCTTCGTATAGCCAGATTCCATCACCAACAAAGCAAAGCAGCAGCAGCAGCAGCAGCAACAACAAGACCAACGAAAACGAAATGTTGCTGAGACATGAAGTTGACAGCTCAATGCGCTTGAACAAAACTCACAGCACACACACAATCATATACTTACACATTGAGACACACACACACACACTGGCACATAACGACGTACACCAATGCACGAGTACAAAGTAAGCTGAAAAAGCAAAAGAAGCAACAGCAACTAGGGAGTTACACACAGCACAACTAGTGACAATTAAATAGGTGCACTTGCATACAGTCACCTAAAGTGTGGTATAGAGGAGACAATACGAATGTATGTGATTTAATTATAATGTTATTAAAATATATTTAATTATTAATTATTTTTTTCGTATTGTTATCAATGATATATTACTCGACTGATAACAACATTTTCAGCATAAAGAAATATATTATATATTATATATGCAAACATATGCATGTAAATTATTCTGAGAATATTAAAACCCTAAAACATTTTCATCAATATGCATTTCAATAGTTTTGGCATGCATTAAACTAAAGTGCTTCTATTATTATGACCCGTGCTGCTTTAGTGAATTGCAAAAAAGGGCTGCACTCCAACTCAGTGGCGAACTGTTTTTGGGGCCCATCCTCGTTTTGCTGTTATTGTTGTTTCTCTAGTTGTTGCTGCTGTTGTTGTTATTATTGTTGTGGACGCATTGAGGAAGAATCCATCAATTTTTATGTTGCCCTCGGTCGACATTTTCGTCGATTCTGTTTTGCAGTTGCCGTATTGCTCAGAGCTCGTAAAATGCAAATCGAAATTCATATCGACACACACACACAATATTACTCACAAATACACTGGCATGAGGAGTAGATATTGTGCGTTGGTATTAGTGCTGTGAGTTGTTTGCCGATTCCACCCCTTTTCTCATTGTTCTGTCCATCAAAAAATGTGCACAGCAACAACAGCAGCAGCAGCAGCAGCAGCAGCAGCGTCAGCATCAACGAGCACGAACAAAGAAGAAGACGCAGTTGGATAAAAAATCCATACACATGAAGTTGTTGTCGTTGTCTCGTTTCGTTGACTTTTTCGTCTTCTGCTGCCGCTGCTGCTGCTGAGGCTGACGCTACTCCTCCTGCTCAACGTCATCGTCGTCTCTCATTGTTCCTGGCTGCTGCTGCTGCTGCTGCTGTTGATTCGTTGGCTGCTTCTTCTTCTTCTTATTTCTCTGCTGCCACTTGAGCTTTTGCTGGTCGCTGCCTTCTTTTCAATTGTTGTTGCTGTCGCTCGTTGTTATCGTTGCTGTTTCGATATTTTTCTCATCGCTGTTGCCATTGTTGCTGCTGCCGCTGCTGCTGCTGCTGCTGCTTCACTTGGCCGCTGCCTCTCCAAATGTCTGCCAAATGCCACCCCGCCCCTTTTTTTGGCATTGCAACCCGACAGCCGCCAGCCGCCGCTGGCTCTGAGCTTTCAAGCGTCCGACTTGCAACTTCAAACTTCATTTCAGTGTCGGCCAATCTCCAAAATCCGAACGTTTCATTCATTCTCTCATAACCTTCCCCATCAACACTCATACACACATATAGCTCAAAATGTATACATATGTCTGTATGTGTAAGCACCTCCATTGCTTTCTTTTGCCTTTTGGCGTTTGAGTCTGTGACGACATTGAGATAAAGCTTCTCGACACTATGCACCATCAAAATCAAGGACCAACAGAAGAAAAAAAAACGTAAGATAATCTATTTTAGGTGCAAAACTTATATTTAATGCAGACAGGCTTCAGTTTTTCGTTCCGTATAATGTTTTAAGCTTATTTACAGATGATTGTATAGCACAATCCAATTCTATGCTATGCATATCTAAACTTTTCCTATAATTATACAGACTTAACTGTAATAAGATTATTTTTTTCTCACCTACTTATCAATATTCAATATTCTAATTATATATATTTATTAACATCTTTCTATGTTCAACTATGTTCAACTTCCTATGTTCAAGATATAAATCAGAGCTAGTATAGAGCCAGCTTGCCTGGGGATCCATCAAATGTTTTATAAATATATAAATATGTATTATATAAAAATATTAAAAAATAAAAAACAAGCAATACAAATAATTTTCCTAAGTTCCGAAAAGAGAGACTTTATTTAAAATTTTTTTTATATATTTTCTACATACAGGACATGCTCTTAACCTGATCTAAAGGTATGAAAGCTATCATATATATTTTTATCAATATAAAAACTATACTGCCAATTAGATCAACCAAAAAATGTTTTCTGATAGATATACCCATATTAATAACCCCTCAGCCACCGATAAATACTTTGGAACTCAACTGAAACGCGAACAAGTTTATTACGCATTTATTTAATATGTCAGCACTATAATAACCCCATTAAGCCAATTCCAGAGCGTATTACAACTTTGTCATAAGCTCAAAAACCATATGGCCTGCGCACACGCCCCCTTTTAGCAGCCGCCACCGCCCTGCTGCTCTCTGTGAAAATTGATGCCGCCAATTAAGAGGCGTTGAAAAACATTTCGTAAAATTTTTGCTAAAATTGGCCAAAGCCAGGACAAACGGGCAACTGGCAACTGGCAACTGGCAGCAGGACGAGCTGATGGTCAGATGTGGGTGCTTGGGCATGAGCCATCGGAGCAACCGCCATATCGACAGAGCAACCACACATATCACCACTCAAAACATCCGACACAATCCAATGTTGATTACCACATAAAAATCCATTGTCCGCCAACCGCTGCACCACTGCACCACTGCACCACCCTGCCAGTCAGCCGCCCACATCGACTCCACCGCGATTTGGTCAACAATTTTGATTGCCTCGATGCTCGAAAATTATTCCTAAAAACAAATATAACACACATACACACACACACATACGAATACGAATACAAATTCATTTGAGTGGATTTCAGTTGCCCCACCCTGTCCCCACATTTCCTTTTAGTCCTTTTCGCAGTGCATTTTATGCGTCCTGCGCCATTTCGCTAATGGCAGAGCCTGGTGCTTGCAGACCTCGCAGTCGCCGGCGCAGTCGCTGCTGGCGTCGCAGTCGGCGTCGTCGCCGAGCGCTCCTGATGATTGTCCTGCAATTTGTGTCCTGGACGTGCATGCGTGTTGGAAATTGTCGTTCTTATTGCCTTTTCAAAAATTATTTCGCGTTAATGGCAATTACCACTTGTGCATGTCCTCCAGCTCCCCTTTCCTGATCCCGCCCGACTCACATCCTGCCTGCTGCTGCTGCTACTGGTGCTGCTGTAATGCAATGCGAAATTATATTTTTAAAGAAATTTTATGATTTTCAGTTAATTTATGTTAAGTGTACTTAAGTGAAAATTGTGTGTTTGGAAATTAGCCGAGCTGTGGGCGTGGTTTATTGCTCAACACAATTAGTTGCATTTCCCACTTTGATGGCCTCGCATTCGCGCTAACTGTAAATTGCAACACAATTAGCAAAAACAATAAGCATCCAATTGCATTTGGGCAATATTTTTGAAAATCGAAGGACTTTTAGTTTTAAAATACAAAAATAATGAACAGTAACACTTGATTGAAGTGAATTAAAACATATATGTAAATATTTGTTATCAGAAACTTGATCTAAAAGGAGTAAAACATTTGAGAATTCAAAGTAAAAAGTAAATTTTATATTAAATATTAAAAAAAAAAAAAGATTTTTTTTCTTTGTTTTATTTGCAATCTGTCTTGTATTGACAATAATCAAATTAATGAGCAAGAAATTTTAAATAGCAGGATTCCTTGAGCTCTAATGAACTCAATCCATATATTTATATATTTATATATTTTTCTATACCTATTTGTTACACTATGTGGCAGGTCCAGGACGTAAAATCTATTTAGTCTAAAAAAACAATAGTATTAAAGTTGTATGTTGTATGTTGTAAAGTTGTAAAGTTGTCAATTGCTTTTAGAATTATAGTATACAGTCGTTATATAGTTATAGTATAATTACATGGAGTACTCAAAAGTCACTTTATGCACTCAAGAAGCAAACGTCAATTCGCCAATTCTTTCAAAAGGTCTATGTTTATGCTTTTCTACTAATTTATTACAAGGATCTCTTAAATTTGTATACTAAAACTGTATTTTAAGCAAATAAAAAGAGTTTTTGAACAAACATTTTTAGCCTTGATATAGTGAACAGACTCAATCCTGTGCACAGGCCTTGCAATAATCAGTTCACTATATCCAGACACTACTGTACAACCTGAATTCACACCATTTTAATTATTTGTTTAATTTTACATCTTCATAAAGGAATAATATTTATTTTCCAACATTTATTTGAAAACTATGTCTTTTTATTTAAATAAATATTTTTCATTCTTTTATGGTCTGCTAAATAACTCAAGATCTGTCAAGTAAAAAGACTTTCAAATGATTTAGAGACCAACATTATATAACATATTATATACTATATACACATATACATATCTTAACTCGACCTTGAAATATTTAGCAGAACAAAATGCCTAACAAAGTAAACAATATTTGTCTATATAAAACATATGCTATTTATAGAGCTGCTTTATAAATATTACAATCGATCCATATATGCTTTATAGCTTCATTTGCGCTTAAAATCGAACAGATTTGTTGAAACTCATGTTGTAAATGTGTAACAAATACTTAAGGCCATACTTGAGGCAACAAATTAAATAATTCAAAATTTTACGATGCCGCACAGATGCATTCGAAACACACACCCACACACACACTCTCCTATTTATGAGTAGCTATTTACAAAAATTGTTGTTTCAAACTGGAAAAAATAAAAGAAAATTGTTTAATTTTCTGGAACTCATCATAAGCGAAACCATAAATTATCAGATATAGAAAAAAGCATGCGATACTCGGGCCCGTTTGCTACGGGCCTCTTCTGTATTGAGCAAAAGAGAAAGAGACAGAGAGAGAGAGAGAGAGAGCGACTGAGAGGCAACTAAATAACTCCGAAGAATGAATTATGACAGTTCTAATTGACTGAAATATGGTGCGATGGCTGCTTTCCATCATTTGTTTTCCTTCCTTTATATATTTCTGTTGGACTTTGTGCGGGTTACAGTGGGTGTGCACATACATATAAATATATACTTTTATATAAAGGGGGAAACTGGCTGAGGGACGCACAGCGCAGCACAGTTGAAGTATCTTACAGATACTTTGCTTCACTTTCGTTTCAGTTACGCTGCCTGCATTCAATGGGAATTGAAAAGCAGACAACAACAACAACAACAAGAACAAGAGCAACAACGGCAACAAAAGTGCCAAACAATGAGGCTGCTGTTGTCGCCAGCTTCGGCATTTGGTCTGGTGTTTGCCATCGAGTGCATCTCGAGCAGTGCCACAAACATCTCCCAAATACCAAATACCAAAAACCGAAACCCAAAAGCCACTGAAATGTGTCTAAAGACGGCGGCGAATGGCGATGGCGATGGCGATGGCGATGGCGACGGCGACGCCTGCTTTGCCGACTCCTGCCACAGTATTTCATTTTTTTGAAGTGCCAGTTTATGTATCTGAAAGATACGCTTAGCAAGCACACACACACACACACACAGAGAGAGAGCGGCATGCAGTGAGTGGAAGAAAGGAAACGCCATGCCAAGCTGTTGGTAAATGGAAGAAATGGATTTTTGACAGATTTATGACTATCGAGCCGTCTTCATTTTTTGAATTATTGCCATCGAAATAGACGAAAAATTCGGGTTCGGTTCGGTTCCGTTCTTAAACTGCCTCCCGCTGCCATTCAGCCGTAGCAGTCCGCCGCACACATGGATTTGGATTGGATTGCGTTTCGATTGGGATTTGGCTTCGACTTCGGCTTGCTATTTGGCAGTGGCTGCCTTTGACTCTCGACCGCCGTCGCAGGAAAAGGAAAGGAAGTGTGGCTTTCTTTTCAATTTGTCCTTCGGCCCGGTCCTTACCTATAAACCACTTGAATGATTTTGCTTTTTAGCCGACAGCGAAGTATGAGAACATAAGTTCATGCGGAAGTGCTGTCGGAAGATATTTCTATATTTTTTATGACCAAAAATCTCATGAATGTGAAAATATATTTTTCTCAACTAAATTTGACTTTATTAAAATATATTTTCTATGAGATTTTTATAAAATTTGTTAAAAATGTTAAAATATTATTGCTGGCAAGTTGCGAATTCTTAAATAAGTCAACTTTTTTTTGGTCTCATATAAGAAACATATTTTTACTAAGGCCCTACTACGCGATTCTCAAAAATTCAAGAAAACGAATGCTATTATTATTAAATTATTTGTAGCAATTGAATAACTAAAGTCCTCCCTTTTGCGATTCTCATGAAATGAAGTATATTTTAATGCAGTTAGAGAGCCAAAAACTTTTCAATATAGATATAATTTCATAGAGAAAATATTTAACAATCGTATTATCGCTTTAGTATTATAATTTTAACTAATTCTAGACATAACACCTTTGATTATATTTGAGTTGAGATTTTCAGCTGTTCTGTGACTATTTCCCATATGAAATTTTCTGTGGAGCTAAGCCAAAGTCAACTTAAAGCGCCAGCTGCGCAGTCGATTTAAAAAAGTAAACAAAAGAGCCGCAGAGAAAAAAAAAGAAAAATTGAAAATGCAACAGAAGCCAAAGCGCTGGCTTAGCCTTAGCCAAGAGGAAAAATCTATAAATGCAGTCGCATGGTCGTAAGTCCGCAATTTACGATCGATCGATTTCAAGTTAAGCATATGCGACTCCCCGACTTCGACTTGGAGTCGGGGCAACTGCCACTGCAACTGCAACTGCAACGAATGGAATGGCCGCATGGAAGATGGAGTCGCTAAGAAAAAATGCCGAATCGCTGTTGCTGGGGCAGGGGAAGGGGATGGGGAAGGGTTGGTGGTGCATGTGTCAGATGGTGCATCGGGCACCGTTATGATGTGCGCTTGATGCGCCGGCGGCGGCGGCGGCGACGACTCTGCAACATTTTGCACTTAATTTAATTTGTACGTCAAACAACGGGGCACATTTCATTTCATAGCAAATATGAGCGCCACATCGAAGGCGCCTTCAGCTAGGGGACGTGGGCGGAGGGGTAGGCGTGGCATTTTGGATTTGAAGTGCAGCTGGTAGTGGGCTGTGGGCATGTGACGGCGGGTGGAGGGTGGGGCCGGCTGGTCCATATCAGTTTCATGGAACTATGGTCACGATTTGGCAATAATGTTGCTTAAATACGCTCCGGCCGAAGTCGAGGCCGGACCTGGACCTGGACCTGCACCGGCTGCGACTCTCGATGGCCAATTGTAAAACATTCGTTTGCGAGATTTGTTTGCGGGATAAAAATAAAATTGTTCATTTAAAGTAGCTGCTTCTGTGTGCTGTGTGGACGACCGCAGATTGTTGTGTTTCGCTCCGCGAAGGCTCTGCGGTGCCCCGGGCAGGCGCATGGCCATTGCCGTTGCCGTTGCCCGCTTCCAAATTGGCTTTGTTTATGAGATCGCTTTTATCGTCCGCGGCGAAGGACCTGCGGGTTAATTTCTTAGCGCTACTTAATTTTTCCCCCTCTCTCTCTCTCTCCTGCTCTCTGCCAAATCAACGGCAATTGCCAGCCTGACTGAAAAAGCGGAAAAATCGCTAATTTCCAGCAAATTCCAACGCTTATCAATCCTAGTTTAGATAAGCTGCGCAATGTCGTTGTTATTTTCCGAAAGATACTTGTAACTCGATTCCGTAATCATCGATGTAGTTCGATTGTCCCATGGCTAAGTGGCCAAGAGATACACAGCACATCGTAACAACATAGAAATTGCCACGCTCCAATGGATATCGTTTTAAGAAAAGACATTCACATTTAGGCGAAATCATCACGAATGGTTCAATGTTTTCTGAACTAAACTGAAAAGAGTTGAAACTATTTGGGGTTTCATGCGGAACCAAAGCTTTTAAATGTGTGTCTATGAAGAAACTGTAAATTATTCTTATGAATTTCTATGGAATTTTCAAAGTACTTTTATTTATTTGAATAAATTTAGAAAATTTGACTATATATAAATTGGGATGCATATAAATTAAAGATGCAGCCTTCGTAAACTAGTGGGGTATGCGTTTTCACACAAGTCATCAGAAACAGTGTTCCGAGCTCTACTGAGTTCGTAAATAATATGATCAATTCTATCAACAAATTCGCTTGATGTCATAAATAAAAACTGCAGTCAAGAGGAAAATAATAAAAACAAAAAATATTTATATTAAAGAAAGATTTTCTAATAGATTATATTGTTATATGAAGTGAGGATCTACATTTTCAGCACGGGTGCTAGCTGTTCAGTAGGCTACAACCTAGACCACTTTGGCGGTTCACCTACTGATTGTAAAATATTAAATTATTTAGAAGCCTTGGTAAGAAATATTACTTTTTAAGCCCGTCTAAAAGATTGGCAGTAAGAAACTGGAAGCTTTGGATATATATATTACACTTATAAAGCAAACATCTGTGGAAATGGGAAAATCTGTATAATTCACAGTTTAAGAACTAAACTGATCAAATTTGAAATGAAAAGTACCTAAAAAGTTAGTTTAAGAATATAACTATTATTTATTACATTCATAATTGACTTTGACTGTAAAAGACGTTATTATACTTATAGATTTAAATATCTTATTTATTTGAAAATTTTTCAATGCAATTTTTGGTCCTTATGATTAGCAACCGATTTCTTATCCCTTGATACTTAAACAGCACAAAATTCGTTCTACTATATATGTATCTATCTAAAAAACGGTTTTCAATCAGCCCAAAATTATGAAAATCTATGTGTTAGGGTATTCAATTTAACATAATGTTATCAAATAAGTAAGATCTATGAGTAACAACAATCAGCATTTTCAAAAATGTATTGTAGAGTTATAGATAAGCTGTGAAAATTCTATTGGAAAAAATATATTTATATAAAATATTGATTTTTAGTTTAATTTAGTTTTTCAGATTTCTTTCGTTATTCTAATACGCTGAAAAGGCGAGATATGTTGGCCACAAAAAAAGCCTGGCCATAACACGCAGGGATCTTGACTTTTGCCAATCACAACAAGGTTGAGACAGGTCGCAAAAGTTGAGATACAAATATGGCGTGGAAGAAGCGTAAAAATGCAATGCGATATACGTAGAGTTGTTCTCCTATGTTGTTGTTGTTGTTGTTGTTGTTGTTGTTGTTGTTGCTGTTGTTGTTGCTGTTGTTGTCGTTGTTGTCGCTGTCGTTGTAGTCACGGCCGATTGGCCTTTGAGCAATGCTTTTTGTGCCAATCGCAAGAGCTTGTTGCTGTTCTTGTTGTTGTTGTTGTTGTAGTCGTCCTGGTTGTTGAACGACCTGTAGCCTGCTCCCGTTGTAAATGTTGTCGCCGTCGTCGTCGTCGTCGTCACAGACGGCATCACACATTGACCATTGCCAGCGTAGAATTTGGTGCAATTGTCGTGGCGGGCAAACACCCGATGCACCGCTGCACCACCCACCTGCCCTGCCCTGCCCTGCCCTGCCCTTGACGATCTGGAGTCTGGCTCCTCATGTCTGATTTACGAGCCAGCCCGTTGCAGGCGAAGTTGTGCGATGCCGTGGCCAAGATCGTCGCTGGTTATGCCAGGTCAGTTCCATTATTTTCTGGCCAATTCGCCATTGTTACAAATGCTAATTTTGATATTTTGTATTTAAATGCACAGGAGGCAGCATAGAACTTTATGCAACATTACAGCAGATATACTCTATAAGTAGCTACGCTTAGTAGGGTACTTGCAACGTGAGAACTGGCTTGTGACATCTTTAAATGCTCTTAAATAGAGCAAACTTGTTTATTCACAATTAATTTAAAGGAAGTAAGACAGATCTTGGCGGAAGTGCTCGACTTGTAGATACCCTGAAACCTGGCCGAGCCGCTGCTGCAAATATTTTTGCTTATGTATGTAGCTATTCATCCGCATTTACACATATACAGAGGTAGTCAAAAGTATTTACACAAATAGTCTTGCAACGAATATTCTTTAACATGTTTCACCTAAGATGGTTTTGGTTGTTGATCATAAATTGCACAAAATGTTTTTTTTTTCACAGAGCTTGATCTTTCCTGAAGCAAAATTGAACAAAATAATATTTCATTGGACATCAATTATAGAAAATGAACTGAGTTTTATCAGTTGTCAAAAATATTTAAAAAGTGTTTTTGTGTAAATACTTTTGACTACATCTGTATACTTAACTGATAGAAAGTAAGTTTAAAAAATATTTTTTCTATTAATAACTTAAATCTTGTCTGTCCACAATTAAAAAAAAAAATTTTTTTGTTACTTGAAAAATATATAATTTTCTCCAACAAGGAACGAACTCGAGTCCCCACAATCAGTTTCCTGAGGTGGATTGTCGAGTACGCGTCTTTGTGTGCTATCCAAATAGCTAAATTAGCACCTGGTTCAAAAACCAGGCAATCTCAATTTAGTTCTTTATTTTGATTTATTAAAAATAACTAGAAATTTAATAATACAGTTGAATCTCGATAATTCGTAACCCGCTAAGTCAAAAACCTCAAAATTTCATAGAAAAATTACCCTTGAAAAAAATTTCTTCAAATTCCTGTTAGAATTCATGTGTAATTCATAAAAAATGTGATTCCATTGCCATTTCGAATTATCGGCACTAGACTGTATTATATTAATAATTAACCTCATTTATTAGCTATATTCCCAACTAAACTTGGATTTGAATTATTTTGTGAAACTGGACGCCGGAATACCAGATGAAATAAATCAAATTTAAATATATAATATGCGAAAGTAAATGCAAAATAAGGTGAGTCTAGCTTAAAGAACTTGCGAGATATCCTAGAATAACTAAAGCTTGATAACGTTTTTAATCGATTTCCTGAAAGCGGAAAAAGTTATCTATCGTTAGAAGCAAACATTCATGATTTTCATATGGACAGATTTTTTCAAAGAGTTCAGGGTATACTAAAATAATATTTTGTGTTGTTTTATTGTTATTCATAAAACAACACAAGCCACAAGCCTGCAAAATTAAAAAAAAATAATTTAGTATGTGAAAAATATAATTTTCTCCAACAAGGAACGAACTCGAGTCCCCACAATCAGTTTCCTGAAGTGGATTGTCGAGTACGCGTCTTTGTGTGCTATCCAAATAGCTAAATTAGCACCTTGTTCAAAAACCAGGCAATCTCAATTTAGTTCTTTATTTTGATTTATTAAAAATAACTAGAAATTTAATAATACAGTTGAATCTCGATAATTCGTAACCCGCTAAGTCAAAAACCTCAAAATTTCATAGAAAAATTACCCTTGAAAAAAATTTCTTCAAATTCCTGTTAGAATTCATGTGTAATTCATAAAAAATGTGATTCCATTGCCATTTCGAATTATCGGGACTAGACTGTATGTATTATATTAATAATTAACCTCATTTATTAGCTATATTCCCAACTAAACTTGGATTTGAATTATTTTGTGAAACTGGACGCCGGAATACCAGATGAAATAAATCAAATTTAAATATATAATATGCGAAAGTAAATGCAAAATAAGGTGAGTCTAGCTTAAAGAACTTGCGAGATATCCTAGAATAACTAAAGCTTGATAACGTTTTTAATCGATTTCCTGAAAGCGGAAAAAGTTATCTATCGTTAGAAGCAAACATTCATGATTTTCATATGGACAGATTTTTTCAAAGAGTTCAGGGTATACTAAAATAATATTTTGTGCTGTTTTATTGTTATTCATAAAACAACACAAGCCACAAGCCTTCAAAATTAAAAAAAAATAATTTATTATGTGAAAAATATAATTTTCTCCAACAAGGAACGAACTCGAGTCCCCACAATCAGTTTCCTGAAGTGGATTGTCGAGTACGCGTCTTTGTGTGCTATCCAAATAGCTAAATTAGCACCTGGTTCAAAAACCAGGCAATCTCAATTTAGTTCTTTATTTTGATTTATTAAAAATAACTAGAAATTTAATAATACAGTTGAATCTCGATAATTCGTAACCCGCTAAGTCAAAAACCTCAAAATTTCATAGAAAAATTACCCTTGAAAAAAATTTCTTCAAATTCCTGTTAGAATTCATGTGTAATTCATAAAAAATGTGATTCCATTGCCATTTCGAATTATCGGGACTAGACTGTATGTATTATATTAATAATTAACCTCATTTATTAGCTATATTCCCAACTAAACTTGGATTTGAATTATTTTGTGAAACTGGACGCCGGAATACCAGATGAAATAAATCAAATTTAAATATATAATATGCGAAAGTAAATGCAAAATAAGGTGAGTCTAGCTTAAAGAACTTGCGAGATATCCTAGAATAACTAAAGCTTGATAACGTTTTTAATCGATTTCCTGAAAGCGGAAAAAGTTATCTATCGTTAGAAGCAAACATTCATGATTTTCATATGGACAGATTTTTTCAAAGAGTTCAGGGTATACTAAAATAATATTTTGTGTTGTTTTATTGTTATTCATAATATTGTTATTGTTATTCATAAAACAACACAAGCCACAAGCCTTCAAAATTAAAAAAAAATAATTTAGTATGTGAAAAATATAATTTTCTCCAACAAGGAACGAACTCGAGTCCCCACAATCAGTTTCCTGAAGTGGATTGTCGAGTACGCGTCTTTGTGTGCTATCCAAATAGCTAAATTAGCACCTGGTTCAAAAACTAGGCAATCTCAATTTAGTTCTTTATTTTGATTTATTAAAAATAACTAGAAATTTAATAATACAGTTGAATCTCGATAATTCGTAACCCGCTAAGTCAAAAACCTCAAAATTTCATAGAAAAATTACCCTTGAAAAAAAGTTCTTCAAATTCCTGTTAGAATTCATGTGTAATTCATAAAAAATGTGATTCCATTGCCATTTCTAATTATCGGGACTAGACTGTATGTATTATATTAATAATTAACCTCATTTATTAGCTATATTCCCAACTAAACTTGGATTTGAATTATTTTGTGAAACTGGACGCCGGAATACCAGATGAAATAAATCAAATTTAAATATATAATATGCGAAAGTAAATGCAAAATAAGGTGAGTCTAGCTTAAAGAACTTGCGAGATATCCTAGAATAACTAAAGCTTGATAACGTTTTTAATCGATTTCCTGAAAGCGGAAAAAGTTATCTATCGTTAGAAGCAAACATTCATGATTTTCATATGGACAGATTTTTTCAAAGAGTTCAGGGTATACTAAAATAATATTTTGTGTTGTTTTATTGTTATTCATAAAACAACACAAGCCACAAGCCTTCAAAATTAAAAAAAAATAATTTAGTATGTGAAAAATATAATTTTCTCCAACAAGGAACGAACTCGAGTCCCCACAATCAGTTTCCTGAAGTGGATTGTCGAGTACGCGTCTTTGTGTGCTATCCAAATAGCTAAATTAGCACCTGGTTCAAAAACCAGGCAATCTCAATTTAGTTCTTTATTTTGATTTATTAAAAATAACTAGAAATTTAATAATACAGTTGAATCTCGATAATTCGTAACCCGCTAAGTCAAAAACCTCAAAATTTCATAGAAAAATTACCCTTGAAAAAAAGTTCTTCAAATTCCTGTTAGAATTCATGTGTAATTCATAAAAAATGTGATTCCATTGCCATTTCGAATTATCGGGACTAGACTGTATGTATTATATTAATAATTAACCTCATTTATTAGCTATATTCCCAACTAAACTTGGATTTGAATTATTTTGTGAAACTGGACGCCGGAATACCAGATGAAATAAATCAAATTTAAATATATAATATGCGAAAGTAAATGCAAAATAAGGTGAGTCTAGCTTAAAGAACTTGCGAGATATCCTAGAATAACTAAAGCTTGATAACGTTTTTAATCGATTTCCTGAAAGCGGAAAAAGTTATCTATCGTTAGAAGCAAACATTCATGATTTTCATATGGACAGATTTTTTCAAAGAGTTCAGGGTATACTAAAATAATATTTTGTGTTGTTTTATTGTTATTCATAAAAACAACACAAGCCACAAGCCTGCAAAATTAAAAAAAAATAATTTAGTATGTGAAAAATATAATTTTCTCCAACAAGGAACGAACTCGAGTCCCCACAATCAGTTTCCTGAAGTGGATTGTCGAGTACGCGTCTTTGTGTGCTATCCAAATAGCTAAATTAGCACCTGGTTCAAAAACCAGGCAATCTCAATTTAGTTCTTTATTTTGATTTATTAAAAATAACTAGAAATTTAATAATACAGTTGAATCTCGATAATTCGTAACCCGCTAAGTCAAAAACCTCAAAATTTCATAGAAAAATTACCCTTGAAAAAAATTTCTTCAAATTCCTGTTAGAATTCATGTGTAATTCATAAAAAATGTGATTCCATTGCCATTTCGAATTATCGGGACTAGACTGTATGTATTATATTAATAATTAACCTCATTTATTAGCTATATTCCCAACTAAACTTGGATTTGAATTATTTTGTGAAACTGGACGCCGGAATACCAGATGAAATAAATCAAATTTAAATATATAATATGTGAAAGTAAATGCAAAATAAGGTGTGTCTAGCTTAAAGAACTTGCGAGATATCCTAGAATAACTAAAGCTTGATAACGTTTTTAATCGATTTCCTGAAAGCGGAAAAAGTTATCTATCGTTAGAAGCAAACATTCATGATTTTCATATGGACAGATTTTTTCAAAGAGTTCAGGGTATACTAAAATAATATTTTGTGCTGTTTTATTGTTATTCATAAAACAACACAAGCCACAAGCCTTCAAAATTAAAAAAAAATAATTTATTATGTGAAAAATATAATTTTCTCCAACAAGGAACGAACTCGAGTCCCCACAATCAGTTTCCTGAAGTGGATTGTCGAGTACGCGTCTTTGTGTGCTATCCAAATAGCTAAATTAGCACCTGGTTCAAAAACCAGGCAATCTCAATTTAGTTCTTTATTTTGATTTATTAAAAATAACTAGAAATTTAATAATACAGTTGAATCTCGATAATTCGTAACCCGCTAAGTCAAAAACCTCAAAATTTCATAGAAAAATTACCCTTGAAAAAAATTTCTTCAAATTCCTGTTAGAATTCATGTGTAATTCATAAAAAATGGGATTCCATTGCCATTTCGAATTATCGGGACTAGACTGTATTATATTAATAATTAATCTCATTTATTAGCTATATTCCCAACTAAACTTGGATTTGAATTATTTTGTGAAACTGGACGCCGGAATACCAGATGAAATAAATCAAATTTAAATATATAATATGCGAAAGTAAATGCAAAATAAGGTGAGTCTAGCTTAAAGAACTTGCGAGATATCCTAGAATAACTAAAGCTTGATAACGTTTTTAATCGATTTCCTGAAAGCGGAAAAAGTTATCTATCGTTAGAAGCAAACATTCATGATTTTCATATGGACAGATTTTTTTCAAAGAGTTCAGGGTATACTAAAATAATATTTTGTGCTGTTTTATTGTTATTCATAAAACAACACAAGCCACAAGCCTTCAAAATTAAAAAAAAATAATTTATTATGTGAAAAATATAATTTTCTCCAACAAGGAACGAACTCGAGTCCCCACAATCAGTTTCCTGAAGTGGATTGTCGAGTACGCGTCTTTGTGTGCTATCCAAATAGCTAAATTGGCACCTGGTTCAAAAACCAGGCAATCTCAATTTAATTCTTTATTTTGATTTATTACAAATAACTAGAAATTTAATAATATAGTTGAATCTCGATAATTCGTAACCCCCTAAGTGAAAAACCTAAAAATTTCATAGAAAAATTACCCTTGAAAAAAATTTCTTCAAATTCCTGTTAGAATTCATGTGTAATTCATAAAAAACGTGATTCCATTGCCATTTCGAATTATCGGGACTAGACTGTATTATATTAATAATTAACCTCATTTATTAGCTATATTCCCAACTAAACTTGGATTTGAATTATTTTGTGAAACTGGACGCCGGAATACCAGATGAAATAAATCAAATTTAAATATATAATATGCGAAAGTAAATGCAAAATAAGGTGAGTCTAGCTTAAAGAACTTGCGAGATATCCTAGAATAACTAAAGCTTGATAACGTTTTTAATCGATTTCCTGAAAGCGGAAAAAGTTATCTATCGTTAGAAGCAAACATTCATGATTTTCATATGGACAGATTTTTTCAAAGAGTTCAGGGTATACTAAAATAATATTTTGTGCTGTTTTATTGTTATTCATAAAACAACACAAGCCACAAGCCTTCAAAATTAAAAAAATAATTTATTATGTGAAAAATATAATTTTCTCCAACAAGGAACGAACTCGAGTCCCCACAATCAGTTTCCTGAAGTGGATTGTCGAGTACGCGTCTTTGTGTGCTATCCAAATAGCTAAATTAGCACCTGGTTCAAAAACCAGGCAATCTCAATTTAGTTCTTTATTTTGATTTATTAAAAATAACTAGAAATTTAATAATACAGTTGAATCTCGATAATTCGTAACCCGCTAAGTCAAAAACCTCAAAATTTCATAGAAAAATTACCCTTGAAAAAAATTTCTTCAAATTCCTGTTAGAATTCATGTGTAATTCATAAAAAATGTGATTCCATTGCCATTTCGAATTATCGGGACTAGACTGTATGTATTATATTAATAATTAACCTCATTTATTAGCTATATTCCCAACTAAACTTGGATTTGAATTATTTTGTGAAACTGGACGCCGGAATACCAGATGAAATAAATCAAATTTAAATATATAATATGCGAAAGTAAATGCAAAATAAGGTGAGTCTAGCTTAAAGAACTTGCGAGATATCCTAGAATAACTAAAGCTTGATAACGTTTTTAATCGATTTCCTGAAAGCGGAAAAAGTTATCTATCGTTAGAAGCAAACATTCATGATTTTCATATGGACAGATTTTTTCAAAGAGTTCAGGGTATACTAAAATAATATTTTGTGTTGTTTTATTGTTATTCATAAAAACAACACAAGCCACAAGCCTGCAAAATTAAAAAAAAATAATTTAGTATGTGAAAAATATAATTTTCTCCAACAAGGAACGAACTCGAGTCCCCACAATCAGTTTCCTGAAGTGGATTGTCGAGTACGCGTCTTTGTGTGCTATCCAAATAGCTAAATTAGCACCTGGTTCAAAAACCAGGCAATCTCAATTTAGTTCTTTATTTTGATTTATTAAAAATAACTAGAAATTTAATAATACAGTTGAATCTCGATAATTCGTAACCCGCTAAGTCAAAAACCTCAAAATTTCATAGAAAAATTACCCTTGAAAAAAATTTCTTCAAATTCCTGTTAGAATTCATGTGTAATTCATAAAAAATGTGATTCCATTGCCATTTCGAATTATCGGGACTAGACTGTATGTATTATATTAATAATTAACCTCATTTATTAGCTATATTCCAAACTAAACTTGGATTTGAATTATTTTGTGAAACTGGACGCCGGAATACCAGATGAAATAAATCAAATTTAAATATATAATATGCGAAAGTAAATGCAAAATAAGGTGAGTCTAGCTTAAAGAACTTGCGAGATATCCTAGAATAACTAAAGCTTGATAACGTTTTTAATCGATTTCCTGAAAGCGGAAAAAGTTATCTATCGTTAGAAGCAAACATTCATGATTTTCATATGGACAGATTTTTTCAAAGAGTTCAGGGTATACTAAAATAATATTTTGTGTTGTTTTATTGTTATTCATAAAAACAACACAAGCCACAAGCCTGCAAAATTAAAAAAAAATAATTTAGTATGTGAAAAATATAATTTTCTCCAACAAGGAACGAACTCGAGTCCCCACAATCAGTTTCCTGAAGTGGATTGTCGAGTACGCGTCTTTGTGTGCTATCCAAATAGCTAAATTAGCACCTGGTTCAAAAACCAGGCAATCTCAATTTAGTTCTTTATTTTGATTTATTAAAAATAACTAGAAATTTAATAATACAGTTGAATCTCGATAATTCGTAACCCGCTAAGTCAAAAACCTCAAAATTTCATAGAAAAATTACCCTTGAAAAAAATTTCTTCAAATTCCTGTTAGAATTCATGTGTAATTCATAAAAAATGTGATTCCATTGCCATTTCGAATTATCGGGACTAGACTGTATGTATTATATTAATAATTAACCTCATTTATTAGCTATATTCCCAACTAAACTTGGATTTGAATTATTTTGTGAAACTGGACGCCGGAATACCAGATGAAATAAATCAAATTTAAATATATAATATGCGAAAGTAAATGCAAAATAAGGTGAGTCTAGCTTAAAGAACTTGCGAGATATCCTAGAATAACTAAAGCTTGATAACGTTTTTAATCGATTTCCTGAAAGCGGAAAAAGTTATCTATCGTTAGAAGCAAACATTCATGATTTTCATATGGACAGATTTTTTCAAAGAGTTCAGGGTATACTAAAATAATATTTTGTGTTGTTTTATTGTTATTCATAAAACAACACAAGCCACAAGCCTGCAAAATTAAAAAAAAATAATTTAGTATGTGAAAAATTTAATTTTCTCCAACAAGGAACGAACTCGAGTCCCCACAATCAGTTTCCTGAAGTGGATTGTCGAGTACGCGTCTTTGTGTGCTATCCAAATAGCTAAATTAGCACCTGGTTCAAAAACCAGGCAATCTCAATTTAGTTCTTTATTTTGATTTATTAAAAATAACTAGAAATTTAATAATACAGTTGAATCTCGATAATTCGTAACCCGCTAAGTCAAAAACCTCAAAATTTCATAGAAAAATTACCCTTGAAAAAAATTTCTTCAAATTCCTGTTAGAATTCATGTGTAATTCATAAAAAATGTGATTCCATTGCCATTTCGAATTATCGGGACTAGACTGTATGTATTATATTAATAATTAACCTCATTTATTAGCTATATTCCAACTAAACTTGGATTTGAATTATTTTGTGAAACTGGACGCCGGAATACCAGATGAAATAAATCAAATTTAAATATATAATATGCGAAAGTAAATGCAAAATAAGGTGAGTCTAGCTTAAAGAACTTGCGAGATATCCTAGAATAACTAAAGCTTGATAACGTTTTTAATCGATTTCCTGAAAGCGGAAAAAGTTATCTATCGTTAGAAGCAAACATTCATGATTTTCATATGGACAGATTTTTTCAAAGAGTTCAGGGTATACTAAAATAATATTTTGTGTTGTTTTATTGTTATTCATAAAACAACACAAGCCACAAGCCTGCAAAATTAAAAAAAAATAATTTAGTATGTGAAAAATATAATTTTCTCCAACAAGGAACGAACTCGAGTCCCCACAATCAGTTTCCTGAAGTGGATTGTCGAGTACGCGTCTTTGTGTGCTATCCAAATAGCTAAATTAGCACCTGGTTCAAAAACCAGGCAATCTCAATTTAGTTCTTTATTTTGATTTATTAAAAATAACTAGAAATTTAATAATACAGTTGAATCTCGATAATTCGTAACCCGCTAAGTCAAAAACCTCAAAATTTCATAGAAAAATTACCCTTGAAAAAAATTTGTTCAAATTCCTGTTAGAATTCATGTGTAATTCATAAAAAATGTGATTCCATTGCCATTTCGAATTATCGGGACTAGACTGTATTATATTAATAATTAATCTCATTTATTAGCTATATTCCCAACTAAACTTGGATTTCAATTATTTTGTGAAACTGGACGCCGGAATACCAGATGAAATAAATCAAATTTAAATATATAATATGCGAAAGTAAATGCAAAATAAGGTGAGTCTAGCTTAAAGAACTTGCGAGATATCCTAGAATAACTAAAGCTTGATAACGTTTTTAATCGATTTCCTGAAAGCGGAAAAAGTTATCTATCGTTAGAAGCAAACATTCATGATTTTCATATGGACAGATTTTTTCAAAGAGTTCAGGGTATACTAAAATAATATTTTGTGTTGTTTTATTGTTATTCATAAAACAACACAAGCCACAAGCCTGCAAAATTAAAAAAAAATAATTTAGTATGTGAAAAATATAATTTTCTCCAACAAGGAACGAACTCGAGTCCCCACAATCAGTTTCCTGAAGTGGATTGTCGAGTACGCGTCTTTGTGTGCTATCCAAATAGCTAAATTAGCACCTGGTTCAAAAACCAGGCAATCTCAATTTAGTTCTTTATTTTGATTTATTAAAAATAACTAGAAATTTAATAATACAGTTGAATCTCGATAATTCGTAACCCGCTAAGTCAAAAACCTCAAAATTTCATAGAAAAATTACCCTTGAAAAAAATTTCTTCAAATTCCTGTTAGAATTCATGTGTAATTCATAAAAAATGTGATTCCATTGCCATTTCGAATTATCGGGACTAGACTGTATGTATTATATTAATAATTAACCTCATTTATTAGCTATATTCCAACTAAACTTGGATTTGAATTATTTTGTGAAACTGGACGCCGGAATACCAGATGAAATAAATCAAATTTAAATATATAATATGCGAAAGTAAATGCAAAATAAGGTGAGTCTAGCTTAAAGAACTTGCGAGATATCCTAGAATAACTAAAGCTTGATAACGTTTTTAATCGATTTCCTGAAAGCGGAAAAAGTTATCTATCGTTAGAAGCAAACATTCATGATTTTCATATGGACAGATTTTTTCAAAGAGTTCAGGGTATACTAAAATAATATTTTGTGTTGTTTTATTGTTATTCATAAAACAACACAAGCCACAAGCCTGCAAAATTAAAAAAAAATAATTTATTATGTGAAAAATATAATTTTCTCCAACAAGGAACGAACTCGAGTCCCCACAATCAGTTTCCTGAAGTGGATTGTCGAGTACGCGTCTTTGTGTGCTATCCAAATAGCTAAATTAGCACCTGGTTCAAAAACCAGGCAATCTCAATTTAGTTCTTTATTTTGATTTATTAAAAATAACTAGAAATTTAATAATACAGTTGAATCTCGATAATTCGTAACCCGCTAAGTCAAAAACCTCAAAATTTCATAGAAAAATTACCCTTGAAAAAAATTTCTTCAAATTCCTGTTAGAATTCATGTGTAATTCATAAAAAATGTGATTCCATTGCCATTTCGAATTATCGGGACTAGACTGTATGTATTATATTAATAATTAACCTCATTTATTAGCTATATTCCAACTAAACTTGGATTTGAATTATTTTGTGAAACTGGACGCCGGAATACCAGATGAAATAAATCAAATTTAAATATATAATATGCGAAAGTAAATGCAAAATAAGGTGAGTCTAGCTTAAAGAACTTGCGAGATATCCTAGAATAACTAAAGCTTGATAACGTTTTTAATCGATTTCCTGAAAGCGGAAAAAGTTATCTATCGTTAGAAGCAAACATTCATGATTTTCATATGGACAGATTTTTTCAAAGAGTTCAGGGTATACTAAAATAATATTTTGTGTTGTTTTATTGTTATTCATAAAACAACACAAGCCACAAGCCTGCAAAATTAAAAAAAAATAATTTATTATGTGAAAAATATAATTTTCTCCAACAAGGAACGAACTCGAGTCCCCACAATCAGTTTCCTGAAGTGGATTGTCGAGTACGCGTCTTTGTGTGCTATCCAAATAGCTAAATTAGCACCTGGTTCAAAAACCAGGCAATCTCAATTTAGTTCTTTATTTTGATTTATTAAAAATAACTAGAAATTTAATAATACAGTTGAATCTCGATAATTCGTAACCCGCTAAGTCAAAAACCTCAAAATTTCATAGAAAAATTACCCTTGAAAAAAATTTGTTCAAATTCCTGTTAGAATTCATGTGTAATTCATAAAAAATGTGATTCCATTGCCATTTCGAATTATCGGGACTAGACTGTATTATATTAATAATTAATCTCATTTATTAGCTATATTCCCAACTAAACTTGGATTTGAATTATTTTGTGAAACTGGACGCCGGAATACCAGATGAAATAAATCAAATTTAAATATATAATATGCGAAAGTAAATGCAAAATAAGGTGACTCTAGCTTAAAGAACTTGCGAGATATCCTAGAATAACTAAAGCTTGATAACGTTTTTAATCGATTTCCTGAAAGCGGAAAAAGTTATCTATCGTTAGAAGCAAACATTCATGATTTTCATATGGACAGATTTTTTCAAAGAGTTCAGGGTATACTAAAATAATATTTTGTGCTGTTTTATTGTTATTCATAAAACAACACAAGCCACAAGCCTTCAAAATTAAAAAAAAATAATTTATTATGTGAAAAATATAATTTTCTCCAACAAGGAACGAACTCGAGTCCCCACAATCAGTTTCCTGAAGTGGATTGTCGAGTACGCGTCTTTGTGTGCTATCCAAATAGCTAAATTAGCACCTGGTTCAAAAACCAGGCAATCTCAATTTAGTTCTTTATTTTGATTTATTAAAAATAACTAGAAATTTAATAATACAGTTGAATCTCGATAATTCGTAACCCGCTAAGTCAAAAACCTCAAAATTTCATAGAAAAATTACCCTTGAAAAAAATTTCTTCAAATTCCTGTTAGAATTCATGTGTAATTCATAAAAAATGTGATTCCATTGCCATTTCGAATTATCGGCACTAGACTGTATTATATTAATAATTAACCTCATTTATTAGCTATATTCCCAACTAAACTTGGATTTGAATTATTTTGTGAAACTGGACGCCGGAATACCAGATGAAATAAATCAAATTTAAATATATAATATGCGAAAGTAAATGCAAAATAAGGTGAGTCTAGCTTAAAGAACTTGCGAGATATCCTAGAATAACTAAAGCTTGATAACGTTTTTAATCGATTTCCTGAAAGCGGAAAAAGTTATCTATCGTTAGAAGCAAACATTCATGATTTTCATATGGACAGATTTTTTCAAAGAGTTCAGGGTATACTAAAATAATATTTTGTGTTGTTTTATTGTTATTCATAAAACAACACAAGCCACAAGCCTGCAAAATTAAAAAAAAATAATTTAGTATGTGAAAAATATAATTTTCTCCAACAAGGAACGAACTCGAGTCCCCACAATCAGTTTCCTGAAGTGGATTGTCGAGTACGCGTCTTTGTGTGCTATCCAAATAGCTAAATTAGCACCTGGTTCAAAAACCAGGCAATCTCAATTTAGTTCTTTATTTTGATTTATTAAAAATAACTAGAAATTTAATAATACAGTTGAATCTCTAAAATTCGTAACCCGCTAAGTCAAAAACCTCAAAATTTCATAGAAAAATTACCCTTGAAAAAAATTTCTTCAAATTCCTGTTAGAATTCATGTGTAATTCATAAAAAATGTGATTCCATTGCCATTTCGAATTATCGGGACTAGACTGTATTATATTAATAATTAATCTCATTTATTAGCTATATTCCCAACTAAACTTGGATTTGAATTATTTTGTGAAACTGGACGCCGGAATACCAGATGAAATAAATCAAATTTAAATATATAATATGCGAAAGTAAATGCAAAATAAGGTGAGTCTAGCTTAAAGAACTTGCGAGATATCCTAGAATAACTAAAGCTTGATAACGTTTTTAATCGATTTCCTGAAAGCGGAAAAAGTTATCTATCGTTAGAAGCAAACATTCATGATTTTCATATGGACAGATTTTTTCAAAGAGTTCAGGGTATACTAAAATAATATTTTGTGTTGTTTTATTGTTATTCATAAAACAACACAAGCCACAAGCCTGCAAAATTAAAAAAAAATAATTTAGTATGTGAAAAATATAATTTTCTCCAACAAGGAACGAACTCGAGTCCCCACAATCAGTTTCCTGAAGTGGATTGTCGAGTACGCGTCTTTGTGTGCTATCCAAATAGCTAAATTAGCACCTGGTTCAAAAACCAGGCAATCTCAATTTAGTTCTTTATTTTGATTTATTAAAAATAACTAGAAATTTAATAATACAGTTGAATCTCTAAAATTCGTAACCCGCTAAGTCAAAAACCTCAAAATTTCATAGAAAAATTACCCTTGAAAAAAATTTCTTCAAATTCCTGTTAGAATTCATGTGTAATTCATAAAAAATGTGATTCCATTGCCATTTCGAATTATCGGGACTAGACTGTATGTATTATATTAATAATTAACCTCATTTATTAGCTATATTCCCAACTAAACTTGGATTTGAATTATTTTGTGAAACTGGACGCCGGAATACCAGATGAAATAAATCAAATTTAAATATATAATATGCGAAAGTAAATGCAAAATAAGGTGAGTCTAGCTTAAAGAACTTGCGAGATATCCTAGAATAACTAAAGCTTGATAACGTTTTTAATCGATTTCCTGAAAGCGGGAAAAGTTATCTATCGTTAGAAGCAAACATTCATGATTTTCATATGGACAGATTTTTTCAAAGAGTTCAGGGTATACTAAAATAATATTTTGTGTTGTTTTATTGTTATTCATAAAACAACACAAGCCACAAGCCTGCAAAATTAAAAAAAAATAATTTATTATGTGAAAAATATAATTTTCTAAAACAAGGAACGAACTCGAGTCCCCACAACCAGTTTCCTGCAGTGGATTGTCGAGTACGCGTCTTTGTGTAATAGACGAGAAGTTAAATTGGCAGCTGATTCAAAAACAAGTCAATTACAATATAATTTTGCATTTGCATTTATTTACAAAAACTAATGAGTTACATTCGTGTGATTCCCAATAATATTTACTTATAAAGAGCACAGAATTTTAAGTCTTTAATGCTCTACTCGAATATAAGCAAACGGACTTACAGGGCTAAATTGACTTGGATTCTAGTTTAATATATTTTTTGTATATATATATATATTAAAGTACTTTCATGAACATATATTTGTATATATATAACTGTTTAAACTTAATTAAACTTGAGTTTGTTAAGTAAGAGCATTTTCTTAGTCGCCATTGCCTGATTTGTAACTTTATTCGCTTATTTTCTAGTTCATGCTGCAAATGTGGCATTGAATTTCATATTGCGCGCTGCTCCAGCAGCGAAGCCGGTCCCCAATCGCATCGACAATCGTAAGCGTCGCATTCGCCATCGTCTCCATCGTCTCCATCGCTTCCATCGTCGTCGTCTCGCTACGATCCGCTGTAATGGATGTTATGTTCTGGCGGCGATCGCATGACAGGCGCATGTTGAAGCCGTTGGCATCCGCACCATTATGGCAACTGGGTACCCGATGCCCCAGCCCCTGCCCCTGCCCCTGCCCCAGCCCCAGCCCCAGCTGCTGTCCCTGCCCACCATTGCATTGGCAATGCATCGCATTCCCCAAAAAGCGTGTAATCAATAAACAACAAGAGCCATCGAAGCTACGATCCGATGCCCCCTTCAGCCAAGTCTGCCCAGCTGAACAGTTGCCCAGTTGCCCTGCTCGCTGGACTCCGAGACAGGTATCTCGTGTAACCTATGGGAATGCTCTGGCTGGCTGGCTGGCTGGCTGGCTGGCGACTTGGCTGGCGATTGCGCTCGATTGTATCTGTTTCGCTCTTCTTCTGCTTTCTGTATCTGGATAATGATCCATTGTTTGCATCTTGAACTTGTTTTAAATGCGCGCGCACTCGCACACATCCCAGCCTCCCATCCCATCCCATCCCATTCCAGCCTCAGTCTCTCCCATGCTTAGCCACTCCACTCCATCTTGTGGCTGCTGCCTCCTCCTCATCATCATCGTACTCAATGTACCCGTCGTCTTGGTCGTCAACGCTGCAGCCATATCTGGAGTCTGGCTGATTCATTCGATGCACACCACACACAAAAACCGAAGCAAAAAGAGCAGCAAAATACAACTACAACAGAGCTGCTAAATTGCTGAGCTATCCGCGAAGCATGTTCAACAATTTCTTCTAATTAGAAGATATTTTGCGCTTATTAGAATATGTTGCGACACGGAGAATTTGCTTGCAGTGCATTCAGGTGCAGACAGGGGCCACCCTGAGAACTCAAGATCAGAAACTTTTTTACTTCACGAAAATGGCATACTGAAAGTATATTTTTATAGTATTGGAAAAACAGATACTTGATATTTAAGTACATTATTTGTTTAATTGAATTCCTAGAATGCGGATTCGAATTCCAGTCTAAAGAATTTTTAGATTGTTGCCCCAAATAATTAATAATTAATTATAATTATCATTTAATTAATAAAGGTTACTGAAAGTATATTTTTGTAGAATTTAAAATAGATAGTTTATATTTAAATAAAATATTTAAATAATTGAATAGCAAGAACAAAGATTCTAGTCCCAATAATTAATAATTAAAATTTATATTTAAATTGATATTTATCTACAAAAATATTATAAATTATTTAAATATAAATTTCATAATTTCTTAAAATATAACTTTAATAAAGCTCTTCCTATCTCAGTAAATAATATTATAAGGAAATGAATTTCAAATGAAAGAACTAACCTGTTCCAATAGTACTTCTTGTATATTACATTCATTATCAGTCAAGTGTAAAAGAAAAATAAATATAATTCCACTGCAATGCGATTTCATAAACAATTCTTAATCTAATCTGTTGCATTGAAAATAAACCACTAAGAAATATGATCAACGACGATTAAAACACTTTAAATCAATCAAAATACATTGATAGCCACACTGATGGATTTACAAGCCAAACAATATGGGTCTTATAATTTCAGTAGAATGATCGTAAATCCGAATTATGATTGGCAGCAACTAAGAACCCGTTACACATGACTCAACTAATCCTTATCGCTATCATACTTTGGTGTATATACAAGCAATACGATTTTGAGTAAATTGTTTAATAACATTGTTCATGATAAGCACTGGGATTTATAGTTTTGCTCTCTTATCACTCGGGTGAGTTTCTTCTTATTTCATTTACTCATTTATCAGACATCAGATATTTAATGAATGTTCCTTGGCTTGATCATAAGTTATTCGCAAGATGATTTGCATGGCAATTCCAATGAAAGATCCCAACTGACAGCCATAAATATTCAACTCAAAACTAAAACCTTTTGTTTTTTTTTGTGATTTTGGCGAAAAAGTTTTAAATATTCATGCGCGATATTTGTCGAAGCGACAGATCTGCAGCGGGAACGATCGATTGTCTGCTGAGTTGTAGGCGCTGATCTTGGACCAGGTCCTTTGTTTCAGCCACAGCCTCAATGCCATCCGATTGTTTAGGAGCCAAATGCCAAAAACAATGGGTCATTTAGTCCC
This sequence comes from Drosophila gaucha, assembly GCA_035045545.1. Taxonomy (NCBI): domain Eukaryota; kingdom Metazoa; phylum Arthropoda; class Insecta; order Diptera; family Drosophilidae; genus Drosophila; species Drosophila gaucha. The sequence continues at coordinate 6,771,217 of JAWNOY010000099.1, forward strand.
AGTCTGTGGCTGTGCCTGGATTGTGTTCGGGTTCCCCAGCCCGGCACCGAGTAACTTACCGAAAACGTTACCGATCCTGACAGCCAACAAGTATGGCACGACTCGTTGGCCAAGGCTCTTGTCCTTGTCCCTCGCAACATTCGCAACATTTGCTCTGGCCCTGAGTGATTTATTAAGTTTGTGTCAATTCTTGAAATTATTGGCCCAAACGACTGGCCAACAGCCATTTGGGCCCAGCCAAAGGCTGAGCTTCATTCGTGCATCGTGCTGACGGCTTCTGCATATCTTAACACATTTCGGTATTCCCTTGAAAACTCATTTCACAGAAGATGGAATCCCTTGACCAAATCTCAGGAAATACCAGATAAACCCTATTAATTTGCATGAGCTTTGCATTTCTAATATCTGAGTGAAGTTTTGAGAAACTTTTCTAAATCTGTATTCAAGCTGTTTGCTATAAATTCAAATTTCAATTCAAATGTAAGTTTCAAAGTTGATAATAAGAAAGTTTCATTGATAAATCATTAGGGCTCTTCAAACTACTCAAGAATATAGTTGTTTTATATATATATATTGCTTATATATATAACTGAAATTATTAAATTATTATCCTTCAACAGTTTCAAAAGACTTATGCTCATTAAACCTTAAAGATAATCAGAAAGCTCTCATTAATGAAAATTTTTCAATGAAAGAATTTTTTATTATCGAATCTCTAGCTCACATCCAATCTAACATCTCTTTAAATTTCGATAGTTAGCTGTAGTAAAACAATAAAAAGTGTCCTCTATTCAAAATGGCAAACTTTGTGTATCTTTTGGGGATAAATGGCAAATCACGTCGCCAACATTCGAGCCATCAAGATGCGACGACTTGTGCTCGCAACGATCGCAGCAACTTAATCTGTAACTGAATAGAGTGCAAATGCCAAGACTGGGTTCCATTCAGCAAAAATAGGTAGCACATATAGCAAATGGCTGAGGTGCATGGAGGAGCCATAATTTAAATTTTCATGCGCTCGGGCTGTCAATTGTGCGCAGCCAACAACTCAGTTTAATGGCAGCAGCCCATGAGGCGCAGCTACAACAACAACAAAATTTAAATACAAACAACTAGAAGCAGCAGCAACGACAACGCCAACGACAACAACCACAGAGCGCACCACTAGCAACCACCGTAACTGGGCTCCAATGGCGCTAAATCAAACGACGGCCACGAAATTGCCATAATGACGACACAGCGTTGACGATGACGATGACGATCATCATGATGATGATGATGATGATGATGATAATGATGCTGATCCACTGCTGGCTGCGAATCGGCAGCCAAATAATCAGCGCAAAATTATTGGAAAATCGTCTGCGCCGGCGCAAAAGCTGAAGAGCACTTGTTGAAATCTCAGCAGCAAAAGAAAACACAAACTGAGAAAAACGAGAAGTCGAGAAAAACAAAGTCGAAAGTTAAATACCCTTAACTGATAAATTGTTCTCCAAACTTAAAAACCTAGACCATCATAACAAAACTCTTAAGTCTGGCAAAGAGATGTCAAAAAGGAAATGAATAAATATATATTTATATATTCCCAACAAGAATAGAATTTTAGAAGCCATACTCTATCACTAAATCATAATACCCTTTGCAAAGAGGAAAAATTATTGCACATGTTGCAAGTTGCAAGCTGCGAGCTGCGCGCTGCAAGTTGGCAAATCGAAATTATCGCATAATCGTGTAGAGCGCGCGTTGAGGCAATTTTGGGCTGGATTTGTGGCTGCTCGACACAGAAGCGACAGCGCGTCGCATGCAGCACACAGAACGATGCCGCAGAGTGCAAATTTGTGGCAGCTACTTTGGCTGCCACTCGACAGGCAGCTGCACGGAGAGCTTCGGCCTCGGTCTCTGTCTCTGCCTCTGTCTCTGGCTCTGCCTCACATGTGCTGACGATCTGCAAACAAAAGTCACATTGGTCACGATCGAGCCAGCAGCCACGAGGAGATTGCTCTAATTGAATGTGGGCGTGGCACCCACTCAAATGACTCATTCACATTATTCGGGAAGCAGAGTATACATATCATAATGAGTTGCATCAACATGAAGCTGATGCTGTGGAGCAACAGAGTGTAGAAAAATATTAAAATTCTACTTTTATGCAAAGTAAAAGTGGAGACAAGATGGAAAAAATTAAAAAAAAAAATATTGATATAGAAATTTTATGGAAAACCTCTTTTATGAAGAATACAAATTAAAAATAAATACATCAATATATATATATGAAATATATAAATCCAATATTTGAGTTTCAATATCTAACATCATGTGATTAATCAGGACAAGCTCTTATTCAGGCAACTTCAATTTAATCGAAGCTTCACATTTAGAAACTGAAGTAAGAAAATAGGATGATTGTAGTGCATCAAGGAGAAAGGATCTTTTCGGCACGTACAGTCAAATCATTATTTTACTATACATTATATAATATTGTTATATTATTTATTTTAGCATTATGCCACCCCTAAAAAGTGCCGCCCCATTTGCCCCCACTACACTACGCAGTTGGAATTACAATAATAATAATATTATAAATTATATATGTAAAATATTGTCACCCTCCAAACCTACTTATAAATTACTATATATAAAACTATCACAGTAGAATAACAAGTTGCTAGAACTCTGAGAAATTGTGTAATACAAAATAGCTTAAGTAAAATTATAATTTTTATAGGGTAATAAAGCGCATTAAATAATAATAATAGTAAATTATAACATATATCACGAATTATTTTCATGCAGCTTTATAAATGTAAATATCTCACATCTCGAATCAAATAATGTAAAGTGATAAACTTATAGACAAGATGCAATTATCCGAATCGAATTAGGAAAGTCGATCTGATAAGTTGCATCAAAAATGTTTATAAATTTCTTACAGCAACTTCAACAAAATACGTAAGCTTCAATAAAGCAAGGTTCTGTTGTTTCTCTTTATTTTCTTAAAGTTAATTTATTTTATGATTCTCTTGTTTACCAATTTCGCAATTTTGCAAATTTAAAGACATGAATTTTCGCAATCCAAAATTGATTGATTGACTGCTATCAATCAGTAGTTCACTAAGTCACTCAATCGATCAGTCAGGAAAACTTCCTTGAGAACACTGAAGTGGAGATAATTATCATAGATCATTCTGCGTAACTATTCAAGTACAATAACTGTCCCACAGCTATGAAGATGAGAATAACATTACTATAGAATATAACTTGTCTATTTATATTCAAATCACTTGTCATTCTAGGCTTAACAACATAATCATATTAATTTCTGTCAAAATTTATTAGTGCTTAAATAAAACAAGCTCAGCTCTAATTGTAGTCAGAGCAACTATTCTGACACACACAATTCGTTTTAGAAACCAAGTCGAAAATGTTGATAAAATTTGCAATTATGTTGATGGTCTGCACATTCGAGAGTTATTCGCTGACTGTGAAGCGTTCCACGGAGCTGTTCTCAGTAAAGGATGCAGAGCTCTACACAATCGAGGGAATAATTCTGCCAGGCGATCCTTCACTGAAAACCACTTCCCGCTGGCCGGCCGATATAACTCTGTCGATCAACGGAGGCGAGTATCTGGGCTTCGTGCGGACCGACGGCCACTTTGTGATCAGCGGGGTTCCATCTGGCAGTTATGTGCTCTATGCGAACCATGCGGACATATTCTTCCAGCCGGTTCGCGTGGAGATTTCCCAGCATGGAAAGTTTCGGGCACGCAAGCTGAGCCACTTGAAGCCGTCGCAAGTCTATAAGCTACCCTACCCACTGCTGCTGAAGCCGGGCATGCGGCGCAGATACTTCCGGACCCGGGAGCAATGGAACATCTTGGACTACATCCTCAATCCGATGGTGCTGCTGATGGTGGTGCCGCTGATGTTGATGCTGTTGCTGCCACGACTCATCAACGATCCGGAAACCAAGCGCGAGATCGAGAACATTCAGTTCCCCAAGATACCCACAGGTGTGCCGGATCTGAGCGATGTGCTCACCTCGCTCCTCACCGGCAAACGACGCCCGGAGAAGAAGGCAATCGCAGGCGCCTCGACCAAGAAGCGCAACTAGCCCAGGTAGCTCAGTTATCACATAAAAAAAGGAATCCTCTTCAAATGGTTATCTGTTGTTAAGTTTCATTCATTATCTCTATGTGAATAATATCCGAGTTAAATCAAATTCATTGAATTTCCTTATTCGTATTAGATCTAGGATTATATATAGAGTGTGATATTACTTTTGTTCAGATATATATCAAACTTAAGGATGTTATTATCCATTGTCATTTTTATCAAGATAAGTTCCTCTCTTACTGAAGGACTCAACTAAACCTTAATCCAATAACTCAGACATTATTTTATTTCCCTCACTTGTTATTCTTAAATGGAACCCAATATGTCGAAGTTGTTAGGTTCCATTCTTTTTGAGCTCTACCATCATGTATTTAATTTTTATCTCACATCAATGGCATTCTGTGATAAAGTCGGAAACTTAGGGGTTGCAGCAGACAAAAATAACTCATTCACAATGAATGTAAATGATAAATGTATATACTTAGTATATAGCGTGAATAGCTTACAACTGCCTCAACTCTATAATAAATGTGTTAGATTTAGATGGTTTTTTAACATTTTTGCCAAGGCCACAAACCCAACAAAAATATTTGCTAGTTATATTAATGAATAAGCAAGTAAGAACGCTCTAGTCGGGACTACCAGATTACGAGATGCCCTGTACGTTTATTCAAGCTTACATCTTTTCACACATACACACAGATGCATTAATGCATATGCATTTGTATTTAATCACGTAGAGACGTAAAGACAAAAGTATAAAATTAAAATAATTTTCTAAGAAAAACCGAAGTGGATTCTTAGATGAGACTATAAAATATTCAGGAGATTCATAGGGCTGGTCTTTTCTTTTTCTTTTCGTAGTCTAAAAGTATATGGCTTGGTTAGAGCTAGTTTTTTAAAAAGAAAATTCTTTCTTTAGCCTTAGATCGTCCAAATCCTGCAGACTACGGCAGAATTGACCTAGCTCGAAGTCCTGATCAGCGTACTTTATAGAGTAGGCCAAGCCATTTGATTTTTGCTTGTTACATACTTTCAACAAATCCGTCATACCCTGAATTCCCATTTTCAATGTGTTCAAGGTTTAACTAGTAGAGGTCTGCATGGGTTCACTCAGAACATAAGCGAAATTGAATGGATTCGAATTGAATTGATTATTTTTACTAAGTAAATTCGGATTCAATTCTCATAATTTTTAAATCCTTTTTAAAATTATATGAGCTCAGGATTAGCTTCTTTTTTGAACAGCTAATTTATTTAAAATTTCGGTGCATGGTAAACGAAAAGTTGGTTTGAGCAGCTTCGATTTTGTAGCCTTCATTTTAGTATATTTTCCAATTGCTGTTTATTGAATTTCACCCAATATATTTTTCCTGGTTTTTCTAAATCTGAAAATGCCCCACTAAAAATCCTCCACGAATAAAATACAAATTTCATTTTTATAAATTCAATAAAAGTCGGTTTATTTTGATCACAATGATTCATTTTTTTCCAATTTCATTCTCTTTGCCCAGGCATTTGGCAGCCATGAGAAGGGCTTTTTCCATATTCTTTTCATTTTTTTTTAAATTTTTTTTAGTTTAGTTTTTTTTTTAATTTCAATTGATTTCTGGGCAAAAAAGAGAGAAACGCCCGCTGCAGCCAACAGATGCCGCAATCTTTCAAGGATGTCACGAGGCGCAGAGGAAACGATCCTGAAAGAATAAGGAAATAAATAAAATTATGATTAGATTTGATAAAAAATAAAGAAGCAGAAGATTCAGAAGACGATTTGACTTTGTGATAATTACCTTGAAAAAGTCGGCCCAGTTGCTTGACTGTAGTGTGGGCGTGGCGCGCACAATGGGCGGCAGGCAGTTAGGCAGAAACAACCCTCAGCAGCTGCCGCGACGCGCTGCGATTTGTCGAAATGTCCTTTCGATCTCGCATACGAGGCTATATATATATATACAAATATATATATATATGGCTTGGTTTGTGGTCTTCGCTGAGTGCGTACAAAGAAGAGTCGCTTGACTGTGCCCCCAGCGGGACGTGGAGGCGCGGCCGGTGGCCAAGCGTGGCAAACAAAAAGGTTGACAAAAAATCTTGTTTTGTTCGAAACAACGAAAAATATTTTCGGCGTGCCCACGCTTTAGGCGGTCTTCTCTTTCTTCACGCAGAACTGACGCAGTGCAGCGAGCGAGTTGCTGGCGCTCAGGTTCTCCGGCGCCGCCGACTCGCCAGCTGCAACGGCGGCCGCTGCCGCTGCCGCCGCCGCCGCCAGCTTGGCACGCGTATTGGCTGCGCCGCTGCCGCCGCCGGCGCCGCTGCTGCCGAGCGAATCGAACATGGAGGAGAGCGCGTTGAGGGAGTCGCTGGGATACTTCTTGGCGTTGCCGTCGCTGCCGTCGTACGACTTGTGGCTGGAGGCGGGCGATTTGGGCGTGGCCGAGCGCTGGCTGTCCGCCGGGCTGCGCGGCGGCAGCGGCAGGCGCGACGCCTGCGGACTGGCCGCCGCCGACGAGGATTTTGGTGAGTTGCCATTATTGTTGTTGTTGTTGTTGCTGCTATTATTATTATTATTGTTGTTGTTGTTGTTGTAGTTGCCATTGAGCAGCGGCGTCTCAGCTTCGATTTTGGGCGAAGCAGCAGCCAAATCTTGCGGCTCATCGCTCAGCTCCGACTTGATCTCCATTTTGAGACTCGACTCCGGCTCCTGCTTGATGGGCAACTCCTGCGACTGGGACACCGACTGTTGCTGCTGCTGCTGCTGCTGCTGCTTCTCTGGCGTTGGCGCCTCGAGGCGTGGCCTCGCCTCGGCACTGCACTCGCTGCCGCTGCGCTCGCTGCTCGTGTAGCGATAGTGCTGATAGTAGGGATCGCTGGTGTCGATCAGCGGCTTGTTGTAGTCGACCGTCTCGTCGATGCCCAGACGCTTCAGTATGCTGCTGGCCACCGGCGAGGTGTTCTTCGTGGACGAGTTCGAGGGGCTGCTGGCCGGCAGGCTGGCATGCCTCGGCGGCGTATCGAAGCTGGTGGTGAACATCTGCTCGATGGCGCTGAGCACCGAAGACGATCCAGCGGCTGCCTTACCCGTTCCCGTTCCCGTTCCCGCGCCCGCGCCAGCAACTCCTCCATTCTTCTGCTCCAGCTCGGGCGACTTGTTCTTGGCCAGCAGCTGAGCAGCCTTGGCGATCTCCTCAGGTGACTTTACGCCCGTGATATACTGACGCATGCGTTCGGCGAAGAGCGCTGCCTCCGACTTCTCGGACTTGGGCTTCTCCATGGGCTGCTGCTGCTCCTCGGGATTGGCCTTCAGCTCAAGCAGCTTGCGCACCGGCAGCGACTTCTCGCGCTTCTTCGGCGCCGGTCGCTTCCGAGCGCCCGCCGACTGCAGCAGCGGCTCCGCGTAGTGATTGTTCTTGGCCATGTGATTGCTGAGGTCGCCCAGCGAGCTGAAGGCCTTGTCGCACACCTTGCAGGTGAGCACCGCCGAGAGGGTGCGCGACTCCTCGGAGCTGAGACTGTTCTGGCCGCTGTCCTTGCTGTGGTCGTTGTTCGAGTTGCCCGACTTAATCGAGAGGCTCTGCTCCTGCGAGAGGATGTTCGTATAATGCTGCGTCTCCTGCATGTGCTTGGTCATCTCGCCCAGCGAGCGGAAGCTCTCGCCGCAGCGCATGCACTTGAGTATCTGCATCGCCTGCTCCACGCCCTTGCCCAGCCACACGTTCTGGCCGCGCACCAGCTTGCGGGGCAGCGGCGTGGGCGGATCCCCGCGATACTGAAACGCGTTCTTCACATTTGCCGAGGGTGTTTGGTTGCCCGATTGCTTGCGCTGCTGCGGCTGGTGTTGTTGCTGCTGCTGCTGCTGCTGATGGTGGTGGTGGTGGTGATGGCCGCCGCCCGAGGCTGCACCGCCCGAGGAGTGGTGGTGCGGCTGATTGCTGGGCAGATTGCCAAAAGGTGGCACGTTCACACCACAGTGCTTGCTGTCCTTCATGTGGGTGGTGAGCGCCTCGAGGGTGGGGAAGCTCTGCTTGCACCACACGCACCTGAACACCGAGCTGGCCACGCCCTTGTTCTGCCAGTGCGACTGCCAAATGTTGTGGCGCGCCTTGGTCACTCCGCCGCCCTCCGTGGGCGTGTTGTTGGAGCTGGAGGAGCCGCTGCCGCTGCCGGCGCCTGTTTGATTGGCGGGACTCTTGGGCGGTGGTGCGGCAGTTGGTGGTGTTGCCTTGTTCTGCTGCTTCTCCTTGTGCATCCCGGAGCCACCGCCACCCTTGACAATGTCCGACATCTTCTCCAGCGGATCCACCACCAGATCGTTCTTGCCATTCCAGTCCGGGAACTGACCCGAGCGGAATATGTTGGCGGCCGCAACTGCCGCCAGGTAGGGATTGACGCCGGGCAGGAGAGGAGCGCTGGCTGCTGCTGGCGAAGAATTGGCAGGCGGGCTCTCCGACTTGAACATCTTCTTCACCTGGATCTGGCCAATGGCGCTCTCCGTGTCGTGGCCCCGCTTCCGCGTGCCCGTCGACAGGTCGAGCGGATTGTTGGCGCCATCGTCGAACTCCTCCTCCTCCTCGGAGGCCACCGGCTCTGCGGACTCGGCACGCGCATAGAGATTGGTGCGAAAGTCAAGCGCTTCCGAATTGCTGCTGGAGGCGGTGGGCGAGGCCTGTGGCGGCAGCTTGAACGGCGCAGCCGCCTCGCTGGGCAGCGGCAGCGGCAGCCGGGGACCCGCAGCAGCAGCCGCTGCCAGCGGAAAGCCATATTGCTGCGCGGCAGCGGCCACCATGTGCAGGTAGGCCTCCATGGAGGACGGCTGGGCGGGCAGCGACTGCGGCACCGCCGGGAATGTTGAGTGCATTGTGGTGGGCACCACCGGCAGCACGCCGGCCGACATATTCGCCCCGTCCCGCTGTCCCCCATTGTCCGAGGAATTGGAATCGTGCGAGGGGCAACGCTCGCTGGAATTCGCCGATTCCGTGGAACGTGGACGAGCTGTGGGCAGGGCGCTGCAAAAGCAAGAGAAGAAAATTCAAAATTAGTAACTTGATCCTGAGATAGATATATATTTATGTATATATTTAATGTTAACGAAGAGAAAGACTAAAGACAGTGGCTTTTTGCTGTGGAATGGCTTAGATTGATTGGAAATATAATATATATTGTATATAGATATAGATAGTATATAGATTTTATATGAATTGATTGCATTTAGTATAATGAATACGATCAAAATATATAAGAATTAAGTTAAGACTAAAGAAACATATTAAAAGTAGCTACTATGTAAACGTTTTGTAATTAAATTCAACAAATATTATATGCATATGCATAATATAATACAGTCGAATCCCCATAATTCGACCCCCGCTAAATCGAAAACCTCAATCATTCGTAAAAGAAAATATCCCTTTGAAAAAATTCTTTCGAATTCCCGTTCGATAAATCGAATTTCTGCGGGATTCGACTGTACTATAATAATATAAATAAATAATATATAATAAATAATATATAATAAATAATATATAATAATATAAATAACATAATGTAAATAATAACTATAAAACTATATAATAATATTACTTTTAAAAAAATCGAGTTTCAGTCATAGAAAGCTCTAATTGACATGTCAAAATACATCCATGACGAATTCTATTGTAATTTCTGATCCCCAAATAGAAAATATAGTTGAAAAAAATGTTTAAGTACAGTAGTCCCTCGCCACTTCTACGATTTTATTCCAAAGCAATGCTCAATTTGGAAGATGTTTTGCGAAGTTGTATTCTAAACTGTTCTACTGGAAATGCTAAACAGGTGTGCGATAGGTAAGTCTAGTAGGAGTAAGCATATTTATATAACAGAACATCGGACTTTTTATGACAAGGAATTGCATTTTTTAACTAAGAAATTCAAATTTAAAATTACAGAAAATTTATAAATAATATGTTATACATTTCTGAACTAAATAGTTTTTTAACTAAAGTAGATTACAAATCATGCAGAGATTAGATAACTTTTTTAATTTTAACCTTTTTTAGTAGCTATATATGTATGTATATTATTTATAAATAATTATATGAAAACCCCATTTCAAGCTATAAATTTCAATTTGCTTTAGCTGATATCGTAAAGTTAATTTTATGTGCAGTTGCTTTACGATCAACTCAATCTCCATGCTCACTTTATCACAAGCTCTCTATCACCCTCTCTCTGCCTCTCCCCCTCCCTCTCTCTCTCTCTCGTAATAAACCATTAATAAATCAGCAGCAATAAATTGTGCTAATTATACAAAATGCTTAAATTAGGCAGCGAAATCAGTGATCAGTGATCAGTGATCAGCGATCAGCGATCAGTGATCATGTGATCGAGTTGTTAGTCAGCAATCAAGTTGGGTGATTGACTAACTCGCTTTTAATGCCACAAAATGGCAACTGACTCTCAGTGCAATTGATTGGTCGAAGAGCGACAAGAACTTTCCCCGCCCTCAATTATATAATCGTCTCATTAGACTGTGCGATAGAAAGAGATGACATATCAAATTTAAAATGGGCAAAAAATATCTCTCTCTCTCTCTTTTATCGAGCATAGATTATTAGTGAAAGCTTTCCCTTCGTTCATCATCTAAAACTTGATCAACTTTCGATAAAAGTAAACGATCTAAATACGAGTTATATAAAGTCACATGCATTTGTTTCATTTTCTGCCAACTCATCGGAGGGGGAGGGGCGCAACTGCATAAATCTAGTGGCACAACAATGGCAACAATATGAAACATATGTCAACATTTCATTTGTTATTCAAATCCATAAAGCAAAACGAAACTGTGGCCAGCTGTTTCAAATGCCGCCCCTCCCCTCCCCTCGGCCCCTAGCCAACAAGTTTTGCTCGTAAAAATCGTTAAAATCGGCTATATTTATTTGGAACAATGGCGTTTAATTCGAGACGGCAAAGCGTGAATTATGATCAGAGCTCATCATAGCGATTATCAACAGATCTCTCGTCATCTAAGATCTGTTTCATCTGCTTCTTCAATGGCAACGCTGAAGGCAGGAGGCGGCTCATAAAATTGACGACAAAGCGAGACACAAAAGCCATTCCACATATTTTGCATAAATTAAGTTCGTCCCCCTTCATCTCCTCTCTCTCTCTCTCTCTCTCTCTGTCGCCTCTTAATGTGCATAAATAACTAACAAATTTTTATTGCTCTGCATCTACTTATAAATCTGCAAGGCACATGCTTAAATATACATACATATATATGTCTATATATTTCTTGTTAATTTATAATTTTCGTTGTAGTTTTGATTTCCTCAATTTTTACAAATATTAAAGCCATATTAAAATGGTTTTTTGCTTTGTTATATATAACACAAAAGTTGTAAAATTTTTATTGCCATTTTATTAATATTATTTATTTTGTTTGAGCGTGGGCGTGGCTTAGGCGCTTAGAGCTGTTGAGTCGCTAAGTTGTTGGATTTCCCGGAAATGGCAAAACTCTCGACTTGAATAATGAGCCAAATTCACGAGAATTATTGATTGACAGCAATATAACGAGATATATGAGTCATTTTAGAAGTATCTCAGAGATTCAGCTTTTAAACAAGCTGGAAAAGTGTTTCGATTGCAACAAGTTGGCAGCTTTGCTTTGCTATTGATTACTTCAAGTAGTTGACTATAGAAAGACATTTTAGAGAGTTCAAAGTTATTATAATTTATTATACTAATAAGATACGACTGGTTCTTGTTTAAATAAAAAACAAATAACACAAGATTAAAAAAAAATATGTTTAATTTAATAGAAAAAGAAAAAATACAGAAGAAAATAAATAATTGTAAGTTAACTATGTATTTTCAGACTGCTTATACCTGATTTATCTTTAAATATAAAATAAGTTTTTAAAGACAATTAAATCAACTTAAAATAAAATTAAATAAGCTGGATTAATTATTAAATTCTTTTGTTACTTTTCTCATACATAAATAGAATAAATTCAATAATTTTACCTTTATCTATCTGTCTACTATCTGTGATATTTTCATACATTTTATAATCTAGCTTAAGCATGAAAAATTTCAGAATTATATAAAATAAAGGGCTTCTAAATCTTTATATATATACTAGCTTAAACATAAAACATATCAGAATTATATAAAACAAATAGTTTCTAGAGACTTTCCCTAGTTTAGTTGGCTTTAAATTGTTTTTCACTCAAATGTTTACCTATTTTTTTTAAAGAACTTTTATACCCCACCTACAATAATTAATCTATAAATTTGTCGTCTTTGTGCTTCTCAATGTCTTATAGCTGTTTAGCCAGTGGAACGATCACTCAATTCTGCCAGCATTAAGTTGTCCAACACAATAAACATTTTATCAAGCTATCTGTATTGTGGTAAAACTCATTGATGGATAGCGTCCAATAGATCCAGAAACTGTTACTCGCCTCTAAGTGCACTAATATTGATGGGCTTTTGCCCAATGTTAAACGTTCGAATGCCGACAAAAAAAGTCATTCATGATTCATATATAGAAAGGGGAAAACTAACGATAAATTGTGCAATCTCTCAGTTGAAACACCTTTCTCTCCCGATACTTAATACACATAGCTACGTTTAGTTGTGCGCAAATTGCTAATTGGATTTTCAGATGTCGAGGTGCGATTAGGAGACGCATAAGAGAGAAAAATGTACAGAAATACCTCAGCGACAACAACAACAGCAGCGACTAGTTTTGCACTATCATAATATGCAATCTTGTTATTTGATGAAGCTTAAATCAAAATGATTTATAGGCAGCGACTGAAATGCAGTTAATTACAAGCGGGAATTGTCTCATTAATAATCGCAGCCAGTCGGTAGATTGACGGGTTTGATCTGTGCTATATAGCGGCTGCCTTGCCACTTGCAGATACTTTTGTATCTGCCAGATACTTTGCCGTGCACGCATGACTAATACACAACTAAATATTACTAAATATCCCCCTCGGTCTAGCTGCAAATTGTGCGCATAAATCTTTTCAGCAAATAGGCGCGCACTCAAAGATACATTTACAGCTACAGCTATAGATACAGCTACAGATACAGCTACACCCACGTGAAGCATATAAAATATGGATTTTGAACTATTTGGCTCGTCGAATTGGCTAGCATGATTTATTCATTTCAGACATCAAATTTTCAATTTCACAAGAAGAAAATCAAGAAGAAATGGAAAGAAAATACAATTTGTGGCTGCAGCTGAACTCAACTTCTGAACTGAAACGAAACTCGTTTCGCGCTCCGATTTATTAAAATGTATCTCAAAACGAGTTTAATCACAAAAGCCTATGGCAAACGTTTAGCCAGCGATAATTGCGGGCGATTGAGCAAGTCGGCAATCGCATTTAGTTAGCTCAACTCTATCCATATACTTACATATATATTTATGTGTATATACAAGTATATATGTTTACCGCTATTTATCGCCGAGTATACGCTTTATAAATCAATTTCTTTGCTTCGCTTTTGCTCTGGGTGGGTGTTTCTTGATATATGGCCTATATATCGGTGCGAGTCGAAAATTTATAACGACAGGTGTTGTGCGACGATTGCGACCGACTAGCATCAACGACGCCTCGCACATTCGTCAGCAGGCAAAATACATGCTCAAATCGAATTCTTAAGTAATATTTTATTGATATGGATCATGTGTATATATGAATCCAGTTTTCACTAATAGCTAATTAGTCGGCATCTAATTTGTGCGGTTCGTTATTGAAAACCAGTTTCAAATCAATATAGATATATATATACATCTCAACAGCAAGCACTTTCAATCAATCTAACTTAATTTTAAGAATTTGAAACATATATAAACTAATTTTAATAATCGAAAATAAATTCTAATAATAATTGCTAAGTCAAAGTCTAGCTTTACTTCATATTCTAAGTGGCTTTATTTATTTTAAATTAATTAATACATTATTAAAAATAAATAAATAAATATATTTTATAGCCATTCAATTAAGGTTAATTTTGAAATTGATTTTCCCACTGATTTTATTTCTGTCAAATCATCAATATGTCACTTACAATAGTAACTTGTGCTTACTCTTATATTAAATACTCTTATACGACATACTCTTATATTAAATATGTTTGTTTACAAGCTATACAAAGTATCGATCAAATCTTTTTGTTGCAAATCATGATAAGCTAGCTTTACTATTTGTCATAAATCTAAATACATATAAGAGTATATAATATATATATATATATATGTATATATAAATTTGTGTAATATATGTATGTAATGAAGATAGTTGTTAGGAAAGTAAATTCTATGTATTTATGTATTTAGTAATATTTAAATTGTTTTACTAATAGACAAAAATCTGAAATGTGTATACTTGTACCATAGTATTATAATTAAGAATAATTCACATAATTAACAATAATCTATGCACATATACAACTAAAGTAATTATTATTAGCAACACTATATTTCAATTAGATGAATATTAATATTTACAATGTTTTTCTCTCAGTATTTTCTCCTAATTCCAGGCATACCCTTGATTTTATAAGAAACTCATATTAAATAACTTGCAATTGTTGTTTTAATTAATAATGTATTACTCGATATAAATACAAAGTGGTTTCTTTTATATTAAAATGGAAATATAAATCGTTTCGAAAATACTTTTAAGTAAGTGTTAATTATTTTGGAATACTTTTCCGTATATTCTCGTAGGTTGCTCACTTAAAATCTAATCAAGTGGCATAATTAGCTCTAACTCCATCTCATATATAAGAATCTCATCAACTTCTAGTTTCTAATAAATTGTTGCATATCTTGTTGACTAGTTTTAAGTTATCTAAATAATCGTAAACATTTTTTATATTTATTTTATTTTTATTAATTGTTATTTCTAAATTGTTTAGAATTACTTTTCAACTAGAAAAAGTTAAACATTCCTCAGTTGCTGAATCAAAGTTAGTTTAATTGTAATTGCTCAACAAATCTTAAGATATTCTTAATAATTACTCCAAATTTTTCTTTAGCTTTTATATTTAACTGTTAATTATTATAAAAGTATTAGAGGAAAACTATTTTTTTTGTAATCTTCAAATATATTTATCTATTAAGTTTACTTTAATTATATTTACTAAGTTTAAGTTAAATTTTAAGCAAATTTAATACGAATGGTAAAAATGTGTGTGAATACTAATATATTTAACTATGAAGCTCTAAAAACTTCATCTATTTTCTATATAAAAAACTTTGAGTAACACTTGTGGGTATTACAAGAAGGTTGCGTATAGTAAAAACTTATATTCTACAAATTTGTATTAAAATATAATTATATTTAATTAATATAATTAACTTACCCGGCATTTAGCGCCTGTCTGTAGATCTCGAGCATCAGAGCCTCGTGCAGCATTTTCAAATTTTGCTGAATTTTGACGGATTTTCTTTCAATTTAGTAACAATCAAAAATTTCAATTTTTGATCAGTTTTTAACTTATTTTTAATTTGACACAATATGCAATATTTGTATAATATTTTGTTTTTGTTTTTGTATTTACTTTTTGCACTTGGTTTTTTTTTAGCGTTTCAGCTACGTATAACTTGTGTGTTAAATAGTGTAATATATATCTATATATATCTATATTTATTTATTTATTTGTTTTATATATTTATAATATTTTCATATGGCAGACAGAAAAATTTATGTTTAATTTAATAATTGCATTTGAATCGTATACTTCGTTAGAAATTTGTTGATTTGTTAAATTTTAATTATATATTTTGTTTTTAAGTTTTTCTTATTTTTGGTGAGCAAAATATTGTTAAATATATATGTATATACATATATTTAATTCAATTATTTCTTTTTGTAGTGTTTTATTTAATAAATATATGTTTTATTTGTTTTTGTGTTTAGTTTTGTTTTACGTATACTTTTGTTGAACCATTTGTTGTTTGTTTGTTTGTTGTATTTTGCTTTTACTTGTTGTTGTTGTTGTTGTAATCAGTCTTTATTAAACATTTGACGCGCATTTCATTGTTGTTGCTGTTGTTTTAGTTGTGAATTTTGACTAGATATGATGCATGTGTTTGTTGTTGTTGTAACTAATTTGTTAATTAATTAATTTGTGTTAAATTATGCATTTCATTTAATTTGTTTTCATTTTTTATCACACTTTTTCTTTTATAAATGGCGTTCAGATTAAAATAATTGAATTTGTTATTGTTGTATTTAGAACACGCGTCGCACACAATTTCGCTCGCTTTTATTTGTCAATGTGTGTGTGTGTGTGTCGGTGTGCGTGTATTTGTGCGTATGTTTTGGTTTCTTTTTGCTTTTCGTGCTTTGTGCGGTTCATCCGGATTCCGTCGTTACTCGTTTGAGAGTCGAACAGCGAATGAATGTGTCGGCGTTGCCGTGTCGTCACTGGCTGCGGCGCTGCTGCTGTTGCTGCCAGTGCTGCTGTCGCTTCTTCTCAGTCTCGGGTCGCTTCTTCTGCTACTGCGCTGCTGCTGGTGCTGCTGCGTCGGCTGTCAAACTGATTCAGTCAAGAATCAGACACAAACAACAACAATGCGTTTGCGTTCGCGTTCTGCTGCTCTGCCTGTTCGCTGCTGATTGATACCAAAAAAATGAAGTTCAAAGCGCGGTGGCAGCGACGCGCACGTTTCGTTTCGTTTCGTTTTGTCTGCTTTTCTGGAGCTGGGCGCCTGGAAGCTGCGTTGGCGGCTCCGTTGCTGCTGTTGTTATTATTGTTGTTGTTATTGTTGTTGCTGCTGCCTTTTGACGAGAGTTGGACTTGAAACACGACGCTGACAACGACGCTGACGATGACGACGACGACGGCGACGGCGACGTTCGTTAACACGAAGCGCGCGTTTGGCGACGGCAATTTCTGATTCGATTGCGTTAAGCGACGGCGCAACGCAATGCGCACTCTGTTCTTGTTGTTGCTGCTGTTGTTGTTGTGCGAGTATTTGGCGCCCCCACCAAAAAGACGACGTCGACAGCGCAGCGTGTTGATTACTTTGCTGCTATGCTTTTTGTGTGTTTTTTGGTTTTGCTTTTTTTCTCCTCCCCCAACTGCTAGCAGCTGGCTGTCACAAATGCTGTGATTAAATGTGCTGCTGTCTCGCTCGCGCACGCTGACAGAGAAGCTGGCGTCTGTGCTAATTAATTACAACGGCTGCGACGGCAACGACGACGACGCAGACAGCGCGAATCTGTCCACGCGCTTTTTCTTTACCCTTTAACGTTTTACGTGCGTGTTGTTCTTGGCGCGCCACAGAGCTTTTCGAACATGATCGTTCGCTGTAACGGTCTGTTGTTGACTGAAATTGTGGCGCGCGGCCGGCGCGACGAGAGCGCGACGTTCGAAAGAGCGGGCGACGCCAGTGCGCATGGCCGTCGGGCACGTTTCCCCTGCACGCCAATTGGAACTGCCATAAATCTTGTTTATGTTTTGCGGCGTGTATACGAAGTGGAAACGGAACAGTCAGCCAGCCAGCCAGCGCAGGGGAAATAAATGCGCTCGCTCTGCCTCTCACACTCTGACTGTTGCTCGTGGCTCGCTCTCTCTCTCTCTCTCTCTCTGTCGTTTCGGCTCTCTCAAATTAGCTGCATGCAGCGTTTCGTCAGCGCGTCACCCTTTGGTAGGTCGGCGGCTTCAGCACATTCCGATTCCATCACTCCGACACAATTAAGATTTATGACAGTTCAAAACAAATTTTCTCACTCGCATGCGCTGGCTCACTCACTCCCTCACTCCAATGGCTGTACATGAGTGTAACTCTGTATGTGTGTGTGTGTGTGCTGGTTGCTCTGAAGGTGGTTCGTTCTAATTTGTTGCTGTTGTTGCTGCTACTACTGCTGCTGCTGCTGCTGTCGTCTGCGCCGCTGCTGCAGCTGTCGCGCTTTCGACATTTTGTCTCTCTGTCTGGCACTTTCCTTCTTCTTTTTTTTTTGCAACTAGCGGGTGTTCTGTCTGTGTGAGTGTACAAATGTGTGTGTGCACACAATGACATTGTAAAACAGCTAAGTATGTACAATATGTAAATAGCAGCGGGCTGGCAACTCTATTTCTCGCGCTGTTCGTCAATTTGATGACAGCTTTCGAGAGCTGTTTGTTGCATTGCACATATGTACATACATATATACTGTATACCTACATATGTGTGTGTGCATCTGTATGCATTCATTGAATAACGTAAATGTAATTTCGTTCTATATCTAAAATTGTAATTTACAGCTTTTTGCATATTTCTTCATTCATCGTTTTCAGATGCTTAACATGAGGTTAATTAGGAATTTAACAGCCGGTTTTATGAATTTCATTTATGTAGCGCTTATTTTTGCATATTTATGCAAACGATGGTAGTTCATAGAATAATAATAATTTGAGTAATGTTATAAGTAGTTATAAAAAAATAAAAGATATAATTAGATAGTTAAATATGTATTTAATCTATAATAATAGAGCTTTTAAAGACAGAAAGAGTTAAGATAAAAGTACGTCAAGTAAGACAGATGTTAAAAGAGAGAGGTGAGTATAGAGTGTGACCGACTAGGAGGGAAAGTGAAATATATTTATATATATATATATATATATATATATATATATATATATATATATATATATATATATATAAATATATTTCACTTTCCCTCCTAGTCGGTATATCGGTATATATATATATATATATATATCTCTTTATAATCTCTCTTTATAAATGTATATATGTATATATGTATATTATATATATATATATATATATATATATATATATATATATATATATATATATATATATATATATATATATATATATACATATATACATTTATAAAGAGAGAGAAAGAAAGAGAGAGCGAGAGACTCTTACGATATTGAATACTCTTACGATAATTAATATTTTTAGTACATATAATGAACACTCGTCCAATACTAAATACTATAACTGTATAAAATACTCTTATGATAATAAATACTCTGACGTTAATAATATTTGTTAGTAATTAGTCTTACGATATAAAAATAATCTTACGGTAATTAGTATATTTAGTATAATTAGTACAATGAATACTCTTACGTCAATAGATACTCTTACGATATTAAAATGTTTTACGATAATGAGTATAATGAATGCTTTTACGATAATAAATATTCTAACTATAGTAAATACCCTTACGATATTAAAATACTCTTACGATAATTAGTATATTAAGTATTATAAGTATAATAAATTCCCTTAAGATAATAAATACTTTAACGATAGTAAATATTCTTACGATAATAAACACTTACAATAATATATACTTTTGCAAGAAAAAATAAATTTATTCTTCCAGTTATATTACAACATATTGATTTTTCATTAGACTAAGAAATCTCTTTTTAGTTTATAATAAATTAATATTTTTTAATTTTTTATATATGTATATAAAACCATATTTTAAAGTAAAGAATTTTTTTGTATTTTTAGTGGAATTGCAAGATTTCTTTATCTATCTATTAAATCGAAAAGTATCTTCCCAGCGATAAGTATCTAATACATCTCTATATACCTTACAAGATCTTGAAATACTCACAGTTATAGCCATATTCTACCTTAAGTCCTTAGCTATGTAGACAGTTGAATGGATAGAAACTAGATTTGTTTCGTATGCAGATTTTGTTTTGATCTCTCGGCGCACATTCCGCAGCGAATCGCATATATGGATCTAGCTTCGAATTCCAAATAATAATTTATCAAACGCATTTTACGATCGAACACATAAAAAACTTAATGTGCGGCCGAGAGAAGAAGAAGCAGCAGCAGAAGAAGACGAATAAAGAAGCAGAAGAAATATTAAATAAAAAAAAATGCCCAAATCAAATTATAGAATCGTAAAAGTATTTATTACCCAAGAGTCCGGCTCGCCTCCAGACGAGCGGAGGGACGGACGGACGGTCGTCAATCGGGGCTGGCGACAGTTGGGCAAGAATTATGCGGCGACAGGAGCACAATCCCTGGCCCCTTAACCAAAGCCCAGTCCAAGGATTGGGAGGAGGAGCCAGCGCCGCCAAGTGATTTGATTATCATCGTTTAATTGGTGACTCGTAAAAACTTTTACGACCCACTGTGCCGGGCATTAAGTGGGCACGATTGGAGCAACAAGTGCGACGACTCCAGTCGGAGCTGGAGGCTGGGGCCGGCACTGCATCAGCTTGGGGCTCAGCCATCTCATTGGCCATCAATAAAAGCGTTCTCCATTTTCACTCAACTGTCGTCGCTTTTTACGGCCGGCATTCGTCAACAATTAGCGACTTAAAACTCTGATAATGTGGTCTTAATGCAAGCGACATTTGCATTGCGTACCACAATATTTTTGAAATCTTACTTCAAGCCACAGTGAAGCATGCCGTGTATGAGACGAAGTACAAATATATCAATTAAAAGATAGATATTTAAAATATCTATGATTTTTTATATTTATATATTAAAAATTAAGGTGTTATATTCTTTGGTAAGAAAATATACATTTATATATATAATATAATAATTAAAAATATACATAATATAATAATATATAAAATATATGCATATATATATTTTTTTCAGCTGATATTTCGTCTCATACTTTCCATGCTTCACTGTACTTTATATATATATATTTTTTTTTCAGCTGATATTTCTATTCCATCTTATTTTTTAAAAGTATATAATTTTTTATTAGTACTTAATAAAATATATTTTATATATGTTTTTATGTATTTTTATAAATTTTATATTTTTTGTCAGTTAATTTTTCTTATTTAAGTAATTTTCATGAATTTTAATAAAGACATATAGATAATTATCATTATTTTCCCAGTAGAGTTATGAGATAGGAATCATTTTACATAGATTTTACATAGATTGCGAATCAAAAAATGTTATAAAACAATATTATTTATAAAGAAAAGAAAAAAGAATAGAAAAAGAATATTTTATTTAAAAAAAAATATATATATATATAAGAGAAACTAGTTTTCATTAAATTTGAACATAAAATAAATAGAAAATTGAAAAAAGAAAATTCAAAATTATTTTTTAAATAGTAGGAATATATATTATATTAGATATATTTTATATCGGGAATAAGTAAAAATTTGATCCAGATAAAACTTCTCTTTGTTGGTCATATTCCTTTTTATTATTTTTAGAAGTTAACTATTAATGATTTAGCAATTACCGTGATAATATTTAATCAGCAATGCCCTTCAGCTAAATCTGCCCTAGATAATGGGCCGCTGAGAAAACTCATTGAATAAGAACTTTAAAGTTTTTTAAAATATTTTTTATTTATTTATTTTAAAAAATAAATCTAGTACGTTATACTAAACTTCATAATAGTTTAAATATATTCAAATATTTTTAATGAATATCCATAAAATATACATTTTATTTAAAATTTCTGCTATATCTTAAAAGACTTAACCATGATTGCTGATATACTTAAGTTTTCTATAAATAAGTCATAAAAATTTCTATTGATCGAATTTGCAAACTCTTTCCGTTTCTCTAATTCGAGGTGTGGCATAAATATATAATAAAGCATAAAATATAATACATCAAAATAACTTTATTAACTTTTCTACACAAAAAAGGTTTCATAAATTTAGCAAAGCTTTCTTCATCTGAAAATTTAGTGAACATTTCAAATTATGTTATGAAACTCGATTGACTTTGTATATTTTCTCATGCTAATTTGAATTGAAATATTTGAGTTTTATGGGGGGCTATCAACGTAACCCCCATAAAGGAATTAAAAACTCATTTCTGTGAATTATTGAAGAGCAAAGCATAAAAGACGAGTCGAAAAATTAAAATTTTGTGAACAGAATTCGTCATTGTCCGCGGGCCAAAGCTGATGCAAATGTCAACGCTTCCGGACGACGAAGATATATAATATATATAATATATATACTGAGATCGGGAATTGTATTTGGCGCGACGTAAATTGTCAAAATGGAACGATCAAAAGATCTGCGAGATCTCTACGTATTATTATGATTGTGCGAACTGCCTTGGATTTATTTTTAATGGCGATTTCATGTGGCCCGTGGATTAACTCTTTCCATTTTTGAGTTACGAGCGCTACGTAAATCTTGCCAGCGCCAAAGCCTCAACGCGCAAATGTCATCTAAAGCTAAATTATGACTTTGACGCGATCGCAATATATATAGCATATAAAGCAGATATAGCTTTATAATATAGCAATTAAAACCCTAAACATTCCACGTGCGGAATTTTGTTTCTGTTGATATTTATTTATATATATTTTTGTTTATTATTATGAACTAAAAATCGAGCTGATTGCAAAACTCGCTTGATAAATATTTATTCGGTCAATAAATCAATCAAATAAATTACAATTAACAAAAGCAATAAACTTGAAGCGCTTTTCGATTTTGAATGGCAACAAAAAGCGGGCGACGACAAAAAGTCAAAAGATTCAGAAATATATAAAAAATCAAAAAATCCAAAAAAAAAACTTTAAAATTATAAATTAGAAATTTATGGCGCCAGCAAAAGTAGATGACGACGGCTCGAGTTGGCCAAAAGAATTAGAATCAAAATATTCCACTAATTGATCATGAAGCAGTGCTCCCTCTCCCTCTCTCTCGCTCTCCTTCTCGCTCTCTCTGTCTATTCTAGAAATCTGGTTTCGTTTTTGTCCAAGTTCATCTTAATCAAATTTCAAATTCGACTCGTAAAACATTATGACGAAGACGATCTCAAAGATATCTGGAAGTTCGCCTCGGATTTCGGCAGTCGCATTAATTAACGAAAAAATATACAAAACAGATTCGGCCCCAAATGGCCAAAAGTGTTTCGGTTTAAATGGTAAGACATTAATTTGAATCGAGATACGGCCGAGAGTCACGCACAGTAAAAGCTTTAAGATTCTCAAATGGACGTCGTTAAATAGTAATTAGTTAAGCATCGATATTAAAATATATATATATGGGCCAACTCGATATAACGGCTCAAAATCTGTATCAGTGAAACTCACAGAAAGTTATCAATTTGATTGCGATATGAATAAAAGCGACAAAGACTTCGTACACTTGGCGAAAAAACTTTATGCCAAAATATTTATTTTCTTATACTAACTTAGACTTACTTTAAATGAGAAAATGAATAATTTATAGCTTTTTTTTAGCTTTTATCATGAATGAAGTTGCCTGTTTCACAGTATTTACTCGTGTAATGGACAGCTGTTGTTTCACAGTTAAAGCAAAAAGTAAACGTATAGCTAAATGACTATGGGTAATGGTATCCCTCCATATACGAATCATTAATTGCAATTTTAAGCCATGTAGTTGAGTTGGGACTGGGATACAAAATAAGCAAGTGAGAGCGCCGCAGTCGGGTCCAAGTGACTGCTTAATACTCGCTCACTATCTAAGAACAGTTCAATTTAATACAAAATATTAATGTTTTCCGATTTAGAGAAGACTTGATATCATCAGTGTTGCCAACTATTTAACACAGAAAAGGAAAACAACTAAAGAAAATGGGGAAAACATGGACAAACCTTGTTTTTTTTTTAAAAGTGCAGAAAACAGGACCACTATTTTTGAGTTTAAGAATTATAGTTTTATTATACAGTGAAAGCTCTCGTGGACGGACTGCCGGGAGATTTCAAAGAATAATCTCTTCATCTGAATCGCTTAGTTCAATGTCACTTTGACTAGTAATATTAATTTCAATTTTGTTGTATTCTGTGGGTAAAGAACTAACTATTTTTAAAAATCTTCAAAATTGTCTTTTCCAACACTGCTTAATATAATTTATAAGTCTACCAGTAGAGTTAGAAGTTAGAAGTTAACAATAACACATCTGAAAAATAAGATATCTTTGGCTTAAAGTTGAATAAGAAATATATTTTTCTTGCTTGCCTCGTCTCAATTGAGCGTAGATATACTATTTGTAGTCGATCTATAGAGGATATTGGCAGACATTTTTTCCCATTTGCCACGCCCCCATTTGGCATATCCCAAAAACCCTGAACAGATTATAAGACAAGCTTAAACACGAGCATATATTCCAAATTTAAATTCTCTAGCAGTTGAAAATTTGCAGTCAAGCCAATATACCCCTTTCGCACCTTCGTAAACGGGTATAAAAGCAAAAAAAAAAAACAAAACAGCCACAAAACAACGAAACAATTTATAAATATGCAAAAACTGCAATTTATGACGACACTCGCGATGAAGTTTTTCCAACTGCAAATCAGGCGAACAACAACAGCAGCAACAACAACAACAAGAACATTAATGATTGGATTGTTTATAAGTTGGGAGTGGAATTTAATCGTGTTACAGCTTGTAAATGGACGCATCGATTGGCCGAGGATATTCAAATAGCAAAAATCATTTTGACCGCGAGCCGAGTCGTTAAATTATGAGAGGCACTGTTAAGCTCTGCGGGATCAGTGCGGCTCCATTCAACGGTAAATTGCGCCATCAGCTGGAGTTGGGGGCTTTGTCGATTGGGGCCGCAAAGGGATTTAGGATATTTCGATTTCGATTTTTATAGTTTGGCTTAAAACACAGTCGCCGAATTTTACGAGCCACGGACTCGATTATCAAGCGATGCGAAACAATCCAACAATACAATAAACAATTTTAATTTAATGCAAACGATCTCGCGGATGCACGCAAAGCCGGTTCCATATATACCACTGCCAGATGTATCTGATTTATCAGCTGATAAAACTACAAATTCAAAATATCCAAAAAAAAGACAGGATATATAAATTATTTCGAAATATGTTTTCAGAAAAGAAACTGAACTCTTATATGGAAATGATTGAAGCTATAGAACCATGAGAATATAAGGCGAGTGACTTGTTCACTTACTAATTGATTGATTGATTGGCTGAATGACTACTGATTGATTACCTGACTGACTAGCTTACTAAATGAGTGACTAGCAGGGATTGATTGACTGACTGACTGAGTTGGTTGACTGAATAATTGACTGACTGACTGAATTGATCAAGTATATTGATTGAATGACTGCCTGAGTTGACTGACTGAATAATTGACTGACTAAGTTGATTTATTATGTTGATTGACTGACTGAGTGAATTGTTTATATTGATTGACGACTGATTGAGTTCATTGCCTGACTGACTGATTGATTGATTGATTGATTGACTGACTGATTGATTGATTGATTGGTTGATTGACTGACTGAGTTGATTGACTGTGTTGATTGACTGACTGAATTGATTGAATATATTGATTGAATGACTGACTGAATAATTGACTGACTAAGTTGATTGACTATGTTGATTGACTGACTGAGTGAATTGTTTATGTTGATTGACGACTGATTGAGTTCATTGACTGAATAATTGACTAACTGGTTGAGTTGATTGACTGACTGAGTTGATTGTCTATGTTGGTTGACTGTCTGACTGTCTGACTGATTCACAGACTTACTAGTTGTCTGATTCACTGATTGATGATCATGGTATTGCCTAATCGCTAAGAGCTAGAGGCAGCAAGGTTGGATGGTCAAAATTTTGTATTTCTTCAACTGGAACGCTGAGGAGATCTGTTTTATTTCTTTAAGTGAAGTGTGCGTTTTATGCATCTGATTTACAAGTGGAAAGTGAGTTGCTTAAATTCACAATAATAATATATTTGCATATATAAATTATTGACAAAAGACAAGCATTTATAATAAATAACAATAGAATAGTTAAGATTAGAGACTGGTAATGAAACAAAAAACAATATTTCGTCTATGTATGGAATTTAGAAACCTATTTTTTAAGCCGCACAACGCTGGATAAATTCTTGTAGTTAATGAAATGCAAAAAACAAAAGCAAAGACAAGTTATCAAAAAATGTAAGACTTTACTTAAAAAGGAATTTCTATATACTTACCTTGTTATCTATAAAATAGTATATAGATTACTATCTTAGTAGAATTCTTCATGTGAACCATACGCTATCTAAGGATAGTATATATATAAGGAGAGAACATAGAGTTCAGAAAGAACAAATAAATTTTATGCACAATTTTCAATTTCAGTTCATATATTTATATTGTAGTATATTGCATCATAATCCATAATAATCTAACTATTTCATTATATTTGCTTACCTCTTTTATAAAACCTGCAAACACATTCAGCTCCGGTTTTGGTTTTCTCTTGGTCCCGTCTCTCGACTCATCTCTCAGGTCTCAACTTGAGATTCACATCCTCAATGCCATTCGTCGTTGACATGTTGTCGCCTTCATCTTTCAGATGGGTTTCTTCTTCTTGTTTTGTGTTTTTTTTTGGTTTTTGTTATCGTTGCGCCTGCGCCTTTGACTTGGTCATCCGCTGCTGCTTTGTTTGCGTTTTGCCTCTTGCGAGGAGCGAGGAGCGAGGGCGAGGAGCGTTATTTATGTGCATCATTATAAAGTTGCCCATTTTATTGGGTTGCCCTCGAATAAATAAGGATCAATAAAGTTGTTACTTTATATTGACACTTTCAGGCGGCAATCGCTCGTCACTTTCGTGAATCTCTCTCTCTGCCTCTGTCTCCATCTCTGGAACAATGCCTGGAAAGATCCCAGCTCCGATCTCGAGTTATTTATGTGAAAGTCTTAAGAAAGTATTTCCCTTTATGACACTGAACGCTGTACGAAGTCGTGTTTAATGTAGTCATAAAATCGTGAAATGTTTTCAATATGTCTTCAACTTGTTATCCCCAACCGCCATTAGCCATGGCTATGAGTACTCGCAACGCCCTGGTCAATCCACAGATTTTCATCTTTACGATCTTGTTTATTTTGGATCAACGTTAAAGTTCTTTAATGATTTTATTAACAATAATAGAGCATGTTTGAATTTTATGTGCGATTATCATCTGAAGTTTATTTGCTTTTTCCATCTTTTCTATGTTCTGTTCTGGAACTAGTTCCACTTGACACTGAACATAAAACTTAACAGAGCATATAAAAAATGTTTCAGCTTGACAAATTTCTAGCCTTTTTCGTTATGGGTCAAGTTTTGAGTTTGAAAAACAAAATATTTTTCAATTCTTTTTTATTCAGCCCTAGAGCAAAAGTAGTGTTTATATAGTTTTGGCTTGTATTTAAATATATTTTCAATTTTTGGGAATTAATCTAAGTGTTTTTTGGAAATATTTTCAGAGAACTTTGATTAATTTTATTTGTATAAAGTATTATCTATTGTTAGCTGCAAAATTTGCTTAGTTTTCAGGCAACAAATGGAATTCGTGTCTGAAAAATGTTTACCTATTGAGCCGATCCAAGAATATATACAATCTTAGGTTTGTTCTGAAGAGCTGAGCTGTTGTTCAGCCTAACCTTGAGCAATAGAAAGGCGCAATAATTTTGCTAGTATGAAATACCATTAAAGGGAGTCTTAAGTTGCCTTAAAGGTTTTTTTTTCATTATGTGGTTGAGTTTTATTAAATAGGGAAAAAAAAGATCAAATTGAAAACTTATTTCTACAATATATTTGAGGTGTATTCCTTCCAAGTACCCACATATTAGCTTTTTAGGCAGTCGTAGAAAATTATGCGAGTCCCTGGCAATAGAATTTTTTGAAGAATGATCGTTTCAGTGTTTTGGTGGGGACATATATAACTGGGCTCATTCAATTGATCACGTTCGTGCCACCCACTAAGTCACGGGGCGGAAGATATCGGCCGACACCAGACACTGTGGTTTTGGCAGCCACTAAAACAATATAGATTCCACGAGGCATTCATCCATTCATACATCAGCGTCACATCGAGACAGTTTATTTGTTTAATTTGGAATGGGAATTTGTTTTGCTGCTAATGGAATATCATTCGCGGCTGGCACTTGTGGGTTCTGTTTTTGTGAACTGTTTGGCATCAATCAAGTGTGGAAAAATATTGAAAGGCTGGCGATTTGGTAGGGGGAAATTTCAAGAATTGTGTAAATGAATTATTGGCGCTTTTTAGTGGGCCGCATATAAATCAAAACGCAAGGCGCGCCCAGCTGAAAGACAAAGAAAAAAAAACAAATATCACCTGTTAAATATACCTGAGTCACGACACGAGTTGCTCAATCAATTTTCAGGCGAAAAGTTAAGCCAGAAAATGAACGAATGGAAATTGGGAACGAAAAACGAAAAACGAAACCTTGCATGATCGAAGAGCGATCGCCGGTGATCCATCTATCATTTATCATCTATCATAATGCAGTTTTAGGCCCGAATCGAGAATTAATCCGTCAAAAAGCAGTTGCCGGCTGCGATTGCCAAATTCACAATCGATCAACCGAAAGGGAAATGTTGGTCAGCCCAGAAGCTCCGCCAGCTTTGCCGCCCCAAATCTCGGCCCCTGCCCAGCTGGTCAAGCAAATTAACTGACTTAATGCTAAAGGCCTTTGATGGATGTGCGCTGCCTGAAGCCTCCCTCCAGCCGGACGCGTCAGACAATGCGGAATTGTTGTGCGTATGTGTGTATGTGTGTGTGTGTGTGTGCGTACTTAGTGTACTTATCAATTACAAAAGGCGGCGACTGGGGCAATTAGGCAGTCGAGCCAGTCAAAACGACGGCAACGATCAAAGCTTGCCGCCTGCTTTGAGACAGGCCGCCGCTGGCGCCCGCCCAACCACCTAACCACCCACCCACTCAGCCACAGTTGGTTAACATTAGTTCCGTTACATTTGCCGCATAATCCGTGCGATTCTCGCGATTTCTCTCACCAGCATTTGCATCTGGCCTTTTTACGCTCGCAACCAATTTGCAGCCAAAAACCGCAGCAGCAGCAACAGCAACAGCAACTGTTGACGTCATAATTATGTTGTTGTAGTTGTTGTGCGGCGCGCACTACTTCATATTTTTTATCGCCTGGCGATAATTGGCGGCGCTACGCGTTGATTCAAAATAAACAATGACCCACAACCCGAAACTGAACCCCAACACGAATCGCAGTTGTTCTCATTGTTGTTGTTGTTGTCTGTTGTTGACTGCGGCTGTTGGCGACTCACGTCGCTGTCAAAAAATTAACAACCACAAAATCTGAGTTATTATTGGTGCAAAATATTTGCACTACGTGTACCATAACAACAAAAACAACAACAAATAAATTAAAATGTTATCGTGTTAAAATAAAATGTTTACCCCCATAAAAATATGCATAAAGAATGTGTTACTATAAAATATTTATAAAAAAGAATGTGACCAGTGCATATATTGTACTGTTATGATACAACACCTAGACAATTTTGAGGGGAAATGGAATATATGCATATATCATATTATGAATGAGTTTGTCCAAAAGTGTAATACCAAGTGTGATATGTAGAAACAGAATGAAAATTATATAAGACGGTATTTCTACTTTCTTAAGCGTTATAGATATGGTAAATGCAAATCGTCAGTTCTTATCGATTTCTATCGATAATTTAGATTCAAATTGATGTGAGTAGGCAATGCTTTGCAAAGTCAAAGTATCTAGATCTTTGTTTATTTATTTGTTTGTTTATTTATTTTTTTTTTTATTTATTTATTTATTTATTTATTTATTTATTTAATATTAGTTTTTTTTATATATATTTATTTACTTACAAATTTATTCTTTTCTTATCAATTTATTTATTTCTTTTTTTTTTAAATTTTATTTATTTACATATTTTTTTATATATTTAATATTGTTTGTATATTTTATTATTTTTGTATTCAATAATTTATTTATTTTTTTTTAATAATTTATAATCTTTATTTACATATTTCTTTTGCTTTTAATTTGAATTTATTTTTTTTCTAATATAATAACATTTCTTTTCAGTTATAAATTTAAAATTTATATTTTTAACAAGTTAACCTAATGAGTGTATCCGAAAAAAAATAGATTTAAAAATACACCATACATATTAAGCAATTTAGAATTATATCTATATGTGTTTCAATACTTAAGGCATTTCTTGAATACATTCTATAAAACCTGAAATACATCAGTTATTCATAAACTCAAAAACAATAAGAAATTTCAGAAAACGACAAAGCTGAGATAGACACACTCATAAAAATACGAAATATCTGATAGTAATTAAAAATACATATAATAGTATTTAATTTAAATAATAAAATATTATATATTACAAATTAAACATTCTTAATTTTATATATATCAATTTCATTTTTGGAAAACTCCAAACAGATATATCTACCTCTCTTATGGAGCATATACATATACTATATGTTTAGGTCAATCAATGAGCTGCTTGGGCATAGCTCGCAGCTCTCATCGCAATGGGTGTTCCCCATTCTCATTGGCGTTAATTGGCCCAAAAATTATATATCTATGCAGGTGTTTGTGTGTGTGTGTGTGGATATTGTTGTGTATTTATTTATTTTCAGTTGGTTCGTAGCCGTTGCGAAAAAAAATAAACATAGAGATTCCGTTTTGTTAGTTAGTTGAGGATTAGCTGAGTCGAGTTGAGTTTTTATGCACTTTTAATGGCCTGGGCAGAAACGTGGAGCGGGGCGACGAGCGTGGCTGCTAAATAATTCAAGAGTGGGCCATAAATACCACGAGCATTGCTCATAAATCTTTCACTCGATTTGTTTGCCAGCAATCGAATTGGAATTAAGCGTTTTATTCATCCAATATTTGTTTTCATTTCTGATGTGCACAGCACTTGCCACTTTCCACTGAGCGAATGGCAGAGTATCTGGCAGATACAAGATACATTCTACAGCTGTGCGTGAGTTTGTGTGTGTTTTGGCCCCACCCCGCCCCCACTTGATGTGAACACAAATCAAAACATCTGTCAGTCAGCGCTCGCGTCCTGACAACGACGCTGAGATACAAATTATCTAAATTGTATCTGCAGAGCGCAAATGCATCTTGTGGATGTTGTTTGTTTGTTTTGTTTGCCTTTGCCTCGCTGAGTTTGTTGTTGCCTTCCCAAGTGCTCGTCTGCTTGTCATGCTGTTGCCCCTCCGCTTCCCCCGCACTTTTCGATTGGCCCGTGCTGAGTGCTCGCATCGCCTCTCCCCCCCGCCGCGCAGCCTCTTAGGCGAGGGCGTGCACCGTGGTGAGAGATTTCAATTTAAACATTTAACTGACAGATTTATCAGGTATTAGACGATACATGCGTCAACGAAGAGCCCGAAGCAATGCCCTGGATGAGGCCAGCCCCACCCCCAGCCATTTGAGCAATGGCCCCAAGGCAAAAGTTCAATAAAATTATAATTAATGCTTAAAAATCAATTTCAATGGGTTACATAATCATATGAAATCGACTTGCTATAATTTACTTAACTTAGATATGACTTTTGTACTAAAACTATACGATATCTATACGATCCTTGTTTTTCCGGAATATCTCTTTGCAAATAAATGTGTTTTTAATACTCCATTCTCTCTTTTCTAAATATCTCTCTCTCGGTCTCCCTTTCTCTTTGTCTACCTCTAACTCCCTCTTCTTCTCTTTCTCTCTCTATGTGTCTCTATATCTCTATGGCTCTCTCTATCTATCTCTCTATGTATCTCTACCTCTATGTCTCTCTATCCCTCTGTCTCTATCTGTTTCTCTCTCTCTCTTTCTGTCTCCCTCTCTTACTTTATAAAACCATGAAATCTTTCCTATAACTGAATATCTCCATGAAATTGCAAAAGTGTTGCAAATCCATTCTGTCTCTCTCGCTCTGTCTCTTTTTCTCCTCTATGCTTCAACATGTTCTTTCTCTCATTCTTGGTCCCTCTCTGCCTTTAACAAACTATTTTCTTTCTTTCTCAGAGAGTATTTGTTGGCTCCTTGAGCAGCATTCTTAAACGTTTCATAGCCAACGCCGTTTAGATAAAAGAAAATCTATTTAAGCTGTGCAAAAAATGAATTGGGTTTTATTAAAGCTATCAGAAAACTCACCAATTATCATTGACATATAAAGAGGTTTTGACAATTTCGAACAAAATGCCTAACGTTCCCAATCAATTTTTGTCTTATCACAAGTCTTTAAACGAATCGAGGGATTTGAAGAAAGTCTCACTCTTTTAATTCGATGCTTGAACCTGACTTTCCACATTCATGTAATATCAGTCTGTACATATAGAGAGATATACCTTATATATTACACATATATATATATTGCATGGTATTTCGCTTTGACATTTCAAAAGTTGTAACTAAATGTTGTCTCTCCTTATCGAATCTTGGTTTAGTTGCCGATTTCCATAGCAATTGTTAATTGGCTTTTTCCACAGTTAGCTTCAATAATGAAATGAATGAAACGGAATCACGACTCGAGGCGGGTTAAGCGACCCACTTTGAGTGCTGTTCGTATCTTAATCTGTGCGCCAGTCCCTCAGTCATCCATCAATCAAAAGCTGGCGGATGTCCAAATGACTAACTGACTGACTCGCTGGCCGACTGACTCCCTCACTGACTGACTGACTGACTTTTAGGCTGAGCGAATGTTGCGT
Organism: Drosophila gaucha; assembly: GCA_035045545.1. Classification (NCBI taxonomy): domain Eukaryota; kingdom Metazoa; phylum Arthropoda; class Insecta; order Diptera; family Drosophilidae; genus Drosophila; species Drosophila gaucha. Next base: position 6,803,795 of record JAWNOY010000099.1, read on the forward strand.
GCGCGCTGAATGACGCAGCCAGCACTTGCTGCCCCACCTGCCGCCCACCTGCCCCACACACGCACACACACAGAGGCCGTACCTTTTGTGGTTAATCAGTTGTAGATGAACAGCTCCAGCTCTGACATTTGGCCAACGTCAACTGGTCGATCGATCGATCAATCAGCCAACCAGCCATCCATCCATCAGAATACCCAACATACACACACACATACACATATACATGTATGTACATGAAGCAACAGTGATATGAAGAGTTGGCAACTGTTTGATTGATAGCTGAATGCCAGGTTAACACAAAAAACAATATACACATTTATAAAATTAAGTAAGTAAAATAGTTACAAATTTAAGCTTCCGACTGCACAATGCTCTGTCAACACAAATTGAAAAAAGAGAAAGGAAAATAAAGTTTTTGGCTAGACGAAAACTCTTAAGCAGTTATCAAGCAATTATCTATTTTATAGGAATTACTTAATTTCAAAATGCATAAAATAATATTATAAATTTTTGTGTATTCTTATCAAACATATATACTCGTTGTCTCTTCAGCAAAAGGGTATAAAAGTAGCAAGTATATCAATGACGATTTGCTTAGCCGCATTATTTTCGATTTCGCTGATAAATGGCTGTGAAAGCGAACGTCACTCTTTCGAAAACTGATACCACACTTTAATCTATTTGATTAAAGCCCTGCTCTTAATCGAATATGTGATTAAGTAGACACTCGACATGAATAGACGCCAAAACAAACTAGATCAACAAAATAATTTGCGAATCTATGAAATACAAAGGAAATATCATTCATAAAGACATAGTAATCAAGTAAATGTGCTCCAGTCGGGTGTGACCGACTAGCAGATACCCATTTTAACTTGTATTAGATTATATGGGTACATTTATCAGATAATAGATACAAGTTCGAGCGAGTTCCTTGAAGTAAAAAAGACAGAGCTGAAGTAAGAGCTAAAGGAAATACATTTCAATCAAAATATTCAGTCAAAATATCTTCAGATCAATTTGTAGAATAAACAGGATACACCTATTTTAAGATTTGCGAAATAAAATATTTTTTGACTAAATACCTGATGATTCGAAATGACAAGTGGATCACATTTTGTACGAATTAGACAGGAATTTGATTTATCGAACAGGAATTCGAACGAATTGTTTTCAAGGCGACAGCATTTTTTACGAATTATTGATGTTTTCGATTTAGCAGGGGACAAAGAAAGCCCAACAGAATTAAAGTACTTTTTATATTTTCAACTCTATCTGTATCCTATTCCATCAGGAAGAAAACACTATGGTATATAGTTTTAGTTATATTTCTATAAGTAAATATTCTTATAAAATCCAAAAACTGAAAAATTTATTTTCATTAGGACGCCTCCCATATGTAAAAGAAATAATATTTATATGCAACTAACTATATTGATAATTTGTTATTGATCCACGCAAATTTTTGCACAATAGAAAATTCTGAAGAGAAAGAAATAGGAAAGCATGCCAGAAAGGTATCAATATTTTTGGTTTTGCTGCAAAGTTTGACTTAATATGAAACGTAAAAGTTAATGGCACAGAAAGCAGAGAACAAATGAACGATACGAAATGCCAAAACTTGGCCAGAAGCAAACGAAATTTTTCACATATTGCACGTAAAAAATAAAATTTTATTTTATTCATTTCTCATTTTCATGAAATGCAAAATACAATTTATACAACAAAAAAAGTCTGCATAAAAAGGGGCCACAAACAAAGGCAAAGCTGACGAGATGAATAAATGAGAGAATGGTTGTGCTGCAGCAAATATACAAACATAACTTTAAATTTGTATTACTACCCAGAGCCCAATGAGCCAAATACACACACACACACACACTCGCACACTCGCACACATCACTGAGGCATTGTTAAGATGGAAGAAAAGAAATGAAAAGAAGAAAAACCTGAATTCCATTTGGCCAACTCCCAGAGACCCAAGCGCAACCCCCTCTTTGCCGGCCCACACCTCAACACTTGGCCATGCAGTTTAGACTCTAAATGAAATGCTCAAGTGTGCATGGAATTTTGATTTTCGCCGGCAATCTACAGTACAGCCCCCTGAAAATGGCTGCCGATTCCGTTCGTCATGTCGTTCGCTTGCAAATCAATTTAATGTCTGTCATTTTGTGCGCTAAGTGGGAAATTTTTGAAATTTCATCAAAAATCCGTTGCGTACCCTCTGACAGACGCCGCCCCCTCCCGTTACCGTTGCCGTTGCCGATGCCCAACCCCCACAGCTTGGAACATATGCTGCTCGAGGGAATTGGCTGCACTGAGGTACTATTTTTTTTTAGAAGCCACCGGCTCGGGAGCGGGGCGGCTAGCTACGTTTCGCATCTAAGCGAAACACATTTGAATGTAAATTTCAGACGCGTTGCATGTCCATGAATTCTCAGCCAATGCCGCGTCCTGGCCGCACTTTCTGGAGGTGTGGTAGGGGGAGGCTTCGTTATTTGCCCTTTGCTGTTGTGTGTGTGCGCGTTCTTTGCACTTTTTGTTCCCTTGGCTTCTTGTGTGGCACGGAAAAAACAAATATTGTATTAAAATGCTGGAAAGCAGCTAAAACGCATAATAGTAAAATTTTATGTTATCACCAGTGTGAGGAAAACACGTCAGGCAGTTAGTCAAATAACACAGCCAAATGGCCAAAACGAAAGAAAAACGCACACACACACGCACACTCACACAACGTCAATGAAAATTTAGATGACGATGAACGAGAAAATGCGAACAGAGATCTTCAGATACAAATGCTACACATAAAATATATATATATATATATATATATATATATATCGTATTTATATATATATAAATACATATATATATATATATATATATATATGTTGGATATATACGATATATTTACAATAGCTATATGCTCTTTAAGCATATTTATTAGACAAGCCAAAATTGCTATCGAATAGCTGCTTTGTAGTAATTGATGCTGGAATCACATATTGAAATTGGAATTTAAACATATTCTTTGATTTTCTTTTACTGAGGTATTTAAGAGATTTCATTGGGTTTATAGCAATATGAATTTCATTTAGCTTAATTAGAGCTTAATATTACTTTTCTTGCAAACTTTGGTGATGATACTACTATAGAATGATCGATAAAACAAATAATTTTACTATGATTTCTGCGATATCTAAGAAAATTTCCTGGCGTAGCTTGAGTTTGACCTGAAATTGATGCTGATGCTGATTCTGAATCTAAATCTGAATCGAATGCTGAATGCTTAATGTCAACTTGAATCAGTATCTGTATCTTAAATTTAACCACATGCTAAATCTACATCTGAACTTTAGTTTCAGGTTCCTCAACTTGAACCTTAACCTGAATATGAATCTAAGCCTAAATCTCAACTTGAACCTGATGCTGAATCTAAACCAAAATCTGAATCTGTAACTTAAATTCAACCAAATGCTGAATCCGTACCCGAACTCGAACTTGAACCTGAACTAAAACCTGAAAATTAATTCACTTAAGAATGTATATGTTGAAGCTCTTTAGGGACTCAACAGTTTATGTCAAGTCGATTTACTTCTATAATTAATATAATTAAAAATGTTCGCCTAACTATGTTTTTGATTGGTTTCAACGAATATCTACCTGTATCTATCAAATAAATAGCCTTAATTGGATTATACAGTAGAATATTATAGTTCTGTTTCTCATACATTACAATATACCAAATGTGGAAATTCGACATGTGAGTTTTGTTTTCAGTTGGGGACCTCAAATCATTTGCGTTTGAATGCGTTAAGCGCCCATTTGGAGTCGATGCTTGAAATGGGGGGAAACAATTGAAGCTCAAATGCAATTGGAAAACTAAAAGCCGAAACTGGGGGCAGGCGGAAAACGAGTGAAAAGGGTCAACGCAAATAAAAAAGGGAGAAAATAAAGCGAAACACATCAAATAAAATCAAACGCAAAACAAGCGAGAAAACATTCTTTCAAATTGACCAGCGGTGAAAAACGCTTTCGCATCTGCCCAAATGGGTTGAGTGGGGCGTGGCAAATGCTCGCCAATTCAGGCGCAACTAATTCCAGCGGACGAACAGGACTCGGCCAACCATCCAGCCGCTGCGATTCCCACTGTGAAACTATTCAGACTTTGCTTCGGGGGTTGTCCATGTGCAACGTCTCCTGATTTGGTTTGGCATGGGAATTGGGATTGGTTCGGTTCGGTTTGGTTTGGTTTCGTTGCGAATATTTTATTGTGCGAAAAATGATTTTTTATTTTCAATTTTCTGGGTTGATTTTGGGGCCGTTAGAGGGCGTTAGAAATGAAAGTAAAAGTTTTCACAGCCGACCGAATGGCAAACCAATTTGATTTTGAATACGTTATGAGGCGCAAAAAGAGAGTGTGAAAAAATCCGGAAAGCCGTCATAAAAAGCGCACAACGAACCAAGCAACAGCCCACAATAAACATTCACATTCACATCGACATCCACATCAATTGTTTGCAAGGGTTTCAAGTGCCAATTTTCTGATTGTTTGCCAGCCGCACTAAAAACTAATGATTTTTCATATGTTTGTTCAATGGATCGTACCGAAAACTCGCCCCACACCCAAAAACGAACCAAAAATACAACCTGCCACTAAATTCACAAAAATAATACAAGAATCAACTGTATTTTTTTCAGTTAAGCCGAGATATAAATACTCGGGTAGACTTTTGATGCAAATACATTGTTGTGGCATGATCTTAATCAAGATTTGGTGGATATTTGGTTTGAAACTGAACATTTTATGTTGTCACAGTTGGAATCTCATTTCATTTCATTCACTTAATGATTTCTTTATTTACATTGAGGCATATTTTCACTTTTAATTTTAGATTTTTTATAAATTTCACTCCCAATTTGGTATCTTTTTAAAGCTTTTTATTATCTATCAACTAAAGTTATATTACATTAAATAAATTTATTTTTCTCTAAGGGGCATATTACAGCACAAAGCCTATTTATTTTGAGTCAAAATGTAAGACTCGTTTTCGGTTGGCTACTTTTGTATATATTTGCAACCTTCCTCGATTCAAGTTTTCCTTAAACTTATTTAAGATTAAATTTCATAAAATACCTTCATATATTCTTGATCAGGAACAAGAAGTAGTAGAAAACCAACTGTGAATGAATTGAATTTGTGGCAGCTAAAACTTTGCTATAGTTTTTGGTTTTCACTTAAGCTTTTTGACTCGTATCTCCAAACTAAACTATTTTTTGAAGGTAGCTAACATTGTTTCCAAATACAGACTAAGGGAAAGACGAGAAAAGAACGGGAAATGTATTCCTTTTTTTTATAAAACTCCATTATTTTTATTTAAAAAGAAATACATAATATACATAAATATAAAAAACTACTTGTCGATATAAAAACTTTTGTTATCGGTTTGTAATAAGAAAAAGAAAAATTCAAAAGAAATAGAAAAAGAATTGTCTAAACACCCAGCTATTCCATATCAATGATCCTGAACTATAGGGCTCCGGCAAATGTTTGAATTCAGTATTTCCTAAGCTAAACGCTATTATAATATAATTAAAAAAAACATCTAAAGCAACCTTAATAATTCAAATACTATAAATAAGTAATTTAATTAAAGATTAACTTCAAATATATAGCAAGAATATTTCAATAATAGTGAAAAAGATAGCAAATACATCAATATCATTAGTAATTATATGTACAGACTTTGTACATGTGAGTAAATTGTAATTTCAGTGCTATAGACACGAAAAATGGAACAAAATGGCGGACATCACTAACAGTGGAACACACAAGCGATGGCTAACGGGATAAAGAGGCTCCACACACCAAAAAAAGGAACAGCATTTTGGATTGGCATCATAATGCAGTGGAAGTAGGCACTATGTAGACGGAGAGCTGGATAGTCGGAGGAGGGGGCAAGTGATAGGCGACAACTCGACAGTCCGCTGACGACTACAACGAACTCTGCTCGATATTTTAATGGGGCAGACGTCATTTTGTGCCGCCATAGGAGTCGCCGCTGCCGTTGCCATTGCCGCTGCCATCACCAAAGCGCAAAATTTATGACAACATAACGAGCCAGATGGACAAGGAGCAGGAGGCGAGGAGGGAGGGAGCGCATTAAATGCGCCATTCAGAGTCGAAAATAACAATAATCATAATTAAGGATATGCATATGCATTTGGGTGTCTGTGCGCCAGCAAAATGGCTGCTGCCACGCCCACCAGCTCCCGCAACACAGCGCTTGATCCTCTGCGGAGCCAGCCAAGGGTCAGCAGAGCCATAGGCAGAGAGTACGCAAAACGAAATCGATCCATTTACAACAGCCAAATATTCCGCACGAATGATGATGTCCCCGTCCTGCAATGTCCGCAGCCAGATATCATTGAATAATGACTGTTAATACCCTTCAATGTGCGCGCAGAGCGTCCTTCTGCTCATCGCCATCGACATCGCCATCGCCGTCGCCGTCGCCATTGCCGTGGCAATATGAAGTGGATTTCAATGCACTCCCACAACGCCCCAGCCACATCAGCGGGCGAATCCAACTGAACGAGATAGCGTCTGGCCACTGGCCCATTGGGCAACTGGGCGACTGGCAACTGGCAACTGGCGAGTGGAGCTCTCTGAAACTTGCGTGAAAATAATATGCGAATTCTGCGAAAATATTCGATAACACAGTCAAACATTCATTCATGATGCATTCCGTTTCTGACGTGTTTAATCCTTTGACGCTCTACAGCGTTTTTATTGACTAACAAAGAAGAAAATGTATATTTAAATCAAAAGATGTTTCTACATCCGTTAGTGTCTAGCCATATATATTACTATAAATATAACACTTTTATTTAACCCATAAGATAGAGTGGAAATATTATTCATATATCTAAAACACATTTATCTTTCTAGGTGCTTCAATCATGGACAGTCCTTGATGGATAGGTGGTTCTAGCAAAGCGGTTTCCGGTTAAATTTTTAGGTATTTTTCACTTTAGTGTCGACTTAGCCGAAGTTTACTTTGCAAATCTTTATCTGTACACAAATATTTAGTATAATATTAATAAAATGTATTTTTGTATATGGTAATTTAAGTTTACGGACCTTTCTCCAGATACACTAAAGTAAAACATGATTAATTTTTATTGCTTTGCTGCCACGTTGGCGATTAGGCCTTAAGGCTAACAGGCTTGAGCTTCAGGGTAATCAGTTAGAGATAATTGTAACTCCTTTTCACCCAAGACAAATCTACAGCAATGGCATCATTTTACCCTAATCAGAAGACAGATCCTCAATATAGCTTAAATAAAAATTCAAAAATATATAAAATATATATATTCAGTAGTAATATTGTATTTATATTTGTATTTTAACATTAAATTTTATAAATAAAAAATATTAATATTTTTAGTCATATTTTAATTTTTTTTATTTACTATTAAACTACATAAATATTAAATGTCAATTGCTAAAAATACATAAATATCATAAATCATTTTATAATTATCATTTATATTCTGTCTTCCCTCAGTTCCTCAGTTCGACTGAAAATTAACTGAAATTTTGCTTAAAAAATTTGTGCATAATTATTTAAGTTCTTTAAGAATGTAGATCGAGGAAAGTCAGTTTGATATTCAGGGAACGCATTTCAATGTAACGATATTTGTTAAACTTCCAAACACGTTTCATCGACTTAATCAGGCTTGGTTAACAGAAAAAATTCCATTTTTTGTTGGCTAATAGAAAAAACTGTGAAATATCAACAGCACGTTGAGTTTGTATTTGCATAAAAATGTAAATGTGGCAGGTTTGCAAGGGATGCAAGGGATGCATCCAGTGCAGTGCCTCAAATTGGTGGATCCATCTCCAAAGTCATCCTATAACTATGCTATTGTTTTTGCATCGGAAAACTAAACGAACTGTGAATGAGCTGTATTTTCAATAGGAATAAGACTTTAAAAACTGATGATCCTAAGAGATCTTTAGAATATTGATAATAAGCTAGCGAAGTTATGCTCAATGTGTGATATAAAAAAAAAAAAAAAACTTTGAGATGAATATTTAAGCGTTTTTTTCATTGTCTTAATAAAATTAATTATTATTATTATAAATTTAAAAAGTATTTTAATATAATATTTTGAAATGGAATTAAATCTAAAAAAAATCTGGTTATCCTTTATACCTGATATATTAAAAATAATTTATTTTTAAAATTAAATAACAATAGATTAGTATAAGTAAATGTGAATTGCATTTGATATTACTTTTTAGCTATGCTCGAAATAGTTCGTTAGGGTATCTGTTATTCACATAAAAACCAAATGCGCAGCTCAAAGTCGAAAATTGGTTTTAATTAAATCGAATTGAGTTTTTCCACCATCTTGTTTTTCTTCTTTTCCATCAGAGCTCAGTCCGCTGTTTCCCTTTTTGCACGTCACGAGAACGAGAGAGGGAGAGGGAGTGAATGAGTGAGTGAATCGCAACTCATGGCATGGCATGGCATGGCATGGACAGGGACACGAACGCATTTAACGCTGACGCTGGGAGTTTATGTGCGTCATTGAGCTGCACCAGCTCCTGCTCCTGCTTCTGCTCCTGGCCACATCCACGTCCACACAGACTGTTAGTCGGCATCGTCCTGGGCGCCCTTTGGTTGGCTCTTTTTGCAGACAGTTTGATTGAAATGTTTGCTGGCGCTGCAACTGCCCAACGCAGCACAAGGGAACGGGTGCAACATGGGGCATGCCAGTTGTGTGCCACATCAAAGCATTTGAATTGTTGGCTGCTTGGCATTTTGTTTTTACGGCTGCGACTGCACATTGCAACAATGCGCCAGCCATCCCCCTCCTCCCTCCTCGCGCCCCCAGCTCCCTCGCTGACCGCCGTGTCAGTGTGTGATGTATGGTCGGTCAGTTTGCGGACATGCAGTGGACACTTGGATTAACATGACGTAATTGATGCGGAAAGTGTTGAGTGTGGCAGCTGCCGCAGCTACCCCACAGTACCCTTTCACATTTCTTTTCCCAATTTCCATGTCCATCGCCATTGTCATGCACAGCTGCAGTAGCTGGAGGAAAAAAATTTGATCAAAAATTGATTTTAGAGCCATAATTAATTGGCTTATTACGGCCAATTTAAATATACACATATATATTAGAGCTAGTATATATATGTGTAGGAATACCACATATACCAAAAAATTTTGTATAGCTTCCGTATAAAACATAATCTTCATAAAAAAATATTATTTGAAAATTTTGTAGGATCACAAAGAAAATAAATATCTTTAATACAACGAAGTTTTCATGGCTTTCTACACAAAGGACTTAAGAGTCACTTGAAAGTTGAATTTTCGACAAATTACTATATTTATGGTATTATTATAATAGTTATATATCTTTAGAGTATTTTGAAAACTGGAAAAACATTTTGAAAACGCATTTTTCTACAATTTCTTCCGATAGAGTTATATCATGTTGCTTATTATTACTCTTATTAATTACATGGAGGGAACTTAGTGAAAGTCTTAAATAATATTTCTAGTCAAGATATCTTTAAAATAAAGAAATGTTTTTCATAATCTTAAATTATTATGCCTGAAATTAAAAGACTAGATAGCTTTTAATTTAGTTGCCAAAGCAATAGATAGATTTATGGTTTAGTATATCGAGTGGGTTACTGATGCTTCTACTAATGATTTTTATGGAGGAGTCGAAGCTTCCTTCTGGTGGCACTGATTCTTATAGAGGAGCAGACGAATAGGCTGAAAGCTAGGCCTATGCCATATGCTGTATGACTGAATATATCTATATATTTTATATAGAAAAGCTCATCATATTGTAACGTGTTGAAAGAAGAAGAAGAATAAAACTTCGTAATTCGAAGAAAGCTCAAGTTTGATAATATCCCAAAGCACTAGAGCTGTAGATTTTAAAAGCAGTTGTCATTAAGTATGTTAAGAAGACTTAATATCTTTTTAAAATACCAGACTTGAGTTGCCAAAGTTGAAGATAGCGTTGAGAGATTTAGGTAAATATATTTACAAGCGAGCCCTTTAGCAATTTTTCTGGTTCACTGACTTTTATAATAAATGTATATATATATATACGTAAGTATTCCATTCAGTTGAGCCTAATGTCCAGGCGAGTGCAATGTACAAACGATTTTTCTAGTGCCCCAAGAAGAGGCAGAAGGAGTGTTGGCCAGGTATGAAATACGAGTGTGCTGCATTAGGTCAAATGTCTGATAAAATTGAAATGTTTCACATGTTGTGTGGTAGGAGAATTAATTTTTGAACTTATCAAGTGCGCTTTCAATTGGCAAACCCACTGCCAACCGCTGCCCGGCAAATGGTTACATATCGTGCTGTCGAGTGCACTCATCATACTAGCATATGAGTCGCAGGAGGAGGAGGAGGAGGAGCAGGAGCAGGTGGGGAAGTCAGGATATAAGTGCGGACATGGCTACCTTTTTATTGTTGGCTGAAAAGCGAAGCAGCTGAGCTGCCTGCTGCCTGGCAGGTTGCATTGCAAATTTGCAGCCGAACATGCAACGTGCATTTGGCAGTCAGCACAATATCCAGATGCAGGCAATGGGCAGGAGGTTCTCCTCCTCTCTGGATAGAGCAAGTGGGATAAAAGCCACAGACGCTGCCAATATTGACTGTGACTGAGCCAACGAGCTGCTGCTGCATCTTTTTTTTATGTATCCTTGCAATGCGATGCGAGTATTTTTAATAAAATAAACCCAGAAATGTAATCAACATAAAGGATTTCACACAAGCGCACTATATATATATATATATATATATACAATGCTTAACGAGATACGTAGATACACGTAGATATCGTTGACGATATACCACCCACCCACCTTCCATACTTGCCATATAAAGAAGAAGAGAGAAGAATGGAAAAAAAAACGAACCCTTTATGAAATGCAGGACATCAGTGCAGTCAGCTCTCTCTGTCTGTGTGTATCTCTGTATCTGTGACTCTGTGTGTGTGTGTATCTTTGAGATACATTTGCAATTATCGTGACTTGAGCTAGTAGTAGCTGCTGGGTCCGAGACCATGGACAGCTGGCCACATGTCGGTGACAGTTTATTAAATCGATTACTTTCGGTTTTGATATTCTAAATAAACATATTTTTACGGGCCACAGCCGGAGCACAGCTCCAGACCACGGACCACCCACCGCTTGATGCTCATTTTTGTTGTACAACAATTGTTGTTGTGGTTTTGTAGCTCGTTGATGAGCTGTTGTTGGGCAAGTCGTATCTGCTGCTGAGGTTGAGATTTGCAGCTGAAAAATGTATAAACTCGTGACGGCAACAAATGCTCGGACTTGTTATCCGGCTAGAAGCTTTTCTCTCCTCTCTCCTCCATCTATTGGCCATTGTGCGGAGCCAGACATGCAATGTGGACATGGCCAGAACAGCATTTTGAGAGATTAGTTTATTGTTAATCAAAAAAGAAAGGCAAAAATATCGTTTTTGCATTAAATTGACTTTGAAATTGACAGCGTTCGAAATTACGAGCTTGTGTACATGGCAAATGCATTCAAATTGCTCGTGACTTAGTCTCCCTCTCTCTCTCTCTCTCTCTCTCTCTCTCTCTCTCAGTGTGTGTGTGTGTGTGTGTGTAGGGGCAGGTGTGTATTGCAGAATAGCTTTCTCGTTTATGCATAATTCTAATCAATGTTTGTTACTGATTTTGACATTTGCTTTTTGCCCAAATTGGCCAAACATTTTGCTCTTGCCAATTTTGTTGTCATTCAGGCCAATTCAAGAGGTTTTAAATTGATTTCTTTAATAATTCCAGCTATTCGATTTGAATTGTAAATTTTTGAAATATTTATGTAAGCGTAACGCTAATTTGTCCCATTGTATTCGTCGAAAATATGAATATTAATCTCTACGATTTAATCTTTTGATATTCGTTCATAAACCCAATTTTGCATAGCTCCGAAGGGTCTATGACGTTTTTGAAGAGATTAAATATTGATTAAGTTTAACATATGTAAAACTTTCAAGATTTAAGTAAAAACATTCGAAACTTTTTCATTGACTTCAGTAAATGGCATTTGTATTCAAAAAATTCAGTAAAATCAGTCTTTAAAGTTAGATATTGTTTTGAAAATCATGAAATAATTGAATATGTTTATATATAATAAGAATAATTTTAATGATTATTTATTTTAGTAATAATAATAATCAAGAATGAACTTGTTTCTATAGACTTATGAAAATATAACACTATAGAGAAAGAATTTAAAATCGATTTTATATGAAGTCGTTTTTATTTTTTATCAGTTTCTCGTTTTTTCTTTAAGTTGATCTTTCTATGGAATTTAAAATAAAGCGGTTCTATTTTAAGTACTGTATTACTTTTTGCCAATCTTTGCTGTGTGATATAGTGTATATGATATATTGATACGATCTGACCCACTTCAATATTTGCAGGAAGACGGAGATAGCTCTGAGGCATACTATGTGGATCATCATATTAATTATGATCATTTACATATACTTTATGCTGCCATTGACGCCTTCTTCATTACATTAAGCATATTGTAAGAAAACATACCCTCAAATGCCATTATCATTGGGTGATAAAAAATGAATGCTAGAATAAAATATTTATTTTATATAAAATATTACTCAACTTATTTTAATATAATAATAATATTTCTAGATAAATAGATTCCTAGATCTCAATACTCCGAGTATATAATACTGCATCTGTTATATCTGAAATTCCACGCTCCGTTTTACTAAAAAATTTCGTGCAAATTATATCTAGTAGACGGTCTTTGGCTCCCATGGCGTTTTCTCAGCCCGTCAGAGCTTCTACATTTTAAGACTCTCAGTGCTCGATTTGGACATCAGTCGAGGCAAACAGAGGCCATCGATTGCTGACCGTTGGGCGCTGTGATTAACACAATTCCCTTCTCCAAATGGCCACATGGGGCGCAGACTCCAACCACGGCCAGCGAGCAGAGAGTAGAGGGGTCCATGGATCAAGGCATGTGGATGCTGATGGCGGCATCGATTGCGTGCACATGATGTGGGCAGGCGCATCTTCCATGAGTTTGTTGTTGTTGCTGATGTGCATTTGATGATGGCAGTTGTTGCTGCGTGGCCGCAAAAACGCTTCTGGGTTGAAAGCGGCAGCAACAACATTGGCAATAAGTACAGAAATTGAATTTACAAGCGCACAAACTAGAAAACAACACGTTCAACATACAAAAACGATGCGATGCAATAACTTAAGCGATTTTTGAATAATTGCCCAACAGCAACAGCAACAGCAATAGCAGCCCCAGCAGCAACATGCAGCATTGACTTTAGTTGCTGGCGGCTAATCAGCAACACACACACATATGCACACATGCACATACTGACACACTTTGCATGCAACTTTTTGAGGCGCAATGAAAGTAAAAGCAATGCCCACAGCAAATGCCATAAATTTGCAAGTTTTATGCGACACATCGCAGCAGCGAACGACATGAGGAGGCTTCACTGTCCAGCTCAATTGCATGTTCATCATAAAAGTCAACCTCAACTCCAGACAAAGACAAACAAACAAATCGCAGCTGCTGTTCGTGCTGCTGCTGTCGATTGGCTGGCGAGATGAGAGCAGCAACTGTTGTCGGGCAGCAGCAACAATTGCTACAGACTTACATGTAGGCAAATGTGAGTAAGTGTTAGTAAAGCTGCCAGAGCTACAGAGAAATTTCAATTATTTTTAGCTTCTTTTACATAATTATGATATTTATTAAACATATTTTTTGTTAAATTCAGAATATTTCAGAGAATTTATCTAATTATCTTTTAAATATGACAAGAATTAAATATACTTATATTTTTAATAATTTATTATATTTTTACTATTATATTATTTTTTTGTCTGCTTTAAGCATATAATATAATAATTATTAAAAAATTAATATTTATTTGTTTGAACACTTATCTTAAGTTAAGAATTGCAAGCTCAGTTTCTGCTGAGGTTAACAACTATGTTTAGATAGAAATTTACTGCCCTTTTGAGGGGTTCCAGAGCCAACCATGATAATACTCCATTTCAGCGTTCTGGAGGAATCTTAAGTGTTTTAAAGATGATTCGAATAGCTCTGTCGAATCCAGAAATTGTCTAAGACATAACTACATAATTCAGGATTCAGGATTTTTGGAACTCGAAATTGTTCGAAACAATTTTCGGGCTGGTTGGGAAAGATTCTAAAAAATTCCGGGACGGTCGGATAAGTGCTTGACCCCTAGATCAAGGTGGCATGGTAAGAGATGCTAGAGATATGCTTATGAATAGAGGTGGGCATTGGGATCGATGATCCTAGTTTGAGTTGCTTTTCATCAGTGGCTTGAAATTCTAGAAACAAACTTAATATGTGAAGAAAAAATAGAAATAAATTCAAAAATAGCAAACTTCAGAGAAATACCCTAAGATTGATGCCTATGCCTTATTAAGCTATTGCAAGTGAGTGAATTGCTTAGATCTAAGATTTAGATAATGTATTCAAATAAAGTTGCGATCGATTAATTGGCGCTTAATGAGTACATTCTGGCAATTTAACAATTTAAGAGCAGCCATTGAGCTACATCAAGTGCCTGGGCAAGGCAATCACATGAGTAATGCTCGTGGCTGGCTTTATCTCATTTGCCAAGTGAGTGGAAATCAATTTGGCTGCACAAATACGAATACAAAATCGAGTAGTCGACCACTTGCAATTACATATTCATGTGGGTGGCTGTGTGGCACAGTCCCATCCACACGCCGCTGGCAACATGTGTGTTGCATGTGTGTGCGTATCTTGTATCAATTCAACGCCTAATTGATTGTGCTTGCAATTGTCTGGGGGCCCCGACTGGGAGGAATGTCAATGCTAATAATCGTCATGTAAATTGGCTATGAATTTCAAATAGTCTGCTAAAAGTGTTTTGGATCCATTCAAATGGCTCGTGCCCGGCTGCAACGATTGATGCCCCTCCTCCGCTGCTGCCACGCTGCTCCGGTAACCATTTCACAGTTAATTTCAATCCATCAATGAATTGGCCTCATCTCAGCGACGTTTATGGAATGTTGTCGTCGCTCTAACTAAATACGCCTGGACAGGTGAATCGACTTGGCTCTTCAAGCTCTATTTGCTTGGACATCATCTATCTGTCCCCCTTTTTGGTTCAACTTGTCGTCCAATCGATCTGTCGTCTCCGAGGCTGTCCGCTGTGCTTTTTTCTCATGGTAAATTATTGTCGGACTGGTTTGCGCTAAATAATGATGCCTGTCAATGCCAACTGACAGCTGAGCCAATAATTGCATGATCACTCTAAGCTCTAAGCGAGCTGCATTCAAGTCTACAAAGAGTATGCACAGTAATATTTCGGTTGCCATTTTTCGAGCTGTCGAAGGTGCCAATATAATAATAAGAAATGATAGCTGTATATCTATAATAAATCTCTTTCTGTATTTCACGCCAGCGTACATTTCGAGTCAGACTATCCTGACTATCATATCACAAGCTTTACTTTTTTTCTTCAAAAATAATAAAAAAAATATTTAAAAAAAAATAAAAAAAAAATTTGAAGTTTGCTTGAATCTGAAATATAAAATTCTTTAGAAATTAATATGATGAAAATAGGAGTTTGTATAAAAATGTTTTAAAATTATTTTATAGCATAAAAAAGTCTTATTTCATTTAATACTCTTCTACATTTTTCCGACATTAAAAAAATGGTTCTTTATAGACCAGATTTAACTAATATCTTAAGTTTAAAATATATTTATCTATATTTAAAATTATTTTATGAATAAGTAAAACTTTCAGTCGTTATCAATGAACTGGGTAAAAAATGTGATAAATAGTTCAGATCTTAAAATACTTCAAAAATGTTTCCAATCGTAATTCATCACTTGCAACATTTTATTTATAATATGTTTGATATCATAATTCTCCAACGAAAACAAAGTCTTTTGTATGTTTTCACGACTTTCGGTCGTTGATCAATGTTTGCATCAACTTGTTTAATGGGAAACCTGAGAACAATGATTTAGCCGATATCTTCTTTAATCACGAGCTGTGACAAGGTTAAGTTACAGCCATTGAATTCGGAGCAGCGCATAAATTGAAATCCGCACAATTTAATTTCGAGTCAGACATTTAATATTGATTAATTTTTGGATCGCTTTCTTAATAGCCTCGCATCTACACTCGCTTGCTTGCCGCAGAGTGATGGAAAGATACAGATTCAGATACTGCGACAGATACAGATACAGATACTTACAGATACATGTGCTTAAAAAAAACCAGCAGAGGACTTAGACCCAAGCGAATCGTACCGTAAATAAATATAAACATAAATCTGAAAGAGAAGAGAGAAAAAACTCATTGAAGACAACATCCCCAATTGACGGTAAATCACTCAAGATGACATCTATCGATGGGGCCCGCCAGATAAGAGAGTGTTTCGTCTCGTTTTCGCACTTTTACACAATCAACTCGGGCACGTCGAACGTCGAAGACACCGCGCAGAAGTTGCAAACAAACACCACAGCCGGAGCCACACAGAGTGACGCGTTCGGGGTCCTCGCTGGGGATTGGAAACGGGAATTGAGAATGGGAATGGGAGTGGGAATGGGAATGGGACAGCCGACATAATCATGAAGCATGCCAACTTGACGTCATTGCAATTTAAAGCTAGGCTACGCCGACGTCGCCGCCGGGCGCATTCGATACAAAACGAAGCCAACAGCCCCCAAAGTGACAAATCAAAGACGAAATCGAACCACCCAACAAAGTACAAGAAACCAACTATATGTATTACTACCATTCCGTTCCCAGTTCCCAACGCAGCCCAAGTCAAAGAAGTCCAATGACATACTCGTTGCCTTGCTTTGACGCAGTGCACAGTGGAATTGAAAGTGAATTCAAATAGATCAAATTGTTTTTCCATATTTCAAGCTTGTTAGCATGCATCGAAATTAAAAGGGTATAATTATTTAGGTTTGTTAACTGGAGAAATGGTTTTAAGTGAAAAGAAATAAATATGAAAATATATAAATAAAATATGAAAGTGATATGAAAATAAAAGTGATATATTCTTGGAAATTTAATTATATATAAATAAATATAAAAATATAATATATAAATTTTAGACAAATTTTAAAGAAAACATTATATTATATCATATATCATTTAAAATTGACCAAAGTAAAAACTAAGAATGGAAAATGCTTTAAATAAATATAATAAAAATATAAAGAAGATTCTAATAAACAGAACTAATAACAGATGAAATTAAATAAGTAAAGTAAAAGATAAGAAAAACTAATATTTTATAGAATATTTTATACCGTTTTTTAGCTGTTGATACTACTAGATAAGTCAAAGTCTTTGAAATTCTATTAACTTTGTATTTATTGACAGCAAACACAGGAGATTCATTTTAAACTATCCTTTATTATTTTGAAGTTGAGACTTACTATATAGATTAAATAGACTGCCTATAAGTACATAGTCTAAGAGCTCCATAACGTAATAGGAATATGAGAACTTCAGAAGTACCATATACTATTGACTGAGTAAAAACTAATAATAAATCTGATTTAATCTCCAGTAAAGAGCTTAGCAAAAATAACTAAATAATATCGTGAGTATGAATAATTATAGATATATGCTAAGTGATGCCTAACACCTGGATTACTCGCCAAAAGACTTTGCCTTAACTCTGCTTGAATGCAGTTAATGTTCCCACTGTGGCTGAGACAGTAGTCGTCGTTCGGTCAATAAGCGTAGGAGAATACGAGACGACTACGAAATGAGTGATTTATTGGCAGGCCATTGAATTGAAGTTGATGGCAAAAGACAAGACAGACAGAGAGAGAGAGAGAGAGGGAGAGAGAAGTTGGGCAGCAAATGAGACACAGATACTGAGGAGCCAAGACTGAACAGTGAATAAGATGTGTGAGCGTTGACAGACAGTCGGTCGGACTGACAGACTGACTCCGAGAAGACGCCATAGTACACTCCCTATTTCCCCCTACTCCTCCCTCCTCTCCACACCCCTGCAGTTTGAGGGAAGCGTCCCAAAAATTAAATGTGGCAAAGTGGTTGGCAGGCAGGCATACGGGCCTGAGGGCCAGACCAAGGGAAAGGCAGAGCTGGGAAGGAAGAGCAGTTCGATAAGCGTAAAATGAAGGCAAAGACGTCTAGTGTGCTTGTTCTTGTTCTTGTTGTTGTTGTTGTGGTTGGCTGGACTGTGATATATCACACGCAACATTAAATCAAACCCAAGGAATTGCTGGGCCCAAGATGTGGAAGGTGTGTGCGAGGCCGAGTAAATGATGGCCGGGATTCCTTTTTGCCTGTCACATTGACAATTTACTACCAAAAAAAAAATAAAAAAACATGCGCTGAAAGCTAAGCGAGCTAGAGCGAGAGGTAGGCAGTGTGACAGAGAGAGCGATAGACAATGTTGCCTCGCACTTATCTGATGGATTCCTTGCTATTTTGTCTTCACATGCTGTCCCAGTCCTCGTCTTCGTCATCGTCTCCGTTGACTTCCACTTCCATCGTTCCCGGAGCGTTGAACACAGTAACGAACTTTCCGTGTTGTGCAATTTGAAAGCTCAGCAGTATTGAAAAAACGGAGCTGGGGTTGGTTCTGGGGTTGAGACTGGCAGAGAAGAGTGAGTCGAGGCAGGCTGAGGGCCAACACTAAAGAGTGAACGAGACCATGAATAATATTTATGAGGATGAAATGTTCCCAAAAGCGACATAAATATGTCCACAGCACCCGCACATGAAACGCGTCTCAGCAGAAAATGCGTTGAAATCCTGAACAGCAGCAATGAAAAGAAATTCAGACAGAGAGAGCGAGAGAGAGAGAGAGAGAGAGAGAAAAAAAAGTATGGTGGTTTTGTTTGTGTAATGCGGTTGTAATCAGCGACAACAGCAAAGAAGGAAGTTTTCTCTCATTACAGTTAGGATAGATTAATACTAGAATAAGATAACTTATAACCATACAAATGTTTCAGTATAAGTTAAGTATAAGATGAGTATAAAATGAGTATAAGATGAGTATAAGATGAGTATACTATGAGTATGAAATGAGTATAATATGAGATGAGTGTAAGATGAGTATAAGATGAGTATAAGATAAAATAAGATGAGGTATATTGATATAAGATATGAGATGAGATGAGTGTAAGATGAGTATAAGATGAGTATAAGATGAGTATTAGATGGGTATGAAATAAGTATAAGATGAAAATAAGATGGGTATAAGATGAGATAAATATAAGATGAGTAAGATAAATATAAGATGAGTATTAGATGAGTATTAAATGAGTATAAGATGCGTATAAGATAGTATAAGATGAGTATAAGGTCACAATAAGATGCGTACAAGTTAAGTATAAGATGAGTATGAGATGAGTATAAGATCAGTATAAGATGCGTACAAGTTAAGTATAAGATGAGTATAAGATAAGATGAGTATAAGATTAGTATCAGCTAATCTCTAATAAGACTGAAAGTCAGTCAATAAAATATCTAGTAATTAAATAGATGTCTACATACATATGTATATATTCAATTTATACGAAGCCATGCACTCAATCTTAAGAGTTCACTATAAATAATATAACTTTCAAATTCATACATAACATGAATATTTATTGTTTGATCGTTATGAAATTTTAAGTGTGTAAATGTGATATTTAGAAATTCGTAAACATATAGATGTATAGCTAGACACATTTTCCTCATATCTACAATAAATTATCTAATAAGGAATGATATAAGTTATCAATAAGAAATCTAATAAGAGTGCTACTTGTACATATTGTCAAGATGAGTTTATTCTAAGATAAATCTGCGAATATAATGGGAGCAAATCTAAAATATAAATTCTATTATGATATTATCATAAATTTAATAGATGGATATAGGACTAGACATGGCTTCGGCTGTAGATGCAGCACTGAGATGTAGATTTGGTTCGATGTTGGCTCCTTCTGGGGCAAATTAACATATTTAGTCTAGTTATAATTTATATTCTCAAAGCTGTTCATTTGCTACCCATCATTAAGTTTTCCCATTTGAAAGCAAGTTGTGATAGCTTCCCATTAACCTCATTAACATTGAACTCCATACATAAGCAACAATATTTCAATACTAATGCATAATTATTCTAGATTCCGATAAACTAGGCAGCCAATTACAAATGCCATACAATATGGATACAAAAGTAGACATTTGTTTTTGTACAATGCGACCATGATAGAAATCAATCAAAATCAACCCTTAGTTGATTCCAAAGACTTGTTGCTCTGTGCCGAACAACCACCGAAACAGTTGATGGATTGCTGTCATTAGCATTCGAGCTGATGCTCGGCGGGCGTACAGTCAAGACTGACCAATGATGAAAAAGGTCTGAGGGTTGAGATAAAATGGCAGCGCTCAAGAAGGCAGGAAGCACTTCAAGTGACAAAGCATGCAAACGACTAATTCCTTAATTGAAATGCCAATCAACTGGGGGAGAGAATAAAACAAAAATAAAATAAAAAAAAAAACGAAATAAAAACACTGTTAAGTTTTAGCCGCATCATGTCAGAGATTGATAGCCGGTAGCCGCAGACTTGATGTTCAAAAATTGAAAGCCGCCGCAGCGTTGCGTGAAAGGAAAATTGGCTGTCCAACTGTCCCGCCGTCCCACCGTCCCGCCGTCCGGCTATGTTTGTGTATGCGAACTCATTAGGCAGCAAACGTAAATCATTTCGATATCGATTAAGAAATATCCACAGAAAGCGGCCACCGCACGCAACGTCATCCGGCATTGGCGCCTGCGCAGCTGCCAACTGCCCGAACTCGGCTTCGACTTCGACTTCCACTTCGAGCCGTCCCGTTTGGCCAGCTCGTGCGGCGACAGTGTGCACATCAATTAATGAACCTGTCGCGCTATGCGTAAATTTGTCGCCAGCGGAGAGGGACAATGCGAGGGAGAGAATGCAGCTGCCCTCGGCTTAACGTGCAGATCGAGTGCAGCTGGCGATCGTAATGTGAAGTTTTCTTACCTGGACTTGACCTGCTTGTCAATCAAGCAAATCATTTTGGCGGCATTGGAATTCGCTGCGTTTTCACATGACTGTGCACACCTGTCATAATCAATCACATCGTGCTGCGATTATAATGCATCAATTATCGTCCGAACTGGGCGCGTGTGAACATTCGCTACTGCCCAGTCCCCGACTAAGACGCGACTTAACTCTCTATATATATATGTGTGTGTGAGTGTGTGTATATTGATGGACATGTCTGTGAGCTTTGATGTCTGGGGCATGAGAGGCTGAATTGATATTGATATTGATATTGAATATCCGGTTACAGCAATTGCAACAGCAATAGCTATAGCCTTGAATTAAAAGCTTACATCATATAGGCTTGGAGCTGTAATTTCTTTATATTGTAGATTAAGGAATATGCCTTGCCAAACACATTAGAGATTGTCAGTGAATTGTATAAATATATTATAATGATATATGACAACAATAAGCCTCTGACTTAACCTTGCCTAGCGATATAACTAAAAGAGGAATCTGATGATTTATAGCTTAATAAAACTTACGAGATTATATCTATATAAATTATATATTGTTTTAATTAGCTGAGACTTAGCAGTTGAATATTTAGAATATATATATATATACCTATATCTTAATATCTTAATATATATACATTATATCTTATATCTTAATACTAATTTACATATTCCAACAATTCTATCCTTCTTCATATTTATCTAGGTACTACGATGACCCATAGCTATCTCTCATCCAAGCAACTAGTTTTGACTAACTGAAAGACTAATAAGTAATAAGTAATACTTAACTAAGGTAATCCAATCTAGTCTTACGATTGTCTAGTATCGAGAATTGAAGTAATATATTTTAATCACCTAAAACTAGACTAAACATAGCATAAAAATAAATAAAAATAAACAATAAAAAAATGTTTCTATACATATATATATTTAAATAATTTATTTAATAACTCATTATCGATTAGTATATTAATATCATTTTTATGAAATTCAAGGATATTTTATTTTTTCAGCACATACTCTTTTAGGACCCCATTTTCCTCAACTTTGATTGTATTTCACATAAATATTGAGAACTGGAGATGATTTCAGGACTTAGATTTTTAGCAAATGCTTGAAAAGTAAAATCATTTGCTAAATTGCATTATAGCTTTCGTAAAGAATTTTATAATGGCTTTAGCTTTATGTGAAAAACTTGAATTAGTTGCTCAATTAAAAAGTGTCAGAGCCGTCTAGAACTTCAATTACGAGCAGAATTCATGAATGAATGCAAAGACCTTTGTCTGGCTCCCAGACACTGCAACTCCAGCAGACTTTAATGAAAGATGTGACTACTCGTATGTCAGCTAGGGACGGATAGAGGGTAGCTGGGGTAAAGGGGCCATTTGGGTCACTCGCTGGCGCTACGAAATGCGTAAATATGCGAAATGAAGTCGGATCGAGTGGGCAGAGGATGGGGAGCTAGGGGAAAGAAGGCTGAAAAAAAGAGGCAGCCGAGTGAGCGAGCGATTGAATGATTTATTTTTGACAGGTTTTTAACTTAAAATTAAAACGGTAAATCAATTTTTGACAGCGGAGGCTGCGACAAGGCTGCCAACAGCATCAACGTCGCGTCGCCGCAGCTCTTTGCTAATGATGATGCCAATGTGTGAGTGAGTTCCCTCTCTCTCTCTCTCACTCTCTCTGTGAGTGTATCCAAATCAAGCGGCGAGAGATGTCACAGCCAAAGCTGGCGACACGGAGACACCAAACAGTTGGCGACAGTTGCCGTCGCTGCCGAAATGTTGTCGCGACAAAATGTTGCTGTCGCTAACTGTCGCTGTCAATGTTGCTGTCTCTGTCGCTGTCGCTGTTTTTGTCTCTTTCGCTGCCTCTTGTCGCCAGCGGATGAATGACGAGCGATTGGATGCCACTGCGAATGTGGGTCGTTATAATTAAGCCATTGGCCCTGAACATGCAAATAGCTGCAACTAATTCCGTTTGTTAACTTATCTAGAGATGACAACATTTCGATATCGATAAGTTAGAGAAGCACACTTCATGAATTATGTACTGTATATGAATGTATACTATATATGAATGTATGTATGTATGTAGGTAATCAAGCTTGCTGTCCCTTGCGATTTCAATTGTATATCATATATCGATATATGATTTGATTTCAGATTATAGACGAGATCTGCTAAGAAACTTACTGGGGTTCAGAGAAAGTAGAGCAAATCAAGCCAGCAAAATCTTATCAACTATCAGATCCAATTTTTGCAATGCTCTATAAAGTATAATTAAGGCTTACAAAACAATAATTCTATCAATTTTTAATATTTTATTTGTATTTCATTTATTTATTATTATTATCGATCATTATCATTATTATGTTGAGTCGATTCTTCGATTACTTGCAGCGTCTTATCTATCGATTGTCATAGCACTGTTATCGATAATTCTACTATTAATGACCAAGAACACCATTTATATTCGTAACCTGAACTCTTACCCTCAGACTTGTGAATCTGCGCAATTTGTCGCGTGCTCATCTGAGGCGATTGATGAGCAAACACTCTCGAACGCTGTTTGGATATTTACATAAATGGTTTCTTCTTCTTGCCTTTGTCAACTTAATGCGCTGAAAACAAAGCCATAAATTGTCTGTCGCTTAATTTTCTGTCAGTTTGAACTGTAATAAATTAATATAAATTTCTTTGACTCTAGAGAAGCGTTACAAGTGCTCTTCCAGCACCAAAGACTCGGGCATAAAAAAATGAACGGGTCGGGTTTATTTTGACAGAGCCCATTGTTCACAATTCATGAATTTTGATTTCAATATCGTTTCAAAAATGGTTTATTCACAAAAAACGTGGCAAACAGAATCACAGGCAGCTAAAATATGTCCATCAAGTGAATAAATCAGAAAGTGAAGAAAAGGGCCTTGAACTCGATCTACATTAATCTTTTCTTAATAACCTGATTGGGCTAAATAAATTTTGTCAGCTACAAGCCTCTTCTATTTATGTATTACTAATTAGGCTAAAAAATTGATGTCTGCTATATTATCTAATATATTTTAAATGAAAATAAAAAAGAAGTCTCAATTTAATTTCTCTCTGATGTCTATGATCAGTTGGTTCGGTGTAGTCTGATCATTTGTCTCCCACATTCAAAATGTTTTTTAATTAAGTATACGATTTTTTTAGTAAATATATATAGGGAACCGCTCAGATCGAAAGATATGTAATATATGTACATAGTTCCCAAGGGTCGAGCAGCTAAAATTGAATTACATAGTCTGCCAAGCCTAAATGCACGCTAAAAATAAAAAAATGGGAAATTAAAGAATCCAACTCAAATCACTACAAATTACTTAAAATAATATATTTTTAAAAATATATTAATTATTTACATATTTCAGCTTACTAAAAACATAAAATTTATTTCATTTAATTTTTATTTCAATTATTTTATAAAATAAAAAGAAAAATTACTCTAAAAAAAAAATGCTTATTTATTTTTGTAATTAATTTTTCTATTCAGCTTAGTTGTCTTGACTGTAAACGAACATAAGTAAAGTCAAGTTTTTCTAGATTCCAAATAAGTTATCTGAAGATTTGAAAAATGGGAAATCAATGAATCTAATTCCAATTCTTGGAAAATACTAAAAAATATATATTTTTAAGTTTTACATAAAACATTTACATATTATATTTTATTTTCTTTTCTTTCTTTTACAACATTTTTTTTAATTTATTATAAATAGTTGCATTTATTTCTATAATTAATTTCTTTATTCAGATCATTTTTCAATGTAAACAAATGTAAATAAAGTCAAATTCTTGTAGATTCCAAACAAATTGTCTAAAGATCTTTAAGTCGAGTGCGCCCTGAGTGCTATAGCTTGAGGCAATCGTTCGTTTTAGCAAATACAACTAATCTTAATATGAAATCAAATGTCACGAAATGGATATTTGCCATATGCCGTTGTTGTTGTTGTAGTCGCATGCTAAATTGAATTAGACGCTTCAGCAAAACGATCTCAGCTCAGGTGATCTTTTAGCACAACGCGATCAGCGTGGCTGTGGGACTGAGATCGAGAGTTCGGCTATGCCCGGGGAGATCGATGCATAGAGAAGAACCCAGCGAGTTGCAAGCACGCGCGTGAAGAGCCAACAACAACTGCAATGGGGCAGCCACAGCGACGACAACGACAACAATCGAAATAAACGAAAACAAAATAAAAAACGAACGATCAGCGAAGGTGAATAAATCAAACTGATTTATTGGAGTCGACGACAATGACGACGACGACGAGGAACACTGAGAAGCCTCCAGCTATAACAGCTGCCCCACACAATGGCCAAGTGGGGGATGGGCAGTGGGGCCGTTGGCGGGCTGAGCGGGGTCTCCAGTGTGAAGAACGGGAGAAACGATAACGCGTGACACATGCAGCAACAGCTGCAGCCGGCAAGCCCACTTGCTGCGTCCCCAGTTGGCAAATTGGTAAGCCGATTGGTTAATGGCAATACCAACAATGATGCGGTGGCAGAAATCAAAACTTGAAGAAATATAAAACAGAGACCGGATCTGGGATTGCAGTTTTAAGATGTTAGACACCAGACAAAAGTTTCGGCAATGATCCGTAGAGCGAAGAGTGAGGGAACAGGAAAACACTCAAAAGGGTTCTAGCTTCTATCTGAAATATTTAAGTCCTAAAAGGACTTTTTTCAAAAAAAATAAATAAAACTTGGCCTCAATTATAACAATAAATGTGGAGAATGTGTGTAAACTAGGCTATTTATATGGATATTTGTGATGAATAACCCCTATTTCAATCAATGTATTTTATTGTACAAAGTGGATAACATAGCACCCAAGCCGCAAAATAGGTAAAAATTATTTTAAAAATTTTTATTATTCCATAAGGTTTTTGATAAATTTTTATAATTGTGGGCAAAAACGTAGAAATTCAGTAAGCATTATAACAGAGCGAGAGTGACAGACACAAGTAGAGAGTAAGAGAGAGACACAATATAAATTGTTTAAATGAACAATCTGTTATATACAATTGTTGCTATAATTAAATAATTGCAAATAAATAATAATAATTTATCGCTTTGAAGAAAAAAGTTGTATTACGTTTTGTAAGTGTATGTATTTTCTATATTCAAATCTTAGACTAAGATTTATATGCCTCTGAAGATGTTAATAGCGAATGAGAAAGATACATAATATTCCTCAATTATTAACTAACACTTATCACTACTGTAGTCCGTCACCACATTTTCCCTAGTTCTGATAATAGCTACTTCAAATTATGAGCACAAGGTTCATTGTTTAGAAAGATAAATGGAAAACTATAATATACACCCATATAAATTACAATTTTATGTCATATTAATCTGTGCTGCTTTTGCTTTCGTTCCGTATCCAGTTTAAAAAAAAAGGAAAGAGAGATCTACAATTTAAATGCCTACTATACATATCAAATATCTTTTTCAATTTCATAAGTCATATTCATTCAAAATTAAAATCCATATCCACTTTACGTCAGTTCTGATGACAGCTACATAAAGTCTTTTCCTCATCTTACTGTTAAGACAGACAGAGATTGAGCTACAACATTCCTCACATATATATTACAATTTTAAAAGTTATATTTATCTGTTTTATTATCCATCTCCACATTTGCCTTCGTTACGTTTACAGTTATTTAAAAGACAGAGAAAGTCTTCAATATGCATATCTCATAGTATCATATATACAGTGCCGCTCAACTGAATAGGTTTGAAAAATCTTTCTTACATGTTTACTTCTCTCTTAGTTGCTATTGCACTTTTTTTTATTTTTACTTTTTGTTTTGAACCTTTACTTGTTTACTCATAATATGTGAGAAAAGAGTAACGGGACAAATGCAACGGTAATTCAGAATTTTGCTTTCATCGTGAAATTCGCTCAATGTGTGGTCTATTTTTGGCTCATCTGAATAGGTTTGACAACTTTGACTTCACTTTATGGTTGACTGCCGTATTGAAAAATGTTAAATTCTTTGGTCTTCTAAAATTTAATGCAGTTGCTGTCAGTTTTTTGTAAAATGGGTCGCGGAAAACCTTTAAGCGATTTTGAAAAAGGTCAAATAAAAGGCTATATTGAATCTGGCCTAAAACACTTTCAAATAGCAAAAAAAATAGGTCGAAGTCAAAACGTTGTGAGTAATTTTCTCCGTAATGAAGAAGACTATGGAAATAAAATGAATGGAGGAAGAATATATGCAACAACGGCATCGGAGAGGCGACTTATCCTACGAACTGCCTCAAATTCCCACCTCTCTGCTGGTAAAATCAGGGAAAAATGCAGCGTTAATGCTAGTGTGGCAACGGTAAAACGAATTATTCGGAGCGCCAAACACTTGAAGAGATTAAAAATAAAAAAAAAACCTCCTCTCAATGATGCTCGTAAGGAAACACGACTTCGATTTGCCCGAGAACACATGACGTGGAACAAGGAGTGGAAGACAGTAGTCTTCTCCGACGAAAAGAAGTTCAACCTCGATGGACCGGATGGCTACAATTACTATTTCCACGATATACGAAAGGAAGAATGCTTTTTAAGTCGCCATCACACTTGTGCAGGTGGAGTAATGGTGTGGGGAGCCATATCGTTTTATGGAACTTGTGACCTGCAGTTTGTCACTTCAAAGATGAACGCAAATGTGTACAAGACTGTACTCCAAAAGTCTTTTCCCCAATTTTCGGAAATTTATGGTCGTATTCCATGGACGTACCAACATGATAACGCCCCCATTCATACCGCTCGGGTTGTAAAACAGTGGATTAAAGACCAAAATGTCAAATTACTTGACTGGCCGGCTTACTCCCCTGACATTAACATTATCGAAAACATCTGGGGGCTTATGTCCAGGAGAGTATACGAAGGGGGAAGACAGTTTAATGACTCTGGGACCCTAGTTGAAGCAATTAAAAAAGCCTGGTCAACAATTTCACTATTTGAAATAAAAAAATATTATGATTCCTTACCAAACCGTATGTTTGAAATAATTAAGAATAATGGTGGGCATACCAAATACTAAATAATGCTAAAATAGTGTACTTTCTTATTCAAGTTACCCAGTGCCTTGAAATTTTGCTGTATATCATTTTTTTTAAATAGTTTTAGTGTCAAACCTATTCAGTTGACCCAAAAAAAATAGAGATTTTTTGTCATGTTTTTGAAAAAAAAATTAAAATTATATTAAATCAAAACTTACAGATCAGAAAGTTTGCTATTTCATTAATGATTGATTTTTTTATACAACAAAATTTATTTTGTTGAAATCGGAGTGCATGTTACAGAGATATAACGTTGTAAACCTACAAAAAAAGTCAAACCTATTCAGTTGAGCGGCACTGTATATATATATAAAAAATATATATATATATATCGCCGTTTCAAAGTCATATTTTGTCTAAATCAAAATCCATCTAAACATTTGCCTTCGCTCCGTTAACAGCTACTTAAAGTGCTAACGTCATTTCAGAGTACCACAATTATAGCCTCTCATTTGCAGCTTTATTCAAATTTTCGTTTTGCTTGTCTGGTGCACAAACATGTCATGGTCATACCCAAAGCTCCCAAAACTCCACTTGCTGTTGCTGTTTTTGTTGTTGTTGTTCTTGCATTTATGGGCAAATCATGAGGTGCCCCGCTGCACTGACCAGTCCCAATCGCTCTCAGCTCTCGGCTGCCATGTGGCCCGGTCTCTGCCCTCTAAAAATTAGCCCCGTCTGTCTGCACGGCTGTGCCAAAAATCTGCAAGCTCCGCAATCGAGGTGGGCGTGTCATTCGGGCCGTGATTTGCTGTTGGACCATTTCGGTTTTGGCATTTATGTGTGCCACTAAATCTTGCTCACTCACTCAAATGCTGCTCGTCCGGCCAGCCAGCCAGCCAGCCAGCCAGCCAGCCAGGATGCTCGCCAAATTAGCTTAAAAACCGACAAACTTTGGGCCCAATGGCACACGCATAAATTCCAGCTGTGGGCAGCGGGGCTAGAACCAAACCAAAGCCTCAGTTCCCATTCCAAAAAAAATCAAATCGAGTGCAACGCTTTGCCAACTCAATCACCGAGCGAACCGAGAGGCCCAGCTCTGGTAATTATTTTGTGACGCCAGCAGCCAGCAGCCACCAGGACCCAACCCACCCCCACCCCCATACACAACCACAGTGTTGTGCACCAGCGCACAGGCAGGACGAGAGCGAGAGAACGAGGCAATCGAGTTTTTGGTGCAGCTGATGCCACCACAGCCGACTCGTAAATATGCACGCATGTCCTGGCCATAGTTGGGACAATTGCTGATGCCACCAGGCAGCAGCAGGATGGGCCGAGTTGTTCAGCCTGTGCAGCAGCTATTTATGCGCTTTATGCATCGTGCGTGCCTAGTTGGGTCGCAAAATCTGTTCGCCAGATAAATTCCTGGCCAAAGGTTCATGAAAATGCAATTTTATTTTCCAAAAACACAGACGCACAGTTTCCACCACACGCAGCGGCAGCTGAACAAATCCAATCCGCAGTCAGCAGGCCGTTTTTGCCATTGTCCAATCGGCTATGAAATGATGCCTGCCCGGCCAGGACGACTAATCAGAGAACTTGATGGCAACGATGCCAAGCGAAATGCAGTTGAAATTGAAATGGCAAATATCTCTCTAACTGGAGCCATCTAAATCGATGCAACACTGCAGAGTAGTGTGTCTGTGTGTGAGTGTGAGTGTGAGTGAGGTTAACTCGGTTAAAGTAACTTCGGTTCTAGTATGAGAGTCTAGTTCAGAAATCCTAATTAACCCAAAGAAGCATTTCATTTCGATTTAATTAACTTACAAATTTCTTGTAGATTTTTAGGAATAGAGGTTTTGGTAGAATTATAAATATAATAAGACTTGATTGTCATATTTAAAACCAGTGGGAAAAGTAGGTTAAGATATAATATATTATTTTCTTAAGTCTGCAATTGTTTCCTAACTTACTAAGAGCTGGAAAAACTGGAAAATAAATGCACAGAGTCTTTGGCAGTTTAATAGGATTCTTACTCTAATTTTTAAACTAGTGAAAACCACGATAAAGGTTGCCTCTGTAGAAAGCATATTGACTTTTGACTCTCCTACTCTCCAAGTCTTAAGTCTTTGATTTTTTCTTGATTGTTAAAAGAGGAAAAATCTGGAGAAATTCTTTGGAGTGCATACTTTATTACTTTGATTTTATATTTTATAGGATATCTTAGTTAATTTTAGAATTCACGATCTGTTTAATGATAACAAGCTTTGCAATGAGAAATTACAGATAATTAATTGTGTTCTATTCAAGAGAACGTTTCTAGCTATCGAGTTAGTGTTTGGCTTCCCCAACTACAAACAAAAACAGAATTTTACTTCAAAAAAGTTTATTGCGTGTAAGTATTTCTTTAACAGAATATAAATCTCTGTTTTCTAGATTTTAATTTAAGGCAGAGAATATTAGGTTTTTGACGTCTTTAAATTCTATGCTTAGACTGATGTGATAGGTTTAAAAAAAAAAAAAAAAAAATCTTGACATTTAACTCTCATATGTACAAGAATATATTTCAAATCTTAAGAGTATCAAACTTTTCTTAGCTTATTATAAGAAGGAATTTTGAAAAACTCTTTTAAGTGCGTATTTTACTTTGATTTCAGATACAATTTTTTTAAATATCAGAGTCAGATTTTATTTATATTCTATGTTTAATAATACTCTTCTCACAAATTAAGTACTTTTCGTGCAAGCATTGAATATGATTCTTAACAAATCTGTTATATTTCAGTTGAGTTGTTTATTTTTTCTATATTGTGCGAAAATTTCTTAAATTTTGAGTTTAGCTCCCATTCTGGGAGCTGGGCTCCTCTAAATCTATTAGCAGTGACTTGTTCGTTGAAATTAGATTAACTCCACGAAGCATTTTATGGACTTTCCGTACCGTTGCTGCCCCACAGTTGCCACGCCCACTGACTAGCCAAAGGCCAAAAGCAGGAGCAACAGGATTAGGAGTAGGAGCAGCAGCTGCTGCTGCACCAAGTGCATTTCAACATTGCCATAATTTCGACCTCATGCTTATTTTCAGTGTAGTTTCCCTTGTTGCCTGACTCGAATCGAAGCAGCAGGAGGCTTAGGGGGTCAGATCCTTTACAGTTCTGCAATGGCAATTGGCAAGCGCATCGAAATTGAATTCGATTTGAAAAACGCAGACAACGTCGCAGATTTGGCTTTCGGTTTAATTCCGCAACAAAAGTCCTTGTGATTTGTTCAGCGTCCTTTATGGTAATTGTTGAGAAAATTGCATTAGTTCGATGCTCGCCGAATTATCCTTTGGGCATCTCTTTGATATCGTTGCAATTTACCAGATTTGCCTACAAAGAAACAGATTTTGGTGGCCTCCAGGGCATATGAAGAACTTTTAGATGCGAGAAAAGAAGATTACTTCGATGAAGGCTTAAACTTTGTCTGTTTAAAAAGTATATATTTCACTTATAAATTATAAAGTATAAATAAATTATTTAGATATCAAGAGTAAAAAATAAACATATAATATTTTTAATATATATAATGATAATTATAACCTGAACCCAATGAAAATGGGAAATCGACCTTTAATTGTTCTGTTAAAAGTATGTAACAGGCAGAACGAGGCGTGGCAAACCCCATAAAGTATATATATTCTGGATCCGGGGGATGAGCTGAGTGAATTTAGTCCTGTTCGTCTTTCTGTCTGCCTGTCAGTCCGTGAACTTGTCGTTCTCAAGACCGATTGAAGCCAAAGACTTTGCATTTTTACACGAAGGTCCCCCTATATATTTCAGAAAATTGATAACTTTTCCCAATTTTATGATATCGATTAAAACAGTTATAGAGATTTAGTTTTTTGAGCATATTTTTTAAATTTTTTAAGAAAATTTAGCCTATAGATTCTTGTATATAAAATATCATTTCGATTTTTATTATATTTTGGAGACCGTCTCCAAATTTTAGAAATTAAAATTTTACTTAGTTGCGAAGATCTGAGTCCAAATCCTAATGCGGTTTTTTTGCTTTTTAAATTTTTTATTTTGATTTTTACTTTTATCTTTTGCATGGTTATATAAATACATATATGTATGCATACATTTGTCTGTGTGTATGAAAAAATGCAAGCTCACCAAACGTTCAGGGTATCTTGCAGTCGGGCAGTTCCGACTAGAACGTTTTTTCTTGTTTTCTTCTGTATTTGCGTGAACTCATTTTTGATAAGGAGTCGAAGTTCTTATTAAGAGATTTTCATACTGCCGGCAGAGTATTGCCTAGTAGAATACACCCGATTGAATACCTTACCTCTTCAACAAAAAGTTTCATGATAATCCAGAAAAAAACAATTTTAATTTTTAAACATTTATTCTTATAAAACAGTATTTTATATATTTGCTTTAAACAAGTTTTCTGCTACCTTAAGCAACAATCTAATCTAGTTTTACATCTGTATACTATATAGACAAGTTCCTTTAAATCTTTATCAAAAAGTTCCTAGGTAGTTAAAAAAAAGTTGGATTTGAAAATTTAATCATTAATTTCTCGAAATCGCTGTCCAATTTCTTAATATGCTCAAACATAATGCCGCAATGTTGCAGTTCGGTGGCATTGCCGCTGGCGCTTTGCTAATGGCTGCTCATCCACACTTTCGTCGGTTCGCACATCCGTCATCGGGCCACGGAGCAGGTGACGCCCCCAAGTCGGTGTGTTTATGCGCCATTATTAACACGTCATAACTCGGGGCCGACAGTTGCCGAAAACTTGCCACATTACAGACGCCAGGCCGAGGTCCGTCGAGCGCCAAAAGTTGCCATCAATCACGATGACGGCCACGGCGAATGTCGAAAGGATAAGCAAATGACGACGACGCAGGGCCAAGGGGAAGGGGCAGGTGAAGGTTGAGTCGTAGGTGCCGAGGCCATGGCGTTTATTTATGCATAACACGGCGCTGCCGTTGACGAACAGAGAGAGAGAGAGAGGGCGGTAGCGGGGGCGGGGCCCTTGCCACTGCCGCAAAGTGATTTTAAATGGGGCACATGCCCTCAAATTTGACGATGCTGTTGTTGATGACGCCGCCGCCTGACGCCTGATCCCTGTTGCCTGACGCATGGAGCGTGGAGCTACCCCTGCCCCAGAGAGGCATCGCGCCGCACCTCTGGCTAACAGGCAGATGGCCATTAAAATGGCGCGAAAGAAAACAGGAAAAATGCAACGCAAATTCTTAATTGAATGGAATAGCCAAAAAAAAGAGCTATAAGTAAGGTAAAGCAGGGAGAGTGTGATAGTCGAAAGTGAACGACTAGAAGATACCCTGAGAGCCGAGTTGAGGTGGATATTTGAAACATTCTAGATTTGTTCTAGAATTAAATAAGTTTTTAAATAAATTATGTATTTATAGACTTTGCTTCTTTCAGGCTTTCAGCCAATTGACATTCATGAAAGGAAATTTAAATTTTGTGAGTAAAATGAGTATTTAATAGGTATCCAAAAAGCGAAATATTTCCACTGTTGATAGCTGCTATTCATAATCATTATCATCGTATACTCTCTTAGAGTGTTCATATTATATTTGTTATCTCTAGCTGTTTTACTCTTTAAGCTTTGCCTTAAGAAACAGTTTTCTACATTCTATACATGGACTGAAATAGCGAAAAATAATAATATATTCTTTCTGCTTAGGGCATACATAAATTTATATTTAAAATTTGAAATCTCCAGTTTTCAGTAATTCTTAAAGACAAACAGATGGACATGGGCCAGCTTGTCGTCCTCTTCAGGAATATTCGTTGAGGCTTTCTGTTACTTCAAATCAAATACAGTCAAATCCCAAAAATTCGTCCCCCGATAAATCAAAAACCTCAGTAATTCGAAAAAATACTGTCCACTTAAAAAAAAATCGAATTCCTGTTCGATGAATCGTAATCCGTAAAAAATGTGATCCCCTTGCTTTTTCAAATTATCGGGATTCAACTGTAATTAAATAATATTTAGTTTTGTTAGATTTAATTTGCAGAGCGATCAGAAATTCTTTGAGCCTTTACGATAGAGATGCAGAAAAAATAATTGCCAGCCAAATCTATCCGATGACTGAAAAATTCTCTTTTTATTTAAGATATAAAACTTTATATTAATCACTTATACCATAATTCTATAAAAATATAAGTATTTCATATTTTCTTTGTAAAGATATAATTTCAATTAATACATACAGGTTTTAAGTCAGAAATGCTGCTATTTTGTAAATTCTGTAATTCAACTGAAGCTTTGAATATTTTGAGTTACAAATTTTATTATATTTTCATTTATGCAAAATCTTTTAGAACTATCAGTTTTTAATATCAACTATGTTGTTGTTAAATATATTTAATATCAATTTTGTTTATATAACTTCTTGAAGCTCTTCCTATCAAATATTTTAAGCACAGGCTTAATGTTTTGTCGCTTGATTTATGTTTTGGCTTTTAAAGCCATCTGAAGATAGAAACCGACAAGAGACGCACCCAAAACCAAGTGAAGATCATGTTGACTCAAATGTATATAATATTTTGTGAGGCGGCAGCGGAGGGGGCGTGGCTATCGAAATATTTTAATCGTGGACTTAAGCCATTGATGCGGCCTTCAAGCCGAGATTTATGAACATAATAATTACAAAATTTACTAATTGATTTATTGTCGAATGTATAAACACCTTTCGCTTAATTTATGCCGCAGTGTTGTTGCTGTTGTTGTTGTTGTTGTTGTTGCATTAAATACCGGTAAGGTGGAGGCCTGGCCAAAAAGAATTTATGCATTAAGCCAAGGAGGAGCCACGAGCGAACAACCTGTGAGCCAAAGCAATCAGCCGAGAGACGTCTTTGGCGTATGGGCAATGGGCGCACATTTCGATGATGTACGACGAATGTCCTGGCACACACACAAACCGTTCATTATAAAGGAGTCAGGTCGTCGTCAGGTGAGCGGCGATGGCGATGGCGATGGCGATGGCAACCCGCAGACCGCAGGCAAGAAGACGCAAATTAATTATTAATCAACGAAACGCAGCCAGAAAAAAAAGTTGCAGACGCAGACAAAGATGAAGAGGGGAGGGACAGCAGCAGGAGCTGAAGTTGAAGGAGGATCGGCTAAGCGATCAAGCCCGGTCCAAGGAGTGATTTATGCCCAGGCAACCGAGAAAGCTAACGAATCGCACATTCTGACGCTGTGCCACAAGATGGACGACGATGCCAAATGACGAGGGCCTCATGCAATGCAATCAAGCCAGGCCAACACTCAGCGGCAGCAGCAGCAGCGGCAGCAGCAACAACAGCTCAAATACACTGCAACAAATATGTGGATAGAAACATTAATTTATTCAAGATCTATTGAAATTTAGCTCCAATAGAATTCATGTAAAGATAGCTTTTTTGGTAGAAGTTTTTACTTTTTATAATTTTATTAGAGTTTTCGCTTCTTGTTTGTGAAATTTCCGTTTGAACATTAAAAATAATTTAAAATGATTGAAAATAATTCAATCAGGTTTCAGGTAAATAGAGTTTTTACAGAACTTTTCAATGAAGATTTTTTATTAGAATTTTTATAGAATTATAATAGAAATTTTAAAGAATTTTTAAAGAACTTTTATAGAATTTTTATTGAATTTGTATAGCATTTTTTCTCACTGATATGGAATTTCCTAGACAAGCTGAAAAGTAATCAAAGTGGTGATAACAAAAGAAATATATATTTAAAATAGAGACAGCTTTTTAAGCAAATTTTTTCAGTTAAAAAGTTGTCCTATTTTTCTTTCAAATTTTTTTTTGGAAGTTCTTAGACTTTTTTTAAAGTCTTTTAATTTTCAATTCCAACCTTAAAATATTATTTTGATTTCAATTTTCAATTCCAACTATAAAATATTATTTTCATTTTAACTTCTCTCATTTAATTCCCTGACTTATAATCTACCTTAGAAGCTCATTATAATATAGCTATAAGCTTTAAAGATTTGGCTAGGCATATTTACGGTTGTCGAACCTTTAAAAAGAAATAAAAAGGTCCCTAAAAGAATCAATAAAAATAAAAAAAAATTGTTGATAGATTTCAAATCATTTCATTTCTTTTTGTAAGTGCTTTCTTATATATATATTAGTTATTTTTAAAAAACATAAATATCGCCTTACTATTCGATTCACATAAAAACTTACAGACTTTCATTCTTAACTAAAAGGTTTCATAAAAATAAATGTAAATCTCCCTCAATCTTATCTTAAGTCACAAAAAGCATGTTTTGAAATGTAGCCTTTCTATGCGATTCTCAAAATAAATAAATAATATAAATCAAGAAAATTATTATATCATACTCTAACTCTAGCTTAGTTCTTATACTTTATGTGTGTTTATTTATATTTCTTTCTCTCTCTCTCTTTCTTTCAACCTTACTTTAATCAAATTATCACAATTCAATTATCATAATTAGTCATGTACATTAAGACAATTAGGATCTGATCACAGATTATCTTGCCAATACTTATTAAATATGATTTTTATCTATTTTGCACACATTTATTTCGCTCAGTGTAGGGAGAATGCGAACAGCGATTGCGCATGTTGAGCTGTTGGCTGTACTGCAGATCTTTAGGGCATAGCTACAGGTTCCCTCCCATATCAGTCAGGCCTCGGCACGTCACTCAGTCAGCGAATGCGAATGCGAATGCGAATGAGAATTCGTGTTCTCTGTGTGCTGCACATGCGATGGCTCGGCCTCGCCTCCTTGTGGCCAGGATCAGCAGGCAGTACGTACATATATGGGCAGCTTCCCCTTGGCCAGTGCCCAGCGCCCCGTGCCCCGCAAAATTGAGAATTGCGAATCAGAAATGCCAGAATTGAAATCGCATTTTAAATCATCTGCGCTCCGCCGTCTGCTCTGGCCCGGCGCACATGATTCACAGTCACAATCGGCTCAAATCTCGAATAACAAATCGCATAATTACGGGGCAACGGCTGTCCAGGCAACAGGCACTCTCCGACTCCAGCTCCAGCCTGGAGCTGGGCGAACGTTGCGCGATGGCGCAGATATGAAATATTTTAGCTAAATGGCAGCCAAAGAAATAAAAATGTGGGATTGAAGCGTATAAATCAACGCCGGACCGGAGCACCCCGAAGTCAGTCAGCCAGCCAGCCAGCCAGCCAGCCAGCCAGCCAGCCAGATCCACTTGGCCAGCTCCAGCTCCAGACCCAGCCTTGGCCAGAAGCTTCTCTTCACTCACAATCGGCTGAGCGAGCGCGGCTTCATTAATATGTATGTGAATCTGAGGCATAAAATCAACCCGAGGCGATAAATTGAAACGATTTCGCAGTGAACACGCAATTAGTTCTAGTCCCATATGAAACATGCACACAGCCAAACCAGAAGAAGAAGAAGAGAAGTCCAGAAATTGTACATCAAATTGCTGTGGAGACATTTGAGAAATCGTTTTGATGTGGCAGCTATGCAAAGTGCCTCTCGCTTCCTCTAATGGACCTCAATGTTTCCGCTTGAACATTCTATTAGTATAATTATCATCGATTTGGATTTACCTGTGTACCTACCTGTGTATGGTTTTATGACTGCAATCTGCAATTAACTTGGAATAAATACAATAATTTTCGAATAATAATTGGAAATATTTTGTTTTCTAAATATTTTTACTTTGTGTGTTTTTATGTATTATGAACATATGTATGTACAAATGTAAATATGTATTTGTAAGAATTTATATTGTATATAAGTCTATATATGTGTATGTATGTGTGTATAAAACCTTTTTGATAGTTCTGCCTAAATCAGCGAATTTCATGTAAGCCTAAAGTGTCTCTTGATTTAATTGTAAACATTAGATAATTATATCAAAATTTCAGCAATCTTTTAAAATGTATATATTATGTATATTCTACACTAATTATACCCTGAACCCATTGAAAATGGGAAATCAGGGTATAATGGTTTTGCAAAAAGTATGTAACAGGCAGAAGGAGGCAGACCCCACAAAGTATATATATTCTTGATCAGGGTGACGAGCTGAGTCGATTTAGCCCTGTCCGTCTGTCTGTCCGTCCGTCCGTCCGTCTGTCCGTCTGTCCGTCTGTCCGTATGTATGAACGCGTCGATCTCAGAACCTATAAGAGCTAGAGACTTCAAATTTTGCATGATGGTCTGTGTATACAGCGAAAATATCGAGTTTGTTTTAGATATTCGATAAATTTTTCCGTTTCAATGTTATCGATTTAAAACGTTATCAAGATTCAGTTTTTTGACCATATCTTTTACATATTTTTAGCTACAGCTACCAAATTTTGTTTTTAGCTTTCTGTAAATAAAATACATTTTCTATTTTTTCATATTTTGGATACCGGCTCCACATTTTACAAAAAAAATTTATTAAAAAAAAAATTATCAAACCCACAATTTAATTTTTTTTAAATTTTTTAGTGAAAACCGTATTTTCAATAAATTAATAGCATTCAATGCAGAAAATTGCATTCAAATCCGTTAAGTAATACAGAAGTTATTAAAGGAAACATTGTAAAAGCACGCTGCAGCAGCCAGTACGTGTGCACACATACATTCAAATCAACTGCGCAATAATCGGCGCGCGTGCTTCTGTGTGCATGGCACGTATATGTGTGCATGTATATACAAATGTGTGCATGTGTATATGTGTGCATGTGTGTATGTGTGCATGTGTGCATGTGTATATGCGCGCAGAGGTAATATGTATAGATAAAATATGTAAGCTAGGTTGTTTAAAACATCAGCTCGGACTTGGTTCAGGGGATCTCGTAGTCGGGCAGACCCGACTAGAGCTTTCTTACTTGTTTTATACTATACTATTCCTACTCTAATCACCTTTCATCTACTTTCATTTAGCTTTTCCCACTATCATCCCTTGATGATGATAATATATTTAATTCTTTCTACTAATAAATAAATAATAGTTTATAATTATATCTTAAACTATTTCTTGATATATGCATATAAACTAATTTATTATCAGCCGAACCCAAAAGTTTTAATTTACAAATCGGTTTAATTTTTTTACTTTAGAAAATATTCTATTTATTGCTATTTATATATTCACAATTTAGTATCATCATATTTTCTGTGATTAATGTATATCAACCTTTATATGCACTACATTTTACTCATTTCAGTTTGACTGACTCCTGCTTCCACTGAGTAGTTTTCTACATATATGATTTTGCACTCAAAACTGTTGCGCTCAGTCGAATTCGAGTTCGACTAAAAACAACTCAATCGCTCACGCTCGAAGAGCGTTTTCGACTTCGACAACTTAGCACTCTCTGCACTACAACGCTCTCTCTCTCTCTCTCTCGGTGTCGGCTTTTCGAAATTCGAAGGCCGCCAGCTGTTGAGTGCGAAATGACGCGAGTTGTCGGAAAGTGCGCTGTGCACAAATAAAGTGAATTGAAATTTGAATTATAATTAACAAATAAAGCAGGGAGTCTAATTAATATAAAATTTACGTTCTAGTGATAAGTGAAATCAATGAACAATCGCTTAAGCTTGTACCTGACTTTGAATACAACACATTGGCATAGGCCGTTGCGGTAAGTGGCATAATGCAATACAATATATATAAAGACTACACATTAGGTTCTTTACGATTCATTATTGTTTAGATATATTTAATATGTAGCGTAACTTCTGCATCTAATTTAATAAATATTATTATTTTTTGATTGTTCAAATTTGCACGTTTGTTGCAATTGTGGCATCTTCGAAAAAATGCCACTCAAAAACAGCTGATTTATGTGCTCAGTTCAAATTTCAGTTCGGAGATTTTCTCAGCTTGTTGTTTGAGTGTGAATTGTATTCGAAATCGAAACTTGAGTAATTTTTTTACTGTATGCTCTGGAGTGTAGTTTAAAATGCCGTTTGCAAAATTAATTTTAATTATATAAAATTTAAATAAAAAAAAACAAGAAAAAATAAAAATGGTTAACTATTAATAATCAATAATGCTATAATTTTTTTTGAATATTATTTGAATAAAACAATAAACTGACAATTGGAAATATTTCTCATGTAATCATATATTCAATTATTAAACTCATCGTAATAACGCTTCATCAGTTCACATAAGCAGCAACAACAAAAACCTGTTTTGCTGTTCTGTTTTCTGTTTTTTCGTTATTTCATTGTTTCCCCCTTCGCTGGGGCGGAGCAGCATTTGTGTTTAGAAGTGTTCGACTCTTCCAGCATTCGATGCTCAACTATCTCGCTCGCTCAAACGCGCGCAACATCCATTCATCCGCCTGTCAATCAATCAACTGTCAAGTTGGCCACGCTCACTGGTCCACACACACACACACACACACGAATACGAATACAAGCACATCTCGTGTAGAGCGCAGAGCAATGGCAGTTCGAATTTCGAATATAAGCAACCATCGCTAAGAACTCATTCGCATTGGAATTTTTTCTTTTTTCTCGTGCTTATTTTGAGTGAATTTAATACGCTGGAAATAGAAAATGAGTTATTAATGCTATAATTAAGAAATGTATGAATATTACAAAGTAATATATGTATATGTAAGTTTAATTATTAAAAATTTATTTATTATAGAAAATATATTAATGCTAAATTGTGTTGTGTAATTATGTGATTTATGTTATATGAATAAGGTGCCGAATAATTTAAGAGTGATTTCTTTAGGAGCAAGTTTTTTCTGCACTGAACTTTTTATAAATCTAATATTCTAATATGATAAACTTATTGGAAATGTGTCTGAATTAGTATTTATATAAGCATAGTTTCAAGATTCTTTGACCTTGGATATCTTTCTACTCGAATTCTCATATAGATACTATACGGATAATTCAAGAATCCATAGCTATATATGGCCCGATCTGGCCGTGTATACTGTATTATAAAAAGGAATATAGTATAGTCAGATATATATATTTTTAAATTATATTACTATATCTTAGCATATCTACAATTTGTTATAATACTGCAGATCTGGCTAAAGAATCAGAATATATATATTTATGTGCATATTTCCCATAACATCATAACAAACGATAAAAATGAATGGGAATGGGATTTGAATTTGTGCATGTGGAGAACATTTACCGTTTGCCCAAATCTCATTTGAGCAATTTTGCAATTTTAATCAGCTTTATCTTTATGTGTGACGGCTCGGGAGTGGGCTCTGCGACAGGCCCCGCGCCAGATGGTTGTTGTTGTTGGTGTTGCTGTCATAAATCTATCAAGTTTAATGGCCGCCTCAGCGCTGCACATAATTTTATGTATTTTATGCTGCAAATGGTAGCCAAAACGCGCACAAATCAGCAGCAACCCTCGACGTGGCAGCACCGCCCAACCACCCAACCGCCCAACCGCCCAGCCATCCATCCAACCACCCGCACAGCAGCCCAATCACCCCCCAAACAGCAGAGCGCACGAATTTCACGCACATCTCAGAAGACTCACAAATTTCATAAAGTGGCAATTCAATCAAT
This sequence comes from Drosophila gaucha, assembly GCA_035045545.1. Lineage (NCBI taxonomy): Eukaryota > Metazoa > Arthropoda > Insecta > Diptera > Drosophilidae > Drosophila > Drosophila gaucha. The sequence goes on from JAWNOY010000099.1 coordinate 6,845,509, forward strand.
CAATTCTGACAGCCCGGTCGAAAGCAACCACCGGGGCTCCCGATGGCTGAGGAGGAGGGAAGGGAAGGGTCTGTGGATTGCACCCTGGACGTGGGTTAGCGTCTAGCCTGGCCATTTTACCGTTATGCTCACGTACACAATCACACAACTCAACTGATTTGCCGGACGAAATGAGGGGAAGGGGGAGGAGGCGGGGGCGGGGGCATTGCAGAAACAAAGCAAAATTATGCATAAATTTCCTTGACCCTCAGACCCAACCCGAAAGGGCAAACCCCCTATTCAAACAGTTGGACGCCAACTTTTGTCTTCAAGTCCTCATTCCGTCAGTCAGCCATTTGGCAGTTTAAATATTTTTTAATTGCCTTTTGTGGCACTCGACCTGGAAGAAGAAGAAGCTGAAGATACCCATTAACCCGGCCAAGAACCCAACAGAAAAAAAGAGAGAAATGAAAACAAAACAGAAAAAAGTGTTTGCCATCCTTTTCGTTGGGTATCGCAGTTTTTGCTTTGCTGTTATTATCCTTATTTATTTGTGTTTCGCTTCTGTTTCATTGCCCTTTCGGCAGGAGGGGCTCTTCAATAAATTTTAGCAAAAAAGACGCCCAAGCAACATTTAGACAAAAGCGTTGAAATAGAAACAGCTGAAGAAGGGGCTTTTGGAACAGGTTGGCAAAGCAGATGTGGCCTACGAATGTAACCGATTAAATGATGGAAAGGTACTCGAGATTGTAGAAAGGGATATTAATAAAAGATAAAGCATATTTTTTATTAAAAATATATGCAATTATCCGGCGTTGCCCGGTTACAATTGACAATTAATTGATTCGATTAAATCACTTCGTCAGTGAGAACAAATTCCTTAAGTGAACTTATAAATATTTATATACAAATAATAAATAAATATAATTTATATATACGAATCCCGATTATTAGAAATGGCAAGGGTATCACCTTTTTACGAATTACACAGAAATTTGATTTATCGCACAGGAATTCAAACGAATTTTTTCAAGGGGACAGCTTTTTTTACGAATTATTGAGGTTATCGACTTAGGGGATAGGAATTATAGGGATTTAGCTGTTTATCAAATAATATATAGCTATCTATACTGAAGTTTTTTAAAATTTGACTTAGAGAATATTTCTTTAAATTGTATATAGATCTGTTAAAGGGAAAGACTTTCCATGATTTCACTTTTCTTGTTTAGACATTGTAAAAACAGCATTTATAAATCTTTAGAAAACATATATTTTTTACTAAAAAGTATAATATAATTAAATTTAGAACTCTTTTTTCTTGAGTTCTTAAGAAAACAGATAAGATTATGATCTGAAAAGATTTGATTTTTTGTAGAGATATGATTAATAAATAGATAAGATTATAATATAATTGTATACGAAAATCAATTAAATTTTTAATAAACAAATATATGTTAACATATATTTGAGATATTACCTTTTCAAAATTTACATTTTTTGTATAATTAAAAGGCCCTCTATAATACATATATATATTTAAAAATATAATTATCCAAAAATTCGTAGAGTACAGAAATTAAGAAATATTTATAGTTTTATTTAGCAAACACAAATATATGTATATCTGTATTTATACATATAGTCTTTTTTATATATTTTATATAAAGAAACTTGGTCTATAGAGCTAAGTTTCTACTTTTAAAATTAGTTTGATGGAAAGACTTAAACATTTGCCAACTTTGTGACAGACAAAAAGTTTATTTAAATTTCTTAACGCTGTGGAGGGAAAATCAATAGTTTTAAGCCCCCAATTGGCATTGGCTGAAAGGCATTGACTATGTTTGAAGCAGGTGTACCGTTAGGGGCAGATGGAGACGAGCAAGGACACGAGCAGTTTCGTATCCTGGGATCCAATTTGCTTGCAAAATGGAGGCTTATTAAAATAGATTGTTGGAATTAAGCTGCAAAGTAAATGAACACGAGAAATGAGTTGAATGAGGTAAGCGAATGAAGCAGGACTTCGCGATAGGGGCAGCGGGAGGGGGGATTGGTAGTTGAGGCAATTACGAAATGATTGAATGGTAATTTCAGCAGAAAAGTTTGTGCTGCCCTTCTGTTGTGCGAGGGGGTGTGGGAGAAGGCGAGGCGAGGCGAGCCGAACAGTTTATGCCAGGCATAAATTCCCATTATTTATGGGGCCGTAACTGTTTGTGATATTTTATTTCGCGCAAGGATAGCGAGGATAATTTGCGCCCTGGCGCTCCAACTTAACAAAGAAAAAGCGTCGTGAATGTTTGGAATTAATTGCCCAATCCGCTCGCCAGGATCCCCAAACCCTCGCCCCAAACGCCTCGCCTCCTGCCAAGTGTTCGAAATGGAAATCACAAACAGGAAAAAATTGTTTTAATTAATAAATTGAATGTGTGCGAAAATTGAAAGGATTTTTGCTGCTTGCCAGGCACCTCATTTGCCACAAGCCTGAGTTGTTGTTGTTGTTGTTGTTGTTGTTGTTGTTATTATTGTTGTTGCTGAAGCATTCATCTTGGGCTCTCATTTGCAGGCCACGCTCATTTTGTATGCAAATGATTTATGCCAAAAAGCGCTGGCAGCCGGCAAAACTGGATTAGATTGTGCCAGAGCCGAGTCATTCCCTAAAAACCCCCAACCCCCGAAAAAGCACCAACCGCAAACACCCGCCCACCCACACTGTAAATGAGCGGCCATTGCCGGGGAACTTTGTGACTCCCCTACGATATTTGCCAGGACTCGCGAGTGTCTAGGCGCAGCGGGGGGAGCGAGGGAGTGGGCATGTGTTCGGCCTTTGTGAAGCTTTTTAAAATATTTACTTAACATCCTATTATCCCTGCAACAGAACGCGGACGAGCGACCCTCGCTTGTATCAACATTAAAACGATAAACTTGCTAGAGACCAGCGCTGAAAAAAAATGCTAAGGACGAAGGACACGTCTTGTCTGTCACACCAAAATGTCACCGCGGGGTGAAATACTGGCAGGACAAAAATGCAAACAACAACAAATAAAAATACAACAACAACAAGAAGAAGAGCAACAACCGAAAAACAAAGAAGACATAATTATTTGAGAAGCAGCTCGCCTAAAGAAATACCCTGCAATTTAAGTTTAACTAGTGCTATACATAAAAACATATGAAACAAATCTCATATATATGAATATATAAAATAAAAGTATTAATATTTATATATTCTTCAGTAAAATATGTTATATTTCTGTTTTTAAAAGAAATACGTGAGCTGTCATAAAATATTTCCTTTAAATATTCTTCAGCTTCACATATTCTCCTATAAATCTCAATACTATAAATTATGCCAAATAGTCTTATTAGAATATATTAATTCAGTTTTAGATTTCTGATAACGCTTTAAAAATGTTAGCACAAACACTTCACTCAGCAAACCATTTCACAGGGTATAAGCAACAACACAAAAAAAAAGAAGAATGGAAAAAATCTCCAAACAAAATGTGAAACAAAAGCGCGTGCGAGCGACACTGAAGCCGAGCTGCGTAAGTGTTGAGTGCAAGCAGGACAACAATAGAGAGCAAGTGGGCCACAAAAGAGAGGAGAGGGACACGCGCTCCAAGCGCAAACAAACGGAACGAGCGACGCAAAAGAGTGCGCGAGCAAGTCTACAACTGTGTGTGTGACTGTGTGTGAGAGAGAGCGAGAGGGCAAATATGCCAAGCGTGTGAGTGATTTATGGCGCTGCGAGTGACGAGGACGAACCAGAATTCTTCAGGATAATGCCGACATAACGAGATTGTTTTATGTACACATTTTCTCCTTGTTTCGCACGACGGCTCATTGTTGTTGCTCGGTTCCGAGTCGGGGACAGGATAGCGCAGGACTCGGATCCGCTGTGTGTACATATAATGACACTTTTCGCTACAAATGGGGGCGAGATATGCGGGCACACACACACACACACAGTGACATGGAATGGGAGTTGTAGTGTGAATTTGTATCGGTTATCTGCTTATGCATGTAATATCCATATGGGTGTGTGTGTGTGTTTTGGTGTGTCTGTGTGTGTTTGCGTCTGTGCTTATGCCCAGAGGACCTTCAATCAAAGCCGTAATCCTTATTCAGTGCGTTAATGAGCTTCACATTAATTTGTCACACAAAATGGCGCACCTGGCATTTCCGTTAACTCTCTGTTGTCTTTAGCTTGACATTCGTTGAAGGTCCTTGAAATGATTTGCTACCCAAAGATATAGGCTTTGTTTAAGACCTGGCTATGTCGAAAAGGTGACAGCTTGCATTTATTTTCTATAAAGGAATTTTTAAGATATTTTTCAGATCGTTTTAGTTACAAAATTTTCAAAAAATTGGGAAATAATCGAATAGATAGCTTTTATATTATTATTTTACTCAATAAGATAAATCTTTAATGAAACAAAAAACAAGTAAGAATGCTCTAGTCGGGTCTGCCCGACTACGAGATCCCCTGAACCAAGTCCGAGACGGTGTTTTAAACAATCTAGCTTACATCTTTTACCGGTACAAATTACCCACTGCGCGCACACACACACGCACACATATACATACACAAGCAAGCGCGCCGCTTACTGCGTACATAATTTAGCGGCTGCGCTTGAGCTGCATTCTGGGCAGCATTATGAGAAATTCATTGTTAGATAACTTCGGTTCTAGACCTACTTTCTTAATGAAATTTTCAGGACATAATATTGACATCTAGAGGTGTATATATACAAAATCCCAACTCTCTAGTATTTGAAATACGTTTTTTCCACTTATGGGGCTAATGGGGGGAGGTATCCAAAATTTAAAAAAATTATTATCTATATTTACATCACAGCAACTTACGTAGTCAATTTGGTATCTCTAGCTATCATGGTCTATAAGTTATAGCTTAAAAACAAAGTCAAAATATCGATTGTTATCGATAATAAGGAAATGGGATGAGTTATCGAAAAAAAAAAATAAACTTGTACTGCGTATGGTATACAAGAATATATATCTAAAATCTCAAGTCTCTAGCTTTTGTGGTTTACGAGATCACTGCGTTCATACGGACGGACAGACGGACAGACGGACAGACGGACAGACGGACAGACGGACGGACGGACAGACGGACAGACGGACATGGCTAGATCGACTCAGCTCGTCGTCCTGATCAAGAATATATATACTTTATGGGGTCTGCCACGCCTCCTTCTGCCTGTTACATACATTGTCACAAAACCATTATACCCTGAATTCCCATTTTCAATGGGTTCAGGGTATAACAAGTAAGAATGCTCTAGTCGGGTCTGCCCGACTACGAGATCCCCTGAACCAAGTCCGAGACGGTGTTTTAAACAATCTAGCTTACATCTTTTACCGGTACAAATTACCCACTGCGCGCACACACACACGCACACATATACATACACAAGCAAGCGCGCCGCTTACTGCGTACATAATTTAGCGGCTGCGCTTGAGCTGCATTCTGGGCAGCATTATGAGAAATTCATTGTTAGATAACTTCGGTTCTAGACCTACTTTCTTAATGAAATTTTCAGGACATAATATTGACATCTAGAGGTGTATATATACAAAATCCCAACTCTCTAGTATTTGAAATACGTTTTTTCCACTTATGGGGCTAATGGGGGGAGGTATCCAAAATTTAAAAAAATTATTATCTATATTTACATCACAGCAACTTACGTAGTCAATTTGGTATCTCTAGCTATCATGGTCTATAAGTTATAGCTTAAAAACAAAGTCAAAATATCGATTGTTATCGATAATAAGGAAATGGGATGAGTTATCGAAAAAAAAAATAAACTTGTACTGCGTATGGTATACAAGAATATATATCTAAAATCTCAAGTCTCTAGCTTTTGTGGTTTACGAGATCACTGCGTTCATACGGACGGACAGACGGACAGACGGACAGACGGACAGACGGACAGACGGACAGACGGACGGACGGACAGACGGACAGACGGACATGGCTAGATCGACTCAGCTCGTCGTCCTGATCAAGAATATATATACTTTATGGGGTCTGCCACGCCTCCTTCTGCCTGTTACATACATTGTCACAAAACCATTATACCCTGAATTCCCATTTTCAATGGGTTCAGGGTATAAAAATGTTATTAGTTCGCTAAAAACCTTAAGAGCTTAAACTATTTTAGAAGTTTGTAAACTAATGCATTAATATATAATATATAGCATAAAGCTATATCGTAGCTATACATATGTGAAAGATAAATATTTTTGCTGTAATACCTTTAGGACTTACATATATCAGACACTCAAAAATATTTTAGCTGTCTCTTCAATCAATATCGTCAAACTCAATATGAGAGGAGAATTCTTTCTGGAATCACAAAAACTATGCGTGGTTTACGTCGTGTGGGTTACAGTCCCCTAAACACCGGTCGCTTAAGTTAATATATGTACACTCATAGTATATACCAATATACTAGAAAGAGTATATCACATCTTCAACTCTGAGAAACAGTAGATTGTGGGTGTTCCAAAGCAGCCAATGTATTTCAATGCATCAAAAGAATAAACCTTCCAGCTTCTTTTCTCAAGTTTTTGAGCTCAGTTCTCAAAGAATATATCAGTTTGAGACAGAGCTAAAAACAAACTTGAACTTTCTTATGAAGTAATAAAGCTTATCATGAAATCAAGTCCGTCTAGAAATAATTTCTATATGTTTCGTGGCCATAGCTCTATGGAGTCATCAAAATGGAAACAAAAGAGGACCTTTGCCACTTAATAGAAAATTTCATTTGCTAAGTGCACAATTTACGATTGTATTTTGCAATTATAATCAGAGAGAAAGAGAAAGAGAGAGAGAGAGCAGAAAGATTCATGAGATTCTTTTGTGGCTGGGTCCTGAGTGTGTGATATATTTATTCTTCATAATTTCTAATTCCGGCTAAAAATAATTCTAAACATTAAGTAGAAATTATTTGAAAAACTTTCTCCGAAAATTTACAACTAAACGGCTCGACAATGCCCAGCTCCAGAACCCACCCCCACATCCCTCGATCCTGGGTGGCAACACCCTCCCCAGACTGACGTCGATACAAACAAATTCTCATTAATGGGGCACAAAGTCTGCAGTCGGGAGTTGCCCGGAATGGTACCCAAAGCGATTTTGCGAGCATGTAAATGAGTCGGCGCTTGGGTTATGACTGGGTGGCTGGGTGGTTGGGTGGTTGGTTGGGGGTCTGCCATTGGCACAAAATATGATTTTGACAGAAAACAACAAAACAAAATCCATAATTCAGGATAAAACATAATTCCACACAGCAGCAGCGGCAAAGGCAGCCCACACAGATGCACAAGAAAAAGGAGCAGCCAGGACGAAAAAAAAAACAGAAAAAAAATAAACAACAACATGACTAACGGTACAACGGTTGGCAAATGAGCGAGCGGAAAGCAGTTACAGTTATTTATTAAATCCCTTTACGCATTTTCATAATAATTTCACAAAATATTTTAAACGAGTGCGCAAAGGCGCAGCCCGAAGGACGAAGGAGGCAGTACGAAACGACAACGACGCGACGCCTGCCAACGGGTGATTCATGTCAGTTCCCCCCATATGTCCGTCCCTTCCGCTGACTGTCTCTCTCTGTAAGTGTGTGTGTGTGTGTGTGTTTGATTAAACATTTACGAATATGCAAGAAACAACAACTACAACAACCAAATAACACTCATCATAAACAGGACAAACGAGCGTGAATTTAATCCCTTTTGGCACAAAAATCATAATTTTTGCTCAAAACTCGAAAAAGAACAAAAAACGTTGCGAAAAGATATAGTACACGAAATGTGGAAACAAATTAAAATAATTTCTTTAACACGAATTATAGTTGACTTCAGAATGTTCTACAATAGAGTGATAATCAAATTTTGACAAGAAAATACTATAAAATAATTTTATAAAAAATATTTTAAGTATGTATATGGGTATAAATATATTTTTTAATATAAATAATAGGAAACTAACTAAGGCAGATACAATTTTTTTTAAGCTTTTTTAAAGTTATGCAATTAATAATATTATCATTAATTTGAAAACTTATTTAAATCATTTTTAAAATGACTTTTTGATAGAAGAAATATGAAGAATATTTTGTTAGAAAAAGTCCATACAATATTTCCTTCTAAAAACCAAAAGTTTTGAAATAATATAAGATGTCTTTTTTAAAAATGGCATACAATGTTTGTCAATAAAAAAAAAGAGGCAGAGCCTGTTGAAAGGTTTTCAAATATTTTCTAACTGCAACCTCGCTCTCCATAAATAAATAAATAAATATTTCTTAAACATTTAAAAAATATTTTGTATATTTGTTTTTTCGCCAAGATATTTGTGAAAGAAAAAGTTGTCATATTTTAGATAACATGCTAAAAATATTCAGTTATTGGAAAATATTAAGCTGGAACATTCAATGCATAATAAATTAGCTTTAAAAAAATTTAAAATTTCAGCTCAATTACAATTATATCAAATGCAATATAATACTAAGAAAAAACAGAATATAAAAACCCATTTTTTAGTAACTTTCTACGATAGTCGATAGAAAATAAATTTTTCAGTACCTTTCTATGATAGTCGATAGTGGGGACATTCGATATGCGGATATCGAATAGCTCGTTGAATCGAGTGTATCGCAAAGTGGAAAGACTGAGCGCTGAGAAGGTGGAGTGAAAATGAAAATGACAGCACGAAAAATAATTCTAATCTCCTCATGAATATTCCTTTTACATTTTCATTTTGCAAAGAGCGCCAGCCAGCGTAAAGCATCAACAAAAAGGACAACAGACGCGATGAGGCATAGAGACATGGGGTTGGGACTGGAACTGGAGCTCAGATAGGGGGGATGCTTAAGCGTAAGCTAAAGAAATACGACGGCGTCATGGAGGCAGGCAGTTGGCCCATTCGGCTAAGTACTACAATGGAACTTTGGCAAATGGCTAAAACCAAGCTACCCCTCCTCCTCCCTCCCCCAGTCCCCTCTCTCTTAGCCCGGTTTTTGTTATTTTATTTTATTTGCGCTACGCCGCTGGCCGAGCCCGTCGCCTCGTCCTGATGGGCACTAGTCGTTCAAGTGTTGCCGTCGCCAGGCTCGTCCTCGTCGTCAACGTTGTTCGCCGTCGAAATTATAAACTTGGCTGCTAAAGAAGGTTAAGTGATAAATTAACGCCGCTGCTCGCTTGGCCCCGTTGGCCAGCATTTGAATTGGATTCGGGCTTCGGCTTGGGTCGAGAGGGGGGCTCCAAAATGTGAATGCTTTATGCACGACTGGACCTTTTAGTTTATTGTTATTTTAAAGGAGCAGCAAGGCGCTCATTTGGCCAACTGCTGCAACAGCATCGAATAATTACGAAATGCGCAAAATGATGCCCGCTTGGCCGCCTCTAAAACTTGATGTTCCCGCTGGCCAATGGGCCCGAAAAGTCAGGCAGCGTCTTTCTATGGGGGATTAGCAAAAGCGATAATCATACTTTTCTTCAGTTTCTTGACATTATTCATGGATTAGCGAGAATATAAGGCCATAAATAAACGGACAAAATTTGTATCTCTTGCTGCTTTGGCGTAAAGTTTACATATACTTTATAGAATAAAGTATTCTGATTTGATATAGTCTTCACATACAAAGATAACAATGTTGTTATGGCTAATATCCAAAATAAAATAATTGTATGCAAAAAGAGAAATATTAAAACTGCAAAAAATTCTTGAAGGAGTGTTAGAGGTTTCTCATATACACTATGTTAGGATAAAGTTTGGTAAAAATGCTTTTTTGTGTAGAGCAATGTCATAAAGTAATATGATTTCTCTTTAAGAAGATAAATATACCTTGACTTCTACTCTTAATTAATCTTAATTAATAAAATATTCTGTTCTTAGTTATTATTTAAATGAAAAATCGAATATAGTTCTTGAAATTTGATGTCCGCGAATAATAAATAATAATGATAATAATGTTTGTAATATTTTAGTTAACAATTTAGTTATTTATTCAACTCAATTATAACTAGTACAATTTGTTGTCAAACGTTGTTGTTAGCTTTTGAAGACTTGATTGGGAACTTAGACTAGCTGATTAATTTAAGCAGCGCTGGAAGCACAACCAATAGATTGCGCCACTATTATTTACAATAGCTATGTGCATATGTTTGAAGCAAATATGTGTAACATAAATAAAGAAGTCTTGGTGGATTATAAAATTAAATTTTTCCTACATAAGTATATACAATATTTTCATCTTATGCTTTGTTCAGTTTCCAGTAAATTTACTTTATTAGTGAGTTTTATTTTTATTTAAAAGGTATTAATTTTTTTTATTATCATTTATTTGATATTCTTGTCAATTAAAACCAATTGTTTCTTCAATGTCCTGAAAGAAGTAAAAACGTGTGATCCATTATATAGATATAGGATATACAAAACTCAGTGTTTCCGGAATACAATCCCATGTATATGTATGCTCTGCCAGAGCTTATAAAAAAAAACAACCAATGACAGTTTGGAAATATATCCAAATCTAATAAGAAATATAAAAATACAATATTTTAAATGTGATGAGTTCTAATTTCCATATCTTCGACATCATTTTATTTTGTTTGGAAGTTCCAGTTTGAAAATTGAATGTATGTTAAGCGATTTCAGTAGCCCGATCGAGTACCTAAAATGTTTTGACTATTAACAAATTTTTATGGCCTAGGCTCACTCGACAAACTCGCTTAATCTGCAGTCTATCATGGCCGTAATGAGGCAGCAGCTACTAGCTTAATCATCTCGACATCCATTTAGGTATTTCCTGCGGCATTATTAGACAATCTTCAGTCATGTTGCCAATAGAGTGGAGCGTACAGTTTCTGCAACGCCTGCCACATCATCATATGCTGCTGCTGCTGCTGCTACTGCTGCTGCTGCTACTAAGCAGGACGAGAGCAAATGCTTATGCGAATGTGAATGTGAATGCGAGGATGCGCCAGCCTAATCTGATGATTTATAGAAATTTTGGGTGCCATATAGTCGCATTAATTACGCCTCATAATAAGTGATTTATGCGAGCTCAGCTCTGCTGTGCGCTGGATGCTGGATGGCTGGATGGCATCGCTCCCAGTGCACACACTCATGAGCTCTCGCTTCACTCTCGCTCAGGCACATCCTGCGCCTTGATAACAACTGATTGCTCGCCTGTGCTGCGCCTGCGGCCAGAAAATCACATTAACACAAATGCTATAATTATGCTTTTTATGATGGCATCCAGTCAGTGTCAGTGTCAGTCGGCAGTACGCAGTTGCCAGTCGGCTGTTGAGAGTGTAGAGTAGAGAGAGAGAATGCCAGACATGCGCCCGATAATGTGACACTTTTTATTCCCATACCCTTACAGAGGGTATTCAACTTAAATAAGTCATTGTGGTAAAGCCAAATTTAAATATTATATATAATATATAGGAAATATATAAAAAATATATACATATGTAATAAATGGAAAATGTATAATATATATACATATGTAATATATGGAAAATGTATAATATATATATACATATATATAAATCGAAAAGGTATAACATATATACATATATATATATAATATATGGAAGATATATAATATACATATATATATATATACATACATGTTTTATGTATAATATATACATATGTATATATAGTATTTAATAAATGGAAAATGTATAATACATATATTATATAAAAAATGTATATTATATATTTCTAGTATATACCATTTGAAATTAGTTATAATATATATTTTTAAAATATAGAAAATGTATAATATATATCAATAATGAAGAAGTTTTGAAAATGTACAATGTATATATAAACAATTGCTTTCTTGCCGAACCGAAGTTTAGAATTAGATAGAATTACATAGAATTGTTTAAGAAATAAGTTATCAAAATTTATTTTAAATATATATTAAATTATAATAATATTATATATTAAAATAGAAAAAAATAATGTGAAATATTTTCACGATCATTAAGTATTTATATCAGTCATGTACAATATGTCAAGTCAGGGTATTAAGTCTTTGGCTATATAGCTAGTCAATATTTTCTTTTTGTTAACAAGCTGCCTTGCAAAGGAAGCCCGCCCTGAGTCTTGCCATCTGCAACTCGCCTTATCAGAGCACACATACACTCGCACACAAACAGGGTGTAAGTTTAACGCATTTTTAATTCCCTTTTTATAGTGCGAGCGGCGTCAATCACAAATATTTATAGTTGCCTGAAAATGCCAACTTGACTGATTTATTAGCCTTGCAGCAGCCTTCATATTCTCGCCAATGCTTGTGGTCCTGATTTATGTTTAGATTGACAACAGCGGATCAGCAAAACAATGGCAGAGGAGTTACGTATTCCGAAAACAATATTTGTTCTGCTGTTGGGACTATAAAAATGCTGAGGATTTTAATTAACTGAAAATGTGTGTGCGAGGGTGGCATCTTAATTAGCTACGCTTGGCATAAATAATATCATAAAAGCAATATGTGTGCAACTTTTTATGTCCTTACAGCCACATAGAAACGACTGAGTACAGCATATATTATGACAAAAGTGGGTTATTATTTAGGTTTGTCGAATTTCACACATAATTAAAGGACAACTTTATGCTTTGTACTTCATCACTTTTAAGTTTATTTTCGAAATTAACTAGAAATACTTGACTCATGGTATATAAAAGTCAAATATACATTTTACTCTCACATACAATTCTTAAAATCTAAAGTTAACTGAGAACTAAACATGCTCATTCTGTGAAGGGTTCAAATCACCTTCTAGTCGCCAGTTTATGCTCTACAAATGCAACGTTCAACATTTGGCAAATTCTTTAGAGAATATGATAATATAGACGCTACTAAACTAAATGAATCTTATTTTATAATAATTAGAGATGGCAAAAAAGGATTAACCGATTATTGATTTATATGTTTAATTAATCGTAGAATAAAAAGAGAAATATTCGATGTGTTATAATGAAATCTGAAATACTTACCTTGAGGAACGCGAAGTCGTTTGTATGTTTCCGTTTTAAATGCTGAAGCATATTCTTAACGTTTTTGCAATACTTCAGTTGCTTTTGATACAATCGGTAATGAATTTATTTTATGTTTGGAATAGTATTTCAAAATTTATCTGTCAACTTCCATTTGTAACGAACAAAGCAATTATTTGAGCAAATAATAAATTGACTATTTTAATCTAACGCCCTTTTGCGGTACAATTAAATCGTGAATTGAAACAAAGTAATCGATTGTTATATATTTCATGATTAATCGTGGCATCGTTAATTGAAATAAAGTAATCGATTTCTATATATTACATGATTAATAGTGTAATAATAATACAGAAAATATCAACAAATATAAAAAAAAAATAAAATTACTTACTTCTATTAGGCATATCACTAGTGTTAGCCATACTAAATATGACAATTTCCACTCATTGGTTTAATGTGAAAATAATCAATTTGAAAACAAGAGCTGAGCACAAAGTTCCCATTACTTTGGAGCACAACCCACAGAGTCTGTGTGGCTTTAATGACGGGGACAAGGCATAATAATCGCTGCGTCTTGTGGGGGTGGAGGTGATAAATCCGTGTTAAGTGCACACTTAATGATCCACAGACAGACACGGCCAGGGCGTTTGTCGTGACTCAAAGCTGTCCGGAGTTGGGATCGGGCGCTTCCGTTTTGGACGCATGCGCGGCGCGTGGGATCCTCGCGGCAGTCGATCGTAAATATCACAATTTGTTGCTGAAGCTGCGCTTTGTTTCAAGTCGCCACATAAATTGACAAATGCCATAAATTTTTATCAACAACGTGGCCAAGTGGGCGTCAGCCATGCTAATTGGCTGTAGTTGTATATAGGGACTATAGTTCGGGTCTTCATGGTAAACCCAAAATGTTAAGGATAGATAGCTTGTTTACTTCGCAGCTTCAAACTAGAATTTGTTTGCCTTAGAGTTATAATTAAATAAACAGCAAATGCCATTGATGCTCGGGTCCTCGGCATGTCTTAGGTTTAACGATCCCATAAAATTACAGATTTTACGAGCGCCGGTCTTTATTTGACAATAAACAAGCGTCGGGCCAGGTGACCGGGCGTGACAGATTTGTCGTACCGCCAGATTGCAGTTGCACCTCATTGTTGACCCGACTTGTCAGATGTCAAAACTGTTGATGGTCATAAATGAATCGACAGAGAGAGAGAGAGAGTGAGAGGCAGCATCCAAGTGGAGGCCGTCATCAAAGTGGCTTTTATTGTTCTTTAATTGTTGAACTGTGTTCCTTCATACGCGTCCATAAAACTTAATTTTATGTGAGAGCATAAAGGCATTGTGGCATTGCAATGGACCCAGAGAGCGAGCGAGAGAGAGAGGGGAAACCATTCCGCATAGTCCAAGAGGGACCCGCTGTTTTTAGTGTGAAAATCACTTAAGCGCGTTTACCGAATTTACGACTCTAATGACGACTACAAACGTTTCCGTTTTACGATCTATCCGCTATGCTGAGGTACCGTTTAAATGATTTAAGACCATTAGAAATATGTTTAATCTATAAATAATGGGGCTATACGGATTATGCCTACAGCTGCTATAAATACGTTTCGTGTTCGTTGAATATTCTACTAGAAAATAAACAGTTTCAACAGTTAACTATAGTACAGAACAGAATTTTCAATGTAAATTTAGCCTAGCTTGCGTAGAAGATATATAAAAAATATATTAGTTGATGGTATCCGACATACATACACCCAACTCTCTTTTTACGCGGTATTTTTATACACTATTTTAAAATAACGCAGTTCCCCAATTAGAATATATACACTTTTTTTACACGACTAGCTAATTCTAAATTCTAATTTTTTTTGTTTTATGAACACTTTTGTAATACGGATTTCATTATAGATGCTTTTTTTGGGAAAATATTCATAGTTTTTTCAGCTTACACGATTTTTAAAGTTGTGGAACATATCCTCATATTTTTTATACGATTTTGAACGATTTTCTAACGAAGATATTTACTGTGTAAAACAAGAGTTGGTTGTATGTATATATAAATGTATGTATAGTATAAAATTATCTTTATCATTATCTTCATCAGTAAGGATTGCCTTTGACATATCTTTTGTCTTATTTTTAAAAGATCTCCTTCTATATGGATTTATACAAAAAATTTAATGTTTATCCATTTCCTTCACAGCTGCTATCCTGATTAAGTTAGATCACAAAAAATATACAGCTCAAGTAGCCGGAATAAAGCTAAGATTCTAAAAGTAAGATAGATAAATTCCTATAATATAGATAATTAAAATTCTTTGATTTTCTTCAGTTCAGTTTGATTTTCCCACAAAATTTCTCCTTGAAATGAGCTTAAGGTTATTTCTCTGCTTAAACATATCTCAATGTCTTCGAGTGCAGACACAAATTTTGCATTTATTGGAAAATTAAATAGATTTCCGCTTGTCTCTTAAATATTGAGTGGACTGCGATGGCACTAACAGAAAAATCTCATATCATATTTATGAGCAATAATCGACTAGATGAGAGAAAGAGAGAGAGGCGAATGCAATCAGAACACTAAATCTGATGTACGCAGCTAATTGCGCATAGATTACCAGATGCATGAGCGATATTAAACGCCGCCCAATGCCAAATCCGTTGCCGGCTGAGGCTGGAGCTGGTCCCTGATCGGGCGCCGATGCGTGGCCAAGCAACGACGATCGAGCCGAACGACAGCTCAATGAGAAATTGCGACAGAGACAACTCTATTTGGCGGTATACTGAATACAGGCAATAGCCTGGACCGTTGCTTATTTATTTCGAATTGACCCATTTGGTAATATTCATAATTTAAGTGCGCACGAAAGCCGCCGCAACAGCGCCAACAACAACAACAACGATAACAACAACGACGTCGTCGCTGGCAAAGAGCCGCATAAATTCTCGCGCCCCACACTAAAGCTGGAAGCTTGGAGTTTGGAGCTGACTGAGATCAGGATCAGTTGGTGCGGCCGCCATTTGAGTTTATTTGCGATCGGTGCGCTGTCATAAGTTGCCGCCAAATTGTTGCATTGTACCTGCTGAGCGCGGGGCTGCTGCTAGCCGGATGCCAACTCCCCATTCCCATTGCCAGTCCCGACTCTCGGCTAGCTTGTAACTCAGAAATCATTAAAAGTGCGAGATACTTTATGAATTCGTCGTGGGCCGCGAACAGACAGTGGAACGGGCGAACGCTGGCTGGGGATGGCTGGCGTGAAGTATGCACATAAAATGTAACTGCGAAGATCCTCGCCTTGAATGCAAACGCAAATGCAAACTAGCCTCCACTCAATCCCAATCGCCAATCCACGTCCGCGCGCTGAGTTATTGTTAACGATTTGCAGTTAATTCCAGTCCATAACTTCTCAGTTCAATTTCACGGTCCGGCTCTTATTGACTTTATTTTCAATGCTAATGGCTCGATCAGTCCATCAATGACATATTGAAAGTTGATCGCTTCGGAATTGCTCACAAATTATTATTTTGTCGTTGAAATGTTTTTGAATTTGCATCAGATACCAAAATCTAGCTGATTTTATAGCAAGACTGTTATGGAACAAAACTGATTGACTAGGAGATACTCTTATCTGTGACATGTTTGCTTTTTATGTACAGTCGTGGCTGGGTATGGTGAACACCTCGATATAGTGAACATCTAAATTTTTACTAGGAGTATTCTAAATAGGTTCAAAAATCACTTTGTGTACGCTAGAAGCAAACGTCTATTCGCCAATTCTTTCTATAAGGAAAAATTTATATATATTTTTTTTTTTTTTAATCTCTTGAATTTATATTTCAGCAAATAAGACAAGTTTCGGAGCAAAAATTTTATTTTTAATATGGTTAACGATCTCAGTTCTTTGAACATGGCTTGCAATTAATAAACTATATCCAGACACGACTGTATTTAGATTCTAAAACCTGCAAGAAACTGTCAATTATCATAGTTGATAGAGCGATTCTTCACTATTTCTTGAAAAAAACCGAAAATCTATCCATAATTTCATATAAATTGGATCTGACTATTATAGAAACAACTAGAGCTCTTGAAGTTGCCTATATCGACAAATAAGCATAGTTAGTTCAACTCGGCTGTTGATTCTGGGAAAGAATGTATAACAATATATAATATATTAACAGTCTTTTCGTAAATCCAATTTACTCTGTTTACCCAAGCAAATGTTAATAATAATAATATTTTCTTTTTACCTTGAACCATCTGTTGAGGAGATCAACTTGGATCATCGCTGTTATGCTGTTAATGCTGTTAATCGTGCTCTAAAACTGTACAAGATTTAATTATTGATCAATTTCTTAAATAATCTTGACATCCAGCAATCATATACTCTAGTATATGTTTCCTAATTTATCCACAAAATCTTACAACTTTATAAGTCAAACTTACTCTCGAGTATATATTGCTAATTTCCAGTCCAGTATGTGGCCCCAACTGCAGCTAATTCTCAAAAGGCTCTGCTCTGTTGTTTTTGTCGATCGTTTCAAAAAAATCAAAAATTATTTTCATCATTATGAAATGAATGCAAACGATTTGCATATTTTCTTTTACGACCTCAAGTAATTTAGCTTGCAGAATTTATTATTATTTCATTTCTTGATTTCTCCGCGTCAGCTGCAGGCGGCTTTTGTGGCTGTTTTATTGTCGCAACTTCTTGGCGACTCTGTAGTGGCAGCCGTTGGTCGAGCCATTGGCAGTGGCATTGCCATTGGCCATGTGTCATTTGCATGCTGTGGCCATAATGATTCCAGACTGTTGCGCTTACCTGGCTGGGATATCTGGCCGGCAATATCTGTGCCTTGGATCAGTCATCAGCTTTATGTGGCATATAATTTTTATTTGGTTCGATCATAAGAGCATCGTAAAAGTTTTGATGACGTTCGTCAAATTGCAGTTGTCGTTGTTTCTTGTTTGTTCGCAGCTTCCGCAGCATCAGAAACTCAATTTTACGCGAAGTTTTTATCCCTTTCACACATAAAACTACATATTTATGATACTTAGTTCTAAAGACCGATCATTCGGAGACTTGACCTTATTTAATATTAATTTGCAGGTCAAATATATCAATTTTAATTTTGTAAAATTTATATTGACTGACTGAATGACTGATTGACTGATCAAGTGACTAACGAATAGCCGTAACAATATGGCCACTTCCTTGTCGAAGATGACATGTTTAAAATTTAATCAGCCAAATATGGATAGAGAAAGTTTAAATTTTTATTTAAAGAAAGTAGGCTTAGAGGCTCTTATGTGTTGAAATTTGAAGTCTCCGAAAGTAGAAAATTATCGAAAATAATGGGTGTAGAAAGTAAATAAAGAAAATTTTATTGACTTAAAAAATGTTTCTTGTTAACAGAAATTTGTTGTGTTAAGTAACATAGCTCTTAAAAAATATTTCATATTCAATAAAATGTAACGACTTATTTAAAAAAAAAATAAAGACCTATGTCAAATAATTTCAGTTAATTCATTTTGTTTAATATGCCTAGTTAGTAATTATAGGTTATATACGTATATATTAAATATATAAAAATATTTTAAAAAAATATTAAATTACTTAAAATTATTTTAGTTAATTTTTTAATACTTTTTATATATTTTTATTTTAATATACCATATACTGTATTAAAAATATAAATATTAAAAATATATATAAAGTATTAAAAAATGAACTAAAATTATTTTTAATAATTTTAAAGCATAAAAAATAAATTTTTTTTAAAGCTTTTACTTAAGTAACAGTGTGAAAACAAATATTAAGTTGAATTCAGAAACGAAGAAAATCGTAGAAGGCTTTGAAATTTTTGAAATAAGGAATTGCCTTTCACATAAAAGCCATTCGCTCTTGTCTACTTGATGAAGATAGTTCGCAGCTAAAAAAAAAAAGATTATTTCTGATTTTATTTAATTGAATCAATTAATTTTATTGTGAAAATGAATTCACGTCGACGCTGGCGCGAGGAAAGTCCGGAGGAGGCCGAGTCTGTGGAATTAGGTGGACGTCCAAATAAGTTTCCGCGTCGCACGGACCACAAGGAGGTGATGGGAACCATCGAGAAGCTGATGGTGAAGCTGAGCGACTACAACAGCGCCACGGTGCAAGGACGCATCGAGGATCTGAGCTACTACGTCTCGGACACGGTGCACATCTACAAGTGGGATATACTCCGAATACTGGTCGAGTGCGTCGTCAAGTATCCGATGCAGTGTGGTGCCTATGCCGCTTTTGTGGGCTTGGTCAATGTGCGGGACTTTGAGTTTGGTGGCGAGTGCCTCAATTACCTGACCCAGCAGCTGCTGAAGTCGCTGCACAACGGCGAGTGGACCAAGGCG
The DNA here is from genome assembly GCA_035045545.1 of Drosophila gaucha. Taxonomy (NCBI): domain Eukaryota; kingdom Metazoa; phylum Arthropoda; class Insecta; order Diptera; family Drosophilidae; genus Drosophila; species Drosophila gaucha. The sequence goes on from JAWNOY010000099.1 coordinate 6,864,933, forward strand.
CGCTGCCTCGTCCTGCTGCTGGCTGATCTGGTCAATACGAATGTGCTGACAGTTGGCTCCATGCTGCAGCTGCTCAACATACTGGCCGATGTCTGCGACGAGGAGGCGTCGCCCCAAAGGCGTCGCGACTTCTATGCCTACCTGGTGCTCAGCTCATTGCCCCTGATAGGACGTGAGCTCTACGAGAAGAAGGAAATAGCGCTCCAGGCGCTGCTCAAACGTTTGCGGCTCTACATCAAGAAGGAGCGCAACGCCAGCGAGGGCTCCCGACTGCTGCGCATCTGGAGCAACAATGAGGTGCCACAGCACGAGTATCTGGAGCTGCTGTGGCTGCAGATTATGCGCCTGCTGCGCGACAATTGGATGGAGAAGGAAATCCCTCGTCCCTATGCCGTCTTCGATGAAACCTTGAGCATCGCACTGCAGCATAATCTGCCTGCGCTGCAGCCGCCTAGCTGTGAGGACGAGTCTGTGGCTTATCCACGTCCCTGGGTGGTCTTTCGCCTCTTCGAGGTCAGCGACTTTCCGCCGAACATGCGCATGCCGGACGAGCTGGACATCGGACGGCATGCTATCGAAGCGCACATCATGGAGACGCTGCAGCTCCACCATTTGGAGCGCAAGATCTGCGCCGATCGCCTGATGGCCTATTGCGTGGCCAAGCCAACCCTGCCCATGGAGCACTGCATTGTGGAGGTTCTCTTGGGGCAAATGCTGCAGCTGCCCAGCTCGCCCCTGCTGACCATCAACTATGGCGCCTTGCTCATCGAGCTGTGCAAGTTGGTGCCGGACAAGTTCCCACGGGTTATCGCCCAGGCTGCGGATATGCTCTACACGCAACTGGAATTCATGAATGCCTCCAGCTTCGATCGATTTGTCAATTGGTTCTCGCATCACTTGAGCAACTTTCGCTATCAGTGGAACTGGCTCGATTGGGAGAACTGCAGCAGCCTGCCGGAACTGCATCCCTGTGCCATGTTTGTCCGTGAGCTGCTCAAGAAGTGTATGCGGTGGGTAACATAAATGTGTTGACAAAGTTTACAGTCGGATATACCCGACTGTACTAAGAGCTGTTCCCAGTGATAGTGAGACTTTTTAATTGCTACAGCAAGACTTGGAGATCAGATTGACTGACTTTTTAACTGTTTTTAGTTGATTTAACCATGTCCGTCTGTCTGGATCAACTCAATGTCCTCCTAAAATATTAAAGCTTCAGAGCTGAAATTTTGCACATAGGCACATAAAATGCTTCAGGCGTTTTAAATCTCGGAATCATTCAGATCGAATAGCTCCCATAGTATATATAGGTTTTAAGAAATGTTTTTGTGGGATAACTTCGGCGCTATTGAAGTCGTAATACTTAAAATTTTGACTATAAATTCTTGAATACCACTCCCATACATAAACATTTACTGTCTATAGCTACGCCTTTTGGTGGAGTGGCACATCGGTTAAAACTCTTCTACAGCTAGAAATATGTTGGCTACTGTTGACCTCGCCTTAAGATCGATCAATAAGTTCTATATCCATATTTTATATTTACATAAATCCTTTAATATTTTTGGCTCTGCTAGAGTCAGAGTCTTAAAACTTTAAACATATATTTGTTTAGACCACTCCCATACTAGAAGAGAGAGTATATAAAGCTACTCCCAGTTGGGGCTTAGCAGATCGGTAAAGGCTGTATCTTCTACAATTTTACACCTAAGCTCGACTTCACCTTCAAAATTATATATATACGCCTCTTTGTGGCGTGGGAAATCGGTGAAAACTATATATTTCAAAGTTTCATAGCTAGAGCCCACAATTTGACAGGTTATTATTGACCTACTCAATATATTGCCCAAAAATAAGATAATCTTGATGTCTTCTTGTCAAATCAGGGAAAACTCTTTCGGCATGGTTGAAGTTAGCCTATCCCTCTAGTTTAATATCTATTAGAGATTAATTCTGAAAGCAGAATATTGAACCAAATCGAATAATACACAATAACTATCCACGTAGCTTTTTCAAGAATTTTTCACATTTTTAAATGGAATTTCCAAAATCTAAGTTTAAGCAAATAAATTTCAGCTTATTAGTGTATCGATAGTAAATTAGTTAGCTGATTATCAGATCAGACACTTATATAAATTGAGCTCAGCTATTGATAAGAAAATGATTGTGAAACGACTGAAAACTAAGCCATTCTGACCATATTGATGACTGTAGAAAATAAGTTGTGTCCAGCAGGGAGTGATTCGACTTGTGTTCCGCAGGCTCAGCTATCACCAGCACATTGTGCAAATGGTGCCAGCCTCGTTTGCGGCGCTGTTGCCTGTTTCCCCGGATCCCAATTTCAAGTATATTAATGAGCTGCTGCCTGGAGCCAAGTTGGCTAAACACCTGCTGGAAGCGATACGGAGCAAGTGCGCGCCGGAGCTGCTGGGCGGTCTGATAGAGGCTACCACTGAGCTGGAGGATGGGCTGAAGATCAATGTGCTGATGCAGACGTTTCTGCATCTGGGCTGCAAGTCCTTCACGCATATCTTCTCTATTCTGAGCAAGTTTCTACCTGTGTTGCAGGTGAGTTGTTCTGAATAGTTCCAACAGCGGATCGTTACTCGATCGTTGTCCCACAGGTGTTGGCCAGCAACGATGCCAACCAGCTGGCCATGCTGAGCGCTTTGTTCGAGCTGTGGTCCAACAACGAGCATGTCAAAGTGGTCGTGGCCGAGAAATTGATGAAAATGCATGTTGTGAGCAACCACGTAATTGTGGCCTGGATCTTCGATCCCTCACTGAAGCAGGAGTTGGTCAAAATGTACCTATGGGAATTGCTTAACATAACGATCAGATACACCAAGCACTATTTGCGGAACAACGAGCAGGATGGGAGCGCAGGATTGGAGCCCCTTTTCTTGAATATAGTGCAACGCTGTGTTAAGGTCCTTTCAGATCATTACCAAGCGGAGCCGGACGTAGAGATTGATTACTGGTTCGACTGGGTCCAAGGTCGCCTGCTGGAACTGCTCTTCAACTACATGGATGATGTGCGGAAGATCAGCAACAAACTCCGAGAAATCGCTGCGGAAGTGGAGCAGTGCAAGCGCTTAACCAACATGATAAATGACTATTTGAACTATATTAAATAGGCTGAAATTTAATTGATTTATCTTTTTTTTGTACGGCTACACGAAGTCAAAAATATTATATTATTTTTGTGCAATGTTAAATGAGTTTTGGAATAAATATATATATATATATATACATATATATATATCCTGGACATAAATATATGGCTTATGAGCGTGGTTAATTTCTATACAGTATTTGGTACAAGTCCAAATAAAATTTTGGGCTGAGATAGAAGATAGACTTAAAATGATATTATTTATGGTAGATTAAATTAAAGCGAGTTCGAAAATGTGTAGCTTTAGAGAATCGGTAAATCATCTGGCCAAGAAAATGCCTTTATAAACACAAACATTTTATCTTATAATCGGTTTGCTGATCAGTAGTTTATAATTTACAAAAAAACGCAGGATTCAAATAATACCGAAAATTTAAACACTTTTCACTTTGAAAATCATTGCCTAAGTTACAGAAATTTAAATTCAACAAATTCCTGATTTCTGACTTGAATCAATTTTTGGCAAAAAATGTTCTTACAAATTTGGCAAAATGTTAAAATTTGAATTTTTAAAAGCAAATCGATAGACTTTTTTTTTTTAATATCGAGCTTAAATTAAACGAGTTACAGCCATGGAAGGTCAAAACTGTAGATATCAGGATCGACCTAGTTTTTTGAAAAATCGTGTGTGTCTGTGTATTGATTCTAAAATGTCGATCAAAAGATCCCCTCGAACTAAACAAGGCCTTTGTTTTAAAAATGGGACAGCGGTTGATCAAGTTTCAGCCATTTAAAATTCAGGAAATGCCTGATTTCTGACTCGATCCAACTTTTGGTAAAAAAATGTTTTTATTTTCAAACTTGCCAAAATTTTAGAATACCAATTAAAATGGTATATTTAATAGTAAGCATCGATTCGAGTAAAAGAAAAGTAATTTTTTTGAACATCGGATTTCATTTAGCCGAGCTACAGTCAATGCAAGTGAAAACTGTAAATATTAGGATCGACGAAGTTTTATTGATAAGCTTGTTGAAACTGTTTGTATCTTATAGACTTTTGAATGTAGATCGATAGAAGGGATCTGTATAAATTATATAAAGCCTCCTTTTTTAAAGTCGGACAATATTTGATCAAGTTACAGACATTTCAAATTCAACAAGTCCCTGATTTCTGATTCGATCCAATTTTTAACAACACATATCATTTTTTCACATATCATAATCAGTTTCTTTGCTTTGCTTTTTTATATGCATGTGTTTCTGCTTGATGTTGCTCTTTTACCAACCTTTAGACCTCTAGCCATGTGCTCCCCGCCCACAAGCGCCACATATATATGGGACCGCTTGGATTTGACATAAATGCCATGTTGTACAGTATGTCTATTTGGTGTTCAACTGACGCCGATGGGTTGGTTGCACAAACATGTCGAGTTAGACCCCTTCTGTTGCGCCCTCCACAACCATTTGGCCGTGCCTTCTGTATCCATATTCTCATTCATGTGTGTGTGTGTGTTATTTCGCGCTTGTGGTGCTAAATTGGGTGATAACTCCTTTTTAATGGTTAAGCTTTTGTTGTTGCTGCTGTTGCTGATGTTGCTGTTGCTGCTGTTCTAAGTTTTATTTTTATTTGCGTCGCTAAAACTCAATTTTCAAATCAAACAACCACGAGGATTTCTCGTTCGCATTGTCCCTGGAATTTGCCAGCCTGTCGCTTTGCTCTGTTTCTGCTCCGATGATATGGCCTCAACAATGTTGTGTTCTCTTATTTTGTTGTTGCTGCTGCTGTTTGCCATTGCTTTTATTGTTGTTGATGGGCGCCGTTGCCATTGGCCGTCGTCGACGTCGTTGTCACAAATGCAAATAATGGCACAATTGTGCTTGTGCAGCTCTTAACTGCTTTTATTATTTAATTCCTCAATATAAGTGCGCTGTATGATTGTCTATGTGCCACTAACAACACACTCGCACACATACACTCTCATGTGTGTTTGCATGTGTTACACACACACTGGCTATAATAACGTTTTGCCGTATATGCTAGTGGCTTTTACTTATAAAGCATTTCTCTCAATCGTTTACAACTGTAATATATAAACTATTGCAGGCAGGAAATTTTAAAAATAATTTTAAAAATCTTTTTTATTGTTCATGCAACTTTTTTTTTATGCTCATTTTAGTGGGATTTTTAAGAAAAACATTTTAAAGAAAAACCAAAAAAATATTTGATTACAAATAATACAAATATTTCATTAATGTTAAATATGAATATTAAATACAGTATTTATAAAAACTATTATATCATTAATAGAGGAATCTGGTAGAGATCCAATGAATGACACCTTTTGAGTCTTTTCTTCCTTGGCTGTTTAGTAAGACGTCTGGCTAGTGTGTTAGGGTAACCAACAAGGCGTTGTATATAAATCGATGCATGTTGTTGCATAACATCGAAAATCTTAGGAAACTTTAGATCCCTTTCGATGTTTCTGTTTCTCATGTACTAAGGTGCATTACATATTCGGAGAAATCGCTTATGTATAAATATTAATAAAGTCCGTAAAAAAGTAATAGCATACTTTTGAGCGTATTATTGTTCTGCTCTTCCCGTTAACTTTTCGCCAATTTTCATGAATTATAGACTCACAATATCAAACTCTTTTGTCGGATTTTAAATATAAAGCCGATTGATAAGCTTATCGATCGTAACAAAAATAAATTCAAATTTAAATTAATGTCCAAAATGCATAATCAAGTGCGGGTAGGTCCTTCACTATCTAGTAGTAGTAGTAGTCTATAGTTAGTTAGTTAATTTATTTATAAGTATAGTTATAAGCAAACTTCGCAAAGTTTTTGGAAATGCCTTATTTTCTTTGTTTATAGAACAACATATTCTCACACACATATAATATTAAATCAAAAAATATTTTTCAGTTGTTAAGATAATTGTATCTCATCTCTGTATATTCTCATATAGGCTAGCTTTAAGCAATCTCCTTTATATTTTTTTGGCAATAAAGCAAACACTTTAATTAAATAAATTATTCACTTAGAGTACAATCTCCATTCACAATATATATGTATAAGATATATAATTAAAAAAACTAAATTGGCAAAAATGTCAATTTACATTCTGCAACATAAAGACAGATTTTTTATAGAACATCCTTTCATTAATAACACGCGTGTCCTTCTCAGGTGTGTTGCGAATTTCGAATCGCTTGCCTTTGCTTTGAATTTCAGTTTGTTTCTTAGCAAATAAATTGCAGGATATGTGCAATTAGATGGCAATTAGTTGTTTAAACGCCAAGAACGCACACAGGAGGCGTGTAAATATTTGTATGTGTAATAAGCAATTATCATGAATCACAAGACGCACACACACGCACACGCACACACTCACAAGCACACACGCACACACATGCTGCTGTTGTCATGCTGTTGAAAATTAGACAGCCTACTAATTAGGCATATAAAAATTGGTAACACAGCCACAATAGTTAGCTGACTTAAGAGTAAGCGAGAGGGAGGGAGAGTGAGAGAGAGGGCCAGTACTTGCCAGGCAACGTTAATTGTTAAACAAACGCGCGTTTATCACTCAACAGCAACAACAACAATGGAACGCATACCGTTACGGCTAGAGCCTGGTCTAGTCCAATATTGTCCTTGTCGTTGGCTCGTTAGACGGATGAAAGCATCGCAGGCTGCGTTTCCACATGCCCAATACTCGTATTCCGTATCCAACATTCACATTCAGTTTCACATTCATATCATCAACGGCAGCGCCAAATGCTTTGACATCCGCCCACGCACATGAATGAGAGAGAGAGAGAAATTGTTATGTTTTTCGTATTTAACCTCAGACATGGGCCTCGTTTGTATAAATTCCAACAGCAGCCACTGCCAACTGCTGCCGCTGATTGTTGTTGCTGCTGCTGCAATTGTACTGTGAAATTATTAACAACGACAACAATAGCGCCAGCGTCGGCGTCAACGTCGACAGCGACGCATCGTTCATCGCGCTCACATATGGCGGAAATGACACTTTTACATTTAGCATCGCGCGGCATAACTAGCAAGAGTAAGAGAGAGAGAGAGAGAGTGAGAGAAAGATTGTATGTGTGAGAGAGAGAGAAAGAGAGAGCGCGACACGTACGCAACACAGACGCAATAAACTTCATTTCTGACAGGCCGCAATGCCAACAGGCGGACACGAACATAAACAGGAACACAAAACAGAAACGGCAACGGAACGGAGTGGGCAGGGAACGGGGATACATGGGGATGGCAGGAACAGGAGCACTACGTGCTGGTATACGCACAGGCGCGCCGGCATGTCATCGCTGTGGTGATGTTGATGCAACAGGAGTGGGCAACAGGATTGGCTGCGCGCTTGATGGCGCCCCAACCGGGGCTAATGAATAAACTGGGCCTGAAATATGACCCGGCAGACTGCGATGCAATCCCGTCCAGCTTATAGCAGGTCCCTGTTTATTTACCGATTGCCCAATGAAGCGGCTAAAGAGCTTAGTTGGTTTTGGTATAAAGACTGCTTCGACGAGATCTCAATAAATCATGCAGTCCATTTCAGGTACTCCATCAAAATAGCCCCTCAGCAGGCAGAGATAGCGGTGAAAAAGTTGTTGTTTTAGCCTGATAACAAACTCATATAACGCTATATATGGACTCGCATTTCTTAAAAAAAAACATATATCAGCATGAAGAATTCATATTAATCGGCTGTTACTCGAAATTTAAAATTTGAATATAATTCAAATAAATTCTTTCATTTAATATCAAGGTTTTATTATTATTAATCTTAATCACTGCATTATAAATCGGTTAAATTCATCACAGTTCATAATCGAAAAGTTATAAGAAGAAATTAATTTAGTCTCATAAAAGTATTATATTACTTAGGTATCTCAATCTCGTTTCATGCCTGAAGATCTGACTAGCTAAAACTTGAGGGATGGGTTAACTTTCACCATGCCGAAGTTTGGTAACATCCTTGTAAAGGACATACATATATTTTTCTCTGATGTCAAGAAGAGATTATTATTGATTTATCTACTTTTCTTTGGGTATCTGGGTGGAAAATAGTAAAAGATACAGTTACAGTACAAAGGACGCAGATATATATACCATATGTATGTCACCCCCATACAAAGATAATCACGATTTATGTACTCGAAAATTTCATGTCTTAGACTTTAATAGCGCCGAACTTTTCCCTACTAAAATATTTCTTAAAACCCATTTAACCTATGGAAGCTATAGGATATAGTAGTACTTTCCGGATGATTCCGAGATATTTCGTGCCTGCTTTAATAATCGAACATGGCTATATCAACTCAGCTCGTCGTGCTGATTTAGAATATACAATATTCAATATTCTATTAATATTATAAAATATTTCTAGGCAAAATAAATATACCCTTTTTACAAGGGTATAATAATATCTACGTTTACTTAAGTATTATTATTATTGGTTTTTTTTATGATTTAAAGATCAAAATTTATTAAATAATATCAATTTAATTTACAATCCATTTCTCTTTCCTAACTGCCAAATATTGCCTCAAGTTGATTCTGTACTATTTCTTCTCCACAGCTGGCAATAATGAACTCGGAAACGGATGATCTGGAGGACACGCACCTCTGCATTAAGTGCAATGCGACTATTGTGGGTCTGCGTAAATACATAGATCATCGCAAACAGAATTGTTTGGTCAAGGAGAAGCAAGTGGTGGCTTCGCCAACGACAACGACAACGACAACGGCAGCCCCCGAGCACGCATCGTCCTCGATCATGAATCGATCGGCTAACTTGGAGCACAGCTATGATGGTTTTCACTTTGCAGAGCCGGAGGCGCCGAGCAGTTACCTGCGCAAAACGACGGCCAGTCATGGAGGCAAGACGTCCAAGGTGCTAACAGAGGCCTATGATCCGACCTACGAACTGGGCGCCGATGTATTCTTCTCCTCGCTGCAGCTGCAAAGCGTCTCGACGGGCGGCAAGACGGGTGCACGTCCCGAGCGAGGAGCTAAGGAGGAGCAAAGCTGGCATTCGTCCAGCAACTGCTCAGATCCGCTGCTAAAGGCGGTGCGGGAGCACGAGGAGGCCGACTTCAAGCCACTCAAATTCGTGCATTCGCCAGAGGCCAGCGAGGACGAGGAGGATGACGAGGAGCCAGATGACTTTGAAGCCGATGAAGATGATGCAGATCACGAGCACGAACACGAGCACGATCCTGACGAGGAGTATGATGGACGTCGTCATTCGCCGCCAATAGTTCCCGCCACGCACACTGGTGGCAAGTGGAAGCCGGAGCATCGACCGCAGTTGCGTCACACGCACCTGGAACGCATCTCGCCCAGCTGGGATGAGCCGCCCGAGGATCCGCATGACCACCCACCCGCGGAGCATACGCACGGCAAATGGGTGCCGGGCAGCAAGCAGCTGGAGTACCGAGAAAATATCGATCTGACCAAGCTGCAGCAGCCGGGCGCCAGCTACTGGTGCAACATCTGTTGCCGCCGCCTCAAGACGCGGCTCAACTACGACCAGCACCTACGCAGCGCGTATCACCTGCGACGCGCCGACGCCGAGTGCCAGCTGGAGCAGGCCAATCTCGACTCTGCCAATCTGACGCTCGCCAAGAACTTTGATCCGCCTCCGCCGCTGCCGCTGCCGACGGAGCAGCAACAGCGCCGTCGCCGTCGTCGTGCCAATCTGCTGCGCTGCGAACTGTGCCGGCACAGCATGGCCCGGCATCTCATGGGCAAGCATCTCATCTCCCACTATCACTATCGACGCCTGCAGCAGCAGCAGACGCAGCTGCGCACCCAGAACTCCCTTCACGCCATTCTGGAGCACATGGGCAGCATAGTGCGACAGGCGCCATTCCAATGCCTGCCCTGCCGCTTCTATGCCAACACTGAGCAGACTTTTCAGGTGAGTTTATTGATGTTTCAGTGGTAGGCAAAATTTATCCTAAGACATCTCTTTACGTCTGAATGGGGGTGGGAGGTATTCTTGGGTCCTTAATGTACCTAATGAAAATGGCTTTTATGTTAGCGTCGGACAGTCAAAATCATTTTTGATTATCTACATTTATTAAACCCTGAACTGGAGATGGGCGTCGGGATCGGGATTTTCGGCAATCCCGCGGGTGCCGAAAAAATTTTCGGGATCGGGCGGGTTGGTAAAGATTCTGAAAAAGTACGGGACGGTCGGAATAAGTGCTTGATCCCAAAATTCCCGCGGGTTCCGATAAGAAAATTATTAATAGATAAAATTGCCTGTATTTATCAAAGAACAGAAAAATGATATTGACGAGGAAATTAATTCGAATATAAATCCAGTTAAGTTTAAGAGAAGTTCAGCTATTTTATTATTTTGATAATAATGCAATGAATTGTCATTGTTACAAATGGTTGCTAGGAAAGTACTTGATGTTCCAACATCTTCGACAACGATTGAGAGGGTGTATTCTACTTCTAGTAGAATTTCGAAAGAAAGGAGAATACATCTTAGAGAAGAAAATTTTGAGAAAATATTATTTTTAAGTAAAAATTTTTATCAATCATAAGAGTTCTAAATGTGGAAATAAAATTTCCGGGAAATGTTGGGACCCGCGGGATAAATTAAAAATTTGTCGGGACAATCGGGCAGGATAATCAAAAATTATTTTGGAACGAATTTCTTTCCCAATCCCATGTCTACCCTAACCTATTGGAAATGGGATTTCAGGGTATAATCGTTTTGTGACAATGTATGTGACAGGCAGAAAAAAGCGTGGTAGACCGTTTTAGGTATAAATATTCTTGATCAGGACAACGAGTTGAGACGATCTAGCCATGTTCATCAGTCCGTTTGTCCACCCGTCCGTCTGTCCGTCCGCCTGTCCGTCCACCCGTCCTTTTGTCCGTCCCTTCGTATCTCGTAAACTACAAAAGCTAGAGATTTGAAATTTCAAATATATATTCTTGTATACCATACGCAGCACAAGTTTATTTTATTTTTTCGATAACTCAACCTATTTCCTTAATATCGATAACATTCGATATGTTGACTTTGCTTTTTAGCGAAAACTTGAAGACCTTAGAAGAAAGAAACCCCAAATTTACCATATATGTTTATGTGATAAAGATACAGTTGTGAATTTCTTGGGTTTGGGATAACTAACTCCATTGCCCCGACTACCATTAGTCAGTTAGTCCCGACTAGATCGTTCTTACTTGTTTTTAATACAAAACAATTCGAATTGCAGTCTCATTGGCGCTCCTCTTCACATTTGGAGCTGACCGAGAAGCTGGGTGGAAGTTTCTGGTGCAGCTACTGCCAGTTCGAGTGTGGCAGCAACGAGGAGATGTGGCAGCATCTGCTGGGCAACACGCACATGGAGGTGCTCTTTGCGATCAATCGATCGGTGCCCGTCTGCATAGCCCAGCGTCGTCAACTGAGCTGCTCCGAGTGCAGCGCCAGCTTCCTCTACAATGCTCAGTTAAGGCGTCACTTTGCCTCGGAGCACGCCGGAATGGTGGCCACGGGCAGCGCTTCTGATGATTATCAGTGTCGCTTTCGCTGCGACATTTGCGGCGCTGCTCAAAGATCGCGAGTGGCTTTGCAGCGGCACGAGAAGCACAAGCATCGCCTAGCCAAATATTACTGCGCCGTTTGCCGTCTGGAGTTCGAGACGCCGCTGGCAGCTCGTCGCCATCGCAGTCTCATGCAGCACAAGCGACGTGCGAATCGCCAGATCAGCCGCAAACCCAACAGTTCGGAGCAACCGGAAATTGAGATTGAGCAGATGCTGCGCGAAGTGCTGGAGGAGCAGCTGCCGGAACAGCCGCCAGCAGCAGAGGAGACGAACTCCAAGAGGCGACGATCGCTAAGCCAATGCGCCAGTTGCCAGCTTAGCTTTGAGACGTCTCAGGCGCTGATCCAGCATCGCAGGGAGGCACATCCCACGGAGAATCACGCCTGTCTCAGCTGCGGCGGCAGCTTTCAGTCTGCCCAGGCGCTGGGGCGGCACACGCGCAGCTGCCAGCCCGTCGCCTCCACCTCAACAGCTGCGGCGACTCTCTCAATCTCAGAGTCCAAGTCCTTTCACTGCGATCAGTGCAGCTTCAGCTCGCAGTACGAGTCGGATCTGCTCTACCATCGCTTCTTCCACACACGCGGCTCGTCCATCGGCAAGGACGAGCTGCTCCAATGCCCGCTCTGCCCCAAGCAGTTTCGCAAGCACTCGCTGCGCCCCCATCTGCGCAATCACACGGACGAGCGCATCTTCGAGTGTGACGAGTGCTTGGCCAAGTTCGCCAGGAGACACAATCTCAAGAATCACATGGCCACGATGCATGGTAGTCGACAGAAGCCTGGAGCAGACGCCCAGGCAACAGCAAAACAAGCGACGACCACGCCCAAGCAAAAATTTCAATGTGGAACTTGTGGCAAAATTTTGGCAAAGAAGTAAGTACTCTATTTGAAATTAGCTAAAAGAAAATTTATGGAATTTATTATTATATATTTTATTTGTATTCCCTAAATCCATTGAAAATGGGAAATTAGGGCATATTGGTTTTGTTAAAATGTATGTAACAGGCAGAAGGAAGTCTTGGCAGAGCGCAAAAAGTATATATATTCTTGATCAGGACGACGAGCTGAGTCGATTTAGCCTTGTCTGTCCGTATATATGAAAGTGTATATCTAAGAACCTATAAGAGCTAGAGACTTAAATGCGAAGGTCCTCCTATATAGCGCCAATACCAAATTTGTTTCAAATAATAGATAACTTTTCCCGATTCCAAGATATCGATTAAAAATGTTATCGCCCCGTCTTTAATCTTTTACATCTTTTAAGCTAAAGTTATAAAATTTTGCATTTAGCCTCTTGTATATAAAATATAATTTTAATTTTTTCATATACAAGAAAAAAGATATATAGATGATTTAATAGTAAGTACTATTTTAAAATTTTTGAGTTTTTTATGTATTTTTGCATAATCAATAAAATAAAAGAATATGTTATTAAAGAAAACATTTTTTGAATCGGCAAAGTCATACATTTTATATATATTTTTAGGCAACCACATCAAGGTCTGAAAGATTAGTTCTTAATGATTTAAATCCACTGAGACAAAATATTTCTTTCCGATATTCTCTCTAAGCCAACATAAAATCATTGAAGAAATGTAGTATAAATGGATTTTTATTAGTAAATAAAATTAATATTATAAAAAAATATAAGTATATATTATTTAAATATATATTTCCAACTCGTGTGTTTTGTCATCTAACAAGCTTGAATTAATTGATTAAATTTGAATATAAAATTACATTAAAAAAATAAGTGAATATATATATATATATATATGTATTAGTTAGACATCGAACGAATTTTGAATTTAAAGTGAGCTTTAATTATTGTATATTATTTACAATGTTTTTCAATTATGCCGTCATTCGATCAAGTTCTATCAGATCCCTTACCAAGTTTAGTCCAGGTCAGACGCAGCTAATGGGAGACTTGATATACTATGTTATGCATTGTGACGTGATGCTCATGAGTGGATGCCACAAGCAAAACAAAAGCAGGAAAGTTCAATGCGGCTGCCAGTGGCAGAGGCAAAAGCTTGCCAATGACCATCGGCAGCTGCGATTGGGAAATGGAGCGAGATTCAAACGAGACGAGGCATCCCACAACACGTTCCACTTAGTGTTGTTCTGCCTCAAACCGCAAACCGAACAATGTCCGACTCAATTTCGCAGATTCATAAAAATGAATGAATGTAGGAATGCCAATCCCTTAAATCGTCGGATTCGAGCTGGCATTGGAAATGGGAAATCAAGTTTTGTGAAATTGACTCTCAAGTGATGAAACGAATAGCTGCACTGGACACCAACGAGTGGGGTATATCCAGGGACTGCGACTGAGACTGCGACTGAGGCTGAGGCTGAGGCTGGGGAGGAGCCATTAAAATGAATTGCACTGCACTTTGTGCCATCAACAGAATCAACTCCCGGACAGCGAATGATGCAGCATAGGAATGACTTAAAATACAAAATAAAATAAACTAAAAGCGCAGACATAAAAGAAACAAGAAAGAAAAATTACTACGAAGTGCCGAAGTTCAAATACCTTGCAAGAAAATTTTCATACAAATTTTAGTTTTTTGTGTTGATGTTTAGAAATCTTTGCTCGAAATTAGAAATCATCTTTTATATGGATATTTTAAAAGGTATACAATCTGAATATATATATGTATATAAATATTTTAAGATTAGTCAGTTTTCTTAGAAAATATAGGTCTATAAAATAAGTTTTACATCAAAAAGAATATTTATATATATATTTATAGAATATTTATATTAAATATTTGTTATATATCATTATATTCCTTTCCAAGTTCAAATCTGAGTTTAATCCGTTATTTTATATATATTAAAATGAAAAACAATTCCTTACTCAAATATTGTAGACAGATATAATTATGTGGGGTCGAAGGCGCCTTCTGCAATACAATTGCAATTTGTCTAAATTATAAAATTCAAAATAATATTATTGTGATTATATATATATCCTAAACTGATCCTTTACGATCAATAGACTTGGAAACTCAGTTCTTTGCCTGATTAAAAACATATTTAAACTCATTAATGCCTGCTACACACTTTGTACCCAAATTATAATACTCCCTGCAAGGGTATACGGAAAAAAGAGATGAAATGAAGAAGAAGCAACAGCGAATTGGAAATGCGAAACGAAACGAAGCCAAGCCACGCCGCGCTGCGCTGCGCCAAGCCAAAAGAATCCGATTCCGTATCCAGCCAAACAGAACAGAACATTGCACGCCATTTCAATAAAAGTGAATTGCCCAACGACGACGACGACGACGACGAGGATGGCGATGGCGACGACACAAACTTTAGACTGATGCTGATGCTGGCAAAGTATCCGCACAGGACCCAGCTAACCAGCAGCTAGCAGCAGCCGTAAAAGTTGAGTTAGTTCAAGTCTGGAATTCCGGAAGTGAGCTGTGCTGCGCTGTTGACATGACTGACGACGTCGCGTCCTTTCCTTGACTGGGGCGTGCTGAAACTTTGCCTGCTCATGCAGCCAACTCGCTCTCTCTTTCTCTCAGTCAGTCTGTCTGTGAGTTGATCTGCGAGCCGACTCCTTGCCGGCCACTCGGTCTCGTTAGTCGTAAAAGCAAAGTATCTACATCAAGCGCGCCCGACAATAACTTCAAATGAGCATTTTAATAAATTTTTCAAATAATCACTTGAAAAGTGGAAAACTCTCACCCAGCTTCGTCTCAGGCTCTCTCTCTCTCTCTCTCTCTCTCACTCTATCTCTGTCTTTCGCTTGCTTTATGCATTCAGTTATCCCAGTCCGACTGAGTCTCAGAATCGTTGCCTGCAATTCAACTTAATGTTTGCTTAAGGAATTAGTTGCAACTTGGCAGCGAGCATCAACTATGGGATATGGCTTTGGATACGAATATATACATATATCTATATGTATGTGCTTGTACACGTAGACGTCGTCACTGTGGAGACTGCAAAAGTTATGATTAGTTATGGCTGAAACGTAATTGGATGGCCAGATTTGGATCTGTCGGGACTAATGCCATTCCGACAGTAATCCTCTGAGTCAGACATAAATAAATACAGTTAGGGAGAAATCTATATAGGATATCTTTATGTAGGTAATTCTCATTCTACAAATCAATTTTTGCTTTTGCTTTAAATAATTCATCATATAAAGTCTTTCACTAGTCTTTCACCAAATTGTATTCCATTTTCTTCAGAATGTCAGCCTTAAAATAACATTTATATCTATAGTATCAAATGTTAAGTTAAAGCTATACGAAGATGCCGCAAGAAAGTTGTAAAAAACATGTTAAATTGAAAATACATTTATGAATTTAATTGAAAATTAGAAAAGGCGAGTAGAATTCAATAAAGAAACCAAATTGGGAAAGTCTAGCTGAAGAATCTATGTGAATCAATACTAAACTTTTCTTTTGATGCCCTTGCAAAAACAGTATATTAATTTTGTGCAGAACTTTGCAACGTACAGAAAGAAGCATCTCTGACTATACAAATTATATATATTCATGATCAGCACGACAAGATGAGTTGATATAGCCATGTCCGTCTGTACGTTAGAATGGATCAACCCAATCCCTTCCTATTAAATCTATAATGCTGCAGGCATTATACATCTCGGGATCATTCGGATCGAACGACTATATCTATAGTTCCCAAAGAAAAGATCGGTTTTGAGAATTGTTTTAGTAGCGAAAACTTCGGCGCTATTAAAGTCTCTGACTTAGAAATTTGGAATATCTACTTATGAAACCCATCCCATACAAAGATTTGCAGTGTATATACATAGCTTTATAACGCTAGGGACGAACCTGTATTTTCTAACAAATCCAAGTTATTTAATGACTAACTTGAAATCATTGATAAAAGTGTACTGCTTTTATAAAATTGATAAGAATCTATACTTACTTTAAGTTTTTTGAGTATATTTAGTATTTAGCCTGGGCCTTGGCCTTTGTTATTTACAATGGAACGTAGCTTGAATATTGACAACAAGATTTCAGTTCATGGCTCAGAGTAGGCATAAGTAACACTGCATGAAAATGCTCCAATTTTCTTTCGGTGTGAAATGGACACTTATTCAGCCTATTGAACGAAGGAAGTGCAGTTTAAGGGTATTCCAATTGTTGTTAGTTGCTTGTTGCAAGTGCCGTTGGCAACTCGCAAAATCGTAAACATAACAACAAAAGTAACGCCAAAGACTATTCTAATAATGCTGTGGCTGGAGTGAGAGCTGCAAATAAGTATTCTAGTAATATCTTGTGAGGGGGTGGTGTTTGTTTTTGGTGGGCAGGGCGAGGATTGCACTCTTCCGTGGCGTATCCGCAGGCTTGATTTGCGAGTGCATTGCATACTTTGTGGCGGGTGTCCGGTCCAGTTGCAGTCCTGCCACATGTGCCGCATGTGTATGTGTGCTTTGGGGCAATATAGCCGGAATGTCCAGCACTTAATGAGTTATTTTTGGTTACTTATTTTGCACTTGCAGCAATCGCTTTTCGCTTGGTATTTTTAATTAATGCAAAATGCGCGCAAAATTGGGAACAATTCTCATTTGCAGCGCTTCTCGTGCTGCATTTCTTGCTGCCTACAAACTATTTCGGCAATATTGCGAGGGCGGCCATTAGGGGTGTGGCCCCCAGTAAATTGCATGACATTTTCATATGAGCAGCGCAAACATATATTGCGAATGCATTGCACCGAGTCCTGAGGCATGTTTCCGTTGATTGTTTTCAGCATTTTGTAATTAGCGCAATTTGAGAGGCGGACTACAAATTGTTTAGGAGTTTTAATCACTCGTGATTCCATAAGCTATGTTTCTCTATCAATATTTTTCAATCACATCTCAATCTGCTTATTTATCAATTTGCAATCTAGCTAATTTCAACATATTGTAAATATAACATAAAACTATTTCAATTTATTCTAAAAAAAAAATTGAAATACATTCTTTTCTACATGTCAAATGTGTTGTTTCCAGCTCTGAAAAACATGCCAAATAGACTTAAATAACTTAAGTTTGATATTGAATTTAGTCGCTTTTATGAAAAACGTTTTCAATTATTTGAAACAAACATGATCTGTGCTTGCTATAAGTTGGATAAAGAAAAGTATATAAATCTTTTAGTTTTCCTAGAGCTATGACAGAGCTAGATCTAATAGGTCTTTCGCTATGCTGATCAAGAATATTCTTACCTTATGTGATTGGACAGGCCTTCATCGAGCTGTAATATAAAAAAAATGAAGAAAAATTAAAATCAGAGCAATCCTTCTCTGTTGGAAAAAAGAAATAGGTTTTAAGTTCTTTTACGAAAATCGATTTACTACATAATCGATGGGTAGGCTTAAAAGTATCTCGAAAACGAATGCTTTAAAATAAAGGTTCTCTTAAACTATACACAAATTATGAGCACTGAACTGTTATAAAACCTCAATCGCTACTCCCAAAAAAAACTTGGAAATAAAATAAAACATTTAATTTTTTGGTTCATTTGAACATTTTAGTGTTAGGGTTTAAGCTGGTCGAGCATCTTGAAACAGTTATTCGTTTGTTTATTTTTTCGAGCCAAAATAAAATCTGTCTAAATTTAATTGATTTTTTATTAAAATACGAACATGCACAGATTTTATAAAAAATTCTTTAACCAGTATAATTTTAATGTAAATATATGCAATATTTTTCTGAAATAATAACTAATAGGCAGCCTAAGAGTAAAATAATTTTCAAAGCATGGGTTATAATATCAGATGGCATATTGTGATTATGCTAAAAAATAAACAAGATTAAAACGGATTGCACTCAGCGCTCAGAGCATTAAAAACTTGAGCAGAATGCAGGAGATATACCCAGAGACAAGTTGTGAAGAGTATGCGTGGGTGTCAATGTCGGTGTTGAGAAGATTTGGGATGGGTAGGTTAGGGTATACGACAAGTGCAAGGGTGACATTTAACGGTAATTTCCGGCCACGATACTTGTGTAGCATGAAGTTTTCTGGCTGGCAGCCAGATAAGCAGCCAAGCCCAAACGCAAATGGAGAAAGGTGTTGGGCACTTCCCTAATTACACATGGCATAAATGTGCGGGCACGCCCCCACGCCCATGCCAAGCAACTAATTTCACATGCAGCACAGGACGAGCCATCAAAATCCAGCTAATGTCGCACAAGCGAACAACAACTCGCAACTGAAAAGACGGCACAAGACTTACGTACCAATTACATGAAAGTTGGACAAGAAATGGGCAGAGGAGCGGGATAGTGGTGGAGTGGGAGTGAGGGGCTGGCAAAACTTGAGCACATCCTTGTGACTGACACCGGAAGCAGTCGCTGCAGTCGGTGACTAACACCCGCGGCACAAAAGTTGCGCCCAGGAGTGGGCGGACACGACACGACAACGAGGACAAGCAAGAGAGAGACTGTCATAAATATTTATGCGAGTTTTGGGAACAACAATGCCAGCGCAACAACATTGACTGCGACGGGGCCAAAATCGCAAGCGACCCACTCCAGAGTGCACATGCGATTGTCTAAGACATTCCACACACACACAGAGAGAGAGAAGACAGCCAGTGGCACCTTCGCATGCAGCTGACAATGAGCAGCAGGATACATTTGCACCTGCCGCACTTGCACCCATTCACCGTCCGCGCATCCGCACCCGCAACATGTTTGCTCAGCGTCTTGGGCTTCCTGCCAGGGCAACGGCAGCTGCCGTCTCGCCCGCTCCTAATGGATGGCGTGTGCAAAAGTTGACACAACACCGCCAGCCAAAGCCAAACAGCTTCTTTGCCGCGTGCAGCTGCTGCTCGACTGATTCCCAGATCCTTGCTTCGCTTCCACTTTGAAGCCAGCCAGAGCCAGAGCCACCCACCCACCCACACACGCAACCCAACTCGCCTCCCATTGACTGCAGAACAAAAGGGCAAAGTTTTCGTCGCCAGGCGTGAAACGTTTCGTCAACTAATCGCAACGAAGCTTCACTGCATCGGAACTGCCACCCGCATCCGCATCAGCATCTGCATCCGCATTCGCATTCGCATTCGAATCGAAAGGCGTCGCCCCAAAGCTGGGCGTGTTTAGATTTTAAATGTTCTATTTTGAAAAT
The DNA here is from genome assembly GCA_035045545.1 of Drosophila gaucha. NCBI lineage: Eukaryota > Metazoa > Arthropoda > Insecta > Diptera > Drosophilidae > Drosophila > Drosophila gaucha. The sequence goes on from JAWNOY010000099.1 coordinate 6,884,758, forward strand.
TGAAGCTCTTCAGCTGCTTAAAGGCTTAAAGTCAATCCACATATGAACGGTAGAAGTTCTTCTCTTCATTTCTTGCAAATACTTGTAAACTTTTATTGAGGATTTTATAATTATGGAAGTTAAGGAAGAGGAAGAGAAGATATATGTATGAGCAGTGGTTTTTTTAAATTATTTTTTTTAAATTTATTTTAATAAGTTAGGTTTATATTTTCTATTTCTATTTAGTTACACGAGTAATATCTTGCTTTTAATTTTTAACTAACATTCATATAAAATAATATACATGAAATATATAGTTAATATATAAGAAAATAATATATAAAATCTTTAATTATATTTATTATATATTTTATATATAAGATATTTTTTAAATATTAAAAATGATATATAAAATCTATGATTATACTTTATAATATAAATCTTTTATTAAAATAATTATACATTTTATATAAATATAAGATGTATTTTATGTGCATATATAATTTTATATATAGAAAATTATATATATATACATATCATTTTTTTATTTCTATTTCATTTTCTTTATATTAAAAAAAATCTTATATATAACATGTATATTTAATATAATTATAGATTATACATAATTAGTAATTTTCTGTATAAAATATATAATTATAGATTTTAAATTTGAAAATCAGATAATTATACATTTTTTATATCATTTTCTGATAATTTTTCTTAGATTTCTATTAGCACCAACTATTGATTTATAGATCTTAATCATCAATATCACTGACAATATCAATATCACTCACAAGCTGTGATCTGGGGTATAGCTTGCAAGTCGGATAGATAAAATACCCACAATATGATATTATGATATTATTATGCCAATCTTTTTTTGTGGGCTGTCTAATTAAACACTATTTAAGTTATTTTTTTATTCTTTTAACTTTTAATATTGCGTTGAGACTCGTGGAGTTTTCAAATAAGTAAATTATATTAAAGTGAGTATATTTTTCGCGAGTTAAGATTGAACTTAACTAAAAGTTTAGTCTATTCATCAAAAATGTGAAAGACAGCTCAAAAGATTTTACGCAAAATATTCTCATTCTCCCATTTCCGCCAATTTTCCACAGCTGCTAGTGAAAATTTGAAAAAACAAAGTGATATATATAGTCTTATAGATAACCAGGTATATCTCATAACTAATTAATTATAGAAACATATATGTATGTGTATATAGATAGTCTTTAATTTTCTAACTGACATCTGCGCAAATTGGCTCCACCCACAATTTAATTCAATTTACGCTAATGTCCTTGGGGCCTGTGCACTGGAAATATCTGACAGTAGCAGAGAGAAGCGAAGAGTTAAAGCTGAAGTAGTGCTCTAGTTGAGGAAAGAGCAGAGGTGTAAGAGAGAAAGAGAAAGATAGGGAGGGAGGCAGGCAGCTCGCTCGGCAAAGTGCAGTTGAGGAAATAAAAGTTAATGTTATAACTGAAAATACAAGGCGGGAACGAACGGAGCGAAAGATAATTTTGCTGCTCTGGCTGTTGCTGTTGCATCTAATTCGCTGTGCTTTTCTTTCAGCATTATGTTGCTGCTGGCGACGCCATTATCCCAGTGAATGGCAACAGCAGCAGCAACAACTATTTACGGCAAACTCCTGCAGGTGAAATGGCATCCTTTTGTCAAGTCTCAAACGGCGCCTTGGACGAACGTCGACTGCCCCCAAAAAACTCCCACCAAACAACCAGCGACACCCTGTGCTCCTGGCACGCCCGTCATCCTGTTTGTCGTTGTCATCGTCGTTGCTATTCAAACTCCATACAAAGTGACATTTCACATATCAACGCCGTTGCCTTTGCTGCTGCTGCTGCTGTTGTTGTTGTTGTTGTTGTTGTTGCCGCCCACGCGACGGCATCATTAGAAATGCATGACAATGTTTTGCCAACACCAGCTTACAGCAGCAGTCACGCCCACCCACCCACAATTCCTTATATACCCATATCTCTGGCGCTTTTTCCTGTTCCTGGCATTGTTGCCGTTAAGAGGAATTTAGATTAAAGATTGAAACTTTGTTAATGTCGCGCATTATTAAGAAGAATCTTTTTACAAAAGCCAACGAAGCATAAATTCCAAATGAGCAAAGGAAATTAACACTTTCAATATTTATGCCAATGGATGTTCTTTCATTAACCAACCACAACATATGTATAAATATGTTAGCCAAGAATAATCCCTTCACAAAAAACTAAAAGAAATACTCAAGTTCTACTGAATCAACGATAATTACTACTGGATTTAAGGGCTGTCTTAATATTTTGAATAATATTTTACCAACTATGATGGAAATCATTGGAATGATTTCAATTTTCGATCTTTGCTCTGAAAACTCATTGTATTTACAGGCACTGTAAATTGCCTTTAAATAGATGTTTGAAAATTGGAAACGGATTTCTTTGAAAGTGTTCCAAAATTAAAAATTTTAGATAACTTTTCACTTTAGCTATAACATACACCATATATCATATCTTTTTTCTAGAAGATCGATGCGCAACTATGTATTCGAAATTCCAATTCCGAAAATAATAGAATTTTTCTTTAAAAACATATAGTATTTCCCGATTTACCCATCTAAAAAATCTTAACACATTATAAACCTACACATAAGTACATGTTCCAAATTTTAACATTGCACAAAATCAATATATTCTTTTCCCTATGGAAACAAAGTATAAAAATGTTCAGAAAAAGGCAAATGTGGTTACATGATCATGATTCCCATGAAATACTCGAAAAAAATGTATTTGATAAACTAACTGAAATTTAAATGTAAAAATAGAAACGATAAAACTTGAATAAAATGTATTTGATCAGCAAAATCGATATATTTTTTTAAAAAAGTTATGAAGGTTTAAAAACAGGTGCTCTGGGCTGCCATAACTCACTCACACTCAAAATTTAGGACATTTTTCACATGAAATTTGGTCAAAAATTTGACCCCTTCAGAAACACTTTTAAAGTTACTTTTTATACTAATATTAACATAAAGATACCATATCATTTCTTTTGCTTTGCAGAATATCATCTTAATGATCGATGACTCTTTGTAAAGATAAACTACTTTTACTTACTTTGACAACTGCTTCCAAAAGTATTTTGCTTTCCATTCTATTCCCATTTGCTACTCTGTAGTCTAAGTCGCCCTTGCTGGACTCTTTTAAAGTCAACATAGTCCCACACGACGAGGACGAGGACTCCTCTCAGCTGTTTCGATTAATTAGCATCCGTAATTGATGTGCAGAAAAGTTTTGGCAACGAGTTTGCATTTGGTTTTGTGGGCCGACGACTAGTGTGTTCGGTCCTTTTGGCATGGACGTGGCCTGGGTCTGTCCAGGTTTGTGCCTCTGTCCCGTATCCGCATTGAACGTGCCGACTGTCTGACGGGCGACGTGACTTTGCTGCGAATTACTTTTGCTTTGATTTAATGTAATTAAAAAAAATTCCTAATAAAATGCAAAACATGAAAAATAGAAGCGAACAATGTGACGTTGAGTGTCACACGGATTTGCCCCATCCTCACAGCGCCTCCCTTTTCAGACTCTTTAATCAGACTTTAATTCTCGCTTTTTAGATACTCACTGAAACTGCACGAAATGAGCCACGCCACGGTGGAGCGTCAATTCCGTTGCCCTCACAAGGATTGTTCCTATGCGGGCCTCACCCCAGAAGGCCTCAAAACCCATCTAATATCTCATTCCCAGGGCAGTCACAAATGTGGACACGAGAACTGCAGCTATGTGGGCAAAAGTCAGCTACACTTGAAGAGGTGAGTGGGAAAAGCCATAAATATTATTTACTGATATACACATAAGGATATTTCGATGCATTGACTTATTATGTCTCTCTAAAAATTTGGTTTCCTTCGACTTGAGATAATTTCTTTATCAGAAGAAAATTATTCTTAGCCTACAGCTAATAATATTTATTGATAATATATATATTTTATTAAATATATATCAAATTATACAAAAATTTTTGATCAAATTTAAGCTTTTCGCTTTATGTTAACTAACAAATCGATAAAAAGATCATTTTAAATCCAATTCGAATAATGTGGAAGAGTGATCTTAAATGCATATTTGCATTATCTGCCTGGTGAAAGCCCTAAATGCATTTCCAGCGAGATAAATTATTTCTTTGAGCTCAAATAAGTGAATCTACAATAAATATCAAGTTTTAGTTATTTGTTTCGAATCGATTTCATGAAAACTGGAAAAGTTATCGAATATCTGAAACAAAGTTGATATACGCTTGCTATAGGAGGACTCTTATAGGTTCCTAAATCCACGCTTTCTAACATACGGACAGACCGACAGGCGGACGTAGGGAAGGCTAGATGGACGGACGGACGGAAGGACAAGATCAGATCGACTCTGCTGTATATATTCTTTATCTTTATCATACTTTCATCTTATAGGTTCCAAGATTAACACTTTCTTACATACTGTCTGTCTGACGGACTGACGAACACATAGATAGATAGACGGGCGGACAGGGTCAGATCGACTCTGCTGTGTATATATTCTTTATGGAGTCGTCCACACTTTCTATTGCCTAACCTGATTTTGCTGACTTCCCTCGTTTTAATGGATTCAGGATATAAAACTGGCTTTCTAAATTGATTGTGTTTAAATAGTGCTTATATAATTCATTTTCCTGTTAGCAAACTTCACATACATTCAAAAGATTATTAACAAATCGACTGCAAACAATCAAGCTCAATTCCCAATAAAAGCGATAGTCGATAGGGCGAGGTCGGGACTCACAGCTGATGTCATGTTAGAGCGCTATTACTAATCTACAAAATGCTAATCAGGACTTGCCAATGAAGTCTTATACAATTGCAAGGCGCACAAAATAAACGAGCGACATTTTCTACACGAATTTGAATTTCTTTCAACAACAAAAAAACGAACAAGCAAATGGAAATGGTAATAAAAGAAGCAACAAGAGCAAAAATGTCATCCATAATTGCAGACTTTGAACTGCAATTGCATAAATTGATGAAAACAACAACAACAGCAGCAGCCAGCAGCAGCAGCAGCAACCATTGTAAGGAGCTGGCCAGTGCCAATCCCAGTCAACGAGAAGAAGAAGAAGAAGAGGAGAAGAGAGGAGGAGGCTGGGGAGGAGTCGCTCGAGTCGTACCACAAAATCGTGACTTATCGATCGCCTTTGATATGCGCATTGAATTCTTGTAATATTTCCAAGGCTCTCCAATGGCCATTTGGCAGCAGCTGCTGCACCACCTCCACCTCCAACTCCACCCCCAACCCCACTTCCAACTCGAACTCCACTTCCACTTCCAGCTCCAACTCCCTCTTCCAGTCCATCGACAGCGTCGATCTGCATCCAAACAGCGCAACGTTCGCAGAGTCTGAGCCAATTGCTGGCATTGCCACTGCCACTGCCACTGCCACTGTTGCTTGCCACTGTGCAGCTGTCCGCCCCACACACACACATACACACAGTAAAGACTTGGAGTTGTATAAATGGCTTTTCGACGCATCGCTGCGATCGCTTTGATGGGGACAAGTTTTTGCGTCTTTTGTTCTTGTGGCACAGAATTTGAATATTTAATATTGAATAGCTGCCTGCATTCGGGGATTGCAATTCTATACTTAACTATTTGCATTGTAAGGCTAGCGGATATTAACCGGCTTTGCGCGGCACAATTTATTTACTTTACTTGCATTTGCAAAATTAAAGTCTTTCATAGAAAATATATAAAAAATTACATAATATATAAGAAATGAATTCAATCAGCTTGAAATAACAAAAATTATGAGATATGTGAATTATCACAGACAATATTTTTTCTGATTGCGGCAAAATTCTTTTCCTTGGACAGCAAATGAGTCGTAACGATCTTAAAAAATTGAATACAGATATTAAAAAACTAATTAATGAAAAATTATGGAAGTTTTTTTAAGGTTTTTACAAATACTTGATTATGGCTTCATAGATATATATATATAGATGGATAAATGGCTTGCTGTATCGTTTTACACAACTGGTAGAAAAAACATTATCTTTAAGAAATATAGTAGTGTCTGGGTATAGTGAACACTCTATATAGTGAACATCCAAACTTTAACTTGGAGTACTTTAAATACTTTGAAAAATCAAAATGAATCCAAGTAGGAAAGTTCTTTCTATAAGCATACATTTATGTTTTCCTTCTATTGTAATTTATTTTACTGATCTCTAGAATTTCTATACAAAAAGTGTATTTTGAGCAAATAAATCGAGTTTTTAAGGAAAAATTGCAACCTTGATATAAAGAACAACCTCAATACTGGGAAAAGGCCTTGCGATAATTGGTTCATTATATCCAGACACGACTGTACATGTGAAAAAACTGTTGCTAGGCTAAAACTTGACTTAAATATGGTCCATATGCACACTATATAATCTTATTTAACTGAAAGTTGTATGCTCATATTTTAACAAAAGTCAAATTTCCTTAAGAAAACTGAGAGTATTAAAAGTTTATGCTGTGTAAAACACTTTTAGATACCGCATAATCTCCTAATCATAAAATATTTATAAAAATTGCAAAACTAAATTTCTTCTCTTCCAATTTTTGGCTGAGATCATTAAAAATTGTTTGTTTTGTGCTGTAAATTCGTTGGCATGCATAAATCCCACAAAAATCAACACACACACACACAGACAGACTCAGCTGTGATGTGCCTAACTGGCAGTCGAGATCTTCAATTAGCTATCAAAAAGAAGCGCGGTCTGTCCAGGAATTCAAAGGCCTGGCCCAAACGCATCCAGTTTCGGTCTCGTTTTGGACGTTCGACGCGTTGTCGGCATTGCCGGACGTGGCTCAAAGCGACGCCTGGGACAAGTTGTGTGAGTGGGCGGGGCTGCGAGAGGGGGGTAGATGGTAACTCCTACAACTTGCTGGCAAGCACGAAGCACTGCAACTGCAACTGCAACAGCGGCAACATTACTTGCCGCTAATTAAGCCTACCGAATGCGCATGAGCCGCGCTCGGGTCGAAGAAGTCTTTCGGGCCCCTCACCCCTCACCCCTCGCCCCTCGCCATCGCTTCGACTGTTTTGGCTGTGCCTGAGATTTCACACAGATTCCAATTCGGCGACCACGCAGAACATTGGCAATTAATTGTGAGTCCTCGGTTCGGACAGTAGCTGATAAGGGGAGTGGACAACACACCGGCGCAACAAATGAGCGTCAGCAGCAGGCCTCGATTCGCTCCTGGGCCCAAGGGGAGTAGACTTCACCTCGTAAGCTCGATCCGGCATCGGGTCGTAATTGAAGGCGCGTAACTGTGAGCACCCTTCGGTCGTGTATGGCAAAGCATCCAGTGGGGCATATGGGTTAAGCGAGCAGCAGGGAAATCCATTCGAACCCGCTAAAGAAGGTTTTCCAAAAAAGCTATTGATAAAGATTAAAGATGATGGAATGAGGAAGACACTACAGATAAAAAGTGTTTTTTGGAAAAATAAATATGCTATGCTTTGCTTTTCTTTATTGAATCTTAGCCTGAAGAAGTCTAACAATAAGTTTATCAAATCTTATGTTAATATTAATTAACTAACAGGTTATAGTCATAACTATATTTCTGTATATTCAATATTCTCTAAAATTTCTAATTTCAAACGTAATTTAGTTAAATTAGCAGAGCGCACAGCTCTTACATAGAGACCCAGTCCGCGTGAGCGATTATTTCCGAATGCGCTTTGCCGCTGTTTACAAAACTGATCTCCATCTGTGTGGATGGTGGTAGCTACTGCTACCGCTACCGCTACCGGCACCGGTACAGATCGGAGGCATCCTTCTGCTATTCCAAAAAAAAAAAATAAGAGAGAAAAAAGTCATTGCCAACGAGTTGCCAACTTACTCGTATTTTGTATTTTGATTTCGAGCGTGCGATTCGAATGCGAAATTAGCAATTAGTTCCTGGCTGCGTTGCTGGGGGACAGCCGCCACTGGAATTTAACGTCTAATCAAGCTGGAGATTTTAAATATGGCCTCGCAGTGCGAATACTTAACAGTTTTCTCACTCTCCTCTCCTCTTTCGCAGGCACCTCAAGTCGCATGCAGCCGAACCAGAGCTGGGCGCGAGTGGCAAATGGTTCGCGTGCGATCAGTGCGAGTTCAGAGCACGGTTCAAGGGTCATCTGAGCCGCCACAAGCGCCGACATACCGGAGAGAAGCCCCACAAATGCCCCCACTGCGACTTCCAGTGCAGCAGCTTGGACAATTTACGCAAACACATCACGAAGACGGGCAAACATCCGGGCAAGTTCATCTACGAGTGTTCCACCTGCTCCACATTTAAGAGCAACAGCTTCAAGGATTATCAATTACATTTGACCACCCACCAGAAGGAAATATCATAAGACACTTAAATATTAATATTAAGTGCAAATCAATGTAAAAACAAAAAAAAATATTATTAAAAAATTTAACTTAATTATAAATTTATTTTCACCTTATATTAAATCAGCCAAACAGCTTATTATTTATTATTAGTAACGTCAATTAAATATAATAAAAAATAAAAACGCTATAAAACGTCCAAATGCTTAAGGATCTTGGAAGGACATAACTTTTTGAATCAGTAGGAAGCAGAACCATTAAAAAGCATTCAAGGACTTTCAGGGTTCTCCCAAAAATTCGACGTAATATTTTTGCTAGCGAAAAAGTCCAAAAATAGCCAAAAATATAAAAAAAATTAGCCATTTAAAGGACTATCGGTATGTGCTTTGCACCAAGTCATGTCATTATAATCTTGCTTAACAATTTATAGCAAGCAGAAAAGTCCTTTCAAACAGCCGAAATAATATGACGATTTTTGGCAGAGAATATAACTTCTAACTCGGTTGCCTTCTTGCGTTTCCTTTTAGCTAATGTGTCAATCGGGGTCTTAAGCACTATCAATTGGCCAAAGAACACCATGTCTTTGTGGCTTTACAGATATTAGGGATTTTGTGTATTTAAGGCAATTCCCTTGGCCGCTGCAAACAGCCTGTAACTAGAAAATGACAAGACCAAGATGTTTCCATAATATTTTGATGGGGATCGATAAGGCTGGTATCGCGATCTAAACGCACTATATCCTATCGTCCTGTGGCTAAGCATATAGCCAAGCCTTTAGCTTTTATATGTTGCGAGACAGCCAACAAACCCGGACGGACAGCTGATCGACTCAGCATGTCGTCTTAATCAATAATACATAAACTGCCACGCCTCCTTCTGCCTGTTACATATATTTAACAAAAATAAATAAAAAGTTTATCTATGCATCGGCCGGGAATCGAACCCGGGCCGCCCGCGTGGCAGGCGAGCATTCTACCACTGAACCACCGATGCTTCTGTGATGTTAATTTCAAAACTTTCAGTCTTAAGCTTCCAGCAAACGAAAGCAAATGAAGCTTAAGTCGGTTCTAAAATGGAAGTTTTGGGTTTTCCCAAATCTACTTGATTAAATATTTGATGACCGAATATGGAAATTAAAAGATAATAATATATATATGTATGTACCTGTTTATAAATATAACCAGAAATTATATACAATTGTATTATAAACTGCAGGAAGTATACATTAGCGTTTCTTGTATATTAAAAATTGGTTAGCTATAGTTTAGAGTATTAGATAAAGTCAGAAACTATCAACATAACAATTTTTGTAAATTAGCTGGCCTACAGCAAAGACAACATAGCAAACATACAGAGACTAGACTGAAAGGTGAACCAAATGCCTGGGTTACCTAGGCACTCTTGATTATGCTTAAATTACAGTATTTTAAAAACAAACGAAATATGGATAGAAATATTTTTCTTTCTTTTATTAGAAATAATTTTCTACTTTTACAGTATTTAGTAGATCCAATGCATTGCAAAAATACTAAAAAAATAATTTTGCATCGGCCGGGAATCGAACCCGGGCCGCCCGCGTGGCAGGCGAGCATTCTACCACTGAACCACCGATGCTTATGTGAGGGGAGCTTCAATCATCAACTGTCATATCATTGTTTATTTAATAACAACTTTATTTATACATTTTAAACTTTAAGTCAAAACTAAAAGCTTATTTTAATCAAGCATGCATAACCCCTTTGAACAGGCAAAGATTTTGTATTTGTATATGAAGGAAAGTTAAGGACACTTAATGCATAGGCAGCTTTTAGTTCCCGTTTTTCTGATTCCATTGGATCTGTGTATAATACGAGGCAAAACAAAACATATCAACAAAATATATATTGTCAAAAACAAGTGTCTGTATTCAACAGCTGAAACAACATTTGGGAATTTCCCGCAGACGTGTATACCAGATAACACAGCTATTCAACGGTACTTAACCTTATTCGTAGATAGCTTTTGGTTCTGAATAATACAAATTAATTAATATTATTAGAATTACACAACAGACTAGCTAGACTTAAAACAATAATTTAAAAAAAAAAATTAGATGTGCATCGGCCGGGAATCGAACCCGGGCCGCCCGCGTGGCAGGCGAGCATTCTACCACTGAACCACCGATGCTTGTGATGCTGCTCGATCGGATTAACCTAGCTTAAGTCTTGAAATAATTTTAAATAAACACAGTTTAATTTAACAGCAAAAATAAAACGTATGTTTAACGTTGCCTAAACTAATTCCTAGATAGATTTATGTATTGAAGCTGATTTAAATATTTGCGTATAAAAAGAAATACTTTTGACCTTTACTTAAACAAATTTTAAAAAATATTGAGATGTGCATCGGCCGGGAATCGAACCCGGGCCGCCCGCGTGGCAGGCGAGCATTCTACCACTGAACCACCGATGCTTCTTGGTCTAGCGGATCGGATTAAGCTAGATTTAAGCTGCGTCTTCAAGCAAATTTAAGTATATCCAACTTGCAATTCTGCAGCAAAAATAAAACTTGTGTTTATATACAGAGATCGCTAAACTAATTTAAAAATAATCATTTAATTCGATCCTCAATTATAGCATAGCTTTAATTTTTATTGAATAAAAGTCAAAGTAATGATCATAATGAAGTTTCGTTTATTTCGCCATTTACAAGGTGTGAATCCATGTCGAGTGTGTGCCTTAGCTTTAACATGACTAAATGACTAAATTTGTTGTTGTAATTGTTGATGATGCTGCTGCTGCTGCTGCTATCGAACAGTGTATCCGTCTATATATTTTAATTCAATATTTAAGTGTTAACAGAGTGCGTCGGCACGCAGCCACACACAAATTATAGCTAAATGGTGAACATCAATTTGCAGCGCTTTAGAATTGAACTCGAATGGAAAGCATTTAGGCCTGGCCCAGTGGCCACCCAACGAAGCGTGGTTGTTGCTGGTGTCCATGTGATCATGGAGCGCATTATAAGGCGTCGGAAATGGAGGTGCCAAACCCGAAGGTCTGCTTTATGCTGTGCCAATAGTATCGATACCAGTTTGTCCTCATCGCATCGTACTCGGTGACGGGAATTCCAGTTTGCTTAAGCGTCATCATCGTGCTCGAGGACTGCAAAAATGAATAATAATAAAAATACAGTTGATAAAAGTAATTATTTATTTCAAATATAGAATTTTGGGTAGTAGTCGTATGCGACGACTGAATTATACTCGCTCACTATGGAAAACAACTCAACTAAATTGATTATTTGAGGAGCTCAACAGTGATCCAGCTGCAAAACTTGGTGATTTGCCACGCCCCCACTTGGCGTGTATAAATAATTTTAGGTCAGTCTGGAGAGAAGGTCCACAGTAAGCTATTTAGCAAATATTGGGCATCCTGTTAAATTGTAGGAGAAGTTGTTTGCGATTTACCACAACCCCATTGGGCGTAACTATATAAACTTTCAATTTCATCTAAAGGATATTACAGAAATATCCAAAAATATCATAACAGACGAGAGTACACACGACTACGTACTCCAAATTTCTACCCAGACAGCTAGACAGATAATGCTAAGAACCCGATATACTCTTTTAACTTCGTGAGCGAGTATAAAATACATAAGTCTAATACTTAATCGGCTGTGTGTGTATTTATAAAACCTAAGGAATAGTCATACAGATCTGTGTGAGTTTCACCTCTACCAGTGTCAAGTCACCTTTCGAGAGATAAAGACTGTATTTACACTTTGATAGTACCAAATTTAGCTACTTCAAATGACCAACTAGGAGATACTGCTCTTTAAATTATTATATGATAGATCTAAATATAAAAAGAGATATTTCTTCAATTTGAAGGACTTTGCTGTTCATTTCCAAAAAGTTCTTATATTGCACAAATTTAGTATACTAGTCTTTGGGACATTTGCACTTAAGAATCTAAATATATATAGTGATTTTGATTGATAGTAAAGAAATGGAATGAGATATCGAAAAAATATTATAAATTTGCACTGGTTACGTTATACATGAATAAGTTTTTGAAATATGAAGTCCTTAACTTTTGTAATCGCCGAGATCAACGGGTTCACTCAAACGGACGAACATGTGTAGATCGACAACCTGCTCAAGAATATATACATATATACCTTATGGAGTTGAATAAAAATGCTTCATGTTACATCTAGTGTCACAAAACCAATATACATATTTTTACACATTTCTAATGAGTTCATTTGATGGAATCGATGATTTGTCTAATTATTTCAGATTTCGAAAAACTTTGCAATGATCAACATTAAGTGTCTCGCAGTGAAATTCTATTTTATTGGAATTTTAATTCCGATTCTCGCAACGGGAGCGAGCACTGGGGTGAATTATAGACTAAAACTATTCTGAAAATACATAGACTGACATTTTCCTTCCCTAACAGGTCTGTGAGAGCTTGAGACAACTCGAAAATGAATGCGGTGCCTACTGCTTCAGGGTCGTTAAGCCCGTATTGGATCACACGAAAGTATTGCAGAAGCAGGTCGAAGGATGTAATGTAAACCAGAAATCCGAATTATTAAACAAACTCGAACACATCGAAAGGCTCGAACGTCGACTGCTTGCAAAAATCGAGGCATTAGAACAAAAGGTCGAAGATAAGTTGAATATTCAAAGCCCTAGCAAACAAACTGATATGGGACCCTTCATCAGAATCGGCTCCAAATATTATTACATAGAAAACGAACTCCCGCTCAACTGGTTTGCAGCCGCTAACAGATGCCGAGTCTTCGGTGGACATCTGGCAAATCCGCAAAATGAAGAGGAGTACGATGCGCTGAAGGCAAAGTTGATGAATGGGTATTATTGGCTGGACATCAATAGCTTAATTGTAGTCGATGAATTTAGATCGTCAACTACGGGCGCGAAGGCGAAGTTTCTCAAATGGCATCGAGGCGAACCAAACAACTTCCAGGAGAAGGAGAATTGTGTCATAATGCCAGGCTGGGCTGGTTACGATATGAACGATGATGATTGCAAGAAAACATTTAACTTTATCTGCGAGAAGGATCCAACTCTCTAATTCGCCCTTCAAAAATAATAATAAAAAAATAATTTCTAAGCATTTTCTTTTTTCTTTCAATCATATAACTGAAAAGGCTTTGTTATGTAAAACCAATTTGGAATAATTTAAATGTATATATTATTATTGTTATTATATTAATAACAGGGTTATTCAACCAGGTCAGCTGGACTTCTATCTATCTGCGTCGATTGAACTTTTGAGATAAGATAAGCTCGATATCGGTTAGACTATACGATTTTCTGTTCAGATTATATAGCATTGCATAGATCACTATTGAGATCTAAAGATTGATACATCGACTTAAACCTGTATATCTATATTTCTCCACTTGGATTTATTCAAAGCTTTTTTTGGAATTCAAAAAATTATTAAGTTTATTGCGATATTTTCACATAGCAGTTGTTGCAGTTGATATATATTCTAAAAAAGAAATGTTGAAATACTAAATATCAGAGAAGAAAAAATTTCATTTAAGAGAATTTCTTGAATTTACTCTTTCTAATTGTCGCATATATAATAAATAAAAATTTGCCTGAAGTGTTCAGTTATTGAAAGCATTCGCAGTGGTAAACATTGAACGCGTCGGAATGGAAATCTCGATTATTCTAATTTTAAGTTCACTTCTCGCTGCACAAGCGATTAGTGAGGTAAGGTCTTTATCAGCTCTATGAATATATATAAAGTAATCAAATTATGCCGTCTAGAACTGCGACAGACAGCATGAATCTATTTGTGGGGGATATTGTTTCAAGATCGTTAAGCCCGTGTTGGAGCACACAAAGGCTTTACAGCAGCAGGTCGACATAACCGAGAGTAAAAAGAAATCGGAATCTCTGACTAAACTTGAGAACATTGAACGATTGTTAAATGAAAAGTTTGATGTACTCGAAAAGCAAATGGCACAACAGTTGGAATATCAAAAACAAACAATTGAGGCAAAACATGAAGTTGATACGAAACCATTTGAGAGAATTGGATCAAAATATTATTACATTGTGGACGACAAACAGGTCAACTGGTATAAGGCGGCGCACGACTGTCATGCAATAGGCGGACATCTCATCAGTCTGCAGAGTGCGGCAGAGTTTGAAGCCGTGACAAGGCATTTGCAAAATAAAGCTTATTGGATCGACATCAATAATCTAGGCACGGAAGATACATTCTATTCGTTAGCTACGGGCAACAGAACGCAGTTCTTCAAATGGTATTCGGGCGAACCCAATAATGTCAACAACGAAGAGAATTGTGTGGAAATGCGCAAATTAAATGAAGTCTTTGCTATGAATGATAATAATTGTTACCAAGACCATAATTACATATGTGAGCGAAGGGCGCAGTATATTTTTATACCCTGAACCCATTGAAAATGGGAAATGGGTATAATGGTTTTGCAAAAAGTATGTAACAGGCAGAAGGAGGCGTTTTGTTGAAAACCGTATTTAGAGAGTAGAGTATAGATAAAAGATGTAAGCTAGGTTGTTTAAAACATCAGCTCGGACTTGGTTCAGGGGATCTCGTAGTCGGGCAGACCCGACTAGAGCTTTCTTATTTGTTGTTATATAACACCATATACATATACCATAAATGTTGGGCTAAACATTGATTCCTTAAAAGTTCCAGCTACCTTTCAACAAGGCCAAAAATGGGAATATCCAGAAATATAAATATAAAATAAAACAATATAATAAATTATATATCTAATTGAATTGTAAAATCTACAGGGAATTCCAACCTTTACACAAAATATATATCCTTACTGTCTATCAGTCTAGCTATATCACTATATCAAGGTTGAAATTTTTGCTTAAACTTGAGATGGGCGTCGGGATCGGGATTTTCGGGACCCGAAATTGTCCCGAAACAATTTTCAGACTTGTTGGATTCTAAAAAATTCCAGGACGGTCGAATAAGTGCTTCATTCCTACATCAAGGTGGCATAGTAAGATATTCTAGAGATGTGCCTATGAGCAGAGGTGGGCGTCGGGATCTAAATTTTCGGTTCCCGCTGGTCCCGAACGGGTATCTCCGATATGCCGCCACCTCAGAGCATATCTCTAGAATTTTTTACCATGACCTCATGACCAAGCACGTATCCGATCGGACTATTTTAAAATATTTCCCAACCCGTCAGATACCGAAAATCGTTTCGGGACAATTTCGGATCCCGAAAATCCCGATCCCGACGACCATCTCTAGTCTAGATCCAAGTAATATATAATATATCATATGGTCTGAGCGCAGTATATAGAAATCTCAGAGTTTAACTACTTTCAATTAGAGGCATTCACTTACAGTTTCCTCCAGTTCGATGATCACATTCGAATAGTGTCCGGATGACCAGTTTTTCAGACGCCAGCTCTGTTGGATCTTCTTCTCGGGTATGAGCTCCTCGAACTTGCCCAACACATTGCCGCCATAAAGCACAAATCTGTGAAAAGAAAGGTTAGTTAAAAGGCCAATAAAAAACTATTATCAGAATGGATGCTCACTCGCCGCCGCGTACGGCGTCCACTTTGGCGGGCGCACGCGTAAATGCAGTGACCATTTCGGCCTTTGTTAGCGCATTGTACAGATCATTGGCATTGCAATGGAACTCCTCGGTCATGGATAGAGTGCGCACGTCCAGCTTGCAGCCCACGCTGCGGGTAGCGTTATTGTTGGAGGCGGATTTGGTCGTGGCGGCTGTGGCCTGCGACGCAGCCTTTTGGGCCGCATTCTTGGCGTTGTTGGCATCCTTGGCCTCGGTTGCTGAGTCGCTGCTATTGGCGTCCTTCTTTGGTAGTATCAAGTTCTTGGAGTATTCCTCCTTCAGCTCCTTGATGTAGACGCCCAGCTGGTTGCGAATGCGGTCCCGACCCACATTGTACATGAATTGTTTGAGTGTCTCCGACTCGTCGTTCGACTCGTCAATGGTAACAGTTATCTCCACATCCTCCAGATCGTTCTCCTCGGACAGATTGGGTATGGTCAGCTTGCCTTTGTGGCTTAGTTTGCTGTTCTTTAGCAAGCGGCCGGACCACTTCAGCACCAGCTCCCAATCGTAGAAGAATATCAGTTTGCCCTTGCGATTGTTCACAGTTGCTTCACCGTTGCATTTGTCCACACCATCCACCACGCACTCGATGTCGCTTTGATCTGCGCCCCGTGCAATCCACAGCAAAAAATAAATTAAGGTTAGAATTTTCGCAACATTCTGAATAACAACAATATTATTGACGCGCACCTATTTTAAAGTCATCGAACAACTGTGTCAACCGCTCTTTGGACCAGGGCGTCGCATTCTTTTCCGTCCAATGCCAATTGTTCACATTGGTGGCATCGGGTCGCTCCTCAACAATCCAGCGTGGATCTCCCTCTCCCCATTTGGCCATCTCGTTGTAGTTGTCGCTGTCGTTCTGTATTAAAATATGGTTGATAGTCGCATTCACTGGTCCAGAGTGTCGGCTGTGCTTGTGACGCGCTTTATTCTGTTACTTGGCGGTGCTCTGTTGATTATGCTAAGAAAATATTTGGAATTTTCTAGAAATCCGAAGGCGCTGCAGTGCCTTTGCAGTCAGTCTCGGTTAGTGAGGAGCGTTATTTCGATGCGCCCCAGTCACGAGACCATAGGTTACGAGTCACAGTTACAGCGCAAAGCTTTTATTTATGCTGAGTCAATGCGACGCAGTGGAGCAACTCTGTTAACTATACTCTCTGTTACATTGTAAGGCAATAATATTATATGTATGTAACGGACATAAGGTGACAAGAAAATACAACAATGTCACTAATTTTTTAAAAAGTTTCAACGAGAAAATATTAGGTATGATAATTGTTTTATGTATGTGCTGTCAACTGAATGCATTTTTAACAGTGTGGCATCACCTCTGGTCTGCCGATTGCTGCGATATGTCGATTGGGCCATCTCCATACATCGTTATTCGGTTCATCCCTAGTGGGAAAGAAAAAGGCGAAAGAATTTTTTGTGTTGATTTGTTTATGATAAATTTAATTGTGTTTAATAAATGAAAACGCTAGCAAATACCCAAAAGTTACAAAATATGTTAAATTAGTGCAACGTGTGTGCGTGTGTGATAACCGTGCTCGCCACAATGATAAGCGCAATGGACAATTTCGACAACAGATCGTACGGTGCGATATCCAAGGGGCGCAGTGAATTCTCAATGCCAGGTAAACACGACGCAATGGCCAATGAGTAAACAATAAAACAAAGAAGCTCGGCCAGACGGCCGACGGCAATAAAGATTAGTTTAAGCTGCAATTGAAGTGAAATTGTGTGAATGCCAAATGCAAATTGCAAGCGGGTTGGGGAAAAGGCCAAGCGAAAAGTGTTGAAGCAACAAGCGACGCTGATTGTAGGCGTGTGCGTGTCGAGTATGTGTGTGTGTCAGTTCATGTGTGTCTCTATTAAACTGGCCTTCAATTGAATTAATCCCGTAATACGGCATTAAACTAATAAACCAATTAATATAACTAGACAACCCGTTGTGGAAAACAACAACATCAATAGGAACAACAATACCATGCGCACAATTGTTGTATTTGTATTGATTTGGCAGCATCTTCTGTCTCGCTCGTGCGCATATGTATGTTGCCAGTGCAGCTTGTATATGCATGGAAATGTATGTGTTTACGAGTGTGTATATGTGCTTGTGGGTGTGTATTGTTTACGTGCGCTTGTTTCGTTTGTGTGCGTGTGTGTGTGTGTGAGTGGAATGTCGCTGTTCCAATTAACCAAATCAACGGCAGCAGCAACAACAACAACAGGAAAAGCAAACGAATGCTTAAGAATTATGTTTTATTCTTGCAGAATTGACACCGGAGCAGCAGAAGCTGCTGATTGAGCTGCGAAGAAAAAAACAGGAGCTTTTGCTTGAAATTCAGGTAAGTTGCAAAAGCAAAACAAATTTAATTTGTTATATTCTTCAACATCATTATTCTCTCTATCTCTCTCTCTCTCACCTTTGGCCACTGCAAATGTCAAAGCACCCAACGAGGGCAGCGCCGCACCTGCTCTTCCTCTTTGAGTCGCGTTTTCGTTCTCGTTTCCATTTTCTTCCATCTGTTCGTTATGGCTAATTAGTTTGTTCACATTTTGCCACGTCTAATTTGCTAGTTGGAGCTTATTTTGTTGTTAAATTTATTTGATAGTTTTTAATGACTTCGTCGCTTCTCTTTCTCTCATTCTGCCGTCCAATATTCTCATTGGCATTCTATGGCAACACCAACAACAACAACAGTTCAAGCATCAATAAAAAGTACCGTTGACTTGAAGTGTGCCCAGCTTTTGAACTTTTCGTTGACATTAGTCTATTGTAGTTGCTTTTGTTGTTTTGGATAAAACAACGTGGGAGCAACTGTATTTGGCGGCATCAAAAAGCAACTGTAAACAAAGCTGACAACAGGAGCGCATTCGCGGGTTGCTTGAGTGCGACACATAAAATAGAAACTATTTAAATATTGCATTACAATATTCCATATATAATATATATAATTATTATGCTACCATTATGGTATATAAGCCGTTTTTGTTTTCTCACTTTTCATCTTTTAGAAGATTAACTATCATTATTGTATGACAAAATCTTCTTAAAGATATTTCGGTCTGTTAATCAAGCTGATTGATGTTGTTTCCACTATTCTCTCACATTTTTGTATACAAACATCAACATTCTTGGCTAAGCTATAGGCCCATTTGTGCATTTACCTGCGTACCGCTCCTGGTCGGCCGCATGCAAAAATTTGCAAAAGACGCGGACCTCATCACTCACGGCTCGCTCACACCGTCGCTTAGTCATCGATGACGTTTCGCGCGGCAGACACCACAAACAAAAGACAGACCTACGGACAGACGAACAGACAGACAACGGACGGACACGACATCGACTGTCGATATATGAGACGCAGTGCGTTAAATTCAAAGTCGATAATATTCTAAAAGTCGTTTTATTTAATTTTTTGCTTAATTAGTTAAGATCGTGCGTGTGAAATTTAAATAGAAATCTCTTCGAAGGGAAAACGTGAGCAACAAAGTTTGATGTATTTGTGTTATTGTTGTTGTTGTCGCTGCTGCAATTGTTGTCGTGCTATGTACAAGTTTTTATACCGCAAAATCGTAAACAAAACCAAATCCAAGGTGAGTCTTCCCCAACTGAGTCACAGAATATCGTTTAGTTTCTTATCAAAAAATAAATGAATGAATGAATCAAAACATTTGTGCCGCTGCCATGTGATAAATAACAACCATTCGCAATTGTTGAGCAGGTTAGGAAATACGTGCATATGTATGTATGTGTTTATCTTATCTTATCTATTCGATGAAAATAAGTTTATTCTTTAAGTGGAAGCAAATTATATTGTTCAAGTAAAAATTGTGTAATTTATAAAATTGTTCAACAAAATTACAACTTTTCTGGAAAGTTCTTTACTTTCTGAAGTTTCATAAAAAAAAACATTTTTTAATATTTAAGAAACTATACATTTTAAATATAAAAAATTTATTTGAAATTAGTGTTAAAGTTCAGTGATATATTATAAAACACACAGAAATATCAAATTCCTTTTGAAATTCTTTTCATACCAAAGTGGAAAATTTAAAAAAAAAATATTTAAAATATTCTATTGACCCGCAGGTAGCTAGGCATTTATGCCGCTAAGCCGAATCGTATGCCAGATCGTTAGATTTGTTATTCGCGCAGTTTTCCAGCCAACTGCTTGAAAATTTCCATTATAAAGATTTATATTACGCATAATTTTGGGTTCAATTTCTTGGGTATTCATAACACCTACCTGAGACACCTCGCGCCGCTGACCCTTTACGCTGATCCTGTTTCTCCGGCTTCTGTCGCCGATCCTCCTGTTTACCTGTGCTTCCATTTACCACAATGCATAAATAATCGTGTGCCTCTTTTCTTTTCATATCTTTTTTTTGACTGCCAGCGAAGGGTATTTTTTTTTTTTAATTTTTCGGCAATTAGTCGAGTTCAGATTTCGGGTTAAGTTAGGTTAAGTTTCTTGGCTTGTGGTCTGCAGAACCCTTTTTTTTATGAATTTTTGTCTCGTGCTTTGGATATTTATGTTTACTTTTGATACCCTCGCATAGCAATATTGTTAATAAAGAAGCAGAAGCTAAAAATAAAGGGAAAAAAGTATTTTAAATGTGGAACATTGATAATTGCTTTAAGTTTATGCTCAATTAAGGCACATATATTATATTTTAATAAGCAATTCATTAGAAAGATATAACTATATATCTCTCAACTCAACTTTCCTATTTTGCGAAGTTGAATATTTAATATAATCAACAACTAAACAATTCCAGTTAGTAAGCTTCCCATAAAAGAGTCTATATGGGCATCTCTGTTGGGTACAAGCATTTTTGTTGACCCTAAAAGTATGCTCTAAATTTATATGGTTCCATAAAAATAAAATTCAATGGACTTGCATGTTAAAAAAATAAAATTGAGATTTAAGAAAAAGAAGATAAGACAATAATATGATTACATAATATGATATATACATATTATATATATATGGACATAGGCAAGTCTTTTTGTACAGATCTCTATTCTGTAATTCAACTTTCTTAATTCAAAACAGTGTGAAGAATAATATTAAAACACTAATTTTTTATAAAAATATTTCATATATGAATAACAGTTGCTTCTACTTCTTCTTCTTATTTGTGCGGATGATCTAATTGCAACTTCCGTTGCCATACATATAATTAAGCACCAAGAAATTCCTGAAAATAATTCAATATTTGCAATTCAATTTGCGCAGATGCTTCACATGAATCATTCTCAAGTGCCGCCTATCACAATCGCAAGCGAGTAGTCGGTCAAGTATATATGTTATGTATGTATGTATATGTAGGCACCCTAGAAGCGCCTTACTTATCTGAGAACAAATCGGGTGTAAGCGACTGTAAGTGAATAATATCATAATTTGTGAAGTTGTCTGTAGAGTTTCCATTTGATAAGATGAAAAGTAGAGTAGTCAATTTTTAGTGTTGATCGATTTTATTAGTCTGCTAAGGAATATGAGAAAATCAGTAATTTTTATAAAAAAAAAAAGTTAATTTTTTTTGCTTAGACCGAAAACTGGTCTTGGCTCAAAACTAATATCCCGTATTTTCAGTTAGATACCAGAGTATCAATATATGAATTAGTTGCGCCTGCATATGTCGGTATGTGTAGTGGTTGCGATCAAACGTATTTCCAATGCATCTCCCTTTTTCTCCTTCACTCTCTCTCTCCCTCTCTCTATTTATTAAGCTGATAAGATAAGGTGGCTTAGATTTTTGCGCGCTCTCTATCGTTCTGCCTTTCGCTCTTTCTCAGTTTCACAGCTGCTCAACTTCTGTCCGTTTGTTCAAGCCTTATCAAAAGAGACCCGAGCGTATCACGTTGCCGGACGATGATGAACTGTCACTGCGCTGCTTGCAGAATGCTGATAAAAACGTTTTGGCAACTTAAGTTGAGCACAATTTTAATGCCCGTCTGACAATGTACCGTTGCGAAGTGGCTCGTCGTTTCATTGCGCTTTCGCCATTTTGTTGTTACCACTTTCCATTATTCTTTGTATTGTTTGCACTTTAGTCATCGCTAGATCCGCAATATATCGCGCGGTCTCTCTCCCTCTCTTTATTTGCGTGCTCTTAAGATTCATTATGCAAAATTGCAAAGTTTTGTTTGTTCTACTTCATTAAGTTGATGTTGTTATACTTTACTGCTTTACTGCATTTGCCAAGCTTTTAAATTATGATTTATGTGAACAGCCCAAACAACAACAACAGCAACAAAGAGGCTGAGTGCTAAAACTTATTGAAAGCGCACTTCAAGTGCAAATTTGTACTTTGATTTATGGCGTCTGCTTTGAGGTTATAACCGACGACAAAGGCAACGGCCAGTGGCAACAATGACCGTTTGCATTTACATCCCCATGTCCGTCTCCATATTCCACTAGCTCCTGGCAGCTTGTTGTTCTTTCGGCCAACACACAATGGCCAACTAATCGAAGTGGCCAAGTAACGCAAATGTGACCAGCATTTGCAGTTTATGGCGTCTGCATGCAAATGGCTTCACTTATGCACGTATTTCAATTCCAAGTGTTCCAGGCTTTAGTACTCCTCACACATACCTCGACGGGTTATCCTGTGATTTTTCTACAATTGTTGGGCAACAAAACTTTTTTAATTGAAGTTTTAAAGACAAATATATTTTATTTTTTTAACAAATTTATTCAATTTTTTATGTTTTTTAGTTTTAAATATTTATTTTTAAAAATTTTTTGTGTTCGAAAAGTTATGCCACAACCACTCTTAAGTGTTTCTTCCATTCTCTTAACTATCAAAGACACTTGTTGTGAACGGCAAAGTCAGCTGTAGCTAAAGAGCAAAGCAAGCGCTTTGCCAGCAAAGAGCGTAAAATACGCTCTTAACTCAACTCTAACAGCACGTTAGCAGAGCATGTTGAGCATAAAAGTGCATAAGCAGTTCCACTTGAGTACAACAGCAAGTAAACAGCTTGTTTACATGAAATGAGCCATTGCATTAACAGCTGCTGTTAGATCACTTCCACTCTAAACCACGATTGAGTGATAGTAGGTTACGCAAAGCGGTCTGTTAAGTTGACAGTGTGACGTCACATGTTCAGAAACTTGCGCGCGAAATTTAAATTTTGTATGAAAATTAAGCAACTTTGACACTGTTATTGCTCTTAAAGCAATAACACAAAAGAAAAACTGGATGTTGTATTAATTTATAGCAGCTTATAGATGCTTAGAGCTAATAAAATTATTGATTGATCATTTCATTTATTTTAAACTGTTTTATATCCAGTTATATATCGTGCAATCCTTGTAATGCTTTTATTTTTGTTCTGCATGACTTTTACTGGCTTTAATTGACAAAACTTAATATTTTTGGTAACATTATATGTTTACCATCTATTCACACCAGATTATCTACAATTTTTTTCAAATTATCTGTTATATCTGACGACTACAAGCTATAATTATAATTAATTATGTTCGTAATTTTTGCTAAGATTTCTTGAACTTCCTGAGGCTGAAACTTTTTGACTTTTAGCAATATGCCAACAATTATACTCTGACTTCGGTTTTTAAGCTGATTCATATGTTTTTAGTAATTTTTGAGACTGCTTTTAGCACTGCAGCAGGGTTAGGCACCAGGTTTTTTGATGTGACTCTTAGGGAAATTATAGTTAAGTGTTGGGATATATTAGCTTGAATTAAGATTACGCGTACCGAGATCGCATTGAACTTTGTTTATAAAGCATTCATTCACATACAATATCCATTTTGGGCATATGATCGCTGCTGCCGACATGCCACAGAGTTCAAACAATTATTTATTTAGTTGTGAGCTTAAATTAAGTTTGAATAATGGATTGACCATTCGCACCACACTTACTATTAGATTAAAACACAATATACCTAATTTTCAATATTTACAAGCATTTGCGAGAGATCTTATCAAGTGCGCGCCAAACTGCATATAGTTTAACAGAGCACAAACTGAACTTGCGACGTCACAAGAGGTCTGTTAGTTAACATTAAAAGTAACGGAACTTGTCTTTGCGTAACCTAGTGTCTTTTAACAGTGACTCTAAACACTTGTTGTTGTAGCCCGACGCTCATTAACAGTCGAGAATCCAAACAAAATGTCAGCGTAACGGACGAATTTCGTCGGCGTCGTGCGGCAGAAAAGAAACTATAATAAAATTTCGACTTATTTGTGTGCGCCTTCGAAGATTTTCGCATATTGTCGGGGAGTATGTGCCAAAAATAAATAAAAATAAAACAAAAGATTTAATGAGCCCGGCGCGCGGTTCTATTTATTTATAGTTTTTTATAAAGCAACAACAAAAAGTGGCACCAAAAATTTCAAAGAAATTAGTGCAAAAAACAAAAAAGTAGGAAGAAAGAAAAGTGAAACTAAATTGTATAAATATTTTGAAATAAACCTGTTTATTTATGTGAATTTGCCTCGAGATTTTGGCTGCTTACTAAAAAATTCACCCCAGGAAAGTTAACTGATAAGACGTCTCTTATCAAACAGAGAAATATATAAAAATACGTGCAGATTATATGAAAAAGTTGAAAAGCTGAAAAGAAATGTTTTTCTGAAAGTGAGCCAAGTTATTGTCAAATAAATAACTGTTGAAAAAGTGCCTGTTATACCCGATTCTAAACATGTAATTATGCCAAAAAAAAATATATTATTTTTACTTGCCAGCAATTTACAAGTACAAAAACGCGTCACTTTAACTGAGATAATAAATTGATATACTGTATGAAAACTACTAGAGACAAGGTCGAAATTCTCCCCTCTAGTAGCCTAGGCAGTTGCATATATGTATATATATATATGTATACACTCGTATTTACCTTTGTGCTTAATCATAGACCCGATAAACAAATTCGCGTCGCTTGTGACGTCAGTTTAACATTTCCGCTTTATTTAGCCTTTTTTTGTAGTTGTTGGCTTTATCAATTATTGTCAGTTAGAATATGGATGGCAGCCGTATTTTTGCTATTTTCTTACGTTATTTGCTTAAGTTTGCCATATGAGTAATAAACTTTTATGGACACGGGCAAGGAATTTTGTAGATCGCTCGAAATTAGCATTAAGTTAAGCACTTTGATTTCAAATCAATATGAAATGGAATTGGCTTGGAATGGAATGGAATGTGTGGATTGGTTGTTTACCAAAAAGTTTTATGTTTGAACTTTTGAGGAACTTTTTAAAGATAATATTTCAGCTCGCGTCATCTGACTCATATCATTCTTGGAAGAGCCCAAGCAAACAGTTACCCAATTTCATACATATTCAATGTATTCTCACCTTATCGCTTACACCTTAAACAAATAAAAAACAATCAATTTAACATTTTTTTTATATAAAATTTATATAAACAAACTGTCAGAGTAGATAATAATGCAGCAGCGAATCCACTTTTATGTGAAGTTGTCCAATGATACGAAATTTGGGGGCAAAATGAAAAAAGGGACACCAAATATCATTATAGAAAAGGTCAGGCAGGATACGGCCCAGCGGGCAGACAGATGAAGGTTAGTTGGGAGACCGCACGACGACGACCCCCGACAATATAAGTTACGGCCAAACCAACCCGTTTGCCAACAGGCATAGAGCACAGCACTTCTGCCATTTTCCCAATAGGCCAAAAGTTTGCCAAAAATAAATTCACAACAAATTTACTGCGCCAAAACAAAACAATACAAAATAGAACAGAACAGAAAAGAGAGACAAGCGTAAATGACGGTTGCAGCAGTTGTACAACTGCTTACCACACTTATAAATATATATATGTATGTGTGTGTATATATAAACATAAATATATATACATATATTTATGTGTTTATTTGTATATCTACGAGTAGTTTATCGAATGCGCGCACAATTGAAGTAGGTGGCGACCCCTGGCGGAGACATTTAGCATGTCCTGTTCTAAAAAACAAAAACGTTAGAAAATGATGTTCCAATTCCAAAAAGTTTCACAAAAGCTTGTGTCGAATGTCTAGAATTTTATATTCCCATCGACTTCGTTTTGATAATTTCAAGAAGAAAAAAATAAATTTAAATAAATTATTGCTACTTTCGATACGATATGTAATTATTTTAAATGTAAGCTGTTAGCTATGAGTTTTCCTCCAATTTCACAAAATTTAACTTAAAATTTTTGTTATACAAAAATTATTGTAAATTTTAATATTACTTAACTTTTATTACACATTAACTTTATGGATGAAAATTATGTATAAAAAATTTATGGATAAAAAAATTTTCTTATACAAAAATTATTATGAATTTTAATATTAATTAACTTTCATCACACATTAATTTTATGGATAAAAAATACTTCGAAAGTATGAAAAGAATGTAAAGCTTCTTTCTTTCTCATACACTTCTAACAAAATCATATTTTTGGCGTTTTTGCAATTGAGAACTTGCAGCGTCTGGCTTGTTTGTCTGTCTCTGAACGAGGAGGAACATGCCACGACAATTGCCACGCGGTGGCAACCTCTAGCGCTGGCATTTTTATCAAGTGTTGTGGCGCGCGCGCGTCGCACAATAAACACTGCCACAAGCAATTGAAGACTGGGTGTGGAACAGCTCCTGTTACAGCCACCCAACACCACCTCCACCCCCATCTACTGAGTTGGCCGCTGCAAAAGCCAAGCAGGCTGGCTGGCCTTCCACCTGCTGCGCGTCTTGCCGCGACTTTTTCTGCATATTTTAAGCGCGCCTGCCAATGAAACATGCCAAAAACACCGAAAAAACTACAACTACAGCTGCGCGGCGGCGTTGCAGGGGCATCAATTGGTCGGACGTTGAGTGTTGCCAACTTTTTTCTTTATGCCAAGAATGCAAATGGCGCGCGTTGCCGACATTCCCCGCTTGTGGGCCACTTTTACCGTTTCATTCAGTTGCGAGTATTTTTGAGGTTCGCGACAAATAAAAGAAGAAGAAGAAAGAAAAGAGAAAAGCACGAAAAATCTGTAGGGCTGCCACTTGGTGACACTGGAATTATGCGTCGCTCCTTTGTCTGGCCACGAATTGCATTTCGTGGCATTGACTAGCAGCGATGGGTACTTCGATAGCATTCAACTCTTGTGGCTGGGGAGTGCTGTGCATCATTTGATTAAAACTACACTGAAATAAAGTAGCTGTGCTTTAAATTTTATGTTGCATAGAGTTCTATGTAATACATACCTGATTAACTGCCTGCTATAACAATTTATTGCTCTAGTGAAGCCAGATAGATTTCTTGTAACGGGAAGTTAAACATATGCATGCATGATTAAATGACAAATTAAAGACAGGTTGAGAACCTTATATTGTGGTTGTATATTTTTTATAAGCCAATTCGAAAACTCGTATATATATGTTGATTCTTGGCCATAGCTTTGCTTTAGCTTTGTATGCAAAGAATTTATATATATTGTAGACTCTTGCTTCATTTTTCATTCCAAATACTAAAATACTTAGTCTTAACATATTTTTCAGCTATAAGAGATCATTCCAAGTATAGCATTCTACAATTTTCTTGTTTTCTTTTATAATATTAACTTTACTACACTGTAAACTGTAAAACTCAAGATTTAGCAGGCATCTTAACTACCTGTTAAATATTTAACTAGAAAAATATATGTTAACTGTTCTCACTTTTCAATATTTGTCAAAAAAAAAAACAAATAGTGAAGGCTAAACATATATTAAATAACTTTTGAAATGACTCTGTCAACTGAAGAAAAAATGCTGCCAATTTGTTGCGAATTTTATGAGAATGAAACCATTTGGAATGAAACACATGTGCAGTAATTAGCGTGCAGCGACAGTTATGCAGTGTTTCTTGCCATTTTGTTGCATGCTCCACAAACAGCTAATGATGATTATATACAGATATATATATATATAACAATAAGAAAAGTCAACAAATGTGAGACAGTGATGAGACCTTTTTGCGAGTCAAAGGGCTTCGACTGGGATACAATTGCCGAATGCCATAAAAGAGAAAGAAAAGAGTTGAGAGTGATGGAAAGAAGAAGCCAGCACAATTTGCGGTTTATTAACAGGGTATAATAAACTCTGGCGATGCCGTTGACAGCAGCAGCAGAAGCCACTAAAACAACATCAAAGTGCGATCCGTTTCTCTGCCGTTGAATGAATGCAGCCCAGCAAGCTGACGGCGCTGGGTGCCTGATAGTGAGAGGGGAGGTACGAGGGCTAGGGCGCTTTTCCAATGCTCGATTGGCTGCACATTGTGTCACCCGAAGGAGCGAATGGTCGGGGATTTGACCCAACTGCGGATGCGTTCATTAAATTTACAGTTTGCCGTGCAAGAATTTTTATGCAATTGGTCAGTTTTGTGCTGGGGGTCGGCCGATAAAAGCTATAGATACACATATATATATACATATATGTATATGTTTGTGCATTTGTTTGCAGCTGAATTGTGTCTGTGTCCAAGTTATGCGGAAATTAATGCATAAAGTGCAGTTCAAGCGCTAGCAACGCTTTTTGGGTGCGCCCAGCAACGACAACCGCAACAACTACAACAACTGCGACAACAACAACTGCAACTTGCATTAATTGTCAACAAACATGGGCAACGCGTGCCCCGTGCCGCAGCAACATTTGCCGGGTCGTTGAATGCGCCAAAAATAATTGCATTTCGCATGAATATTGCCTTGGTCCGGTGCAAAATGTTGCATTAGCTAAGCGACCCCATGGTTCGGCGCGTGCGGTCAACTCTATTTAAAGTTGGCGTCGGGGCGGCGGTAGTCATGATTATAATCGGTTGCAGGTGCGAAAAGTAGACACTGTCCGTTGCCAGGTAACCGCAGACATGGCATTCATCGGCTCTCCAAAGCCCATTCGAATGGTTGGTTGACAATAAGTCTATAATTATGCTTTTTTTTCTCACTTTCCATACAACCCTATTCACAACATGTCTTTCATTGACAGCTGTATCTATATCTTTATATTGTATTTTACTTTATATTTTTTCCCCTTTGCAAATGTTTTTTCAACTTTGCATTGAATTTCCATAGTTAATGCAATTTTACTTTAGTTTCAGCTCGCGCAACTTTCCTACTTTTTCCAATTTTAAATTTACTTCAACAAAGTTGCAATTTCAAATGTTTTTCTCCCTTTCTTTATTTTCTATGCGTTATTTGTTTTAAATTTGTTTTATGCTAATGCAAATACAACTATCAACATTGTCATTGAGTAAAAGAGGAAAATAATTGGTTTCAAGGCAAACATTTAGTGGACTTACATGATTAATGATGAATGCATTATATATATTATAGATATACTCTATAAAAATACAAAATAAAATGTTTATAAATATGATTTTCCATATATTTACTACCCCTTTTCAATTCTTTTTTTTAAAGTATTATATTTCAAGTGGCGAATATACGTGTTCCATTCCGTTTGTTTCTTTTCAACTTAACACTCAATTCAACATATTTAGATGAGTTTATATAACGCTTGACCTATTAAAAATTAAAAAATAAATAAAATATGTGCAGTGTTGCGACAGGCGTGCTGCACAAAGGCAATCGATCCATCCGTCATATAGTTGTAATACAATATAAATGATATAGTAGTAATACAATATAAATAAATATATATTATATATAAATATTTATAAATATGATTTTCTATTAAGGATTTATATATTTACTTTAATTGTGCCCTAGTTCTGGTTTTATTTGATATACATATATGTATATTTACTTTAATTGTGCCCTATTTCTGGTTTTATTTGATGTATATGTACATATTTCAAGTTAAGAATAGTTTTTTTAGCGTTGCCGTTTCCATTTCCGTGTTCCATTTCGCTTGTTTCTTTTAAAGTCTCACTCATTTTATCATATATAGTCTATATTGCTTACAATTAGATTCAATCAAGGCTATTCCTGTAATATTTATATGCATTAAATAAATCTAACTGCTTGTCAACTAACAGTAACTTTGACAGTCACATCAGCAATAGAACCCACTTTAATGTAAAATAATGTTTGAAATTTCTGGTAACATGAAGACTTTGAAGGCTTTGGCATTGAAGGGAAAACGACTTTGGGCATATGAAATTTTCGCACGGACAAGCAAATGTCTTTTTTTCTTCTTTTTTCGTTAATGAAATTTAATATTTTGTTAGATTACTTAACAAACTTGTTGCCGGGAGCGCAACAAAAACTTCTTCGAGGCGCGTGCAACTTAATTGTTTATTGTTTCTACTTGTATCTGGGTGGATCGCTGTGTAATGTGAGGATTTGAGATTTCAGATTTCAGATTTTGTATTTCGGGCACGAACAAATAAATGGCAACTTCTGTAGGCCAAAGTCAACAGCAAAGTTTTTGCTGTAATGCAATACACAATATGGCCCGTTGTTGTTGTTGTTGTTGTTGCTGCTTGTTGTTTGCTGTTTGTTGTTGCTTATTAGTGGTTTGCGAAAACTGACAGCAAAACAACAAACAATTTGCAGACAGCTGAGAGCTGAGAGCAAAAGGCGTGAAAATTACTCTGGAAGAAAATAAGAAACACGCAAAATGATTCGTACAGCTGCCATAAATTGTGGACATCCGGGCAAATGCCCAGACCCATTACAAGTCACATGTCTATATAGTAGACGCAGCTCAGTTGAATCGCAATTTGATTCGTTTGAGATTATAAAATGTGCACCCCAATTCGCAGCTAATGAAAAGTGCACAACAAAATGATTAAACAGAAAATAGCTAATAAAATTGTCTCGGCTAATCAGCTGCGAGATTTCCTCTTTCATAACAAAAAGGTATTGAAATCGTGATCTTTTAATTATAAACTAATTAACTATATTAATGTGGTTCTATATGATTATCTTATTTCGTATTATTTTGTAAGAATTACAGGGAATTGCTTAGTCAAGTACATTACACTCTAAGAAGCGATCATAAAACATTTTAACTTCGTTTATCACTCAAGTAATAATAATAAAATTATATATTTTCAAGATTAAGTACTGAATCACGTTTATTAGGGGCTAGAGATAAATGAATAGTTCACCTAGCAAAGATCTATTAAAATTGCAAAGTTCTTCATG
This sequence comes from Drosophila gaucha, assembly GCA_035045545.1. Classification (NCBI taxonomy): domain Eukaryota; kingdom Metazoa; phylum Arthropoda; class Insecta; order Diptera; family Drosophilidae; genus Drosophila; species Drosophila gaucha. The sequence continues at coordinate 6,915,873 of JAWNOY010000099.1, forward strand.
TTAAAAAACATTTAAAGATAAAAGTTTGTGGCTTTGGGGCGCCTTTTTCATAAATCTATAAAATAGAAGCCAGTCAGCGCCATTAAAGCGGGCATAATTAATTTAATAGTCCCCGGACACGGCACATAGGTAAACAAGCCAGCAGTAGTAGTTCTCTCTATAAGGCCCAAGCAAACTGCATATGGAAACACACACACACACAGACATGCGTGTCTATGTGTGTCTACTTGTATATGGTCCTAATGTGCCTTTACTTAGCTAGGCAATAAAAAAAAACTACTCGCACTCGTAACAATATTTTCCATTTTCCAAGGGCAAGGCAATCGGAGACCCGTCTCAAGCTAATTGCATGTGCCATAACGTGAGGGCGTGCGGAGGGCGGTTGCGGGGGCGTGACGCTGTGTATGCAGCCCCTGGCAGTCAGGCCGGCAAACAACAACAAAAATAATGGCTTATGTGGCACTTATTCAATAAAAGAGGGAGCTGCTCCGGAGGGTGGTTCGCTGCTCAAAATAAAATGCAACTGCCAAAAAGAAAAATAATGAAAATTATAAAGTTGTTAAAAGAAATCGGGGAAGCACTTGAACAACGATATTTCAATACACTCTATGAGGTGTAGAGTTTGAAGACTAGTGGGGTTCGACCCTGCTGAGTTCAGTTCTTAATATATATTCTGTAAATTCTATAACCAAAAAATTCGCTTGCTGTCTTAAACGACAATTGCAAATTAAGATAAATATAATAAACAATAATTGAAAAGGAAATCTAGAAAATTAAAATAAAATATATGAATTATGATTCTAAAAAAACTTTTTCCTTTAGTTTCAAACATTAATTGAATTCGCTGGTATATTATCACTTTGACTTATTTATTTAATTTCATTTTAAATAAAAATAAATGTAAAGCTAAAAGCCTAAACTTTAGTTCATATAAGTAAACTCATTTAAGTATAAAGTATAAATTGATGTACTACAAAAGTGCTTGATTTCAGAAATGCATTTTCCAAATATTCATATCTTTGATATCTCCCCTCTAAAGAGACTCCCCCGCTCATACAGTTTGTGTTAGTCCAACTACCCTTGAGTAAAGTGCAGCTGACAAAATCTATAGTTTTGCTAATGCAGTTGGCACACAAAAACTGCAAGCGATCGAACGACCACCAAATGGCGTCTAACTCGGGTTTTATGACTCGAACTAGAGGGACTTGGTTTCGGGCCGCTTGGGCTGAGCGCCTGGCCAGCTGCTGCCATGCGGCAAATGCTAATTATACAACAAAACGACGATAGCAAAAGGCAATTTTATTACATTTTCAACTTCCTCTCGCGTGGCAGGCAACACACCAAGTAAAACCCTCAACCCAGTTGAGTCCAGACCCAACCAAAGCAATGAGGGAAAACCTTTGAACCTATTCGCTTCGCGTTCTCCGCCCTGTTTATGAATTTGCATACAGATGGCGCCAAGTTTTGAAGGGTTCGAATTTCAAATGCGCATATGACTAAACCTAAACTATTAAATCGAATCAAATGCGAAATGTGCATTTCGAAAGTGTGATAACTAGAGCATACCCTGTACACACACATATTTCTATATTCATTTTCGATATTAAAATATGTATATTACGATAATATTTTAAAGTACTCCTAAAATCAAGATCTCTAATATCTGGAGTCCTTATGCTCTTTAGATAGTATAGAGAATTATTGCTATATTTATAATTCTTTTGATTTTTATTTTATTTTTTTGCTTTTTTTTGATTTTTCAAATTTTTTTTTAGAATAAATATAAACTCATATTCAATTTCTATAATACCCTCAAGCACCTTTCCAAATTACAGGGTATCTATATTGAAATATTTCCAATAAAGAACAAGGCTCTGGGCGACCTTAACCCTTAGGCAAGGCAACATTTGCTTCATGAAGCAAATGGTAGCAAAACTCTCTTTGACCTTTCTGTCTGCCTTTGACGTTGATGTTGATTTTGATGTCTTACACTTGTTGTATTGAACTATTTGTTGTTGTAATTGATGTTGTTATTGTTGTTGTTGTCCTCGTCGTCTGGGGCGTGTCGCTTTGCTGTCGCCTTTTGTCAGGCCAAACGAAGATCAATGACTCGCCAGAGCGACTTCGACTTGGACTTGGGCATCAGCCTTCGCTTCGATTCGATTCTTCTAGCAGCGGTCACCGGGCGGGCAGTAGCTCTCGATTGTGCACAATTAAAATACATTTATTTTTATTATTTTATTATTAATTTTGTGTGTGCTTGCGCTGTGACTTTGTTTATGTTGCCATTAAATTAATTTATTATAATTGTTGTTTTTGTTTGATAAGAGTCGCGGCGTACACTTTGGATTAAATGTAGTTGTTTTTTTTTCTTTTTGTGACCATTGCGAATTTGTTGTCGATTTCTATTTCAGCTCTTGTTGTTGTTTGTTTGTTTGTTTAATTCATTAGCGTTAGGGTTTTTGGGCACACAAATTGAATAAATCGATTGGTGAATAGCAAAAGCCTCGACAATGGATTGGCAAAGCAGACTTCCTCGAATCAAGTTGTTATCGATATGAGAATATAGATTGCTGCATTAAATTTAATATTTTGAGAATCTGTAATAATTTAATGATTTTAATAATAATATAAGTTGTTTTTTATAGTATTTTTGTTGTGATTTTTCTGTTACCTTACATTGCTTCGCCTCAGACAAAAGGGAATTTAATAGGACTTTCATGTATTCTATGATATTTATTTAATAAAGTCTGCTTTATATCCAACTAGGTTTTCTGTTTCAAGCACTTGAAGTGCGATCTATGCTAGCGTTTGCCACTGGCAACGAGCCTAAACAACTTGAGAATTGTAAAAATGCTTTTAGGTGTTGAATTCTGTTTGTTTGTTTGTCTGTTTGTCTGTTATTAACATGGCAACTGACTATTGACTCTTTAAATAGCTTCGATTACAATAGACGCTCATTGTACACATTTCCAATACCCTATACAGCTGCCCTTCACACCCTTACCTTAACACAGTGTCAACATCCGCTGACGTTCGTGGCACTTGGTAGCTCTTGCCATCATCAAATGCAAGCTCATCTCTGTGTGTGTGCGTGTGTGTCTACCCCAGTTTATGGCACTTAACAAGCTCTAATATGAGTATCTTTTTAATATGCAGTCACTTATCTAGTGTTTTGTTGCGATTTTCTTTATCTACTGCTGATTTATGCCGCGCACAGATATTTGCAACTATTTTGTTTCTAGGCAAGGCTGCTGTTCCCATTCGCATTCCCTAGCCCCGTTCCAGTGGCTGGCTGCGTGTGTCATAGACACGACTGCAACAAGTAAGAACGCTCTAGTCGGTTATGTCCGACTAGGAGATGCCCTGAGCAAAGTCCAAAGACATGTTTCAATTGTTATCGATAATAATGAAACAGGAGGAGTTATCGAAAGAAAAAATAAACTTGTACTCCGTATGGTATACAAGAATATACATTTTAAATTTCAAATCTCTAGCTTTTATGCTTTACGAGATCGCTACGTTCATACGGAAGGGCGGATGGACAAACGGATATGTCTAGATCGACTTAGCTCGCTTTCCTGATCAAGAATATATAGACTTTATGGGATCTGCCACTCCTGCTTCTGGCTGTTACATACATTGTCACAAAACCTATAAACCCTAAAATCGCATTTTCAATGGGTTCGGGGTATACAAATATCGACGCTGTTGGTGACTCACTCCACACAGCGAGGCGAAGCACAACAAACTAACAGATACTTGCAGCTAAGTGAATGCGCTGCATTTCATAGGCGCGTTCCAGGGCCTATCTCTGGCCATTTCATCTAAGCTGCAATGCGCCAGCTGAAGGAGAAGCAAATGCCAACGACAATGAGGCAGCACTCAATGCAGCTGCATGTTGCAGGATGACAAATGTGCTGCAACAAGTTGTTGTTGCTGTTGCTGTTGATCTAACTGCTGCAAGTCTTTGTTTGATTTGCTCATTTGGGATGCACTTGTGCAAAGTTGTGGCAGCTCGTTTGCATCTGTATGATAATTATGCAGAATGCATCTTACATATACTTGACACGCGTAATTAGCCAGAGTCTATTTTCTTTTGCGTTGTCGCTTAATAGTCTTTAGACTTTGCATTCCTTCTAATTGCATTGACCCCGCCTTGTTTATGCAGCTTCAATTCGATTATTGCGCAAAGCAAATCGACGGGACAACAATTTCTGTATAAATTTCAAAGTGTCGCATTTTGCATTGCAATTTTGGACAATTGAAAATAGTCAACTGACTCATAGGCTCAACGTAACGTGGAAGTTGACTCACATTTTGAACTCGCACTATATATGTACATATATCTACATATGTATGTAGTATATCGTGTTTGGGCGTTGGGCGTTTTACTTTCACAATGCCATTATTTTTCTTTTAATTGTTGCCTTGAAGGCTTTCAGCCGCTTTTCTGTGTCAAGTGGATGCTGCTATACACTCAGTGGAAACTGCAGGATATCCTCACTTGCCGTAGCTTTCATCTTGAAAAGAGAGCTACAAATGGGTTTCCCATTAGGCACACGGTCAGGAGTATAGGCTTGACGGCTTATAGTTTCATGAACTGCAAATATAGATGAAAGAATTTATATAATAATGACTTGTGGCATCGATAAAGTCAACTGTCGAAATTTAAAAGCTATATATTTGATTGATATGGAAAAATATAGAATAAGAGCTACTCACATTGAAGTAGAAGCTATAGATAATTGCAATTCCTTTAATACGTTAAACACTCTTATATTTATTTGCAATTGGTAAATTTACCTCAACAACTTTCGTTTATTAGAAACTTTTATCACATTTCGTATAGAATTTGCTTCGTTAAAAATAGTTTTTGAAGCATATTTGAAAACCAATTTGGCCACTGCTCTCCATTTTACAATAAACTTATATTAAAGCTAAAAACCAACATAAACTATAAATATATCCTTGACACATTCCCGCATAAGAATGCATTTATTGTACATAACTGTTTCCCAGTTGGATAAATGAATGAATGGGGCAGGTAAAATTTGGGACAGCTTCTAAAAAGCAGCACACAAATATGCATTAAGGCTAAATCAGAAATATAGTGTGAAGGGCTTTTCCCAAATGGGCGACTCAACACTTTTTTACCACGCGACACAGTAAAAAAAATGAAAAATAAAATCGAAATATAAAAAAAAAAGTAAAACGTGCGATTTGCTGCCTAACATTTTTTGTATTTTTTTTTTTTTTGATTTTAGCGTCCCCAAAAGTGCAACTCGTGCCGCTTGTTGTTGTGTTTGATGTTTTATATGTTATTTATGTTGTAGCTGCTTCATGCGTGTCTCTAATCCAGTGACGCTATAGAATCCGCTAAATATACAGATACAGATACAGCTAGCTAAAGATACAGATACTTGTGACTCGGTGGCGATTTAGTCATGTAAAAGTCATAAATTAACTTGAGCATCACTTTTTATGGCCTGACCAAATGTGTGTGTGTGTGTGTGTCACTGTGTTGTATTTGGTAGCTTGATTATTTGTTCTACCTCAGTCACAGCCTGCTCCCACCTCCCCCTATCACCCATCTTTCGTAAGCGCAAAAACGTAATTAGGTGAAACTGTTTAAATGCACGTGGGAAACAATTTCAATTGCAGTTGTGTGCCACTTTTTCACGCACACACATTACATTTATTGTGCACTCAATTTCCCACACACACAAAATGCGGTTTCTGTGGTCATATCATATCATGTCATATAGCATCCACAACTAACTACCATCGCACTCATTTACATATAAACGTATATGCATAATTCCACTAAGTAGCTGCTGGTATTTAAATGTTCTATAAGTCAAGTACTTGCTGAGCTCTCACGTTTTATTTGTTAAATAATTAGTAGTATTTAATTGGATATTATCTATTATAGTACCTGGTATTTAACAAACGAATAATCCATTAATCTCAAGCAGTAAAAAAAAACAATTTAAATATGCATGTTTTGTAAATACTTTCACTTTGGCATTCAGTAGAGTTTACCAGACTGTAGTAAGTTCAGAACATCATTTATTTGACTATCGAAAACAATAGAGCTATCCAACAAATATATAATATCATATATGAAATAACTAGCTTACAACGATTATATGTTCCATTCCTAGAGGCAAACAGACTTTGCGCGAAACCAATATACTCTATTCACTGCACGAACATAGGGGTATTATGCATAAGTTTCCATATTGATATATATCTATATATAATCTACCACATGCCGCCGGCTTATTATGAAATTTGTTTATTTTGCCTTGAATCGAATTGAATTGAATTTCTTCGCCTTTAGCTCTGGCGCTTTCTCTCATTTGTTGCTGTTTATTTTGTCAAGTGTCAATAAAAACAAAGAAATGCGCAAAAAAATATACCAAAATTAAGAAAATCAAAAGAAAATTATGATTTATATTCATTAATTAACTCAAATGAAATTTCCACTTGTCGTGTTCTTGAAAATCAAAAAAAAAACCTAATTTGCGTTTGGTATTTGGCAATTGTTGGTTGGATATTTGGTTAGCATTGGCTTTGAAATTTGTCGCCTGTGGCTATTATTCTTAATTAAAACCGTCGTCAGCTCAGTCTGCTGCGACATTGGAATGTGTTTCAAGAGTAAGAGAAACGCATGACTCACCATCTATCTCTATAAGCAATGTGCATAGCGATGAGAATATTGCACTGGCCAAAAATTCGACGACCTTGAGTTCTTTTCTTTTTTTTTTTGGCAAATAGCATTGTACAGTGTATAGAAAAGCTAAACGTTGACAGAATTGACGAATTGCATCTAATTACAGTTATTTAAAGAGAAACCGACAGCTTTTTTTATACCCTGTAATTGTAAAAAGAGAGACTATAATGAGTTCATGTTTTTGTGCTTAAAGATCTCTGAGAGAGATAACAAATATTATCAAATATAGACAAAAAAAAACCAAATGAAGCTTTTCTGCTGTTTCAATAAAAGTTATTATATTAAAATAGCCTAAATAGCAACAAATGTTATTTCCCATCTGTAAAAAATGTATTCTTTTTACTTTGAGAATTTGATTTATATAACTAACGTAATTGAACACCCACAACAAATAGTTAAAGTGGGTGCAATCAATATTATTATCAACATATGATATGTTATTTATAGATAGAGTGCGTAAATCAGTTGATAATGTTTATATTGAATGGGAATTCGGTAGACAACAGGCAGCCGATAGTTATCTGGGAAAATTCCCCAACAACAAAAGTGTTTTTCTGAAAAATATGGAAATAATGTGTAGCAAATGGAAAAGTGTCGTTCACATCGCTTGACACAAAATAATCATTGACACAGAAAATGAGTTTTTAAATCCAAAACATATGTCGGAAGCGATAGCCAAAAATAAAAATGCACCAATTCACACGTAGAGCGACATGAGATAGTGCAACTGCAGTGCAGCGCATCTCTCAGATGCTTTCATATGGAAAAGTGAACAAAGCGAAAGAAAGACAGCTAAACACAAGTCGAAAGATACAAAAGTATCTGAGACGCAATTTCAAACAACTTAAGTGTGCAATGCAGTTATTAACAGGCCAGGGAGTTCAAACTGACTGCTGACAGCTATTTTCAAGGACTCTCTACGAAGCGTATATACAATTCACTTTCCAAACCAAAACAGACACACAGATACACACGCACACATATGTTGAGTTTTTAAAATAGGAAAAGTCATTGGGCTGCTTGTGCGGTTCGGGTTTTGGGTTTAGCCATAAAATTCTCAAATTTATAAACATAAGAAATGTAAGCAAAAGATGCGCGTGTCTGAAGACCCAGCCAAAAACACATTTAGGAAGCAACACACACACTCTCTCACACAGTCAGACAAAAGACCAACAAAAAAGTGGGAAAAAAAGAGTCCACAGCCAAAAAAGAAATAAATAGAAAACCAAAAAAATAACTCAACTGAAAGAAAAAGTGGCGAATAGAGACAAAAACCCAGTGCGGATATCTTTTGCGTGTTCAAATCACGTCGCAGACAGGGCACGTCGTCTGGCCAGTGGGGCAGCCACCTAGGCGGGGCGTGGCAGGGGCACCAGATTCCAGACTCTGCAAGCATTTATATGTGCACTTATGTACATACTGCTGTGTGGCACTGTCCTGTCTGTGCTCGCAGCCTTTGCCCTCTTTTTCTTTGTCCCTCGGCGCATACTTTCAAATGCAAAATGGAAAGTGCTCCCAAATATATACCAAGGGGATCCTTCGTCAGCTTTTGAGTAAGAAATTAGAAATGTATTTGAAATTTTATATTTATTTTAGGAGAATATTTTAGATTTCATTTGGAATTTTTCTATAATCATGAAATGTATAGCTTGTAAATAGAGTTTAATAAATTTTAATAGATAATATAGATTTAATATAAACAAAGATTCCTCATTCAAAAATTGAATGTTATTCAAATCTTTTTTTACATTGTATTTTATATATTTAAAATGCTATTACTTATTGAACCAACCTCGCAGTCAAGCTTGCTCTTAACTGCGTTTTCGCTCTACATTATTAAGTAGAATTTGAATTTTGTGGTGTGTTGCAATGTCAACGACTTGTTACTGTCGCAGCTGCGTTCTCTAGCCTTTGTTAGTCTGATAAGCTTATAAACATATATAGTATATATCTAACATAGACATCCGCTTGGGTTTTGCAGTTTATCAGGCATCATACAGCACATAAAGTCTCACATTTTACAGAATTATCAACTTGTATTTCGAAAGGAAATGAGACTGCGCTCTCGAAATGTTAATGACATACGCTGATTCTGGGAAAACAATCATATCGCCAGCTCTTCCTCTTCACGCTGCTTAGCAGTAATATATTTTGGTTGGTTTTTATCAAAACTGGTCGCACAACTTTGTGCATATGCTAAATACTTATTGTGAACACCCATTTGAATGCCAGCGCCAACCTGTTTCATCCGATCATTTATAAACAAATTTTGTCAGCCTATAAAATTAAGCAAAATAAATTAGATACGGTTGTAAGGCCACATAAAAAAAGGTCAAGAGTCGAAGAGAATATATGAACTGAATTTTTTTCTTCGCCGTTTCTTAATTAGTTTTTCGCCAACTTTCTGACAGAAAGTTTGCCCTTTGCTGAGTTGCGGAATTTAATTATTTCGAGTGTCTTTTAAATGTAACTTAAAATTATTCTAACGGCGTCGTGATAAAGTCAACTTTTCTGGTTACAGACTAATTGAATTAGCTGATTGAGCTGATATAAAACATCACAGCGAAAACAACTCAGTTTTCTTTCTTTCGTATATTCAGTGCCAGTCAATCAATGCATCTATTTAGAAAATTGAGTTTCATCTGGATTCGTTAGGCGTCACCTTGACCCATGAACCACAAACAGAAATAAAGAGCTTTGTGCGAATAAATTTACAACTGAGAAATCAGCGCAATTTATATTTTATTTTCGATTAATAGGGCAAAACAAAAACAGAACTTTGTCAGCGAATGGGTTTATTTCCATGTTATGTAAAACTTATCGATAACTGGTAATATTTAAAGAAAAAGCTGGTCACTCTATTTATATAAAGAAGATGTATTCTTATTTAAGCTGAACTTTTATTCAAGTGAAAATAATATAAAATTACATTTTATGATGTCAATACTAATTTGCTATATATTAGACTTTGTTGAAGTTGAACTAGCTGAGCAGTGTGACCGTAGCTTCTTAGGAAAAAAGCGCTTTGCGCATCAGCCAAAGTCAATTAGGGCAAATGACACGAACAATTTTGCACAATTGATGACTGACATGCGGATACAGCGATACAGAAACGGAAAGCCCCAATCAATAAATAAACATAAAAGCTGTATGTATGTGTATATGAAAAAGGTGCTTTCAGGGGGGTGGATCGTATAAAGCTTGCTATAGGAGTCAGTGCACCTGTTGCTGCTTCAATGACGAAGGCAGGCGCCATAAAAACAGACGCATGGCACCCATGTGCTGCTATCCCACAGAAACTCGATTATCTGAGAGCAGGTGTATGTGTATGTATGTGTGTGTGGGAGTATGTTTGTTGTTTAATATGCAAAACGCGTGTAACTGCCATTTTATCGTATACAATAGAAATTCCAAAGAAATAAAAAAATAATAAAATACCTATTGCTTTTTTAGCTAGTTTTTGTTCTAAGAGAGGAAAAAATGTATCTGGAGAATGCGAGTATCTGAAGGTACTTTGGAAAATAAGCACTCGCCATTTGAGTATGCGTTGCGGTAACTGAAATGTGCTGTGGGAAATGCCCGCCAAAATAATTAGATTCCCATTGAAAGTGGTCAGCACGTAGTCACTTTACTGTTGAGGAATGGATTAAGAGGAGACAGAAGTCTGGCTCAGATGTAGATGGAGGTGCCAGGTAAAAGGTAGTGCTATGCCCGCATTAGCTATTAGCTGAATGGGCTCTGTTTTTCTTCTTTTTTTTACCTTGCCTTTGTCTATCACAAATAGTTTTGTGAGCCCACAACAAAAGGCATTTAATTAAAAACACATTTACATAGACCGACTGTCGGCGACTTTTGGGTTATGTTCTTGCCTCCTCTTGCTGCTGTTGTTGTTGTTGTTTTGATATATTTTGGGCTATTGTCTGTTGTCGCCTGTTGCTAAATTGGGCCAACGAACTCGTGTTTTAATGGTTGGGTGATTTGGGAAAATGCGTTCTTTGTAGTCCAACACATTCGCCTGTCCATAATTAATGCAATTTGCACATTTTCTATTTTTGATTTCATGTGTTGGAAACAGGTCACAAAAACAGAATTTTTCAGCTCCGGCGATTGTCAACGTTTTTTTAGAATTTCTTATATATTATTAAAATAATCTAAATAGCTTGAAGTTAGCTTTAGTTTTATTTGCAATGCAAATCAAACGAATTTATATATATTATACTTTTTAGTTTCACAAATATATTTCTCTAAGACTTCTAAAACCTAAAACTAAAATATTCCTTTAAAAGCTTTTACTTAATTTAGCTTTAAATTGTTTTTTCTTACAAGGTTAAAAACACAAATGCGATTTTTTCTATTTTGGCTAATGGTCAAAACTTGTCTGAGTTTATTTACTTTTGCCAATCATAAAGAATTCCCCCGCCAAAACAAAGAAAACGGCAGCATCGGCCATCAAATACTCTGTTCACTGAATAAAAGAGCATGAATGAAAGAAAGTTCATTAAAACTTTAATTTAGCAAATTTACCAAAATAATGCGGGTATGTGGGTAGAGGAATTTATAGCCTTTTGATCTGTTATACCCCACTTTACCTCTCTCAACAAACAGAGTATATAAACAAGAAGAAACGATGAAGAAATGCAAAATGCCAAATAAAACAGAAAAACAATTTACGCCGAGTGACGCTAAAACATAAACTTTAGCCATATGTAGCAGATACATATAGTAGATACATATTTATGGATATTTTAGTTTCGATTTTCGTCTAGTTACGTCACTCTTCTAAATCGAGAAAGATGCAAATTTGGCTTTGATTTTGTTTTCCTTTTTTTCTCCCCATTTACATTTTGCGCTGGAGCAGAGAAAATTTCTGGCAGTTTTTTCTTTTTGGAGGCTTTCTCATCGCATAAATGGCATGCGGTCAGTCCGGCTGAAATTAGCTGACTGTCTGGGTTGGATAAATAAATAATAATAAGCAAACTTTGATGCTGCCTTGGCAGCCATCAGCCTAATGAGCAATATCCATAATCGTAGAAATAGATACAGAAACACACAATAAATGTGTGTGAATGATGCGATGTGGAACGACCTCCCTCGAGGCAACAGCTGGACTGATATATATATATGGACTATATGTGTACATATATGTCATATATATTTGTTACAAGCTCCCAACTGTGGTCATTTGTTTAGCTGCTAAAACAAAAGCAAAAGGCGTGGCATTTGATTAGACTTTGCTTGTTTGGTTAAACTCAGACTTCTTAGGTTACATTCTTTGGGGAATTAGCTAAAGGATTAAAGGGATAATTTGTAAAGACTTGCTTGATTTTTGATTATATTTAACAAAAATAAATTGAAAATGCGGCAAAATTTCTAAATTTCCCTGGAGTGAAAAAGAAAGGAAACCAAAAATCTAAAAACCCACAGCTTGTTCGGAAGTCAATAATTTCAACGATTTAGCTATGGCTATAAATAGAGAACAAAAAAAACACTATTTACTCTTACTTACATTAATTAAATGCATTTAAACAGCCAACTACTTAAACATTGTCAAGTAGCAAATAGAGAAGAGACCCATAAAACATGATATTTATAAGGCGCTTACAATTTATAAAAGTGAAAAGTCCCTCTTACCTTCGTTAAAGTGTTCGCATATTTTCACGCACAACAGAGACCCAATCAATAGAGACCAAGGCAAAAGAAAATGCGCTACGGAAAAAAGCATTTTTCACACTTTCCCGGCCAAATGCGACTTCTAGACATGCCAACAACGAGCAATGACCCACCCGGCGCCTCGCTCGCACATATAGATACGTACTCGAAGATACACACAAACTCTGAGATACATTTAGGGCCACAGACAAAAGAGCAGCACAAAAGGAAAAACAGTCGCAAATGTGCCGCGCAAAGCTTGCCTTTAATTGCATTCTGCTGACGAAAGTGAAAGTCTGAAGAAGCAAATGGCAACAGATCCAAAAACCTTGCCAAATCCGCATACGACGAATGCGAATCCCAGCTCTTTTACTAAACACAGCAGTTAAGTGCAGCTGAGAACTGTGCGATACCCTATAATGTTTATAGTTGAATGGAAAAAAGGTTTACAAGTGTGAAGCAGGCATAAGTAATTGAAAATAATTGAAGGAGTTAATATAGTCTCTGTATTTAGAATTCAGAATATTATATGTAGTTATGTATATAAATATATATAAATAAAGATTGTAGGAGAAATAAATATAGTAGCTAAATTTAAGTTAAAAAAAATAGGAACGCTTTACCAAATATCATGAAAAGATCTTATTCGATGTGCTCACAAAAATTGTTTATTTGATTTTATTTATGTCGGGGATTTTAGACAAATGTATGTATATATACAACATATATATGAATCGCAGTTATCAAAAATATAGGAAATTTAATCAAGGTTACTTTAGTCTTTCTTTATTGAGCTCTAATAACTATACTATACTATGTATATAAATATTTTTAAAATTTATGTTTATATAATAATGATCTTAGCTTAACTGAAAACGAGAAATTAACATTTTGTGTTTATTAGAAAATTCTTAAATAGATTCTATTGCATATGCTAAATACAACGAATTGACAACAAAGAATTTATTTCAATAGGATATCTGTCAGGTCATCACTTCACAGCATTGCGGCATCTATATTCGTTTTAATGTTCTTTTGGTTTTTTGGCCATTGTTTATGTGTCTGATTGTCTAATTGGATTTCAGTGGAACGACTCTGGCTGGAAGGGAAGTTGGTTTTAAAGAGCGTGTTAACCCAAAGGCGTTGGCCAGACAGGGCTTGCATATACATATATTGGTAACACTTGGCACAGTGGCTGTACTCGTAGTTTTCAGTGCTTACAATGGCCAGATTAAAATGTCAAGATAAATTGCATGCGCCACGCCCAGCTTTGGAGAGGCGCAGGCGAACTACCAGCTGGCAGCTGCCAGCTACCGTCTGACAGGCGGAATTTTCTTTATTTATTTTCTTTGCTTTTCCTTTTGGCCATTCATCATGGTGAACAAAAGTTTAACACAAACCGGCAAAATTTTACATGCCATATTAGTTTGGCATAGCCAAAGCGCATTTCCTGCCCCCACACACACATGCACGCACACTTCAATATTTTTGTTGTGGCATAAGAGAATTTACACAGGTAGCAATCGCAGCTTTGTTTAAGGCACTTGAGGCTGTCGTCTTTTATCTGTTGCTTTGTATCTGAGAAGCTTCTATCTGGCGATATATCTCTAAGCACATACATCAGTATATCTCTCTCCTCTCTCTCTCTCTCTTATTTGTCTGTGTTTATTCAGCTCATTTGTTTGATTGATAGTTTGTTTACAAATTTCATTTTCGTCTTGTTAATACCTTTGCGGCATTCACCTGAGCTGCGTTTGTTCTGTTTGTGCTCTTCTTCTTTTCTGTCGTTTTATTTTTTCTCTCTTATTTAGCTTCATCTGCTGAACGCCGGCGCGCCTTTTATTGCGGTATATATATAGATATATACATGCACATATAGCTAGAAGTGAGGTAGAGAAATATATAAAGATTGAGATTGATTTGGTTGTTGTTGCTTGTGGAACCAAATCACGTTCGCGCCACCGAAGGATGCATATAAGGTTGAAGGCTGTAGGTTCTCCATTATTATGCCGAGTTACACGTAATTTAAAGTTGCCAATGCTATGTGTGCGTGGGCGTGGCAGGTAAATTGTTGTTCATGTTTTCGACGTGTTCATTCCCTTTGGAATAGCATCGCCTGCCAATGGGTCTCTTGGGGGACCCAAGGGCTTTGACATTGGTGAAATAAGTAAACAGTTTTCCACTGATGGCCAACAAGAGGCTTTCGATTATATGGTAGCAATAAATTTGGGCAAAATAATAATGTTGGCACGCAAACAATAATGTTAGCAGCGAAACTGTTTAATATAGCATAAACGATAAACTTTAATGATATCGTTTTACGTGTTTCAATTTAAACATAATTAGATTTAATTTAGAACAGATTACTGAAATTATTTTGCAATCAGTTGCAAGTCAAATTGTGTTTAGTAGATGGAAGTGTTGAAAAGAAATGTTATTATCACAATTAAATTTAAAATTTGCTGCAATTAGCTGATAATTGAAAATAATTTGAAAGATTTTAACACATTTCAATCTGAATGTAAATATAATAGTTATTTTTAATAGAGATGTTGCAATTACAACATTTCCTATGGTGTTTCTAACTTAAATGTGTTTCCCTTACTATGGGATTGAACTATATACGATCATTAGAAGTATAGCTCTTCTTATTTACTTTTATACCCTGAAGTAGGCTTGGTAGACCCCATAAAGTACATATTTTCATGATCTGGGCGACGGGCTGAGTCGATTTAGCCTTGTTCGGCTGTCTGTTGACCCGTCTGTCCGTATATCCGTATGTATGAACGCGTCGCTCTCGAAACCTATCAGAGCTAGAGACTTGAAATTTTACACATTTTCATGAAATTTTAGCACGCATATTTAGTTTGTTTTAAATAATCGATAGCGTTTCTCATTTTCCAAGAAAAACGGTTAAAAACGTTATCGAGATTCAGTTTTTTAGCATATCTTTTAAGTTAAAGTCAATAAATTTTGCATTTAGTTTCTTGTATATAAAATACAATTTCGATTTTATTTTATGCTAATTTGGTTGAATATTTTGAAGGCATTTCTTAAATATGCTATTCCAGACAATGTTTATTTTCCACGTTTCACTCCAATTCCTGCATTCCATGCTGCAGTGCCTTGTTTACGACTTTCCTTTTCCTTTTCGTGGTTCGTGACAAATGCACGCATAAGCTTGTTAAAACTTCTATACGTACATATGTGTATACAGATGTTTTTGCATAGAACATGTCATAAGTTATAATAAGCTTCGAACAAATGTCTTGCAAACAAAATGTTTGTTTGCTGCATATGGCTCAGTGACTTTTGCTGGCTAAGCGACTTAATCCCCGGCAACATCCATTATTTGCCATGGAGATTGAGCCACATGGCCAACAGACCTCCAATTAGAGTTGGGCTGTCCAAAACAAGAAAAAAACAATTCGCAGGCTTTATCGTGTAGACTTCCTTCCGTTAAATAGAAACGAAAATGGAAAAGAGAGCAAACACTAGAAACAGAGCGCAATAAATCACGGGCAGGGGACAATGGGCTCTATGTGTGTCTCCATTTGTTGCTGTCGGTAGCGCCTGAAAGCCGCAAAGTGTTTGCCAGCCCTCCACAAATCACACGTGAAGATGTGGCGGGTAAAAATGGTGTCCTCGTTCTCGTTGTCCTTGTCGTCGTCCTGTCGCGGGGATTAACAAACGCCAGCACCTTCTTAACCTGTACGCCATTAGCGTAATTTGTTTTGTGTCTGCGCTGCGTTTCTTTCGAGCATGGGAAACCCGAAAAATGTTGTGCGACGACGACAACAAATTCAATTTCTGAGGTTGTGTCCCGTCTGACACTTCCTGTCAGGGGCACTTAGTGGGCTTGAGCTCTCTCTCGGCATCATAATAATTAGCTAATGAATTTATGGTATAACATTTCTCAACGCGTCGCGCCTTTGTACCTGTAAATTGCTGTGAGTTTTACCTCCGGCCAAATCAACACAAAAACAAAACTCTACCAATTTTCAGAGTCGCGCCATGAAGAAGCCAAAATAATTAACCAGGAATCCAAGTCAAAGGCCAAACAGCACCAGAAGTGAGAGAACAGAAGACTCTTTCTCACACACAAATACACACACACACACAGAGAGACAGAACCCGTTTTCGGGTAGGCCATAAAAAAGACTGAGCGAACGGAAGTAGGCAATTTGCAGGGACGACTACGTCATGACGACGACGCTGCAACAGAAGCGGCCCAGCATCAGCAACTGGTTCAGCTCGCTGCGCCGCCAGCCGAAGAGCAGCAAGAAGAGCGGCTCGATAAGCGGCCGCAGCGTCGGCAGCTTTGGCAGTAAGCAGCAATTGCAGCGCAGCTGCTTTGATCTGAGCACCGCCAGCGTTGGAGCCACCACGCCGACAGCGGATGGCATCGGACTGCCCGGCAGTCGCAGCAGCAGCACCTTTTACATAACAGCGCCTCCGACGAAGGTCGAGGAGGATCGGCGTCGACTCTTGGGCAATGTCAGCAGCAGCAACAGCAGCGGCAACAGCAGCAGCACCACCATCAGCAGCAGCGTCTGTGCGCACTGCTTCTGCAATTTGGGCAGTTTGGTCGGCAAGAAGGATTCACCCAAGCCATCGTCGCCGCCACCGATCTCCACACCTCGTTCGCCCCGCTCGCCCTCACTGTCCCCATTCACCAGCGTCGCCACCTATAAGGTGACGGCGCTGCGTGCCGAAAGTCCACCGCCGGCTAGTCCCACGCTGAGCATCGATACGGTCAGCAGCAGCGATGTCAGCCGCAAGGTGGAGCAGCTGCGTCTACCCAGCGACGACCCGAACACGCAGCTCTTCAATAGGCGCTCGGAACTGACCCACACAACCACCACCACAACAACGCGCACTCTCATCGTATCGCGGCCTGTCGAGCTGTTGCTCAATGAGCGAGGCGAGATCATCTCGAGGCGACCGCCGCAGGCACCGCGCAAGTCGCGCTCCAACTCGCTGGGCTGCATGCTGGACGTCGCCGAGGATGGCATCGATAACGAGGCGCTCCAGCTGGACCCAGAGGGCGAAACTGTCAACTCGGGGCTCAGCTCGCCGTTAACACCGGAGGCGGGCGATTTGCGCTTCATTGATGACAGCTCCAATTCGCAGAGCGAATCCGAGCGAAACTCAGTCAGCCATAACACCAACAGCATTGCCGACAACAACAACAGCAGCAAACAGCTGAACAACAACAACAACAACAATAATAATAACAACAATGACAACAAGCAACAGGCGAATCTGTGCGAGAGTTGTCGAACGCTCATGGAGCGCAATCGCAACAATACCGAGCAGAGCAGTGTCGTCATCCTTAGACGACCGCAGGTATGAGCCAAGCAAACGGATATCGTATATCGAATATCGTATAACGAACTGATAGACAATACGTACTTAATAAACTCAAGTTTTTCAGAGAGTGTTTGGAAGAGTGTTTGATCTTAAGTCAGCTTCAAATTTTAATTGCTTTAAAATTCAAGTGAAAAACAATCGGAAATTTTAGAGTAACATACAGAGTTGGTATCTGAGATAGGAATTAGATATATTTCTGAGTTTTTAGTTTTCTTAACAATTTATCGATTTTACTCTTCTTGCCTTCACTTGCATTTCACTTAACAATAATGTGCTCTATTGTTTCTTTATGAATCAGATTTGCAATTGGAATATTTTCTATATTTCTTAAAACGCTATTTAAGAATTCTTCGTATATTCCTCTGACAAAGAAGAAAATACATTTTTTTGTTTTAATAAATTTCGGCACTTAAAGATGCTACATATTTTTTATACGCATTGAAATATTTATATTTATCTGATGATATGTTAAAATCACTTACAGTTTAATAATTTCTATTAAGAATATGTTTTGATAAGTCATTCGAATAGGTTTCATGATCTCGCCTTTGTTCCATGTGTTTCAATACATTTGCATTGCATTAAAACAGGTTTCGTGATTGATTCTGTATCGTGCCGTGTTCCCACACCTTTGGCGTCGTTATTTACCTGTCGCCTGCGTCGTTTCATTGCGAGTTATTTTTAAAGCTTGACGTTCATTAGCTTTACGTCTGCTGCGCACTATCAATAACCCTTGTCCACCTGTTGGTTGCTCTTTGATTAGCGATGCCGTCTTTAAACGAGTAGCCCTCGAGCGTTGCCCTCTCGCTCCCTCTGCAGGGCCTCTCTATTCGCTTCTCATTAACAATTTTCTTCTGTTTTATGTAATTTTCTATGATTTCTTAAATGTTTTCTTCAGTCGTTGCTGCGAGGGGCGTAGCTTGGTAGCAAGCGTCGTTCATTTAATAGCGACTCCTGTGGAGCATTTAACTTGATTGGAAATTCGAAAATTTACATAATTCAGGCCGCTAATTGAAAGGTTGTTTTTTAATGTTTATATCTGTTCAAATGTTCAACGGAAACGGAGTGGCGTATTATGAGTTATTTTAGGCATGGGAAAGGATTTGAAACTCTAAAGTTAATGCTATAAATCTGTCAAGTTCGCTTCATAAAAAATATTTATAAATAATTTAATACTAAATGTTACAGAGCTATATCAAATCGACGACTTTAAAAATTGTTTACTCATTCAACTGTCGATCGGCTTTCAAATTCTGCTTTGCTCTTAAAGTTCATAAATGTCACCACAAATCAAAGATTGCAACGTCACTCGTCAAATACCTTTTGATTGGCTAATGAAAGAGAGAAGCAAAAAACTCCTGCCCAGCTCTAACCGCAATGTGATCTAAAATTAGCAAATTCTCGGGGGGTCACTGCGTTGTGTGAAGTTCCAATTGGATGAGCTCATCGCATAACTTCAAAACTTGACGACGAATCTGAACGATCTTGGCAAATGTCTCTCTCGGCTTGTCAATTGTTTCTCAGCGCATTTAATTGGCATTCCGCTGCCGATTTGCATATATATATAGATATATATGTATATGTTTGACTGAGCAAATGAGTCAGAAGGTCAGATAGGCGCAGTGCAGGGGCTAGATGTTGGGGGCAATTGATATGTTCCGGTCTCGTGGCGCTCTCGCCAAGTCAAGCGTCAACAGGCTGACAAATAACTAGACACTTGAGTGCAGCAACAGTATCTCGTATGTGCTACAGATACAGATACACAGATACAGATACAGATACATTCACAGAGCGTTCGGCTGGTGAATGGCCTCGTTCGTTCACTTCAATTGTTGTATGTTTGACAAATTTGTCACGCCTCTTTGAATACATCATATTACAGCACGAATGCTCTCCATATGCTCGACTTTGTCTTGACCCCGCGCATGGACCCAGGCCGTGTCAGGTACTCGTCTCATCGAGCGTAATTCAATTAAATCAAATTCTGTCTCTTTTTTTACTTTTCTAATTTGTATTTTTAGCACTTGAATAAATCACAAAAATTGTTTCAAGTGAAGCGAAATTCGTGCGTCCATTTGGCGCACTGGAAACATGTAAATGCTTCGCACTTGTGAATGCGATACAATTGTGAATGCAGCCTAACGACCAGGCTTGTTGAAATTTCGTAAACACTATATTTTCTTCTTTCTTTATTTTGTTTTTTTTTTCGTGAGTTGTATTTTTAGCAACAATTGTCGCTGGCTCATTTCCGCAAATTATGCGAGTGTTTACAGATGCATTCGCGACCATTTTATCTATTTTTATATTCACTTGTACAGCTGGAGGCGGTGCAGCAGCTTCAGCTGTGCATACAAATGCTGTGAAAGTCGTCCCCAC
Organism: Drosophila gaucha; assembly: GCA_035045545.1. Classification (NCBI taxonomy): domain Eukaryota; kingdom Metazoa; phylum Arthropoda; class Insecta; order Diptera; family Drosophilidae; genus Drosophila; species Drosophila gaucha. The sequence goes on from JAWNOY010000099.1 coordinate 6,936,010, forward strand.
TCTCGATTTCATTTAATTAATTCGTTTCGTTTGCCTTTTGGTTTCGATTACAGCAAATCAAAGATGAGCTGTGCGAAGTCGTATCGGAAATGGAAGCGCTCGATGTGCCCGAAGACAAACATTCCAACAAGGATAAACAAATGTCAATTGGACGCAAAAAGTTCAACATGGATCCGAAGAAAGGTGAGCCTTAATAATATATTATAATAATTATTTAAAATAAAAGAAAGTTAGACCAAGACGGAACGATAAGGTCAAAAGCCTGCTAATTGCGTACAGATTTAAAAAAAAAACCCCTCTTAAACATGAAAAATTCTTTAAATATTATTTCCCCCTAAAAAAAAACCTGCATTGAGTCATAATAAGTGTTTGGAAAATCCCCATTTAAAAATAATTTGCTGTTCAAAACCCCAAGATAACACTTAAGAACTTAAAATTTATACCAAATACTGCAATTCAACAGAAATCAACTAAATTGGGAATATTATACCAAAATTTCAAGAATCGTTTGCGTATTAAGTAAATTTTAAAAATAAGTTAATTTTTTTTTATCGTTGACTTACCTTATCCAACTGCAAATACCTTATTTGATCATCGTTGAAATCGGGAAATGTTAATGTGGGAATGATTTACATGAAATTTCCATGCAATGAAATTTAAAACAGCGAATGAGATGAAGTGCTTTATAATTGAGCTGCTGCAGTGGAGGGGGGGATACGAGACTCCGTGAAAAGTTATAGCATGTCGGCGCCAAAGAGCATAACTGCCAGGCAAATTTACACTGTCATAATTGTTGGGCGGGGTGCTGATGGGTCGCATCGGGCACGTTCGCCCAATGATGATAATTCCGAAGTTAATTTAATAATGTAATGAGCCCGAAATGAGATGCAGCGAATGCCATGCGATGTCAACACACTGCAGCAGCAGCAGCAGCAGCAGCAGGAGTCCCATGGATGTCTTGTCAAGACCCGCTCCTGCCGCCAGTATCTTAAAGCGCTGACAAATTTGACAGTTCGTTGACATTTGTAGTAGTACGTGTGCATCAGGGATCCGACGAGTGCTTGGGCGTTTAATTTAATGGAAATGTCAATGTCGCAATATTCTTGAGATCTGAGAACAGAATCGCGCTGACTGACAGTCGGGCAAGGCCAAATATGCGGGCGGCATGGCTGAAGCACAGTTGATGAATACAAACATTGATACAGCATATGTATTTCAATATATATATTTATCTATATACATATACATGTTGTCTGGCTTTGTTGTCAAGCTCTTCATAAAGAGCTAAAAACTATTTTTATTTCATTTTCATAATTTGAGCTTTGATAGAAAGCTGATATATACATTTTCTTTTGTTAGAAACGTTTAAATGTAGTTTTACTTACGCAGTTAAAGAAGAAGATTTAATTGTAAGATTTATGCATTATGAATAGGTTGAAAAGAGGGAAGCATCTATAACTTAGGATGATGTTTGCTTTGACTCCCTTAAGTGATTTCATGTGAATCTTTGCGTGCTATAGGAGCTATATACGCAGAGTTATTTTTTATCCATCAATAAAGCTTAACCATGAAACATAATTTAATATGTCAACAAGTCTGGCGTACTATATAGTTTTTTCCACATTTTCTCTAGTAATCTATTGTATAATTAAATGTAAAATATATAGAATTGATATTGTTGCTATATCGTATACAATATCAATATATATTAATAGAATTGAAGTTACAGCACCTATAAATAGCTACTTGTACTAGCTTAACCTTCCGCATAGATTCCCTAGTGACCCATATATTGAACATGTTTCCTTAGGGCTCTCTCTTTCTTCCCCAAAAGATCTTTGCTCCAGAATACGACCTCGTTGCTGTCGCACCGTAATTTAAGAGCCAATCAAATATATTCAGCGACCTACTGGCCATAAATTAGCGTTGACAAGTCCAAATTGGGCCAGGCATCCATCGTATGTCGAGGCATTGGCGCATCCTGCATAAAATTCCAAATAAAAATGCTAATCCACAGTGAAGTATTTGTAGTAAACGGCGCGGAGTCAGCGACCCGCTGGCAATAACAAAGTGGGAATCGAGTCCACTTCAGAAAACGAGGCGCTTATTAAAAACATGTGAAACAGTCCCTAGCACTAGGGTGGTTGAGTGGTTGGGTGCTTGGCTGGTTGCGGATGTTTTACAGGGCATCGCCATTTGTCGCTTTATCGGCCGATTATCAACAACTGAGCCGACAACAGAGACAACACACACTCACGCACACACACTTAAATTAATAGCCCACAAATGTGCCATCCATAACGCATCGAGGGTATATTGGTAGGTGGCAGTGGGTGGGGCTGGGTGGGTTTGAGGGAGCTGCCAACTTGCTGATGCTAATCGCGTGTGACGCGTAGTTGACAGCACGCAGAAAGATGGTTTTGCCATGGCCCGGCAAAAACTCCTCCAGGCGACTCCTTTGTCATTATCGTTGTCATTCCGCATTATTGTTGTCATTGTTATTATTGCTGTTGTTAGTTGTTGTTGTTGCCGTTGCGTATATATGGATTCGCTTGGCAATGCGAACAACAAACAACAAAAGCATCAATCTGAAAAGCCAATCTGTCTGCGATTGAAGCAATAGCAAAAAAAATGAGAGAAAAAAACGTTTAACTTGTTGGCAGCGCGAGGGGCGTTCTTTATGTTTGCTTATATATAAATATAATTAATTTGTATTCAATTTTACTTTAATATTATGTGAGTTAATTCACACAACATTTTAAATTAGTTTTGTGAATGTTGTAATTTATGAAAAAATTAACAAATGCAAAAAGTTTTTACTGAAAAAAAGTATTTATTGGTATATGCAAAATATATGATAATGCAAAATAATGTTATAATGTAATATATATAATGTTTTTTGAAAATAAATTTCTGTAAATATGTTATATATATCTAAGCAGAGAAGGTCGAAGATCTTTTCATGTTACTCAGCCAAACTTGTGAAATATTTAAATATATCTGAGAATAAAATGTTCCATAATAATAAAAAACAAAGAATAATATAGTATAGGAGAAGTCCATAGCTCATTTTTGTATTTTATTAATAAGCTATTTTTACACATGTTTTTTATTATTAATGAGATTTATAATATGTCTGTCAGTAGCAAAAGTTAGCCTAAGGCGATTAAACTAGTATAGGTCCTTTTCTTATACTCCTATCTCATCATATCTAATTGATTTCGATTGATTTTATAGTAGATATATATATGTATCATATATACATCAATCTAATTTCGCTTACTATACTTTAATATATCAAAATTTCTACCATAGTTACACCCATGATAATCGAGTTCTTTACTAAGTGAACGACCCTTGTATTTCTGTTGTTGTCTGGCGCCACCTACCGTCGGATCGCATGAGACTCACGCGATTGCCAAATTTGTTGGCTTGTCGCATATTTCGCGCTATTTGTTGTTTGTTCTTAATGCGTTTTACTTGAATTCCTGGAGCGCTCAGCGTTTTTTCGGTTCTTGTCTTGCCTTCCGGCTTTTATCGCAAATTGCTGGCCCGCGCGCTTTGATTGGCAAATAATGACATCGATGTCTCGTCTGTGTGGCCGCTCCCTACTTTATTTATTTTACTTCTGCTTCTTCTTTTATTATTGTTGAGATTGCTGCGGTTTATGTTGCGGGTCGACGGCGATTACGACCTATATGGGTTGATTATATGTGGTTTGGGCTGCATTTGACTTGAATTTCCGGTTGCGTCGTCCTTATCTATCGTAAGCCTCGCCTGGGGCGTCGCAGCATAACTGTAGTCAAATTAAACGTTTTATTGTAAGCCCTTGAAGAATTTCTATTTATTATTTTACAAATTTTCTTCTCAATTTCAGGCATTGAATATCTCGTAGAGAATCGACTGTTGCGCCACGATCCGCAGGATGTGGCGCACTTCCTATACAAGGGCGAGGGTCTGAACAAAACGGCAATAGGTGAGTGGAGAGTTAGCAGCTCGTAAATTGTGTTGCCACAGTGCGGCGCCCGCATGGGGCAAATTCAATTAAAACTCATAATGCATAACATAAATTTTCATGCTCATTTCTGTTTGACTTTCCAGGCGATTACCTCGGCGAGAAAAACGATTTCAACGAGGATGTGCTAAAGGCATTTGTGGCACTGCACGATTTCACCAATCTGATACTGGTGCAAGCTCTAAGGTTGGTTCTCCCTCCCCATCTATCGCTATTATAGCAGCTAGCTGACTTTAACTTTTTCTATTTTCACTTAGGCAATTTCTGTGGTCTTTTCGCTTGCCCGGCGAGGCCCAGAAGATCGATCGAATGATGGAGACATTCGCGCAGCGCTACTGTCAACTGAATCCGGATATATTCACCAACACGGATACCTGCTACGTGCTCAGCTTCGCCATAATAATGCTCAATACATCACTCCACAATCCATCGGTGAGCGTTTACTCAATTTATATTTATTGCATGGATGCTATTGAGCTAACTTACAAAGGGAAACATTTAGAAACAAGTGCTTAAGTAGTTAAAATACAAGACAGTTCTCGAAAACATGGATTAAATTTTGCTTTTCATAGCTAGGTTTCATTAGATTAGTATGGATGCATCCGGAGAACTTGTATACCACTCGTGTCGCCCCAAACACAAAAAATTTATAGATTGAGTATTTATTTTAAAATACAGTTATATGAGATTTGGTAGATCCGAAACAGTAAACTGGCTCTATGAGAATGTAATCTTGTTTTGCGTAGAACTGAAGAGTATATATGTTTTATCTTATTGCACAACTTCCACAGAAATCTTTATAGATAGCTTGAAATCCATGACTGCCTTTAATATAATAATATAATATATATAATAATATATGTATATATTGATTAAGCTATTTAGTTTAAGATCTTAATATTTATTTGATATTTTTTCATAATTTAACTGAAAGTAAAAAAATATATTTTCCTTAGCTGCTGCTGCTTAATTTAATTTAATTGATATTTTTGACAAAATTTAATGAAAAGTAAAAAAAATATAATTTTCTTAGCTGCTGCACACTTTGCTGATATTACCTGTTACGTTTTCAAATTTGAAAAAGCTTCAACTCAACTTGCGTAAAATACATTTTATATTCATACTTCCTTTTTTTTTAGAACTCAATTTTTATTCTATAATAATTTATTTAAATATAACCAATGTCTGCCCTTTCGATATAAATTTTGACTCCTATGCATTTTATAAATCCCAATACATTTCTACAAAATAATCCCTTAATCTGTTAAACCTTTAATCTATATATGCTGCGTAGCTGAATTTCTTTTGTGATTTACAAAAAGTTTAATATGAGGCAAAAGAAAAAATGAAAAAGGTTTCGAAATGTTTTCCGATTTTTTGTGTTGGCACCAAATTACAATTCACTGTCATGGTTTGCGCACCGGAAGTGTTTGGGAACGACAGGAAGTTGTGGTTGTTGGTGGTGGTGGTGTGCCAAAACTAAAAAGAAAAAACTCGCGAAATGCATGTCGCGTGGCCCAAAACTGCGGAATTGAATACTTTGTCGCCTGACAGCCAGCAATTATCGACGGTCCACACGACGCATTTCCGCACTTCCCCATTCATTTCCCAGCACCGCCAACATTGCGTTGAAGCAATTACAAAAAAGTGTTGTGCATCGGGCTATAAATAGGTCAAGTCTAAGGCATTTCACACGAGCTGAAATCGTTGAGAGCCCACTAATTGGGCAGTGGCATCTTGTAAATGATCTCAACAGCACGAGCCGCACATAAAATGTTTCTCTAATTAGTTATTATTGCGCAATTTGCTTGTTTCACAATGTTCAGCTGTTTCAATTTAATTTAACTTTTTTATTTTCTTTCAGGTCAAAGACAAACCCACCGTGGAGCAATTCATCTCGATGAATCGTGGCATCAACAACGGCGGTGATTTGCCCCGTGGTCTGCTCGAGTCGCTGTACGAGTCGATACGCACAGAGCCCTTCAAGATACCCCAAGACGATGGCAACGATCTGATGCACACCTTCTTTAATCCCGACAAGGAGGGCTGGCTCTGGAAGCAGGGCGGCAGGTAAGAAACACACTCAACTCCAAATGTTTTTAGATCAACTATTAAATCAACTCCTCATTATAGATACAAATCGTGGAAGCGACGATGGTTCATACTGAACGACAATTGCCTGTACTATTTCGAGTATACCGCAGATAAGGAGCCGCGCGGCATAATCCCGCTGGAGAATATATCGGTGCGCGAGATACAGGATCGCAGCAAGCCGCATTGCTTTGAGCTGTTTGCCACCGGCGGCGCCGATATCATCAAGGCATGCAAGACTGATTCCGAGGGCAAGGTGAGTAAATCCCCTGCGTGTGGATCGTGGGTCGCCAAGTCGCAAAAAACTAATCAACTCCAATCAATCTGCAGGTGGTGGAGGGCAAGCACACTGTCTACCGCATGTCCGCCTCAACGGAGGAGGATCAACAGGAGTGGATCAAGCGCCTGACGCAGTCCATCAGCCATAATCCGTTCTACGATATCCTGGTGCAAAGGAAAAAGAAGGCGCTCAGCAAGAGTTAATATTAGATCGGCGTGGCATGGACACGCCCATAATGGGCGTTATTGTTTCTTGTATTGGATCTCAGTGGAATATTGCTGCGCGCGCGCGCGCCTGCGTCTGCTTGTATATGTGTATGTGTGTGGGTGTGTGTGAGTGTGTAACTGCAACTGTGTGTAATCTCGTAATATGCGTGTGTGTGTGTGTGTATAGTAGTTGTATGTGTGTGAGTGTGTATGTATATGTATATGTTCTATTTAACTATCCAAATGTTGTACTAAGCCCAACGTGTTGTATATAAGTATATATATATATATATAGGCATATATATATTTAATTCAATTTTGCCTTTGTTATTTGGTCGAGCCTGGAAAGCTGTACACACACAAATCAACACTCGCACACGCATACACACACTCGCGCACACACACACACACATACCATCTTTGTCTCTATTGTTGTGATATAACTTATTTACATTAAGCAAATTAAAAAAAGAAAAAAACAAAAAAAAAGAATTTAAAAATGGCAGCAAACATAAACTGTTAAATCGAATGAAATACAATTTTCAATTAGTGCAAATTACGTTATGATTAGTCTTCGAATATCGTCTTCATCTTAGCATTAGTATCTGAGAGTTGCCCTCACATACCCCCTATTCTTTACCCCTGTCTAGTTTAACGTCTTTAGTGCTATGAAACATATCCCAGCCGCCTGCTAAAAAAGATTATGCTTGGCAATTATTATAAACAATTATTATGAAAAAATTACACGAAGGCCTTTCGAAAACTTTATTTCAAACAACGAAACAAAAATGTAATAATAATTAAAATTATAAAAAAAAAACATGGTTTAAGAGACTAGAAAATTAACATGGACAATACAAGCAAAGAAACGTGCATTTCACCTATGGAAATATGTCAGCTAATAGGTTAGATCGATAGAGTTTAAGCGCTGTTCCAATGTGTCATTAGATAATGCTGAACTTGATTGTGCAAGTAAACCAAAAATCTGAACAAGCAGGTGCCAAGAGGCCAGCCAACGACTGAGTAGAGTTCGAAATGTTTTGTATTGTATTGTGTTTTGTTAATTTGATCAGTTAGAAACAAACGAACCAACCGCAAAGTGTTCCTGCCAAAAATGAGAAGAGTAATTGTATAATTGTAATATAAACTAAATTAATTGTACACTCTCTAAATATAACATTTGCTTGTCTGGAAAGCATCGGGAGACACGGAAGCTTTCCACCCCAAGAGGCAAATCATCCTATTTTTTGGGTAAATTTGTTTTCTATCCCAAACTAGTTTATTTTCAATATCATTTAGTGTTTACTTATAAAATTTTGATGGGGCGCAGTTGTAATAGCTCAAAAAAACAATTATCTAAAGGAGAGTCCCAAAACTTTTTGCAATATTATTAATAAACTGTACTACACTATTATATGTACTATATCAACATTTATAAAAAGAAAAACAAAAAACACATTCATAAGCCTCTACGCAGCACTCGTATTATATTTCTTTAGCCTAACACGCAATTAATAAATAAGCAGGAGATCTAATTATCTGTACTATATATACATTTATACATATATATAAATATATATGATGTGCGTTTTAGCATTATGAAAATATAATTCATTTATGGATGTGTACCTACATACACATGTATAACTATTCAAATTTTGTACATACGTCTTTAGTGCGAATATAAATACATTAAATTTATCTAAGTATGCCAGTAGCTGTTATATATACATATATAACTCGTAGCTTAAACAACAATTTTGTATTGCTTTAGCAGTAAACTGAAAAAATTATACCTATATAAACTATTGAAATATACGTATTCAAATATATATAAAAAAAACAGAATGAAATCTATTTCTTGGGTTTAAGGATTCTTTACAGATGAATATTTAATATATCCGATCTAGATCATATTAAAGTCATAAAATCCTAGATCTCTGGCTATGCAATTCCGAACAATTACGAATCTTAAAGTAAAAGAATCGAAAAGTAAAGTCAAAAGTATTTAGCAGTTATCGTAGCAGTCAAGGACACCCTAAAATTCTGAATTCCTGCTCCCCACGAGTTTAAGAAGGTATGTTCTTGCCAGATTCCTAAGGAGTTGGGCGAACTATAGCTAAAGAAAGAATGTCCTTTTTAGAAAATTTGATCTAACTCGGCGTTATCCTTTCACAGCACGAAAGTACCAGCCCTATCGATCATCATCTAAAACATGGGGTTATCAAAGGATCAAGAATTTTTTTTAAAGAATATTATTTAAATTTTGCACTTTAATGTGAATGTGAATGTTCAGGGAATATCCGACCAGAGCGTTCTTAATTGCCTTATATAATCTTCGCCTCACATATATAATTGTATTCATTGCGACATCTTTCGTCATTGAGTGCTGTTCGTTTGAGTTCGACGCACAACTCTAGCAGAGAATTAGGTTCGCCTGGAATCCATCTGAGATAGGGCATGGGCTCGCCAGTGGCAATAGAGATCCATTCTCTGTTCTTGGCTTGGCAGTTGCCAGATGTCCAGTACCTGACACTGGGGACTATCGCTAGGATCGCATCCATTTCCTCGCTGCTCTCAAAGTTGATCAAGTGTCCTCCCAGTTGGCGGCAATTGTGTGCAGCCTGATGCCAATTGACCTTCACATTGGTCTCAATGTGATAGAACTTGTTGCCAATTTGAATGGGAAAGTTCGTCTGGGCTTCAGTAAGTGCATTCACATTGAAAACTAAAATGAAATTGTTTTATAATCTTTGTTATCTTTATGAAATTGAATCACTCACCTGTCCGATTTGAGTCGACAAATTGTGCAAGGTCGGTGACTACTGATCCAATGCGAAAAATAATTAAAATTGAGAACTTGACTCCATAATTCAATAAAAATAAAAACACTTACCCGTCGGGTTTGGCATTGCAAAGTGCCATAATTGTAGAAGGCATAACAGAAACACGAGGTTATTCACCATCTTGATGTCTTTAGTCAAACTAATGACCAACTAAGCAATTGCTTTCCTATTTATACTATTCGATTTGTAGCATTATCAAATCAAAGATAATAACGAAATTGTGAATTGCATATTATAAACATTACTACCAGTAGGCTACTGATTGTATTGGAAACAAGCTCATAATCTTTATTATATTCAAAAGATAAGTAGATCTTTAAGTAGACTTTCCTTAATTACGCAAACTGTTTTAAATATATTTTATGGTACTGCTGCACAGGAAACAAATAGAAATCCTACAGTCTGGCGATCCTGGGACCTCAGGAGACCTCGAAACAAGCAAGTATTCTAATTTATATACATGTGTGTGTGAGTTTGGTATCGTTTATCGATTGAACTTTATCTTGGAGTTGTAAAAAAGGACATACGAAAAAACTCTCCAACTGTCAAAAGTTTCGAGGTCATAAGCTAGATCGGGCTAGATCGACTGAGATGCTGATTGTAATCAAGAATATATACGTATTCTATGGGTCCGAGCACGCCTCCTTCTGCCATTAACATACAATTTAAGAAAACCCTTATACCCTGAGCTCCCAATTTCAATGGGCTCAGTGTCAAATTTTATATTTTTTATAGTCTCTTCTCAAATCACAACAGGATATAACTATTGGCTTATTAAAACAATCAATTTGATTGATTTGAAAATATGTCTAGTGTACAAAATAATAATCTTAATAATTTCTGAAGAAAAAAAAGCAAGAGATGCTTATTTATTTCAAAACCTGAAGTTAAATTATTTGGCTAATCGAACCTAAAAGGTTATCAAGGGAAATCAAGACTTTCATCACTAAACGCTCATAATAAGGCAAAGAAGAAGAATCAAGGTAAGCAATCGACAAAAGATAAGAGGAAAAAATTCCAAAAACAACGATGAGAGCACTGATCTTACGTACAGGAGATACCCGGGTAAATTTCCTGGGAGATATCGTGGGATATACCCTTTCGAGGATACCTTGGGTTACCGTGTCAGATAATCTGGGATCCTAGAAGATAAACTGGAGATACCCTGGTAGATAACTTAAGAGACACGCTGGCAGATATCCTGGGAAATTAAAGGTACAAGCGTCAAACTCCCCGTCCTTATTAAAAATATACTAGTAACATATGTATATATATACATATATATATATAAACATATATGCATAAGCCATTATAACCCCATTTGACTTTCTTAAAGGGAGTCTTTAACCCAATTGCATGTGAAATTCCATATCAGGAATTATAGACTTAGTTACTATCAGTTATTGTTACTATGTGTTTTTCTCAACTTGGTCGCTGTTAGCTTTTCCGTTTCATTTTCTTAGGTTTTTACCCTCAATTTTCAGTTAATCAACAACCGGAACTACGAATCTATTTTTAACACATGTGAGTGCGTAGCTAGATTATTAAGGTTATTTTTTCGGTTAGTACTTCCATTCATATTACCTAATTTATAACCTCAATAACTAATAGTTAATTGGCAGGTTTATGGTAAGCACTTGGCACGCTCTTATCATTTTCTTTGCTAATTTCTACAATGGCAAAAATGGTATAAATACAAAAAACTACTGAGAAAATTATTTAGAAGTTGTGAAACTAGCAACCAAAATGAATGTCAAATTAGCTTTACTGTTATTTTCGATGCAACTATGGCATTTCGCCATGTCCAATGAGACACGTGAGTAAACTGAATAGTTTTAAGGAAAAAAATCTACTATAAAACTCTTTTTTTCAGCTGATGTCTTTGCTCAAACGAATGATTTGGGCAAATGCGTTAGCAGCTGCAAGGATTTTCCAATCAGAATTGGCAATAAACTTTATCACATTGAGTCCACGTTGAAGGTGAACTGGTTTGGGGCGGCGGAGAATTGTCGCAAGTGGGGCGGACATTTGCTGAATGTCGAGAGCACCACAGAAATGGACGTGATCCTGGCGATTGTGCCCGCGGATCGCTTCTGGATATCCTCGAACTGCCTGGCCAAGGATCGGGACTTTATTTCGATAGCAACCGGCGTGGCGATGCCCTACAATAGATGGCAGGTCGGACAGCCGGACAACAAGGAGGGCAACGAAAACTGCGTTCAAGCTGCGGCAGCCGGCCTAAGTGATGAGACCTGCGAGAAACTTCTGAGTTATGTGTGCCAAGCGAATATACTATAGAATAATAAAGAATTTTTGTTAAATAAAAATGAAAATGAGTACATTTTAAAATATTTGTTCTGATTTATAATCTTGTCGATCAGATTAATTTTAAGTAGGTGGATTTGCTAACTTCGGAAGTTTCGTAAAATACCCTTGCCAATTTAGAAGATATAGTTATAATTTATTTTTTAGATTAAATATTATTTTTGATAAGTCTGTAAAATAGGTCAATATTCATGTATTTGTTATATTTTGGATCTCTAGGTGTAAAATTGTAGTAGATACAGTTTTTATTGATTTGCCAGGCCCTAAGAGGCGTATATGTATAATTTTTATCCCAATCTATAGAGTACAGCCACAGTAACCTATATGTCAAATAACATTTTTCAGCCTGCTACCCATTTCTGCTCGCTTGGTAGTTCAGAAAAATGCTCTTCAAAATTTGGAGTCCCCCTCATGGGACTAAGCTAAGATTTTCAAACACTTCAATTTTTTCACCATTTTTGACAATTCCATTATTTGTTGCATACTTTTTAGCGGAATAATTAAAGCGCTGCAAGTAAAATAAAATGCTTAGAAAAAAGGACTTAGTACGTTGAGTTATTGAGGACGGGGTCATCTAAAGATGCAGGAATTGTCATTTATCAGTTACCGACCGGCTGCAGCTGCCATAGAAAATGCCCTAAATACCCAAAATCCCTAATATCTCTAAAATTACAAGGACTATTTAGATGTCCTTTGATAGTATTTAATAGTTTGACACACAAGTCGCCAGGATACGCAAGATACAGCCTAGCTAGAAGCTATTTTCTCGACCAATTATGCGAACACTCCCTAAGTTTCAACTGCTTGACTAAACTATACGATTTGTAAAAGTTTTCCCAGTAGAAAAACCTTTACTATAAAAAAATTCTTGGAGAATAAACAAGTTGTCCTTAAAGTATATATGATTCAGGCTTAAGCGATTTATCAGCATATTATAATTTTTATTTATCAATATTGTTGATCCCCGTCTTTTCCACTTGCTGTAGAAGTTCCTGCAGCTTATTGTCGAACAGCTCACAGCGTATGGGCATCTCCAGTGAATAGAAGGGATTCTTGAGTACATAATCCGAATACAGCTCGTAGACTTTGCGCAGCAAGAGATCCATGCCGTTAAGGCCCGTTTCCGATATCACAATGAACTTGACGCCGGTCAGTGTTTGGAAGCAATGCAACGTGAAGGTATCCGCTTCCAGCAGCTCGATGCCGGAACTCTTGGGCTCTGGGCTTAGTTGGCTGGCAATGGCAAACAGCGGATAGAACATACTCGCAAGGAATATTTTCTCGTTTGTTGTCATTTTGGGTCGACTAAACTTGAGGTTAATTGGAAAATTGTCCGCTGACTCCAGCGTTGTCTTCACGTCGCGGCCATCTTCCAGTGTCGAGCCATTAACTGTCATGCCATTGACGGCGACGAGCACATGTCCCACTGCAAGATAATTTTAAGAGTGAGCAATTGAGGCGAGCAGAAAAGGCAACGCCTACCATTGATACCATCCTTGCGGTTGAACGCCACGGAAACTTTCTTCGGGTCGTAGTCGAGCACCAGGTCCAGTGGGTATGTGAATGTCTTCTCATGCTCTATGCGTGGCACATTATTGTCGAGATTAAATATGAGGCCGCCGGATTTACTGACTATGTACACGCCATAAATAATCATTTTTGTTTTATTTCCGAGGAGCCGTCAGCTGATGGCAAGACATCAAAATAAACCTTACATTTTGTCAAACTGTTACTGCACAGAATACACTGAACAAAACCAGTTATTGTTTCATTAAGTTTTTCGAATCTTGGGTGGTAAGCGACATTCAGTTGAGTTAATTTTTTCAAAATCAATATATAATTGCACACAAATAATTGAATTGCCTAAAATATAAAGAATAAAAAATAGAATAAGCAATGTTAACAGTGCCAAAGTGAGTCAACTATCGATAAGCTAAAAAAAATATCGTTACGATACCCTTATTTGCCATCTACGAAGCCAAATTAAATTCAAAAGTGGGTATGTTCAAATATTATTGTATTATTATTATATTTACAATGCACATTGTTACTAACAGTTCATTTAACTCTTTGAAATGATTCAGTATTTATTTATTTAATTTTTACCTACCCGTTGCACTCTTCGCATCTTATTGGTCAATTTTTGACAGTACCGCCAAACATTATTCAGTTGAAACTAACTATTAATTTAATATCGATATCTTTGTTTACTAACACTAGTTTTAGTGCTTGTAACAGCGAGCTATCGACATTATCTGAAGCCTATTGCACATTCGTTAAATTTCGCGGTAAGCATTTTTAAAAGCTTAAAATAATAATATAAGACCAAAGTAAAAATGTCAATGGCTTACAAATGTTGCATGTTTGACTATTTTGACTTATAAATAATTGAAGACATAATAATTAATTGATTTTAATTGGATGATCAAAAGTCAACGATAAGTGAAAAAAAAGCACTTCAAATTTAATCCCTTGATTTGCTTATCGCAAATGTGTATATTATTTACTGATTAATATAGGAAAATGCAATTATTTTAGCAGAGTAGATCCCGGCAAGAACATGGCAATTAATAGCACAGATCCACGCAGAGGTTATCAAGGGTCACTGTCACTTGCAATTCTGATTTGCATGCTTGGTAATGCTGCAACTTATCTAAAAACTTTCAACTGCCTTCCACGCATCACTTGCACCATACTGCGCCTGCGCACTACAGCAATCCATATTCCCTTGTTTCTCAATAAACATCATAAATCGCATCGCTTTTATTTATGTTTGTCTTGTGTCTCTTAGTATAATTTCTGCTGCAGCGGCATTCAGTAAAATTGCTCCACTAAGCAGCGCCCTAATAAAACTCATATTCACAAACCGTCACTGGTGGCCGCGCTCACACATACAGGCACTCAGCCACATATACACACTCATACAATTGTAAACGGTATATGTATGCCTGTACACTTGGAGAGAATTGAACTCTATTTGTGGGTAAACAATTGCTCCTCATTCATGTGACTGTCTCCGTGAGCGTCGTTTCCAAATCGCTTTGCCAAAGGTAAGGAAAGTCTCTCGCTTCTACATATCTTTCAAATTGGCACTCTATTCAGTTGGTTGTTGTTGTTGTAATATAAAATTGACTTTAAATAGCACACTTTGTGGTTAAAATCAATGGAGCTGCTTTGAACGACAGCGTCTATTATTACGAGCTAGAAGCACCGCAAGCGCGACAAAGTCCACTCTTCGACATTGTACTGCAGGAACAGGAGCAGCATGCTATAGTGGACATGGTTCGTTTCGACAAGGGCAAACTCATCGCCAAGGCGGCCAATCTGACTGCCATTAGCTGGGCCCATGCTGTCAACAGTCAGCAGCTGCTGGCCGAGGCACTTGGCGGTAAGCTCAAAGCAGTTCTCTTCACCTTCATTTGAACTTACATTTGCTCCACTTTATAGGTGATATTGAAATGATTGAGGCGGACATTGTGCTCGGCCAGCTGAATGGCGAGGGTCCCGTACTGCCGGTCATGGCACATCCGCCTGAGATCATTTCGGATTTGACATTGGAAGATTTTCTGTATCAAATCAAGGCGCACAACGAAGTCCATGAGGGCGCCGAGAAGGGCGTAAAATTGGACTTTAAGTCTATTGAAGTGTTCGAGGGTTCGCTCGGTATTCTGGATAACAGCGTACCGAAGGTAAGTTTGGCCGCAAACAGAGATTTGCCAAATACTAAAATGTTTCTGCATAGATGACCTATCCCATTTGGATAAATGCGGACATTATCAGCGGTCCTGTGGAGCAGAACAGCTCAGTGCCTGTGGACCCGGCGCGTTTCTTTGCCGGTTGCATGCGCTACAAGCAGGCCATCCTGTCCATCGGCTGGACTACCAGGTGGGGCGCCAATTACCGGGAGGGCGAGTACACCCAAGCACAGTGCGATGCAATGCTGCAGGCCATCAACGACAACAATGTGACCTCCACCGGGCAGGTCATCACGTTTCCAGTGCGCGCCGGCATCGCAGCCAATAGCGGACCGCAGCTTCACAATCTGGTGGCCGCTGTGAATGAAACCAATGAGAGCACCCTGACCATTTGGTCCTCAGCCAACGATCATGTAGATGTGGCGCTGCTGCGCAAGCTAATCTTCAGCTTTGGATTAGATCGTGTCTACTTGGATGTGCCAGAGGAGCTGTCCTCGCAGCTAGATTTGGGCAACACTGGCAACGGTGCTGGCACCTTCAATTCCCTGGTTAGCTTCAGCTTCGTCAGCCTTTGCTTCTGGGCGTTCTCCAGCTGGTTGAAGAGCGTATAAACGAGATCATGTGGGGGTATTGTTTTGTTTTCTTTTCTTTTGTTTAATTCAGTTTTATTTTCTTGAACGGTTTGTTTTGTTATGTAACTAATGTATTCACTGGAGAATGCTCTATGAATATGCCTTTAAACTTTATATATATCACTTCATTCGCGTTGTATAAAAATCTTATATATCGCTTTACAAGAAAAAAGTTATGCATTAAATTTAAATATATGTATAATATAATATAAAAATACTTTGGACGTGCGCAGTTTTAATTTAAACAAGGGGATTGATAGCTTTGGACCTAGGATAATCACTTATATACAGAGTTAAGTTAGCCTACTAAAATAATCAAATGACTTTTGTTTGGGGTTTCTTTCACTTTTTGGCACTAATTAATAAATAATCTTATCAATCTCTCTCTATACTCCTGCTGTTGAATGCGGAAACCATGTGAGCATGATGTGTGTTTATATTTCCTATATACACGCGCGTTTGTTGTGTTTGTGTGTGTGTGTGTGTTTTTTATGTATGTGGAACGGGGGGATAGTACTTAATGTATTTAATGTTATGAAGAAGGCAACTCGGCTAAGGACAACAGCTGTTAACTAACGTCTGTTGCGTCTTAATGGCGAGACGTGGCGCGGTACATGTCTTTGGCTCCCCTAAGGCAATATATGCATATATATATGTTAGTGATATATATAACATCGATTGAAAATGCAGGATGCAACGATTTATGTATTACGTTAACTTATTATCACATCTGTTGAGCAGCTCTCGATTAGGCGATCTCTAGACGTGTTGCCGCCACTGTTGCTGTCATCGTCGTCATCAATACCTGAGCTGCGCCTGTAGTCCAACAGACGCACGCCCACACGGTCATGGTGGCTGGCATTCTGACGGAATAGCTGCTGCACAGCCGGCGTAGCTCCAGTCGCACTGGCGACGACGCCTAATGTGGTCAGCGGACGAAGCACCGATGCCTTGGCTTTGGGATCGTCGCTATGGCAGAGACGCGTCAATTGGCGTGTGGGATACCAGCAGGTACAAATGAGGCCACCGGCGAGAAGGATGCCCGTAAATATCTGTCCCAGCATTACAATGAGTGGAACTATTCCAATGTTGGCAGCAATCTCCTCGCTCACACGGACCCGCTCTTCGGCCCACATAAGTGGCAACAGAACGCGTGGCACACGCGCAAAGATTCTGAAATTAGAAAACGAATAAGTTCATTTATTTTTGTTGACTTTGTAAGTAAAAAAAAATATGTTTACTTACGCAACACCCGGCACCGGCTCCATCATATAATTAGCCTGGAACCCACCGCCCACATCCATGGGCACGCCAGCGTTTGGCTCCAGAGCCATGAAAAATTCATGCTTCTCCTTCTCTGGCTGCAGGCCATCCACAGCCTCCAGATAGCTGGGATCGGCCAGATAAAAGTGTGGATAGGACATGTAGATGGATGTGTTAAAGTTACAATATTTTGCACTGACAACACCTGCCGCAGGGCATTGGCCATCAAGGCACAGGCAACTGGTGTCCGGATACATAGTCCCATTATCCACAGCGTGTCGGGTACCGCTAAACTTGTATGCTGTGACGCCATGGACACTTATTGTTTCCGTGTAGTCCAGCGGCACGGCTCGACACATTTTGGGCAAGAACATGTAGACGGTGTCATTGGTGCTCAAGTTGGGAGGAAAGAATTCACCCATAGAACCCATAACATTGCCACATGTGCCATTATAGGCGCCCGTACGCGTCTTGTTGTTCCACGAATGGATTTGGCCCATTTTACTAATGTCATCGGCGCCGGTGAACATGTTGATGTCGCCATCAAAGCTGGTGGTTCCATTGCGGTCATATTGATAACCGATGCGATCGTAGGGCACGTTCTCCGGGCTTATAATTTTACCCAGAGTCACCAACGAATTCACATAGCCCTTGAATAACCATTCTTCTGCGGTGCGCGTCTCACTGACCTTCTGTATGGAGCTCAGAGCGGCAGACGCCATAAATTGAAAGAATGAGTTCAATTGATTAAAGCGCAAAGCACCGGCCTATAGTAAAAAAAAAAAAAAAATTATTAATCTAAATCTGTAATTGAATAGCCTCATAATCAAACTTACGTGAGCCACTGTGTTCACCGAGGTAATCATATCCTGTAACGTGCCATTGCTGCCTGCAGCATCAAAATAGAAGTAGGCCTTCTTGCGAAATGAAATTGAAGCGTTTTGATTGTGCCACTCGATGTCCACCTTGTCAGGATCTTCTCGAAAGCGATAGGGACCCAGTTGCTCGAAGTGCGGCTTATTCGGATGGCCCTCGGTAAAGTCCTCTGGATTTGTCCAGTTGAACAAATAAATATCGAAGTTCAGCGGCAGAGGCGACACTTTCCAGCCCTCAAACGCTGGCGATGTGGGACTGAGTGCCATTTCCTGAAATATACAATTAAATTTGTAATTTGTTAAAGGGGTATTTATTTACTTAACGTATACAGGTGTTCAAGGTGTTCAGTTGCAGTGAATTGTGTAATTCTATAAATGTTCATGTTTATATTGGTTTATTGGTTTATTTTCTCTGAAACTCGTTAACGTACATAATCAGGACTGTCTAATATAAGGATGTTTCTCCCTTTGTTATCCCCACAGCTGCAACTATAGTCGAGAACCGCAACATTCTTTGGCTGTATTTTGAGAATTTTACGAATAAGCTCCGGCTACATTGTTGGCTATCTATGCAATTTTCCAATCGTTTAGTCAAATGTCATGTGAGTGTCATGTTATCAGCGTTGCCCGGCGGCCCATCAATAATCCATAATGGCATGTAATCATCGTTTGGTTAGGTTCTAGGTGTACACCACTTGGAACAAATCCCGAGGCAGCCATTTTGAAATTCGAGACTCAGGCTATAATCTTCAACCTAAATTGTTTCTTTTTGTTTGTGTAAAGTAATATGTATTTCGAGTTCAGGAAATGAGTAACTGATAAAATGCGATTGGCGTGACAATGGCACGTGTGAATATGCGCAAGCTTAAATATATTTGATTCGCTGTTCATGCTATATAAATACATATATGTAAGTCGTCTAAACAGGTGTTCGGTCAAGGGCTAATAAGTTCGGTATCAATAGTAAAGCCTTTTATGAATTTAGTTTGCAGGAAATGCACACCGAAAAAAAAGACAGAGAACAGAAAGAACAAGCGATCCAGACCTCGTTTCTAATCGCCGAATGGCAGTCAGCTCTATTGATAAATAGCTTGTGATAAGATAAAAGCCGCTGTTACGGAAAAAACTGAAATTGTTTGTTTACTTGTTTGCCTGGGCAACACACGTAAGTATTTCCGCTGGTAACATAATTGCGAAAAAAGATCAGGAATCCGATTTCAGCTGCAGCTGCTTCAATGATTCATGTCATATAACGAATTTGATACATCAATCCATATCGTTACCAGCTGCTCGATTATTTTAACTAAATCGATTAGTCATTTGCCAAAATATAGAATCAAATGTAACATGACCATAAAAAAGTATCTTATCTGGGGTTTTTTTTTGAACACCTGCACACACTCAATTCTTGGTGTCTTTGTGGAAATTGATTCCAATTGATTTGGAATGAGACAAGTGGTAAGCCCCCCATACCGTTCGCCAATGCTGCACTAATTGTATGCTAATGCGCGGGGTTCAAACTCAGTTGACCTCTCGTCGTTTTGGTAAATTGACAGATGCGAGAGCTCGACTCTCTTGTGTCTAGAGATGGAACTCGTCGTGTCAGCGGCGGACATTGACTGATGTAATTAGGCTTATTGTGCGATTAGATAAGAAATGATAGCAAGAGGCAAGAATCATATAACCCTATAATTTACCTTGCCGCGCATGCGCGTAAATATGTCAATCCAGTTGCGCAGCAGATAAACGCCAGCGGCTATGCTGCAAACGCCCAAGATGACAATGCTCAGCCGCCAGGCACAGCGGCGCGCACGTGATGTCATCTCTGGCTGTTGTCGTTGTTTTTGCAATTTTCGATGACGATTTCTGCCAACGTCTTTGGCCTTGCCCGTATTTGAAGCTTTTGCTTTTGCTGTTGTTGCTGTTTTTGCTGTTCTGCTCGTCGTTTCTGTTGTTGCGCAGGAAGCTCTCGTTGCTTGTTTTACGCCTGTTCTCTTGCTCTTACTACGCTGCACTGAAGCTAAGCGCTTGTGAATTCTCGTCGTCGGAGTCGTTGACGCCGCCTGCATATACAGATAAGCAAAAAAAGAGAATGTTAAAGTCCATGTTAGTATTAGTGTACATGTGTGAGTGTTTTGGGCGAGCTACGGCTTATCGTTATTGTTATCGAAGGCGGCAAAGGCTCGTCTAGGGGAATTTTGAGAGCCCAAAGAGAGCAGCGCCTAAGCAAGGCGCTTTTAAAATTAAACGAATGAAGCGCCGCAACTGAGCTTTACTGCGTCGTAATTATAAATCTCACTATGTCTAATTGCTAACAAATTTTTTATTAGACAATGTGGCCGCGAATAACAGTGCTTTGAGAATCCGAAAAAAAACTACAATTCATACCATTCCATTATAGAAAGTCTCAATGTTATTACTGCTCACGGTTTCATGTCAGGCTCTTAACCGGTTCGATTTACAGTGGGAGTGGGAGACAACAGTTTTTATTTTTATAACTGTATGACTATTTGGGCCTTTTGGCCGTGATGTAGCAATAATATTTAAACATTCCTAGGCATACATACATACATATTCATTTGTTATTGATGCACGTAGCAAGGTTAAATAAACATTGAGAAAACCTGTTTTCTCTTGCTCCGGTTTGCTGCACTCCGTGAACGCCCCGCGCTTAACAGTGACGCCCACAGCCGCCTCTTTTTGCTTAGCGCTATGATTACTTTACGCGTTATTTGCACAGATTACGATCATTTTTTTAGCATAGTGCAAATTCACTTGTGGCAACAGAAAAAATAATAATAATCACGCGAACCTAACACTTATTCATGGAGAGGGGCAAAAACGAAGGCGCGCGCTGTTGCTGGGGCCGGGCAGTTGAAGTAAAAGCACCACACACACTTATTGCTAACATTGTTAGTGTTCCACTCAACAAAATAATTTAACGTTATTATTTACTTGCACAGGAATCCTTGAGTTGGTGGGCACGTCACTTCCGCAACCTGTTGACATGTTGTGCGGTTTTGCTATGTTTATACATATGCTTTGTTTGTTGTTCTTCTTGCTATAAAATACCTATAAATAGATCAAACCACAGTGCAATGTGCCAAAATGAACATAAGTACATACATACATACGTTTCTATGTGTGTATGTACATACATTGTATGTTCCCTCAGTTCGTATCTGTATTTATTGTATCAATCTGCAAACTCACTAACGATGCGTCACGATTTAGATTGCGAAACGCAACTCCATTAAAATGTCAGAAGCAACAACAAACGGCAACATTTATTTTTTAATTTTTTTATAATCGTTATTAAAAGGAACGTATGCTTAGCCAGCGCTCTGCTCTGATAAAGGCTCTCGCGCCCGCGCCTTGTGCGCTCTCTCAAGTACACTCGCGCGCTCACACACACACACACACACACACTCACTCAATCTCGCTGGCTCTCAGCAACAACAACTTCGTACATGCGTAGGGATTTCGTTTCTTACGTTTTAGCTCTAAAGCGTTGTTTTATTTTCTGCGTCTCCCACTTTTATTTTAACACTTTTTGCACTTGTCACTTCGACTGCTTCTTCTTATGGCTTGAATCGCATGCCATTTTTCAATCGTTTACTTTGTTTTCATTTACAAATACTTTTCAATTGATATCAATTTAATTTAAACGAGTATAAATATTCATTACGACAATATCACTAAAACGTTTCTTCCAATGCGCTTTGTGGTTTTTACTGCATGTGTGTTTGTGTTACGGCGTCTATTTCTTGCATACTTGCGTCTCACTCGCGCGCATGAGTTTTAATCACTAGACAACGACGCACCGTTAACTTGATCTTGAACTCGGCCAAACAGCCACGCGGCGGTGGATCTTAGTGTCTGAGCGGCACTGCGCCTGTTCTGCGACTGAAACTATTTTTTGTTTTCAAATTGCCACCAAGCAGCAATTATATATTTTTCATTAAAAGCAAGCAGAAAAACTATAAGCAACAGGTCGACTTAGAAATACCCTACAGATTGTATAATTATCGATAACATGTCGAAACATTATCTATCATATTCATATAAGAAATGATGATAGGTTTACAATTCAAAAAATATTTTAATTAAAGAATAAGTTAATATTAAAAAAAAAATTAAAAAAATCCCTAGTTGTAATAAGAATATTTCTGAGCACTCAAATGTGTAGAAAACATGTACATATACGCATGTGCTACAAACCGTTCATATTCTCTTAGGAGCTACGGGGACAGGGTATGCAGCGCAAATGAGCGTATCAGCAGCAACAGAGCGTACGCATTGTTCAAGAGCTGTCGTTCTCTCACTTATCTCTCTACATCTCTGTTGCTCTCTCTAGCAATGCTTGTTGGCCATCCATGACAAAACCGGTTCCATGTCTTTGAAACGGTTATACTGCTATGCATATGCACATTGTCGACATGAAACGGTCATAATTCGATTTTCTTAACGGATTTTGGCTCGATTCAAGTGTGTGCATTTATCGGACCACATACTCAAGCATGTTTATAAGTACAGTTTTATATTTAAAATGCTTATCAGTAAATAGTAAGCAAGTCACTTTTTTTTGTGATTAATTTTATTGCACAACAACACTTCATGATAGCATAAAATCGAACAGCGAACAAGTGATTTCGTATCCACAATTTAATTTAAATGCTGAACGATTTAAACAGACAGAAAGAGACAGAGCAATTGAAGTAATTAAGTATATTAAACTGGGGATTATTCAACTTTGACTGTTTTTGACTTCTCTCCACACAATATAATATAAAAACAAATTATACAATTTATATAATATATGAATTGATGAAACTTAGTGATATGTGTGGCTATTCCCTTATGGCACTTTGTATTCCCTTTTTTAACACACAGAACTTCATATAATATTTTATTAGCTTCATTTTTGAGCACCGCAAAATATCTCACGGTGTTAACACTTAGAACTCAGACTTAAATTGTGTAAATCCTAGAACTATATCCTTATCACATTACACTCTATCCATAATATTCGCACATAGCTTGGACGCTACGCTTCACCAGATGTCGGCACATACTGTAATCCCACGAGTAGTCGGGATTCTTCGGCTGCTTGCGTCTTAAGCTCCACAGTTGCTGCGGCAACCTGCATTCGGTTTTCCAGACTGGTAATATCGATCTTTCGCATGAAGCGCTTATGGAAGAGGATCTGCCGCGGATACCAGAGTAGCAGAACGATTCCCAATGCTACAGCTATGCAGCTGCAGATCTTCCCCAACAGCGCAGACGTCGGTAACAGCTTCAAGTAGAATAGCAGATCGGGTGAAATGCTCACCCTGTAGTCGGCCCAAACGAGTGGAAAGAAATTGGGACGTGACTTCCGAAAGATGCTGCAATTCGAGAAGCTTTTAGTATTTTTTCGGAATACTTTTTTTATTGTGGACTACTTACGATTCTGGACGAGGCTCTACCAATAGACTGACCATAAGACGAGCCTTCATATCTAGGACCATGCCAGTTGTGGGCTCTAGTATAACGGTCATCTCATGACGTTCCTTGTCGGGCTTCATGCCCTCCACTGCATCCACATAGTAGGGATCGGCATTATAGAAATGTGGGTAAGAGGCAAAAACAGGCACATCGTACCAGCAGGTGGACACATTCAGTATGCCCGATCGCACCTCCCGGCATTCACCCGTGCAGTAGCAGCTGTGATCAGGATTATCAGTGCCTATATATATTGGAATTATTAATACTATAAATATATAGCTCTGTAGAAATAAGTTACCATTTGCCACATTTCTTGGACTGCCCTTGTAAACATATCCCTCGATGCCCTCAAAGAGAGTTGTGCCCGCATAGTCCAATTCCAGCTCACGGCAAATGTCGGGCAGAAAGTATGAGATCGGCCGGTCCTTGCGCAGCGGAGTCTGATGGAATTCGCCCGTACTACCCCTCAGCTTGCAAGTGGGTTGACCAGCCGTAACATTGTCGTAACGCCAGCGAGCTATTTGACCCAGTTTACTAAAGTCCTGCTGGCCCGTATAGACGTTATGATGTCCATAGATCTGGGCACTACCATTGCGCTGTGAGAGATAGGTCAGATGAGATTTAGTTTTCGAGTATTTCATTAGAATACTTCTTCGAGTATCTTACCGGATAGCCATAGCCAATGCGCTCGTACGGGAAATGCAAGTCCGGAATCATACGAGTCGGCACCAATTTACTTATCTTTATCAGCAGAGTATCGAAGCCACCAAACAGCCAGTCATTGGCGGACCTCACAAATGTCGGCTCATTGCCATTCATATTGATGGCCATCAGCATCAGGGTGCGCAGCATCGGATTCCATCTCTGCATCTTGCTGACTAGGCCCACATTGACCGCATTTGGGGCTACGATGGTGTCCGTGAGATTGCCTGCGCTGGCCTCCTTGTCAAAGTAGAAGTGACTACGGCGCATGTAGGAGACTGTGGAATTCTCTGGATGCCAGACCACATTCATTTTCTCCTGCTTCTCCGTAAAGACGTAGGGTCCCAGCTCCTCGAAGCGTGGCTTCACATTTGGATTGTTAAAATCCTCCGAGTTGGTCCAGTTAAACATGAAGATATTCACGGTTATGCCTAAGCTAGGCGTCTGCCATAGATTTGTTAGCATAGAGTTCGGCTTGAGCACCATGAACTGAAAAGTATTATGAGTTCCTGAGTCCTATATGTATCATCTATTCAAATTCCCTTCACTTACCCACTCCAAGGCTCGGCGTTGTATTCTCTCCAAGTTGAGTACAGATATTAGACCCAAGGTGGCCAGCAGTAGACCCACCAAACTGGTCAAGGCAATGCGATTTCTTCCGATCATGACATTCACAACACGATCGACGGCTCTGCAATGAGGTTAGTCTGTAGATTTTTATCGGACTGCGTTTTTACTTGATATTATGATACCTCATATCAATTATAGAAGCAGTCCGATTAAATATTCTGCTATATTCTGAGCAAATTATATTTTTTTTTATTATATTTCTAAAATGACTCTGCATACCTCACATAAATTAACTTTTTTATCTTAGTTTCTCTATTAGTTAGTAATTAGAAATGCAAAATAATTGCAACAACATAAAATTAGTCCCATTTCAAGTAATTTAACCATCATTTTATAGCTTACGTAAGGAATTTATGGCTTTAATAAACAATGTATAACCATAGATCAGATATTTATAAATATATATCAGATATGGGGATAGCTTTATTACATTTTGCATATAATGTATTAATTTGTCTTAGAAACTTAAGGTATATTTAATTTTTTAAGACTTTAGCAGCTGGATAACCTACATATATTTTTATACCCTTATATACCTCTGACTATATAAAGCTTATATATGTCCATCTGTTCGGACCTACTCAAACTTCTGCCAAAGTTTTAGTGCTAAAATTTGTTCATGACTCAAACCAATTAATCCACTAATTTATTTCTTGAATCAGACTTAATTCTCGCTTTAAAAAGTGGAAAGAGTTTATTGGTTTTTGAGTAAACTTCAGATTATGGTTATATCCACGATATCATTTAAATATTTAACAAAATTGCTGTTTTACGCTGTTTTTGATCTTTAATCCAGTATTAAGTGACTTTGCTTTTACTGAATTCTTTTTATTTGTTTATTTCTATATTTATATTACGAGTGTCAAGCCTCTCGTTATTTTTTACTTCATTTTCTACGGTGATGTGTTCTTAAAAGCTTCATAAAATTCTATTAAAACAATTCAATTTGGAAGTTCAGCAGCCTTAGCTTCTATTTTTCCTAGTTGAATGAATCACAATGCAATTATTTTAATCTGAGAAACTTGTTTTTACGTTATAGGTAAGGCCCGAAGGGTGGAAAGGGAAGATTTTTAGAATAACTTTGTAAAAAAATATATAATATATCGATAAAATATAAGAAATCAGGAATTACAAAAAAAACTTGAGTTTATGCATTACTGCCAAAATTTTAGATGGAGGTGTTCCATAGGTACCATATATTTGCCAAGTCTAGAATTTTCTATCTACAGCCCTGTCAATAACTTACCCTTCCTAATATTTAATTGAAGAGATTTGGTTCGTCACGAAAAATGAATCACGTTTTTTTTGAGGCAACCGCAAGGTGTTCCCGATTGTCTTCTGTTGTCTGTGTGTTGGCTGAGAGTAATCTCAAAGGTCCATATGGGTTATCGTCGCACAGCGGCTCCGATAAGACACGGCACTCACTGATAAAGTCACAATTCCATTGACATCGGCACTTTATTAGTATGTATTTTATTCGAGTCCTACAAGTGCACTGGATCACCAGATTTTCCGGATCTCAATGCGTTTCACTGCGTTGCGTGCGACTGCGATGCGCGCCAAATGCCGACTTGATAACGACTGGAAGGAGCCTCGTTCCTATATTAGTACTTGAGAAAACACAACACAAAAAAAAAGAAATGAAAAATGAAAAGAAAATCGGGACTGATCACACTGTCTCCCCATCTATGAAACTTAATTGATGCACTGAGCAAAATAAGTGTTGCATACTTTCGGCGAAGTTGTTAAGGAAATCGGATTGATCAATGCAATCAGCTTAATGTGGAATGTTTGCGACTTTTGATTTATGAATGTGGAACGATCAATGACCGCAAAGTTGAGCATACTCAATTTTGAGCAGTGTATAGATGAGACGGAGATTTTTAAATTTTTTTATGTTTGTGCACTCAGTACTTAGTGTTGTTTTAATGCACGGCTTGGTTCAACAGTTCCACAATCTGGGCAAGGGTTATCTGTTAACGATTTAGCGGCCCACAGCACGCCAGTGACGAGGCATTCCCCGAATTGGGAGCAGCACGCATATACGAGTGCCCACCTCCCACCTCCCGCCTCCCGCCATCCTTTGCCTCGTCCGCTCACACCTCGCGTTATCACTTAAACTCTAACCTGGCCAGCAAACATATCGGGCAACTGGGCAACTCAACTGGGAGCTGCACCGACTGAAACATAACAAATTTTCGTGTTTTCCAATTTTTTCTTTCATTTCGAACGTTCGCCCGTTGGGGCCCGCGCGCTGATAAGAGCCACGTTCCAATCGCTTGGACGCAATGCCCGATGGCGTTGATCTGATAAAAAGTAGGAGCACAGCTATATATGTATATATACATACATATATGTGAAGGTATATACAATCCCACTACTCTATACATATGTGCAGCTCTCCACACACACACATATACATACATACATGTACACTTTTCGAATACATGCTGTAAACATATGTAAGTTTGTATATCTTAATATGATTACTAATTGTCAATTTCATGTCGTATTTCTCAGACAATATTATGGAAATATTGAAAGTGACAACAGAACAGATTACTTAAGTTAAATCAGTTCAAAGCTCACTGTCTGGAGAATTTCCAACTATATATAGGTATTCTATATTGAAATCGATTCAGTTTTCAATGGAATGGACTTTAATGGAAACTAAGAGACAGTCAAATTTGATTTTTATTTAATAAGCTGTATAAAATCAATTTTTGATTGTCTCTTAGTTTTCATTGAAACTGAACTGTCTTAAAACTAATTTAATGTTAAGTATATTTTTTATATTTGAGTTTTATAATCGTAAAACCAACAATATAGTTCCTTATGTGGGCTTTTAAGATTGCTTACTAAAAAATTACTAAAATAATTTTGGCTGATAAATATTTATCGTTATTTATATTTAATTTCGGAACTGTATGATGAGAACTTATAAGCTATGAGCCTAATAAACTTTAGCCCCATACCCATAATCCAATCTGAAACTCAAGCTTGTGTTTTACTTGATAAATACAATGTTGAATATGATTAATTGAAGCATGATCTACCAGAAATTAAGTTTTATATTTTGTGTTTTTGTTGATGTATCTAAAATTGTTACGAGTTGATTGTTCATAATGATGCAGAATATATATAATATATATATACTTATGTTCTTCTTTTGATACCTAAATTAAGAATCAATATGTGAAAAGCAGTGATATTTCCCCCAAAATTCTTAAAAAATATATGTATTTACAAATATATATATAAATATATGTACTTGACAGAAATTTTAAGTAAAAACAATATAGAGGATTAAACATGTAGAAAATGTTTCGTATCAGCAAAATCTATAATTTTTGTCAAATTTTTAGAAGATGTTTGAAAACAGAGTGTCAGGACTCTCACAGATATAGAATAATTTTCTCTGACTTGAGACTCCCCGTATAAATGGATAAATATTAATTTTGATAAATTTGTAGATGTCAATATTACCGTATTTGTTAATTGTTGAAGCTTCAATTTTTACCGATTTGCCACACCCTTGATGGGCGTAACTTTAGGTACTATTACTTTGCGTGGAAGTTGGGATACTATTATATATTATATTATATTTTTAAACCGATCTATCTGATGGGAGCTATTGGATATTGTCGTCCAATCCGGATGATTCCGAGATATACAATGCCTGCAGCAGAAATAAGACTATGTGCAAAATTTTTAACTTTAATACTCTAGGAGGAGATTGAGGTGCAGAGAGACGGACAGACGGATATGGTTATATCAGGTCAGCTCGTCGTGCTGATCAAGTATATGTACTTTATATAGTTGAAGCTGCTTGCTTCTGTGCGTTGCAAACTTCTGACCAAAATGATAAAAATGTATTTTTTTTAAATATATTTCACTTAGTCTTAAATTAATGTATGGAATTAGACTATAATAAACATGGGCATACGTGGATGTATGCACTTTTAGACGCAGGCACAGTTGGCACAGGTAACCGATTATCATCTTACAAAGGTAAACTTGAGCACACTCGACATATAATCAATGTTTGGTGTCATTCGTTTGGTATCGATTCTCAGAGATCGCTCGCTGATCAAATAGCGGGAATTCTGCAAAGCAAATAGATGAAAAGTAAATGAAAGTATAAATGAAATGATGTATGTAGATGTTCACCTGCACAATGCTGGGCTTGATGTCGCTCTGTCTGATCCACAATTCCAGTGGGTGAGTGCGCCAGCTCTGCTTGGCCAGCACCGCCAGGCAGCGGGCGACGAAGGCGTTGCCCATGCAACGCGATCTCGTCATGTCCAAGATGCGCAGCTGGCGACACTTGATCACAAATTGCAAGAGGCCCGCCGAGCTCTCCAGCTGGTAGCCGCACAGGTGCAGCTCGCGGAGATCGGGCAGCTGGGCGGCCAGGTGGCACAGCATTTGGTCGCCGAGGCACTGCAGCTCTCCCTCCTCCGACTGGCCATGCACCTCCAGACGGCGCAGGTGGCGCAGATTGCTCAGCTCCCGAAAGAGGCGCCCATAGTCGTGTAGGAGTCCGCTGAAGCGAAAGCCCTCGATTTGCTTGATGCCAGCAGCTGGGCCACTGCTGGGTCGCGCTATGCGCGCCAGCACGTCGAAGACGAAGTTCTTGGAGTAGATGGACAGCTTGTGCAGGCGTGGCAGGCGCAGCAGCTGCTGCGTGATGTCCGACTCCATGCACAGGTGATAGTCGGCTATCTTGATGTGCTCGAGGGTGGGGCAGAGCTGGACGTCGACCAGATCGCAGCAGTTCACCTCGTCGCAGTCCTCCATGATGTCGAACTTGCGCAGCTTCAGCAGCCGGAAGATGTCGCGAAAGTGCTGCGACTCCAGATTTTGGCAGTCGTCCAGGCACAGCTCGCTGAGTAGCTCCAGCTCGTGCAGATACTTGCCCGTCACCTGGCAGCCGCGCAGCTTCAGCTGGCGCAGCGCAGGGAACACACGCTTCAGCAGACGCACATCCTCGTCCACGAAATGCACCCGTCCACGTCGCGGCTGTGGGTCAGCGCCCAGCCACTCGAAGCTACTGACGCCCGGCAGGCAGTGTCCACTCAGCAAGCGCAGCCGGCGCACATCCAGCCGCTGGCAGCTGAGCCGCTCCAGATGAGGTGCCAGAGCCAGCATAAAGTCCTGAAACTGTGAAGAGGAGGCACGGCCTAGCAGCTCGTCCTGCAGCGCCACGTTGCGCACGCGCGTGCGCCACAGCGCCTGGACGATGCTTCGCAGGCGACTGTGCAGCTGCGTCAGCTCGTACTGCTGATACACATTCAGCTGGGCCACTATCAACTCCAGCACATCATCGTTCAGCTGCAGCAGCGAACTGGACCTCGACCTGGATCTGGATCTGGTGCCGGGCTCTGGCGAGGAGCAGCAATTGGCATTCATTGATGGGCGTTCAAGTCAAGGTCATGCCTGGGACTTACCTGCTTCCTCTGTCATTGTTGTCGTCCTTTGATTTCCAAGTGCTGTTGTTCGCAGGCGAAGCGCATTTTAGACACTGCCAAACAAATGCAGCCTGACCAGCTGTCCAGCAGGGTCCATGCTTCCAGAGAGCGCGGGCTACCTAAACATACCTTCTTTAAGGGTGGTTTTCCAGGCAGCTCGGCCCACCTACCTACTTTACCTTGCCTACCTCAATTGGAGATGAGGCACGAGCATGGCGATGACTATCGCAGCAGTAACACAGTAGCCGATAGTTACAGAAGTATTTTTAGTATTTGATTTGAACTTACTATAAAGGGTGTTCTTTTTTAAGAGATGTAGAACTTTATGCTGGCAACACTTTTTAATATATATTTTCGGCGTTGAGACATCTGTTACGTGATGAGAGTTTGACTTGATTTGCCATTTCACGATCGTGAATAGATGTGATGATCTAAACAACAGCTGAAAAATCTTTTCTAGGGAAAATTCAAATTGTATAGGAAGTTCATTTACAAAACTAATAGTTACAGCAATTCAAGCTGACCATATCTTGAAAATCATAATCAAATATAAATAGAATTAAAAGATCTTTCAAATAATAACTAATGTTTCTGTGTATTTTAATTCAATTTCACATTATTCCAAAAAAAAAGAGCTAGTTTTGAAAAAATAAAAGTAAAATCTACATCTACAAGTATATGTATTCACATCTCAATAATTAACCAAGAAGAGCTCTAGTCGAGACTGTCCGACTAGGAGTTACCCCAAAAATCACACTGAATTTTTTTCTATGTACACATTAACTATCTAATATCTATTAACTAAACCGATCTTGATCAGCACCATTTGTATCATAGCTTTCTCATTTAGATAAATTCCGTATTCAAAATTATTAAAATTTACAAAAACTGCTTTCATATAATTTGTTTTAAATTGAAGAATATTTGTATTGAAAAATTATATGTTCTTCCTAAATTATTTGTAAAACAATTTTGTACAAAGTTAGAATTTTTCATTGTGCTCAAGCACAACTAACCCTCCTTAAGTAAGCTTTTTCCCAATATCAGGGAAGGAGAGCTATCTAAGATGTGAAGTACTTCCTATATTTATATACTTTTCTCTAGATAATAAATGGGAGATATGCTAAAATAATTAAAGTCTTAAATCGATATCATAGAATTGGAAAAGTTAGCGAGGATTCAAAACAAACTTATAGAGCGCTGGACTCTCAAGTCATTAGCTTTTATAGCTTCCGAGGTTATGCTGTCTTCATTAGGTTCTAGGTATAAAAAGTAGCAATATTTTAAGAAGCAAAACTAAAAAATCAATGGACTAAAAATATAAAAACAAGATCTAATTAGCAATTCAAATATCACTCAGGAACTGATCTCGGGAACCCTCATCGATAATTTCATAAAAGAAGTTAAAGCTGGAATATAATTTATCTGGAAAGAAAGAATAACCCATATATACTGATATATACACACATATATATAGTGATATCAAAATATGTCAAATATTTTAGTATGTTTTAAAACAATAAAAATGTTTAACAATTTGTTGTAATATGCTTATGCTGCGCGTTGTTGCTGCTTAACTTTTATTTTCTTTTTTTTCCATTTTTTTTGTTTATTTGTTTGGTGCTTACTACGTCATCAATTTGTATGTATTTAGTTACATTTTAACTTTTACAATATATATTCTATGTTGTATGTATAATATTTTTGTTTTTCTTTTATTATTATTATTATTATTCATTCCATTTCATTTGTCGGTATAGGCATATATTGTAGGTATATATAGTGTGTATATTGTATCTGCTTTATAGTACATTATTGTTTCTATTTACTTAGTATTGTTACTGCTTTATGTTTTATTTGTTGTTTGTTCATATTTCATATCATTTCATTTCATTTGTTTGATGTTGTTTTGTTTTCGCTTTTGCTTTATAATTGGCTGCGTTTTAGGAAACATTTTTCGACACTGCAGCTTATTGTTGACAATAATCATAATAATAATAATAATGATCATCAATAATTACTATGTATAAATTATGTTTGTTTAGCTTTAATCGATTCATGCACTATGCAACTTACAAATTAATCTTTTTTAATTTTTGTTTAATATTGCAACACAATTTGAATTCGTTACTTAAAAATTGCCATTCGCATGCTACAGATACAGTTGATCAGTTAATATATTAGTTAATAATCGTATAATATATAGATATAGATTTATATATATATATACTCTATATGCATTATATATACTGCGCTCTATTATACACATCACCAATCTATTTTAAAAAACACCAAAAACTAACACGGCTAAAAACAACTACATAAATATAATATGTTTGCTTGTGTCTGTCTGTGTGTGTGTGTATATATATTTTTACATTTATACGAAGTTTTCAGAACTCTATATTCTTTTTATGAAATACTTGAATTTCATCAAAAACTTCGCATAAATCTTTTTAAACAGTTTTATTTATGCGCACTTTTGTTTGTTTTATTTTTATTTTTGTTTGTTTTGTTTTTTTTTTTTTTACAATTTTTAATTGTTCCCTGCATTCTTAGTACATATTTTTTTCGTTTAAACTTCTATCGCTGCCAATAAATGCCTTAAAAATAAAAACACAATCTGAATTCCTTTTTCTTATTATTTTCTTATTTAACTGTCAAAGCAAAAAGAAAACAGAAAAAACTACTTTTATTTTTGTGTATATTGTTTTATTTGTGTACATGTACAGTTTTTGCTGGTTAATTTAAATTAAAATTTATAATTAAAATATTAAATTAATAAAATGTTGCATTTAAAAGGAAGCATTATGTGTGTGAGAGTGTATATATGTGTGTGTGTGTGTGTTTTAAAATGAATAAAATTGACTCATCTAATAATAGTATTTGTTTTTTTTTGTTTTTCTTTTTTCATTTTCTTCTTATTTTGTTTTTATGATTTTGTGTAAAATTTAAAGCAGATATGTTGTTGCTTGTGGCGCTTGGGGCTTGCTTTTTGTATATCTTGTTGCTGTTTTCAACATAAGCACAGTAATTGTTTATAATTAATTGTAGAGTTGTGCCTAGCTTTATTATTATAGTTATTATTATTATTATTTGCTGTTAACTTTAATAGTGTGTAGTGTAGTGTAGTGGGGTAGGTTATAACTTCATGCTTTACTTTTCTTCTTGTCATATTATCATTATCATTATCATTATCATTACCATAATCATAATCATAATCGTAATTTTAATCATAATTAGAGCGCGTGCGCTAATCTTCTACACACACATTTTTCGTAGATGTAACTAAAAACTAATTCACTTTCACTTTCTCTTGTCTCATCATCATTATCATCAATCTTAATTCATCTTAGTAGTTCAACTAACATTAAATATAATATAATAATATATACTTCTTCTTTCCTTCCAACTTCTTGTTAGTTTTTCTCTTTTTGACTTAGCCTACGCTTCTTCTTCTTCTACATCTTCCTGCTCTTCAACTCTTCATTCGTGTTAGTTAGTTAACTGCTTTAATACGCCTTGCCCTATACATAACAAAAGTTTATCATCCATAGGCAACAATTTGTCGGACTTAAACGTTAATTGGGCTGAAGGTTAAGAGGGTGGTGTGTGTGTGTATGTGTTACATTAACTGGGCGCTGATATTAGCATAATATTTGTGTAGTTTTTTTTTTAAATATGTATGTGTATGCATAACTGTTTAAGCTGTTTTCGTAACATACTTTGCTTTACAAAATGCACAAAATAATACAAAATGTTCCGACGATTTTTCAAAGTTTTGCTGCAGTTTTATATACAAAGTATGTATAATTTATATATATATAAATCAATATATATATATTCATGATAGTGGTATGGTATGAGGATGCCTTGTAAGTATGTATGAATGTCTCTCTCTCTCACTTCCTATGCATAACTTAATGAAAAATAATATAAGAAATACATGCGCCATATAAAAAATAATAAAAAACAAGTAAAAACGTTGCATTCGGGTGCTACCGACTGCATAATACTCGTTCACGGTGCAAAAAAAAATAACTTAAATTTATTTCAAAATCAAAGACCCAATGGGCAGATCATATATTTTGTGGGTCTATCAGGTGATCGTACCTCTTAAACTTTTCCGATTTTCCAATGGGCAAGTCTATATTACCTTGACATATTCATGACAGTTCATGGAATTCCCGAATATATATTTTAAATATCAAGTCTCCAGCTTTATACAGACAAACGGATAGCAAGCTGGATATTGCACATAAGTTATATATTCTTTTCACTTTGTGAACGAGTATAAAAACTGATTACAACTTGTTGAACCCATTGCTAAACTCTCTCATTAACTTGGCCGATAGCACAGCTAACTGCCACGTCCAGCGCCTTCGTTACGCGTACATTTCATAAATGTAGCAGGGACGTGAGAAATATATATTATATAGACGCTAAGCGCCTCACAAGATCGGTTAGAGAACAATGAAGGGAAACTATGAGATGTTTGTTTTTCTTGTATTGCACGTTGCGCAAGCGGGCGCCTGATCAGAGAGTAGTTTGATATAGGTAGGGAGACACACATTAACGGGTTCAAGGCGTAACCAGCGCGCGGATCTATATAAACTATATAAATGTGTATATGTTGTATATATATACTATGTATAACTAGCTGCTTATGTGGATGCGGGGAGGAGGGTCGCTGTGCTGTGCGTGTGTTGTTTTTGTTGTTGCCTTCAGTTGCTTCGATTGGCCGCCGGATTTTGTGTGTGTGTGTGTGTTCACCACTGACTCGTGGCTGTTGTTGTGGCCGCCGCAGTCGTCGGGTAGCCATGCAGGAGGGGCTACTGTTAGTAAACCACCGGATGCTGCTCCACATTTGTGGGCAGATGCTGCAGCTGCATGGCGGCACGAGCCAGCGCGCTTGGATCACTTATCAATGCAATGGGCACCTGTGGCGGTGGCTGTTGCTGTTGCTGCTGTGGCGGCGCCTGCGGATGCGACTGTTGCTGCTGCTGTGAATGATGTTGCTGCTGCTGCTGCTGCTGTTGCTGTTGTTGTTGCTGCTGCTGCTGTTGCTGCTGTTGATGCTGCTGCTGATGATGATGCGCCGCCTGCTGTATGGACAGTTGCAGCAACTGTTGCTGCTGCAGTTGCTGTTGCTGCTGCTGATGGGCAGCAACAGCCGCTTGCTGCTGTTGTTGCTGCTGCTGTGCGGCCACCTGTTGCTGATGCTGCTGGTGCGCTGCTGCCGCCGCCGCTTGCTGCTGAGCCGCCGCCGCTGCGGCCGCCTGTTGCTGGGCAGCGGCTGCTGCCGCCGCCTGCTGCTGGGCGGCAACTGCAGCGGCCACCTGCTGCTGCTGCTTCTGCGACTGCTGGGCATTGTGGGAGATGAGGGTGCTGGTGACGAGAGGCACCAGGCCGGGCGTTAGCTGGACGGCACCGGCGCCAGCCGCTGCAGCGCCCGCTGTTATCTGCTGTATGGTGTGCATCGTGGTCGTCGCCGAGTGATGAGGAACTGCAAAGGGGGAAGAAGCGGTCAGTTTGGCAATTGAACTAGGCGTAGGCAGAGACAGTCGCGTGGCGTGTCTTGCTGTCGTGTGTTCTGTGTCCGACTCACTTATGATCGGTTTCACTTCCTGCTTGACTTGGGTCAGCACACCAGCCGGTATTTGCGGATGCGGATGCACGGGTGGTGGCGGCATCATAGCATCCGGGTGATTCATCTTCATGTGGCGCTTCAAATTGCCGCGCTCGACGAAAGCCTTGCTGCACAGTGTGCACGCGTGCGGTTTCTCGCCCGAATGGGAGCGCATGTGCGAGACCAAGTGACCTGCGAAACGGACAATGGAAGCGACATGAAGATATCTGCCGACAAGGGTAGATCGAATTTCGACAAACAAAAACCAAGGACCTCGGCGGCTCATCCGACTTGGGCAGCCGACAAGTCGAGGCCACTTCGAACCAAAGCAAGGCGAGCGAGCGGGCGTGCGGGCGTTTCTGTTACTTTTCTTTTTTTTTGGACTAAGGTTAAAGGGGTCAAAGGGCAACTCAATCGATCGCACAGTGCAGCGAGTATACTAAACATAAATTCAAATTTAATTTGACTAGTCAATAATAATTTTAAAAAAGTATTATATAAAAAAATTATAATTAATAAAATTATTCTAATTGAATATTGAAAAAAGATCTTCAGTTAAAAAGAAATACATAAAAAATTAGTAACAAAAAAAAGTAATTAAATAAGTTACAAAATTTAAAAACAAGTTTTATCTGACAATTCGCTGCACTGTAGTTTAGGAAAGGGATTGATTGATTGGTTGGTTGATTGATTGACAGCAGATATGCGGCTGGACTGGGATGACTACTATGCTGACGCCACGTCTCGCGTGCTACACTCCGCTGCACAAGGACCAACTCACCTTTGCATATGAAATTCTTGGGGCACTTCTCGCAGGCGAACGGACGCTCGCACTCCTGGCCCTTGGTGTGGCTGCGCTGATGGAAGAGCAGATTGCCCTTGAGGGGGAACGATTTGCCACACGTCTCGCAGGTGAAGGGACGATCGCCGGTGTGGCAACGTGACATGTGATTGATCAGATGCTCCTTGCGTGTGAAGGGCTTGTTGCACACGTTGCAACAATGGGGATTGTCGCTGGAGTGCTGGCGCATATGGTTATTGAGATGCTCCTTGCGCGTGAACGTCTTCTGGCAGTATTCGCATTTGTGGGGCGAATCTCCAGTGTGCAGGCGCACATGATTCGTCAAATGCTCCTTGCGGGTGAAGGTCTTCTTGCAGTAGCTGCAACGGTGCGGCGAATCGCCCGTGTGCTGTCGCACATGATTCGTCAAATGCTCCTTGCGCGTAAACGTCTTGGTGCAGTACGTGCACTTGTGCGGCGATTCGCCTGTATGTTGCCGTACATGATTAACCATGTGATCTTTGCGTGTGAACGCTTTCGTGCAGTACGTGCACTTGAACGGTGTCTCACCCGTGTGCTGGCGTATATGATTCACCAGATGCTCCTTGCGCGTGAACGTCTTCATGCAGTAGGAGCAGCGATGCGGCGACTCTCCCGTGTGCTGGCGCACGTGATTTAACAAATGCTCCTTGCGCGTAAACGTCTTGGAGCAGAAGTCGCACCGATGTGGCGTCTCACCTGCTTGCGTGGTAAAAGGTAAGAATCGTACAATAACATTACAGATTAGAAATCATCCACAAATGACCCAAATAACAAATTCTCTGTCCGGTTCTCAGTCTCGGTCCGTGTCATTGTTCGGATTGGGCGTATTCCTATTATTTAATAATATCGTCTGCATAATATGATATCAGTTTGTTTGTTTATGAATCAGTGTGTTTGAATAATTTCAATATGATATCAGTTTAGGAGTGCGCGAATCACAATTGATCAAATAATATCAAATAATGCGTCTCATCTACTTTCACGGTGAATGAACTTTGATCAAGTTGGAATATAATAAAATAGCATTTTAAATACGAGTTTAGATCACCCTATTGAATCATCAATTAAATAATTAAATCAAGAAACAAACAACTATTTTGATGAAATAAATAAATAAATTAATGCTATGTTGTGACTCATACTATTATCAAATTTCGTATTGTGATAGACATACGGTTATATAAATCATATAATTAAAATGCTTAATATGAATTGAAATATTCAACTACTATGTTTCAGAATGAAATTTAATTTTATATTGTGGATTACGTTACTCATTTAAAATCTCTATTTATCGGAAATGACTTTGCGTTAGTTGGGTTTTATGAATGATTCAATTATGTTTATCATTCTGCATTTAATTTTGAGTTTTTTGAATGAAATATTGCTCTAAAGCGTAATTCCTTGTGATTGACAATAAAAGTGTTTTTTAATGTACTCAAAATAATTAATTATAATAGCCTTGTTTGCTTTTGGAAATTAAAAAGTCATATCAAATCAGTGTGATTAACAGTTTAATTGTTATATGGCTAAAAGAACTCAATGTAGACAAATTGACTGACATCCATGATAACATCTAATTCTGTATTTCGCATTGATTTTATTTTTAATATTTCTTTTAGTTCATCATTTTGCATGGATTGGAATACAACTCTCTGTTGATATTTCCGATATTTTGTATATCCAATAATATCCGATTCTATTTACTATTTAACTTGTATTCTAATTAAACTACATACTTGTCCCTTGATGTTAGTCAATCACTCTGATTGGCAATGATATTACTAATATTCCTGCATTATTTGCATTGATTTTCAATTTAGATTAACGCAAATCCCTTAAAGTTCGTTATCGCTGCTCGTGCACCAATCGCGCGTGTGTTTGTGGGTTGTGTTTTGGACTGTGGACCTGGGCCTCGCCAGGGTCCGTTTTGGACCCTGAAGGGTTTTACGAAATTTAGCAGTACTATCTATACGATATTTGGACTTGGCTTGGCGAGTGTTTTATGTGTGTTGCGATGGTCGGGTAATGCGTTGGGTTGGTTGTTTGATTGGTTGGTTGGTTCTGTTTTGTCTCTTTACCTGTATGCCAGAGTATGTGATTGGTGAAGTGCTCCTTGCGACTAAAGCTCTTGCCGCAGATTTCGCAACGGAACGGCGTCTCGTTGGTGTGGGAGCGCATATGGTTGGCTAGGTGCTCCTTGCGCGTGTATTTCTTTCCGCAGACATCGCACTGATGCGGTGTTTGACCTGTTTATTGGTGGTACACAGAACAGAGAACAGAAAGTATAGGGTGGGGAGTTTTTTTTTCTGGTTAGCGCAAGCATTTTAAACATTTTTCTTTTAACGCGATCGTTTTCTCTATTCATTTCTTGCAAATTTCAAATGGACCCGCCAAAAAAAAAAGAAGTTAATTATCAAAATTATTTAAAACAAAATATAAAATATCAATAAAAATGTCAAATATTTTAAAAGAACCCCCGGCACCGCTATGTGTGTGTGAAACTGGCCGTGGCTTGCGTTGGGTTCGAACGAAGCGAACGGAGGCTCGGCTTAGTGGGTGGCGCATGGGCGGTGGGCGTGGTTGTTGGTCTCATGTGAAGCATATGTGTATGAGGATGTAGTTGTGTGCATGTTGTTTGTGTGCAAGTGCGTGTTTGTGTGCGTGTCACTCTCTCCGAGCTGGAGAAGACCTATTTCAAACGTCACAGTTTCTGTACAGATTTTGAATTTGAAATACTGCTGAAAGCAATGCTGATGTGTGCGTGAACGTTAAGTTCGCCTGTTGAATGAAGCCGGGTTCGACGCCAAGCTAAATCCCTAAGCTAAATACATGTGTGTGAATGGGTGTATAAGTGAAATGGAAGTCTCTCCAGCCCACTTGGTGTAAAGAATATTCGTGTATGTGTGGGTGTGTGTCTTCTGTCGCAAAATTAACGCCGTAGGCACAGGCACAGGACGTTGGCAATCGACAAGCAGCAACAACGAACGCTTCTTTATTTTTAAGCACCCTGTACAGCAGAGAGAGAGAGAGAGCGAGAGCGAGAGCGAGAGAGCGTGGACAAAATGGGAGAGTAAGGAAATGGAACATAGGCAAACTACACGATGAGGAAGAATCGATGATGAACGGGTGGCAGCAGAAGGAGTGGAGTGGATTGACTTGGATTGATGAGTGAATGATTGTGATTTGTGAGTGTAAGTGTTAGTGTGAGTGCGTGTATGTGTGATGTTGGCTTGGGGGGTAGGATTGTTATGAGCGGTATGAGCGAGTATTGACGTTGAGTTGCAAATGTTTTGAGCTTAACAGCAATCGACAGCATTTATTGAAAAACGAATGATCTAAAAACTTGAAGGAACTATATTAAATTGATTGAATTGATATCATGCCTTGCAAATATCGTTAATAATTCGATCGATGATCGATACGTAAAAAAACCAATATTTTGGAATATATAAAATTTTGTACTTTTCTCAACTGCATTTGAAAATTTCATAAAATAGCAAACTTTAAACCCTTTCAAAATGATATTTTTTTATCATTAAATAACACTACAAAAAAACGTTAAGGATATTTCAAGTGATATTAAAGTATGTTGACTATCGACAGTTATGTAGCTCTTAAGTGTACTTTTCGAAAGCAAGCAAAAAGGATCGTTTTGTGAGTGTGTGTGAGTGAGGTTTGTGAGTACAAATGCAGGGAAACTGAAGGGCTACATATAAGGATGCTTATATATAGGAAGCACAAGCAGTGTAGATATACAGTGGGAAGAAGGAAGCAGACGATAGAAAGTTCGCACGATGAGTTGCGGTTACTTGATTGATTTGATTTGATTGATCAATTGATTAACACTGATTTGGTTGGTGTGATGTGATGGCTGTTGATATTATCTGTAGCTGATTTTGGTTGTATTCTTTTTCTTTCTTTTTTCTTGTACTCTACTGGAATTTGATTTGGTATCGGTAATTGGATATCGATATTCTTTTTTTTTTTGGTATTTAATTATTATAATTTTTGCTGTTTTTTTTTGTTTTGGTAATTGGTAATTGGTTTTGTGGTCGTGGCGCTCGCCGCTCGCATTGTCCGCCCCCGGTCACCAAATCACACTCACCAGTGTGCCACATGTAGTGGTTAACATAGTGTTCCTTGCGCGTGAAGGACTTCTTACAAATATCGCAACGATGTGGCGTCTCACCCGTGTGTTTGCGCACATGATTGACCATGTGCTCCTTGCGCGTAAACGTCTTGGCGCAGTACTGGCAACGGAACGGCGTTTCGCCCGTATGCGAACGAAAATGATTGTCCAGATGCTCTTTGCGTGCGAAAGTCTTTTGGCAAATGGTGCAGGCGAATGGCTTGTCCGTTGAATGCCTTTTCATATGGCGCTCCAGACTCGTATTATTGGCAAACACATTGAAGCACACAATGCAGGTGAACATGGGACCGCCAATGTGGATCTTGCCATGCCTGGTCAAATCCTGCGATGTGGTAAAACCCTGACCGCATACCTGACACATAAACGGCTTGCGCTCGCTGTGGTAGCGACGGTGCACAATTAGCTGATAGCGAAACTGGAACATCTTGCCACAAATATCGCACACATGCGTCCCAGTCGCTATGGGCGTGCCATCCGGCGCCAACGCAACGCTCGACTGCCCATCAACGCCATGGATGCCGCCCTCCATTTTCGGCATTAGCAACTCACCCGTCGTCGTTGTTGTCGCATTGTTGCCCCCATTCCCCCCGTTGCTGCCGGAGGAGCTAGTCGTGGTCACCGTGGCGCTGCCCTGCTGTGTTCCAGCATTTGTGCTCGTCGCTGGGGCTTGCTGCTGCTGCTGCTGTTGCTGTTGGGCCGTGGCCGCTGCCGATGCGGCCGCTGCAGCCGCGGCTGCTGCATTGGCCGAGGCCATTACAGCAGCGACGGCTGCATTATTTGTGGACACCGCCGCTGCAGCTGCAGCTGCGCTAGCCGAATGCGTCGTCTGCGGCGGTAAGGGCGGTGGCGGTGGCAACTGCGGCGGAGGCAGCTGGCTGCCATGCACCGCCGCCACATGATTCACCACATCGCCATGGATTTTGCCAAATACCTCGTGGTACGTAAATAACTGCGATATATCCTCAATGTTCACTTTATACATTTCGATGCCGTGCGGCGGCTTGCCGCTGTCCTCTTTATGATCTGACTTGTTGCCGGGCAATGGCGGCGGTCCGCCCAAGGTAATGGTGGTGCCACCGCCAGTGGTCACCACCGGTGCTGAAACCACCGAAGGTGCCGAACTGGCAGCGCTCACGTGCTGCATTTAGAGTGTACTGGACGAGAATTTTGTTGCCTGCCCCTCTTGTTGATTTTATCTTTCTGTATCTTGTTTCTTTGCGTATTTCTTGTTGTTGTTACTGCTGCTTCTTGAATTATGGATGTGGTTGTTGTTGTTGTTGTTGCTGATGCTGCTGTTGAAGCTGTTGTTGATGCAGCCTACATATTGTTGTTGTTGTTGCTGCTGTCGACTGCTTTCGCTGGCCGTCGTGGCTACAAAAAGTCAAGTGGAATTTGTTGACTTTGGTTATTGAAATTGGACAATAGCGGGGATCAAAGGAGGAGGACCGCTTGGCCAAATTACCATGTAGCTTCTTCTTCTTCTTTTTCTCCTTATAATTGTTCTAGGACAAGCCCATCTATTTTATTCTTATAGTTGGTATTCCCGACTGCAGTCCGAATTCTGATGTTTTCACCTGAAAGTAATAAACATTGTAGAGATCAGTGAGAATAAGAAAGAAGCGTTTAAACGACATTGTTGCAGTCAGATAATGCCGACTGCGTAATACTCTGTTATTTAACGAATACATCAATTTAAAAAAGATTCTTTCTGATTATTATAACAGCAAAATTAACATTATTAACTTAATAGGTATTTATATAGAATACATTTTAAAGAAAGCTAATAGCAAATGACTACGAAAACGTTTATGGGGGTTTTTACTGTATATATTTTCAAATTTTCAATTGTCCAAAATAAATAAATATTAATAATGAAAGTTATTTACAAAGAAAATAATATAATTGTAATTGTCCAGTGACCACAACAAAAACAGGTAATATTAGTGGGTTATTTAGCAAGCCTAGCTCAACTCCTTTTATTGTTGTTGTTGTAAATTGCATGAATGTTTAACTGGTGCATTGACGGCTGGCGAACGTTAACCCTTCAATGAGACGTGCAAGTACAGTTGAGCACCATACACACATGCACGCATGCACACAAAGCCATTTACATCAGACACTAATTCAAATGTGTAAAGATGTTCTAAAATGCTGTTGGCCAGTTATTGATTTTCTGATGATAAAATAATATAAATTGCCCATTAGCAATAAAGTAAAGAGTTTCAAGCTCAAAAGGGAGCGCTCTTCTATACACACAATGAAATAACTTTATATAAATTGTAAAAGTAAAACATACGCACACATACACACATACACAACGAAGTGTAGATGCAAAGAAATGAGAAAAGGGAGTGGAGCTGTTGATGGGTGTGAAGTGGGCTCCGTCGATATGCCTCGTTTTAGCAGGATTCAGGATTTAGATATCCAATCAGAGAATGCAAGCATTTGATAGAAATGTTGAGAGCGCGCATGGAGAGTATGAGCGGCAGTGTGTGTGAGTGTGTGCTAGTGTGAGAGGAGGCAGGTGGCTGATGTAAATATCAAGAAGTACAAATCGATTAAAGACAACGCGCTTTGGACCGTAAGTGTTTGAGTGTGTGTGCAAGAAAAACTAGAGCTGCCTGCGGGGGGTTAAATAGGTGCGCGGCAAAAAGAGAGAAACGAAGCGCGCGCGCATGAGTGGGGGTTGGAAGAATCGCGGGTTGCGGAGAGCACATTGTTTGCATAGTCCCTGAGCTGTTGTAAGCGCTTAAGCAGCAAAACTCCCCTCTCCCAAAGCTGTGCTCTCTCACTCTCTTTGC
Organism: Drosophila gaucha; assembly: GCA_035045545.1. Lineage (NCBI taxonomy): Eukaryota > Metazoa > Arthropoda > Insecta > Diptera > Drosophilidae > Drosophila > Drosophila gaucha. The sequence goes on from JAWNOY010000099.1 coordinate 6,979,934, forward strand.
GTCTTTCCATTTGATTGTTTTTACTGGCCCAGCAAATAATTCAGCTAAGCAGACGAGCAGACGACACACAAACACAATACAAATATGTAAGCTAAGGAAGCGCGGGGTGTGGGAGAGTTCATGTAACACAAAAAGGGCGCCACTTTTTATGTGGTGAGGTAGGAATATATGTATACACATGCATACATATACATATATCTAATACATATATGTATGTATGTTATTGTATGTAACTCCTATTTTTCCTGCCTGGCCCTGGGAAAATGGGCGGTGCAGGCCCGAAAAAAGTTCTAATAAAGCTCAGCAACAAAATATTACACTATTAACAGAACTAAAATTACACTATTTTAAAATTTGAGAATTGAAAATAAGGAATATGAAATACATAGATTTATAAATTATTTATTATGAACATTTGGAATTTTTGTAATATGTTAAGGTTTATTTTTGTAGATTCTAATTCAATTAAGTATTGAATAAAATGTTTTAATAATAAATTCGTTAGTTCTAGCCCTATCTAAAGAAAAGGGTTACGAATATATTCTTGTTAGAGCTCAAATGGTAATACGTAGTTAATTAACTTAGCGTCGCGCTAATTTTACTTACCTTATGCAATATTTTACTGTGACTTTAAGCCATCGCCCTTCTGTCTCACCAGGAGCAGAACTTACATATTAAATGAATTTAACAATTAACCGGCTGCTTCGCTTAATGCACTTTCAATCAGTATTTCGTTACGTTCGGGCCACCTGCAAAAAGAGAGGCAACGATAACAGCAGCGGTGAGCAACAGTTTGTTTTGTGTTTATGTTTACGCGAAATAATCAAACGGACCGCGCGGTACAGTTGCACCCCCCTTCCCACTATTAACGTTTGCCGCCAGCGCGTACCAAAGACCAAAAAGCAGGGAAGGCAGCAAAAGCAAATCAAGTGAAAATTATTTGCAGTCAATATGCAAAAGCACACACACACACACATACACGCGCACACCAGTTGTGTACATATTAGTTCATGAGCATGTGTGTGTATGTGCTTTTACAGGCATACAGATGAAAGCTGCGTCACAATTAACGGCAGGGGGCGACAGACAATTGGCAGGGCTAACATGATTGAAATTGGAGCCAGTGTAAATATGTACACATTCATCTATATTTAAGAAACATATTTATCATTTTTTCATACTATGAAAATACAAATATAATTATATCAATATATTTTCCATATCACTCATATCGTTCTTACAAATCAAATTAATTGTGTATTAAGTACGTACAAATGTGCATACATATGTTTCTATGTATGTATGAATGTGTGTCTGTATGTGTGTCTGTATGTACTGTGTCTATTGCGGTATGTGCGTGCATTGTCCGTCTTCTAAATGTTGAAGCTCTCTGCTTTAGTTCGCTTTTGGCTGTTATGCGAACAAAAAAAATAAAAAGAAGTTGTATTTTCTTCTCTTTCTGCCTCTCTCTCACTGGTTTCTCGGCCTGTGGTCGTCTCTTTGCTGTGTGACCTGGCCCTTGCCTCTTCTTCCTTGCTTTGTGCACTTTTATACTTTGCTTTATTTGTTGTTTCGTTGGCCGCTCACACGACGTTTGCTGCCGCTCACGCTCTTGCTGCCTCTCACTCTCACACTTACATTGCCTCTCATTATTCATTGAACGACAACGCTCCCCGTTTCCCCATACACACCCCTCTGACGATTTGCACGACGACGCTACGTTCAATTCCAACCGCCTAAAGCGGAAAACCAATAAAAACGAATTGAATCGCAAAGCGTAAGTACAAAATAAAGCAAAAAGGCTGGCACAGGCAAAACGAGAAAAAAATGAAAGCTAAGGCGGGCGCGCAACGAGCGAACCGAAGCGAAGAGCGAACAGTACAGGCGGCGCATACAAGTTTTGCGTTTTGCCCACATTCTATGCCGAACTCAAGTTATACATAGTTATAATTATTTCTGCCGTTGCCTCGTCTCTCGGCTTTTTATTTTTAATTTTGTTTGGTTGTCGCTCAATTTTTTGCTGAGCAGGGAGAGGCGAGCAAGAGAGATACATATGTATTTTCATTACAGCCAATTAGTGTGCATTTCATAATTGTTTAATAAAATACAAAACCGAAATAAAGGAACCTCAAAAAGAAAAACACTTTATAGTATACTAATACATGGATTGATTGTCCAAAAACTCAATTAAATGTAACATATGGCAACCCAAAATCTAAAAATGTAATTTCGGACAAAGATATTCAAATGTCAAAAATGCACGCATACAATCAAAGCTCACTTGCATTTGCATTTATTAATACGAAAAATTCATTTTTCGAAAATGCAACCCTGTGCCGCCTTGCAAACAAGAAAATGACACGATGATGACGTTAATGGGAACTTGGTGTGTGTGTGTGTATGTATATTTATTAAGTGCACACACACAAACGCTCTCACAGATACAATACATCAGCACACAGCAGCTCACGTATCTCATTCAAACGCACACACATAAGCATGCATATGTCGCTCACACTCTCGCACACACACACTGATGTCGACCGCAGTCATTTGATAATATTGTATTAGAATTTCACAAATGTACACTATTTTTCCAATCAGATTATTTTCCACTCACTTCCAGGAGCACTTTTCACTATAAAGTCTCCCGTCCCCCGCCAATTGCTTGTTTGCATTTTTGCATTAACATTCGCTAAAATATGTTCTTATGACGCCATTATATGTATGTATGTATGAAAAATTACTTGATTGTATTGGTGGCGGTGCGTCTGTGTGGAAAAAACTTTAGCAGCAACAGTAGTAGAAAAATCAAAACGCCGCGCGGGTGAGAGGCGGTGGTGTACGGTGTACAGAGCAAAGCAAACTGAAAATTGAATGAGACGCGGAGGCAGCAGAAGCAGAAGCGCGATGTAAAGTTCTTCGTGAGGCGCGTTCGTTTCGTGCCCTGCACGAATACACAGTGAGCACAAGCAATTGGCATACCACGTTTCAAAGAACGAAACTTTTCAATTTGCCTAAGTTTTTTTTTTATAACTATACCCAACAGGTTTAAGTCAAGTAGTTATTAACTGAATATATATAAACTTAAATTTTCAGATTTAAAAAACGAACTATCAAATAATTTTGTTGGGCAAAACAAATTTTTTTTAAGAATAATAATAATAGGAATATCTTTTTGAATATTTGAAAAATTGGGTGTTTTACAAAAAGGAATGCAGGGTTTTAAATAATATGAGTTCAGTATTTTGATAACTAATAAAAATAATACTCATATAATATCATATGTTAAATAGTTTCGAACTGCCCTAGCTGTTATTTTCGTGGAGAGCTCTTGTTTCGTGTTCGGTGTTCCTGTTTCTCGTGGGAGAAGCAGTGAGAGAGAGAGGTACAGAAACAGTGTGGCGTATCTGTGTTGAGTGCGTTGGTGTGCGATTGCGTTGTTCTTATTGACTGTCGTTTACTGCCTGTGCGCTGCTTTCCTGAGCTAGTGCTTTGGTATAAAAAGGCGGTAAAAATTGTATGTTGAAATATGGCAGTATCAATATTAAACTAATTGCAAGCTATTCACACAAACTTCACATTTGATTCCCCAGTTTATTTTAATAAGCTTACACATGCACGCATTCACATGCACATGCACATTTTACTTACAGCGGTCAGACCAGAAATCCAAGTTCTTTTGACTTGCCACCACTCCTCTTTTTCATGCTTGTGTATGTTGCAGCAGCAGGCGTCCCGGACCACGACGCTTATAATTCTTTTTAATGGCGGCTGTAGACAAGCACCGACAACGTCAAAATTCCATACCGCACGCACTTCCACTATATTGTTTTTGAGAACATTTGCCACTACGTTTACACATTTTTTTTTACCTTTTTAATATGTGCATTTTTTGTGCACAAAATATGAAGAGCAAGGAGAGCAGAATTAGGGATGATTGTATAGTAGCGATATATCGATATTTACACCGTAATATTTTTCTTTCGATATTGGTTGTATGATATCGATGTTAACTTTTCCCCAGCAGCACGACCTGTAATGTATTCAAATTGGAAAATTGGGCTCAAATACGTGGTTGATTGAAAAAACGCATATGTAAGCTACCAATATATTAAAAATATTGTTAATACAGTTTATCAACATAATAATCAGCTGCAAAACAAGAAATAAAACAAATATATCGATAGATTTATAATATCGCTTAAGCTTACTGTTAGAAAACGTTCTATTCATTCATTTCCTAATGTTTTGTTTTTTTTTTTAAGTAAGAAAGAAAGTGTTTATACAAACACTAATCTATTAGTCTTCTTTTTGAAAAATTTTGCATTTAATATTTTGCTGAAGTTTTGGATCTGAAATAGTTTTAAGAAAATAATTTGTTAGATTTATATTATTTTGTGATTTGTTTTATTTTGCGTTATCGTAAAGTAAATTACAAAATAAAATACATTTGCATATAATTCGTATCCTTATATGACTAAATATTAATGTACTCACAAATCTTGGGTTAATATTGCGCTGTGTTAAGTTAGTATGAACCAAAAACAAATCTATTTTGACGCATGCCACGCCCCATAGTTGTGCTGCGCCTTAAGCATATCTCGATTCAAGTATATATATAAATATATCATATATGATCTAAATCGAAACTATAAGAAATCACATAATATAATTGAAATTAAGGTAACACATAATTCAATTCGTAACAAATTTACAGAAAGTTTTTGTATTGTTTTTTTTGGGGCGCAGTTGCTGTTAAAACGTATTTTAATTTATTTTGCAGTAGTCACTTTGGAATCCATTGAGATAAGTCGATTTGTTGTCGTTGTGACTATAGCAATTACAAAAAATTATATTCTTCAATATTCAAGCTTTTTATACAGTGCATTTTCTATGAGTTCAATTTCTTATTTTTTTAAGTTTTTTTTTTAATATTTTTTTTGGCAATTGGTTACGCGCTGTTGTAGTTGTAGGCATATTTTAAAATCATCCAAATCCTTGACTGCAATCGGTAGTATTGTATACCATTGTGTATATATAAAAAGTGGTCCTTAATTCGAGACGTGGTGTGGGCGTGTGTGTGTAAAAGACTTTAATTATTTTTGTATTTTATGTGTGCTGCCTTCGTTCGATTCTGTGTGTAATTGGCTAAAAAACTTTCTCATAAAGTTAGTCAACGGTATTACACTTAATTAAATGATAGCAAAGTGATTTGAAGTTATTAAGAAATGTATAAATTTAAGTTCGTTAAACAAATTGTGATCGTTTACACTTACAGGCGCGACTTTTTCAGTTTTTCAGTATTTTAGTTTTTAGTTTTTGTGGGAAGGACAAGTCGGAACCGCTACGGCTTCTACACAGAATAGAATACAGTTTTTGTTTAGTTTTTAATAAGCTAATATAAATCACGATAATATGGCCACGCTGCGCCGCGGACCGCCCTGGCTGACGTTGTCCATCGAGGACCATTTCTTGATGCCATTCTTGAGCGCCTCGGCTGTCACCTTGTCCTGCATGACGCGCGACATGGCCTCCAGCTTTTGGGCGCGCTCCTTGGACAGCGGCTCAGTGGGAAAGTTGAGCTCGTTCGCCTCAGCAAGCGTGCGCAAATCAAAATAATATTTGGCATAAACGGAAGAGGGCACATTTATGTTAAACTGCAGCAGCTCCAGAAACTCACGCTCCAGCTCATTCATATCCTCGACCGTAATATCCTTGAGTATCTGGCAGTAGTCCACATTCCACACGGCCTGGTCGTCCCACACCTTCGAGGCCAGCAGTATGGCACCTGCAACACAAACAATACACAATATAAATTATGTTTTTCAAATGAAAAATAAAAATGTGAAAAAATGCAGCAATAGAGATTTGGATTTCGATTGAATTCTTGATCTATTGAGGAGCATTTCAGATCACTTGTCACATACCCAACACCATGCGCTTCCAGTTGCATGGCCCCACGTCTAGTTCCGCATAGGTGAGCAGACGTTCCAGATAGACTAGGGTTATGATCGCACACTCGGCCGTCAGCTGGGCGGCATTGAAGAGGGTGCGCACAAACTTGTAGATCTGTCGATGCTCGGGATTTAGCGTGTCATAGTTGTCGGGCACATGGTCATGTGTTAATGGATGCAGTTTCTCGTCGAAGATGTCCAAACGTCGATACGATTGCCGATTCTTGATGTGATAGTAAATGGCCAGCGAAACACATTTGACGGTGTTCTTCAGATTCGGTTGGGACACGGTGCTATCGTCTAAATAAATTGTGGAACACGAAGAGCTCTTCTTGAGGCCACCTATACCAGAGCCGCAGCCGCCGCCCGAGCTATTGGCGCCAGGTGTATTGGATCCGCCGCCTCCAATGCTGCTGTTTTGTTGTGCGATTTGGTGCTGTGATCGCTTACGCGACATTCCACCATTTTCCACTTTGGAGCGCTCCAGAAACATAGTCGCTGCCGTTGGATCCACCGATGGATCCTCGTCACCCTCGAGCGCTTCTCGCTCTGAGATGTGCTGCAGATTCTGTTGATTCTCAAAGTTGTCCGTATTGCCGCCCTGCTGATGATGTTGATGATGATGCACGGACATCGCAACGCCACCAGATCCATGATGGCCATCCAGCTGATGCTGGGATGAATGCGGCAGCTGATGCCGCTCCTCAAACACCGGCGGTATATCCTTGGACTTGCGATCCGACTGTGGGCTCGAGTAGGCACAGCACGAGTTCTTGTTGCCCATGACTGATAATAATTGATGATGCACAAATGCCGCTTACAATCAATAAATAAATGCAACTGCCTAGCGCCTGACTAGTTTCCTCTTCCTCTTCCTTCCTCTCTCTCTCTCTCTCTTACTTTCTCTCTTCACTGGCTGTGAGTGTCTCTTGGATAGCGGCTCACTACACTCAATTTGGGCAGGATTGGGTGCTCACGCTCTTGGCTCGCTGCGATTTTTGGCACTTGCTCGTTTTGGTTGAATACTTGAAGCGTTTTTTATGAGCATGGCGCTGGCGTATCGTTCAACAATAACTGCTGCAATTGCTGCTGCCTGCAACCAAGCGTCGAACAAGCTAATATAATCTGCAAATACAATAAACAGTTGTTTTTATATCGAGTGGGCAGAGATAACAATGAAATTCTAGAACCTAGAGTTTAACTGAATTATGATAACCATCATCTATATAATGTCTAATATGACTGTGGGTCACGCGATAGGGTTGTCTTTTGTGCCCTTCAATTCAACAGTTAGCATTTACTTGGAATAAATGATAAAGATGCTGCCCGGATACCCCGCAACGTGGCGAGCGCGATAAGATTTCGTTTGGCCTGTTTATTTACAAAGCGATGGCGCTTAGATTATTAGTGCAAAAATTAATTAAGCCCAAGCACGACAGTCGGCATGTGGGTGGACGGCGGCGGCAGCGACGTCGCTAAGGCGTGCCAAGGTGCTGGCGCGGCCAAGCGCTGTTGCTTAATTTGGTAAAAGGAAAATTTAGCAAGAAAAAAAACAACTACAAAAAATTCAGTGGGGCGGGGCTCGTTTTATGGTCAGGCGGTTTGCAGTGATAGCTCAGTTTTAGATTAGTGTGTCACTGTCACTTGACCGAAACGTTTTCCCCATTAAACATTAATCATGGCCTTTTTCACAAATAACAAATAACCAGCAACAGCAACAGCAACAACAACAAATACATTCTCCAATTTGCCGCTGTGTGGATGGCAACGCCATAGGCAAAAACTTCACTACACACATACATTCACAGGCACACACTTATTCACGTACACAGTGGAGTGGTTGAACTAGTTGTCAATAAAAAAGGTTTGATGTATTTGTTAACGCTGTAACATTGTTTAAGTTTATGCACTTAACGCAATGCATCTCAAGTATATTTATATTGACATTTTCGTAGAAAACACTGGCGAAAAAATTGGTTTTTGTTGTGCAGCTACTTACAATAAACTGACAGTAAGCACGCGACGTGTACATAATATCATTCACATTTTACGCTCACAAGCAATCAGCTGTTCGAATACTATGTTATGCTCAATTGGTACGGCACTGTTAACGGCACTATCGCAGACTGTAATTGTTATTAAATATCGACGTTAGGTCGATAAATTGCCGTTGAGTGAAAATTGAAATTTTAACCATTTTAAACACACATTAAATAGGTTTAATAATATTTTATTAGTATATATTAAAAGTCATATGGTGTTATTATAATTTCTTGAAGGTATTTCGTAATAAGCACACACCTCAGCCATTCATCTAAATATCTTAAACCAGCCGATAAATATGCGACTTAAACATTTTGAGTTTAACAGAAAAATAATTCAAAAGTTGACTTTCCCTTAAGCCGTTACAAGAGTTTTTTTTGTTAGTTTAAAAAGTTTAGTAGTAAATGAAACAAAAATATTTACAGTTTAGCGTGCATTATGTTTGCTATAGGAGTATATTAAGTGTTGTGCTGGTTAAAAATAAGTTATATTGAATATTGCACGGCAACCTGTGCACATTATGTTTATTTACACAAAACCTATATTTTGTTGCTTATCTATTTTTTTGTTTTTGCCTTCTTTGGTTTGGTTAAGTATAACATATGTATGTATTATGCATTATGGTTATTACTTTAAATGTAATGATTGCTTTTCAACTCATATATTTATACATAATTTATTATTATTCTTATTTTTCTGATTTGCACAACGAAACAAAATACAAAAAAAAAATCATTTATGATCTTTTATAATATTTGAAAATGTGAAAAGAAATAGTTTTATCTATCTTTTTCTTTAAAGAATCTAAAAATGTCGAAATTATTCAAATGTTGAGCGCAAATGCGAGCATAATATATATTATATATATATATATAAATATATATTTTTATAGTTTATAATATTGTATTGTTATTGTTATTATTAGTTTAATTATATATATGTATATGTATGTGTGAGTGTGTATATATGCAAGTTAAATATTTATTGTTTGCTACAAAACTACAATTCGCTAAGTAACTTTATGCTTGAATGTATTAGTAACATATTTTTGTTTTTCTTTCCTTTTCTTTTTAACAATATTTTATTAAACTTTAAGCCAAAGAACTGAACCGAGAGATATGCATAGATATCGTATGCGGACTGTGCCCTATATCTTATGCGTTTATACAGCGTTCACCTTTGGTTTTCTTTGTTTTTTACATAGATACATATATATAGAAACTGACTATAGCCGATTCTAACTGACTTTAACTGTATTTTGCCTAATCGCTTTGAGCGTTCAATTTGTTTCGATACACATATCTTTAATATTATATGTACACAATATGTTTTGGTATAATATGGTATGCTATATTTAGTATTTACTGTAGCTACGAGATTACACATATATGTATGTATGTATGTATGTTTGTGTGTGTGTGTGTGTGTGTGTGTGTGTGTGTGGGTAAGTAACTAACTGCATGGTTTTAGATGGCTCATACAGCACGATGGGTAGTTAGCCCACATGCCCATTGTTTTTACCAACTACAGTAGTTAATTACGAGTATTTACTACCTTAATAAAGCTATGATCCCAATTTCAGCTGATAATTTGGTACCTTACTGCTAAGCACATTTACCACTGCCCTTTGCCCCGCCCCATTAAACGCGCAATCTGTCTTTGTTGTCTATCGATTGCTAGTTGGGCTTGTAGAGGGAATACCCCCATTCGCTCGCCGTCTATCTGTCTGTCGCCGTGTGCAAAGGGCAATGGTAAATCTTAAAAGAATGGTCCCGCTATCAGACATTTTGAAAAACGTTTAAAACATTTTAGTTTTCGGTTTCTTCTTCGAATACGAGAAAAAACACACAATCAAGAACTCAAACAGAAAAGAATCCATCTAACATATAAACTCTGGTAGTTATTTATGTCTCTATGTAGTTATATATTTTTTTTGATTTTCTTTTTCTTTCTTTTTCTTTTGTAAACATAAGCCTTGTTCACGTATAAAAATAAATATGCATTTGGTATACAGAAGACTTCTGACTGCACGAGTATATGCTTCAGATAGTATATATATATATATAGATATATATATTTTTATATAATAATTATTCTTAACATTCATATCGAATAGGTAGCCATGTGCATATGTAGAGGGAAATCCGAGTTAAGAATTTGGTTTAAGTATAGATAGTCTGTTAGAGGTCTTTTAGATATTAACACAAGTTGTATAGCTAGTTAATTTCTCAGGTATTTTCTTCATTTTTAGTTTTTTCTGATTCTTCTTCTTCATTATTAGTTAGGTACTTAACATCTAGGCAGCCCTTAGCCCGTTCCGCTCGCTTCCCTTCGTAACTCCAAAAATTGAGCAAAGTTGAGTGCGAAAATAAATTGAAAAAAGTGAATTTATAGAAAATGGAAATTTAATAAAAAATATTTTGCATACAGAAATGTTAAAAAAGAATAAAATAATCATACAATAAATTCCAAATTTGTTGAAAACTTAAGAAAATATATATATTTAATATGTATTGGGTAAGATTAGAGTTTGGCTCTAAAAAGTAGTTAAAAGTAAATATTTCAATCTATGAACTAAGCTAAGTAAATGCTTATTAATTGTTCTTCTTCTTCACGTTGACAAAAATGAAAGAATCTTCTATATAAATGCCAACTATTTACAAAATATTTTCTGTTCTATATATTACCAAATTGTAAAAACACTTTCGAATTGTGCTCTAATATATTTTTCTGCTCTAATATATTTTTGCTTTTTCTTTTAACAAACTAGTTGCAACAAATAATATACTATATATATTTATATGTGTGTATATCATTTAGTACATTCATAAATATTCTTAGTTGTGTTTTCCTATATATGACTTTTGATTGATCTACTAACATGAAAATATTGCGCGTAAGAAGCTGCACATATAACTAGCCGATGTATTTATATATATATTCTTTGTAACAGTATTTGTTAAGCAACATATATATATATATTTATTTTTTATACAATTTTCGAGTTGTGTGTGTGTGTAGTTGCTAATTAGTTGTTGTTGTAGTTGTTGTTGCTATCATCTGTGCAGAGATTGTAGGTATCTATATAATCTGTCTTATCTATTGCATATCGCTTAGGGTTTACTTATTTACGCTTAGACGCTTCTCTCAAAGCACTTTCAATTGGCAGCCGCCTCCTGGCTCTCTGCTTCCGCCTTCGGCTCCCCTGATTCCAGTTCTCCAATGGGCTTTTCCTCGGCCTCAGCTGCAGCTTCGGCGGCGGCGACCAGCGCACGTGCCTCGGCATCTGTAAGGGAATCGTATATAAGATTAGTCAAAGATAACATAAAGAGAATTTTTTGAATGACGTACTCATAATCTGTACGAAAAGATAGGGTATACATGTTACTACTATATATCCTTGTAGAAATGGGTCAAAGCTGTTCCTTACGACTGTTGCAGTAGCATTTAGAAGATAGATTTGTTTCAAATTGAACTACTGAAACTTTAATTACAAAAACTCATTTTGCAATAAATTCTTTTATCTTCCTATAGAACTTTAGCTATAGTAGTCGAATGCTACAATTTTCTATATATAAACATGATTCCTATGTATATGAGATAGCATAGCAATGGAAGCAAACGGAACTTGGCTGTATTGATATATGTATATCAAGAATATGTGAACAAAACTTAAACAAATATGTGTGTTCTAGGCGGTAGTGATTGACTAGGAAATACCCTGACCCTAAGTTATATAAATTCGAAAATATTCATAATCCATGTATTTATCACAGAAACATACATAGCTTTAACGGATTTAAAGTTATGCTTACAAAATCAAGTCAAAATATAGAATTTTATCGAAAATAAGCATATGGATGAGTTATCGAAGAGCAAGATAAGCTTTTCCCTGGGTACGGTCTACAAGAATATATACTTATGTATATTTATGTATATATTTATATATTTCAACTGTCTGGCTTTTGTGACTGCATTGCTGCATTCATACAGAGGGACCGATGGACAGACAGACGAATGGGTGGACGGACATGACTCAGCTAATCGTTTTGATCAAGAATATATACTTAATAAGGTCTATCAAGCCTTCAAGAGCCCAGAAATTACAAGTCCAATTGGGGATATAAAAAAATACTACATTTAAAATAGTGTAAAATTAAACTTATTTGTATGAGTCTAGGCAAAACTGAAATGATCATAAAAGGATATTTTTCTTTGATTCCTATTCTCAAAACCCTGCTTTCTTAAGCACGTCATAATTCTTCCAGACATTCAGGTCATCTTCTTGAGTACTTTTTGAAGCTGCAATGTGGCTGAAGTCTTTGTTATACAGTGTTATTTATAACAGTTATATGTTAATAAAGTGAATTTACTAAGGCTGCCTGATTAAGTTAAATAAAACTAGCTATCGTTCAGATTAAGATAGAAATTCTGTAAAACTTTATTTTTTTTTTGGTATGTTCGATTTTTTTTTTAAAAAAGAATATGAATTTAAAATATATATATATTTAGATTTAATAAATTTAATAAATATAATTTAATTTGAAATATATGAAAACAAACCATTACGATAAATGGTGGTAACTATCAAATTCGAAACTCTTTCAACATAGATATATTTAGAAGACACGTCCCCAGCTTGGTATTTCTCTGTAACAAAATTCATTTCGTTCGCCCGATTCACAATTTCAATTCCGTTTCGCTATAAAATTTGAGATCGTATTTCAACTGAATATAGTTCCATGATTCCGATAGGATTTTCTTGAACTTGAGTTGCTTTACATGTTACTTTTTCTTCGACGTTCTAAGAGCTCTGCGTAAGCGGTTGGAATTTGCATAAGAAAATTGGAATTTCGAATTCATTGGCAAAAGAGATCAAAGGCAAAGGGAATTGAAATTTAATTGGCCAGGAATTTGCGGCTTAAATCTAATTAAGCTGCGAGTGGGACAGGGCGGCACCTACCTTTGATAGCCTGCTCCTTCCAGATCTTCTTGTTCTCGGCTAGGCAAGCCAGCCAGGGCTTTTGAATGGTAAACTTCGTGTTGCCGGTTAGGCTCTTGCGGGTCATGGCGCAGACTGCGGGTTTCTTGGCATCGTCGTTGCCATCGGCGGCTGCGGTCTCCTCGGTCAATGGCGGCGGCTTCGCCTTGATGGCCGGCGCAATGGGCGCCAGTATGTGCTCGAGCATGTCCGACATGATGGTCATGCTGGGATCTACAATGAAGTCGATGAAGCCGATCTGAGATTCGGCGACGAGCGTGTTCTTCCGATCGCACAGTGGACTGAACGGCAGCCCGAGCTCCTTCTCGAGATCGCCCTGTCTGAAGAACTCCTCCAGCAGCAGCATGGTCCAGCGATGATGCACATCCCAGTGCTTCGCCGGGTGCGAGATATCACAGCAGTGCAGGACCAAGGACAGCGCCTTCGACTTGTCGATGGTCGGCTCCTGCAGTGTCAGCAGATTGCGCATGATCTTGAGCTGCTGGAAATGGTAGGTCATGTCGGTGGCCAGCACCATGTCGATGATGAGGGTGCGCAGCTCCTTGTACTCATCCCGCGACAGGTGCGACAATATATTGGCATCGTCATCCTTCATCAGCCGAAAGCTGGCGCTCACATGATGATTCTCCAGCACCGCCCGATCATTGTAGAGCAGCGCCGTCTCCGAGCCGGACATCACATGGAAATTGTTCGTAGTGCCCGTGTGCTCAAAGTCGTGCAGCAGAGCCGCCAGCAGCGAGGCAAAGATCTCCAAATCCGTCAGCCAGTTCATCAATCCCGTGTTGCACAAACAATAGTGCATCGTGTGCATCACATCCACCGCGTGCAAGTTGTTGTGATATGGATTCCGGAAACGGCAATAGCCCTCCTCGACGCGATGCAAGAACGTCTCCAAGACTCCCGGCGCTATCTTAAACTTGTGCATGGCGCCATACCGATTAAGCAGATCGTAGGCAACATACTTAATCACCTGGCCACTGGCTGCCTCGGTCAATGCAAACACGTCGAACGTCCAGTCGTCCAGATTCTATATTTTAAAGATATATACAAAAAAAAATGAGATATTATCTAGCTCAAATTTCATATCAGTCTTCAATCAGCCAATGTTATTACAAAACACGATTCGTGAGCAAGGATGTATATATTTCTAATTTAAAATCTCTTACTTGAAAATCAACGAAAATATAATTATAATATAATTAATTTTTATATGATATTTTAATATAATTTTCAATTTATTCAAGTGTACATATAAGAGTCTTCATTTGCTCCAAATTTCAAGTAACTAGGTTTAATAACCTGCATAATTACGAACAGAAGAACGGACGGCTGTTGCACAATACTAATATACTCATTTCACTTTGTGAACGAGTATATAAGAATACTTAGAGTTCTAGGAGCAAGAGAGCCTATATTGCAAGTCACTATCTTCAAGCAGTTAGATATACGACCAATATGGAACATAGATAAATCCCGTGATCCTAACCAGAACTGTACTTTAGATAAATTCATTGTGATATCATACCCCTTACCTTATTCTGTCGTATCGATATATTTCCATAACTTAATATACACTCTTTATCTAATCGTAACTAGCTTAAGCTCTAATCTCACAAATTATATTTAATTGCATAAGTTCTTCAAATCGATAAGTACCTAATGGTCGGATTGGATGAATTAGACAAACTAATAGATAACTCTAGTAGTGATATATATACTATATACTAAATTATATATACTGCCTATATATATAATAAATTATAGTATTCTAAAGCTCATCTCTTACAAATTGTTTATAAGGAACTAAATAAATGTTTCTCAATTCTATTAATTGGTAAAAAAATCTTTAATTTTTGATTGAACAACTTTTGATTGGAAACTTTCATACATTAAAAAAAAAACAACAATTAAATTACAAAAATAAAATTTCTACAGTTCTCAAAACAGATGTCTATAGAATATATATACTTTATATTAAAAATAAATTCGTCTATAGAATCGATATACTTTATATTGAACTATGAAAATATTTGATATACATATAATATATATACAAAAAATGCATCATATACAATACTAAATCGTGGAAAATGAATCCGATAACTAACGCTTCCTATATGTTGGGGCTTACTTAGTGGTGCATCAATAATCGATTACTGAATCGGTCAAGAAAGCCAGTTTGATTTAAATGTAAATAATATCTAGGGCTGAGAAGACTCGTAACCTGAGCTGAGGGACTGACTAGTTATCCCTAGTTATAGTCTTCTACAGTTTTTACTCACCTTAAGCAGTTTGACAACGTCGGGTGGAAATTGCATCAGCGTCGAGCTGGAGACGCGCCTGTAAATGCGATCCACGAAGATGCCCGCTCGTATGGCATGGGCGACCGAACGGAACCGGGGCTTCTCTTCGCTCCTGTTCCGAGTGGTGGCCATTTGGCGCGTGAAGGTGGAGGCCAACCACTCGCGCACCTCCGGAGGCACTGCATCCGGCTGCACCTCCGACAGTTCATCGTCCTCGTCGGCCAGGCGCCTAAAGGAGTTGATTGGAGTTTAAGGTTCGGGTTCGGGGTTCGGGAAAAGAAGGGTTGTAGAGAAAACAATTTATTAGTACAGTTTCGCACAAGGATTTCTATAAACTTTTAGCTTTTTTTTTGGCTAATTAGTAAAGAAAATTACCAAAACGCTTAATCGAAACTTAGAAGAAATCAATTCGAAATCAATAAAATTTAAATTAGCGCAATTTTCTTTTAGTTTTTCTTTTTTTTTTTGCTGTTGGTGTTGGTTAAGTTAAAGTAAACTAAAAAATGTTAAAGACAACAAAGAAAACAGCATTAAAAAAACACAAATGTTAACCAAAACGAATATTGTGTTGGGAAGGGGGAAGAGTTGTGGGAGAGGTGCTTGGAAAAACCAATCTTTGTTCTACATATTTGTGTTAAGAGGAACAAAAAGTCGATTTGGTTAGAAACAATTTGGAACATGTTAAAACGGGATGCAAAAACAATTCTCTAGAAGGCAACGAAAATAACTGAGCGGGCAGTGCATGCTTGTGTAGGCGTATAGGTGTGTGCGTGTGTGTGTGAAGTTGGTGTTGTGGGCGTGGTGTTGACTAAAAGAATTTGCTAATTGCATGCCAAGTTCTAGCTATGCCAGTGCAACAACAAACGTGCAACGTGCAACAAGACGACGCCACTTGCAAAGACTTTTCCTTAACTTTAACTTTAAGTCAAATCTTAAAGCTTAACTTCGTCCAGGACATGGAGCCTTATGTTATGCCTCTAACTGGCATTGATAACAAATTTGAAATACGAAACTAATTGGTCAATTCGATATGTGTGCGGGGGAGGGCAACGCTCGCTCATTGGCTCAATCAGTGCATTTCCATGGCAACTCTTCGCCTGTCGATTTTCCACTCATTTCATATACATTTTCCAAGCATCAAACACACACACTAATACTTTCAAAGAAAAAAAACACAATATAATGGTTGCTCGTTATGGCACAGAGCTGCAAAGCACTTAAGCAAATGCCATCGAGTTGCTGTGGGACTTAGTCAAATTAGCGTCATATTCAATTATGGTTAATTAGTCGCAGTGCAGCGACCAAACGGGACTACCCTCGTTACAACTAAGTAGGGGTGCTACTTGGTTATTCTCGATTGCAATAGCTAATCAAGTTTTGAATTCCTTATTTTAAAAGCAAGCAAAGCACACTTGAATGTAATATTATATATAGTATGGGGTCGATTACCAGGCTAATTCCTGGCTTTACTTATCTTTAAATACATATCTTTAAATTAAAGAGAAACAAATAAATTTATCAAAGATTGTGAATTAATGAATTGACTTTGAGCTCTGGCTCCCACATTTTAAACTTGAATACTGAGCAACGAGGTTCGAATCCCAGTTTAGCATATGTATGTGGTATTCTCTTAGCCAAATGCCACTGTATTCTTTCAAATTTAAAAAAGTTGTTGACCGAAAATTAAAACTTGCTATTTTAATTTAATTTATTTAATTTTTAAATTTATTTATTTTATTTTTATTATCATAATTATTTATATTTTGTATTATATAATATTATTTATTAAAAATTTAAATATAATAAAATAAAACAATCTTCATTTCAATGAAATTTTATTTAAAAAATTCAAAATAAAATTCACTACCTTTTTTAATTTTTGTCATTGAGTTAAAAAGAGTTTTTATACCTTAAACCGTAATCATTATAAGTTATATTATAAAAATCATATGTTAATGATTAAATTAAATTTTTTTCTTCAATGATAGTCATTATTTTTGAGTAATTTAAATAACTTAAAACATAATTATAATATTTGATAAAACAAAATAAAGATTTATTTTATTTTTTATTTTTTTGTTAAGACTTTTCAGCAAAATTATTTCAAATCCTTGTAAAGGGATTTTAAAACTACACCCTGATTTAAAGTTTAAAAACTCTTTTTAACGCAATGACATAAATTAAAAAAAGTTTGAATTTCAATTTGAATTTTTTGAAATAAAATTTCATTAAAATTTAGCTTTTTTTTTTAAAATTAAAGTTTTTTGAAATAAAGTTTTATTAAAATGTAGTTTGTTTTTAGCTTAACTTTTAATCTGGCTCGTGTATAGATCAGAGTTCAAGTAGCAATCATAAAGTCTCTCTTCTTTTTACTAATCCGTAATGAGTTTAATTTTATATAATAATTTTTATTGAAGTAATCATGTTGATCCTTAAACTTTTATAGCCGGTTTGCAAAGTGTAAATCACAGTTAAGTTAAACAGCAAAAACCCAATGTCTTCTTTTTAAACTGAAACCCCTAAATTATATGAGACACCTAAATTTTTGTAGAGAATCCGCTACCAGAATTTTAAAATCAATCAATTTAAATAATCTGCTTCCATTTATAAAAAGGAAAATAACTTCAAGGTACTACTACATCTATATTTTAAGAATGAATATTAGCTATATAGACTATGATGTTGTATGTAAATAACATAGAGTTATAAGTTTAGGAGAATACAATTTAATTGCTTTAAGTTTTTAATTCGATTTCAAAGGTCAAATAATGCTAGTATTTTCTCGAGTATTACGGAATACACAGCAGAATAGACTTTATATAACTATCTAGCTTTTCATTAAGTTCTCTTGTAGGAAGACCAGAAATGTTTGGCATTTAGACTCGTTTCACATTTCTAAGTTAACTTCCTGCCAAGCAGAGCTTTAGCTGGAACTTTCGAATTGCTGAAAGTCTAGAAATTTCTCGTTCGCCTTTCAACCAGCTCCAGAATAGTTTAACATAGTTTGTGGTCTCCTCTATTTCTTTTAGCCGCACGCTGGCAAAGTTATATAACTTCAACCGCAATATATGAGTATGCGGCTTCCTGGCGAACCCCATTACAGTGGCTCATAATTTTGGTGGTATTTGTGCACATCCTGTGTACGAGTGACAAGTGCTATGACGGCTATAGCAAATTTACTTCACTCCTTTTGCATAGCTATTGCTTTTTTTTTATTTGTTTTCTAATAAATTGTGGAGTCATTTAACTTAGATTTATTTATGTAATACCATTCCGTTTTCATGGCATGCTCCGCTTCAGTGGCACACAACATGGTAGTTATATATTTTTGTTCAAAAAACTGTTTTCTTTTTAAGGATTATAACTGTATATAACAAATTGTATAACACTATTTGCTGGTGAGCTATACGTATGTATAGTGTGTTGTATGTGGGCGCACCTTTTCTTCTTTTCCTGCGTCTCCTGGGCGCGATACTGAATTATGAACTGTATTAGCTCGACCGTTATGACGCTTTGACGGCTGCTTTCACGCCTCAGGCGGCTCATCGCGACGATCACGAAGCTAATGCTTCTGATTCTGCTCGCTGTGCGCTCTGCTGCTGCTGCTGCTGCTGCTTCTGCTATTCCTTTAGCTAATGTTGTTGTTGTTGTTGTTTTTGTTGGTGGTGTAGACATGGAGCTGCGTTGACTTTGCGTCAATGTCAGCTATTTTCTACTCTATCTATTCTCGCATTCGCATTGGCACACTCGAAATTAACCGTAATTTATCACTGTACAGCAGCGCGTGGAAGAGAGAGAGAGAGAGAGAGAGCGCGCGAGTTGTGTCCCAACAGTTTGCAATTAGCGGCAAATTCGCTTTTAATGATGACAACGGAACGACAGGGCGACTGGGCGACAGGGCGACAGAAAAACACACGTGTGCAAATATTTGTGCAGCTTTTTTTATTTCTACTTTTTTTTTTTGGCCTTTTGGCGTTGCGCGTTTTAATCCTTTGGGCAGCAGTTGCTGCGTTGCGCGTAGTTGGCCCGTTGCGAGTTAAATTTAAACTAAATGTTGTGCCAGGTGCGCAAAAGTTCCACAACATCGCGAAACTGGAGCTGGTTGCGTGCCTGTGGCCAGGCCAGGCCCAGGCCCTAGCCCTGGCTCAAGCCAGGAAGCCACCTACTCAGAGAGCCTGTGCGTGCTGCCCTATGTACTATAGTAATTCGTACACTCGGTACACACTCGGCCACACGCCAGCAGAGCACACTGCAGGGCTCTGTATGGGGCATATCAATTATGTCAGCAAACACAGAAATAAATATAAAAAGGAAAGTAGTAATAATAAAAGAAACGGACCTTAGGAGGGTGCAGACACAACAACTATACTCGAGCAATCTCGTGTATTTCTTTTACAACTTATTTTCACAAAACAATTATACAAAATGCTAAAAGGCATCAGCAGGAAAAGCAACAGCAATAATGTAGCATGGCCATAGCTATATCCTGGCCGACTGATAAACACGACAACATCACGAGCACAAAGGCTTTGCAGGCGCAAGTAACTTCCTCTTTAAGCCTTGACGTTTGCCTTATATTGTGTTTAATGACTTTGCATGCCTGCCAGAATCTCAAGATGGCGGACAACGGACAACGGACACCGGACGCCGCAACGGCACTCGACGTTTGGCCGGAGGTCAGCTTTCAAGGTAGCTTCGCTAGCGTTATAAAAACTTTTATTTCCATTCCCACTCACATTTTGCTTTTGTTTATGTTCTCAATTGCATTCTATTACATTATATTACATTACAGTTTTGTAGTATTTAATTTCGCCGCACCTTGCGGCGAATTGCGTGTTTGAATCAGTTATCGGCACATTTGCATGAGCGAGTGTGTGTACAGTTAGAAATCACGCGAGCCTCTTTAAGACAACGCCTCGAGGTAGGCAACAGGTGGCGCTTTAGTGCGAAGCCTGCTAATTGGAGACTTCCACTCGTACGTGCGTCTCGCTCACACACACGCTTCTAAGTGACATTTAATTGGATTAAGCCAAGACAATGTTTGTGGTATAATTGATATATGTATTTAGTTTTAATTAGGCTTAATTGTATGTGTGCATGTATCTGACAGCTCCCTACGTCGAAGTTTAGAAAACAAAGACATTTCTTTGAAATTGGATCTGTTGAGAGGGAAAAATCCTTGGAAAATGTCGAAGGCAACAATTTACGGCTTAAAGCCATTTGGGCGAATGCCTAGCGAAGCATTTTGTGGCCCCCCGGAATGTTCGAGCTTGATTTTAAGGCTCATTTGAGGGCAAACCGACAATGGAGCCGACGTTCAATGATAATACGGGCCTCCCCCCCCAAAAGTATGCCACTTAATAGTTATGCGTGCAATTTCCTCTGCCTCTGCCTGTGTGTCTGCGCCTGAAGCATTTTGTCGTCGTCGACGCTGTTGTCATTGCCGCCGTACACGGGAAATTGCTGCCAAATTGGCAGCATTGTTTTCTGTCAATGGTTTTCTCTTTTTTCTTTTTTTTTTCTCGCATTTTTGAAACCTCAACTGAGACCATTTGGCAGGACATGCGTGCAGCATCAGAAGAGATTGGGAACAAGCGCATTGCGTGTATGAAATCATTAGATTGGGAATCGAGCAAAAGCTGCGAGAGCGTTGCTTCTGATATTTCAATGATACTACTAATGAAACTGATAGTGGGCTATGAAAATAGAGGTTATGCTTGAAAATAATATATGTATTTCATTTTATTTTATATACATTTTACAAAAATCAAAAGCAAGTCTGTTTAGAGATTTTGATGCTATACGCATGAGCTATAAGAAAAATAATTGTTCTTGAAAATATTATAGCTCTTTGAAAATGTTTTAAAAATTTGTAAGTCAAGGCAGGGTTAGCTCAGAGATTAGATCATGAAACTAATAACTGTTTATTTTTAAAGATAATATAAACTCTCAATGTTATTTTTGTTGTAAATTTTTATAAATTAGACCGATGTTCTATAGATAAAAGATTTGGAGAGAGAGATTACGATTGAAATTGATAGTTGCATATGAAAAGAAAATAATTTTTCTTGAAGATAAAGTATTTCTATGTAATCTTTTGTAATTTTTTTAAAAAAAAAATCAAACTTTTATAGGGCACGGTTTACTCAGAGATTTTATCATATAGCTGAAATGCGGCTGTATAAAGAAAATCAATTTGCTTAAAGACCTTAAGCTCGTTAAAAACATAATATAATATTTTTTTAAATGAAATCTAGCTTTAATGGAATAAGGATTTTCTTATCCTCAGACATTTTGTTGTTATATGAAACTAAAAGTGGGGCATATAGAGAAAATATCTTTTTTTTTTTAATAATACAATTCTTTTTGATAACAGTTGTCGATTTTGCTAACAATTTGAAGTTCTTATAAAGCACGTCTAGAAGTTTGTGTACTTGCTTAGGCAACCCTCGCAGATTTCACCCGCGGACAGACTGATTAAAGTGTGTATTTGCCGTGTGCTGTATTGCCAGAGGACAGGAACAATGGCTGGAACAGCAGTTAGGACAGCAGCTGAAAGGTCCTTGCAATTTAATGCGCCTATTTCACTGCTGTGTATGTGTGTGTCTGCAAGTGTGTGTGTGTGTTGCTGCTGCTTATGTGGCAAAAAGTGGCAGTTAACATCATTTATTATTGATTTTCTTTTTGTATACGCCGATGTTTTCTGTCTTTCACAGTGGGCGAGAGAGGAAGGGGTCTCTGTTTTGTTGTGTATTCTTTTTGGGTCACTTAATGCCTAATGCTTCACGCGAAAGATGATTGATGACTGCGACCCGTTGTCCATATAAATGCTACAACTCACAAATTTGCTAACTGTTACGATTGTATATAACAACAGTTTCAGAGACATCTATGTACAGCGACCTTCAACTTCCCAGCTTGACCTAATTTCGTTCGATTTTCCTTTTTTTTATGGGGGTTTGCGTTTCACACAATTTATTTTTGTGTTTTGCGTTTTAATTGCCTGCAATTCGATCTGCAGGTGAAATGCCACAATGAATCATTCATTGGCATATTTAATGAGTATTTGTGTGTGTGTGAGTGTGGGTGTGTTGAATACTTGCTAAATCAAACGTAATTTGAATTGATGGCATTGTTGCAATTACTTTTTCGGCTTCGGTCGCTGCAGCATGACGGCAGAAATTTGCTATTTTAATTATGATTTATTGCAAATGCGCGTATTTTTCACTTTTACATTTTTCACACGCGTCTGCCAGTGCGTGAGTCCAAAAACTGAAAACACATTAAAATGATTTCCACCTTATCGGCATGAATGAAGCCGCAAATGGCATTTAATTTGTGAATTTTGTACAATTGATATCGACGGCAACAATAAGAAGCCGAAGACGCGGCCGCAAACAAATAGACAGACTATATATACACAGGTACCATTTATTTTACTTTGAATTTTGAATTTTATTATTATTATTTCTTTTTTTTTGTTTTATCATAATTAAACAATACGATATGTTGCGTCAGCAAATTGTCTGATAAGCCAAATTTGAAGGTGTAACACTTATTGGGACATCAGTGTAGATATTTTAAATTGAGCTGTGCCAGCAACAATAAATAATTAGATAAATTGAAAGTTGCAATGGTATAAAAAAGATAACAAATTTGATTGGCTGGTCAAAAGTCTACAAAAGCCTGTTGTCTATTAGACTGTCATTGCGTATTGGAGACTTTAATTTGTAGAAATGAGCAACGTAACGTACAAGATAATTACGATTGTTATCGAGTACCAAGTACCAAGTTTTATAAAAAGGTACTACTTTAAAATTAACCTAGGAGAAATATTCTTATTATCTTATTTGCATACAATTTTATTTATTTAGATAAAATGCCATTTACTTGAGCTCTAGTGTACCATTAATGAAGTAACAATTTTGGTACATTTGCATCAAGTGGCAAGCGTGCTGTTAATTTATACGTCTTACATATTCATATACGTTAATGTGTGTATTACGTTATTATTATTGAAAGCTTACGCTGTATAAGGCCTGCTCTGAGCGGCTTAAGATATGGCGTTAAACGATGAATTTTGAGCTTTGTGAACCTAGCGGCTCTTCGAGCGGACCGACAAATGACATGCTAAACTAATTTTTGGTGTCATCCGCACATGTTAAACACGGAGTTCAAGTGACAGGAGACGCCCCACAAGTGACTTGTCCTGCGGCGTTAGCTTGATTAATTTTTGGCTGACAAGTGCTTAGTAATAGAGAGTGCACGTGCGAGAGGGAGACAGATAGAGTGTGTGAGCTGAAAGACACAAATCATTGCGGAATGACTGTTGTGCTGCTCTGTTGCGGGTGCGGGTGCGGGTAATTGTATTTTTGGCGAGTGCAACAACAAAATAACGCAGACCCCGCTAAACAGAGAGAGAGAGAGAGAGAGAGATGGAGGACAAACCGCAAGCGTATAATTCGTTTACTGCTGTTGCTGTCGTTCAGGCTGATTATGCTATGTCGGGCATATTTGAGCACATGCGTTGAGCTGCTGCTACAGACGGTCGTTGTGGAGGACGTTAGGGACTGGGTGGCTGAGTTGCATCTACATGGAAACGATAATAATAACAAACAGCAGCAACAACAACGATAAGCAATCAACAATGAAATCAACCATAAACGTAACGAAATACAATGACGCACCGCCAGACGATCAAAGGCAACCATAGTGGCACGGGCAAGGGATAAGCCCAAACCCTGTACAGCCAATGAACAAGAATAATGGCAAAACGTCTGGGATTAGACGGCCAATGAGTCCCAACCAGTCAAAGACTTTGCGTGTCAAGGCTAAAACCCAATTGACAACCCAATACCAATGGCAACCAAATGGGCCACCAACGCGCTGTCAACGCGGCTAATTACTCACATCCAAACGGCAAGCGCTCTCAGCTGTGTGGCTGCTGCTTGGCAGGATTCCAAACAACCAGCAGCCACAACAATGCTGCCAATGCGCGCAGTCAACGAACGCTGAACAAAGAAGATTCAAAAACTCAATCAGCAGTCAACAAAAAAACAACAAAGAGCTTATGAATATTTGACTGAGCACTTTATACCCTTTAACGGAGTAGTTGAAATCAAAAATATAACATAATTGTTTTTTTTTGCATACGCTTTAGCAGGGCTGCTTAACATAACCTCACTTATTTTTTGTTTTATGCCGAAGAGCTTTATTTAAACATAACCTCACTTTTTTTTAATGAACTTCAAAGACTAACGGAATTCGCTGTATTAATAAAGTACGGCAGAGTATATAAAAGAATCAATATTTATTTTCCAAAGGTAATCAAAATGGCTGCTGTATAAAATCCCTTGCAATCCTTTTTCTTTCTAAGCTATTCGTTGTGGGAGCTCGCTGCTTAAAAAGTCCGCTGGGAACCGTTATGACGCGTCAGCCTGGATTGGCAACGAGTCGAGTTGAGTCTTTGTTGTCAGTTTCAATTTCGTCGCATTTATTTCTCTTATCCACTTTGGCTGCAGTGCAGCAGCGCATATAAATGGCGGTCAATTGCAGCTCGTTTGTTGCCGCTGCCAAGCGGCTAGGAAATGGCCAACTGGGGACAAATCCTGAAACGGCGCTCTTTAAAGTCCTGGATAGTGCAACGCTTAGCCAAGTGCACACTAATTATGTTTTGCAGCGAGTGGAAACTGGCGTTGGACACAGTTTGTTGCTGCCACTCCGGATATCGTTGTATGCAGTTGGCTGCGTTTTCAATTACCTGGCGGATTACTTAATGAACAGGTGTGTGTGTGTGTGTGTCTGTGTGTGCATACTGCCAATGCGAAGGTCTCGAATGCAGGCGATTTTCACAAGGATTGAATTGGTTTGGAACTACAATTATTTTTATCAAAATAACTTAACAATTATAAAATTCTATGAATCATTAATATAAAATACATTTTCATTAGTTTCTACATATGAGATAATTTGTTTAATTGACGCAAGAGCTAAGAACTAAGAACTAGGAACTAGGCACAGTGAAATGCAAGTTGTGCTGCGATTTTGGCCACGTGAGATTTGGTTGTGGTTTGATTTGCTATCTATGGATGCCATTTTAGAGTGCTGCTGCTTGTCGTCTGTTCCAGCGCCAGACGGTGGCATCGTCGCACACATAG
Organism: Drosophila gaucha; assembly: GCA_035045545.1. Lineage (NCBI taxonomy): Eukaryota > Metazoa > Arthropoda > Insecta > Diptera > Drosophilidae > Drosophila > Drosophila gaucha. Next base: position 7,005,396 of record JAWNOY010000099.1, read on the forward strand.
ACCAAGACGCTGGCATCCCGCGAGAAGGCAATCTGACGCACGGTCGCCACGCTGCGTGCGTTGTGCAGGGTGGTCATGTGAGCGCCCTCTGGATCACTGGGATCCATCTCCCAGACATAGACCTTGCCCTGCTGATTGCCCAGTGCGATGACCTTCTGCCATGGATTGAAGCCGAAGCGCACAAACCAGATTTCACACTCATCGTACTCGAACTCCGCGATGATGGTGCAAGAGGAGTCGCTGGGCTTGAGCTGCTCGAAGCTCTGATGCAGCTGGCCGGGCTTCCAGCAGACGATGGCATTCTCGCAGGACTTGGAGAGCACGAAGTTGCCGAACCACTGCACGCAGTCCACATAGTTGCGATGTATGTCGCGGGTTGAGAAGTCCGGAAAGTGCTTGGTGATTGTGGGGAAGGGCAGCGTCGACTTCTCCTGGCTGAACGTCGTCGATAGCTCGATCTTGTGCTGGAACTCCTGGGTGTTGAGGCACCACAGCTTGAGGGAATGATCCATGCCGCTGCTCACAATGCGATCGCCGCGCATATTGAAGTCAATGGAGAGCACTTCATCCCGATGGCCCTCAACACCGCCAAAGATCGCAATGCAGACGTGCGTCTGTATGTTCCACAGCCGGATGGCATGATCTTTGCTGCCTGAGAGCAGCAGTTGCAGCTTGTGCGGATGGAATTTGAGCTCGTTGATCGCCTGGCCATGGCCAATATAGTTGCCCACCGCCTCGTTCTGTTCAATGTCGATGACGCGAATGACTCCGCGATAGCCGGCGGCGGCGAGGAGCGGCGCAGACGTTTTTAAGTTATATGACCAGGCGCAGGTGTAGAAGACCTCATCGGGCTGGCAGTCATGTAACGATTGGTTGATTGAAAAGCATGTCTAGTTGTGGCCAAGTGGCTGCTACTTACATCCGGATCTGCATAGCAGTGCAGCAGGGTCAGGCCACCTTTGCGTGGACACTCGTAGACGGTGCAGCGATTGCTGCCCGCTGTTGCAAACACCTGCGGCTCGTCCTTGCCCAGCAGCGTGTTGAACGACACGCCAAATATGTTTGCGCCGTGGTTCTCCTTCACGTGCGTGCTTGAAGTAGACTTGCATCAACTTAATTTCCAATTATTTATTTTGCCTGCGGAACTTACTCGTATTTGTAGGCCGCGCGGCTTTTTGGTTTCGATTTGTGGCTGCGCCGGCCGCGGCGTTTGCTGCGTGTGCTTGAGGCCGGCGATTTGCTCCGCGATGTGGTGCTGTTTGTGGTAAAGCTCGCCGATTCATCCTGCATGTGTCACGCGGAAATTGTTGCTATTATAATTTTTTTTTTTTTTTCACTGCAGTTTGCATATTCAACTTACGCCGCACGAATCGTCCGAGTCTTCGGGCTCGTTGTCGTTTTTCACTTTTTCGCTGCTCATGACACTTTGAACACACACTTAACGCACACTGCCGGAGGGCAATAAACAATTTATCTTATTTGCAAACAATTTAAGCAATGAAAACATGGGTTTTTGTTCACTTTTGGCGGCAAGGTACACGCGCAGCGTTGCCACAACGCGATCGTGACTGCGATGGCATACTCAATAACATTGCGCTGTTAGCTAACATAAGCAATATCGATAGTCGCGAAATATATCGATTAGAGAACCATCAACTCAATGATGGATAGCAATAGTCACCTATCGATAGCTTCCCAGTACAAAATGGGCGCGCGAGCAGAGTTTACGCATGCGCAAGCCAATTAAGGAATAGTTATTAATATTTTACAATAGTTGAAAATATGAAAAGAGACAATCACATGCTATGAATTTAAATGTGAATGAACATTTACAAATATGCGTATGCTAAAGGTATATCATTATTTTAGACTGTACAAATGCAACACAAAGGGGTCAGGGTAGTACAAGAGCGAAGAAAAGGGGGAATAAAGTGGGTGTACAAAAAGAGGGATTCATATACACATACATTTATATATTTACAAAGTTAAAGCGATATATAAAAAGGGACAATATCAAGACAATATGTACAGCAGTAGAAAAGGAAACGAAGACAATTTTCAAGTAGTAGTAGTATATAGACAGAAGTTGGATATAGTAGAGTTAAGAGACAGACAGAGAGACAGAAAATTGTTTCTAAGTTTTGTTGTTGTTTTGTAATCAGTGTTTTTGTTAACGTAACGTAACAACGTAAAAGACAACTGAAACGTTAAATTGTACAATAACTGAAAACGCATACAAAATTACTCTAATTTATGCAATATAAACCATTTGCAAGTACGTTTTATTCGTCGACATTGATCTCGCCCAGACTGGTGTGCGCAGGCGTCTTTGTCGCTGAACGGTCGCTTTATTACTGCAACTGCTACTGCTGGAAACACTTTGACCCGCGCCAGCTCCACTCGCTGACTCAATCGGAACTGTTGTCGTCGTCGTCGTCGTCGTCGTCGTCGTCGACGTCGCTGTTGTTGTCGCTGTCTCTGTTGTTGTTGCTGTTTGCTCTTCTTGTACGGATTCGGTGACTGTTTCAAGTGCTTTAGTGCCGACTGCGTCCTGCGTCTCAGATGGCAACGGCGGCTCTGTGGATACTTGAGGCGCTGGCAGAGCGCTTTTGCTGCTGGTTTGATTGTCTGCGACAGTTGGCTGCTCCTCTGTCGACGCTGACGCCGCCGCCGCCGTCGCCTCCGATGCTTTGTGCAGGCTGCAGCTGCTGCTTGTTGTGTTGTTGTTGTTGAGATTCTTGCAGTTGGCGTTGCAGCTTTTGCTGGCAGCCTCGCTGCAGTTGGCCGAATCGGGTTGTGGTCAAGTGTTTTTTTGCACAGCAGTTGGCAGTGAGTAAAAGCGAACCGGTACAGACAACAAATTATGGTACGGTTCGTTGTTTGGCATATTCGTATTAATTATATTTTTTTTTATGATTTTGTAAATTTCAAAATATGGTTGGCAATAGAAAGAAAAAATAAATAGAACATCAGTTGATAGTTTGTTGTTTTTTTTCTTAAAGATTTCTTATTGTTTTTTTTTTTTGTTGGGGTTAAAGTCAGTAAAAGCGGGCGGATTAGTTGTTCAACTCGTTGGTGCAATGCAGACAAAAAGTGTTGCATACTTCGACTGTCGAACGAGTTAAGAACCCACCCAAGCAACCACTCACGTGGTTGCCCCACCCACACTTGGCTATGCAAATCGAACAATCGTGTCAGGATGTTGTGCATAATTTAAAGCGAATGCAACCAGACACTCGACGCTCGGCTGAATGGAGTCCATTATAAATGTGTGCACTGTGTGAGAGTGACAGGCGCATTGGGAATTCGAGCTTTTAATTGAAAATGTATTCTGCTGTGGTAAATAATTAAAAATGTGTGTTGCCTTTGCAACTGTAACAAAAAAAAAACAAGAAAAGAACTTCCCAAAATGTAATTCGTTTGTAACGAGTAATGTTTAGCGAGTAACGAGTAACGAGTAGGGAGAAGTAGCGAGTACAGTCAGATGAACCGAAGAAGAGACGAGGGGACCAACTCTTCAAATATACTTAGTAGAGACATCAATAATTAAATACACCGAGAATTAACTATGTTTGATTTGGAAAAACAAAATATGCATAGAGAGTGAGACAGTTCTTCAATAATACGGTGCTCAATTGCAAGGGTATATCACACGAGTCGCAGTAGTAGTAGTAGTAGTAGATATTATGTAAATTTTGACTAGACTAGCTAAAATACACACGCGTTCTCTGTATTATATGAGAGAGAGAGATAGAGAGAGAGAGAGAGATGATATTATGATGGCTAGGAGATGATAATTTTCGCTGCAATACTGCAGAGCAAGACAATATTAGTTAGGTATTCAGTTTAATTAAACAAAAAATAGCACTACAACGTATGAGAGAGACAGAAAGTTAAAGAGTTAGAAAGAGAGACAGAGAGAGTTAAGGAAAGAGATGATATGAATAAGGTAATAGTTATAGTAGTTGTTGTTGTGGTGTTGGGTTTGTTGTTGATATGAGCGCGCGTTTGGGGGGTTATTAGAGGGTAGAGAGAGAGAGTTAAAAAAAAATGAACAAAGTTAACGACAAACCAATTTTGAGGTTGGCTCTAAAAAGACTTACTCTTCGCTCTCAACGGATGAAGACGCAATCTGCCCCAATTTACTTTTACCTGATGTGGGGCTTCTGATCAAACACACACACATGTATAAAAAGAAAAAAAATATATAAAAAACGTGTGAAAGTTGTAAAAAGAAAAACAATAACAAAAAAACAAAGAATGAAAGAAAGTACGAGAAATTGTAGTTAGCTACGAATGCGTTAGATAGATTTAGAATGATAAATGTATATAGAATGTGAGTCAGATCTCCGATGGTTGAAACTGGTTTGAAGCTTGCCTTCGTGTGCAATCCGAATAGAGATTCAATTATTTATAGTTTTGAGCTATGCAGCCCTATATGGAGAGACCTACTGATACACTAAAGCCTGAACCAATTGTATTATTATATAGATTGTATATATACGATCCCCGAAAGCGCCAGCAATTTGTTTGGCCGTGGTTCGTGGTTAGATTTTTGATTAGAAAATAGTGCAAAGACCTTCAAGTCCTTCAGGTACACAAAACAAAACACAAATCCAATGCATCCACCTACCTTGACTCGTCTATGAAAACTGCTTCGAGCACTCGCGCCGCATAATGCAGATTGCGCTGCATATCCTCGTAGGCGACGGTCTCATGATCCATCCGTCGTAACAGACTGCGTATTCTGTAAAGGCAATGAACAACAATTACTATAAGAATAAAAACTAGATAATCGAGCTAACTTTCGACTTGCCGAAGTTTGTGCAAATTAAAAATTGTGTTCAAATGCACTGAACCGATTTTCAAGCTCAAGAAACAAAATTGTTTTTCCTATTAAAACAATTTTATCAATAGATTAATGTAATGACAGCTATATGGTATAGTCGTCCGATTCGGATAACTTTGGGCAATGTCTCCAGTAGAAAGAAGCCTATGATCCAGACAGGCGGAAAGATGGACGGACGGACGGAAGGACGGACGTACGGAAGGACGGACAGACGGAAGATGATCCAGACAGGCGGAAAGATGGATAGACAAACGGACAGACGGGCAGCTGGTCGGACGGATAGATGATCGGACAGACATGTCCGTCTGTCCGTCCGTCCGTACGATCAGCTGCTCGTCTGTCATTTGGTCTATCCATCTTTCCGTCTGTCTGGATCATAGGCTACTTTCTAGACAGACGGACAGTCTGGCTCAGCTCTTTCTGCAGAGCAAGAATATATATAGTTTATATTGTCAGAGAACTTTTGACCAAAAAAATATACCAATTTTGCTGGGTTAAAAATTACTTAATTTTATCATACTAAAACTAAAAAATATCTAATTCGTGAATGATTATATAAAATCTGATGCTACGAATTATTTGTATATATATAATAAATAAAAAGAAGCTAAATACATTTCTTCAGAAATGGTTTTGCGGTTTTTATTGGTATGGTATTTATGATGTCGAATAAATACTAGTGGGCGTGGCATTTGACTTTTGTGCTCTCATCACCTTGGGCTTTGGTCACCTTTGATTTGATGTCTTTTTCCTTAATTTAGCTAACGAACAGAACCTGATTTTCCATGCCCCTAGTAGGCGTAATCTATCAAAATGAAAATATTTAAAATAATAAGTTTTAAGCTTGAATAACTTGCGTTCATTAGGACAGACGGACATCTAGACAAACGGAAAGAAGGGCAGCAAGAATGAATAATTAGTCAAAATAGTATTGCATACTTTTTGTACCCTGCACTCTACAAAATGGCTAAAAGGGGTCGATCGCAGCTGGTCTTGCATATGCGACAAGTTTATGGTAAGAACTCATAAATATATCTGGGTATGCCTTTGCCTTGGGCTCATTACGGAATACAAAACAATTTGTTAAAGAAAGTCCGATTGAGCGATCTTCTATAAGAAAATTAAAGAACTGATTTTTTATTTCAGAGTAGTATATTGACCCAAGTTCAGTGTTGTCTAAAAAAAAAAAATTTTTACAGGACTTTTAACCCTTTTTTAATACCTTTGGGTTAGAATATCTAAAAATAACCTAAGAGTGAAGTCTAAATTGCTCTTAGGAAACCTTGTGAAAAACCTCTATAAGAGTTTTAAAAATATATATGTGAAAAGAAACTCACCTGACAGCTGCCTTGTTGAGCGCATCTGGCGTATCGACAGGTGGCAAATTTTCCGTTTCCCATGTTTCGACGCCCGAATTATTTGAGCCCGATTCTAACGATTGATGCGACGTTTCATCCATTAGGGGATTCATTTGCAAGCCAGGTGGGGCAAGGTTTATGGAGCTCGGACAATCGGTGGTTTCGCGACTTATTCTATAATCGAAGGTGGGTCGATCGACAACCACCGGTGCATTAGCCGCGTCGGTTACGAAATTCGTTTGATTCGGCGACGAGGGCTGCATTTTGCCCCTCGATGTGCTCTCACTGCGTTTATCAGCGGCGACTGACGATGCGGATCCGTTCGTGCCCCTAGCACTGAGCCGTTCCGCGAGCGTCTCACTGAGCGGTGTCTGGAAGAAGCTGATGCTGGCCGACGAGGGCGACGCGATTGACTGCGATTGCCCGTCGATCTGGGTGAAACTCTTGCGACTATTCGAGCGCCGTACAATGGTGAGTGAGCCGTGTTCTGTAAAAAGGCACAACAAAACGACGTAGACAGTGAGTAATGTGAGGTGGTTTACAGACGACTTTGATCTAACCGAGCTACCAGCTGGCTGACACTTGGACTAAACACACTATGATGTACTAAAGCATAAACATAAATTTTGATTATACAAAACAGCCAAGAAAAAAATTAAAATATTTTAACGAAAATTTCAACTCAATGGAGAAACAAATTCAAAAGTCAGGCATAAATAAAAAAATATATATATATCGTTATAAATCTAATGGGAAGATAGAGTAGAAGGCGTGTTTCAGTAAGTCGCTTAACTACATTTTTATTGAAATGCTTTTGACTTTGAATAAACGATTGCTCAATGCTCTTTCATCGTTCAATTACAACCTAAAGTTGCTAAATTTAATAAAATTTATTATTCTCTGCAGACGAGTTGAAATATGTTTCCAAAAAATATAGATATAATAGATATAGATATAAAAACAAGTTAGAACATTGCAGTCGGGCGTAACCAATTGCAAATATACTCCTTCACGGTGAAAATAGATATAAATTTAATCAAGTATTGATTTTCGGAATTACCACGCCCCTATCAGCAGATCATATTATTTATTTGACTGTCACATAAGGGGATTAACACTAATCTGACTGCTAAGGTAATATAAAGTTTTTTAGCGATTTGTCATACCTCCAGTAGGCGTGGCTATATATACTTTATATTTTTATCTACGGGCAGGACATACGAGTATATATTTCAAATCCCTATTTTAAGACGGCAATATTGGCGTATAAAATAGCGTTTACTACTGAAAGGATATCGTTTTTTTATTAATCCTACGAAGACGTGAGCAGTAGCAGTTAAATTTGTATTTTCTAGCTCTAAAACTATAGAAGATACAGTTTTCTCCGACTTGTCACGCCTCAAATGGACGTAAATAAATATGCCATATCTTTTTGTGTCGGTGTGGTATACACGAGTCTGTATTCTAAGTCCCACTTCTTAGACTGAAATATTGCCGAAAATAACAGCATTTACGTTTGAAAAGATATAGTTATTCCCGATCTTCCACGCCCCAGTGTGCGTATCAAAAAAGCGCTCAAGCGTTTATCTGACGGATACAAATGAGTATGTGTTATGAATTCCAAGTCCTACAGACAGGCGGAGAGACAGACGGACAGCAAGACGGGTATTGCACAAAGCCAATATACTATTTTCACTTTGCGAACGAGTATAAAAATGATATGTGATTAGTTATCCCAGACAAAAATTATTTTCCTGTAGAGTCTCTATCTATGGCAGTTCCACATCTGTAACCAGCCCCACAGATATAATATATGTAGATCAGCTAATTTTCTTTTTTAATTTTCTAAGACTTACTACAGATCTTAGTCTATTTAATAGATATATAGTTATAAGCAAAAATACCTCACATATTTAAAAGCATAGCTCATGTCTCGATATGCCCTCGATTTAAATCAATAATTTATAGAATGTCTTTAAGCTATTGTGGCACACAATTCTTTATTTAGTTGAGCCCGAAGTGTAAATGTAGCTGCTTAAGGAGCCAGCCAGTCAGTCAGTCCTGCTCCTGGCATATCCGGACGCATCCTTTAACTGGCAAAGGCAAATCGAAAGCGATTGCGAGCGACTAAATTGCAAAAGATTTATCTATCTGCTAAGCGTGCAGAATAACAGCTAAGGGAATGGGCTAAACAAAGCCAGCTCAGCTCCTCAGGCAACCTTTGGCAACCGAATACAGACTACAGACAACAACAACAATAACAATAACAGCGTTACCACCCACTTGGATTGTTAACTGCATTCCATTTGTTATACTCGTTCAGAAGTTGAAAAGAGTATATTGGATTTGGGCAATGTCAGTCCGCTTGTCTGTGTGAACGTGCAGCATTTTGACACATTTTAAGCTAGAGACTTGATATTTGGAATATATACATAGAAAATATATGATACATAATATATCTACGTCCATTTGGGGCGTGGCAAATCGCATAAAAATAAAATCTTCTACAGTGTTCTACATCAAAATTTGACAAGTGGGCTACTGTTGACCTCTTCTTAAGGATAATCAAACAGTCATACAGCCACGCCTACTCGAAGTAAATCGGTAAAAGAGATTAACAACTTTTTCAGTTAGATTACTGTTGAAATATATTATATGATCTGCCCATCGGCATGTGGTAAAGCTGACAATTAATACTTGAATTAAATTAGTTATCTTTTCACCGTGATCGAGTATATATGCAGTCGGTTACGCCCGACTGCTTGTTCTTTTTTGGCAGTGCAAGCGCCGTGGGCAAAGCAAGATAGAGCCAAGCTCCTTCGAGCTCCTCCCGCCAGCTCCTCGACGTTCACATAAAGTTCTCTTTTATGCAGCACTTAAATTTATGTTACACTCGAGATGCCACTGTTTAACGGTATAACGTTTGAGGAGCTGCCACTGTTGCCTGCTTATCGCATCTCCTGTTTCTGAGTCAGAGAGATCTCAGTTTGGCTGGCGAAATGTTTTATGTTACTTTTACTGGCCACTCTGGCACGCTTTTAATGAGTTCAGCTTGCCAAAAATCAAAAGAAAATGTACCCAAATTGTTGCCCAGATCCAAGCAGGTGAGTGAACCAAATGAGGTTGGGCTCTGCTGGAGCTGTGCTTTAAGGTCAGCTGTTTCAGTTTGTCTCAAAAATATAAAGTTTTTCGAGTTTTACTTACTTGCCACTTGACCATTTATTGTCGCATTGGCACCGCCGCTGCTGCTGCCCAGCTCATTGACTGTGGGGCTCTGTTCGCCGTTGTTTGGCTCAGTTGGTCCGCCAGCCGTTGATGCTGCACCACCTGCACCAGCACCGCTTGTGGTAGCTCCAATGCCGCTGCTGCCACCGCTACCTGCGCCACCTGCGCCGGCGTTTGTCTCCTCACGTTTAGTTGGCAGAGTCTCCGGCGTGCTGGCAACTGTAAGCATCAGAAAATATATGCAAAATTACTTTTTTTTCCTCACTTGCATGAATTGCCTTTCAACAGGTTCTCCACCCCCACATAAACTAATAAAAACATATGTATGTGAGTGCCCAAAGGCCGTGGGCAACCCCAGTTGTGGCCCTTACATAAATCAGCCCCTTTTTGGCCTGCAGCCCTTTGGCCAGAAGGTGCGATAGCCATTGTTTGGGAGAATAAGAAAAAATGTTAAAGAAAGGCTAGTATGTATAATATGGTTTATAATCAGCATGAAAGCTTATGTCATAGGTCTTAGATCAGATTCACGCAGCTGCTCTAAATGCAAAATCAATTGGCTATTTATTATTATTAGATAATGTCAGATCAGATATCAAATAATGAAATGACAGGGAATAAAAAGAAAGTTGCTTGCCATCAATTTAAAAATAGACAAGTATTGTGTTAGTCGAGGCTTATACCAAAGATATATCGGTATTGCTGCCACAGATTTTAAAAAGAATAAAATAACAATATTTGTGCAAAATTTAATCAACATCGAACTATCAATCTAAAATAGAGTTTTTCAATAGAATATCGCCCAAGGGTTCAGAATTCATTCGAAGTAATAAAGTAGAGTTAAAGTAGAACCTGTTATGCCTCATAATAAAACTTATATATATATTAAACTCTACTCTTTAAAAGCTGAGTAATTTTCATTATTATTTTATATCATCATTCTATTTTAAGGCTTCAGGAAGTGATTAGATTTTGTCTCAACTTAAATAATGCAAAAGCTCTTCCATTTCTTAAACACTTCATTGCTGCTGAATGTATTTGCTGCTAATCAGTTTGAATTGATTTAGTTCTTAAATAAATATTTTATGATTATTTATAATGAGTCATAAATTTTTATTTACTGATTCGAAGTTATCAAAATAGTCTATAAAATAGATAGAAGACGCACTCATTGGCTTTTTAGGGAGAAAAAACTATTCTTTTCTTTTTAACGAGTAATATAACATTAACAAAGATAGACAGTCTGAATTAGGTTCTTTGTTAAAAAAATGCTTTTAATTTTTAAAATATTTATTTTATTTGAGTTTCATTCCGTTCTTAACATTATGCGGTTCTTCACTCTTACAGGGATTTACCTATTAGCCCTGTTGGCCCTCACCATGGCCCAGCAAAAAATTTGTGTCTGTCCGGACTACGATTCTTGGGTCTGTGGCAGCGATGGCGTATCATATTTAAATGAATGTTTTCTGAACTGTGAAATTCGGCGTCAACGTGGCGAAACCATATTGACCTTAATGGGTTATTCGAAGTGTAATCCTACTGAGGAGGAGAAAAACAATCCACATCTTAAGTGAATGAATAATTGTGAGCTTAAAATGAATAAAGTTGAGTTTATTTTGAAATGAAAATATAAATGTATTGCCTTCATATTATTTACGCAAGTGCTTAGCTGCTAGGAAGAGTCTTAGGAAGAGTCTTAAGTAATTTTAAGAACTTATAGAAATTGATTATTTCTGCATTAGGCATACGCCACGGTAAACAAGATATAAAATTGAATATATTTATGGTTTAATATTGCTAATTATTAACGGTTCGTGATTAGTTTTTGATTTTTAGCTCTTCTATTTAGTCTTGCCTAAACTCAGTTCAGCTCTTAACAATATGTGGTTTTTCAGTCTTATCGCCCTTTGCCTATTGGTCCTGTTGCCCCTCAGCAACGCCCAGAGCGCATTGTGTTTATGTCCTCTCATCATGTCTTGGGTCTGTGGCAGCGATGGCCAATCATATGACAATTTTTGTTACAGGGCTGAAGGTCGCTTGGTGACCAAAGTGAAAAATGGAATGTGCTAACGTGAGAAACTTCTGTAGATCTAGAAGCTAATACGTGACTTGAATTATCAAAGTTAACTATAGATTTTTAGCATAAATCTTTTTATGAGTGTGGCAAAGTGAACACGTATTTTGTTTTGATTATTTTTTAAAGTTTGGTTTAACCAACTGTGCAAACTTTCTGATCCCCAGAGAAAATTGAAGTTAGCAAATTAATTAAAACCAAGAGTGTTTGACTAGTAGATACGCAAAAAAACAGCGTTAAGCTGCCGAGCTGTCTTTCGCATATCTAACACAAAAATATCATGATTAGCTTTGAGTCTTGTCTTTGTAAACACGAGAAAAGGTATTCAAGTGAAATTTGTCATTTCTGTAAATGCATCCTAACTATGTATATGACAGCTATAATACTCTAGAAACAACTCGAAATACTCAAGAAAATAAATCATTAAATAAATTTTCCCTAATATTTTGAATAAACGGAAAGATGATATCTGATTTTATATGAGAATATATATATAATATTTCTCAATTGACTTCGATTTGGACTTGTTCATATAGACGTCCAGAAATAGACATTAATCGTTGTGTGATAATTTTATAATCACAATAGAATTTAATTTATTTTGAGATGATAAATTTACAAAAAAAAACAAATTGTCCACTAATATTTATTGTAGAAAATTTTTATTTGTGTGTTATTTTGGTTCCATAACGTGAACTTCAGAAATTTGGTTCTAGTAACTTTTTTTTCGAGAACAAACAGTTCATTCAACACTGTACCGCTGGCTCAGGAAAGCCAACCCTCTTTATTTGAAGTGTTTTGTCCTCTGATTTATAGCTGCTTATGCACTGAGCAGATAAAATAAGTCGCTATCAATGGACACTTCGAATGGGTTTTGCTGATAAGTAAAATAACACAAATACATTTATATTTCCCCATTGATGATTCAGCGACCTTAACGCATTTGAACAATATTCTTTCTTTTATTTCATATAAATTCTGTTTAATTGTGACAAATTTGAAAGCAGTTGGCTTAACAATCTCCTGATCTGAGCAAATCCAAGCTGCGTCCAGCTCGCTCCAGCTCGCGACGGGCGCAATTGTAGAGGCAGATATTGGGATAGGAGATCAAGTTGCTGGCACAGACAGGATCATAGTTGCGAGGACACGGGCAGATAGTTTTCGGAGCCGCCTTTTTGTCGTCCTGGTCGGCGCTCACAAATGCAGCCAAAAGCAGGCACAGGGCCAACAGCAATAGATTGAATTTCATTGTATTTTTTCTCGGCAGGTTAATCCACTAGCTACTCGATACTGATACTGACAATTGGGTTTTTGTTTTGGCTGGGCCACTTCCACCGGCTCGATTTTATGGATGGGTCTTATCTTATCGCATGTGCTTTGCAGTTGGTATTTTTTTTTTCTTTTTCTCTTTTGTTTTAAATATTTATTTTCTTTTTGTGTTGAGCTTTTAGCGCAAATATTTTGTGATATATTTTCAAGAATTTACTGACAATTGTTTATTTTGTTCTTTTGTTTTCTGATGGTTGCAAATGTAGTTTGGTAAATGATAAACAGCTGCTGCCTTGAGTTTAGCCCGCGTTGCCAACTAATTGCAGTCCCAAAAGCTCTCTCATAAGCTCTATTTGTATTTAGAGGTGAGCACGTGCCGAACCAAAGAACAATGTCTTTTGAAGTGATTCACAATGAGTCTTAAGATAAAACTGAAGTGAGGCTAGACAGTCGAACTGATATTCTTATGTACATACATATATATATATATATTTTTTTTGGCTGTAGTTCTTATTGGTATGCTTAGCTTAGATTATAGTTAATAATAATCTTAGTACGTTGTATATTAGTCTTAGTTCTTTTTTAAATAGGAATATCAAGTATGTCCCTTGCCTTGGGATTTTCATTTAGACAACTCATCTGAAAATGAATTCACTTTTTCGGCCTTATCCGTGTAAACTTTTATGTCAGGGTGCTTAAGTTTCAAAAATGTATCAGCTATTACATTTAGAAATGTGGAGTCTCCAAATATGGCAGACTAGAAATGGCATTCTCTAAAGATCTAAGAGATCTAAAAATCTTTGGGCCAAATATGTGGGAGTTTCCATGACGTTCTCTTAAGATCTAAAGGAAAAATATATTTGGCTACCCATGGCATTCTCTAAACATCTCAAAGATCTAAGAATATAAATAAATAACTAAAGACTCGAAAAGATCTAAAATATCTAAAAGTCCTAAGAAATCTAAGAAAATCTGAACCATCTAAAAGAACTACAAGATCTAAGAGATCTACGAGGTCTAAGAGATGTAAGATTTCTATCAAATATAAAAGATGTAAAAGATCTGCTATGGAAATGTGAAAATATCCATTCTGCTATGGAAATGTGAAAATATCCATTCAATCTTTTTATTCCTAGAGCTAAGTTCCAAGTATTATATTTATATATGTTGATTTAGTCGAATTCCATATTTGTTAGTGCTTTAAGAAAGAGAAAACTATTTTTTTTAGCTACATACCATACTTGTATAAAAAATAATGCTTATTAACTAAATATTCCTTTTTTTATTAAGTATAGCTTAGCTTCCACTGACTTTTATATACTTTTTCATCATTTGCATAGACGCATTTTTAGCTTACGATCACGCTCCCATCTCTAATATCAATGTGCAAGCGCTCTCTCTTTCTCTCTCGCCCACTCTCTTTGCTCACATGCTTTCCGTCTTCTTATCAGCTTTGACACTTTTTGAAGGTGCGCTGGTGGCTTCGATCGCTGTGAGCCCTTGATAATCGGCAGGTGGCAAAAAAAAAAGTAATTTGGCTAAAATGGTCGTAACTACGTTCAGCTTGTTGTGTTAATGGCACTGAGGCACTCACTTTAATTTCAATTAATGGAATGCCATATTTATAGCGTATATATTCTAATTTATTTTGATGTCAATTTGTTGCACTCTATTGTTGCCCAACTAAGATAGTAATTCACTCAATTTGTAGAGCTCGGTCACTGGGGAAATCAGACTAAGCGCACGATAACTTTTCCTACTTAGTTTCAAAATTGGCCTGGCCATGCGCATTTCGAGTCTTTGGGCTGCTCGCTTGGTTATGCTGCTGCTGCTGGTGCTCCTCTGGCTGCATAGCTGGCTGGGCTGGCCCCAGGCGGAGGCCATCAATTGCCAGCCCTGCAAATTACTAGAGGCGCGCAAAAGCCATGCAAACAAATCGCTAAACAATTTCAATGAGACGAACACGGCAAAGTTTTGGTAGGGACGGATGTAGGAGAGCGGCGTGTCGAGAACCACAGATGTTTTTGTTTTTAAGTGGAAGCACTCACACACACACACACACACACACACACAATGACAATCAGAAATAGTCAGCGGCTTGTTGACTAATTAGCAAAACTGACGCATACTCAGATACGTACTTGAGTATACCCAAGCCCCTCCCCCCCTCCCCCCCTCCCCACTTGAATTTCCATTTAAAAAACACCATTTGCTTTGCTTTTGACGCTCAGTGCAAATTGAACGCTCGACTCGCAAAGTATTGCGTTTCGCATCTCAACAAATCTCTCAGAATCTCGCAATCATTAATTTTTTGCTGGCTGCTGTTTAATTAGCTGAAAAGTGAAGATGAAGTCTTTGAGTTTGATTTTGCTGCTCAGCTTTGTTCTAACTGCCATTTGGCTGGGTGAGAGCGAGGCCAGCTTTTGTCCCTGCAACCTTAAGGAGAAGGGTCAGATTTGTGGCTCCAATGGCGTTACCTACACAAATCGCTGTGAATTCGAGTGTACGCAGCGGGACTACAAGAGACTGGGTCGACCACTCAACATACAAAAGATGGGAGCTTGCTAAGATGCCATTGACAGCTAAAGTCAAATATTGCTAAAGGACATATTTACAAATATATATATATTATAAAATAGCATCTCACACATATATCTTAATTGTATAATAATAATTCTATTTTCTACCTGATGCAATTATAATAAATTCTTGTTATTTCGTTTTTACACTAGCTGCAGCTATCGATGTGAGCTTATTTTAGATATTCTGATTCCCAGTTTATGATATACTGAAAAGTTTGATGGATGTGCCCAAAAGTGGAAACAGCTTAAATTACACCGCTTCTGTTAGCGGCTTTCAAGCGTAACGCGATTTATCGCATAGTATGCAAATATTGCCATTAAATGCTAATTAAAAGTATCAACGTCTACGTCATCGAGTTGTCTGAGCTCGTTTGCGTTTCGCTGCCATCGACTCGCAGTCTGATGGCGACGCGCCGCTTAAATACTCGCCTCACGTACATCAATCAAATTGTGCATAATTAATCGACAAGCGGCCGCCTGCAGCGTTTCGGCCCAATTCGGTCTCGCGCTTTCTGGATTTCTGGACTGTGATTTATGAACTGAATTACGCTTTTGTTAATTGAATCTCAATACGTGCGACACAAATGTCAAATTACTCAAATGCCACCGTGCAACATTTTTCGGGGGGTGGAGCACATTTATGGGGAACTCAGCGGAGCAGCGGGACGACTACTGTTTGTTTTATGACAGGAAGCTGTCAGCCGTGCTAAATGAAGGGAATGTTATTAAAAAGATAATGCGATGTCGACTCGGATGATGACATGAGCTTTTATCTCTATGTACAATGGCTCAGCACTGTTAAAAAAGGTACCTAGGGCACAATTCGGGGCATGGAAATGGAATTGGTATCTCTGCACATATAAGCGAGCCCAAAATTTACTTAACGCTCCGAAAATATCTCACTGATATTCATTATATTTTATAGCTGCAGGTTCCCGTTCATTGTTTTTTTGCTTAAAATTTTAGAGAACACTTTGTTACGCAGTCGAGTTATATGAATAATATCTAACCTAGGTTTCATAATATTTCTTGAATGAAATTTAGTCTACTTTTTTCCAGGCTCAACAATATTTAATGTGCTTTTTCTTTAGAACTCAAGTTCATGGCGACAAAATATTTATTTAAATTTGATAAATTCAAAAAAAATATTTTTTTGAAAAGATATATAGTGAAAGCTCTCGTGGGCGGACAGCCACGGTTCCAGTATTTTTGTCCGCCTGCGGGAGATGTCAAAGAATTGACTTTACAATAATCTCTTTATTTGTAATAATTTGTAATTTTTAGTAATATTAATTTCAATGTTGTTCTCTTCTGTGGGTAAAGAGTTATCTACATTAAAAAATCTTCAAGATTGTCTTTACAAATTTTGAAATTAAGCTTATTTATTATTCGCACATTGTCATTATGTTTATTTATTTATGTTTTAAAAAATGTGTTTTTTTGTCAGCCTGCGAGAGATGTTTTGTATAAAAATGTTCAAAAATCGTGTCCGCATCCGGCCAAGGGAGCGTCCCCCCACGGGAACAGATTTTGTATGAAAATTAAGCTAAAAATCTTGGGACTATAAAATTCGTCCGCCTGCTTGAGCTGTCCGCGACTAGAGCTTTCACTGTATATATACATATATATTTTTATAATTTGGAGGTAAAGTGTTTATATTCTTTAGTTGAATAAGTTAGGATGCAAATTCAACAAACTTTTATACATATGAAAATCGAAGCTGCAATTCAATCCCTTGCTTAATAAATAAAAACTTATAGCTGGGTTTCAATCAATTTGAATCGCGTATAGGTAGGAATTTTTTTTGTAATATATAAAATGTTTGATTTATAATAATATTTTTAATACATTTGGCTAAAATTAGCTCTGAAATAATTATTTATAAGGCCAGCTGATGTTCAATACATTTCGTTTCTTTCAAAGTTTCGTTATGTTTTATTTTAGCACTATTATCTAATGACTATAAAATAATTTTTAATATATTTGACTTCCAATTAATTTACTTTTTATTATTAAAGATCTGTCCTTAAACTACCCTTTCACATTATTTTTAGCGCTTAGCTATCTTAGAAGTCAGTGCATTTAATGTGCGACACGTTTCAGTTAGCTTCATATCTTTTCGCTTCAAACAACAATTCCAACAAACTTTGTGCTGCCTACTTTTTGGATAACATACAAATAAGATTATGCCTTCGCTAAGCTTTCGATTTAGGTATAACTAAAGCCTTTATCACTTATTTATTTACATGTTAATGTAAGTACAGAAAAGAAAAGTAGAAAGCCAATTTCCTTGCTTTCAAATCTTGGATTTAGCTTGTTAGCTTCGATCAATATAATTTAATATTTAATAAATATGTTCTCAATACGAGCAGGTTATATTAAAAGCAAAATTCGTAGATTAGCAATAGGTCATCAAGGTAAATGGGGTGCAATAAAATAAAGTCAGCAACTACACAAATTTCGGCCTTCCATAACTAATAAATGAGTACTTAGTATAGACCTTTTCATTACATATGCACCGAGTCCAATATTACACATTGCCAATCTCTACGACTGACAACAGAGCTGGCTCGAGTTTGTTGTTGTTGTAATCGATTTTGATAACAAGTATTTGATAAGCGTAAACCTATTCACGACATCAAATGGCTACGCAAATACCAATCAAAGCACGAATCTGCCGTGTGCCTTAGAATGGAACTGAACCAATTTGCTGTCGCTTAAGGGTTGACGGAGCTGAACAAAATGCGAATAAATACTAGATATGAAAATAAGAAAAAAGCATGTGGAGAAAAATCTACGCATGGCTGACCATTAAATACCCTAGCAGACAAATGACAGATCTACGTGTGTTCATATTGAGATCTTGTTTTAGTTAATCCGATTTTGCTTAATCTATTTTTTGACAGTTAAACCCGATTATAAAGATAATGGTATTATCATTAAATATATCATTTTATTGTAATCATATTATATTTTGATATTTGTTCTTCTTCCCAAAATGTAGAAATATATATGCCTCACAATTGTAATTATACCTCAAATGAACCAAGTAAACTATGATCTAAGCAAGTGCTTTCATTTAAATGAACCGGATCTTTGCTTAAACAGTCAAATCCCGATAATTCGTCCCATGCTAAATCAAAAATCTCAATAATTCGTTAAAAATGTCCCCTTGATTCGAGTGGATTCGAGTGTATATATATGTATTTATTATATATATGTACATTGCCAACATAATACATATTTTATCCCAAAGAAAGTAAAATGTATAAAACTTCAATAGCATATATTTAAACTTAAGAATACAAATTATTTCTTAGTTGTATTGTTTTTGAAGTAAAAATATTTATGTTACTTCAAAAACAATACATCTAATAATTTTTCTATAATTTATATATATATTTAAACAAATTTTCTGCTATCTTTAGTGGCAACTTAATCTTAATCGCTTTTATTAATGTATAACCAAGCTCAATTGTTAAGTTTGCAAAATAAATATAATTCATATAAATCAATTTAAATACATGTGTAAAAAGCTTAATTTTCAGTTTTTCGTTTCAATTTAAATTGAGGAAAAAATGATATATAAAGTAATAATGTTTTAATAGAAAAAGGATTCACTTTGATTTGTAGTTGGATACTCCCGGCAACTAAAGCAAACAGATTTTCGTAAGAATTGTATTATGTTAGCTTTAGTTGTTTGGTTTAGTTGTGCCTTGGTCTATTCCCATCAAATAGGCAATATACATATATATATAGATAGATAGGTATATAAAAATAAACACACATTATTGTATGCTAGATTCCAATTAGTTTTAGGAAAAAAATATTTCCTTAACCAAAATAAAAAGGGTTGATTGCAAGATTTTGAAAGCACAAATTCTGAATAAGTAAATATATATTTTTTAGCTACTAAATTGGAATTCCCTTAGTCAGTTTATTTGTGTATAAGACCCATCCATATGTTTGGAGAGCGTGCATTAAATTTAAATCAGATCCACGCCACGAATTAATCAGAGTATTTTCCTTTATTTTTTCTTTTTCGTCGGCTGTTTTTTAATATGCCAAACTCGCGCCGCTTTGATATAATTAAATATTTACATAATAAAATATGTACTCGTAGGCTGCTATTTATTCATGTGGCTGCAGCCGCTGGGACCGGCCCCAAAAATTGAAAAGTGCCCGAAAATTTCTTGGCGAGGGTCCGATCCCGGCACAAAGCATTTTTTCTCTTTTTTCTGGTGATGTTTTGCCGTTTTGCGACGCAATTCAATCACTGTACGGCAACAAAATGAAAGGTAAGCCAGGCCTTCACCCTGACGTCGCCTAACGGATAGGCAGCAGGCGTTAGCTGACAGACAGACACACTGACTGACGGTCGGACAGACAGGCGACAGGGCGGATTAGTTGGCTTAAAAGTTGCGCTCGACAAATAAACTTTATTTTCGCGCCACAAATCAAACTTAACCTGCACGTTGAAAAGTATTTAAATATAAGAAAATCGGGACACGTGTAAGGCACTTGAGCCTCGCCCTCATTGCCAACCACAAATCAAATGTCAAACCCTTCTCATGTCACATCTCCGCTCTGCAACGGAATTTAATAAGTTGCACGAAAAAATCTAGCAAATGTTTTGGGGTTGGTTATTCAACAAGTCTTATATGAAGATTTCTGCATATATTTACGTAACATTTTCCAAATTTTATGCTTTTGCTTTGCCGGACGAAACACGTACCCAACTCGCCCCCAAACTATGCACCTTCATAGTATATTACGCCGTGCAGCTAGTATATTATGCAAACAACGGCTGCTGAACAACAATGCTGCAAAATGTTTTAATTAGCCAACCAGAAGCCGTTCGTATATGTAACCGAGGGGCGTGGCATGTTGCGACGCCCTTCGCACGTCCGTTGCACTATATCCGAAATGGGTGCGGAAGCGGGTTTCCATTTTTGTGCAACATCACGCAGCGGAAGTTCGCGGTGGAAGGTGAACGAAATGAAAATGCAACGTGCTAAGTGGCAAGAGATGCGCGAAAGCCGACGTGACAGGACGACAAACAATCTGATGATAATAAAAAAAACAAGCAACGATAAAAATGGTATAAGGTCGCCAAAGTCCATGGCAATTTTGCATAACCGAGAAGCGAGAAAAGCGTGAAGTTTTGTAAAATTTGAATATTATTGAAAGAGTTCCTATAGAAACTTTCAAATATAGATATTCAGGAAAGATTGAAAGGAGTTAGTCCTATTACTAACCATACATAACATTTCTAAGTTGAAGGAGAATATGTTGGAGCTATAATATAAGTTTATTTTAATATTTCGACACTGAAATATGTAGATATATAAAGTTAACTATGCTAGAGCAGGCTTAAGTCAGCTATAGAGTATCTCATAACTCTACTTGTTAATTTGTTTGTGTTGATCATGTAACAAATAAACGACTTATAAAAGGAGCTCGAGAAACATATGTGTAAATATAGATACAAAGCCGAACTTGTGTAAGCTAAAACATACAAGTTTAGTAAAATAAAAAATAAATTCTAAGTAAAATAGCAAAATTATTTATAAAAAAATAAATTGATCTCTTAATTTAATATATTATTAATATATTAGTATGAAATATTTAAAATTTATTTAGATTTTTCTTTCTGATAGGAAGTAAAATAGCAAAATTATTTATAAAATAAATTTAGAGATCATAAATATATTATTATGAAATATTTAAAATTTATTTAGATTTTGATTATGAAGTTCATTCTTATAGTAAGCTGATTTAAATTAAGTGCAGCAATCTAACAATTTACTCTATTCTAAATTTCAGACAAATATAGATAACTATTTACTCGCATCCTATTTAATCTTAAACAACTTTTCTATATAATCCTGCTTCACCTTGATGGTAGACTCTTTCACTAATACTGACAGACTAACTAATGCGCTTACAAACCGCACTGATTGTGGTTTCTTCTTGTAAATTGCAGTTAGATTTTAATTGAAACCACTAATATAATATACCGAATTACAACTGAAATGTTGAATAATTGATTAATTAGCCCCCAACTGAGAGCAGCCTGTGGATGGCAGTCTAAGAAACTTTCTCTGCAACTTGTTAATTGTTTTTTTGTCAAATGTAATTATCAACTTTGAGCTTAGCCTCAGCGGAACTTGTTTACTTTTTTATACCAACTACCCATTGAAACTGTATAGCAGAGGTATATTGGTTTTGCGCAAAACTTTATAAGTAAGGAAATATATTTATAATCTTGATCAACATTAATTGAAGAGTCGATTTTTTGTGTTGCTGGGCATTAATTATTATATGGACTTTGATAATATGTCATATATTTAATTAATTTAAATTCGACAGCTGCTGATCCTAATTTTTTAAATTTCAATAAGTAACGAGTTTTTACAAATTAAATTGAAATCGTAGATAGTGAATTTCGGATTTTACTAATTTAAATTATTTATTTATTTTCGTATTAGGTTTTCGACCATCAATCAGAGATTAAACAAGCTACAGACAAGTAATTTTCCTGTTTCTTCTTATCTAAAAATTATTTAAAGGAATCGAAAACCATTAAAAATGTTATTAAGGCAGGCAACATAGGAATTTTCGTAATTGCATATTTGTATAGAAGCCTCAATTCTTGTGACGGCATGTCGACGCTTAAAACAGGGTATCTTTTAGTCAGGCACTGCTAACTAGTGCACACTTATTTGCTTTTTGAGCTGTGTTTGTGTTCCAAGCATTTAATATTCTCATTCACTCGAACAACACAAACAGAACAATAATAACTTAATATTCTTCTCAGATGTTGTCCTAGTTCAGAAATTCTGCTAGATATTTGCAGCTCACAAAAGTCCCAAACAATGTCAAATGCATTCAATTTACCCGTGTTTGGTCAGTTGGTCAGCTTCTATACCCATTGTATAAGCCAAATAATACTGTTATATATGTGTATACAATGTAATACGTGCTGGCCGAACGCTGACCATTTGAAAAAATATTTGAGTTGCGATCTAATCTAAAGTAAATAATCAAACCGGAATCTCATGGTAGTAAACAACGTCGGCGGCTATAAAAAGCAGTTAATACCTTCCGGATGCATAAAAGTATTTACAACTTCAACGAGCTAGGATGGGTCGGAAATTGAACTTAGTTCTTTGCTTGTGCTTTCTCCTTGCAGAGGCGCAAGCAGATTCTTCAAAGCACAAGCCGAAGGTCGATAATGTTAACTGGTGGCGGAACGAGGTCTTTTATCAGATCTATCCCAGGTCCTTCAAGGACAGCAATGGGGATGGCATTGGTGATCTTAAGGGTATTACCTCCAAGCTGCCCTACTTTGTGGAGACAGGCATCACATCTATCTGGTTGAGTCCCATTTATAAGTCGCCCATGGTGGACTTTGGCTACGATATCTCCGACTACAGGGACATCCATCCGGATTATGGTACTCTGGAGGACTTTGATGTACTGATCGATACTGCCAATCAGCTGGGCATCAAGGTGATTCTGGACTTTGTGCCCAATCACAGCTCCGACGAACATGAATGGTTTAAGAAGTCCGCGGCTCGAGAGTCTGGCTACGAGGATTTCTATGTGTGGGAAGATGGCTCAGAGTTGGAGAATGGAACACGAGTGCCACCAAACAACTGGGTATCTGTATTCTCTGGCTCCGCATGGGAGTGGCACGAGGACCGACAACAATTCTATCTGCGCCAGTTTACCAAGGGTCAACCCGATCTTAATTATCGTAATCCCGCCGTGCTACAGGCCATGGACGAAGTGCTGTTATACTGGCTGCAAAAGGGAGTAGCCGGCTTTCGTATCGATGCCGTCATCTATGTCTATGAGGATGAGCAACTGCGCGATGAACCATTAAGTGGCACCACAAGTGATCCCCACTCCGTGGACTATCTTCAGCACATCTATACAAGGAACCAACCTGAATGCTATTCGCTAATTCAGCATTGGAGACAGCTGCTCGACAACTACTCGGCCAATAACCCGGGTCCGTCACGCATCATGATGACCGAGGGCTATGCGGATCTGTCGCTGCTAATGAACTACTATGAGGATGAGAATGGCGTGTTAGGCGCCAACTTCCCCTTTAACTTTGACTTCATAACCGAACTGAATTCTGAGTCAACGGCTCAGGACTTTGTATTCTTCATTGAAAGATGGCTGATCTATATGCCACCTGGACATGCAGCCAACTGGGTGATGGGCAATCATGACAATCCGCGCGTTGCTTCCAGATTCGGCACCAAGACAGTCGACGCCATGAATATGCTAATGATGACTCTGCCAGGCATCGGAATCACCTACAATGTAAGTGTTGAAGTACTTTGAATTTCGCTTCAACTGCAAAGCTTCTTCTTCAGGGCGAGGAACTGGGCATGGAGGACTATCGCGACATTACCTGGGAGGACACGGTGGATCAGCCCGCATGTGAGGCTGGCGAAGAAAACTACAAATGGGTGTCCCGGGACCCCGAGCGTACTCCCATGCAGTGGACTGATGAGAAGAATGCCGGCTTCTCAACGGCCAAATCCACCTGGTTGCCTGTGCATCCGAACTACCAGGAGCTGAATCTGCGCAACCAACAACTGGCTCCGTTCAGTCATTATAAGGTCTATCAGTCCCTGATCAAGTTGAGGCAGTCGCTGGTTCTGCAGAATGGTACTTTCACAGCGCAGGCTCTCAATCGACAGGTTTTCGCAATCAAACGGTAAGTGTTGTAAGTGAAGCCACCTTCTTTTATATAGTCTTTTCATTTTGCAGTGAGCTGAGGGGTCAACCCACCCTGCTGACCGTCATAAATGTGAGCAATCGTACCCGGCAAGTGGATGTCAGCAATTTTATCGATTTACCCAATCGTCTCACCCTTCTGGTTGTGGGTGTCAACTCCCAGTATAGGGTAGGCGAGCGTCTCAAGCCAGCCGAGGTCAGGTTGTCACCCTATGAGGGCTTAGTTATTCAGCTAAAACCTCGCAAGTAACTCAAAATCAATCGAGAATATGAAAATATAGAATAAATATGTATGAAAAATGTACTTGAGTTGTTTTAATATGGAGTATAAAAAATTGCACTAAAACAGGTCGATTACGGGTTTAAGCAAATCTCGGACTTGAGCATTAAATAAATTTATACCTGTCTTTAATTCTTGACTTGTCATTTTAATATTTGCAGGGTTCGAATATTACTGAGCTCAGTTCGTAACAGAACGATCAGTTCAACCACCAAAGAATTCTCTTGATATCATGTACGACTGTTTCATATTAAAACAAAAACATCAAATTTAAAAAAAAACTAAATTTATTTTAAGCCACAATATTATTTTTGACAGCTTGCACCTTTAGGAGACCTATGATACAACAGTAGTAGTAGAGTAGTATTAATATTGTAGTAGTAGTAGTAGAGCATAAAGGACTTTGTAATTGTGTACAAAAGCTCATTCTAAAGCTCATACGCAAAGACTCAGGCTAGTGCTCAAATTAAAGAATCTGCTATTAAGCTACAAAATATATCTAAGAAAAATATATTACGGATAATTTCTATATAATATTGTGATTCGTTCCAGTCGATTCTGTCAAAAGTACAGCCTGCACAACAATACATATGACCCTTTACGTTTCATAACAATACCAACATTAGTTTGCCTTAAAGATCATAGTTTTGATACTGACGATTTTCAGAATTTAAAGAAGTAACAATGAATTTAGGGTTTAAAAATGGAAAAGTAATTTCATAACAACAAAACGTATTAACGAATTGCTATAAATAAATTGTTGTAAATGTAAACAGTCTAAGGGATTCTTCAAAATTGTATATTTATTATATTGGCTTACAGCCGAGCATTATTTATAATTTAAAATTCATTTAAATTTCCATTTAATCACAATTTCCATTGCCGATTTACACTTGAAAGCGTTTTGCACGTTTTAATTGAATTGCGAGCACCTGCCAACCCCCGCCCACTCTTGTACGTGTTGTTTGTCGTTTGTTGTTGCTGTCGTCGCACTTTCTCCAAAATATTTCATAACTGTCAACGCCGGGCTGGGCAGCTATAGATAAATTGTTATTAAGCTTAATTAAAAGCCCTTTGCTATTGTCGCTGCTTAACATTTGTGAGGTGGATGCTGCTGTGGACCTTAAGTGGATCGTAAGCTTGTGCCAATTTATCAGCTGCGCCGCGCACAGTTCTCGCAGCTCTCAGTTGATCACGGCGACCGAAGGCGAAGTGACTTGTTCCGAGCAGAATTGCAATTCTATTTTCTGCGTTTGCATATTCGCTGGCGAGCGACTTTTGAGGTAGGTAAGAAAGCATGTTTTATTATCAATAGTATATGTATAGCAGATAGAGCGAGATGCGAGTGCGAGACTCAGAGAGATTGCGAGTTAAATGAGCGTTGAATAATAAGCTCAGGCGTGTTATGAACTTTTAGTCTCTCTTTCTGATGCGAACAAAAAGCTGAAATTATAAAATACTAAATTGCTTTCTCTTTTGTTTAAAGCAAATACAAATAATTTACAGACTTTAATTGGTGCATCTGCAATTCGAGTTTTTATTTGTATGTAATTTGACTTTGTTCGTCGTCAAATTTTTCCAATTTCAATTATCAATAATCAGATCTGCTTTATTAAGAGTTAATGAGCTTAAAATTATAATAATTCGCCAGCTAGCAATTTGGAATAAAACCTTTTAAAACCGAGCTCCATTCGATTCGCAGCATCAGTCGTTGTTGTCAAAATGTTCGCAGCACATCAGTTAACCCGAACAACCCAACTACTTCTAATTTGCAGCCTGCTGTGGATACAGGCACCCAGCCCGAGTATGTCCAGCTTGCTGAGCAGTCAATCTGAGGATTTTATTGACTGGTGGCAGCACGCGGTCTTCTATCAGATCTATCCCAGATCCTTTAAGGACAGCAACGGCGATGGCATTGGGGATCTGCAAGGCATTATCTCGAAGCTGCCGTATCTGGCTGAAACAGGAATCACCGCAACTTGGCTAAGCCCAATTTTTCAGTCACCCATGGTCGACTTTGGCTATGATATATCCGACTATAAGGCCATTCAGCCGGAGTATGGCAGCATGGCTGACTTTGAGCAGCTGGTGCATGAGGCCTCCAGTCTGGGCATCAAGATCATCCTGGACTTTGTGCCCAACCACAGCTCGGATCAGCATGAGTGGTTCAAGAAGTCGGTAGCCCGCGACCCTCTCTATGAGAACTTCTATGTGTGGGCAGATGGCAAGACGGATGAGCAGGGAGTGCGCCAGCCACCGAACAATTGGCAGTCAGTGTTTTATGGCTCCGCCTGGGAGTGGCATGAGGAAAGACAGCAGTACTATCTGCACCAGTTCACCAAGGAACAGCCGGATCTGAACTATCGTAATCCGGCAGTGGTGGAGGCTATGGATGATGTGGTGCTCTTCTGGCTGGGGAAAGGTGTCTCAGGATTTCGCATAGATGCCGTGAATCATATGTTTGAAAGCGAAGACCTGGCGGATGAGCCACTCAGCGGCAAGACAGCGGATCCGTTCTCCTACAGCTACACGAATCACGTGCTTACCAAGGATTTGCCGGAAGTGCTGACCATGGTGCAGCACTGGCGGCAGCTACTGGACGACTACAGCGCCAAGCATCCGGAAGGTGCGACACGCATCATGATGACAGAGGCGTATGCCGGCCTGCGGGTGCTCATGGACTACTATGAGGATGCAGAGGGAGTGCGCGGCTCACAGTTGCCCTTCAACTTTCACTTTATCACGGATGTGGACGCCGAATCGGATGCCCGTGACTTCGTTTACAATGTGGAGAAGTGGCTGATCTACATGCCACGCGGGCACACTGCCAACTGGGTCATGGGCAACCACGATAATCCGCGTGTCGCCTCGCGCTTTGGGCCCGCCAGCGTCGACGCCATGAACATGCTGCTGATGACACTCCCCGGCGTCGCTGTTACCTATAATGTAAGTGTGGCAGCAGCCGAAAGGTCACAAGGTTGAGCACTCCATTTGTTGCAGGGCGAGGAGCTGGGCATGCAGGACTATCGCGAAATTAGCTGGGAGGAGACGGTAGATCCGCCAGCTCGCAATGCTGGCAAAAAGGATTACAAAGAGGTCTCCAGGGATCCTGAACGCACGCCCTTCCACTGGAGCAATGCCAGCAATGCGGGTGAGTAATGTATTCTTCAAGTAGGAGAAATTTATGCGCTGAACACTCGAACATCCTTTATCTATATAAACTGTCTCTCATTTGTGTCAGGTTTCTCTAGTGCGACTAAGACTTGGTTACCTGTGAATCCCAACTATCTAGTGTTAAATCTGGAGGCGCAGCAGCAAGCCATCAAGAGTCATTACAAGGTCTACAAATCGCTAATTGAGTTGCGCAAGTTGCCAACCTTGAGACGTGGCAGATTCAGCATCGAGCCTCTTTCCCGAGCAGTGTTTGCCCTTAAACGGTAGGTGTTTATTGTTCGCCATTAGAGAAAGAAGAATTACATAAAGTTTTCTTTGTATATAGTTCCCTCAAGGACTACGACACACTCGTCACCATCATCAATGTGAGCGCTGAGGAACAGTTGGTAAATTTGACAGACTTCATCAATCGACCACAAAAATTGATTGTGGAAGTGGCGGGCGTCGACTCAGACTATGAGCCTGGGTAAGTTTCCCGTCACTTGCATAACACAGAAAACACATATCATTCCTGCATTTGCTTATCCTACACAGACAAGCCCTATCCAGCAGCGCCCTAACACTGGCCCCTCACGAGGGTCTCATCTGCAAGCTGCTCGAGGCATAGGCTCAAGATTCGCGAACCTCCAAGGCTCCATTAATTGCATTTCGTTTGACACTGTCACGAGTTTGAATAAATAAAAAACTTCATGATCTGAAAATTAATGAATTGTATTTGTGCCGCATGAATTGAACTTCGCTTGGCCAATTGCAGTTTTTGAATGTAAAATCTGGACTTCCTTTACGACATACGGAAAAATACTGCTGGCCATGGCGTCGCCAACGACGTTGTTCTGGCAGCTTGCCCAAGCGAAACACAAGTCATTTAAATACCCTAGCAGTCATTAGATATACAGTAAAGGATACTCTACTTTGGCCATGGAAGCAAATACAACTTTAAAAATTATTTTATACATTTTGTTTGATGGGAGCTAGAACTTAGTGAGGCCTGTTTAGATTTCTATTAAGATCAGAAGATCAGTAGATAAATTTAAAATATCATATAAGTCTCAAAAACATATAAAAAATTGATAGAAAATAGGGAAATAAATATTTGTTAAGATTCTTATCTAAGGAATTTCTGGTCTAAATATTTTATACATTTTAGAAATATATATAACAGATGTTTCTAAAACATATTTCTTTAAGTTTTTCTTAAGCTAACAATGCTTATTGAATTACTTGAAGAATAAGATTTTTAAAGCATAAAACATAAACAATTTTTATAATACTTGTATAATGCCAGAGTAAATAGTCTTTGGCACCTTCAAGCTTTTTTCCCACTCTGGCTGGTTTGCTCGTATAATTTTTCATGTGGCTGGGCGCACGGACTCGAAGATTTATGGACCACAACGCAGAGATTTGCGAACTGTCGCTTTGCAAATGGCCATGGGTATAGCAAGGAGCAGGGGAATTGGGTGTGGGGTATGGGAAATGAACGACAAGCGGACAAAGGTTCACTTTAATCAAAAGTTTAAAAGTTTCAAATGCCACCGTTATGGCAGAGTATGTAAAGCGAGTGGGGCACGGAACAGGATGCTCGTTGTCCAATTTGCCATGACCATAAACTTGCTCCTTCAAATCATTTAAAATGTGTCCATGGAAACCAATAAGTTTCAAGCTTAATAACGAGACATCAAATGTAAGATTACATAATGATTTTTAACGAACATTAAAAGGATTTAGACGAGTTTGAAAATTATTCAAAATATTGCCTGTTGCATAAAACATTTAAGCTTTCAATCATAATTTATCATCATGCTCATAAGATATGAGCGCTGTGGAATATTCAAGTTCTGAATTAACCTGTTAAATCTGAACTTAAATCTCAAGCGAAATTTCATGACTTACTATAAAAACTCTTTTGATTGTCTATCATAAACTCAAATTTTAACAGTCAAGCTGCAAGCGTGGTCATTATCAAGCGATGGTTCAAAGATTTTAACAGCTTGCACTTAAACTAGACTATGTATATCCCTATCTTTCAGTTTTTGTCTCCTTATAAGTTGTGGTTATATGCATGGTTACCTTAGTAAAATGACTATATGTGCACTGCTTTGAATTACGTTTTTTTTCAACACCTATTTTTTTGATTTATTTTTTATTTTTATTTCGTTAGCTTTTAATAAGTAAAAAACAAAAAGGCAGATGCAAATTCAATTTAATTTTTTTAAACAACGGAAAACAATGTTTTTTATCCTTCACATAGAAAATGGGTATGGTTTCAATATTTATCACAAATCAGAATCAGGAAACAATTTTTTATGAAACTTTCATCTTAAGTCTTCACACCGAATATACCTTGGATCGTTCTAATTGATTTGTTATTCTGATCTTTGGAGAGGTTCATTAGTAATCATATTTCAAAATTACTCCCTAAGCCTCTAAGGCAGTACAGATTAAAAATATTCTAGACCTTTTCCAAGTCTTCAATAGATATTCTAATGCCCAAATATGAAGTCAAGAATATTCAAATCAAATTTTCATACCTTAGGAAAAAATGGAAAAATTTCATGTCGGTTACATCCGACTGATATTTGACTACTTGCTTGGCCAGACAGCTTTGGTATTCCTAATCTTTGCTTTGATCTTTCACAACTCTCAGACACCAAAGTAAATGTAGTCCCGTTAATCGCAAACTTTTCTGCGAAAAATATTAAAGGAATTCCTATATAAATTTTGTATATGTAATTTGAAGATTATTTTCACGCTGGACCACAAAATGGCATAGCAAATGAGAAACTACAAACGATTAGCGAATCCCCTTCATTTTGAAAGAAAGTCCTTTGCACGGCTTTTAAATAGCGTGTGGCTTATGCGCCACGCTTTTGATTATTTATTAATCTTTTAATGGCAATTGCTTTTCTTATTTAAATATTCTATGAATTCAGTGGCTTTTTATTCCTGAGCAATAATCGCAGTGACAATCAGCAATTGCGACTTTCGCCTTTTGCTGGAATTATTTTGAACTGTTCGCCGTCGGGCATAAGGTTTGTTTGAGCTCAACAAAATTATTATTAAATTTAATTTAGATTTTTTTTTGCAGTGCACAGCGTCGCCTGCTGATCAAGCAGCTCATCAAGTCATTTAATGTGGTGCTGGTGGCTTTGCTAATGTACAATTTGTGGCGTCACAAATGGACCAAAGTAAATTTCAATTAGCCATCTTGATGAATTGATTAATTTGCGCTCACTGATTGATTAACTAATTAATAAAGTGTACTTAAACAACAACAAATGAATAAGAACAAGAGCAGTTTCCTGGAATGTCATTTGCAATTGGCAATGGGCAGAATTTGTGGTGCTGGGCTATCAAGTGGCTAAATTAAAGTTCCGTTTATCGCTGTCAAGTGGGGCTGAAAATTGCAAGACAAGTGGGTGCCAACAACATTGCCAGATAGATCGATTATTTTCCAATATGTCAATTGAGAATTAAGGACTCGTGCAAGTTGAAATTCTCAATTAATTTTCCTAGAATATCTATATAAATGCAGCTCATTTATTGCTTCTTTAAAGTCTAACAGCGTCTTTCACTTATTAATTATGTCAAGTGCATCAAGGGTTTTTATCTAAGGCATATCGATAAAATTTTCATTTCTTTTGGCACGAATTGTTCTGCTGTCGGAAAGTGTCAACCGTAATTCTTTTCCAATTTGCTAACGGAAATTTCCATAGTTTCGTTGAAATAACAATTCCCGTTACTTAAAATTCCTCGACTGTAGCTGAAACGGAGACGACGCAAAGGACAAGACAGCAGCTGGCAGCTGCTAGTGTAAATTTAACGCTTTGCTGGCTTGGCAAGTGGATATCCTTGTCGCCACACTGATTGCCGGAAGTTGACAGTGTGCCGTTGTTGTCCCTCAGAGCAACCAATAACATTCTAGTCAAGTGCCTGCAAATTAACTTTAGACCGAAAACTTAAAGCTGCAAACGTATTTGCTTAGTTTTCTGATTGCAGCAATGGAATATAAAATATATAATAAAATAATAATAAAAAAAAAGATTTGAGTTGAATTTTAATGCTATTTATTTTGTAATTTTTAATAAATTATATAGTAACTAAAGCAACTACCCATATTTTATGTAGAATACCTAAATAACAGCTTTGCTAAGTATCTTATATGTATGTAGTTTAAGAAGTAATTTTTCTATCTTTAGCTGGTCTGCTGTTTTATTCTACCTATAGGTGTTTCTTGATTGCTTCTGTTATAACATCGATACTTCTAAATTGTGTTGTGCGCTGATTATTTATTTACAAAACTTTTATGGTATAAAAATAAAAGTTTATTTTAAATAAATTTATTTGTAGCCTTTGTAGACTAGTGGGGTATGCGTTGGCCCATCAGTCTACTGAGTTTGTAATAAAACGATCAATTCTAAAACCAAAACCTTCACTTAAAATCAGTTTAAATACTGGAAAAATTATTCATTTGCAATTTTGTTAGTAGTAAATTTAAATAGGGAAATTTGGCTTAAATTGTTTCGTGGAACACAATTGAATTGATTGTGTGTTTGGGGAGCTCAGTACAATGACGTCGCATTGTCTGGCGGCTGCTCTTTGATATTTACGGCACAGTCGAAAATTCATGCAAGCATACACACGTACACGTTAAATCCTTTGAGCCTAAAAGTTGCAAAATGTTGAGTAGCTCTGGGAAAATTGGCAGGACGCGCTGCTCACCTTGATGTCTGAACAACAGCCAAAGGCAGACAAAGCGGAGAAGCGAGAAACGGAACGTAGATGACCCAGCTAATTGGAATCTTCGGTCGAAACAAAATTCTGGCTGCCAACTTTACCCTTCGTCCTTTAGTCCATTCGTCCGTGTTTGTGTGCGTGTGTTCGCTGCGTTTTCTGTTTGTGGCAGCGCCATTTGGCCGCTGGCTTCATAAATTTCGCAGACAGTCGCGAAACTGGCGCCGTCTTTTAACTGTTTTTAATTAAAACAAGCGTACTCTATTCGTTAGTGCTTGGACTGGCAGATACCCAGCTTCGCATAGGTATCTCAAATATCTATACTAAACTGCATTCTATAATATGTGTTATATTTAATTTGGAATGCAAATTTCAAGATAATATTTGCAAATATTTGATACCTATTTTAAGAAAAACTTCTGTTAGTAATTTCTGGCAGATTACTTAGAACAAACATACCCTCTTTAAAGTCTGAACCAAATTCTTTTGGCTACAGCTATTAGCCATGCAAATGTTATGGGGTTACAGTAACGTCCTTTTGCTATTTCATGCGAAAACATTTTATACTCTTTAACCATTTTCAATAAGTACAGGGTATTAAAAAAGTATACATTGATAATCAGTTGCGTGCGTGTGCTTGTGTGTTTGTAGATTGCCCTAAAGGTGCTTTATTTTACAATTTCAAAAGGTATTACAAAAAAAATATATTTATCTATAACACAATGAAAAATGCTTTATTGCAAGCTGAAGTTGTTGAAAATATTTAATATATAGAGGAGAGTTATTTTTGATTGTGCACATGAAAGGGCTAAGGCAATTACCAACATTTAACTATAGGGTATTTTCCAGTCAAACTGCTTTCACATGTGACTTTTTTTTTACGACTTTACTGTCACTTGAAAACAGTTGTCGGCTTCAATGGCCCGCAGAGAGTAAAAGCCAAATTGATTGGCAATTGAGGCGCTGCTGGCGTAAGGGCAAATAAAAACGTTGTGCCAAGAGTTGCATACATTATCCCTTTAAGCCCGGCCCATACAAATTCAATAAAGCTGCTTCAACTTTTCATTTTATTTTCCTTTGCTCCACAATAAATTTGCCTGAGGGTATTGTCATGTTGTCCCCAACTTCAAAAAATATGCATTGAAATGTTTGTGCGTTTTTAAGTCAATGACTGGAATTTATGCAAATTCTCATGTCTTGCTTAGGTCTGGCTAAAACAAAACCAAACGAGGGTCACTTTTAGCCCGGCTAAGGCAAAAAGCATTTGAGTTATGCGCTCAAGTTTGCCAAATGGTTTCCTCATATATTTCTGAATCCGTACGCGCCTGAAATTATGCGGAAATTTCGAAATACTTTCAGAGTCCTTCAAGCTTGTTAGGCGCCGCCGTCGGTTAATTCAGTAAATGCTTTTGCTTGTTGTTCTTTAATAAATTGGCTAATGCCAATGAAGAATCATTGAACCGCAGCTAAATTGGCCACTTAACCCTTTTTCTTCTTGTTTTCGCTCCCAGTTTCAGTTGCACACACAGCACATCAATTAGATTCTACCCAACCCTCGCTGCTGTCAATAAGTGAACTTGTCGCTGATGCCGGCTTGAGTAGGCGGCGGCCCTGTGGACTGCCGGCGAGACAGGACCAATAACCGGCGAGGGCAGCGGAGCAGCGGTCATCCTTCTTCCCGTCTGCAGCCTTTGTCTGTGGCTGACAACAACAACAAGGATTGCAAGGATTGAAAGCGGCCGCGACCAGGCCAACAACAAGTGTAATATGTCAATTGAAGGACACACTTCGAAAACAACAAGTACACACACATACACACATGCATACACTCCGTAGCACAACAGCAAGAGAACACGAACACAAAAACAAACAGTTGACTATTTATTGCATTGTTGTTTGTCTGTCCTGTCGCCGCAGGATATGCTACGGATATTTGCAAAATATTGCAGCGCCCATAAATTGTTGCCCCAAAGGACGCGCCACATTGTCACTCGGCTTGGCTTGTCCAATTGTGGGCGTGTCCCCCGCCTTTGTGGGCCGCTTTGAGCTTGCTACGTGACGCAGCGGTTCTAGGCAAGCCGTTCACATTCCATCTGAAGCATGAATCCGGTTTGAGTTACATTTCTGTTATATGTTTATTTATTTAGCGTTTAACTGAATAATTGATTGGGCAGTTTAACAGTTTTACGGCTTTCTTTGGCCATCTGCAGTTAGCTGTAGGGCAGCACGTAGATAATACGTGTCCTTCATGTTGACACTACTTAAGTAGAGCTTGCGGCGGTGGAAGATGTTTTTGTGACATGAAATGCCCGATAATTGCATCTTATTATCTTCTGATTCATTAATATTATTATATTTATATTATTATATTTATATTGATTAAGGAAGTAGAAGTAGAGTATAATTTATAATTACACTGGTAGCGGACCGTCCTTCGTATATCTCTTATCTCTCTCATATCTCATCTCTCGTCACTCATCTCTCATTTCTTATATTTCATCTCTCATCTCTCATCTCTCATCTCTCATCTCTCATCTCTCATCTCTCATCTCTCATCTCTCATCTCTCATTTCTCATCTCTCATCTCTCATCTCTCATCTCTCATCTCTCATCTCTCATCTCTCATCTCTCATCCCTCTCATCTCTCATCTCTCATCTCTCATCTCTCATCTCTCATCTCTCATCTCTCATCACTCATCTCTCATATCTTATATTTCATCTCTCATCTCTCATCTCTCATCTCTCATCTCTCATCTCTCATCTCTCATCTCTCATCTCTCATCTCTCATCTCTCATCTCTCATCTCTCATCTCTCATCTCTCATCTCTCATCTCTCATCTCTCATCTCTCATCTCTCATCTCTCATCTCTCATCTCTCATCTCTCATCTCTCATCTCTCATCTCTCATCTCTCATCTCTCATCTCTCATCTCTCATCTCTCATCTCTCATCTCTCATCTCTCATCTCTCATATCTCATCTCTCATCTCTCATCTCTCATCCCTCTCATCTCTCATCTCTCATCTCTCATCTCTCATCTCTCATCTCTCATCTCTCATCTCTCATCCCTCTCATCTCTCATCTCTCATCTCTCATCCCTCTCATCTCTCATCTCTCATCTCTCATTTCTCATCTCTCATCTCTCATTTCCTAATATCTTTCTGTGTTTGTATAAAGATAATTAGAGTAAATTAATTTAAATTAAATTTATATTTGTGTATGATATCATATTGTATATTGCTTCTGAGTTCCATCTATCAATATCATAAATTTTACTCTGACTAGATTTAATGCGCTTCGCATAAGCTTTATACTGTAAGTTCATATGTAGATGGTCTAAATTTTTAAGCTCTCATTCCATTTATGAATATTTTTGGTATTCCTCTTGCGGCAAACGGTCGTTTAACTACTCCCACTCCCACACACAAACAATTTTCTGGATTATTTGTATACCTTTCATTTTTACTTAAAATTCATTCTAGCTCAAATTGAATTCATGCACTTTATCTAAAATGAACACACACACACACATACACACACATGCCAGTAGTCTACTGGTGCTGCTGGTCAGAAACAACTGGCCAACAGCTGACTAGCTATTTATAACAGTGTGTGTAGCTGGGCATGTGGGTCTGCTTGCCACAGCCATGTAGACGATGCCCGGAAGCTGAGTGTAACCAGCCGCAGGAGAACAAGCCGCTTTTAAAAGCTGTCACTCAGGCCGAAACTCGTCCCTGCCCGCACTTACTTAGCTGGTTGTCTGGGCTGCCCTTCCATATTTTGCGTATTTTCTAAAATGTTTGCCCTAGCCACGCGTCGTATACGCAATCTGCTGCAGTATTAAAAGCTGCCCATAAATTTCCAACAGCAATTCGAAATGAATTGTTGTGCTGGTTAGCAGAAAGGTTAAGAAAGGAGAAAACTTTTATAATAGCTCCGTGCCTGCGCGCACCCCACACTCGTCGAGGAAAAATTCAATTTCATTTTCAATTTAATGCTGCAATGGGCCACGTACCTGGGCCGTCGTTACAATCTGGCTTGCCCTCTTGTGTTTGCCCTCTGAATTGACTTACCTGCAATGAAATGATAGAAAAATAGATACATATATATTATTTTATGCGTTTGCATGGCGTAACGAAGGGCAACTAAGGAATTAAAAGTCAAACCCATAGCAAGAGTTTAGCCCTCCGAACAATAGCAAAAAGCTCAAGGTGACACCAGTAAAGCAATCCCAAGTCCTTCTCTTCTGCTTACCTATGACGTAGGAGTACCCGTCCAGCGTTAGGACACACTTGCGCGTGGTGGTGCCAGCGAGATTTGTCACCCCACCGCCAACCACAACGCTGGACGAGTACCGCGAGCTGTTGCCAGCAGTCGAGGGTCGACTCCCCAGACCCAAAGCTTTTTGGAGACCGCCGCCGGGACTTTGTGCTGACTGCTGTGGCTGCTGCTCGCAGCTGTTGAGACTCTCGCGGCGTGGTGGTGCGGCAGTGCCAGCATATTCTTCTTTTCGCTTGCTCAGCTCTTCGCAGGAGTGATCGCGTTCCCGAACCGGTTCGTCGCATGTGCGCGTGCGGGTGCAACACGTGGAGGAGCCGCTGGCAACGTCGCTTGTAGCTGCAGCATCAACTACTGTCTCCTCCGGGCTAATGTTCAACGATTGTGGCTTGTCGCGACGCGTTGGCGGCGATTCGTCTAAACTGTCGCCCATCGCGAAAGTTTGGCTCGTGCTATGATTTCGCGACGCTACTTTAGGAAAAACGCGAGCGCATTTTAAGAAACCGACGCGTTGTTGTGGGAGAAACTTTGCCTGTCGTCTACGCCAGTTGATTAATTATTTTCTTTTGTTATATTTTATATGAATTATTTAAAATTTTGATTGCACTTTTATTTACTTTCAGCTTTTTATGGAGAGCCACTTTTATATCTGTGCAAGCATAAAATTTAATTAAAACCAAACACTCTAAAATGAATCGAAATGAATGAATATGAAACAACATGGCAGACAGCGAGTGAGTGCGAAAGGGAGGGCGTTAGTGCTCAGCCATCAGATAAATAACAAAAATAGCACGCATACGCAGCGTTGTGCATGGCAAAAAAGTCGATAGAAAACAATGCAACATCAAACTGAAGCTGAATCTTTTATGAATGCTATCAAAATTACTTTTGTGTTGACATTTATTTGAGTCACTGTTTCGTCTATTTCAGTTTTTCTCTGTCCATACAGCACTGGACAGCTATTTAGGTCATTCGCAAAAATTCATTTGAAACAGAACTTGAATAAAATTAATTCAAGCAATATCTGAAGTCGACATGGTTCTTAAGAATTCTAAAATTCTTTAACTAATCTAAAATTAAATTAAATTTTTACTTTGCTTTCAGTAACCAATTATTTATATTTGTTTTTATTGCATCTTATACAATTTATAAATTTTTAGATACGAAAACGCAGCTTTCATTTCCTTATTTCTTCTCATGTTTCTATGCACATGGCCAGTGCTGTATCTGTGTTAGTCAATATTTTGCTCTAATTGCTGTTCTTGTCCATGCTGCTGCCAATTATTTGACTTTACATGCAAACACAGTCCACAGTTTGTCTGCCTCGTCCAGTATTTGGATTTGAATGTCAGGCCATTGGTTGGGCCACTATTCGATTCTGATTTTATCGTACAAATATTGACAAGCACAACATGAGTATACATGTATGTATGTGTGCGTGTGCATTGGTCAGATTGTCATTGAGTTATATATGCATATTCGTCATAATGTCGGCTCATTTATCAAAATCCATCAATGCCAATGAAAGGCATTAAAACTGTTTTAAGCTTTTTCATTGCGAAATGTATTTCAATTCTATTTGATATATTTCTTATACATTTGCATTGCTTTAATAATGCTTAAGGCCAGCAAATATTTCAATAATTTAATTTATTTAAAATTTCTTCATTTATTAAACTTCTGTTCGAGTGTTCCAGCTCATTTTTACATGTACTTTTGCTTGACACGTACGCCCAATAAAGCCGGGCGAGACTTTCAAGGCATCACGTTCGCCCTAGCGGGTAGGTATCAAAAGTGAAGGCTTCTCCATTTTTTTTTTGGCATGTTTACCAATTATTTCACCCGTTTCACCCCACGCAAATATGTCTCTAACTTAAAGTCGACCAAATGTCAGTAGGAATACGTGATGTCTTTTAACAACTGTTGTGAATCCTTTTGGGGAAAGCTTAAGCACATATCAAAAATGTATTTATGCTTAAAGTTTATTTCTTGGAAGCATAGTGAAAGCCTTGAAGTCGATTTTTGATATGTTTAATATTTTATGTGTTTAATATTTTGTAGCATTTTTCCAGTCTTTAATATTTAAATGAATTAAATTTATATTTTAGATGAAATAAGAAAAAAAAAAATTTAGATTTTTTAATCAATTTTTTCAACTAGTCTATATTGCAGAACTTGTAAATAAACTTGACAACAGCAGAAAGTAGTTGACTGTAATAACAATACAATTTTAATTGCATTATTTTATCATTTTATATTGCCTTCAAAATGGGTTTGTCAACCAACCGCCCACAGTCGGGTCACAGCATTTCATAAGCCTTGAGGCAGTAGCTGCTGGATACTTGCCAAGATTGTAATAAAATGTCCTTTAAAATCATTTTCAAGCGTCGAGTATATTAAACTTATGCTGAAAATGCTATTCATCTGGCATTTAACTGAGATATCTTTAAGTTTGGTTATAAATATTGCGCATACGCCACGTTTATCGGCCTGCCTAATGATGTATCAATAACGCATTTACGACACAATTAAGGCTCTGTCTGAAATCAATGCTCGAGTCCATTAATGCTTAACCGCAAGTTATTAGCCATGCTTTTGGGCCATAAATTGTGTTATCTATGAGGTTGAAGCCAACATAAAGCTGCCACTAGGAGAGCACAAGTCAATGCACGTTGGGGGTTCTGGTAATGGAGTTCAGGGAACTCGTGGCATAAATTTAAAATTTGTATGCACAAACAGTAATAGCGCATAGTTTTTGCCATTTATTTGGCTGTGTGGGTCCTTTGTTGTGCATGCTATCGATAAAACTTTTCAACCCGCATAAATACTTAAACTAGCTCTCAGTTGTGTTCGAAGGGTTTCGTTGAACCCGGCCAACTAACTGATATGTCTGCAGCTAAAGTTAATCAGCCAGCATCATTGCCCACAAATCTCTATTCATTTTAGCATTGGTTTGTTCCTTTGTTCTTATACTCAGTTCCCATTAAAATGGTTACAAATGGGTATAATGGCTATGAGCTAATAAACATACATATACGATGAGTAAAAGGACTTAACTGACTGCCTGTCTATGCGTCTATTCGTCCGCATTGAAAACTTATAATATATATATTTGTAAGAAATTTCCATTTTCAGCATGTTAATAAAAATCGATTTGTAAACAAGATTTTCTTTATTCTTATTATTATTATTATTATATTTCGCATAACATTTGAGTTCCCTCTTCCCATAGTTAGTTTTCTTACAGAGTATCTTCTGCTCGGACATTCTCATCAAAAATAACTTTCACTCCTCGTAGTTGTGGCATGATTGAAAAATGAAAGCAACAAGGCACAAGTCAATTACTTTCTTGGCTAATGTGCGTTGTTCCTACGGCAGGGCGAAGGAAGTGGTACAGGAGGAAGCCAAGGACGAGGCTGTGTCAGCAGATGAGAGACGAATAATAACAAAAACATCCACAAATAATTAAAAGTGCACAATGCGCAGACGTACCAATGATACAAGCCAGAAACGGAGGGAGCTGCAGCGGCAAAGTTGGAAAGGCTAAAGGGAAATACGAAATGTCACTTGGCAAGTGAGAGGCATAAAACTCAGACGGGAATAGCTTGAATAATATGCAAATTGTGCATGAACACACTTAGGCAGGGAAAAATTGTACTCTGAAATGCTTTAAATATTATAAAGCCTTAAGCTTATAAAGGAGTTCAGAAAAGGATTATTATTTGTATCAAAAAGACTCAGGCTTAAAAGGAAGGTATAGCTAAATTTAGAATCTATATTTTTCTATTCTAAGAGATTGCATTTTCTTTTATTATTATAAAAATTAAAAAAAATGAAGATTCTAATATGAACTTTTGATTAAGAAACTAAATTAACTACATCATTCTATTCAGAAAGTTTTGGCTCACAAGCCAAGTCGCAAAGTTCTCGGACCCTCTTCAAGGCTGTCGTTAATAACCCACCGAGCTGCAGTTGCCTTCGCTGTCATTTGCATTCATGCAGCGGCTCCCCCACCACGCACTGCGCAACTGCATGCCTTTTATACTTGTCTGTCTCATTTTAATTGTTGTAATTTTCTGTTGCTGGTCGGCGGCGCCAGCGTGACGCCAGGCGCGCAATGCGATGTTGAAGGATGGGTTAAAGTCCGATAGATGAGAATCACTGGAAAAATGTTGCGCAGGACTCCAAACTGGAGCTCGTTAATCAAACGTGGCGGTTGCCGTCGCGACGATCGATGTATGCAATAACAAACAATAGCCAGCTGATATTCCTTGTAATTGAATACAGACACAGGCTCACACACACACATACTCATACAATACACATACTTGTGAGGCCTTTGCTTTTAAGGACAGGAAGTATGCAATAAATTTACTCGCTTCAGCAAAAACGGCCAGCGAAGGACACAAGGAAGTAAGCAGACAGAACGAGACAGAGATAGCTGCTTGGCTGGCTCATTAGCATTCGGGGCCGTCAAAAGCATAAGGACATGTGAAAGGAAGCCAGAGAGGTGACAGGGCCCAGCAGTCAACTGGACAAGTTTGGTATGTTTTGTGTGTTTTGTCATCATCAAAGCCGCATTTCAATTGCAAATTGTTTTTCCTAGAAAACCAAGCAATGTTGATCGTAGCAAAATCTTTGCTATATACAAATGTGAGTATATACGTTTATTTGTGGGTTACTTTGAATAATACCAACAATTTTTTCTATTGAGGAGTTTAACTAAAAGAATATGTTATTGAGTTATTAACTAAAATTTTTTGAAGAAGAATTTATATGTATTGTGTTTTACTGACATACAAATCAATTGAAGCAACTAATAGGAAATATTGATTACTAATTATTGTTGCTTCTTATAACGAAGCATTATTATTGATTTTTAATTGACAGCCAATGAACTTTTGCTGAATTGATTTGTTCTTTGTCTTTTCTTTGTATATTTTAAAAATTTATTTATAGGAAAAATGTCTACTTGACTGAATAAGAATTAGTGCTCATTTAGTATTTATAGTATGCAAACTTTATATGGGGCATACCTAGCTTAAGTCCGTCTTTTCTCTCACTCTCTCTGTCTGTTTCTCTCTCTTTCTGTTGTGCTATTTGTATATTGTGAAAGACCAGCTGCGGCTTAGTTGCAGTCAGCGCACAAATTCTAGATATTTACATACGGGCAGAAACTGAGAGCCGACAAATGAGAAAGTCGCATTATTAATTTGCCGCACCGCACGACCATAAATAAGGTTGTCTCTCATAAATATGTAGATATGTGTGTGTGTCCAAATACATATGTAGTATATATGTGTGTGTGTATGCGCGATTCAAAGGACTTGCCCAGTTACCATATGTTGCGAAAACTGTGGCTTTCTGCTGGCGTTCCTCGGCTCGTTTTTCTTTTAGCGCCACACAATTTTCTTTAGCAATTTATTACTATTTTGACTTGTAGATGTGTGCAATACAAATAAGAAAGAAGAAGAAGGAGAAGAAGAAAAAATAGCACACCCTCGCACGCAGCAGACCCCACTTTGAATGTCAGAGAGCGACAATTTGTAAAGCAGGCAATTATCCTTATTAGCTGCTTATTTATAGCCAATGTTTGTTTACTCGTTTGTGCCATTGACGCATAAGCGATGCGAGTGCGTGCTCAATGTGCGCGTATTGGTTGGCAGGATATGCTCCTCTTAGTCTCCCGGCGCAACAGTTGATGCTGGCTTGCTTTTTTTTCGGGGCGCTTAAGCCAGGAAATGAGTCTGGCATTGACTAAATGAGTTGCCTGCTTTATTAATGTAATTTTCATGAGAGTCACTCCAGGGCAGGCTTTAAGTCATCCAAAATTAATGCATAATATGTTGAGCTCTCACATAAAAGGTGGGGAAGCGTTAGCTACGGGGACTTTCAGAGCCACACGACATACGGCACATTGTCAAATCAGCGACATTTTTATTACTCTCGCCTGGGAGTAGGCCCACAGACACAACCCCCTACTCCAGCCCAGCTTCATATACAGGCGGAAGTGTTGAGTGTGAGTGTGAGTGTGAGTGTATTTACATGCTGATGATGTCGTTATTAAACGCATAAATAAATTGTGAAAAAAGCTCGCAGCGCGTAGTCGAATCTTTTGTGGAGCAGTGGCGGGACTTGCGAGGGGGGGGGGGTCTTTATTAAAATGTTGTATGTACTTTACAAACGCGCAGCAAAATGAAAAAACTTTGTCTCGTGCTTTTTCGCAGGTTGTGTTTGCATTTCACCAGCTCGTCCCTCCCCTGCCTAACCGACTGTCGCCTACCGCACTTTGTTGACTTTGGGCAACGTTTTATGACTTTATTTCACCAGCAAACATGTGCAGTAGGCGCAAGAGGGGGTCGAGTGGGGTCGAGAGTGTACGGCAATTGACAATTAATTGGTAGAAGGACAAGGAGGAAGCAGGGTTTCGCACTGGCAACGTAGTTGACAGAGCTGTCGCAGTGCGGAAGAGCGCATCAAAATGACGCAGCATATTTATAATTTATAGCATACGCAGTATGCGAAAGAGAAGGGTATAATAAATAGTTACAGAAATCGTGCAGAAAAATGCTAAAGAAAGTATTTTGTAGAAGCACAAGCTAAAAGTCAATAGGGAAAGTACTCTAAACTGTAAGATACATAAACTCTGTTTATAAGATACCCTAGGAGTACATAATAAATATCATTTCACAGCTCGCTCTATATCTAGAGTGACAAATGAAGGTCCGTAATTAGTAGAAAGATTACAAACATGATAACAAATTTATAATATCCTGTGCTAAGGACATTACAGAGCACTGGCGCCAGCTCGCACGAGCAAATGAGTTGGCATTGTGAACGGGTCAGAAGCAACTTAAAAGTCATTTTGTGGCTTCATTTGCATTTGGCTTGTCTGTTCGTCGTTGTCTCTGATTGTAAGGGGGGAAGTTGACTGTGTTTATGTGTGAGGGCATCCAGTACGGCTGGTGATTAGTAGCCAACGTCTATCAACAGTTGCCCTAATGCCCGAGCAACATGCAACACCAGCACCAGAACTGACCTCATTCTGTTTACATTTGCAGCTGTTGCTACTAACTAACCAACACCCAGCTAACCTCAGCTCTGGAGCCAAGCCGGACCCCAGTTACTGCAGTGAATTCATGTGACTATCGGCCCCGTTGGAGCAACTCTTCAACACTTTGCTTGTTTTTGCACAATTGACTGAAAATGTTTAGTGGCCCCAGTGCGCTCGATTCCCTTCCTCGATTTTCACTTCACTTGTGTTTGCAGCAAGGAAAATCAAAGAAATGTTGATGTGGCACGTT
Source organism: Drosophila gaucha (assembly GCA_035045545.1). Lineage (NCBI taxonomy): Eukaryota > Metazoa > Arthropoda > Insecta > Diptera > Drosophilidae > Drosophila > Drosophila gaucha. The sequence goes on from JAWNOY010000099.1 coordinate 7,049,275, forward strand.
TTCAGGTCTCTCTGCAACTTTTTCAATGCTTTTGCAACGCTTTTGCATGTTTTGCAGCCCCTTTGTTTAATTGTATGTTAGGTGTGCAATGACACTAGCTTAAAGTAATAAAAATGGTTTTATTTTTCATTTTAATGAAAAAAGAATAGTATATATATAATATATAAATCAAGGGAATATTAGTGGGTCATAAGTATAGATCATAATGAGTAGATCCCAGTGATTAAAGGTAATAAGTAAGTAAGCTGAAAATTAGATTTTTTCTATGGGGCTTAAAAAAAAACAATTTAAAATCAAAATTTCAATTTGGTTTAATAAAGGATTTTGTATTTAAACCAAATAATTATAAAATAAAGAACAATTAGTTATATGTTGGTTCAATATTCAAAAATAAGCCAACTGCTATAATTTTTGATTGCCCAATGCTATATACTCAGAAGTATAACATAAGCTCTCAAATATATTTTCTTAGCATTTGTTTAAATCTGCAAATACAATTATAAGCAGATCACTTAATTGCTTATTTTTGACAATATTTTTCGAGCTAAAACAAAATTCATGCTTATTCTCAGCCAAGTTTTAATCTAATACCCAACGCACATTATCAGCTTGTATCATTTAAGTTCAGTAACAAAACCCCTCATTGCACTTCCCTCGCATGCTATATATAAGCTGAAGAACTGCAATTGAAGTTGCAGTTGCACAACGTTTCTTTGGAGAACTCTTTGTTGGGCACAAAAGTTTATTGTGTGCTGATTCTTGAGCAAAAGTTTTATGCAGATTGGAAATTTGCCAGTTCGACAGTCAAACAGTGCGTATGCGCAATCTAAAAGTGTGCAAACGTAGAAATTGAAGTTCCGTCTCAAGTTGAATCGCTTTCAGTACGCTGGAGCACATGAGCCACATTCACAAATGTGATTATATTTCATGGTTGGGCAGGCAGTAGAAATTCGTATTTTTGAGAAAATTGCAGCTACTTTGATCAAGTTGCCAGTTCAATTGAGTGGGGTTGAGTTGGGGCACTTGTTTATTTTATACTTTTTTTTTTTGTTTGGGGAGGAGCCTGGAAGTAATTGCCTAGTCTACAGGCACATTACGTCACATACGTTATGCGAGGAAAATCAAGAACGTCATGGCGCGAGCTGAGCGCTGACAAACGTCTGACAAATATGCCAACTTCTGACTGGCCCCGCCCACTTGGCCCATACGCCCACGCTTATTTGTTTCGCAGTGAAATTCAGCTTATGTCTGTGTAAGTGTGCAATATGCTACATATTTGCTCTGTATTTGTATTGGGCATACAAGCGAAAGTTGCGACTTTTATTTTCTCGTATTTTTCGTATTGTGTTGTTGGGTAAATAAAAGCGAGATGGCAAGTGCGGAAGGCGCCTCCGCTGCTACTTTCCCAGCTGCTGATGACTTTGCCGAATCACTCGAGAGCCGACACTCGACACTCGACACCGTTTGGCCTGTCTGCCTCTAATGATGCGCAATTTCTCAAATCTTACTACATTTTCCCACATCTAATGGCGTGAAATTCAAAATGGCGCTCAGAGGTTACCCAGAATCAGGCCGAGACTCATGCCCACGCCATTTGCCATTTATCAAGTTTATTAGCGACGGGCCTGAAAGCAGAATCATGTATGTGAAAAGCGACCCTAGACTGTAGTCGAGAGGGCATTACATAAAATGGTAACCATTTAAGAGAAAGGTTAAACAATAAAAGCCCGATTTACGTCTTCAAAATTTAGTATTAATATCCATTCGAATATGCTAAGCTCAAAAAAGGGTAGTGTAAATCGTTTTAAGGTCAACAACTGCATGAAAATGATAGAATATAGAATATGTGGCAGTTCTAATGTACTGAAAATTTTTGGATTTAGTTAAAGAAAGATATCTTGATTTTGTATATATTAAAATTTAAAATAAAGCAATAAGTTTAAAGATGAGAGCTTGATTTGAAATTAGTTCATATGAAAGTCACATAACTAACTGCCACAGTTATTTGATTTGGCTTTACCTTCTTATATATCACTTAAGAACCTTCTTAAAGAACAACGCTTAAGTTAAATAATGAAAAAAGTATGCCTGGCTATATTAAATTAGGAAAGAAGGATGATTATAGAGCAATAAGAATCAGTGAAAACATCCTAATAAAATTATTAAAAAACAAGTAAGAACGCTCTAGTCGGGTCTGCCCGACTAGGAGATCCCCTGAACCAAGTCCGAGGTGGTATTTTAAACAATCTAGTTTACATATTTTATCTATACATATTACCCTCTGCGCGCACACATACACGCACACATATACATGCAAGCACTAGCACGAGCTCTGCGTACAGCTGCATTCTGGGCAGCATTATGAGAAATTGGTTGGTAAATAACTTCGGTTCTAGATCTAATTTCTTAAAGAAATTTTCAGGATATAATATTGACATCCAAAGGTGTATATATGTGAATCCCAACTCCCTAGAATTTGAAATACGTTTTTTCCACTGACGGGGCTAATGGGGGAAGGTATCCAAAATTTAAAGTTTATTATCTGTAGTTTATTATCTGTTTTTGCATCCCAGAAACCTACATAGTCAATTTGGTATCTCTAGCTATTATGGTATTTAAGTTATAGCATATAGTAGAAAATGTGGACTTTATTGTTCTACAGCCGATTTGCCCAAAACTTATAAAACAAGATTATTAAAATGTTTCATATTTCAAAAATTTTTCCAGAATACACTGCAAGTGGAAAATTTAGTATGTAGGCTTTAATTTAATTTTTATTTTTTTATTTAAAAGGCAAAAGTTTAGTTTTCATTAGATCAATTTGAAAGTCATTTTCGAAACTTTTTCTTATATATTAATGAATATTCGTCTTGCAGCTAGATTAAAATTGTTGCTCCAGCGGATAATGTGTACATGGCTGTAAATACTTTAGTTGTTCGGCCAGAGTTCGATGGAATGCAACAAAGTTTGTGTAACAGTTTTAGCCCATGATTTTTGTATTGAACCCAGTTGTAAAGTTGAGAAGTTGGTGCAACACATTGCCGCATTTGCAAACGCTTGCAACACTGTTCACTGTGTGTGCTCGAGTTTTATGTGCACAATTCCATTGCAGAGCGCAGCGCACAGCTGCGTCCACCCACAGTAATCGCAGAGCGCCAGCTTTGACGCCTTACTTGGTTTATCGCCTTGCAGCGGAACAGTGCCCCGTTTGGCAGTCAGCCAAAAACTTTGTATCCAAGTCTGAAGTAGTTTCGACAAATCCCATGCAGGTTTTTCCCTTGCGCACGCCACTTGGCTGCAGTTGCCAACAGCAGCAGCAAAGTCGCATTAATTAAAAGCAAATTAGTGTTTCGATTTTTTTTCGACTTAACTTCCAAACTTTAAACTTTGCCTGCAGCATCATTAAAAAGTTCTTAGACTCATTTCGAATTTTCTTTTTCGCCTAAATGATTAGCAATTCAAATGAGCGGCCTGACCAAACATAGGGCACCTGTCTTAGATCCCAGGACAACAAAACAACAGGATGACAGCTGCCTGGCAACAAAGTTTTTTTTTGCTAATTAAAGAGACATCAAAAACCGCAGACCGAAGTAATAGGAAAACAATTTTTAAAAGAGCTCTAGAGCAGTAGAACTCTCTAAAAGAGATACTGCTAGACTAGGATATACTTTTTATTGGATATATTGAAACTTTCCATTGGAAATACATACATAACTCCACAGACATCAAGAAATATTGTATAAATAATATAAATACTACGATTGTATTAGTCTTTCAGCTAATCGAGAGAATCCTTAAAAGTTTAACAAGCTGCTTTATCAAATGTTTACTTAGTGATAAAGACTGTTGAAAAGTTTTATAAATTTAATTTCTCAAACTGCCTTTTATATTCAAATAACCAATTATAAATAAATTTAAATATAAATATTCGAGATGCAAATAAGGTAGTTCGTATTTAAATTGATAAAGATTTTATATGAATATGTATGGCTAATTAATACGTCGCAATGCGCAGCTGGTTTGCCCATAAAAAGTACCAAAAACCGCTCTGAGAAGTTTTTTTGTGGGGCTCAACATTTGTTGCCGCAAATTTGCGGGTCGTGCATTTTGTTGTCAAAAAATACAGAATACTGAAATTTAAAATGGGTTTAACCAAACATTTTGGTTTGGCTGGGCCGCAACTTGTGTGTCTGTCGCCTTGGCTCAGGCTCGGGCTCAGGCTCAATTTCACTCGGTTGGGGGTTAGAGCCTGCCTGCGACTGGCAGGCAACCAACGATGTTGCATAGTTCTGGGCGCGCTGAAATGTGAAACCATTTGGTAAGGTTGCAAGAACAACAGCAAAAAGTACCAGAAACAATAACAATAATAAAAGAGCAATGAATGAAAAAACAGTTTGCGACGTCAAAAGTTGCAAATTGTCAGCAAAAAGTTGGCAACCAAAACTCGTCCACACACAATTGAGTGTATGTGTGTGTGTGTGTGTTTGGGCCTAGAAAATAGAGCATTTGGTAAGCTTTTTGATTTTTGGCAGGCGAGCCTTTTTGTCTATTTGTGTTGGATTTTATGGCGCCCCTGATTCGAGGGCCCAAAAGCAGCAAACAAACAAACATATTGTCAGTGCATCGCAGACGGAAGACGACTTGGCTAACAGCTTGCCATGCAAAGTAAATGTGGACAAAGTTTTTTGTTTCTATTTGAGTTGTAAAGCACTCACGGGCGCGTTATTTAGGAAAAAGATACTTCAGCTTTGCATTTGCTGATGACAACAGAAATACGCCTACGGGTTTGAAGTTAGCAAGTCATAGAGGTAGACGCTACTGGGAATTTCTGTAATTGCTTTTAATACCTTAAATGCAGACAGTCTGTGCTTATGTTGATAAATGTGTTTATTGCTATTGCATAAAGAATTGACAGTTGATAAAAAGCAGAAAGCTTACATGGAAATACAAATTCTGTATCGTACTAGAAAGCTTTTGAAATGAGCTGTTTCTGATCATGAAAATAAGATACAAGACGAAGAGTCGTATCTATTCATATACATATATCTATTATACAGCTGATATCATACTTAAACTTCTAGTGATATGCTGTCAGCCTCATCATATATTTTCAAACTTTAAATGGAGTTTTAAAAGGTAGTTAAGATTTATGCAGAATTTATTTATTTTTTTTATAAAAATAATTATAAAATTGTTGGATTGTGCTACTCCGCAAAATTCGATTCATTATACATTAATTATGCGCATAAAATTTCCACGCATCGCTGATTAATGTTTAATTGGTTGCAGACTTAAAAAAAATCAATCCATACAGAAAAGGCTTCGAGGTCTGCACGTGTCTGCACTGTGGTCCTTGGCCATTGGCACTGGCATTATCATTGGCAGCAGCATTGCCAATGTCAGTGAGCGGCTCCAATTTCACAATGTGCAAGAACGGAGCCACAAAAAGACGCCATGCGAAAATAACTTTATCAAATTTCGGTGGTGCGAAAACCACCAAAGCTATTATCAAGCAGACGCAGAGCCATCAATATTGTCAATTTTCGACTGCGTGTTACTATCTCTGTGTGTATGTGTGTGTGTGTTTGTGTGTTTGTGGGTGTTGATTTTATTAGGCTGTCGAGAGCGAGCCAACAATTGTTTGCTTAAAAGTTTTACGCACACACACACAATGAACTTTTGTCAGATTTTTGCTTTGTTTGTTTTGTTTTTAAGGCCCGAGCACGTTCGTTCTCACTACAATGACTACGACCCGGCGATGGGTTACAGGGAGATGGGGCTTTTGGGGCTCGTCCTTGTTGCTGTCAATGTCCCCACAGATTTTGCACGTTTGCTATTTTGACATTTTTGCGATTATTGATTAGATAAGAGACGACGACAAAAAAAAGAAATAAAAAAAAGAAACTAAAAAACAAAGAGTGCTAAGTCCTCGCATAAAATAAGACAACAAGAAGAAAAACAAAGCCCAAAACTTCTCGACGACACTTAAGTCACTTAACATGGCCAAATGGGGGCGGGAATTTGATTTAGTCCGGGCTAAATGCAGTCACTGTTCCGAAACTTAAATAGCGATTCATCATTAAAGAGCTGTCGTTATGGGCTGACAGCTTTGCCGAAGCAGCAGCAACGGCTAATCAAAGTTTGTCATGCAACTCACGCCTGTCAAGGCTTAAATCGTGTCCTGCTATTATTATACATATATTTTCGGACAGGTGTTTCTGAAATACGTTTCGCCCTTATTTGAACAAGTTTTGGCTTGCCAAAATTACAACCCAACTTCGAAAAGTGTGGGAGTAGCTGTATTTCCGTATTACCTTTAAGCCTGTGCTGTCAGAGATTAGATTGAATGAGGCTTTCGAGAGCTGATCACCAAATCCTATTAAATGTTATTTGGTCATTTTTTTTTATTTTGTGGATTTGACAAGAGAATTCCGTTTAAGTAATACAAATCATTTTGAGAATGTAGACAGATTTGTCTTTTTTTTTTTAAAAAATTGCTGTTTCTATAAAAGCTGTCATGAGCTTTATTATTATCTATTGCTGAAGCTGTTAAGCTACTTAATTTTGCAGATTATTCCATAGTTTCGAAATTAGTACAGGAATTGTAAGTATTTTGTCCGTTTTCAAATCTGTTATTGGCAGATTTTTGAAGATTATGTTTGCTAAAGAATTTTTTTTCTTATTAGAACATTAAATTAAGTTTATCATATCATAAACTGAAAATAAGTTTATTAAAATTCAAATTCAATAATTTTCTTATATTTCGCCTATTTAATCGCGAAATCGACGCGAAAGGGTTTTGCAGCCCTATAAAAATTATTACAACCGTCTGTCCTGGTGACACCTGGCCAAATTTCCAAAGGCTTTGTGCCAGTCAATCAAATTGCTCAAAGTGCCGTTTAATTTTTATAGCAGTCAGCTATTGTATGGCTCCTCAGCACCCTAATCTCCCCCAGCTGTCCTACAACATCAAACAAAGACGAAAGACAATGCGATGGCAACAAAACAATAGACACGAAAATTTACACGACGCCGAGTGAAAACAAGGGAGACTGCTACAAAAAGAAAGTGAACGACTACGAGATATCCTACATAATTTGTTTTCTATATATAACATGCGCATGAGAATGTGAATTGGAAACTTCATGTCCTCTTGTTTAGCAATAAATTAGTCGACTTCTTATTCTCTCTGTTACAAACATTTGCAAAAACTATGATACCTTTCTATACTACTTGTTTTCAAAAGTAATTGAGTGAGTAACCGCCAAAAAGGAACACAGCAGATAAAATGGCACACGTTCAATTTTGTAGAGAATTTTCCCCCTGCAAATCATTTGATCATTGCCTTAGTTTGCATATTCAAATGTTTTGTTCTGTTGTGTTTTGTGCTCTTTGTGGCAAAATATTTTTTTGTTCTCATTTTATGTTCGCTCTTGCGTCTAAATTTATCTATAAACACATTTTTTTATATGGGCGACATTTGGCCTGTTTATATTATAGTAAAAAGCTGTTGTGGCTGGCTAATTGAATGAATGAAGCTGTGCGGGCTCTCTTAAATTTTTTTGTTTCAGCAAATTTTCCATGCTCATTTGTTGCTTTGTTTGTGCTGTTTGCTTTTAATTTTGTTTTTCTGTCTCTGGCACTGGCTGTGATTTTTCAAGGTTCGTCAGTTTCATTAGCACATTTGCGGATCATTCCGCTACACTTAATGACAGTCGATTGTCCAGATTAAATCGTACTTGTAATTAACACCCAAAGGGCATCGTTAACATCATTTAAGACATTTCTTAAGGGCATAGCGAGTGGTCCAGCCTCATATCGGCATTTTTTCGGGTGCCATCAACAGAAAACAGGTTCTTAAAATATTTTTTTGGCGATATATAAATAATTTTGCGCGCTCTGCACTTGACCGAAAGTGGATGCTGAAAAGCACTGAATGACAAGCCGATGAATTTGATACTCTTAATAAGTTCTTTAAATTAAGATATCAGCTTGAATTCTTTAGTAATTAGCTAGCAATTTAGTGTAGTTAGCATAAAATATGTTTTTTTTAAAATATTTATTGCTATTTGCAATAAGCGCTGAAGTATAAAAAATTGTAGAAAATATAGGTTTAGGTTTTAAAAGAAATAGTTTTTCTAATTTTAGCAATAAATTCAACTAACTTAAATAGTTAAACTCAAAGAACAAATTACAAATTTGTAAAATTTAATAATATCTGATATTAAATTATTTTACAAGAAAATCATATATGGATAAAAATATATAGATAAGATGATATGCATCCTTTACTAATCTCTTTATAAATTCATAAAAAAATTTTTAAATAAATTCATTATTAATATTTTTCAGCCTTTTGCGAATCGTTTCACCAGTTCATGGAACTCTCGTTGGGAGAAATTAAATAAGAAATCGCCGCAGTAGCCCGAAAAGCTTAAAGCGCATTTAATTAAATTGCCTCTGCCAGTGTATTTCAGCCTGTTTGTGGCTGTCTTTTGTGTCTGTCGCCTGTAGTCTGTCGTTTGGTCTGTCGGTCCGGCTTGAGGAACAACGTCTTCCGTTATCTTTCACCGATGTGCGTGTGTTTTTTGGTTTTTTGGTGGAACGGGTCCAGTGTCCAGTTTTTGGGAGCCCTGCCATAGCCTGCTGATGGGCATTGAAAATTGATGGGCCTCGAACGCAATACTTTGTTGTAAGCATGTTGCATTTGTGTCCGTTGATGCGTACAGCTTGCAGCTGCATAAAATTTAATGAGTTTTTTGTCTCGTGTATATTGCAGTTGCGGTTTTAGCTCATAATTTAAAATGTAGGTTAAGCATTTTTGGCATTTCTCGAGTGCCGGTCGCGGACTTAAAAGTCACACGAAGGGTAACCAAAATCGGGCAATTGCATTGCTTTCAAATCGGTGCGCTAAAGCAGCCTAATTGATCCCCCGGGCTTGTCAATTAGCTGTCACAGACAACCACATATGAAAAAAATAAAAAATAAATAATAAAAAGACATACTTCATAGCGTTGTCGTTGGCATCGATTCACTTCATAGATACTATGGAAGCCCAACACGTTTACGGATAACTACGCATCTCGAGCTGCTAGCTGCTAGGCAGTTGGCCTGGCATCCAACAATAATCCAAATTAGAAAAAGACAACTATAACAAATAACAACAGCCACAAACATTCATGTCATAGACAGCAGACAGACAAATTTTTTGCAAATGCAATCACAGAAATCACAACAAAAAATTCAGTTTTTTTTTCAGCTGAGTTTCAGCTTTTTAGTGCGTAGCGTGGGGAATGGGGAGAGGGGGCGAGGGGGCAGGTGGTTGACAATTGCCATGCGGGCAATTAACAATTTTTTTATATCTTTTTCTATATGTTTTTTTTTGCCGACAGCGTCGTCTGGTTTTGGTCTTGTGACGTCGGTAAATGTAAACGCTGAAAACGTGCGCAGCGCCAATAGAAATAAACATTTTGTATCTTTGTGTCTGCGTGCGCGTTTGTTGATATTGCATCCGTTAGGTGTGTGTGGCTGAATGCAAATGTTGTGAATTTTCGGCTAGCCACAAGTTTTTGGACAGCAACGCCGACGACGTCAGCGCAAACTGCGACGCCAACTGTGCCGCTGACTGCGACGCGTGCGTCCGGTGCGCAGTTAGCTTTGATCAGCGTTTGAAGCAGTTTTTTTTTTCGTGGTTTTGGTTTTGTTTGCATTCAAGGAAAATAGCAAAAAAAAAAAACTGCCGTGCAACTAATTTTTCAGATTTGTATAAACATTTTGCGCAGTCAGCAACTTAATGGTGCACACATTTGGCCACATTTTGAATACAGTTATATACTAAACATACAACAAAGTAGATACTATTAAACAAGATTTTATGCACCTTTTTAAAAATTGTGTTCTAAATGTATTATATGCACATTAAAAGTAAGTAATCAAATATTGTTCAAAAATAGGAATTGTGAAAATGAATGTTTTAGGCAGTAAAATGTCTACAAAGTATACAAATTTTAAGAAAATATCAATAGTTTTTTAGAGAGTGTCATGAGCACAGCTTGAATGTGCTTTATGTGATTTATAATTGCTTAAACAATATTTTTTAAATTTTGATATGCTTTCGCTCCTTTAACAAATGCAATGTCTGTAATTCGAGCCTTCTCTATGATGGTCATAGAATATCTAGTAATTCGAATTTTCGATGATTACTATGAGAAGAAGCATGTATATAGATATATATATATATATATATTCACATTAATGTACATACACATATTTTTTTTTTGGCAATAGAAACACGTACGTTGCAAATTATGCGATAAAATATCTAAAAATGTGCGTCCCCCCGGGTTAATGCGCAGCACATGCGACTCCAAATGCTCCGCACATTTGATTTTTATGCGTTTTTACATTAAATTGTTGAACTTTTATGATTTTACTGCGGCTTGGCAAATACACACATAAAGATAAATGTAAATCGATGCTAATCATTTGTATACATTTTTGATGGAGCGCCGAGTGCTAAATTGATTTGATGGCCTCGCAACATTTGCAGATGATGAACATAAAGACGTGAAATGAGCCAAATCAGTTTGCCAATTGTTACGGTTTGACAGCGCCGACAACGCGTCGTATGAGCAATGAGCATTCTGTTGGGGCGTATGAGCAATGCTTAGTCCATTAATTTAATTAGCAATTCTGCTAATAAATATGGCACTTGATTCATTGCTTCAAAATGTTGTCGAATTCTTTTTATGATGATGCCAAATAAAATGCCACATTTATCATTCAAAACAGCACCAAAAAATAAATATATAAATATTTTTAAAAATAAATACAACTTGTTGCTGCCTTATTTTCGAGAGGTGAAAAGATAAAGTGCAAGTACTTGGCACATTGCATCGAACATAAATTATGAATCGGAGCTAAATGGGCGCGGTGTCATAAAGGAGACCATAGACAACAATCCAATGATAAGCAAAGCTAATCAACAAGCCAAATAACAACAGAAATGTCAAGGTGTGGGCCCTCTGATAATGATAGCAGCTCACTTATAGCTTGGTCTGCATACTTTTAATGGTAAACTTTGGATGATTAATGAAAAATATAGAAAACAAGAAGTAAAGGCGCGTACAATGCACACTCGATACCAATGAAGAACACTCATGCACAGCTGATTTTAAAATATTTCAATTTGATTTGATTTTAATTTCACACTTCACTCGAGTGATGTTTGCAGTTTATTTATGATTTCACCGATCGCGATTCGATACTGATTTGTGTGCTTGGTGATCTGTTTATTTGATCTACAATTTACCGAACCGATTGCGGCTTATGTTGCAGCATCAACAGTCGAAGACGAGACGCGATAAGAGCAGCTACGAAGACAGCAACAACGACAACGACAACGACAACCACGACGACGACGACAACGTCCGCACATGCTGCCTGCTGGGGATAAACTGGAACTGGATTTTTCGGAGTTACGGCAACGACAATGATGGCAACACAGCGACCGCGACAGCGACGTCAGCAGCGGACAGCAGGCAGCAGGCAGCGGCGGGCCACTTGTGGCCATATAGAATCACAGAGACGACAGATATCGAGTCTCTCGCTATTGCACCACAGACACAGAGCATAAACATCCCAAGCACCACAACCCGTCCAAATGCAAAGCTCTCATTCTGCGCGCGGAAAACAACATTGAGAGCCAAAGAGATGGATATAAACAGAGTGAGTGCGGGCCAGAGAGAGAGAAAGCAAAAGTGTCAGCCAAAAAAGTTTTGGCAGTCAATTTTCTTTTGGCTAAAACGAATTTCCCGTTATGGCAAAAGTGCTTTTGCTCTAAAGAAAGCTGTGATTTGCGCACACTTTGAACAGTCTAGTTTCATATATATAAAGCTTCCAAGCTCTAACTTATTTGCTCACATATTTTTATAAAAGCACATCCTTAGCACATAATGGGGATTTCTCGAAAATTGTAAAGTTAACATATTTGAACAATATATGACTATTTTATTCATATTACTGATTAACTCTGTTTTAATAAATTTTTGAGTTTAAAGTAAAAAATTCAAAAAATTTAAACTAATTTGTTTTAAATATTAAAAAAATATTACTTAAAAAATAATTAATATGAATTTAAATTTTTTTACAATTTGGAAAGTTTTCAAGAATATTTTTTTACAAAAATCTGCTTATATTTCGAAAAAATATATTGTTTACAATATTTGAATAAAATAATAAAAATTAAAAATTCGAAAAATTTTTCCTTATATAAAGTTACTTTCCACATCATAACGCAGCTTTTTTTTTAGCTATTTTTATTGTGGTTCAAGGAAAAAGGGAAACTTTAATTTTTTATTAAAAGCTTTTCTTGGAGAGCTTTTCTTGCGCTGACAAAAATTGTTTAGCCTTTGCCAGATTTCCCGCTATTTGCGAAGCTCCAGCTGAATTGAGCTCTCACACTTCTGCACTTTGTGACCCTCTCGCTCCATTGCGCTCTGGCGCTGTCGCGCTCTCTCTCTATTGTTGCTGCCAGACTTTCGGAGCGTTTCACATTTTTGTTGTTTACTTTTTGGCGCCGCAGTCCGCGAACTTCAACAGGTTGCCACCCACTTTTTGTGGCTGCCCTTTGGTTGCTATTGCTGTGGCTGCTAATACACCGAACAAAACAAATGAAAAGAACTTCAACAAGACGACCCCTAAAGCGACCATATACAACATGCAAAGCCCACCTACATATATAAGCCATATAAATTAGTATAAGCACAGAGAACCTGGCATAAAAATGTATAGAAAAGGGACGACTTTAGCGCCTCTTTGGGGTGACCCAACAGCACTTCTCAACTGCTGTTTCCGTAAGTTGTACAAGTGTTTTATCTCTTGCTCTCACTCAAGCTCTTGCTTTCTCTGTCTGTCCTTCTGTTCCGCTCACTTGGGCATACGTATTTGTTGTTTTTGTTTTCCTTTTGGCTTTCGGCATATGTATTTTAAGGTATTTGCCTTTCGCGGCAGACTTACCCAACGCTAAATATAAGCACGCTAACAACAAGGGCTGATCTCTAGGCCCAGGCGAAGGGTCCCACTTCGCAGCCGCCCCCAACCGCTTGTTTGGACGTTAAGTGGCAAAGTATTTGTGCGACTTACCTGCAATGAGAGAGGAAAATAACAACACAAAATCAGTTATATTTAGAGCAAACAAAACATAAGATTTCAGTTAGCTGAAGGGCGGCCAGCGCCTCGTTAAATATGGGCATGGCTCTGCGAGCTCATTAAATGCACGGAATAGCTGCGTCAACTCAAGGAGCAACCCATTAGCATTAATTGAAGCAAAGATGACACGAATATGAGCTACAACTGCGAGCTATCTCTGGTGTGCGTGTGTGTGTGTGTGTTTTTGTAAGTGTTCGTGTTTTAAGCTACTCTAGAAATTTTATAGCATCGTGTTAGCTTAACGAAGTTTAAATAACTTCCTAAATGTAAATGTATACAATTTTTAGGAAAAGTATTTATGCTCTGGTCGAAATGTCTGTAAAGAATGGATAAGTTTTATGTATGTTTCTTTTTATAAAAAATTTTCGATATTTCTGAATCTCTGAATATTTTCAAACACTTTTCAGAACGTGGAATGTGATAACAGCTTAAGGAAAATAAACTTTCTAGTTCTGAAGGCTTGGAGTATGCCTGGGTCACTAATCAGTTGTCAATCAGACAGTTTAATTAATTTAATTAAAGTTTTTTAATATATGTACATGTATTTATAAAATTATTATTAATAAGTGAAATAAAATTCTAATAAGTTATAGATGCTGTGCAATAAAAAAGAAGGGAGTCTCAAGCTACATTTACTCATTTCAGTTCATAAAATAAACCACATTTTTTTTAAAAGTTTGTAAGTCAATCGATTGCATTGAATATTTTATTTTGAAATATTTTAAATTATTTATTATGCACTTTAAAAACAGTTCTCTCGTCCTTATCGAGCTACCCTCAAATGTATACTATTTTTTGTGGGCTGTCAAAGTCATTCGCAAACTTGAGTTTTAGTCAACTTGCAATTTTCGGGCTTGATTGGCCTAATGAAGTTTCGCAACTGTTCGAGTGCTGATAAAATGTTGTATAAATAAATGAAATTAACAATTTTATGTATATGAAAGTAAATTCACTGCGTGTGTGTGCGTGTGTAGTCTGTGTAAAGTCTGTTTTTGGCATGTGAATTCAATTTGCGCACATGACTTTGGCTATTAAATATTTTGGTGTTGATGTTATTTGCAGCTCTCGAAATGGTCTGGCACATAATGTATGTATTTATAATTAAATTTTCATATTTTGTTGAGCATTCACAGTGACTGCATTTGGGCGCAACGTAATGCAATTTTCGGCTGTGAATCAAATGTAAATATAACTCATACGCAACGTTGAACGCCACGAATGCGAATGCCTATTTGCTACTGGCCTAATATAGGGGCTGGGAGCAATACAATTAGGCCACTGATTATCAAATGGGTCTGCAGCAACAATTAGTTAAATGCTAATTGCACAACATTTGCAGTGTTTGGTCGGAGTGAGGCACGTACAACTCACCTGGTCAACCCCTGGGTCAGTCTATTAGCAGTTAGCTTATACACATGTATGTGTAATGACTATATATGTGTGTGCTGCACTACAATTTGAATAAGCAACGAGAGTTGGAGCCAAGCGGCTTGTGCACTGCTTAAGCGACGTTTAACTTCTGCGGCTGCCACACTAAGCCGTTAGCTGACCAAGCTGGTTTGTGAACTGCCTCAAAACTGGACAGCCATGCTCCACTCGACTCTCAGCCAGGTCTCAGCCAGGGGGGCTTGGCATTATATGTCACGCACAACCAGCTGAGACAAAGGCACGCAAATAAGCCGCCGGCGCCACAGTCGCAAGACGTCGCTTGCTCTAACTAAGTCGTAATAATAAATTAAAAATTAAAAATTGGAATCGAAATTGGAATCTGCATCTAATTAAGTGGACAGGCATGCAGGCGCTGGCAAGTGCCAGCCGTGTGGCAAATAACAATTTTTGTTTCCAATTTCACACAAATCAGCGGTAAATGTCAAAACGCATGTTGCACAAATGCGTCAAATGCCAAAGCGGGCGAACGCCAATAAATCATCAGCTACACATGCCACGGTCTGAGGCATGCACAGAGAGCGAGAGCGAGAGAGAGACATAGAGGGACTGAGTGAGAGCGAGCGAGTGGGTGGGATTGGCAAGACGCAGGGGCCAAGTCGACGTCTTATTGCCGATCGATCTGACCAATAGTCGAAATCGTAGCCGTTGACAGATTTCGGTGCGAACGCGTGAGCCAAGAAAATGCACTAAGAAGCTGTGAGCGACATTCGAATACCCTGCAATAAAAGTGATGGGCAAAAAATGATGAGATGTTACCTGAGGTATTTTTCAAAATATTTATAGATAAATATGAAGTATATTTTTTTTTGGTATAACTGAAATGTTTAAAATTAAGATGCATTGAGTTTGCAGCAGACTGTAGCAAGTTGCTACACAAACACAGTATACTCACTCAAGCCACTTTATGCGCTTACCATATACAAAAACTAACAAATTTAATAAACAATTTTTGGGCAACGACAAGCAACCACAACAACAACAACAACAAACAAAAATACAAGAGACACTTTGTATTTCAGTTTTTGGTTGCATTAATTATCGCCTTGCCATGAAATATGCGCGCCACGCATGCGCAGATCAACAGGGGTTATGGCTGAACAGAGATAGCGAGAGAGAGAGAGAGAGAGGGGGAGGGTGGGGTTTGCCATATGAAACGAGGGTGGCAGTGACGTTGGGAGCGGGCAATGTGATCAGCGGGCGGCTGTTTGGTTTTTGTGTGCCTCAACTTTTATGGCAACCGAAAGCTGGCAGCGCAGAGCGTGTCGAGGGGTGGAGCGGGCAGCGTTGACTTTAACTGACTGTTTACCTGTGCCAATTAAATTAAACTCAATAAACGAACCGATCGCCGGGCGACACAAATTGCGTCTGCGCTGGCAACGACAACTTTCAACGCTTTTTTGCCTAATGAGCCAGCGTTGCCATATCGCTGTCTGGCCATCGGCAAAAAAATATTGACATTTTCAGATCAGTGACAGCTGTAGCTGGAAATGGACTGGCAATATCTTTGAAAGAGATTGACAATGGTCAATGGAATGGAAGGGCAGCATTTGTGAATGTTAGAACAAATACTCCTAAAGTAAGTAATAGAGAACTGGCTAAAATGACCTTTGATCAGTATCAATATGTGAGTCAAGAAAGGAGTTTTTTATCTGAGAGAAAATAAAATCTAGAAATACCAATATTTAACGTATACTATAGGGTGTATTCCAGTCGGCCCCACTTGTGTATTCTATATTGCTGTGTTTTTGTTTAGTTTTATATTCAAGCACATAAGACTTTATGGAGTAAAAGTTGCTCAGTTAAATTAAAAAAGTATTCGATATACATATTTAAAAGCAGGTTACAAATTCAAATGTTTGAGGCAATTTTCCATATTAGAATCTTTATATACCTTCATTATTTTCTATATTTTATAAATCTGGCTAAAAATTCTAGCTGGCTTTTCAGCATTCCGAATTTACTTCAAACTAAAGTTTATATTTGAAAATGCGTTGCAAACTTAAAAACATAGCAAAGCTTTCGCTGCCGTCGATTTGCGCCACCTATCGTCGTTTTATGTAGTCATATCAAAAGCTTATTTGCTTGAACCTTGTTTTTGGCATTGTTAAAGTGGTGAAAAGCTTCGTAAGAGCAAAGAGCGCACAGAGTAGGACGCAGAGAAGGTAAGCACTTAGGCTAAGAGCAAATGCTTGGACTCCACTCTCTCGGCCATATCAGTCAGACACTTTGACGCATTGATAAGGATAAGACCTTGGGACGTCCACACCCCCCTTCCCCCCCCCCCCCCAAAAAAAAACGAGCTTAGCCCAGGCACAGCTGCATAAAAAGGCGTCTTAATTGCAATCATTAAACGGTATTCGACGCTTCAAATTGGTATTATAATATTAATATTAATAAAAATAATTCAATTTTGTCGGCCAGAAAATAAAGCCACAAAAATGCCATAAAAGGATAAGACCACAAACAATAAACACTGCTGTGGTTGCTACAGACGTTCGCGTGAGTGTGTCTGTGTGCGTACATGTGTGTGTGTGGTAAAGTGTTGCAAGTGTCGTATCATCAACAAGGCTTTCACTTGCTCCCTCCCTTTGCCGTCGCTGCGCGCTGTCATTGTGCAAATATTTGCATATTTAAGTTAGTTATTATTGTTGTTGTTGCTTTATAAACCAACCACAAAACTCATAAGCGCATTTTAGTATCCTGTGCTGTGCGTCCTTTCCTTGTGTGTGTGTGTGTGTGTGTTTGCACTCAAATGCCTGACAAGTGTGTATATATCCATGTGCGTATATATATCCTCAGATTGTCTCTGCTTGCACGAAGGTCAAGCGCGCGCTTATGAAGTTGACGCCGTCATTCTAGCAGGACAACAAAACGTTTAATTATGTCAGGTGTTAAGATGCCGGTTATCATGTCAAACAATGTGCCACAGTGCGTATACGTTGCCTGTATACTTAAAGCAGCCTCCTTGACCCGACCCCACGTCAGCCTGAAGTGCGTTTTGTTCTCCTCTTTACCTTTACATCCTCTGCCAGTCACATAGCTTAATTAATTAGTAGTGAAAAAGGATTTTCCATGCCAGCATAGTCTGGATTTTCTTAGAGAACTTTGCATAGGTTGGCTTGGACGAAGAGACTGAATAAATGTGCACATGGGTTTTACATATATTGTGATAAGAAAAAGTAATAAAGATATTCTATATAATTTACTTTATTCAAAGGTGTAATTTTATACATTATCTTACTGATTAACGACGATATAGTAATTCGATATTAGGAAGATTTTAAGCAAAGAGCAGAGAACAGAACAGAAAGCAGAGCAACTGTTAGTCCATTACTCAACCTGTTCTATAATGCGTGCATAATGCTCTCGTCGTCTGTCTTCGGTCGCATTCCCCTTGTAACCCTTCAAAATGCATAATGAGCTGCTCTCAGGTGCTGCTAATGAAAGTTTGGCAATGTTTTGCCCTACATAAGACTCCTGTAATGTAGTTAGCTCAGGTTTTGCTGTCCCCATCACTGCAAGGATTTGCTCTAATTTGCTCTAATTACCAACAAATGTCAGTTGCCCAAATATTGGGAATACACCGACCGAGCTCTAAGCCTGCTTCCCTAATAACAGATGAGAATTTTCCGGCTCAAATTAGTTGCATTGTTTCATGTTGACGCTGACAATGGAAACGACAAATGACATTTCCCCCAGCTCTTTGTGTGGTTTAAGATTTTTCCTGTGCTCGTCTTTGTTTGTTGTTGCAAGTGCAACAGCTGCAGCAGCAGTTGCATTTGCAGTCGCCATCCTGTTCCTGCGGGTAGGTAAAAGCTTGAGCTGTTCCATGCTTTAAGTTTTTCCTACTTTTGCACTAAGCAGCAGCTGACTATTTACTTTGAACGCTGTTTTGTGCATAAGTAAAATGAAAATGGAAGGAAAATAAAGATTTTCAACTGCGAGATTAAAAGAAAAGCCAGGCAATACTCGACATCAAGTTAAATTGATGGCTTAAAGCACATAAAATACCTTAATGTGCATTGATAAAAAGAGGTAGAAGTTTTATATTCTGGGTATATACATGTATAATATTTGGATAAGCATTCGAGAGAGAAAAAATGAGTATTAAAACAACTATCATAAAAAATTAAAAAAAGAAAATTTTTAAAAAATATAATATGAGATGGGATTAGAAATTTTTATTTTTTTAACAGTATAAATATAATCATGCTCAGCAAAACTATATTCGCTGGAGGAGCTCAGCAATGATATTTCAATTACTTAAATTCTGCTATTGCCATTTCTTAAAAAGTATATATAGAATAGAGTGGATCCTATTTTTATATCAACTATAAATTGCTTATGAGTTGCATATCGGACATGGACAGCATTCAAAAAGACAAAGCCTAAATATATATATTCTTCTGTGAATACTATATAGAAATTTCATCTTTGCCACGCCTCTATTTTGCGAGGACTTATAAATTTTCTACCTGGATTGGCAGATCTGGAGACGGAGTTCACAGTAACCCAATGGGCGCAGCTACATAAACTATATAATTTTATCTGGATGTTATATACATGAATAGTTATATGTTCCGAATTTCTATTCATACAGCCGCTCATATAGACGGAATGACTGTTTAGCTATCAAGAAATGCTAAAGAGAAAGAATTTTTCTTTTAATATTGTATTTTTAGTGCAGTTTATTTCAAAGCATTTTCTAAATGCACAGAATTTAAAAGAGATAAGCTTTCAACTAGAGTTGGGTATTTGCCAAGAGGATCCTGGCCATGTTTATAAAGTATATTAAAATGAAATGAAATAAAAGAGAATATACAAAAATGATTAAAATGAGTGTAGAATTATGGCAATGGTTAAGCGGTGCTGTGTATAAAATGTCCGACATTTAAAATTGGATAAATTGCATGTTATCTCGTTTAAAGCGTGTCTATATGGAAGTGTCAAGTGCGGTAAATGTGAATGCGTACGGATGACAGCAACAGGACTTCGGCACAGGGATGACAACAAATACATCAATCACATTTACAGTTCATTAATAAATAACGGCATCACGTTGATGTATGACAAAGCATTTAACATAGCTTCAAGCCCAGAACTGAATCGGAATGAGTTTGCCATGAACGTGTCGAGTGGCAGCTACTGAAAGATACGACCCACCAATTTATGTGGTGTCTGCATAAATGTATATAGTATGCCTATAGAATTGTAAACTCTAGTGTGGGTAATTTATAAAGAAACGTAAGCAGCTCAGCGGTGACGTTTTTGTTGTTTGTTGGCCGGAAACGGAAACGAGACGAGACAACAAAATGTTGGTTAGTTTGCAATGCCTAAGTGAGCTAATCGCGTCGTACAGAGCGAAACACTTGTTCCAATTTAACGCTCAAGCTGCGACCGCAATTTTCTCTTCTCTACTCACAGACCACGAATACTGTGGTAAATTAAAGTGAGGAATCCTAGGACCCGATATGGCTCATAAAAAGTTGTATTACAATTTAAAACGGTTCTCATAAATGTTTTGGCAGAATGTATTATGATTTCTATGGAGCTGGTGTGGAGTAATATTTGTTTTAGTGATAAATTATAAATAAAATCTTTGGGAATTACTTAGAATAATTTATTCTAAACAAGCAAACAAAGTCAAGACTGCATATTTAGTGTGATATGTCTTTTATAGTATAAGATTTCATTTATATTAATTGATAAAAAT
This sequence comes from Drosophila gaucha, assembly GCA_035045545.1. Taxonomy (NCBI): domain Eukaryota; kingdom Metazoa; phylum Arthropoda; class Insecta; order Diptera; family Drosophilidae; genus Drosophila; species Drosophila gaucha. The sequence continues at coordinate 7,069,646 of JAWNOY010000099.1, forward strand.
TTAGATAATTATAATTATCAATTCCTTTTATTGATTTCAGATTACTCATCAAAATGTTGAGCTATTTGCATCGATACTGGCAAATACAAACACCCATCAATTGTTTTTGACTCTCCTTCCTAGGTGTAAGAAAAGAAAACCGTTTGCACATCTTTGATTCCATTTGCTTTTACAAACATATATGGTACGTGCGTATGTTAAATGAAAAGCTAGTCTCTTTCCAAACAATTTTTCCCTGTCTTATGCTAATCCATCCCAAGTGTCAATTCGAGCGTCCGTATCAAGCCAGTCAGCGATTTAATCGAGCGCCCCGTCGCTCCTCAGCTGATTGAGCACTTTATTTGGCAAATCTTTCAGCTTCATATACCCTGTAGCCATTGAAAGTGAAATAAAGAGGGTGTAATGATTTATGCAAATGCAGAAGGCGACTTCTAGATAAGATAAGAATGGGTAAACTAATTAAAATTGTTTTGTAGATGTATATTATTTGAAGAAAACCAAGATATATAATTTTCTTAAACTCCCGAAGAAATCTAAAAAAAAGTAGAGTAACATGGGTATTTATTATTCGATCACTTTTAACGAAAGCACGCTTACTTGTGATTTTTCCATTGTTTTTTTATTTTTATCTCAAAAAAACGACCGAATAATAAATAATGCATGCGTCTTTTGTATATGTAGATTTCGTCTAAGGGCGTCTGCGGGTTAATGTGCTGTCAATTGGTTGCTGGGCCGCAAGTTAAAATGGCGTGCAATTAATTTTGCCACGCCCAGTTCAAGGACTTGAGGCCGGAAGGAAGGAAGAAAATAAGCAAAGGCAGCTGCTATGGAAATGTCGCTGTCAACACGCCGATGCTGAGACTGAGATGCCAGAGATTGCAGTCTTATATACACAAGTACACGCGTACTCTTGTCTATACTTTGCCAAGATAAACAGCTGACAAGTGGGCACAAAGTCCACAGTACGAGAAAGAGACAGAAACAGAGAGAGAGGGAGAAAGAGACAAGCATCATATCTCCAGTTCCAGCTCTATCCTCAGCAGCGATTCTGACTTGGCCTCAAGCATGGACCCATTCAAAGTGATTTAGTGCTTGTGGTCAAGTGGGCCATGATTGACTTGGCTGTGTTAAGAGCTAAATGAAACCAACACACACACGCCTAGATACACACACACACACACAAATGACAAGCTTTAATGGCGCATAGGCTTTAAAGAGAAATAAGCTAAATTAGTTATAAGCTAATTAATTAATTTGACAAGAACAAATACCAGAAATGCAATGTACTTGTTTAAATTAAAATATACAGTCTCAATATTAGACAAATATTAAGAAATAAGCTTATTGGGTTTGATTGAGCAGACATAAATAGATAGACAAATTATAGAGATATATGGATAGATGGATAATTATATAGATGAAGGATTGATAGATAGACAAATTAGAGATATGGATAGATAGATAGTTACATAGATACTTCAATCAACAACCTAATTTTCAGAAATGTTGTAGTAAATAAGTAAATTAGCAAAATATCTGTCTGTTCTGATTGTGAATCATATTAGGGTAATTGATGTAATTTTATATAGGCTACCTTTTTATTGAATAATATTTTTCTTATATAAATTCATATATTTTTCCTTTTCTTTGTTTTGTTACCTTCTGTTGCACACTTTTAGTCAACATATTATGATATAAATAGGTAAATAAATAAACTCAGAGCAAATATAGAACATGTATCACTATACTTATTAGCTTTCTGATGAATTTTTCGCTATTTAAATATTCCACATTTAACCATAAATCCAATTTGACTTAGCGCCCTCTTGGAGTAAAAAGCATTGCCTACAGCTTTTAAGCGCATTTTCAAATATCTATGCTAGGGCTTAAGGCAATAAATACAAAATATCCATTTTCACGAAAAACTTTTTGCGGGCAAAGCTGTCTAAGTCCCGCAGGTTCAACTAGAAGAGCTGCCTTGTTTCTTTGCATGTCTTACACTTGCTCAGGTAGTAAAAAGTTATAGCTTTCAATAGCGTATTGGGCTCTCAGTCGTGGAGCTTATTTCATAATGTGAGGTTAAGAGATTATTGCTTTGATTGTGTGCGTGTCGCATGCGGCGGCAGTTATAATTTAGTTAGACCTGCCACGCCCACACCTGATTGGGCGACTCTCTAACCAAAGCCATTGTAATCGCATGTTTGGCTGCACTAAGTGCAATTGCTTTTGTAATTTGATTTGATTTCTTCGATAAGCTTCACCCGCTGCCAACATGCAAACGAGCAGTCGAACAAAGCGAAAGGAGTTCGGAGGAGCTGCGTACTGTGTCGCTTTTAATTATTAAATGTTTCGCTCCTGGTCGTGGCCAGCATGTCGACGAACTTACTCATTATGGATTTAAAGGCGTTGTGGCCATTGAGGCAATCAAAAAACTTTTGGCTGCTGGGCGCAAAAACTTTTCCTCTGCGCTGCTGTCAATTAAGGATTTGCGAAGCATTTCGGGAATGAGACACCGGCGCTTAAGTTGTTGTCAATGACTTTTACTCTTTAACTGGCAGCTGTCTATTCCCGAGAGATCCACAAAATTTACCCAAGAGGCAGCTGAGCGGCAGCTGTAGGCATTGTGTTCAAAGTTGTTGCTGTCACCAAGTCATTAATGGAATGTGGCTTAAGCACGGGATATTCGCATATCTTTGGGGATGGCTCTTGAAATGCAATTGCAGCATGTCCTTGACATAATTTACAATTTCAATAACATTCGCAGCCGTTGCCGCTTGGTATTCAAGCGCATTATCCTTGCCAACAGGAGCACTATTGAGTCGTAAGACGCAATCATCAGCTACAGCTCGTCATCATCGTCATCATCGTCGTCATCATCATCATCATGATCATCGTGGTAGCTGCTGCTGCTGCTAGGGATTGCCTGCGCGCATTTGTCATCATTAAAAATGGATGGAGGCAACGGGCAAGGAGCAGAAATTAGTTTGCGAGTTGTAGCTGTACGTCCTGTGACCAGGATATTTATGCGTGTGCAGCTACCAGGCCAAAGGCACTTCAAATGTCACGCCCTGCCGCCTTTTACTTTTGTCTCATTCGCTGTTGTTGCCTCTGCTCATTATGGCTTAAAAAATGTTAAGCACGTCGACGCCTGTTGTTGCGAGCAAAACTGGAAGTGGAAGTGGGCATGTCCTAGCGCCTTGCCCCACATCGAGTCGCAACCACTTGAAGCAGGTCGCTTGGGTCCAACCAAGACAAGTGCCCAGCAGCTACCAAAGCCACTTGATAGTCAGCGCTGACATCTCATTATGGTTGTCAGCGCGTTGCCTACAACCGACAACGGTGCGTATGTGTAATGTCTGCAGCTTCACTCTCTCTCTCTCTCTCTCTCTCTCGCTCACTCTTGTGCTCACTCTGTCTGCCTGCGTGCTCATGTGTAAGCAAAATGGCTACAACGTGAATTATTTTTATGTGCCTTAGAGGACCAATTTTCGGTTGCCTGCTGCGTATATGTATGTATGTGTGTGTGCGTTGTTAGTGTGTCCTAGCTGGTCTCAATTTAAATTCATATACTTTTTTTTTGGGAGCAAATCTATTTTTATGGGATGCTATGAAGGCAGCAGCAGGCCCTCAAATTTATTTAATTACATATCACAGATATTTATCTATATGCGTCCCTTGTCAAGGCAATTATGCGACAGAGCAAATAATCAATGGCTGCCAGCCAGTCAGAAACGGTTGTTGTATATTTTAAGCGTCGAGCGGCGAGCAGGCAATCGCCTGTCAACCTGACACATACATTCCCTAACGCTTTTAATTATCACACAGATGGCCAGCGGGTTGTGTGTGAATGGGGAAATGCTTCAGTGCGGTGCAATGCAATTGTCGTTTTGCCGACAAAATGAGCAACAGCCGCCACAAGTTGTTGGCTGAGCTGATCAAACAATGGCAGTAACAGCATTGTGTAAATGTTCAGACGCAATTTGCAGAGCACTTGAATCGGAGGAAACCGCATGTCCAGGACTCAGGCAAACCGCCCACTTTCGATTGCCTGCGCATAATGCAGAGCAACCACAAGGCCAACAACTGGAACAACTGAAACAACGCCAGCACCAACAATCGTAAGCCAATTGTACGGCTGGCATTGATGCACAACGGTGTCCCGGCGTTATCCTGGCGCTGCTGTCGTGTGCGTTTCCTTCAACTCAATTTTTAATCCCACTGCATTGCCAGCAGCAAAGTGGAATCCGGATTTATGCGCCGTCAGCTGCCAAAAAGGTGAACGGATGCCGCCCAGTCCACAATGCGATTCGAATTTCGATTTACGTTTTCGCCATCGAACACAAATCAATATTGGCCAAAGCTATTTAAAGGTCATTTGCAGACACTTTGACACCCCGAACTAAATGCTCAGCGTAGTATGAAAGTTGTTTAAATTAAATTCGCTGCCAAGTGGGGAACTTTTTATAAATATATCCTCAAAGAGCTAACCATTATGTATTTTTCTATTATTAAATAAAATTATAGTCTCTTCCAGCTAAATTTACATAAATTGATAAAACTCTGGACATGGGGGGTTAATGAAGTCGCAAAAATCTTTATCGCTTACAGAGCTAGGCAGATAGCTCTGATAGGATACTATGAAAGTAGCTACAAATATATAATTCGTCTAGTTTTCGAAATTTCTTAAAATAATATCAATAATTATATTAATAAGAGGGGATTATGAACGAGTATTACGGAGTCGATTTTCTGTCTAAAGTTCACAGTTATTCTTAAGAAACTGATACCTGATATATAGTATTAAGTAGAACTGTTTCCAATATTCAAGTTTTATCAAACCGGTTGCTTATGCTCTTTATACCTTTTGCTCATGCTTATATCGGAAACGAAAAACTAACATATATTCGTTCATCAATCTATTCAACAGACTGTGAGTTAATTTGCAGCTGTTTGTCTGTTAATATTTAATTGAGTTTCAAGTGCTGCATAAAAAGTTTGGTGTTTAAATGATTTCTTACGTTTTTCCATTTCATTTGTATATTTCGCTTTGGCATGCAATATAAAAGTTTGACATGGGGCAAGCAGTAAAAGTGTTGCATAACATATCCGACAGCAGTTTAGACATGATTCCAAAGTTCAAGTTGTTTCGCACATCTCTAAAATCTCAGACGACCCCCAACTGCACTTACAAATCGTTGGCAGCTGCAGAGTGTGTGTTAAAGAGCTGCCAGGCACTCGAGCAGAGATCTACAAGCATACAAGTGAAATGTATACAAAATAAGCTTAAAGCTTAAGGTAACCCCAAATGCGACCACAGCAGTAAAGGTGAGATACAAAGTTGGGGAAGCTGGCTTGATAGATCTAATTAGCAGCGGGTAGCTTTAAAAGTTTCCTCTGCACTTGAAGCTGCTGCTTCCTTTGACATACGTGTCTCACTGTCACTCTTTCTCACCCCTTTCTCTCCCACCTGTCCCTCTGTGTTCCACTCTGCGGCACTCACTTTGTGCCATACAGTCGACATTAAATATTTACTATATTACTCAAATATGCTGGGAATATTTTTTACCTTTTACATATTTTGCATATTTGATGCAATGCATATATGTCTGTGCTTTTGAGAGTGTTTGTGCGTGCAAAAAAATAACTTAAAGTTAATTATTCTCGTAATTATTATTGCAGCAATGCTTGCACTTGGCGCGTGGTAATTTATTGAAAAATTCACTTGCATTTCAAATGATTATTGATTTGGTTAACATTCTGGAAGCAGGTTAAGGAACTGTTTTGATTATTTATGTTTACCCCGTTTCGAGGCGAGCTCACTCAGTCAGGGACCAGAAGCAATCATGACCAAATGAAATCACTGAAGCGTCCTGCAGCAACATGGGCCTTGAACAAGCATCCTGGCTGCCCAGTCGGTCGCTTAAAAGCAAATAAAATCATCCAACAAAAACATACGTTAACTAGTTGGCATGCGAAAGAAGAGTAATCGTATGTGAGTTGTGTTTGGGCCAAAGGGTTCTGGAGTGCTCTGTGGTCTTCCCTTTGGCTCACACACACATAAGCCTTTGCCAAAGCGAAACCGATGACCGAAAAATGCGAACCGGCGTATGATTTACGGAGCACATTTATCTGTTAATGCATACTGGGTGTTGTGAGTAAACTGATATTTCTTTGACCTTTTGCAATTTCCATTTTAGTTTGCCAAAAATTTAAATAAAAAAGGGAATTTTTCAGAAACTGCAGAAGACTACTTTATGCGCGAGTTTTCAGCGAAAGTGGAAGCTTTCATGTTGAAATTCCGACACTAAAAATATTTATTTATGTATTTATCAAGTTTCATTTCTGTAACTTATGAATAAATACAGAATTATCATTATTAGAAATCCGAATAAGTTCAACTACACTTCCATCTTAAACAACTGCCAATAAAAGCCGCGGCTTTTTTAAGTACCCGCATTGCAATGCAATTTATTTATTTGTATAAATTTATAATGGAATTATAAAGTTCTAGATAGTTTGCAATTTCTTTTCAACTTTCTTGTGAACTGAGCCCAAGTTGTAGCAAACTGGGGGTAAAACAAGAAAGATTACAAAACTCTGCCACACCCTGTAGATATCCAAAAGGTTAACGCAATCGATGTGCTTTAATCTGCCAGACTTGAAAGAAATGGCCAAACCGCTTCATTGGTCAGCTGCGATGCTGCTTGATAACCCACATATCGTTACCCCCTATAGATATGATTAAAGCACTTGATTGCCAGAGCCACAGGAATCAAAAGCATTTCTTGAACCTATTTCTGGCATTGCTGCGTAACTATAAATAAAAGCGCAAGAGATAAATAAATAAAAGTAAAATAAATAAATAAGTAATTGAGTGCAGTCAACAATAAAAGTGATTTCTGCTGTTGTCCTGCGTTCATATCTCTTTCTGTGTGTGCGTGTGTGGTTTTGTCTGATTACAGCTGAAATACAAAGTAACTAAGCAGTCACACACACACACACACATATTCACATTTATACGTACTGCAAGGGAATAGCAATGGCAAAAGGCAAAGCAGTGCCACAACAGAGCCGCCCATTGATAATATCTAGAGGAAAAAGTTGGTCGGCGTGTCTCAACAGGATCTGCTGCTGCGCTCTCGTATTCCCTCTCTGTCTCTCTCTCTTTCTGTCTCTTTCTCGTACATATGCTGCTGATGGCCCGCTAAGTGAGCTCGTCTCTCGCTGTGGCCATAAACTTTTAAAGTTCGCAATTCAATTTCAATTTGCCCAACAAACGTGTGCAGCGCATGCTGTGTCCGACTGGAGAGGGTATAGGTTGCATATATATATATGCAATACATATATACAAATATCGTACAAATAGTAATAACAATAATAGCAGCAGCAACTGCGGCAGCTGCGGGCACTGCCATGCCAAATCAAGTTTCAAAACATGTACTCAAACTGCAAGTCCTGTTGGCTCCGTAGGGATGAATAGGGGTAGGGCACGGGGCAGTCCGGGTGATATAAGTTAGAGAAATTGCTTGGGTGGGGCAGCGCCATCAAAATCGTTGGTCAACGCATAAATTTGATTTGTGTTGCACATAAAAACGAAAAGAGCGCTAAAAAAGAAATAGCTGACACAAACATGGAGCGTTTTACGTGCTTCGGGGAAAAGGACCTGCGAGGACTGAAGCTTCTCTTTTTTTTTTATATCATAGCAAAGCAAGTAATTACATTCTTATTAAGTTTGCTATGCATAAAAGAAGCATCACAAATTGATTTTTATGGATCTGCTTATTTTAGCGAAAAAAGAACAGAAATTAATGATAAAATTTACTTTGTAATATTACAAAGCTTGTGTTTATTTTTCTATTTTTCACAGATAAATAATGCACTTTTAATTAAAGAAAATGTAGTAAATATGTATAAAAAATTAAATTTACTTGAAAAGAGTCTTTTTTTAATTATTTTTTTTTTTGATGAGAATCTGTTAAATACAAAACTTTTTAAAGCAGGATTGAAAGAAAACTGGCTTCAGACTCAGTGAAAGAAACTGAATACAAAAAAGAAGTTTATCTAAAGAATTTGTTCTATTGATTTGGCTATGGAACAAAGTTGGCCTTTTACTGCAGTCTGTCTGTCAAGTTAAGTCAAGCTAAGTAGTTTCAAAAAATAAAAATTTGAAAATGCAGTGAAATATGAGTTTCAAAGTATAAATTCTTTTTCCTTTTTCAATTATCGGCTCGCAGCGGAAGAGGCCATAAACACTCCAAAGCACTGTAGTTCGCCTACCAAGAACAGCTAACACCCAACTTCTCTACACTCTCTTGCGTGTGCGCTATTGGCAGTGCCCAGGGCGCCACACCTTTTCAGAACTAAAACCCGAAGCAAACCCAAAAATAGTTTGTTCGGTAATCAGGTGAGTGTGAAGTAAAAAAATGTAAGTGTGGAAATTATTTCTAAGAATTTTTTATGCAAGGAATATTTATTAGAAAGATTTGGTATATGGAAATTTTATATCTCATATATTTATAATTTTTGGTAATGAAAATACTTTTAGCTTAAAAAGAGTTAAATAATTGGCAATTTGCTTTAAAGTTTAATACATATTGTATACAGATTCGACAGGTTTGTAGTTCTGGCAAACTCTTTGGTAAGAAAAAAGTTGCCACAAGTTGCACGAGCCGCTTGATAAAAGTTGCGGCAGAGCAGAGCTAAAATAGCCACAGGCAACAAATTATGCAAACTGGAAATGCGATTCACAATCAGGCCATAAAGGCACTGACTGGGAGTCCAGTGATAATCGGGCTAAGAAAAGCTTTGCTAAACGCATTTATCAAGCGCTGGAAAACTGTTGCTCGGCTTACAGTGAAAAGCGATATGCTCAAAGGCATTCGCAGTGGCTCGTAATATTGGCGCCACTTTCCATTACGCGAGCGCCTTCCTCTTTCTCTGGCTTCTTTGCCAGCTTACCACGCAAAAATTTAATAAACACGGCGGCAAAAACTTTGCAGAGTGCTAAACAGGGCCGGGCATTGTGTGTTAGGCATGCCCCACTTAGTTGGAACGCACCTTTGCACTACCTGATGCAGGTGAGCGTAAAGTTTTACTTGACGGACTCGCGTCTGGCTTAGCCAGTGCACTTCAGTATTGCCTTAGTAAAAAGAACTTAAAAAGAATTCTTAACTTTAAATTGAAATTCGACATTTTTATTTACGCGCCCACACCTAAAGGGGCGTGGCAGCACTCGCCAGGTGCTTAATGAACGGCAACAGTCTCGCCACGTACCACGCACCACTCGGAGGGCTCACAAAAGCTATAAAAAGAAAAGTTGCCTATAAAAAATATCATCTGCCATGTTATTGTTTCTGTCTGTCTTTGCACTTTTTCCGTTTTCTTTACATTTGTTTTTCTGTTTTTTTTTTTGAATGGTCATGGGGAGCGATAGGACCTACATAGGCTGCGCCTCAACTTACATAAAAGTCACCGATGATTGCCATAATAATTTATCAGGGTAGCTGCCCGGACGGCCTGGAAGGCCTGTACTCCGACATCCTGCAGCACCCCCGTCGCCAGCAGTGAGAAAGTGTTTGGTAAATTGATAAAATATTGCTGATGCTGACAGCAGATGTATGGAGTATGAAGTACGCAATACGCGCTTGATTGATGATGCAAATGCTACTCCTTCGGTGGCCTTCGAATTTAATTAGGTCGAGTAGCAAAGCGCCATTACAGCGATGAAAGGGCATCCTTACTATTAAAATGTTTAATCAGCTGATTGCAGGCCATTAAATTGAATATATTGCAGATACTTTGACTGGGCCTTGTTATCGTAAAAGAAATAGATTATAAATACTATAAAAAGTTGAGTAATGGAAACTGTCTGTAAAGCTAAATTCCAAACTTATTGACATTATAAATACTTAATTAATATCATTTTAGATTTATTTTTTAATAGAACTTTTAGATTAATAGTTTGAGAATGAATAAGCTAAGCTATTCATCTTAGAAATATAACACAGATTTGAGCAGCTCGAGACTTATATAATTTGCTGTATTTCCATAACAAAATATTTATAAAAATTAATTTTTAAACTATAAAGAAAGATGTATAAAAAATAAGAGAAAAAATATTAATCAGAAGTTTCAAGCAATACAATATTGTGGTCAATATATTTCCAATCCCATGAAGAAACTCACATTTGTCTCGTTGAATGGATATTAATTACGAATAATAATTGAATTTCTCTTAAAAAAAGCTGTTTACTAAAATATTCTTTTATCTCATTTAATTTCATATAGCATTTAAAATGAGTAAGTTAAAAAAAGAATATGTTTACGATCTCAATTCACAGAGTGGACGACTGCACGTGAGTGCGTGAGTTGCCATTGCCAATCGCCTTTTGTTGATTCGATTGCTGAAATGTAAACAATTTGTTGGTTTCCTGTGAATCGCAGGGAGAGCAGAAGTCCCCGTACACACACACAAACACACGCACACACAGCAGATATATTCGCACGTCAATCGAGTTGCTTTTAAAATTAAATTTTTTTCGTTGTTGGCCTTTTTTTTGATTGCGTAAAATAAACAACAACAAGTTGTGGAATTGTGGGTCTACCATGAAATTCATGTGGGGAGTGCTTCTTTCTGTTTCTGTTGCCGTTGCTGTTCGATCTATATCGAGCTGATGCCGACAATAAAATAAATATGATACCGGCGATAGATGGGCATACAAACAAATACATACAGTCTAACTGGCGATTGAAACAACTTTCACTTTCCTCGGCTAGCTGTTTCACTTTCATTGAGCGTGTTTGGTGGGGGTTGGGTTTCAATTTCCCTTGATTGAAGTTATCGTTGCGGCTCCAAATAACTTGCCAAGCACCTGGACCTGGGGAGCTGAAACGAAGCGCAGTGTACTACGGAAACGATGGCAATTAAATTGAATGTAGATACCATTAGGGCTAAGAGTAGAGCAAATGTTTCTATTTAGTGCTTGAGCTCATTTCCACTGATTGAATGCTTGAAGCTTTCAATTTCATCACTTTTCAGCAAATGCTGTCGAAAATTGTTGTGAAAAACTTTGAGTAGGTGACTTAATTCGATAAGCTGAGTTTTAACCACAATTCATTTAAATTTTGCTTGTTTGGCTGCGAGTCATAAACTTTTAATTGAATTGTGAGCCGTAGCTAAAACTGTGGAATTTGTTGCCTCAATCCTTTTTGCCAAATATGAATAGCAACAACATTGTCGCCAATTGCTAGCGCCATTTCGGCAAGCTAACGACTTCCCGTTATGGGAACATTTCAATTTCCTGTGTCCTGTGTGAAAAATTAATACCAAATTCGAAACAAATTGCCAAAAGTCGAGCGAATCGAGTCGAGTCGAGTCCTTGCCAAATGACAACCAGCCAGGAAGTAAAGGATGCTAGGATGTCAGAATGCTGCCATGGCTGTCTGGCCTGGACTTTGCTTTGGTCTGGGTTGGGTTCTGGTCTGGCTTGCTGCTGTCTCCCCACTACAGCTGATATAAAAACATTTTTACCAAAATATGCCCGCAAACCTCAACAACATTTCGACAACGGCAGCACATCAAAAACTTGCTGTAGGGCTTTTGGGGAAGTAACCGAAAATCCACTTTCTCTCCACAACATAATAATGGATATGTGCGTGTGTGTGTGTGTGTGTGTGTGTGTGTGTGAGTGCTGAGTTGTGCTAGGTAGGAGCTGTGGGGGACATGTGCGGTGCGCAGTGTGTCTGGCATTTAGCAGCATAGCAGAAAATCAATGTTACCAGCAACAACACGAGCAAATAACAACAGCAGCAACAACGTTGACATCATGTTAGAGCAGCAGCAGCAGCAGCAGCAGATCGAACAGGACGTCAACTCGAAGCTCGAGGCTCGCGACTCGCGGCTCGAGGAATTTGCTTCAGTTCTTTGCCGTCTTAGTCGCAATTTAAATTTATAAGCCAAAAGACTGCCAAGCGAATATTCCAATGTACATTCTTCGCATTTCCCACGTTTATAACAGGCTGATGCCATAAATTAAATGGCCTGCAATAAAAGCCAAATCAATTTGAGCGTGAAATCGATTTTCACTTTCTTTGCTTTTATGCCAGCCCAGGCCAGGCTAGCCAAGTGCCGCCTTTCGCATTGTCGCAATCAATAAATTCCCCCTCTCAACTGCAACAGGTTATTGCCGTGTGTGAGTTCGCTACTAAATCTGTGCAGCGCTCTCCGCACCACTGCGCGCAATGCAGCTAAATGGCGTTGCAATTGCCACCCATTCTGATTAATGAAAGGCGCGAGCCCCCAGCTGAACAACAAATGGTACGAATGAAGTGTGATTTTCAATCTAATTGAAGTTGTGGCTGGATTACGATTAAAAAGCACTTTACCAGTCCTTGAGTAAGAATTGCGAATCGAAATTGCTTGCAGTTGCGCTTGCTATTTTCATAGCTCAAGATTATTTTATGTTCGTTTCTCTTAGTAACATTCAGTTATTTGCTTTTAATTAATGTCTATTGTAGCTTTATGGCTTTAGTTGTTGAGTGACGAATTAAATATTCAGAAGATCTTTATGCAATGAACAGAGCATTGCCTTTTGTTGGGCAAGCTGACAAAAGCCTGTCCAGCTTATCATCTACTTTTGGATAATTGTGTCTTTTAGCTTCAAACTTCTTGAGAAGAACTTTTGTATATAAAGGAAAAATCATAAGGTTAGCTGACATGAAATGTTGCATATATATCATATAATAAGCTCCTTCTTATGCATAATTTTGAAATAACGCAGTTCACCAATAATAACGTATACACTTTTTTACACAAAATTTTGATACTAGCACAAATCTCAAAAATAATTGTATAATATTTTAATTTTAACAGTGTCTTACAGAAACTTTTCTATACAGAATACAATTGTGAGAATATGAATATCCGATTTTGATTGTCGCATTCTTCTATATATCATTATCCGTCAACTTAACGTATAATTGCAAAATTGATTTTTATTCCTACATTCAATTTGAATTTTTAGCTTTTACTCTCTAATAAAATGAATTGTTTTTGTCTTATAAATACTTACATAAGTATTTTAAGTGTAATTTTTCTTGTTTTTAATGTTTTTTGGAAAAATATCAAGCGATGAAACTCTTACACGAGTTTTAAAGTTGTAAAAATGTACCAAAAGTCGCAAGTATTTTTTACACGATTTTTAATTGCACGTATCTACCGCGTAAAAACAGAGGTGGGTGTATATAGTATATTAAAATTTTTTAAATACAAATTTCACAAGTCTTAACATATTTGAACTGATAATAATTTCTGACTATGCTATCATATAGAGAACACTTTATCATAGATAGCAAATTGTGAAACACTTATTCAGAAAATGTTCAAAGTCAAACAACTTGAATTTCATTTCAAGGGTTTTTGTCAAATGACTATCAATTACTATTACTCTTTAAGTCGGCTGTCGTTCTGTTTTGTACTTCCCATGGGTTTTTAATTGTCGAGGCAATAACAAGGATATCTTGGTGCTAAAGGTGTAATATCTTGCTTCCAAGAAGTAGTTCTTGCCTGTCATCATTTTTAATTTGCGCATCTATGACAACGGGCAGCAACATGGAATAAGGCTTGTCCAGCAGAAAGTACTTTGTCGGCCACTGGGGCATATGGCTGGCAGCGCCTAGCTGAAATTGTTGGCCGCCTTGCCACATCTGGCGTTGACAATGCAATTTCCGGCCTGCTGCACAGTGCACACGCAAAAGTGAAGGTGGAGCTTCAAATGGTCGGTCTGAATAGCATTGTAGAGCGAGCACTCTTCAGCTCAGACCGAGTTGTACTCGTGTGTACTCTGTGTTTCCTGCAGCAGTCAGTGGGCGGCAGCCTAGTTGCCCGGCTCTGCTCGGTTGTGTGTCAACTTCCGCAGTCAGAAATCAGCAATTAAAGATTGAAAGTCGCAGAAGTTTCTTCCCGAAAGTTGACAGTTGGGCCTGCTGAGGCTTATTAATAAAGCTCTAGTGGGGCACATGTTGCGGATGGCAGCTGGTGGTGCTGCCTGGAGATTGTTTTGCTTTTGCTTTGCCTTGCTTTCGGTGCAATTTTAATTGCATTATGCCTGTGGAAATTGCAGTCCTGTTGCGTCTTGGCACACAAGTTTTAATTGATGTCACAGCTGATGCACTTTGTGTCCAGCATGGACTCTGGCCCGGATGTGCTGGAACACTGCTCCCAGAGTCTCCTGTAGCTTGGCAATTTATCATTCCTTGCTTTGCTTTGCTTTTCGCCAGGCAGAGTCTCTGGCCCAGTTGCCGCAGGACAACAATGGCAGCCATCCGCTTATTGCACTGCGCTTCGATAAACTTTAAATGACATTTTAAATGACATCATTAAAAAGCGTTAAGTGCTGACCAGCTGGCCAGCTAACCAGTACTTACATAATTTATATAAAAACAGTATATATACCTATATAAATAGATCTCGAACCATTAACATTTCAGCGTTTGCACCGTTTGCAATTATTGACCGCAATTCGCATTAATGCATATTAATTAATAATTTCACATGCCGCACTGAAATGCCACAGAAGGGCGTATTCGACATGAACGTATCAAATTGAACTGATTTATCGCAGATTTTAAATAAACACATGCCACACAAGCCACCCACGCGATTTCGTGTATATCCGCCAGATTTGATGCGATGTGCGAGTATTGAGCTGGGAGTATTGAGCTCCTGCGTGACGCATTCACAAACAAACACACAATACAAGTTATCTCTTAGGCATATCACTTGCCGCCAGAGCTAAAAGTTGTCGGAGGGGGACTTTTATCAGAGAATGTGAGGGCGCATTTAACGCATTGGCACGTGAGTTTCAGGTTACAGATTCGGTTTTGTTTTCGGCACACAGTTGGCTGCCTCAATGCGATAAAGTTAAAATTGCAATTTAATTTGCTTTGCGGGTGGAAACAATGAAAGCGAGCTTTTGAAGCCCGCACGAGTGTATCTTAAGTGTATGTTAATTAAAAGCAAAAGTAGAATTTCAAAGAATTTTATATGCTTAATATGCGGAAAATATGTAATAGTAAATTCACTTATGGATAATTAACTTACACACAAATATTTGTTGCATTCAGTTGTTAATTAATCGGATAATGAAATAAAATGCAATTGTGTGGGTCAGGTAGAAAGTTATCAACTACATGTAAGAGCATAAAGTGTAGATATACATAAGGTGAAAAAACATTTTCATTAACCTGCTGAAAAAAATATTAAATATTGATTGATTCGGTTTGAAAAATATATTACTTCTGAACTTTGGTCGGTTCACAAAACACATTTCATAGCTTCATTCAATGTCCATATAGATAAATTCACTGTTTATCAATTTATATAAAAGGCGCCTGTTGCTCGCGTAACATGTGTAATATTTGTGCCTTAAGGCTATAAGCTCTACGACGTCGTAGCCGTTTTTCTCTTCCACCTGCCAGCAAGGCAGACATTACTTATAATCTCCAGCAAGCCTTTGACATGTTTACTTGCTGTTTCTCAAAGCGGAAAATTCATGCGAGTACTAGGAAGCGAATATATATTTAATCCCCAATTGGTCACATAAAATGGAATTGTGTATACATCAAAAGGAAAAGCAGCTTATAATTTTGAGCAGTTAAAGAAGGCAAAAATACGAATATTATAATTACATATTTATTTTACCTAAAGAAATGTAATATTTATTAATTTAAGTATATTGCAATATTTTGACACAAAGGAGAAATTACATAACAGGGTATTATGTAGTCGCTTGCACCCGACTGAAAAGTTCTTAACTGTAATTGTGAACAAAGAACAAATATGAAACAAAATAAAATAAACAGTGCACACCTGCACAATTCAGACTGAGGCCAATGTCAATCGACGACCTTGCGCGCAATGTCAGTTCGACCCACACACACACATACACACACATATAAGTATATGGAAAAAAATGTGTATATATATATTTATAGAGCCACGCATTGAAATCGAGACAAAGGAAAATACGACACTGTCAAGAGCCACAAAAAGGGAGCAAAAAAGACCAATTTGCCATGCAGGATCCTTTAAATCTAGTGACTGCAGACCTTATAGATGGGGTTGCTTGTATTTTGCTTGTGTTTTTTGCTCAGTGTCATCAGACACTTGTTGACCTTAGCCCAATAGTTTACGATGGCGAATGCTTGCCAATGGATTTTCGTGTGTTGTTTTTGTGCTTTTCCAATTGCGAAATGTACTCACCGATTGTGTAGGTGGCGCCGTCGACGGTAAATGTGGCCGCTTTGCATTTTTTGAAAAAACGCGACGCGAAATCCATTGCAGAGTTTTTCAAACTCGAGGAGACGCGACGTATGGGCGAGTCCGGGCAGGATGTGGCTGCCATTGGCTGCTCCATGGCCACCGCGCAACTAGTCACCGTGTTGTCGTCGCTCAACCGCGCAGTCAGCACAGATGTGGCAATGGGCGGAGCAACAGCTCTAACAGGATTTGCAACTCCCGCTGCAGCTGCTGCCGTCGATGCTGCCGTCGATGCTGGTGGTGCTGTAGCAGGGGTGACCGGGGTGACCGGTGTGGCGGCACCGGGCGCCAGACGGCGTGGCGCATTCGACAGATTTGACATGCTGCTCGCGCGTATGATTTTTACTTTATGCTCGCCTGGGCACTTGACACTCACTCCTGCAGGCTGGCCCACATTTGGCCAGGCTTGGTAAGTTTGTTAGACACACAAACGCTGCGCATTGAAATTGGCCATTAAAGTGTGGTCCAAAACTAACCCAACCCCAGCCAATTTGCTGCAATTAAGCTTGCCAATTTGACAGCCCGACAAAGTTTACCTAACCAGAGGGCGGCTTCTGCACTTCTCCAAGAATCTAGCAAATGTGGGTTTATGGTTTGAAAGCGCAGAAATTGTCAGTCAACTTGCTTAAGTTCAAAATTTGAAATTGATTAAGCATGAAAAACTTATTCAAATTATTTAAATTATTTTAAAAAATTTATTTTTTTAGGAAAATTTATGAAAAAATTAAGATAAAATATTTGGGTTGACTAACATCAGGTTTACAATATATGAAATGCTCAGGATAGTTTTCATATGATTTTTTTCAACGTATGTCTTAGATATTTCGCAAATTGCTGCAAGAGAAACGTCTGACTCCCATAGTATTGTACATTGATTGAATTCATTGCAAATTTTCAATAAAAAAAAAGATCATAATCTGTATTAAATTTAAGAAGTAGAATGTATTTTGAAAGAACAAAGAAAAGTTTAAGAATGCACCTTAACACATCGAGAACTAATAGACAAACAGTTTTGCTAGTTAATGCTCCAGTTCAATATCTAACCATGTTTGCTCCTCAATATATTGTTTATAAGATTTAAAGATATATAATCAAAATAATCATATTTATTTCCCATAAGGTTATAGGATCATCTTTACTTCCCATAAAGATATGGATGAATAAGAATTATTTTTTAAACCAAAAAAAAAAGCTTGAGGTAAACAGGAAGAGATAACAAATTTGTCAAGTGAGCTCTCGCTTAGCATACAAAGGTTCAGAATACTTTTCTTATTAAAAACTTTCTTTTGAGTTACGCAATTTTCAGATATATCTCCGTTGCCCTGGAACTTTCTTCCGCTGAAAGCAGTCTTCTTTGTGTAATCTTTCTTAAGCCTTTTTATACCCTGAACCCATTGAAAATGGGAAATCAGGGTATAATGGTTTTGCAAAAAGTATGTAACAGGCAGAAGGAGGCGTGGCAGACCCCATAAAGTATATATATTCTTGATCAGGGCGACGAGCTGAGTCGATTTGGCCCTGTCCGTCTGTCTGTCCGTCTGTCCGTCTGTCCGTCTGTCCGTATGTATGAACGCGTCGATCTCAGAACCTATAAGATCTAGAGACTTCAAATTTTGCATGATGGTCTGTGTATACAGCGAAAATATCGAGTTTGTTTTAGATATTCGATAAATTTTTCCGTTTCAATGATATCGATTTAAAACGTTATCAAGATTCAGTTTTTTGACCATATCTTTTACATATTTTTAGCTACAGCTACCAAATTTTGTGTTTAGCTTTTTGTAAATAAAATACATTTTCTATTTTTTCATATTTTGGATACCGGCTCCACATTTCACAAAAAAAAAATTATTAAAAAAAAAAATTATCAAACCCACAATTTAATTTTTTCAAATTTTTTAGTGAAAACTGTATTTTCAATAAATTAATAGAATTCAATGCAGAAAATTGCATTCAAATCCGTTAAGTAATACAGAAGTTATTAAAGGAAACATTGTAAAAGCACGCTGCAGCAGCCTGTACGTGTGCACACATACATTCAAATCAACTACGCAGAAATCGGCGAGCGTGCTTCTGTGTGCATGGCATGTATGTATATGTGTGCATGTATATACAAATGTGTGCATGTGTATATGTGTGCATGTGTGTATGTGTGCACGTGTATATGTGTGCATGTGTATATGTGTGCATGTGTATATGCGCGCCTGTGTGTATTTGTGCATAATATGTATAGGTAAAAGATATAAGCTAGCTTGTTTAAAACATCAGCTCGGACTTGGTTCAGGGGATCTCGTAGTCGGGCAGTCTCGACTAGAGCGTTCTTACTTGTTTACACATGGCATGCAATGGGATCCGAGTATACATGGAAAATAATTACGGGACTTAAAAATTGTTTTAACACTGTTAATCCTGCTTAGAATTTTTCATGCCACCCTCTATTCATTTACTGCAATTTCAATTTGCTGCACGAAAATTTAAGAATAATTGAAATTACAACAAACTTCCGCCCAGGCCCCAGAAAATCTGCTCCACATGCTGAGCTCAGTTTGTGGATGATGATGATTGCGCTCAATAAAAACATTATTATCCAGACTAACAACACACACAGAGGGAGCACAGGTGATGTGGCTGTGTGAACCAGGACTAGGGCAAGTAATTTTAGACAACTGATGAAATTACTAGAGCTGGTGTTTGGCCTGGCATATGCCTCGGTCTAAAATGCGACGAATTAAAGTAAATTGCTTGGAAATAAGCGGCACACTCACACTCACACACACACAAAAGCAGAGAACTGTTAGACAGTCAGGCAGACAGACAGACAGACAACCACAGCTGTATAAAACAGAAAATGAGTGGCTTTCGGTGGCTGATTGTTTAAGTATCTATTGTTGCTGTTGTTGTTTGTGTTGTGGTTGTTGCTGTTGCTGTTGCTGTGGCTGCCTATCGCCAGCGTATTGTGATAATGGCATTCAAATGTATACATTAAGGTCTGCCATAGCCCGGGCATGAGTTTCGGTTGGTGAAGTGTGGCTTCGGTCGGCGTTTTTGTTTCGCCCAGTTTGCTTATCGCCCGCCACAGAGGAAGGCGTCAAAAATTGCCACATAAAAATGTTAAAATGCCGCAAATGCTTTGGAAAAGACAATAAAAATAAATGTGCATGAGAGCGGCTACAGAGCCACAGGCCCACAAACACCACCCAACTTGATAAATGCTGTATTCCATTGCCGTTAGTTAGATTTAGATACTTTTATGTTAGTCGAGATAAGCAAAGATTTTGATATATTTGTAAGCGGTTTATAAATTATGCTTCAAAACTACCAATTGAAATTAAGTAAATTGAGTGTAACGGCTTAGCTAAGGAACATAAAAGTATAAAGTATAAATAGTCATATTCTGCTGATTGTCGCTAAAAGACTTTTATGTTCTTCTTGATGTTATAAAAAAGTCTTGGGATTCCTAAAATATGGCCAATGTAT
The DNA here is from genome assembly GCA_035045545.1 of Drosophila gaucha. Lineage (NCBI taxonomy): Eukaryota > Metazoa > Arthropoda > Insecta > Diptera > Drosophilidae > Drosophila > Drosophila gaucha. The sequence continues at coordinate 7,089,441 of JAWNOY010000099.1, forward strand.
TATATATAATCAAGCATTAATCGGTCGTAAAAGAAATAGTATGCGAAGGTTTTCATCAGGCTATCTGCAACTGTTTTCCAATTTCTTAAAGAATTTTTTAAATCTCAATAAGTTGCATTAGTTTGAAATTAACTTTTATATTAGTGCATTTTCAGGTCTTCAGTCATATAGACTTTCAGATGAGGAGGCGATAGCTTTTTTCTCATATTTTTTACAGCTTCAGCTGGTCACTGGCCACTTTAAATTTTAAGTGCTTCACAAGTGGGCTAATTTTTTTGGAAAAATAAAAAATCTGCTGCTGATATTGTTAACTTGAACTAATTCAAAGCTTTGGCTTTGTTTTGACAGCTTAATTTTTTTTTCTGCTGTTCAAATTATTCTCAATTATGCAGCTCTTATTGCGTATACATAATTTGTGTATATTAAAAGCGGCTCATCAAAAGCATTGCCTACTTCGGGGCGTTGCCAAATACGAAAAGGGAACTTGTGAAGAATTTGCTTGTTTGAAGACTCGCATTCATTACATCTACTCAGCCTAGCTTTGTTTTTTAACACAGTCTTTTTTTTATTAAAATTTATTTACAAGAATCATAAGACAGCATCACGTTTTATATTTTCTCTATATAGATGTCTACTCTATCCTGTTACACGTCCTGCCGTCCCTATCTGTCTATATGTCTGTAACTGTCTCTGCATGTCATGCAACTTGTCGGCGCTTTTTATGTGAACATTTCATGACGTGGGAGTGTTAACACCTTGTTGCCGTAGAACTTGTGGCCGATACGGTGAAGGAGCACGCGAAAAAACGTAATGCGAAGCCATTATGGATTTTTTCTTTTTTTATGGCTTTGCAGTTGTTGCTCCTTTCGCCCACTTTTGTTGTATTTATTGTATTATAATAAGTTTTAGTTGGACGCGTTTTAGCTCAAGTGTTCAGCTCGATGAATTTCGCAGGGCTTTCGCTTCTTGCTTGCCCTTGGCCCTGGCTCTGCCTCCCAACTCATTGCGCAATACTAATTAATACCTTTGGGCGTTTTTGGTGGGTGTGTGTGTATGTGTGTGTGTGTGTGTGTGTGTGTATGTGCGTGCTCATGTTTGCAGATAAATCGCAAAGCTCAGTGGCTTGGATAAGCAATCCGGCTTTAATTTCGTAAATTTATTCAAAAATATTTAGGTCGCAATACCCAGTGGACAAGGTCACGTCATGCCAGTAATCGGAGTAGATAAAAGGCGGCGTTTTATATTAAATTAAAAAAAGAGAGAAAATGAAACAAATTAGACTATTTCAGTGGGTTGTGCCATACCAGGAGATACTCGAGTTGCAGTCAAAAATAACTTCCACTTTTCTGTAGAGAAAAGTGTAGAAATGGTTGCTCTGTATAAGCTGAGTATTTATCGAGATACGGAATCCGTCTATATCTTACACAATTGAATCAACCCGATTTAGGTTTTCACAGGGTATACCAAAAATTCCAGAGAGTGCCCCAAATTTAAGGCAGCCCAATGCTGGCAACTGCTGCCTTTGATTTATGTTGAAAATAATCAACTCAGTTGGAAACTTTTACCCGGGCTCTGGAATCGTTACAGATACCCGGCCAGAAGTCTGTCAAAATAAAATTGCTGACTGCAGACTGAAGAAGTGAAGCAACAGGATTAGCAGCAACAACAGCAGAGTCAGATTTGAGCCAATGGACAAGGGTTAAGCAAAGGCAAATTGCAAATTGTCGTTTAGGCCAAGCAACTTGTCTGTCTGCTTGTACTGCCAAAAATACGTGTATATATATATACATATATCTAAATAAAAAAAAATTTAGGGCTAACAAATATAAACTTTGGGTATATTTTGTGGCTTAAGTGTTGGAAGCAAACAACAACAAAAACAATTGCCTGCTCACTTCTTAAAGTCCTTTATGCTGCTATATCACTACATAACAAAATTTTGTAAATTCAAAAATCCACTTAAAAGCAAATTGAATGAATGTAAAAGAAAGACAAAGAATGAGAATTTCATAAATTCATATTGTTTGATATATACCATGTGTAGATATAGGGTTAACAAAGACTTTATATTTAAGAGAATTACATGTTGAACTTTTATAAAATTATTAATTTTGAGAATATTAAAGTTACCAGAATTGCTGAGTTGATGAAATTTGTATTGAGGAAAATAAATTAAATAAAAAATAAATAAAATCAAAATATATTATTTTTTAAATTTTAAAAACTTGTTAAAAAAAGTAAAAAAAAATATTTTTGTACTAAAATATAAATGGAATAACAACTTTTACAGCCTGAAAATAATTTGAAATAAATATGAATATAAATATATATATTGTATTTATATATTGTATTTATATTTATATATTTATCAGGCAGTACGTTAACTATTTCTGGCTAAAAATCAATATTTACCGATTGTACAGTAAACTGGGAGCTATCAAAAATAAATGGGCCAAAATGTTATCTGCTTTTGGTAACAAGTCTAACTGATGTGTCTCTAGCTCTATACGCGATCGATATGCTGTTGCAATCAGCGAAGCATGGCTGCATATATACTTGTGTTTCCAAATTGTCTTTTTGAAATTACCAGATTTGCAGACTGGTGTAATTTTTTGATATTTTCGTTTCCCCAACGTTGCGCCCGCCTTCCTAAAAAGGTTGCCCAGTTAGATTGACTAAGGAAAAAGGGTCAGGCCAGGCTGTTTGGTTGCGTGGCTGCGTGGCTGCCTGGGCTGCTTGATTTGAACTGCCACGCCCTGGGCGAATAAAAAATGACGACAGCAAGCGTTGAGGCCGACGTTGAGGGCGCCATTGGGCATGGTTAACGTACCCCGCCGTATCATCATTGGGGCAAAGTGTTAATCCGCTTTTGTTTTTGTTTGGTAGCTGGTTACAAAAGTTGCCTTTGGGTCTGTGGGTCAGGTGACTGCTGGGCATTTCCGGGGTGTGTCTGGCTACGCGTCGCTTTGTGTAATTCGTGTGTGTGTGTGTGTGTGTGTGTGTGTGTGTATTTGTGTGGCTGTAGGTGTTGGCAGACCCATTTGACTGCTCTTCTCAGATTTATAGCAGTCTTTGTGTTATTGGTGCTGGTTTTTGGATATTTGTTCGGGTTACGTAATTGCAATTTAAATATGTTTAATGTAATTTAGTTGTCTGTCTGTCTAACATTCCCCTCCATGGCACGTGCCCTGTTTACGGCATCGGGTTTGGTCATGCTCGTAATTGTTGAGCAACGGTTTTTGGCCAGCGATTGTGCAAAAGCAAATCGTTGAACAAATATTTGTAATTAGCATTTATTTCGCTCGCTTCATTCCGAATGGGCAACAGGTTCACGTTCATCAGAGGGTAAAGGGCTGTTCTTTGATTGGCTAAGAGCAACAAGTTGGCTTGGGCTGGGGGATCGTTGCAATTTCTTGGGTTCACTTCGTCTAAACTACACTTGAACACTCGCAGTGATTAAATCACTTGATAGTTTCAATAATTTCACACCAAACACTCGTGCACTCGCACACTCACACACAGGCACAGACACAGAGGCAACACGAAAACTTCGCGAGGCATAACGAAACGAGTCGTGGATTATTTTAACAATCGTCCTGGCTTCCTGTTGCCTGCGCTGGCTACCTTCCGGCAAACGTGTTGCCAATCAACTGGCAGCAACAGCAGCAAACAGCAAATCACTTCCTTAGCTCCAAGTCCTGCAAGAGAGTGGAAGCTCGCAAGAGCCACATTGCATCAATCAAAGCTGACGAAAGCTCGCAGCAACAGAGAGAGAGACAGAAAGAGAGAGAGCGCGGATTGGCTGTGCGTGTGAGAGAGCTCATAGCAGTTGGCATTGAAAGTAAATGAAAATATTTCAACACCCAATTCAAGGCGTTTTTATTTGGTTTTTAAATAAAAAAGCAAATATAAATCTTTTTGAAACCTCTAATTGATGGGTTTAATTTACAATTTCTAATTTATTGAAATGAGTGCATGATATCCGCGCTAATAAGAATGAATAAATTTTATTTGTGATAGCTTTGTGCCTTCTCTTTAAGCACTTATCAGTTGCATCCGCTTGAAAATAATAACTATTGATTTACAGTTGTCTTTGGCTGTTACCTTCAGCAACAGCTGATTGGCTAGCGCTCTCTTTGAACTCGAAGCTTTTCACCTCGAAAGCACGACTGTGTGTTTAGCTAGATGCCGCTAACAAACGCTTGATGGCGCCAGAGTGCTGCTAAAATTACTGCTAAAAATACTGCTGTAGTTGCTGTGTTTATTTCATGCTTATTTATTGCATACAAATGAAACTAATTAATTTCGTATAATACACTAGTATTATTTAAATAATTATTTAATATTTTTTTAAATAATTACTGCGAAAAATATAGCTGTGTATTTCGAGATTTCTAAAATATGTACAAAGGGTTAGAATGCTTTTACAAAACGTAGCTAATATATTCAAGAATGCATCACTGTTCCCTAAAATATAAATATTCTTGTTCAGCATTATAATTTGATGTTATACTAGTCTATCTCTGAATAAAAGGCATCGAGATGTGATTAGAATTTCTGTATCACACGAATATGTAAATAGACTATGTTAATGTGCCGAGAACGCTGTTTTGTAGAATGCCTGCTGCAGTTCCATGCACTGTGAATTCATAATGTCGAACATCAAGGACCTTGCTGTTGACTCTGTGTGCTCGTAACTTTTGTTGACAAATGCATCCTCAGGATTAAAAATTAAAATTCTAAAAACTTCTTTAGTATCAACGTACTTTACGGTGGAAGTTATAAAACCTAAAATTATGAACAAATATATTGTACGACAATAAATCCTCAAGTTTTTCTAAGTTTTCTAAATACCTTGCTTGCTTAGTTCTAAGAATTGCTTAAGTAATTACCATTTGGCAACTCATATGATCTACGTCTATAAATTTGCTTATACATACATTAAAAACTGTTTCATCACTTAAAATAAATAAATTTGATGAAAAAAATATAGTCAGAAATAAACAATTTATTGAATCTAACTGCAGTTTATTTATGATAAAAAAATAGGGTTTATCTTTAAAAAAAAGCACAACAATAAATTTATATATTGTTTAGGTATATAGGCGTATTAGCAAAATACTTAAAGCCTTATTTATCTATTTAGTTGGTAAACGCAGCTCCCGAATCACAAGCAGGATTATTGGTTGGTAAAATATTTGGCACGCCAAATCTCAGCGCCTCGTCTCGCTCGGCCAAGATATATTGACAAATGCTCTAAGCAATGGCAGACGAGCCCAGCGTAATTTATAACGCCACAACTCAGACGTGCCTGACAGAAAAGCAGCAGACGACGGAGGTGCCTGTGCCCCTCTTTCCACTTTCCACTTCCCATATGCCCCCCACAGATTCTGCAGGTGTTTAGTTATTTATGCCTTGTCACACATACCACTTCACACATTTTATTACATATTCTGGTTGTGTGTGTGTAAGTGTATATGTTTTGAAATGGTTAAAACAAAGAGCTGTGTGTGCGTGCGTTATGTGACGAGGAGCCAAAAGCACTCGTAAAGGATTCGACCCCAATCCAAATGGTAAACCTACTTTGTCATTTCTCACGTTTTACAGACAAGTGAATAGAAATTCCAGACAAACAAATGCGCATATAAAAACATTCAAACATTGCTTTTGTTGTGGTCCACTGAAGAGATTTAGCTTAAAGCGCAAGTTAATTTTCACTTCTGAGCTGCCAAGACTAATTGGACTCAAGATCTTACATCAGTTGCTCACAAAATTATGCAACACTTAATTTAAACAATCTTTTCAGACTAAATATTCAATACGAACTCAAACGTGCATGTTTATTATATAACTTATTAGAGATATTTAAGCCAATCTGTAAATGCTTGACTACATTTACTGAAATGCAGAAACGTAAAGCACTAAATTCAATTTGTGCTCGATTTTGTCATGTGCTGTTGAATAACAATAAACAGACTTAAGGCTTAGTGTTGTTAACATTTTGATAGAAAAGGTGCATTCTAGTTTGAATTACATCAATGTCCCCATTCAATATGTTGCATAAGCATTAAAATTATAATAAATATTTGTAAATAATATAATAAAAAGCTCATAAATTGCATAAATGCTTTAAGGAATATTTTCAAAGGTTCTCAGAATCCAACAAACTCAATTGCTTTAATTGTGAACTCGAGATGATCGCTGTTGTTCGCTCTTTGAACGAGAGTAGCAAAAAGTCGCGACTGTTGACAGAATCGAGCTGATGAATGGCAAGGAATGAATTGACTGTAGTCAACATGGGCTCAGCGAACGGCAGAGTATCTGAAATGGCATCGAAGGCTGAATGGCTGATATGGTATGCAGTCGTAGTTCTGCAGGAGCAGAAGTCTACTTCTTTATGTAACTTCCACTATATATGCTATTCTGTATATTGTTAAATATGGTGTCTACCCACACACTCACACAGAGCCACTCATGCACATGTGTATGTGAGGAATAAGTTGAACTCTGTATGTGGCATGCTTTTCCGCAGACTATCATGACATTTGAATAATGTGAGCACATTTGGCATTTTATTATATCATCAGGCATTTTGCTGATGTGCTTACCAACACACCCTACGTTCTTGCTCTGGATTTTGCTAAGATGAATACAACAGCAACATCATCTTGAGCTCTCGTGATGGAATTAAACTGCGAGTCGCATTCGCAGCGCTGCTGCCTTTTATTTGCCTTCACTATTATTTTCTCATTCATTCGTCTCATTTTGCAGTGGCTTGGCATGGCCACGCCCACCTTCGTCTTCGCAAACATTTTCTTTTTACATTTTTTGAGGGGCAGTAAAGAGCTGAGTAAAAGTTGCCTCTAATTACCACATGAAAAACTTTTTCATTGTTGCGCGCATAAAACGAAAAAACTTCCAGCGCTTTCAACATAAACTTTAAATCAAAACGTTAAGTATACGCAGTGGGTGACTCGCAGTGACATTGTATTGTATGAAAATAGTTAAAGAGGTCTACGAGAGTCCTTTTTCTTTCACTATCGGACAGGCCTATCTCAGATTTTTGCCATTTACCTCTACTTACCTTGGACTTGTAATGAAGATATTCCAGATGCCCATTGTAGTTGTGTTTAATGCAGGACTGGCGTGTGCTTCGCCTTGGCCTTTTCAAGTGCTCGCCGCATGTGCTTAACAATGCATTGAAACTTTGATTGCAACCATTAAAATGCAAGCGCAAACTTGACGTTTGCTGAGAAAGCACAACAACAACTAAAATGGGGAGCATAATGAGCATAGCTCGCCGTTCTTCTGCAATGCGCAAGGTCATTCAAGGACGACTTACAAAAATTGCTGGTATTTTTGTTTATTTTTGTGGCTGCTCGCTTTTTTTTGTAATTTCGCACAATAGGAACATAGAACAGTGGCCCATATAGTATTCCCAGCAGCGACTGCTGCAGAAATTACAACTCGGGAAATATTCAACGAAAAGTAAAGAAATAGCTTGAAATCATGATTATTTTCCACACAGAGTAAGAAGTTTTTCAAAACAAGGGAATAATTAAAATTATTTTCTACAAAATCTTTCAAGTTTGGATATAAGTGCTTGTATAATTGCTTTGCTAACTTAGATTGTATTCTGTGAAAGTATTTTGGTATTTTATTCCAATGAATTGTGGCAATCTGAAAATTGCAACAGGCCCTTAAAAAATAAAATAGGCAACAGAATCAATAAAACTCAACCATTGTCAGGCATAAAATGTTTTAGAGGCTGCGACTAGTACTTGGAATTGGACTCTGGCTGTTGGCTATATAGCCTCGATTTTAAGAACCCCCACTCAGCGTTAAGTGGCTCGAGCACGAGCTGATTTAAAATTTGCAAGCCAAATATTGATTTCCTGCATTTGCTGGCCTGTTTAAGGCGACAACAAGTCCCGATTGCATGTCCTTTATTTGTATATACCCTATATATAACTGTGTATTGGAATTATGTGCGCGCTTTTTGGCGGCATTCATTGTTGCAGAAATTTAATATTACATTTATGAGTCATTTATTGACCGCTCATTATGTGAGCGTTCTGTTTATGACCCAGCAAATGGCCCGCACAGCTGGCGACTTCCTGCAAGCGGAGAAAGAGCCGAAAGCTACATTGGTTATTACAAATGTTGTCGCAAATTAGCGGAAATTATGCAACGATAATGTTGTGTAACGGTTGGTTATGCTGAGGTCCATTCGCTGCGGTCGATTGGTTTTGCCGGATGCGCTACATAAAGAATCGCACGTAATATAGCTTTGCTTTATTTTTGGCATTTGGTTTTATAATCGACAACGATTCTTTCAAGTTTTGATTGATTAACACACATAAATACCAGATGGATCTTATGGTAATAGCTTAACTATGCTCACAGATTCCTTTGACAATCCTACATGCCCCTAATGTAATATATGAATGCGAGTAAGCCACGAACATGAAATAAAATTCCATAAAACTGTGCAATGTCATGTTCGGCATGCTCCCACGTATTTGCTAGTGCCAAATATATTTCATATTTATAACATAATTCGATATAATGCGTGAGCCAGAGCGAGTTAGAGGAGCAGGCGGAGTGAGTCCCCACATAATGGGGCATCATAAGACCTGAATCAGATTTGGGCATACAATTTGTGGCCACGTTGCGTTTGGGCCTGGCCAACAACAAATATTAATACTGACCACAAGCAACAGCAACAACAACAACAGCAACAACGACAATAAGGACATGTTAAGAGCGATAACAATGAGGCAGACAGTGAGGAAGTGCCACACACAATGCCGAACAACGAAACGCACTTTGCTCAGTGAGGCATTAACATCTGTTGTCTGCGCGGACTCTTTCTTCCTCTCTCCCTCTCCCTCTCTCACTGCCTGTGGTTCCCAAATTGGAAATTTACTATGCGCATCTGCCGCTCGTATATAGAGCACCGATTTATTAAGGTACCAGTAACATGACATGATGTAGTAGCTGACCAGTCCAACAGACAGACAAGCCAGTGTAAATAATTGTAATGGCTAATGGATTTAGTGAATATGCCAAGTCAGATCTAGATTCTAAACAATCAACATGTATTAGTATATCCACGAGAGTTCCTTAGAGAATTCCTTGCCGAAGTTGATTGTCAATGCAAATTGAAGCATTTATATATTGATTAAATTAAAAATGAAAGCACCACAGCATTAATAACAAAAGCAAAGACACGTTAAATTGAAAGCAAATTGAAGTTAAATACAGTGGAGCAAATAGGCAAAGTCAGAGCTCAAAAATTAATTAGGCTTAGATTATGAAATTATATAAAACTAAGCATAATAATAATAAGTTCCTCTATTCATTTACAGACAAAACTGTATAAAATTCATATTTTTATATATATATTTTCTCCCAAAAACCAAAAGTCATCTGCATATTTCATATGCTATTCATGTATTTAAATATCTACATAGAAAAAGTCTTGTTTTTAGTCTATACTCATTTTTTTTGTAAGCTACTATTCTCATAACATTTTAATATTAATAAAAGTGAAATAAAAATTGAATTGAATTGAATTAAATTTATAAATCTTATCTTTAAATTTCAAGTGTCATGAAGTGGGTTTATTTGAATTCCCATTTCCAAGACAACCTTGTTGCAAATAAATTTAAAAACAAAAATATGCTCAGTTCAGTGTGTGATCCATTTTTCCGTTGACAGGCACTTAGTTTGCTTGGTCAGCTGCAGGACCTTTGCTCTCCTCGTGCCCCCCAATTGTTAATGGCATTGTGCCAACTGTCAATCTATTTCTCTCCTACTGCCTATGCATATTTTTAGACAATTCTCAGCCTCAGCCTCACTTAATAAGCTTGGAGTAGATACTGTTGCTGCTTGCGAGGCAAGACATCAGCTGATGTTGAGCTGCCTTAGCTGCCCTTGCTCTTTGATGTCGTTGGGCTTGAGCCTCGAGTTTATGTTAAGCATTCGCCTCTAAATATGCTAATAATTTTTGGCGCTGTTTTATTAAATTTCTACGGCAACACAGTAAAATGAAATGCGCCCTCATCCAGCGTGCCACCGAAAATGACATAACTTATTTAGCGTCTCACAACCAGCGTGCAAATTAACAGAGACCGAGGCCCGAGCTGGGGGTAAGCAGTCCCACAAGTCAACGGCATACCACCCAACAGCCAGCAGAAGTTTTTTTTTATGGCCACCAGATCGTTGAGTTGCCTTTTTATGCGCCTTAAAGCTGAAAATCATGCCATGAAACTGAAATCTACTGGATTTTAAAGTGTCTTAATGAAATAAGTAAGAGCGCTCAATTCAAGAGTGCTCGAATAGGCGATGTGATCAAATTTTTTTGGTACTCAACTGTATTTACATACCAAAGAGGAGGTAAGATATTCTTGAAAGCCAAAAAACTAATTTTTGTGTTTCAAGGAAGTCCTAGAAAATGCCACAAGCATGCTACTCGAATCCAAAATGTAAATGTAAACACATTCAGATGAATTCCCTTGACGCAGATTTATTTTAATCAAGCTCCAGCTTACAGCCAAATATCCTACTAGTTAAGGCTTACCAATACCAATCGAATTAGCAACAATAATTTATGTTAAAACGCATTGTTAAAGCGCTCAATGAATTAGCATTAATTATACTGGCAAACTCAATTTGCAATCAGTTCACATATTTGCCAAGCCTGATTGATGTGCGACCATTGCGGGTGGTCGCAATGCGACGAGTCAATAACTCACCTGCTCATAAATCATAATTGACTGCTCAGGAGCTCAATAAATATTTGCACACAGCAGGCATAATAATTAATCAACCAAGCACACGGAGAGGCTGTTGTTAAATTGAGTTTTTGTTTTTAATTTTTGGAATGCAATCGTATCAGCAAAAAGTGAGTAAAAAAACAGCGAAAGAGTACAACCGACTACGTAATACTTTACAGCTCAATTATAAAGTAGATTTTAGCACTGCGAAATCATAAAGTATCCGTTATTGCTTAAGACATTTGGCTATGGAACTAAATTAATTTATTCGGTTAGTCATAATAATGCAATAAGATTTAAAAAACTTAAAAGTACCATAGTTGGGAATGACCGTTAAAAATATACTCAACTTTAAAATAATGAAGCAAAAATTATATTTTCCGTTATTGGGATAAATTATTATGTAATATATTACATTACAAGTAGTATTTAATTCGAAACAGAAATAACTTTAAGGCAACAATGTAAGATGCCTAACATGCAGTATTGTTATCTTATAATATGTAAAGCCAAAGTGTGAAATGTATATAAATTTCGTGCTAATTGAGCCAATTATCAGTAATTCGAGATAAACTCAATTACCAAAAGCAATTGAGGGGATATCGTGTCGATAATACATACGAACATACGGGCATACAGACATATAATCTCAGTTTTGTTTTAAGTGCTGCATGCATTTCACAGAATACCAATAAATTATTAGTTTTTAGTTTCTTTCCCAGCAATCACTTGATTTCAGTGTTAGTTCATATCCAATTTTATGACAAATAAAACTGTTAGCAGAGTATTGCTAAGTCGAGTACTGTTAAGTGTGAAAAAGTTGCACTAACATTTATTCACAGTTATCTATTAAATATTTTGCTTTGCTGCCCTTTTTATGATTTTATTTATTTCACTCAAACATGGCCGGATTCCACCTGACGGTCTGTTAGCATAATCAAGAATATTGCAAATTGCCGATTGACATTGAAAAATGATTGGCGCTATTTCTACCGAAGATTGGTAATATGTAAATAAATATTTGTCACGCCCTCCTAAATATGCAAATGTTGTTCTTATTTTGATTGTTTTTCCATCTGTTTGCGCATTGCGCATACGCCACATGTGACGGTCTATTGACTAATCCGTTATATGCTTACCTTTCTACTGTTCAGGCTGCTTGCTTGTGATTTCCTTCTGTAAAGATATGGGAAAATAAGTCCGGATAAGACATTGATTTAACAAAATTCACTTTGATGACTTGGACATAAATATATGAATATCAAATTATGTTGAACTAAAAGCTTAGAGCAGCCAAAAAAAAAACAATATAGAAACGAGTCGGCAAATTCCTCAAGTGATGAGCTTTTTATATTTATGATGATGATGCACACACACACACACACATGGAATAAGACTCACACACACAGAGATTGATAGATTTAGTTACTTAAGCTGAGACCAAGTTAAGCTTTCAAGGCTTGAAGTGCCTTTCGTCTCGCATATTTTGGCCATATTTGTGGCATAAATATTATGTTACGGCTCAATAAGCTTATGAACAAGTCTCTGCTCTGCCCTTGCCGCACTCGCTGTGATTGCCTCCATTAGTCATTAGCCACAGCTTTGCGGTCAATTATGATGTTTATAACTCAAGCTGCTCAGAGTTACATCCGAGTGCTGCTAATAAATCGCTGCATTGATGTGCGAGCCCCAAACATATGCCAAAATGTCAAATGGCAAAGCATTGGCTTTTGTAGTAGACACCTGCATTTAATTGTCCAAATATTTTCACGCCTTGCTAACTTTTATAGACCCAAAAAAAATATATTTATATGAAGCGGAGCTCAGCCAAAGGACAACAGCAATGGGGCGGTTATGTTGAGCTAACGAGCATTTAAAGTAAACAGCGCCACAGACCAATTCCACTGCAGTGATGCAGAGGTTAGGAAAAAGTTGTTGCTGCTCGACTGGTAATGACACCCATTAACGCAGCTCGAGGTAGAGCCAACACCAGCTTCCAGCTACTCCCCGGGGGCGACGCTTAACGCTGCTGGCTTACGCACTCTTTGTGCTAATCGGTATTTGCTTTTCTGTTTTGCTTTCGCAGCGTTTGCATAATTCCGGGCATCGCTAGCGTTCTAATACCCTGGAGGCTGCTTGACGAAATGGATCGGTTCACTTGGTTGAAAGTGTAGAAATGTTGACTTGACTACTCCCCGTTAGGGGAAAACTTGTAAATTAATAGCTCTTGCCTTTTGAACCAGCGCAATTCATATTGGATGGAATAAACTAAATATAGAGTATCGCTTTGAGCTGGAGCTAGTAGATCCTTTGTACTAAAATTAACTATAGGGCATTTCGCAGCTCGATTCTGCTAAATATAAAATGCTTTCTTCTTGTATCTATTTCTGAGAGGATTTTATTTTTAGTTAAGCTTTCACCCGGCACAATCCAATTATTGTGCTAGAAATTCATTAAAGCAAAGTGCGAGAAAAAGAGAGAGAGAGAAAGAGAGAGGGAGAGTGTGAGAGATCGGGGTAGTGGCTGGAAAACATGCCCACGGCTCAGAAAAATTAATTATCTATCAGCATTAGCGGGCAGCACAGACCCAAGCGCCGTCCTTCTGTCACTTTGCATATTTTCACGGCTCGTCATCACAGGGATTTCCATTAACTTTTGCGTCAGTCCGCGGTCATCAATTAAAATTTAAAGTTAACCGCCAGTGTCTGGCCAGTGTCACACACATATGCTGGGCACATAATTCCGCCCGATATTATGTATTTCCCTGGAGACAATGTCAAGGACACTGAGCGCAGCAGTAATTTGCCGCATATGCGAATTCTTGCAGTCTCATTTGGACGGCCCAATATTTTAATGAAGTTGTAATGAGCCAACGCCAGAGAGCTAATGGTTAAAGTGGTATACAAGTCCGACTAAAGTGGGCGTGGCAAACTGCGTTGAGCAAGCAAATATTTGCCTATATAAATTACTCGCATTTCTGGGGGCAAGGACTCGAACGTGGGGCAGGCCGTACGTGCTTAGAATTTTGTATTTGAGGATGAAAATATTTTCTAAAATGTCAATTACATGAGCAGCGAATAGGATATCCGCCTGAGCCTATATAAGCCGTTAACCAATGGGTGTATAAATAACGAGTTTAACCATAAATAACTTTGTCAACAATATAAAACATGATGCCCATTCAGCTTCTTCGCTCAGTCAGTTCGTCAGTTATTACAAAGAGTTCATTATTTATTAAAATGTATTTAAAACTGCAATGCGGCTCATAGCCAGAGCAGAAGAGTTTGCTATATACAGAAATTATAATTAGATTTCATTCAATATTTATCATAAGGTCAACTTTAAATTGCTAAGAGCAATCATGTAAAAATACTTTTATCTTGTTGCAGTTAAGAGCTTTACATCATGCTCGAGCTGAAACTCAATGCAAGCTTAATAATTAAATTATGGACGGTCAAAGCAGTTGCCATATGATATGTCGGGAGCATTTCTTCACCGGTTGCTTAGTTGAGGGAATTAAAGGCAGTCAAGAGAAAGCAGGATGGGAGCAGCCTTGGCAATTATGGACGGGTGCTGCCATTGCATACTTGAGAGCACCTTGAAATTGAAATTTATGCATAAATTATGCGCATAAATGGACAAGGCGAGGCAATAAACAAAAATAAAAATGCAAAAAGGCAAAAAAAGGTACCTACATAAAAACACTATAACGACGATAACAAGACAGCTATTATCATTGTCACTCGACTCAGAGACACCCTGCATCCAGATATCGTCACAAGCAACAGAAATTCCTGTTTGTTTACTTAATTTATTATACCCTTATAAAAAAGGTATATTAAGTTTGGTTAGAAGTTTGCAACGCACAGAAGAAGGCATCTCCGACCTTACAAAGTTGGTATATCACTGTCCGTCTGTCCGTCTGTCCGTCTGCCCTCTGTCTGGATCAAATCTATATCCTCCGAGACTATTAGAGCTACAGAGCTGAAATTTTGCACACAGGCTCCAATCTCCTGCAGGCATTGTAGATCTCGGAATCATTCGGATCGGACCACTATATCATATAACTCTCATAGGACAAATCGGTTTTAAGAAATCTTTTAGTGGTAAAATTTCGAGGTTTTTAAAATCAGAGAATTGAAATGTGGACCATATATTTGTGTATACAAAAATATATAGTATATGGAGCTATGCCAATTGGAGGAAAACCGCGTAATACTACATATTCTACAGTTTAAGAGCTAGAACTTCCAAATTTGGCGAGTAGGCTCTCCTTAAAATCATTCAAAAAGTTATATATCTACGCCCACTACGGGCGAGGCAAATCGGAAAGTTTATCTAGTCCTTAACATAAATCCTCTAATATTTTGGGAACTGTTAGAGCCAAAGTCTTGAAACTTCAAACATATATTTTGTATGAACCACCCCCACACAAAAACATATAATATATTAAGCTGTAAAATCTTTAAAAACTGTATTTTACACTTAGAAACCCAAAAATTAACAAATACTTTAAGCTCAACTGCTTCGACAAAATTGAAAAAAAATTTATATACATCCGCCTCTTTGTGGCGTAGCAAATGGGAGAAAACTATGTCTTCCAAAGTTGTACAGCTAAAGCCCGAAAATTTTACATATATACATATATCGTTTACAATTACAAGGGTATTACCAAACTTCGGCATGGGGAAGTTAACCCATCCCTCTAGTTTTATTATTCAGATATGCACATTGAGATCTTGTATAATATATTAGGAAACGTTCAAGAAATTTTAGCTTATATGTGACAATAAATGTAAATTTCGGATATCAACTTTATATGAGCTAAGCGAATAATATAATTCTTAGTTAAATTGTGTTTCAGGGCGGGCGACCATTAAAATATATATTAAACATTAAAAACATATATTCTTAATTGCCTCATAGTACCTTGTTACGTATGCCTTAAAGCCATTATGCTCTTGATTGCCCATTTGAAATGGGCGCAGGGTATACAAATTATTTTTGAACGCATGAAATTTTGATGAGCAGCGGCAGGCGGCACACAAATATGCCGAAACGCTCCTTTATTATTAAGCTATTTTGTACATTTCTCGTTGTTTTCCGCTTTACATTTTACATGTCTCACAGTAAACTGCAGCGTCAGCACAGCCGCGCAGGGACTTGGGGCACATTTTGTAAACAATTTGTGGTGCTGACGCTAGCTGCCAGCGGCTACAAGCTGCACAGCAGCCTGCCCGAAGTATTGAGCCACGCCTGGATAAATTGTTTCACGGCCAACACAAATGTAAAATAAACGGGAAAGATGTAACAGCTACTACAGCTGGTGTTTGTGCATCTGTGTTGCCAGTTGCAGCATTGTTGTTGTTGCTTTGCCAATTGGACAATTACACAATTTGCTACACAATCTAACTGTGAAATTGGACACGCTCGAGTTTGCTTCCGTATGGCTTAATTAGGAGCGAAAAAATTTCAGTTACATAAAATTTCTTGTTTTTAAGCGAGTTAAAGGCGCGTCTGATCTGAACTAATAGAAATAAGAAAACATACGAACGAATGTATGGACGACTTGTATTTTTTAGGTGGCATCTAAGCCCTGCCATATGGCAGCTGTCCTACTTGATTTGTTTGTGTGTGTGTCTGTGTGCTTTCGAGCAGCCTAAGGAGCTTAGGCTGTCACCTGGCCGACACACAGATACACCCAAGCCAACACACACACACACACACAGTTGCAAAAACCGTACGTGGTGCCAAGTGTGAAACTTCTCGGGTGTTGCCTGAGTGCTTCTCGACCTAAATAAGATGCCAGCGTGATATTTTCTTCTTTTTAAATTTTAAAAATGTTAGGGCAGTGAATCTATGCATGTATGTGTATGTGAGTCTATTTGTGTTTGTGTCCTCAGTTGGTATGAATTTTTTAAGAATTGTAGAACACACACCAGGAACATTCTACATCTTTTATTTGACAAAAAATTTTGGCATTTAGCGTCCTTATATCCTGTTAGCGCCAGAATTGACAAAATGGGTATGATAAAATATTGAGAGATGGCGACTATTTCGAAATGAATTTCCTTATTGGGAATTGTTCTAGCTTTTTTTTATTATTTTTAAACAAAATTAAAAGAGCTGTAAAAATACAAATGAAGTTTGTCAGAATTTATTCTTGGAATTCTCAAATATATCAAATATTTCATTCTTATTTTATCAAAGAGTAATTGTAAATAAGTATCAAACTTGCAAGTTTTGCCTACCTAAAGACTATTTACAGAAAAGAATATTATTCTTATATTTTTTCATAATTTTTTCTTAGTCATTTAATAAAGAGTAATTAAAAACCAATTTCAAACATGCATGTTTTAACGTATTAATTTACTTAAATTTTTTTTTAAACAGAGTTAAATTTTCTGAAACTTTTTGAATGCATTTTATACCCAGTACCTTGCACATTTTCAAAATCCATGAATATGTCTTGGTCTTTGATATAAGTTCTGTTTATCCCACGCTTAATCCCATACTAACATTGTGTACAAGTTTTTTCTTAATAAACTCTACGCTAGCCAACTGTTTAAGAGTTTCCATTGAACTTTGGCTGGTTTGGTTTGGCTGGTTAAGTTACTAAAATTGGAGATGGTCAACGCAATCATCTGACAAACATTGTAGAGCATTTGCAAGATAGCTCCCGAGAAGTGAACGCCGTTTTATGTGCTTTTGTTTATGGCGCATTTTGCTGAAACAAAGCAGCGTTCCGGAACATTGCACAATAATATGGCACAACAAGAGGAACAACAACAAAAATAACAACAACTCGCTGCAAACTCAAAAATAGAGCGCCAAAATAGGCGACAAGCAGAACCCCCAACGCAAAGCCCCGCAATTGATTTTGATAACATGCCGCCCTGCAACAACTAAAAAAGGGGAAAAACATAAACGGCGCACTTTGTTCGTCACTTGTCAGGCAGTAAAAGCAAATTACTTAAAGTTCATTGCTTTAAGCGTGTGGGCGTGGCACTTCACTTGGGTTGAATTGATGATGCCTGATGATGTCTGCTGAAGGATGCCAAGACGAGAGCTAGGGCAACATTCTGCATTCAATTCATCTGCTGTCATTGCTGTCTTCAGCTTAGACTGACATACTTACCAATGCAACGGTTCGTGAAAATGATGAGAAGTTACACAACTGAGTAATATTGAGGAAATGAGAATGGCAATAAACAGGAAGATTGGGAATCTTAGCCACATGGAACACAAAATTAGTTACGCAGCCGGCTAATAGCTAGATCTTAAGAAAACTAACTACTGTAACTATTAAGCGGAGAGGACCTGTATTAAGGCCTTAAAATCTTATCTTCAAGTTTTATTAATTTATTTATATTTATTTATAGTTATGGATTTTGCTTTCCCTTTCTTGTTCCATCCTAAGCTCCATAAATATTTGCATTGGCTTCAAGCACAAACAGTTCCTCACATTTCTAATCCCGCAGGGCAGAAATATATAGACACATGTAAGGTCATCCGACAAAAAACTCTGTGCCTCTATGTCAGCTAAACAGAACGACCTGCGCACCACGAGTCCGATCCATTAACAGACATGATTTTGTACTCACACACGCCTCTAGGTATTTTGTCTTTTATGGAAGCTGCGGCAATATAGGCTTAGAGTAAGTGAGTCAGAGATAGCGCCCAAAAGCCGAAACATTTGCCCATTTGCCCATCGATCAATTTTGATTCGTCCCGAAGGACGCTCAACTAATCTACTGAGTAGCACCTATGCCGAGCCAAATGTTATGAATGATTGGGCACTTTTGTTTATATTTAATAAAAGGGATTTTGACCTTGTGCCATGTGTGTCCTTTCGGATCAATTTAATATTGTATCTCTGTGGACAGTTTCCCATTTTCCTCTAGTTCCTTTTTATACCCTGTACCAATTGAAAGTCAATGAACAGGTGTATTATATTTTTGTGTTTGTAATAAATGTATAAAAAGCACACATGGCCCCTGGCTCTAAAATAGATTATGAATACAATAGCCTAGGATTTCAAACAGGATTATATGTTTAGCTCAGGGATTATTAATACCAAAGATATAAAACTTGGAAATTATGTTGCCGTAAAATATATAAAGAAATAAGATGTTCACATCCCATTCACTCTAATTCAAATAATTCTATATACATTTTTAGTGTACAAATCCATAGGCCCAATACCATTACAAATAGGGTACATCGTAGTCAGGCACTTTCAGGTAAGCCTACATGTTTATTATACCCAAGGGGAAGCACACCTAAGCCAATGTGAATTTAACATAAATTATGTCAATCGTTGCCAATTTGCTGGGCATTATTAAGCCCGACTGAATAATTGGTGAATGTCCTTGGCTCTCAACTACATAATGCGAAAAACTCAAAATGTTTTTCTTTTTTTTTACACTCTGTGGAATTTCTTAAATTAATTATATTTTTTGTCTTCGGTGTCACATGGCAACTGTTTAATTATGCACGTGTAGGTGGTTGAAGTGGCCCAAAAACTTTACTCATAATCTATGCGAGCGGTTTCTGTACTTGGGCGAACTTTATGTGCCACGCCCACTTGGGTGTGATAGCACGCCCACATGAGACTTTTTCTAATATATGCTAAAATCTAACGAACAACTTTAAATGAAATTTATACCCCACGAGTACTCGGGCACTGGGAATGAGGGCAAAGCAGGAACTGAAAGCCAATAAATCAATGACACATACTGTGGCTCTTGGCTACGCCCACTGGAGAAAAAGTTCAAGGCCGTAATCCCACTTGATGCCGCCACAAATATGCCAATCATGTCATACATAATGCATGACTTGGACATAGGGCTGCGAGGGCTGGAAGGAAGCTGTGACTGATACGGGCGTTGGTGACTGTAGAGTGTTAGTGCTAAATGCGCAGCAAATTGTCAGCGCATTGTCTAACAACAGGTTAGTGTCCTAACATTTGTTAGTTATATAAATAACCATACACTTTATACCTTTATATCGCATCGCAATCCTTCAGGCCGACCAATTAGAAAATGGCAGAGCTCGTGGAACGAGTCAAAAACTTTTCCCATTAACCGAAAACTTGCAAAATGAATATATATAGAGAGAGAGAGAAAGAGAGAGAGAGGGAAAGTGAGACCCATCACGTCACGGCTGACCAAAAAGGAAAACAAAATTTTGTGGCACGCAAATTAAATAATAACAAAGTCTAATTGAGTTTTAGTTGAATGATTTTAAATATTAAAGATGCCTCTTATATATATTTAATTGCGCTTCAGCTGCTAGAAATCAAATATTAAAGACTTGAAGAGTGTCTTTGACGTTTGGCAAATAATTATTATTAAATTTGTTAAGAACTTTTATTCAACTTAGGCAATTAAAAAAGAAAACTACAACTGTGATATCAGATTGTAGCTAATTATTATATATGATACTATTTTCTAATTTGATAGCCCTTACAGCTCAGGTCAATCAGGACTAACTCTTTTATAAATATAGTTTGCTGGATGACTATTAGGGCAGATTGATATATACTTTATATATATATATATATATATATTCTAGCTATTAAAACATTCAAGATTTCTTAACATCCATCGATTTGATTGGCCTTCAACTTCTTTTCACTAACAAAAGAGTATTTCGTAGTCGGTTGCATCCGACTGTCAGACTCTTTCTTGTTTTAGAAACTAACCTTAATCTGTAATCTGTGACTAAAATCGAAAGTTAACTTGATGAATCTATTCCATTATTGACAATTTGAAGTACCAAATGACCGTCTACTGATGGCGACGCCACCATTTGATTGGTTTCTGCCTTTGCCTGTCATTTGGAAATCAAAAAGAAATTGACAGCAATCAGTTAAAGGAAAAACAATTAATAAAATACAATGGCGCCGTAAAAGGGAATGAGGATAAAAACGGCAAATGCTGTGATTGCTACGGCATGGGACGACCCAAAGGGCTGTTACTAACTAACTTGGCCCCAACCCTCTTCGTGTCGCGGGCATTATAAATAATGCAGGCAATCGATTTATTGACTGATTCACATTTTGTTTGTATCTAAATAAGAACACAAACACCAAATACCAAAGTAAATGAGCAGCGGAATGGACAGCATAGACCTCCTCCGAAAAAGAAAGTAAGCGGCAATAAAATGAGTCAACAGACGTCACGGAAAAATATTCACCGAGCTCCAGGCAAGGCAATGGGCAACGGGCCATGGGCAAAGGACAAGAAATGACCATTTTATGAAGTGTTTAATGGATGTTAAGTATGTGTGCTTGTGTGAATCGTTATGTGTGGCCTGGATGTGCGTGAAGGCGACATTATCTAAGGAACGGTTGCTTGGCTAAATATCTGTCCCTAGCCGAAGATAGTTTGGGAATTGAGTTGGTTTGCTTTTGCTATTGTGCAGGCATAGTTACAGACACATTACTTTGGCTACCCTTTCTTTCCGTATATTTACAATGCTAGTTGCATTTTGTCATTGCTTAAGCCGCCGTCTCGCAAAGTAAGGTGTAAATCTGCAACCTTTTTGCTATTTAAGTGCTGGCAAAAAGAAAAGCGTGCATGAAACCAAAGCAATCCCATCAACTAAAAAGCATCTCAACATGTGTTCGTTGTGGCAGCACACATACATACTAGTGCCGTTAGAGAGTGTGTGTGTGTGTATCTCATTTGAGATGGCAACTAAGGCGGTCGCTGCAAATGGCAGCACTTAAGTCCCCCGGCCCGGAACGACAAGCGCATAAAAATGGAAATGAAATGCCAAAGCAGTGCGACAAGCGACCGTTGCGCTGCCACATGCCCCCTGCCCCGAATCTCTATTCTTCCGCCGTCGTCGACTCTGCCCCCTTGAGGTATGCACTGGCAAATGACAAATCGCTGGTGCGACGAGCTCAAAATTATTGCGGATTGATTGCATTAGAGCCCATAAAGGCGCTGATTTGTTTAACTAGACGTCATACGGACAATGGGGACACGACGCCAATACGGGTTAGGTTACGGACACTCTGCCAGCCAAAATGGCGGCCAGGCAATTAATGGCGCCAACACGGACAACGCGGGCAGGAGTCGGGCGAGCGATGAGCCTTAAACAAAAACTTGGCCAGACTGCGCCCAAACTTGCGACTTTGCTGTTTAGTTTGTAACGTCAATATTGAATTATACGCGTAGTTAACCTGAGTGCAAAAGAAAATAGTTTCTTAGCAAATGTTTACAAATTCTGACCTCAAATACTTTATTATTCCCGGTGACTTATAATACTTCACAATTATATGTAAAGACATGTAATGCTCAATGTTGTAATTACTTACCTGTTCGTATACATATTTTTGATAATCCGTGAATTAATTGAATATTTAAACGGACCTCCAATTAGGAGTTAATTTTTCAAGAAGTATAAAAGACATTTATAATATAATTTATATCTTTAAAACTAAGGTTTTCCAAACTTTGGTAGATTGGGGAAGGTATCTAACGTATATAATATTTTTGTATATTTTAGGAGAATGTTTATACCCAATATAGTTCCTCTAGTTCTTAAAACGTATAAGATGTGCTCAAATAACTGAACTTCGATTTCGTTTTCATTGCATAACTAACATAAACAAAACAAATAAAAAGTCATACGTGCATGACATAGATCGACTATGCTGTTGATCCTGCTTAAGAATATATAAACTTGAGGTCTTGTCTAGTCTCATTTTGCATACACTTTAACAAAAACATTATACCCAGAACTTGTTGGGACTGAAATCTTATAAATTCATTCCTATCGATTGACTAATAATATATTTCATAAAGCTTTAATCAATAATTGAGTCAGTCAGAGGAAGCAGATACGAGCTATTTACTAGTCGGACATTTTCAACTAAAATTCTCATGCTTATTTCGTTGCATACTTAAAATTAAAGCCTTGCAACAAGGTTAATTCCGACACAGCCATCTTTAAACCGCTGCACACTTTTGGGCGCGAACGGCAAGTGGCAAGTGGCAAGTGGCGTATTAAGCGGCAACTTTGACGTGAGTAGCCGCCTCCCGAAAGCCCAAACCTGGATATGCTGCACAGTTGCCAGCGATGCCAACATGGCAATAAAAATGTGAGTATGCATATGCGGGTATGTGCGTGTGCTTGCTTTTCACTCTACAGATATGTTTACCGCGCAAAAATGTGCGAAAGACTTAGCGACTCGTCGCCGGCGCTAAACCCACTTTGACCTACTTGATGCAGCCTGTAAGCGCACACGCGTATGCATTTTGCCCGGGTCCGCAACAGCACTTCAAGCATATTATTCGCACAAAAATGTTGCAGGCGTAGAACAAGAGGCAGCGGCCTCAACTTGTTAGCCTCCTTTTCATGACGACGCTGCATTACACGGACAATCAACGCCTCCTTAACAGCTCTCCACGTTGTGGCGGCGCCATCGGAAGCAACGAAGGCAAAATATTTAAGCTGAGCATCTCGTTGCATCCGTACAACAACGCCCCATCTTCTCTATCCCTCTAGGCAACACCCACATGAATTTTCAATTAAAAACGTTTTTCCCATTCACACATTTAACATTTGTTCGTGAGTGCGCGGGCTTTGTTTTTGACAGCTTTGCTGGCCTGAAAATTAACAACTCGTGAAATATGCCCCAAAATGTATGCTTTGCTTTTTGGCATTTGGACGCACCACCCTTCTCGACCTTGACAACCGTAAAGTCCGTGACAACATGACCCACGGCTGCAATGTAATAACCCAACAATAAAAATAAAAAGTGCGGAAAAAGAAGAAGACCACACTGCAGACGTCTTTTGTTGCCTTGTTACCAACAACATCTGCACTAATTGGCCGATTAATTAGTCAAAGTTGACAAATTAAAGGTACAGGTTATTTCTTTTAATAAAAATATGGAAAACTCTTCAACTATTCTTACCACATATTATATTATGCAGCTTATAACTTGTCAGCTACTTGAGATCCTCTTGATAGTTCGCCCAAATAGTTCCCCGCAGCCTCTGTCAATTTAATGAGACGCTTAATATGCATGACACACGCTTCAAAGTGTCATTACGCCGTTAGCACAGGAGCCCACGTACTCCTATCAACCGCAATTTTAAATGAGTTGGCGGCATGTACGTTGTATAAAGCAGCGATATATAATTTATTACTAAATTTTAGTTACAAAGCTGCATTAAATAAGCTTATTAAATAACTTTCTGTATAAGATTTGTTAAAAATTAATTTCATGATATTTTCCCCGAAATTTATTTGCTGAACTGAATGAAATTTAAATAAAGAAACGATCTAGACTTTAAAACATGAAGAAAATGTTTCGGATGAGCTAAATCAGTCTATTTTAGATAAAGTTATTATCAGCTAAATCATTTTGATGCAAGAATATGAGTGAGAAGAGAGTTACCTTTTTACATAATAACTTTTTTTCCCACACAATATATTGATTTGTAGACGGTTGAATTGTGAACAAAAAGTTTTATAATTCACACTCCATGATACTTCGAAAGTTTAGAGGAAAGTTTTTTAAGTGTAAAATACAGAAGTTGAATCCAATGTTGTACTATAAAGTTTCTCTTACACAATTTCACACTCTTGGGTAGAATGTTCACGTAACTCACATAAAGAAAAACTGCATATAACATAAGATTTAGCTGAGAATCAATCAGTCGGAACAAACAATTTATATGTGCAATAGAGCTCGAGTAAGTCAAGAGTCTCCCTTTCACAATTTCTGATTGATTTTAGAATAAGGAAAAGTATGAACTCTTATAGAAGCCAACTTCAGAACTCAGTCTTTTATGTCTTTTATTATATAGTGGCTCAGTGAGTCGAACATTGCTTGCAATTGAGGGAAATCGAAAGTGATATTGACAGCTATACAAATTTTGAATGCATTTTCCGGGCACTCACACAATTCGCTTTTCCTTTTCATATTTGCAAGAAAAGACATACAATGCGGGCTTTTCTCATGGTTTGGAGCGTGTCAAAAGTTTTGTGAGGCTGCCAAGGTCTGTGCTTAAACTATCATAAAATAATCACAATAAAAAATCAAAACTTTTGCCGCACCCAACAAAACCATAATAAATCGAGGGCCAGCAGGACGTCTATTCGGCAAGGGAGGCTCAAGGGTCTGGCATACATGCAAAATGGAAGACAAAAACCTGAACTGAATGATGTGGCTCACACACAAAATTTCCTCTCGCTATTGTTCAAGTGCTCAGAAAGTTCAAAGGCCACCAGAAACTGCGAAAGGCCCACAGAGTTGCCCAAAAGCATAACTATTGTAGGCGGCAAGGCAAACTTTGGCCCCCAGCGTGCAGGTGATTAACAGAAATCTGGCGAATGCCAAATGCTAACCTCTGAGGCAACCACCATCAATTATCTGTGATCGGTGAGCTGCCCATATTGAAAAATGGTTCAGCTCTACTATGTAATTAATTTTTAATAATTATCAATGGGCTTTGCAAAAGTTTCATGGCCTTCTATTTGCTCGAGTGCCGTAGCAGTCATTGAAGTTGAATAATGAGCCGAGTAAAATTACTTTTCCACGTGAAAACCAGCGCGCACAATTTTAATTGGAGCATTGCGCAAAAATAAACAAACAAAAACAGCACAAACTAAAACTGAATGAAACAAGCAACCACCGAGCGAAAAATTTCACTTTTTGTTCTCTGCATTGCGCATTTCTAGTTTTTCCAGCAATAACAAATCAAATAACAAAGTAAACATATATTACATTAGTTGAAACTAAAATTAAATATTTTGTAATTCTAAATAAATACATTTTTTAAATATATTCAATCAAATGAAAGGTATAGAATGATTTTCGCTATATTAATTTTTTTTCATATTAGGCTTTAATTTTCAATAATTTTTTACAGTTTTAATAACATAGTTGAACCAACTTTTTCCGTAAATTGCTTAGGTTATTTTGTTAGTTTGTTTATCATGCCATATCGTATAAATATTAAAGAGGGCTGCATCTATGATGCATTGCGTTTTCTATTTTTCCCTGATTTGCATTAAATATTTATCTCACATTGTAGCTTTCTACTTTTATTTATGCAAAATATTTAAATATATTCCACGTACTCTTAAGAGCTCTTTTTTAAACGGCATCAAAAAGTTATCAATTTTAAAGAATGTCAACTGTTTGTTTCTAGGTCGAAAGTATCCTTGACTTGTATTTGTATTTGGCTTGGTATTACCACACACACGCCTACTTGCAACTTTGTATACGCAACAACAATAGAAAATGAAATATATATAAAACAATTCGTATACGCCGTTTGGCACTTACCCAACTTTAAGTTTCCGTCCTCCAAATTGCGGTTTCCCTTATATTATATTAAGCTGGTTTATTTAATTTTAAAGTTAGTTAATTTTGGGTTTTTTTTGTGTTAAATAATAATTTGTGCACTTGTTTGTTTTGTAAATTATTGTGACTTTTATTGCTTGTGATGAAATTAGAGCCTCTGAAACAGGTAACGATTTGCGATGGGCTTGAGATGAAAGACAGTGATTGAATTCGAAACGATCGTAAAATCAATTTTGTTGCATTTGCCGGTACGAACAACAGCAGAAGTAATTTTCGCTGACACATCTGACGTATGCGTAATATTTAATAAGCAGTTCCCCAAAGATACCATGTATCACTCATACGTCACGTTGCCAATTTGTTTTGCTCGTCGACAGATGTCACACATACACACACACACACACACACACAGACAGACATGTGATTGGGTGGAGCACAGCACGTGCACTTGACATTTAGTGTGACAGATCCCTCACCCGTCCATTCCCGCAGCCATCCCACACTGTACTTGAGCAATAAACAATACAAAAATATAGAACAAAAACAAAAACGTGAACAACTTTCTGCAATACAGTGAGAAATGTATAAAAATTCAAAACAGATAGCAATCAATGACGTAATAGAAATTGCCTCGAGTTTGAGGTGTCAAGAAAAGACAAAAGCCATCGCACAGTGGGCGTCATTGTAAATATAAGTAAAGGTATAAATATGAAAGTTTGAAAAACATTGTTTAAGATGCACTTGAATGCTCAAATGAGCCTATGTAGGAAAGCTCTGATCTCTAAGACTTATCTGTGAGTAAATGATCAGATAAGAGAGTAAATAGAGAGAAAAACCTGTTATACTAGATATATATATATATATACATATATATTAATATACTAATATAATTTTTCAAATATACAGAACATTTTGAAATTCCACATTAAACAGATTTCATACAATGCTGGCTATCAGCAATAGGTACATAAGTCAAATTTTATACATTTTAAATTCCCATCATTGTATTTTTAGAAAAGGAAAATACACATAAATTACATAAATAAATAATAAAAAAAGCAAATACTAATGTAATGTAATTTTTGAATAATAATCTTGTGTTTGTCAGCCATCATCAGAAGTCGGTATTTCCTGTGGAAACTGTTTCACTGTGCGTGTTGTCGTTGCGTGCCTAAAATGTCATTTTCTTGTCCTTGATAGCAATTGTCAAGTGCGCGTCAGGATGCTTCCCCACATCCCATTCACAACATTCCGTTGGTGATATCGTGCGAAAAGCGCAGCTGGGTTCGTTGTGCTTGGCTCAAGTGCCACTGCCAATCAATGGAAGTGAAGTGTCCAAAATGCCAAGCACAATGGCGACAATAGCGCGGCTAAACGCACTTGCCAACTTCCTGTCCAGTCAGTTAACCTAATGACCGGCATTCATGCCCTGCCGGGCCGTGCTCTGCTCCGTTTTGCTGCTCTTTCTTGCCTTGTTCTGTCCAGTACTTGGTCTTTTTATGTCCTTTGCATGGCCAGCGACTTTTGTCATTCATTATAAGTTGAGCCCCTCAAAGATAATGTTTCAATTGTTGAAATAAAAATGCTTATATTTAGTGGACTAGTGGCTTACTCAGTAACATGGTGGTGGAATTTTTTTATTAGCTACGTGGCAAAGGTAAAAAGGAGCTTGCTCTAAAATAAAAACATATTTTCAACTGGAAATACTGTCAAGTTATGTCAGCAATGAAAAATTATTGCATAAATTAATTACGAGTTCAGTCCACAGTACGTGCAGGCAGGCAGGCAGCTAGGCAGCTAGGCAGGCAGTCGGGCAGAATGTAGAGCCTATATCCTTGCCACGACGACGATGACGGCGGCAAATAATTGAGCACGTGCCACAAGGCATAGGCAGTGCCAGCACTAGGCAGCGTAGACAGCACACGCCGCGTATACGTAATATGACCTGATACCGCTTGATGTGTGTGTATATATATATATGTGAGTGTGTATGTAAAAATATGAGAACATGCAATTAATAACATGTGTATAAACAGGAAAGCCTGCCGTTAAGGTTTTTCTCGAATTGCTGGGACATGGAATTTAATTTTAAAATCAAACAATGAAAAAAATAATTCTGAGCTGTTCCAAAGAGGCGCTAATCATTTACTTCAAAAATGTATAAGAATTTTAATTACTATTTTGAAAAACAAAATGGTAATGGTTGACTCGTGTTACTTTTGATAAACTTGAGTTATTTGGGATAAAATTCCTTTTTTTATAAAATATTACTTAAGGATAACTTAAATTTCTCACATCCCGAAAATAGAGGAAAAATGTGTTTGAAAACACCAGGAACCAACCACTAGAAAATTCATTAATTCTTCTTCTGCTTAAATATTCAAAAGTTTATATTTCGCATACGTCTGATGTGCCGCAATTTCTAATGAAATATAAATCAGATAACGCCTGAATTTGGCCCGCAAGTAATTGTTTTAATAGTATTTAATTATAATGAACTTTGATGAGTTTGTTCTGATTTTTATTGGATTCAATTCAATGGTAAATATTTTTTTGTTTTTTGTTTCGTGCAATGTATTTCACTTTTGCTATTACTGTATTTATTGTGTTTCATTGTCTGTGTTGGCCTAACCTTTAGAGGTGGGCTGGCGGTTGATTTAAAAATAGCAGCCGTTGTGAAGGACAAGTTATGGTTAACTTTGAAGCCGTATAAACGACAAGCATTGCTGCAGGGCCAATGGCCAGAACAACAGAGAAATAATAACAAAAAGCAAAAAAGTTTATTTTTGTTTTTCGTATTTATGTTATTCTCTTTTGTTTTTTTTGTAATTGTAATTGTTTTTTATTTTTTTTGCCTTTGCTGCTCTCAATTAAAATTCATTTGACTAAAGAAACTAAAATCAGAGCCACTTTCTTTAGCCAAGTTTTTTGTTTGCTTGCATCTTGTTGTTGTTATTGTTGTTTTTTGCTTTACACTTTCAGTCAATTCTCGTGCTAGATTGAATGAGGACTCTTCTCTGGTGTCACACATACACGTACACCCACAGATGGACACGCACTGAACACGAACAATTTAATATTGTTGTTGTTCGCAACACGTTTCAATGTTTTTTTGTTTTGTTTTAAATAAGTAGCAAGCGCTATCAGTACCGTTAGCTGCGATGGCTTCCATACAACTGAAACTGAAACGGAACTTTCGTCGACGCTGTGGCACTTCCCAATTCGGCTTCACCATGTGCTTCGAACATGTTGTAAGCGATAATTGTGTTGTGTTTTGGTTCGATGCGCCCATGCGGCGTATGCGTAACGCCGCGTTGCAGTTCCTTCACTCCGGCTGCAGCGCATACAAATTGCCAATTTGACTAAAACTTTAGAAGCTGACTATGCGGATATATATGTGTATTTGCGATACGCAAATAATTGCTTGCTAATTCAAATTAAGTATACTACTTACCTATAGAGTGATCGTTTTTTTTATCCCTACAGACTCTTGAGGTTTGAGGCTTTACAATATAAATAGCCAAAAATATAATATATATTAAAATATTAGAAAGAATAACAAACAATTCATGCACATGTGAGTTTTGCAAGTACTTATTCCAAGAATATTTAATATTAATAACATTTATAAATATAGTAAGTAAAATCAATTTCCATGCGTTAAATCCGATTAGAGTTTTTTTTATTCCTTTGTTAGCATTAATACAGGTTGATTTTAAATATTAAAGAATTGGGAAAACGCAAGAGAAAGTTGCTGGAGCAGAGGAACTTGAAGTAAAGGGATTGGAACTAAAGTGCGATGGCGTGCGATGAAATACCTTTTGGATTGGCTGAGCTTGGGTAATGTGTTTTATTGGCACATCGTTAGCCTTGGTTGCTGTTTGGTTGCATTTATTGCACGGATTTTTATGAATGTCATGTGACGCTTTAGGTAATAATAACAAAAAGGTATTAAAATACAGGTCACATATCTGTACTGTATAATTTACTACGTATGAAAAGATAAACCCCAATAGAATCAGTCATTGCAATGGAATAGGAGAATTAAATACACCTCAGATAACGGCAAATAATCCCGCCTAGTAATACTGTATTGACAGCTAGTGCTCTTCCTCATGTAGGTTAATAATTTAATAATTTATTGTTAACTTTCACTACATAAATAAATAAATAAATACTGTATTGAAAATGTAAGAAATAAAAATATGTCTTTCTTTAAATTTTATTTTGTTTTTATAATTAATTTTTATTTAACAATTTTCTTAATCTGTTGAAAATGTACACTTAATAACACTTTATATCACACCTAACGGTTTCTTAAACCTGAATTTCTCAGCCTATAATCATCTTCATTTGTGTTTTGTGTCTGCCTTCAGTCAAAGAATTAATTAAAGCAGCGGGCAGTGAGAAATGCTGAATTCAATGGGTTTTTCGAAAGCAGAGCGTATGAGCAAAACTGGAACAGGACATAAGCAAACTTCTTATCCTTGCCAAGTCAGCGAGCAGCATTCTTGGTTGACACGTAAAATATGCCAGCTGAAGGGAATTTTGTGGCATTGCTCGCATAGCTGGCAGCGTGTAAAATGAGCGATAAGCGAGCAGAGAGGCAGCCAACCGACTAACCCACTTGCCCGCTCCATAAACGGAATGCGGCACAGCACCGTCTGCAGTTTATGCGTGCTGTAGTAGTTAATAAAGCGCAAACGGAAGACCACAAGGCACTGTCACAGCAGCTCACAGCGGCAGTAACACCAGCATCAGTACCAGCACCAACACCAACATCAGTGTCAGAGGCAGCAACCGCTATCTCCCAAGGAGCGAACAATCAATTTCACGTCAATTGGTTCATATTTTATAGGCTAAGCTGAGTGGATCGGGAGGGAGGAGCAAGGACGAGTACAGAAACTCGTTGCTTGCGGCTTAATGACCGCATTTGTGGTCGGGCGTTAAGGTTATAGTTCAAAAAGCGCTAAACTGGAAGTCGCTGCTGCTGCTGCCAGACAGCCACAAAATTCAAGTACCGTTGACTAATATTCATGCAACGCCAATGCTTGACCTATAATATTTTGTGGTTAACCAACAGTTAGCATGAAGCTGGAGCTGGCACTAAGCATCGAACACAATCGAAACTCTGTGATTTATTGACCTGCATTAAAACTTAATCATACTGCTGTTCTATGCACAAAACTTGCTAAGCACTCAATGCAAGCAAAGTGGTCTGAGCTGGACAAGTTTGTCAACAAAGCTAAATTTGTTATTGCTAATTAAATGGGCGGACAGAATTATTATTGAATATTTGCAACTATAGCATATTTTGACTATTAGCTTTTGAATTCTTTAAGTTATGGTCAAATATGCAAATATAAACTGAAAAATTAATTTATTTGAAGCTTTTAAGATTTAGCTGTATACAATTCAACTTACATGTTTAGAAGATAAAGAGGAGTCTATCGTATATAACTATATAATATCCGACGAGACGACTTTATTCATAAATATTTAATTTAATGCCAGTACATATTTATCTTCTTTTGCTGTGATTTTCATTTAATTGACATACAAATTCAATTTCCAATTTTCTGAAGATTTTCGACTGTTTGTAGCAGTTTTTACACTGTGAAAAAATTAATACTAATTACAGTATTCTTATCATAATATTTCATTTCTATTCATATCTATATCATAAATCATTTTCTACTATCAATTACATTTCACAGTTACTTAATATATTAATATATTTTTATATAAAATGTCAAATAAAATTACACAAAATTAGATAAGCTAAACAATTCAATTAACAAACTCAAATTACCATTCCAAAGTCAATATGCCCAACTAAAAGCTGGCCATATTTCCATGACAGGGCAAAATGTTGTCTGCCAAGCGTTGCGTTTTATGTAAAATTGAAACCGGAAACAGCGCCCAAGCACAACCGAGGCGAGCCGATCACAACAAAGAGTGAAGTCGGTTGTATGGGCTGGCGAACTGCGTCATTGTAGCATTTGATTGATTGCCTTAAGGCCTAACATGGCGGCATATATGTACAGTTAGCTACATGTTGCCCTTCGAGCACCCATGGCGTATGCGTAATGTGATACAAAACAAATATGCTGAACCCGTGACCGCCATTGCTTTCCGGCAAGCATCTGACTGTTAACCATTTCCTCTACGGTCGGACTGCCAACCAATTAATTTGCATCCTTTTACAGCAATTCCCTTTCAGGTGCAGCAAGGCGATGACTGTTCACTGCTGGCCTTGCATATTCTGTTCCTTTATTATACTAAGTATATGCGAATGACAAGAAATATACGCTTACTGAGTGTATTATCATGTTCTAAAGAAATGTGTAACATATGAGCAGAGAATTTTTCAGTGTTGTAAAGTTCGTATCGTATAACTACTCCTCAGGTGCCATATTTTATAGGGAGAAAACAGTTCTAGCAAATGGAATATCTGCAATTGGAATAGTTTTTTTTTTAATAAAATATTTGTGTAATAAACTTTTGTTTTTCAATATATTTTTTGTTATATTCTTGGCAGTATTAATGATGAACCATATCTTTTTTATCCGTACCCTAAGTTAAAGAATTGTCATTTTTTATTGAACATAAATAATTTCAGTAAATTTAATTTCAATCAATTTCAATAATTTTCTCTATATATACTTCCTATGTGCTTATCTTATTAAAAACATTTATTGATTTGCATTAAATACTTAACTGATAATTGCTTTAAAATCATTTAACTGAACCTATTACTCATTTACTCAAATATAATTGTCTTCATAAAGAGTAATTTATACTATCTGGATAGCATATACAAGCTTCGTGGCGCCAGTTCGCATATTTCTTTTATATTTTGAGCTTTTTTATGTGACCTTTCCGCTGCAATTTTGTGCATTCTTACGAGTGGCATTTTTATCATTTTGTTTACGCCTTTCGCTTTGTTTTTGGGAGGGTCGCTGTTGCTGCTGCTAATGAGTGTCTTTGACTTAAGTGTGTGTGAAGGCCAAAAGGGCTGCTTCTCGCGACTTGGTGGGGCCGTCCATTAGGCTAATGGCTAGTGACAAGTTTTGCAAATTAGAATTACATGCCCACAGTACATGCGGTATTTTGATATCTAAGTTTATTTCGAGTAGTGCAGTTTAACTCGCAAACCGCAGTTGCGAGACGATTCGATTCAAGGCGCGCCGCAGAGCACTATACAAATCGTTCAACACTTGGCAGCACTTAAACGCGGATAACCACATGATAAAATTAGACGATTAGCCACTGGCACAACCACAACACACATCCCACACATATCTAACCACATACACACTTACGCACACACACACACTCACACATATGTATATGTATATACTCAAAAGTAGACCGTGGCCAGACTAAATAAACAGCACAGCTGGCGAGACATTAAAGTTGCTGCTCTCCCCTTGCCCCATGCTTCCATGCCACACTTGAAGCATGCCACAAGCTTGGAAAAAAATCTATAAAAAATTGCGCTGTTGAGTTTTCTCTGTGCGTTGTTCTTGAAAATCACCAATAAAAAATCGTTTGAAATTAGTTGAACAAAACATAAGCAAAGGCATAAAGCGATAAACCAATAATTGCTTAACAGATTGAGCCAACCGAGGCGTAAACAAAAACAAAAGGGGAATCTTCTGTGAGATATTATCCTTAGAAAAATAACAGCTTAACATATTTTATTAACCTTTTTAGTTTCGTCAAGCATCGTAAATCATCTTTAAAATCTTATATAATGTCAACATAAATTTGTTAATTAAATTTTAATTTTGATTTCAGATGAACTTTAAAGTCGCATATTTGAATAAAGGTGAAATATAGCATAAATAGAAAACAAACAAACAAAATAAAAACAATTTTTTTTGTAGAATAGCTGAAAGGAGCTAAGCAACCGATTAGTAAAAGGCTTCGAGTTTGTTTATTGAGTATTCGAATTTTTCGGATATTTTATTGCCATGGCTATGAACTTGTCTAAGGGCAAAATAGTTGCTCGGTTTTAAAGCTAACGAAAACATTCTCTTAAAAAAAATATTCAGCTTGTGATTTAAATCTTGATCAAACTCAATATTTATTATTTAATTTATTTGCTGACATAAAAATTAAGTGGTAGCAATCCGGAAATACTATATCTTATTAAAAAAATTACACAAAAATAAAATTTTCATGTGATTAAATTTAATCTATCTATTTATCTATTGTTTTGTTCTTCATTTATTATAAGGCATTCGTATAAAAGCAATTAGCTTGCTAGAATATTTATTCTTTGTTGTTAAAGCAGCTTAACTTATTTTTAAAAAAATGTCCGAATTCGTTCTTGTATATTTCCTGTAATATATAAAACATTTGTGCAACTGCACAAAATATTCGCCATTTATTTCACTTGTGGACTGTCAACGGAGTCCGTTTTATGGTGCAATTTATAGCTTTGCATTACATTCGGCTGCGGCTTGGGTAAGTTGAATCGCATTGTTTTAGGTTTACTACAACCACAGAGCAGCTAAACCAGATAAACCTATCCACATGCCTTTGTGCACTGAGCGCGATAAAAGTTGTGCGTTTTATGAGCATTCAATTCAGAAATTGAAAATTCGACCGAGGGGGAAGTGGAAGAGCACAGCGTGTAAATATTCCCACACTCAGCCAGCGCAGTTCTAAGGAAATGTTAATTGTTTACTCTGGCACAGTGCTTGTGATGTGCAGCATTTGTCGAGATACGAAATTAGTTCGATTTTAATACAAGAGGTGTAATAAAAGAGCATATACTAGAAGCGTGATATTGAGCACATATATATACACAGAGAGTGGCAGCCAGCCATAGGGTGGGAGGGAATCGAGCGAATTGAAATGCTTATAAATTACAATGCAAACAACACGACAAGTTGAAATTGCAAACTTGCTTATCGCTTCAACAGCCAGAGGGAACGAGGGGAGGCAGCATTTGTGAGGTTAAGCGTGAAACCTCACAGATGTGCTCCGACTTCGGCTTCGAACTGGTTCCAGCTGCTGTTTGATAAATTTGAAACTGTCAGTTGTCTGATAAAATGTTACTTTTGGGCTGTTTTGTTCGGCAAGTTGATGTCCTCGGCCACGCGTAACTTGCCCCTTGGCGCGGCAAAGCAACAGAAATTAAATTACATTCTGCACACAGTTGTGATTTTCATTAATTTAGTGTAAATATAACATATACACCAGGCTATGTATACAAAAAAGTTCCAAATTCCAAATCAAATAACTTTTTGCGCCAACTTTTATGCCGGAAACCACAAACAAAAATCGATTCGAAAAAAATGTGAGCACAAAAAAGTTTGTTTTAGCTTTTGCGGTTACGCTCTTATCCTCATACCATTTGTTTTATAGACAGTGTGAGATATATATTTATATAACATGTCATATCATATTTACTAGAATATTATCACAATCAAAAATTTGTATATAATTAAATCTTAGTTGTATTTATTTTATATTTCTAAAACAGTTTACAGGGTATGTGATTGCAGGAACTTTTCAACAACTTTCCACCTTAATTCGTTTTCCGCTTTGTATTCACTTTTGTCACGGATGCTCATTTTGGCATTACGTATACGAAGCGTGAGACGGGCGCTATGAACTTTTGTCGTAATGTTTTGACTGACGGCCAACAGCAAAGCTGCCAGAATTCTGCGAGAGAAGTGCTTAAGGAGAGAAGGAGAAGAGATGTAGCTAGGGGCAACGCTTGGCTGCAGCCAGCCAACGCAAAGTAAGCATAAAATGCTCTTGCATCATCTCGGATTCAGTTGCTAGGCTGCCGCCAAGCCGGAACTAGCTTCTTCCGTCATCTAAACAATGTTGTTCCTGTCGCCTTTGTCTACAACATTTGCATGCAATGTTACCAATGTGCCATAAAAAGAAGACCTCGAAAGAAGTAAAGAGAAGAAAAGACAAAGTATTTGTAAGTGTCGTTAGTGGAACAGCATGGGCATACGTTGGGGAAAAGAATCTGAATGAAGTGCTGCTGTGAAATTCTTATTTAGTGTCATCGATGCAACTACAACTTCCAGTGAACTTCAATCGTATGATCTGACTGTTAGTTTCAAACTTTTTGCTGCTTTGAAAGACACAAATTATAAAGCCATTTAAGCTATGAAAAGAACTGCGCCAAATTACATTGTATGGCACTCATAATGACGTTAGCTTTATGTATTATTCAGTACTCTTCAATTGGTGCTGCGAACAGCTGTTGACTACTAAATTAGCCTTGCATAGGTATAGGTGGTGGTTCGGGCTACTCAGAAAGAGGAGCTCATACTATGGAAACCGTTTTTATAGTAAGAAAATTATATTTTAGTTATTGATTCTTAAATTGCAATTAACTATGGCCGATTTATACTTTTCTCTATAAGCCCCTGCTCTAAAAACTTGAAATTAATTTTTCATAAATTTCAGTTAAATCTGAGATTTTGGGAACTACGTATACTTCAAGGAAAAATTATAATTTAAGCAAGACAGAGGAATAATGGTATATATTAGCTATAACAGAAACTTAGTCAACACGAAGTATACATAGTTTAGGTGAATCATTTAAAATAAAAAGACGATACCATGTTTTTTAAAATCTGTTGAATTCACTGAACAACTGCCACGCTACCTCTCTTTTTTGGTAATCCTCAGTTAATAAACGATAATTAAGACAATAAAAAAAATTTTAGAAATTTTAAAAAGGGTTTTGGGGAGAAGAAGTAGTACTTTAAGATACCATCTTTCAGGAACTAAAATTTAACTGAGACTATCTACTCACACATAACTTATACATATAAAATATATTTAAATAACAATGAAGATGATTAAGTCAGTTTAAACAAAGTTCAAAATTTCTTTTATGTCCTTTGAAATATTATTTCTTATTATTATTTCTATTATTTTTACTGACTAAAGAATATTTTTATGGATAATAATCTGAATGCATTCTATGCCTCTAAAACTTCCGATCAAATTATTGATGTATCTGCTTGGGTGGTCCGATTTGCATATTTAATTGGCTTAGATTAACACTTAATGGCTGCCATTAGTGAAATTAATGAAAATTGCATCGAAAGCATTTAAATTTCACTTAGTGCGAAGTCCATAAAAGCTGATACGCGAAGAAATTATTCAGCTGAACGTGTCGCATAATGGTCATCGACAGTACACGCGCCTATCGTCCATTGTGGCTCTGCTTTCGAGTGCTGGCACCGACGTTCTTTGGCGCCAGGTCACGTACGGTTTATGTCTATGCGGCGGTGCTGCACTCGCTGGTTACTGTCATGTTTCCAGTGCATCTGCTGCTGGGCCTGCTGCTGCCGTCAACGCCGGCCAAGCTCTTCCAGAATCTGACGATGAGTATCATCTGTGTCGCGTGCAGCTTGAAGCATTTCGTCCAAATATGGCGACTGCCGCACATGATGGAGATTGAGACAATTCTCATGCAACTGGATGATTGTGTACAGAGCGATGAGGAGCGTCGCTACTACCAGAATACGCTGCAGCGACAAGTGAACCGCATAACCCGTTGCATTTATGCAAGTTTCGCCTTTGTCTACGTGCTCTTAATACCCCTCGTGATGCTGGCTCTATTGGCTGAGCCTCGTGAATTACTTTACGTGGCTTGGCTGCCCTTCGACTGGCGGCGCGGATTTGATCAGTAATGTTTCCTTTAATAACTTCTGTATTACTTAACGGATTTGAATGCAATTTTCTGCATTGAATGCTATTAATTTATTGAAAGTACGGTTTTCACTAAAAAAATTTTCACTTAAAAAATTAAATTGTTGCTTTGATTTTTTTTTTTTTAATAAATTTGTTTTGTGAAATGTGGAGCTGGTATCCAAAATATGAAAAAAATAGAAAATGTATTTTATTTACAAAAAGCTAAGTGCTAAATTTGGTAGCTGTAGCTAAAAAGATGTAAAAGATATGGTCAAAAAACTGAATCTTGATAAAGTTTTAAATCGATATCAGTCAAACAGGAAAAGTTATCGAATATCAAAAACAAACTCGATATGCGCGCTGTATACACAGACCATCGTTCAAAATTTGAAGTCTCTAGCTTTTATATGTTCTGAGATCGACGCGTTCATACATACGGACAGACGGACGGACGGACGGACGGACGGACGGACAGACAGACGGACAGGTCTAAATCGACTCAGCTCATCGCCCTGATCAAGAATATATATACTTTATGGGGTCTGCCACGCCTCCTTCTGCCTGTTACATACTTTTTGCAAAACCATTATACCCTGATTTCCCATTTTCAATGGGTTCAGGGTATAAAAATTATACTTTTTTACCCATAGGTCTTATTTAATAATCCTTTTAAAATATGAAGCACAAACTTTTCTTATAAAATGACTTTTTATTTTATTATTT
The DNA here is from genome assembly GCA_035045545.1 of Drosophila gaucha. Taxonomy (NCBI): domain Eukaryota; kingdom Metazoa; phylum Arthropoda; class Insecta; order Diptera; family Drosophilidae; genus Drosophila; species Drosophila gaucha. Next base: position 7,127,964 of record JAWNOY010000099.1, read on the forward strand.
AGTATAACTATTTAAAGCTTTCCAAAATTATTTTTTTTACAGAATTTACGAGCTTACCCGACAGGCTATCAGTCCCGTCCAGCTCATACAAATAGTTTTCTGTGGTGCGAGTCTATGTATTATCGTCTCCTATGTGATCTTCTATGTGCGGGATACAGTCTCCTTGGTCTACAATTTCGTGCTATTTGCCATTGTCTGTTTGCAGCTTTTTCCCAGCTGCTACTTTGCCAGCGTTGTGGCTGAGCAAGCAGAGCGACTGCCATATGCCATATTTTCGAGTAATTGGTATGAACAATCGCCGCAGTATCGCCGCAATGTGCTCATCTTTACCCAATTAACGTTGAGACTGGCTAATCGGCCTATGATGGCTGGAGGACTGATTAAACTTAATTTAAACACCTTCTTTGCTACGGTGAAAATGGCCTATTCGCTGTTTGCGGTCATAGCCCAAGTGAAGATTAATTAAAGTCGTCAATTTTGTTCAGCTGAAGCGGTTTCGCTTCTATTGCTGTTATTGATCTGTACAGCTGCCTGCTATAAACATTTTCACGATTTCATTTTCATATTTTCCACGCAATTCCCACACAGAAAGAAATGTAACAAATGAAATTCACTAATTGCCTCGTCCCAATGCGCAAATAAACAGTTGCTTTGGTTTCTATTGTTTTCTTTCAATTTGTTCTGTTTCGTTTTAACAATTTACTCTGGAACATTAAAGCAAATGAAATGTTTACGTAAGAGCAATGTTAATTGTATTTAGTATTTTTGTATACCCTGAAATATCGTGAAAATATATAAAAAGCGTATATCATTGTTGTGTAAATGTATGTAACAGCCAAAAAGAAAAGAAACTTAATATCTGTAAATCTGAAATCCTCAAAGTAAGTCAAGTCTATATGAGATCATTAAGAAAATCAAAGAAATTTCATACCGCTTACCCAAAGATGCTACCATACTTGGATGATCGTATAACATACAGAGATATAGACTATGTCCATTAGTGATAACCCCGCTCTGTCTTCATATAACTTTTAAAGTTAATTTATTTTATTATTAATATAATCTTTGATAGTGAGCAGCTAACCATGCTACTATAAATATAATTACTAAAAGTCCATACCCATCGAAGTGTATGAAAAAAATTATACAGGGTATCTCTTTGTCGTTCAATTGAGTGTAGATCTCCCTCTTGTAATTATTTTGCACCTGTTTATCACTTGCTTGTAGTTAATACAAACTAATAAACCCAAACAAATTTGGAATACTTCAGGGTTGTATACAGATCATTAATTCCCAATTGCTGTTGAGTATACTGAAAGCAAGTGCATAGCTTAACGCACTACAAAGTTTTTTAACTGCAGTTCTGTTAAAAACATAGATAAACTCATAAGTATTTAGGAATACCATAAGCTTTTACATATATTAGGCCATAAGTCACAATAACAAGGAGAATGCCTAAGCATTTTAGTAACTGCAGTCTTGTTTGCCTTAGTTGGATAAAAATCTGCAGTAAAGTTATCTTCTATAAGTTTTGCGAGCATCAACAACAACTGCAACAATGTATGCCGAATGATATCAAAGGAGGAAAAAAGTAATTGCTATCGACGACAGACGCTCAGTGGAGAGGCTGATACAATGTAGAGATAGTTGATAAATACATGTTGCTCTCATACATTCAGATTTGACTATATTAACTTAGGATGATCACAAGACATGTATTCTAAGGTTTGATTTCCTTTTATTTATTTTACTTTTCCATAAAATTTATAGGGTAAAATATTAAAGTTAATTTATATTTTACATTTCGATGCTTATCAAAGGCCAAGTTTAGGTTTCTACTTTACTGATTTATGTGAAGGATTTGACTGTTTGAGACGTGTTTGACTGTTATCGCTGACAGACTTGTACGTGACCTAGCCACATGCGTATTTATTCCGTGTTTTTTCTTTCTTATTCACAAAATTCTGTTTTAAAGGTTTAACCTTTAAACTCCAATTTTGCTGGTTTTCAACAAAAAAAGATATACATATTTGAAAGCATAAAGAAATTCAGAAACACCAGAATAATGCAACTAAATTTGTTTTTAGATTAAAAAAAATAATTTCAATAAATTTAATGATTTTATGCGCTGGCTTCCTGAACGGATGCTATGTTAGTAAAATTCACGAAAATTACGTGTCCCAGGAAGCAAAATTTGTCTGTTTGAAATCCTAAAATTGCAATGGGTATGCGTGAACGGTTTATATATGTATAGATAATGAAGAGAAGTGGACAACCCATCCCGTTGAGGTGCCAAATAAACCGACATTGAAATGAGAAAAAAAAATCAATTTTTAAAATTATATTTTAGTTATGTTTGAGGGACAGTCGGATAGCCCAATTAAATAGCAAATGGAAAGCTGAGCGAAACGACCAACTGGCGAAAATAAAAAAATAGAAATGGAAATTGTGACGAGTTTGGAATCCAACCAAAGAGCACAGCTCAGCAACTGGCTTTGGCAGCATCAAGCGCGAATATTGCGTATACGCTCCGTGGTGGGGTGGAAGTGCAAAACATACAATGGCTGCACGTTCAACATAAACGCGGCCGCGCTCGAGGTGATTTAACTTTTCTGCTTGCCATTCATTTATTTCCTTTTCAATAGCACAAAGCACACAGAAGGCAAAAATATTGTTGGCATACTTTTGCAAGTGCTTCCTGTCGCATGTCCTGCCTGCCTGCCTGCCTGCCTGCCTGCCTGTGTGTGATTGTTTGTGTGTTTATTTTAACTTTTGGCATTTTGTGCGCGGGCCGTAGAGATTTCCTGGCAAAATAGTAAACTAAAACAAAAACACCAAAGCACACAGAAATATGAAAAATAAATTGAAACAGCCAACCGGACCTGCCTATCCCAACTATCCCTATCTCAGTTGATGTCTGTCAAAAATGAACGCAGCCCAGCTCAATCAGTAAAGCACGAGTTCGTGACACCACTGCACCACCAGCAATGTCCAAACATTTGCCAGCTAGCCACAGATTGAATTGGTTTCACTTTGGTCCAAAATTGTTTGCGAAATTGTAAAACGTTTTTGACCCCGGGGGCCATCAGGGCAAAGCTTGGTCAAAATCCTATCATCCAAGCCTCACTTCTTTGTTTGAAATACATTTTTCTGTTGTAAATATTGTTGTGTATAAGTCTATTTATTCCAATCAAATTGACACAATTTGGCATGGTCACAAAACTGGAAGCACGTATTATCAAAGGTTACATTAGAAGCAAAATGAGATCAAATCTAAACTTTAGAGATGCTTAGATATTTTGCATGATTAAAATCCAAAGAAACATTAAGCAGAGATTTAATTATATGGAATTTTAGATGCTTTGCATGATGCTAGATGGATATATCAAAACTTTTCGAATTCAACACACTTTATTAATCTTGTATCTTCAATTCCTGAAGAGAGTTGTGCAGTGCTCCTTTTACTGTCGGACTTAATCCAATTTTTGGCAAAAAGTGAATGCAAAAAAAAATCAAATTTTACAAATGTATTTTTCAAATCGACAGTACAAATCTTCATTTGAATATCGGACTTCATTTAGCTGAGCTACACTCATGGAAGTTCAAAACTGTCAAAGCTGACATCAGAATCAAACCGGTTTCTTGTTTTAAATATTTATTAAGTTACTCGTATATTATAGATTTTCGAATCTAATTTGAAGGAAGGGACAAATTCTAAAATGGCTACTTTTGAAAAATCGGACAGCATTTGTCCGAGTTACAGCCATTTAAAGTTCAACAATCAACTATCAACTATTTTGTCTTGGGAGTATACTTGTTTATGTATTGTTATAAATGTTGCTGAATTTGTTCTCAGTAAAATTGATTATGTGCAATATAAAAAGTACAAATTATAATTATGAATAATTATTCATGAATGCATGGTAATTAACTAGAAATTTCAGTTTTCCCCTCCTTATCATAACAAAAACAGCCAATGCTTTTTTAACACATCAGATAATTGTAATTGATGACTTAATGAATGTTAATCCTGGATGACTAATTGGTATCTGGCAATCGGCAATTATTCGAAATTGCTATAAATTAGCTTAACCAATTTTAATTATGGATGCACTAAACTGGAAATAGCTCTGGAGATTTGCGTTTTATGTACTCTGAAATTCATTGTACGTCGTTCAATCCGTTCAGAACTCAATTACGTCGCGGTGCGGCACTCAATTTTCCACAGCGAGAAAAACGAAACGGGAAAAGCGCGCATCAAGCAAAAATGTACAGACAGACCACAGAGTCCAACAATAGGAACACATGCTGATGCTGCTACTGCCCTGACGTGCTCTCGGTTTTATGTCATGTATGGTCATGGCGCTGGTGCCTAAAAGTATGCACCAGCTAAAATAACAAGCACACAGCGCCTCAACGGGACACAATGCCTCTTCTCGTATTTCGGTCATGCATGAAATTTTGTACTTTCCAGCCAGTTGGCCACTTTCTTGTTGTTCTCCTATGTATTCATTTTTTTTTATCCCTCTATATTCTGTACCCATTGAAAGTTTGATTAAACCGAGGGTATTATCACAAGATCAATGCGTAGGTCTAGATCCTGAAATCGAAATTTGTCAGATTTTGAAATTTGGAACGTATAATGCATATTTCTTTTTATAATATTTCGAATTCTAAAAAATATTTTTACTAATTTATCTCTTGCTCAACTAACAAGGGTAAAATCATTTAGGTATTTCTATAAAGTAAGATTAAGGTTACAAGTTATAAGGAAGTTTCCAAAGTTTATGCACAAGCTACAGGATACTTCCTGGTCGGTCACACTTCACTACACTTGTTTTTCTTTCTTATTCGACAGGAGTTTCCTCTTTGTTTTTTTTCCAGCGCTTGCTGCTGCCTTTTTATTTGCTACGCATTGCTAGTACAGATGTTGACATTGCTGTTGTTGGGGCAGACACGTGTGTGTATTGTTGTTGTTGATGTTACAGCTGCTAAAGCTTTCAGGCATGCAGTGTAGCATCTAAATCATATTGACTGCGCACTGCCCATGTAGAAGACTCTAGAGCACATCGCGTACACTAATAGAGAGGCTTACTAAGGTCCTCTATAATCCAAAAAAAGTGTCCTTTCAAAAAAGAATGGTTAATTGGGATTTTTTGTTTACAATACTACTAAGGCTTTCTACAACTGTGATACCCTCTACAATTTGGTAAGGCATTTTGATAATCGGGAGTCAGCATTGACGTTATAGACTATGTGTATTCTTCGATTTTATTCGTTAGACCTAATTATTAGCTTTTCTTACTGTGGCATCTACTAATTCTAAGTCTAAAAATCATTTAAATTATTTACCTCTATGAGACACCTGAGATTGCCTGTAAATTTGAACAAAATCGATGTCAACTTAGGCCACTGCTGAAAACGAGTAGCCGTAGCCTAGTGTCATATGTCTTATACTTAAATCTGAAACTTCACTTTTAGCTTCAATATCCCTTGACAAATTAGTTAAGATAATTATTTTAATGGCTTTATGCTTCGGTGCAGCTGCATTTAAGAGCAGTGTGCAATATTGTAGCTGCAGCTTTCAGCTCTTATGGCCTATCAAATTACATTTTGCCTTTTGCCATTGTCTCTATTCGTCTCTGTTGCTGTATCGTCGTTGTGCCCCATTTACAATTGGAGCTACTGCTGGAAGTTTCGAATTTTGTAATTCGTTTGGGCAACAGCCAGCCAGTTGCCCCATTGCTGCTGCTCTCCAGGCCAATTTCCTTTTTCTGCACGCATTTTGTTTCCATTTTGATAAGCCATTTGACCACATTCTGTGGGCGATTGGGTGACAATTTTTGACCAACTGGCCCAAAAGTGAATGCTGTGTTGCAGCTTTGTAGCTCAGGCAGGCGTATCACCGACTGGGAAGGTCATTTGTAACTTTAACTAAACAAATTTGAAAGCCTCTACGCATATCAAATGTGGGCTGGTTCTGGCAAGGGCCCTTTGGGCCAGCTTCTTTTGCAGCTACGTCTGTATAAAATGGTCAATTGCCGCAAGGTAAGGCATCAGTAGCACAGCGTGCCACAACCAGCAACGTGTAGCAGCTTCTCCAACTACTATAAGCAAGCAGACAACTAGTCGTATACTTCACGTCACCAACCATGAAACGGGTAAGTTAGAAGCGGGTCTGGCCATAAATTGTTGGCCAGTCGATTGCCTGCGGTGCCATGTAAAACGCATTTGAGCACTGACAGGCAATAAATCAGGATAACCGAAAATTCAAAACGATAAAACTCTCAAGCATATTAGGATAATTTGTATCGACAGAGAATGGCATTGAAAGTTTCTGGCTGTCCCAACAAAGTAGACATTCACTTAACAACATGAAGGCTTAAAAGTTCTTAAAACTTCTTTTTACAAAAAACATTTTTAAGCTAAGCGACCGAAACCTTTGCTCTTATAAATAATCATGCAGTCATTTCAATTTGTACCGAAATTTAGAGTTAGGAAGAAGTTTTTAAATTTATTATACTTTATGAATAGAGTATTACTGATAGCTTTTGTTTTGAAGTTAATAAATCCTTTGCCAAAACCTAAAAAAAAAATGTTTCAAGCAATTATCTGTCAATACAATTTTAAGAGGTCATCATGGATATTTAATATAAAAACCTGCTTATAGATAGGCAAGCATCTTAAAGAAAATAATAACAAATTTATAATACCAACTGTCCATATGTTTCTATTCGCTTGCCAAGTTTTTTATAAATATATAAATATATAAATATAAATATAAATACTATACAAATATATATTTTATAATTTTTGCTCATAGAGCTGTCTGTTGATCTGCGTGTGCCTCTTGACCTGCAATGTGGCTAATGCTTCCTATCTGCGACCCATCGAGCTCAGCCAATTAACCAAGTCAGCCAGTCATCAGCAACAGCAGCTGCGTGACCTGGACAATGATGACTCCAATTTGGATGAAGCCACAACCATTTTGCCCAACTCCAGTGAGGATTACGACAGTCGTCCGCAGTACACATTTGCTTACGATGTGCACGATACGCTTACCGGCGATGAGAAGCGGCAGGAGGAGAAGCGCGATGGCGACTTGGTGAAGGGTCAGTATTCGCTTGTCGAACCGGATGGCACGCGACGCATTGTGGATTATACGGCGGATGATGCCAGCGGATTCAATGCTATCGTGTCAAAGCAACGGCTTGATGAACGGCTGAGCACATCACAAGCATCTTCCGCCTCCTCAAGCTCATCATCATCGTCCTCCCGCTACAATAGCATTGAGGAGCTGCAGTCACGCCTCACAGCCCAGGCCATTGCCGAGGCCCAGGCTCTAGCCGATGCCCAGCAACAGTCGCAATTGCAATTGGAAGCGCAAGCCCGACGTGACTCTGAGAATCAAGCGCGCCTGCAGTCTAAGCAGCTCATGGAACAATTCCAGCAACAAGTGCAGCAAACGGCTCAGCTGCGACAACAGCAGGAGCAGCAGCGGCAGCAGCAGGAGCAACAATTGCGCGATTTGCAGCGTCTACAGGAGCAGCGGGAACGTGAGCAACGGGATCGAGAGCAGAGAGATCGCGAGCAGCGCGAACGCGAGCTGGAACGTCGTCAGCAACGCGAGCGAGAACAGGAACGTCGTCTCAGCCAGAACCAAAATCAAAACCAACGTCTGCTCGAACGCCTCAGCAGCCAGCAGCAAACTTTGCTGTTGCCCAACTCCAATCAGCTGCTGGGACAAAGTGTTCAGGCGAGCCTTGTGTCGCATCCCCCAACTCTGATCTCTCGGCTGCCGTCGATAAATTCAGGTAACCTTCTGTTGAGTGGGGAACGTGATTTGGATGCCTGGCGCCAGCTGCCCACCGCCCGCCTCAACATCGAGCGCACCTCCCAGCCGGTGATCTTGTCACAGCCGTCCAGTGCCTCGGTGCAGGCTCAGCTCATTGGCTCACCTTTGTTGCTGAATTCGGCTAACTTAAATGGACTGATTACCACTCGCCTCAATGGTAATGCGGCACGCGCTGGCGCTGCCATCAGCTGGTCGCAGGGAAGTCGTTTGCTGGACAACGAGCTGTGGCAGCTCGACCGACTCGAGGACAATGACAGTCGCCGGGCTGAGGAGCAGCGTCTTGAGAGCGAGGAACTTCGCTCTATTAGCGCAGAGCGAAGCAGCAACCGTCGCGCTCAGTGGTGAATGCTTTAGCAGTCCATAGTCCAATCTTCAACTGAACTCAACGCTTGCCCGACCTCCACGATCATCTCGAACGGAAACTCGATTATGTCTAGAACTTAAGTCCTATGTGTATCTTGTGTTATTATAGTCTTATATGGGATATGGTTACTTTCACTATTTACTTTGACTTCTTAAGCACAAAACTTCGCCAGAAACTAACCCAATCAAGCTCAAGTTATCTGCATATCTGTCCCTAACTCTAGCCCTAAGCCTAATTGTTTTTTGTATAACATTTGTAGTTAGCTGCATTCTCAAACTTACTTAAAAGAAAAAAAGAGTATAGCTAATAAAAAATAGCCAACGCACAGCGTGTGGAAACGACGTAAACTGTGACTTTATTAAGTTCAGAGTGCAACAACAGGTTGCTTATCCTTGGATGTCCTTGGCCAGTTGACCCTAATCCCCTTTCATGGACTTTGACACTTGGCCATGGCAACTGCACATGTCCAAATCTCTCCGGCCCACCCACACGTGTGTGGACGCAACTGAACCATAAACCTTGGTCAACGTTTCCTGAGGGCAGCAAGTGGCAACAACATTTTTAATAACAACATAGCGAACATGCAAGTGTTACCAAAGCTGATCCATCTCCCACCCATGAAGTTTGCGCTAGACACTTAAAAATAACTTGCACATACCCAGGTGTGGAGGCGGCGGAACAAAAGCTGTTAACGGCATCGCTATGAAAACAATAAAAACTTTATGCAGAGAACAAGAGGGAAGCTCTTGCATAGTCTACAGAGATTACATACATATATATTAAAAGGTGGTTATTATAGATAGAATTGGACTGTTAAAAAATAAAGCTAAAGCAAAAGATAAATTTACAGCTATCATTTTTGTTTAATAGTCACAGTATTCCTGACTTTGAGTAAGTAAACTTCGATTCTCCAAATTTAAGCTGTTTCGGTTTTAGCTTAAATTATACTAAACATAGATAAATTTATTCCATTCTTACGTTCTTAAGTTTTACGATTGCGCAAAAATGATCAATTGAAATCAAAAGAGAGAAAGCTTTTTTTTTCTCTAATTATTTATCATTTATTATTCAAATTCCTATGAAATATTCATGCGAAACTTATCAAGCAACCCGTTTTTTATTGCAACTGTACAGTTTCAGATTACAGCAGAACACAAAAGTTGAGAGATTGAGAAACTTGCTACATGGTTGGTAGGCCACATAAAAGCAGCAAAGCAATGTTTATTAAAACTTTAGCTTAACTATTTAAAAAGTCGCTTAAAAAGAGCCGATCTTTGTCAGGAGTTGCTTCGAGCTTATATACGAACTGCCGGGCTGTCATGCTGATGGGCTGCCAGCTGTCTACCAAGAGTCCGCTTGATAAGAATCACTTAAAAGTTCATCAGGGGACGAACTGCAGCTGCTTGTCGGCAGCTCCCTTGGGCGTCTTCAGCTTACAATTGGCTGACAGCTCATGGAGAACTAAACCAAGCGATTTTTCCAGTTAGCTGCAAGTGTTATTGTCACATCCACGTGAATTACACACACACGCACACACACCAATACGTATGCTCAAGGCGCAAGATCCAACAGATTGTAAGACCAAAGCTAACTGCTAGGACCTCTCTCCACTTTTCTCTTTCCTTTACCTGCTCGAGCCGTTGTTCGAGCCCGCTGCATAACTTTAAAATGTCTTCAACTTGTGTTCCATTTCACAGCACAAAGCAACTAATTCACATTTCGTGATAATAAATATTCCAATCAAAAAACATGGCAGTTTCTTCCTCATAAAACAGATGCAAATCTCCCTATTAATAATTTAATTTTCTTTTGCATTTCTTAACAAGAACTATTTTCCCGCTTAAACAAAATATTAGATTCCTTGACCTTTGGCCTTATCAATTTTCCAATTAATTAACGCTACGCCAGTGCTGTGTTTCTTGTTTGTCCATTTATTTGCTTTATATATTTTGACTCCCCTTTACTTCTCTTTTGGGGTGTATGTTTGCTTTTTCAAACAATTTTCCATTTTTTTTATCCTTTTAATTGGGCAAGGAACCCTAGAAGGTTAGCATCAACAGTTAAGTTTACCTGTAATGGTCAGCCACAGCTAGACTTTAAATAAAAAGTAAGTATGTCCTCCTACTTTAGCAAGCGCTTCATAAGTCTGATAAGTTTTCTCCTTAGAGAGGAGAGAAGGAGTTGCCTGACTTTTTGCCCATTCTTAATTCTCTTTTACTCCGACAGTAATTTTGACTCTTAACACATCATCTTGCCAATTGACCCAATCTTCTTTCTGAATTCCAATGAAACCCATGGCATTCTACATACGTCGGAATACGTCAAAACAACGGCCCACTGGCTTGGATAGTGGGGGTACTCGTGCACTTGAATGCACATTTTTAGAGCTTAGATAGCGCCATCTATTAGAGTTTTGCAGTTACCCGCTCCCAATACAGCAACCCACCAGCACTCTAGCGGAGACACACACTCATAAGTCAGCATGGTCGCACAATTTACTACACGTCTGAGCCTTGGTAATGGGACTTGCACCATTTTCATCAGCTTCGCCGTCATCAACAGCACACATTTTGATGGAATACATTTGGATACCATATTTGTGTCTTTAAGAGGAAGAGGAGCTTAAGTCACTAATGCGTATGCAATGTAAGTGTTTCAAATGCGCACATCAAGGGTGACTTTGTCACAAATTTCTATATGCTCATTCATATATTCTTATTTATGTAGAAAATACTTACGACAGTTTCATAAACGAAAAGATGTTAAGATTTCTGAAAGCCCCGCGTTCAGTACGTTTTCTATGCAGCTTTCAAAAGCCAAAACTAAGCAACAAACCATCAAACACACCGCGTCCGCCTAAAGATCCGCCCGATGAATGCTATGCGCCGGAAAAGGTAGGCCATGATTGCATTGAAGTGGCGAAGTTTATAAGGCCAAAAGTCTATCGGGCTTTCAGTGAGCCTAACGAGTGTCTAGGTCCTGGAGCAGGCTCCAACAAGGAGTACAAGAATCCCCATTACTTTGGCTACCATCGCTTCAGCTTTGTGGAGTTGCAGAATCAGTCGCTGGAAATACGAGACGAAAACCGCAAAGGTTGCGGTGTGCAGGCGTCACAGGAGGACGATGCAGAAGAGGAAGAGCGTGATGACTGCTTAGAGGCAATACATAAACAGGAGGAGGAGTGCAATGAGCAGCTTGCCGCTCAGGAAAAAGATATGCCTAAAGAAGCATGGGACAAGTACGCCGATAAGAAACAGAAGGAGCTGACCAAGGCCCAGTTGTGCCAAAAAGCAGACGAATCAAAATCCATAAAAGAGAAAGAAAAAAATGAGGCTAAAAGTATTATTGCTAAAGAAATCGTTATAATGTTGTCCGACTGTGAAGAAAAGCTAAAGAACAATCCATGCAAGACATTTGACTGTAAGGAAATGGTCAAAGCAGCTGTGGATAAGGCTAAAAAGAAACCGGATGATACCAAATGCAAAGACAATACTGAAAAAGCTAAAAATCAAGTCGAGGAGCAGAAGACTGACCAGACACCTGAAATACGTGGAGGCCCTCTGAAAAAAGGAACTGACAAAAATGATCCAAAATGTGGAAAAGATAGTGGGGACAAGAAACCATAAATAAGAACATTTACCGGGGACCAGAACCACAAACCTAGCGAAGACACAAACTCAGCGCACACACACACACAGGTCGCCAATAGTTCGCCAACTGTGTGCGAGTCTTTGCTGTACTGGTATAGCCGCGCTACAAACCTTTAGCAAATGAAACCAACTGTTCTCAAACTGTAACACTCAAATAAATTTTTGCTGTTTATCCCTTGATTTTGTTTTCTTCTGTTTTTGAGCGTGCCTCAAATAAAAATTTGAATTGTTAATAAATTCATAGTAGAATTTTGCATTCAATCAATTGATATGCCATAACGGAAACAAGTAACGGGGTTGCTGCACAATTTCAGGGACAAGCGAAACGAACAAAACGATAGCAATACCCTCCCACAAGAGCTGTGTCTGTGTTGTAGGGTATATGTGCACATATATAGTCATATGTAGGTATGTATATAGACATGGACTCTCTGAGCTCGTCATCTGCTCGGTCATTCATTTCGCATGCAATGACTTTTTGAATGCTGTTGCTGAATTGATCTCTATGAACCGATAGCGAGAGTCATCACGTGTTTTCAGCTTGCTAATTAGTTGGAAATCCCCCAAAGCGAAAAGTCAAAAAGAGAGAGCAGACACATAGAGAAAGAAAGAGCTAGCAAATGAAAATAAAAAAATTGTATGCTTGCTCTGGTTAGAAAATAGTGTTAGCTGAATGTTTAGTATGCATTGCCTTTCATGCTGATTCTCAACAGCTCTCATATTGTGTTATAAAGGTGAAATGTTATAACGAAATCGCTAAATTTAATTGTCGTTCCAATGATAAAACTTGTGACAATATCAAAGTTACTAGAACGGAAAATTTCTACATCAACAGATTATTGTTTACTGAGTGGCAAGAGTTTTCGGGTTTAGTTTAACTACGTTTTTTCATCGTTGATTCCATTGCGCTTCTAAAGCTATAAAGCATAAATCATGAATTTAGTGTATATTACACACTAAGTATAAATCCAAATAATGTTGGACCCTACTTCCTGAAAAGTAAGCAAATTGAATGGGTCTTAATAAATTTGATTAGAGTCGGCTATCTATGGTTATGACATTACTTCATACTAACACTTGTTTAGGATTCAAGAGCAGGTCCTCGCTTAGGCTAGACAAAACGTCTAACAAAAACGGTTAGTTTTTAGTGTTGATTAACTTAAAGTAGCCATGTCTAAAATCTTTTTTTTTCAAATTTTGTATTTTTTTAATAACAAGTTTTCTTCTGCCTTTAGTTTCAAGTTTTTAACTAAAATCATAGCCAAGTATATTTGATATTTTCATAAAAAAAATTTTAAACATGCTTCAACGATGAACACCAAAAATGGTATCAATCTGAAATTACATTAAAAAGTATAAGTAAGTAAGTAAGATTAAGGGCTCATTTATTATTTCTTTTATTATCATCATTATGAAAGAATTCTTGGATAGTTCAGAGTTTACTATTAAACTATTACTATTACTATTACTTTTACCATTAAACTTTACGTTTAAACTAGTTAGTTGCCTAAAAGACCCAGCTCTTGACAGTTATTTTCCATATTAAATGCCGGTCTTGGGTCAAACCCTATGTTATCTATTTTAAAATATTATTATTAATCCAAAAGTGATGAAGAAAAATTAAACATTGCAAAACTGATCAATTAAATACCTTGGTTAGGACTGCAGGTGAGTATCCCGAAAAAGGATTTCTCACAACATATACAAGCTCTTTTCTGATTTTAATTAACTTCTTTTTGGGTATAAGGGTATAAAGTTAACTTAGAAAATACTAAAAATGAATATCAATAAAAATAAAATTCCAATCTTGAATCGGTTTGGTTCAAAACCGGTCTTGAGAATTACCCTTTCTTATTATTTTGTTTCGGATTAAGAAAATTTCCGCTTCGGCATGCCTCAGGGGCAAAGAGTGAACAAAAGTGCAGCAAACCAAACACAAGCGCCCAGTTGGCCAATAAGACACGCCTCGTTTTGAAGGCATTTAAGCTGAAAATTGCTTCTAAAATATTTGCATAGTTCCGTCCACAGCCGCAGTCCGAGTCGCGTCGAGTGTTTGCCCAGAGTCCATAACTGTTGCCCCTCTCTTTCTGGCTTGTGTGTGTGTTTGTGTATGTGCCTCTCTGTCTCTCTTTAGCCGGCATGTAAATGCCTCTAATTTTGGACCTAACGACAACTTGTCTTTTGTCATGGCCCATGGATGTCTTTGGCATTGTAATTCTTGTTGTTGCTGCAAGTATGGCTGTGCCTCATCATCATTTGCTAGAGCTGGACTGCTGGCGGCAGGTTTGCCAGCAGCTGCCGCACTTGGCATCAACTGCAACTGCATCAGCAACAGTTTAGCTGCGCTTTATTTGTGCAGCTTTTAGTTACGTTTAAGTATTTCCTTTTGTTTTTATTTGCCGCTTCGTAATCGAGGATCATAGATCAAAAAACGAAGCGTGCTATTCCCTGTCTCTGTCTCTCTGTCTCTCTCTCTCTCTCTCTCTCTGTTTCTTTTTTAGCCTCTCTCTGACTCTTTCTCTTTCTTGTCTTGCTATAATTTACATAATTTAGCTAAGACGTCAATCAGAGTGCGACCCGCTGGAGACTGTGTGAACTGCCGCAATTCTCATGGCGAATGGCGCCGCATTCCAACCAGGAAAAACTCAACTCTCAACGCACAGCTGCGTCCCCGCGAGAAGTGCCACCCACGCAAGAACCCCAACGGTCAGGCCGTGTTATGGACAAATCTGGAGCGCGACTCCAAATGGCCAACAGCTCGGCAATTGCCACAATTCCCACAGTCTTAAGCTTAGTTTTTGGACTTGATTACAAGTTTTTCTTTTCTTTTCGTTTTGCCTTACAGGCTCTCGACCCATGGGCAATTCAAATTGGGCAGCTCATTTTCGCACTGATTAAAGGTAATTTTCTAAATTTTCCAGCATATTGTGACACTAACAACAAGAAAGCCGCATTGCGCAGGCAATTTGGCCTGTCGTCATTTAATGGGCTTAGTCAGAGCAACAACAAGGTGGCCCGCATATTTCTATCTATAGGCCCAATTCAGGCTCTCTGACCAACTTTATCGCCAGTTGTCCAGAGAATTCAACAATTGTTGAATTAAAGCGCAAAATATGTTTATACTCTTTTCAGCTCTACCTTGAAATATCTGTTCAAAGACGAAAAAACTTAAGCAAGAAGTTGGAACCTTACCATATTAATATGTAACATTAAAAATTTGAATAGTCCTTCACACATGATTCCATTCAAATGATTTAAAATCCATTTCCTACTTGAAAAAGATTCCGTTTTTCATACTTGCTGATGAAATTCTCTAACACAGCATAAATTTATGAAACTGAATCAAATTAAAAGAAATTTCTGAGCCTAACACGTTTGTTTTTGGCATCATACTCAACAGCGGTCCTTTAAAATTTTACATGCTTAATCGTTGAATAATCCAAGGATTCGTTCTACAACATTTCTCCAATCTTTTTACATTATTTTAACTTCCTGAGGAGTTTCTTCAGAAATCTCTCACCCCTCAATCTCTATTTTTTCTCTCTTGTTTATAAATATAATAAATAAAAATATAAATAATAAAAGTATTATAAAATTTGTTATGTAATTAATTTTCGACTTTTATTTTTAAGTTTTTTGACAAGGAACAGTTTTAGTTTTTAATGTGATCAAATGTTTTTTTTAATCTTTATCTTATTTCAATACACAACATTTTCATTACTTTACAATCTTTTTATGATCATAATTCAACTTAAAATATAACGTAATAAATATAAAAATATTATGTAATTATAATCAAGTCTGAAAATTCATAGTATATATATTTAGCTTATTTGATAGTAAAAAAAAAACTCTTTGCCTTCGCACTCAATTGATATGTTAGTGGATTCATTGTTAAAGGTGTCTCATGCATTATTGCAATCGGCTGGCAAACAGGAAACGCTGCTACCTGCACTTCCGAGATCAGCCAGGTGGAACGTGGACGTCTCTGGAGCTAGTGGTGCTGTTGTTGTTAGAGGACAAGTGCAGTGTTCTCGTCATCGAAGAGCTCGTGCAGGAATTTTCTTGCATTCGTGTGGCGTCTGCAAAATTTGCAACAAAATTTATGCATGAATTCATTGAAGCGTTCAGCGGACAACTCGACGGCGACTTGAACCCCGGATAGTCGCTAGAGACACCCTCCGCTGTCCGGCACTGTTGCGGTTACAACAAGAGCAACCCTAGAGCAACTGCGGCTCCCATGGCACTACTCTCTCACACATGCGGGTATTTTAGTAATGTGCTGTAATTTGTTGGTCGCTTGCCAACTTGTTGACGAACTGCGCCTCTTTCAGTTGGCATACTTAGTACAAAAGGAAAAAAGTTAATTATCTTTTTTTCTTCGCTCTCCGCTGGTTTTTCTGTTTTTTATTTCTCTCTCTCTCTTTTTTCTTTTTTCTCATTTTGTTTTTTTTTTTTGTTACTGCTCCGTTGGGCTATTATCCATGGTTCGGGCCTAGCTATGGTACTTTGTGTTCTTTTCTCACTCCAAGCTCTTGCCGCTGTTATTTTTTATCCAGTTGTTTTTGTTGTTGCTGCTGCTGGTGCTGCTGCCACCGTTCCATCCGCTCGCTTTAGTTGAAGTTCATTGAACTATTAATTGTAGCAATGCCTCTGTCCAACTGCGGCCAGTGTGAAAGGTGATTTTTCAAGGCTGACACGTCCGGCGCTCTTAGGTTCCCAAGCCCCCAACAAACGCTGTAAAGTTCTGAGGGTTTAGTGTTCTTTAAAGCTATTTTTTTTTCTTTTTAAATTTACAATCGGTATTTATGAATTAGATTGTTGAGCTTAGGTGCTAATGAGCGTTGGCAACAAAAACAATAATTCATTTCCCACAATGGACGCAAAGCTTATCACGACAAAACAGCTAACCAATTTATTGCAGCTTGAGCCTGTTACCAACTGACAAAAAACTGGCCACAGTTTGTTTCATATCACGCACGAAAAAAAAAACTCGTTTACAAGTTTTTTACGGCTCAATTAACACAATTAAGAAGCACTGTCTCGAATACGGAGAAAAGCTTTCAGTTGTCGAACGTAATATCCCGCACCATAGATGCCACTAAGAGATCACGGGCGTGTTATAAAAACCCCGTGAATTCTTCCAGTGCCATTAACTGTGCCGGGATGCAGAACAAGAAACATTCTTACCTGCCTGTAGTACACGAAGAAATTGCAATAGAAAGATCTAAGCCTCGTCTTTCACAGATATGAATACTGGCAAACTTTAACAACTCACCCGTTCTTCTTAGCTGAAGCAGGACCTGAAATAGTTTGAATACAGCGCACAGAAGCTTTGTTAGATATTGAAATCTATCCCACGTTAAAGCCGCTAACTGTTCACCTGTGCCGCAGTCTGATAAGGCTGCTTTGATCTATCCCACGATTTAATCAAAAACGCAAATTTTTTCTTTTGCTACGCGCAACTCGCGGAAGTTGTTGGTTTCCATTGATGGCAGGAAAGGGGGCAAACATGCGTGGGAAATTCAAGTTCCCACCTGGGCATTGCATGTTGTCCGTAAGTAACTGTGGAGCTGGAGGTGGAGATGGAGCTGGCGTTGAGGCATCTTGGGCGCTGCGGTTGGCCTCATAATTCCCTGTGAAAATCATTTTGTGGCTTTGCCGCTGCGTGCTGCATAAAATTACAATTCAATTTGGGTTAAAGAGACAGAAAAAAAAGATGTATGCGATGAAGTCAGAAAGAAAGCCAAAAGGCCAATTAAAAAGATTACAATGCTGGGCAAACTAATTAAGAAGTGCACTTCAAGTGATTCTCGCGCTGCTTGCATAAGTAGAAAACGCAGGGCGATCGCCTGTTGGCGACGTTTGGGGCAGGCTAATTGAGTTAATGCAACCAAATTGTAACATCGAAAACGGCTTTAGCGAAATCGAATTACAAATGACCTTTGGCCCCTGACTTTAACTTAAACTTTAACTCTGGGAAAACGTAGCCTCAAATTAGTCACGAAGAAAGCGACGCGACGAGACGCGAGATGGCAAATTGTAATCAAGTTTGTTGCCTAAGTCTTTCATTTCGTTGCGGCCAATTTATGCAAATGTCGAAATGCCGAAATACCGAAATGCCGAATGCTGCTCCACTTCATGTAATTGCCACTTCTTTTTTGTGCACGCCGTTTATCAGGCAACGGTAAATCAGTATGTCAGTCAGTCAGCTAGGTAGCCAGGCTCATTGACATGCCGGGCATGCACCGTGAGGCGACAGCCATCAATCAAAAAGCGCTGCAATCAAATCACCAGCCAAGCAAATAAATACAAAAACAAGCAGAGAGAAAAAAAAAACAGTTTAAAATCCACAGCTGCTGTTTTGGCGAGCCTGGGCAACGTAATCGCGTGTCTCTGTCTACCTCGCCTCTGTCTACCTCGCCTCGCCTGCCGGTTCTCGCAGCACGATCTCAACATGATTTTTAACGACAAATTTACGCGCTTAATCTCTGGCCCCAGCAATAATCATCGTCAGCCAAACGGACAACAAAATATGCAAATGTGAGCGGTGTCTGCTTTTACATCTCTCTGCCTCTGCCTCTGCCTCTGCCTCTGCGTCTGCCACAGCCACTGCCCGCGCCATCTACAACTCGTGTCCGATTTTCGCATCCGCGCGCATCTCATCGCATCATTAGCGCCAACACTTGAAGCTGTAGTCCGACTGTCCGAGCATCTCTTTAATGTTTAAGTGCGTTTTTCATTAATTGAAATGGTCAATTTGTTGCCAGCGAGAGATAAGAGTCATTTGTAGTCCACTGCCTCTCATTGATACTTACTAGGTTGTCCAACTTGCCTACTGTTCTATATCTTCTCTCTCTCTCCCTCACTCTTTCTCTTTCTCTCCGTCTCTGTAGCTCGATCAACCCGTTGAGTTGTCTATGCTGCCAGTCGCCCTACATGGCCAGCACTTTACTGCCTGTCGCCGTTCACTGGCGCCAGTTGCTGTTCGAAGATCTGCAGCTGCCTCAGCACACTCATTCATCACGGCCAAGCAAAGCTTCAACGACAAACCCATAAATATTAATAGAAATGCTTGAAGAAAAACTCGTATATGCTAACGAAGATAATATACACTGATATACATTCTATATTTTATAAATAGTCATAATTCACAAAAAAAAAAAAACTTTCAAAAACTTGGCCAAACAAACAAAAGAACAAACTCTTAACAAAATTTTGAGCACTTATTTTTAAATTCCATTTTAATAATTTATTTATGTTGAAGACCAATTTGACTCTGGCCAAAATTGTTGGGGATCTTCAAATGTTTTTAAAATTTAAATTCAAATAGCCTTTAGATGTTTCTAGCTTAAAGGGAATCCCAAAAAATCTACGATAATTTTGAAATCATTTATTGATCATGTATTTCAGCTTATCGATGTCATCAAGAAATATGAAATATTTTCAATTAGCTGCATGCATTTCAGGCTTTATAGCAGTGCTAAATTACCCGTTGGCAAAGAGCAGAAAATAAGACAAGAAAAGAAAAGAAACTAGTCATGGTCTTGACCATGTCATGGACAAGAACTGAACGGTAAGCTTCGGAAATTCGTTGCTTCCACATGGTCGTCGTATATGGCCAAAGGTAACAGTAACAACTGTTTATCGTTTATCTAGCGGCCTTTTTAAGCAAATTGCAGTCAAATGCCGCTCGGAATCAGAGCCAGTTCTAATTGTCTGCAATGACAATGCAAACAGAGCCACAGACATAGACATAGAGGAAGAGAGGGCAGGGAACAAGATGATGAGATTGAAGACACGATTAAAGACCCCTTCTTACGCAGCCTTAACGGTAAGAACACGCGCTGCCCGAGTCCAAATGTAACGTGCCTCAAATGTATATTCGAGACAATCCACAAACAACACGGCCACAATAACGAGGCAACTTCAGCTACAGCTACGACTCCAAACTCGGAGCCAATTGGCATTTCAATCACGCATCAATCTGGCACGTTTTTATGATGCAGATCACAGGCAGCAAAATCACAAGCAATAACAACAGCAACAACAGCAAAATGTTGAGTATGACGAACTGGACACAGCACGCGGCATCCACATTAAATGCAGCTGCATTGCTACATCCCCCCTCTATCCGTCGAGCCGATTTCTCATTCCCTCTTGCAACCTTATGAAAATGAAATTTTTATTGGTCGGTTATGTTTTCGTTACATTTCGTGGATTGTTATAAATTTCATTGATAATTGCCATATATTGATGGCATGATTATGTGCATGATTGTCTGATTGTTGTTGCACAGTCGTTGATGTTGTTGCTACGTGCGTGGCATATGCACTGCAAACATTTCTCATTTTTATTTCATTTTCTGCTGTTGCTACATTTTTTTCATTTTTTGCGCAAATTGTTTTCAACGAAAATTGTTGGCCCCGTAACGATATGAACATGAGAAAAGTGAGCACATATTTGATATAGGTCAGCTGCTCTGATTGAGCAACAACAGCAGAAATATTTTAAAAGGTATTTCTAATTTAATCAGAGTAGCTTTCAATTAAGCAAAGCCTAAATTAACCTTACTTAAATTTACTTTAAAAATATAAATGTTCGATATTTAACAAAAATATATTTATAGTAATATTTTTTAAGTTTTGAGTAGATTTAATAAATTTTAAATGTTGCCAATCTATTATTTAAACAGCGTAAGCAAATATTTTGATTGATAAGTTGAACTACAACTATATTTTATATAATTATTCAATTATTTTTTAGTTTTATCTGATAAAGTTAAACAATTGCGAATTCGTGACGAATCTCTTGACCAAAATCTTTGACCACATGCATATTGGACTGTATTTCCCAATCACAAATTCAATAACTAAAAAAAATTTCTGTGATTTGTGTCATTGTACAGGAACTGTTGTGCCTGTTGCCTGTTGCCTGAACTCTGTAGAAAGTCGGTAACAAAAATGTCCTAATGCGAGAACTCTTGGCTAAATAAAATCTCTTTGGCCATATCTGAAGTTTAAGACCAAGACAAACAAGCGCTCAATATGCAAATGGCCTGCAGTCAGCAAACAGAAAACTCGCTTCGGCTGTGCTGTGCTGCGCTGCGCTGGTCCGTAAGCCGGGCTTGCATGAGCTCTTATCATGCATGCCGTGTGCATTCGGCTAGCTATCAAAAATAATTGACAACTAAATGCACATTGAAAATGTCGTGTGGCGTGAAAAAGACGCATTTAATGTGCCGCAGTTGTCATTTGACAAAATCGTTTGGCTCTGATAAGATACTCAAGTCAACGAAACGAGTCATTGACTTGGAACCACATTTACAATTTTTCTTTTCTTTTTCGTATTTTCGTATTGAATGTGGCGTGGGCAACCTTCTTGTTTTAGTTTTTTGGTCATGAGAGCGTGCGCCCACACCAAGTGCTTCACGTTCGTTGGCAGAGTCTATTTACTTTCTTGCCCCTGCCCACTGCCCGACTGCTCTCTGGGAACAATTGCGACGCATTTTGTTTTGGCCATGATTCATTGGGCAGCGTAAGAGCTAGCTGTGCCCCAGCTACTGAGCGAGTTGAGCGACTGGCACGACCACCGCAATTACATCCGGTAATTTAATGTAATTTTATATTTCATTTCAATCACATGCGATATCTGGCCCCGGCCACGACGCCACTTTCAACTCTAGACTTGTTAGCATTTCAGTTGAAAAAGATAAATATACCTGCATACTTGTAAGCCTCTCTCTGTCTCTCTCTATCTCTCTGTGATACTCTCTCGATCTGGAAGACCACTCGTCACTAGTCAGTGTTTTTTGTCGCCTGTCTTTTGTTTAATTATAGTTTTATTATG
This sequence comes from Drosophila gaucha, assembly GCA_035045545.1. Lineage (NCBI taxonomy): Eukaryota > Metazoa > Arthropoda > Insecta > Diptera > Drosophilidae > Drosophila > Drosophila gaucha. Next base: position 7,149,682 of record JAWNOY010000099.1, read on the forward strand.
AGTATTAATTAATTACGAATCTCAAGCGGCCCCTTTGATATCTCTGCAAGCAAAATGATTTATTGCTTAATTTAACTGTCGAAAAATTGTTCAAAAACTGATCCAACTGCTTATTCAACTGCAGGTAAACGTAAACTTTGTTCTCTGTGATGGGTGATATTCTAGAACTTGGCACTATGAGCATTCCAAAAAAGAAACACAAAGAATAGGCTTTGTTAGCAGCACAAGTGAGTAGAGATTCCTCACATTCTGAGACTGACTCTGAGACTGAGCCTGTTTTTTTTATGATTAATTACTTTGACGTCCAAACAATGGCCAAAATAGATATTTTTTGTTTCTACAAACTGTTTTTGTTTCTTTTGACTTTTAAATATTTTGTTAATTAGAATTTTAGTTTTGTGAGACCATTAAACTCACTCGAATAGACATGGCTCGCCAACATGGCAAATGGCCCAAAGAATAATAAGCGGCAATTAACAAAAATCAAACAAAAATTCAGAGAGGAAAAAGCGAATGGAACCCCAAACTAATAACAGAAAACTGTTAGAAAGAGGCGTTGCTCAATGGTTTAAAAACGCATTTGTGTTTTTTTTTGTGTTTTTCTGTCTCTCTGCTTTTTCCTTAATTATGCACCGACTCGTGTGCTCAGTTTTGGCTTTGATGGGCCACCCTTGAACCATTTGATAAATTAGTCTCGGCAGCCGGCAAAGGTCAGGCCGTTAGTTTGCGTTTCGCAGTCGGGGTCGACTAGGTGTATATATGAGTGTATGTGTCTGTCTGTGTGTATGTGTGTCTTTGTCAAAGAGTTGGCATTGTTTTTTGCTTTGACTAACCATCAATCTGGCCTGCCAGCCAAGCTGCCTCTAGTTGCATCGGGTATCAACTTACCCAACAGGAAGCGCGCGCTAGCCTTGCTGCAAATGCAGATCAGTTCCATGATTGACAAGTTCAGGATGCAGTCAACTGCTGTCCAGGCACATTTCTGCAACAGAGGAGAACATAATATACGACATAAGTATCAATGGAATTCATGTTAATGTCAATTATGCGTCGGTTTCTTAGCAAGAGGGCTACTCGAAGTAGAGTTACAAAAATATTCAGTAAAGTACAAGGCAATATTTATATATATTTTGACAAATGTATATTTGTATGTACAATATTTACTCTCACGTGCTTTAAAATTAGTTAAATAAAAATTTATACATATATATTTTTTGATTGAAAAATTAAAAATTGTATTCTGGATACTTGAAAGATTTGAATGATTTCGATATATTATTTATTTATTTCTATATTTATAGTTTATTTCCCTACAGTTGTCTGTTTAGTGGCAATTGTGAATTGTCACATGAAAGCCATCTATAGCAAATGATTGTTATTTATTTGTAATTTTTTTTCATCTGATTTATGCTATACGAATCCACTTTGCCGTCATCTAATAGATAATGCCCAGCTCTACATAGTAGACATAATATTAGATGGCAGGAAACAAACGAAAAAAAAAACTGCCACAATAAGTCTAAAGCTGCCAACAGACGACTAACTGGAGCTCGGCCTGTTTGTAAGCTATGTGGTCGGGCTGAGACCTAAGTAGAGTCTGCTTTAGCCAGAGGCACATTTACAGGCATCAGGCAAAAGAGCTCGTAGGGTGGCTTGTTGGCTTGTTGGCTGCATTTGACAATTGGCCCGGTTAGCTGGATTGGTTTGGTGGGTTGCTTGGCTGCTTGGTTAGAGCGAATGGAATGTTGTTTGCAGTTTTGCAGCTGCAAACACTTGGCACAGCATAACTGCTGTTACTCGGAACTTGCCACATGCCACAATTAAATGCCAGACATAGCTCAGTTTCAACTAGCTGTCACGCGCACAACTAGCCGGTAAGTAAGCACAGCATTTGCTTAGGTGTCGTCACATGTCGCCACAGGCGCCGCTTAAAGTCATCTCTTAAATGCATATAAAGCGAAACAAGCCCAGCGAGAAGTGCAGCGAGCGAATGATAAACTGACAGCCTTATGACAGCATTACGCAAATTGACAACCCAGACACTAAGCAGCCGAAGAAGACATCGAGACGCCGCGGCGAGTCACAGCCAGTCAGGCAACGAGCCAGCGATTGGGTTAATAAAATGATATATTAAATGCGATTAAAACGCGGCAAAGGCGACGAAGACAACGGCAGCAGCAACAACAGCTACAACAGCAGAAAAAGGAGACGTCGCAATAAATATATTGGAACAGCTTCTTGATTCTGCGTGGTGGCAACAACGAAAACTTGTATATCTCTCTGGAGCTCTGGAGTCGCAAGTGTCTCGACTCTGGCCGAGGCAGGCTGATAAAAGTGTTCATTAATTTAATGCGCTGGGCATAATTAAATGCGTGTTGGTCCTGCTTGCCCCCGTAATGACATTAAATATGTTTAAACAAGCATAAATAAATATACGAGGCAGCTAAGGCAGCTCAGGCAGCTCAGGCAGCTGAGGCAGATGGAGCAGGTTCCCCGTTGCAGTTGCAGTTGCAGTTGCAGTTGCAGCAGCAAAGGAAGACAACTTAGTTAGTTGTGCTGATGTTTTAATCAGGGCGTGTATTTTTAAAGGCGCTGACCCAGGCGCATGTTGCACAACTAGTTAAATTAATGATGCAACATAAAGCAGCCAGCAGCTGGCATAAGCTGAGCTCCGAACTGGAATTGGATGCAAAAGATTTACGACAATTGGCAGCCGGCACTGGCGCTGCCTCCAATTGAGCGTTTTTGGCGACCAAGCGATAAATTGTAAAGTTAATCGCTTGTCAAAGTTTTCGCGGGCACATTTATCTCCACACAGGGCACAGGCACAGACATAGGCACAGGAGCTGCTGATTCCAACAGCTGATAAGTAATAGTCACGGATTTATAGACCCAGTCATAGAGCCAGTACAAGCCCAGCTGAAACCATGATGAACTGGCTACTAACATCCTAACTACTGAATGTTCTACCTTATAGCTGCATTGGCTATAAAATACGCATAAATATTGTTTGGCTTATGTTCACTTCAGGCTTATCATTTGCTTTTGATTGATAAAACTCATAAAAGTACCCAGACAGGTTTCTAGTTGCAGCCCATGTAGAATTCAGTAACCTAAGAGCTTAAATGACTGGTCAAGGTTAAAGTATGAGAACTCCTTTCTAAGCATATGTCATTTGAAAGTCAAAATTCACAGCTCTAACTCTGTGTAGAATATAAAACAAAAAACAAATGGTTACAATACAAAATTACCTCAATCAAAAGGAATTATTATAACTAAGCAGTTTTACAATAATTAATTTATTGAAAACACATCTGAAATATAAATTAATTTTCAAATAGATATCCCCAGTAAAGTATTGTATATTAAATACAAAAAAAATTGATGACTATTTGGTAAAAAGATAATAAACACTCTCAACTGACTCACAGACTAAACAAACTAAGACCTTCAATATATCCATGTGCACACAGACCTACCCAGTCGAGGTATTTGATAAGAACACTTTGCCCACAGAACTTACTCAAACTTATCTATAATTGAGCCTAGTCAGTCAAGTAATTACAGCTGCTGTTGTTTTTTTTTTCAGCCGTCTGTTGTTGTTTTGTTTTGTTTGTTGCTGTTGCAAATTGAACGCAGACAGCCAACAACTATTGTGCATTTCATGAATTGGAATCGCAATGTATTATTATTGTTACCCATTGTTTATTGTACATATCTATATATACATATATATATATATATATATATATATATACGTATGTATATGTATAGAAAATGTCATTCAAGTCGCAGCCAGTTGACAAATTGTCAACTGATATGGGAAATGTTGTGTAGCCCGGTAGGAGTTGGCAGACTGACGGCAAAACAGCGTCAGCCAATACAACATACAACATTCAAAGTACCTATGGGGCCCATGTGTAAACATGTGTAGATTTATGTGTCGCCAGCTCTACTGTTTACCTCTTCCCCAACCCCCTCCCCTACTCAGAAAGTCTTCTTTGCATATGCATAAGTAACTGCGGGACTGGGTCTATGTTTCGCTCTTGTTTACCTGCGGTTATTTTTATTGTCTGCTGTGTCTGTTGTGTGGCAATGTCTCAAGTTCAGTTCACACGCTTTCACTGATTGTGAATACATACGTCAATTTGAATTTTACGATTTAGTTTCTGATCAGTTTGTCGGTTTGATAGATAGCACCTTAAAACCCGTATCCCATGCATAATTAGATAAGTTAACAAAACACTCACGCTTCAATGAACTAAGTCTAATATGGGACTCACTCTTGAAGTTTGTGCGCTTCTGTTGAAAACGCTTTGGCGGCACACTCCAACAAATTGCTGCTAATAAGGCGCACCAAATGCTGCACTGCCTCGCTGCACCCCCTCGATTAGTCTTTTAATTAAGGCCATAAACAGAACACTCAGATACCCAAGTTGGCTACCCATTCTCATCGTTCAATTGTCGGCTCCAGAAAAAAGGACTCTGGGGAAATGCATGAAGATGCAGACAATGTTTCACTATAAGGAAATACAAATTTTTTGCAGCTTCCTCAGTTTAGCATTAATGCCAACTGACATTATTTAAAGTTTCAGGAAATCTAAGCAAATGAAAAAATGGAATGTTTAATTCGAAATCAGAACGTCATTAACAATTTATGGATTGTTTTTCATAAAACTAGGCTAAAACAGAAACGCCAAATATATTTTATATATATTTATAAGAAATATTTCACAAAGCTGTTATATTTTTAGCCATTTACAAGAGCTAAGCCAAAGTATAATAATTAAATATACTGCTGCTTCAAGATCATTACGCTATTCTACACAATTTGAAAATAGTTTGTTGTAGACAACAAATGAATTTCTAGGAATTAATCACAACATTTTTCAGCATTCCGCTTGAGCTTGTCAACAGCAATAGGCAACAAGACAACAGCCACAACACGAAGTCGCCAACAAGCGGCAGTAAATCAGAGGAAGGTGCTGCAACAGCCACCCCAGCTGACGACGTGCTCTCAAAACAAATTTAAAATTATGATTTAACGCAAATTTTGTAATTAATCTAGACAAATAAAGGGAATTGCAGTGCCATTTTTGCCGTAAACACGCTCAATACGCCAACCACTGGCCGTTGCCCATGCCCATTACGTCTACGTCTTGTCGAAGGAGTTAACTTTTAATGCCGTGCCAAGACTTTGTATTTATCTTCATGCACAGTTTTTACATGCATAAATCTTGGCGGCACTTTTAGGCCCAAGTTCTACACAAGGTTTGCGGGAGGGCGACCAGCATAGAGTTTATGGAAGAGGGGGGAGAGCATTCTGACTGTCTGCTAGCCAGCATGGCGTGGCATGCTGTAGCGGTCCCTGCCCCCTGGCTGACTGCTTGCAACATCATCATCATTATCCTTCATTATTATTTATGAAGTTTCTGTGGAGTTCTCAAACCGGTTTTGCGTGAAGCCTTTCAAGTATTTCATAATTGTGCCAAGTTATGCACAAATGCACAATTTCGTTGTTGTTTGGTATTTTTTGACTGCGTTATTAAATTATTGTATTTTAAATGCTGCATTTCGAACGGAAGAAAAAGAGAGAGAGAGAGCGGAAGTAAGAGAGAGTGCAAGAGAGTGACCTTTATGAGGTGCTGTCTGCTCCCTGCTGGCCAATGGCTGCTGCCCGATCTTAATTATATGTATGTTGGCAACTCACGACGCTGATGAACAGTAGCAATTATTTGCCAGACCGGCACTCAACACTCATCATCCGTACACATACACAGGTGATGATATATAGTCGTATTACGTATACGCCGCGTACAGCCGCTGCCTTAACTAATTGCCACGAGAGTCAAAGTCAAAGCCGCGCTTCGGCTGCTGAAGCTCAAAGCTGAAAACTGAACCTGAAGCTGATGCTGTAGCTGAAGCTGAAGCTGGAATTGGGAGCGCAGAGTTACTTGAAGCTGTCATTAACTTGGCAGCCCGGCGACGTCTGAGTGCCAATGCAATGCCTGGTCAAACGGGCCAACATCATAATCCCCACTAGCAGCAGCTTACACAGATATTATATCTGTTTTTGCGGCAGTATCAGTTTTTTTTAGCTTTTCTCTCTGCAGCTCCTACAGCTCTTGGGCTGTTTTGTGCTGTGTAAGCAAAGCTGATGATGCTGCTGCTTCTTGTAGTTTCTTCTTTTTGATTTGGTGTTTTTTTTTTGTTATAGTTTTTTTATTGTTGCTCTTGATTTGCCTTTCGTTTCTAATCTGATTTGAAAGATTTCTATACCTTCTTTCCGCTCTTATTGCTGCTTAGAAGCTGTTTTTGGTTTGTTTGCTCACACAATGCGTCAAATTGGACGACACGTTTCGAATTGATGTATAAATAATAAAAAAAAACTGAAGTAGACTATACACTGTAATAAATTTTAAAATGTCATTATACCTCCATCCTCTCGGCTGTTGATGCTATAACTGAAAAATGCTTCTTTCGCCTGTTACATACAGTTGAACAGAACTATCATACTTGTTTTTTACCCATTTTATATGTGTACAGGGTATAAATCAGAATCGAAATAGAAAACGTGACTGTTATGAAAAAGTCGTGTTTGTTATATTATATCTGTGTATGTGTCAAGTAGATGGCAGTAGATACCCAGTAACAACACCAACAATTGCTATGGTTACACCAACAACCAAATATTTGCTCTGAACAATGCGTTGCCAACGCTTTTTAGATAACAATGAGAACGTCTCGTTCTATTGTTTGACTATAGCTAATTTTGAGAATCTCCTGGTTAATAACTAAGGAAACGCGCACAAGCACAGAGTCTATCTCGTTCTGCCTCAATATCTTACCACACTCTCTCTGTCTCTCACACACACTTTTGCTGGCTCAGATCTTATAATTTGTATTATGTGTTTTATTGCCAGCTCATTCTAGACTCGCAATGTTCTTGATTAACATCCATCTTTATTAAGTTTTAACACAACTGAAAATATATTTTGGTCTCTAAACTTTTTAACAGATTTCATACTTTTACTAACCATCAAAAACCTGTTTATTATAATGTTGTCAACAGCTTTTGGACTCACGACATTTTTTTTTTAAACTAGAATATGTTTATTTATATGTTTATTTTTGTTAATTGAGCTCAAGATACGAATATGAAATAAACTGAGAAAGAAAATTATTGTAAGTTATTAGATTGATTTTTATAGCCCTTGCTATCCATCGGAACACTTTTAGATATAGCCCCTCATTCAAAGAATTTCAGAAAATCAGCTAAAAACTCATATTTTAAGGTCGCTATCACCATAATCAATTACAGTCCATTAAAGCCACTTGAAGCCTACAATTACGCTGTAAACAGAGTGTGGAATTACATGTTTTTACAAATATAATTATTTCAAAGGAAAAATTTGTGTAAGCTGTTAACAGAAACTCTATACAGGAAATTTATTCTTAGGCAACTTTAAGATAACTGGGAACTGGAATATTAAATCTTTAATTTTTACTGCTTTGAAATAAATTTCCGATCGATTTCACTTTAACGAATAGCTAACCGATATGTTGCTCAACGAAATGGGCTTACGTTCAGCTGTAGTCTATTATTTTATTCGGTTTATTTGATGTTCCTGTTTCCCCGAAATAACACCGCCCATGTACATATGTAGACAGCAGCTGCCTTTACAACAGTAATTTCTGCCAGTCTGCCAATAGCTGTGGATATGCCTGTACCCGTACATGTGCCTGTGTTTGAGGCGCGTGGGTGGGTGCAGCCAAAGACAGCCTTTAGATCCTAAAAGGAACAACAGCAACATATAAATTTGTGTTACGTTAGCTTTTAAGGCAAGGCACGGATTGGACGTCAGTGGAACTGCCCACTCGGTGGCTGGGGCCGCTTTCGGTTAATCACAAGTGCTCAAAATATTCGACGCTTAATCAATTAACTAACATAATTTCGTGCAAAAGTAATTAACTGCCCCGCTGCGATCGGCACCGACAAATGTTCGCTGTCAGGAGCGTTTAGTGTCATTCATTTTGCGACCAAGCGGCGCCCACTTGCAACTGGAGAACTCGTTTTTTTTGCGTTCATCCTTAAGCCGTGCTGCACGTCTTTGTCTTGACTTTGGTGCGCTTAATAGGAGTTTTGGGGGCGTGTTGCATTTAAACGGGACTGTCAATAGTTTGTGGTGATGTTAAGGTTCAAAGATCGTCGCCAAACTTCCGCGATGCGAAATCAAAAATCAATACATAATTCTTTTGACATGCCAATCGCACATTTGTGGCATGCAACAGCAGCAACAACGACAACATGTTTGCGCGACTCATTCTGATAAAAGTGCAATGCAGACGTTGCTTCAGCTCCAATGGAGAGATGGAAGCTGGTGAATGTAGCAGAAACAAAACGACGACAAGCGGCCAACAGGCAACAGTTGCAACCGTTCGAGCTGCACCTTAAAAACGTACAACAACAGCAACAACGGCAACAAAAAAACTGACAGTGCCGAGTCGAGAGTCGACTTGGCGATCAGGAAAAAGTGAAATCTGCTAGAATTGATCTGGGGAGTCGTCGCCGTCGTCGTCGTCGTCGTATGTATGTGGCTCGAAACTGGTTTACACATCTGGAGAGGAAGTACGAGCAAGAAGCAGCGTGACTAGGCAGCGGCTTTGTGCTACGACCTCTGCAGTCGCCAGGCAGCGCCTTTCATTCGCTGTCAGCATCAATTGAAGCAGCCGGCAAACCGTCGGAACCTCCCCCCACCAACCGCCCCCCAAAAGCCCAAGATATATGAGCAGCGTTATGTTGTGACTACTGCCCGCTGTGCACCTGTGACTGAGGCAGAAACTGTGGCTGCGACTGCGACTGAGGCTGGAGATGGAGACTTTGACTTCAACTTGGCAACTGCAAGCTGACTGCCAGCATGATGATGAGCAGGCGAAATGTGTTTTTAAATGATGCCATTTGTTGTTTGCGTGAATGCAACCAGTAGCCCGAAAGCCCTTTTCCAATTGGTTGGCTATTAGAAATTGGCCGCAACGACGCTGACTGCCAACTCGCGCTGTTTTGTGGCCAACGGCGACCATTAACGCCAAGGGTTGGCGGCGCTTTGAACAGCATTTTACAACTTCTGCCGAAAAGTGACAACAACAACGACACAACAACAACACAAACAAGATACCAAAACTAAAAAGGTCAGCTACCGTCAGCATAAAAAAAATGTAAAAGCAAACAAACATAGGTATCAAAAAAGAAAAAAAAGATTAAATAAATAAAACATAAAATGTGAAAGAGAAAGAGAGATTGTGTGCCATGCCCTGCCCTGTGCCGTTCCAGGAAGCGCAACATATCCAGAAGTGCTCGACATGCCAAAACAAAAAACAAACACAAATTCACCGGCCAAGCACTTGGAGGCCAACTATACTTGGCCCGATGGCATACGACCTATTAAAAAAAACAACAAAAAAGACTCTAAACTGGTAAAAATTTCCCAAAAATAAAAAAAAGTATATGTCAAGATTCCAACAAATTCATAACCTTCTGATCTGATAAAGCCAGCTTAACTGATGAAGAAGAACTTGATTAGTTCGAGGCCGCAGGATACAGGTCACAGATAATATAAATATTGATATAAATATTTTTTATCTTTAAATGAAAGAAATATACCATTTTTCATACAGATAATACCTTTTTCTAACAGTCTGTTTGCACATATTCCTTTTTATTCCAAAAGGATCAGAAAGAGTGATTTATAAGCACTCTATCAAATTATCTTTTCTAGAGTCCTTAACTATAGTATACCCTATATTAACTATTTATATATATAGTTTCCAAAAATTCTATCCTTAATTGTAAAATATATAATCTAAAATCCTGATGTGCTTTTTTATCAATTACAATTTTTTTTTCTGATTTAATTTCATATAACCATTTTGTAGCTCATTATTATCTGCAATTTATTTCATTTACGAACTCTTTTTTTTTCTTATCCTTGGAAGTTTTCTTGTAAGTCAGCTCATTGTCGGTGGCAAGTTAACATTCTTAAGTAGCGATCGTGCACGAAGAGAAGCGCTCTCGAAATCGTTGACGTGTGCAAGTGCCTGATAAAGGAACTTTTGAGTTGAACTTAAAGTTGGAGTTTAAGTTGAAGCCTAACTGCCTCGTAGAGATTGAGCTGAGATGCGGCTGCTGGTGGTAGTGCTGCTTGACCCGCTGGCAATTATCACAACTGAGCGGAGTTGAACTGAACTGGTGGCAGATTCACACGACTCGTTGGCTGGTTAAGTGTAGTGACTTTGACTGCAATTAGACATGCGCAGCTGCCACCAACGTAGGCTGCATATTCGACTGCGACTGCGATTGCGACTGCAACTAAGACAGAGCTGAGCACTTAGCCTCATGGGCACTTGGTCTCTCGGGTTCTTGGGTTCTTGGGTTTCTTAGGAGGGGTCAACAGACCGGTGTTAGCGGTGTTTGCCTGATGGATTGTCGGAGGCTTGAGCCTGAAGACGCTCTCCGTGTCTCGCCTGTCTCTCTCTGGTGGTGGTGGGCACATCACTTGGGCTCAAGACACAAATCACGCACTTTTATTTGCCAGAGTCAGATCGGACCGTACCGGAGTGGAGCGGATGAGGCGGCCTTTTAAGGCTGCCTGGCATGAGTTTGCAAATTGTTGTTGTAGCTGTTCGGGTTTCCTGCTGCAACTTTATGGCTGTGCCAAGCTGTAGCTGTAGCTATAGCAGCACCAGCAGCAGCAGCACAAGCAACAACTGTGGCGATAGCTCTGGGTCATTTTAGGAGCGTTCGAGTCAAGGCAAATGCAACTTGAAACCTGCAGGAGCTCTCGCCTGTACATGCCTGTCTGTGTGTGTGTGTGTGTGTGTGTGTGTGCGTGTGTGTATTGGCAATGTGCAGGAGGTGTCCCAAACAGCCATGAGTTTTTTTTTTTTTTTTTGGTATTTTTATTCATTCTTGTTGTACTGACTTCAGAAAACCAGTTACTGGCTCCACTGACTGCTCCTGAGGCATGCTGTAATTGATATTGCAACTGTGTGAGTGTATTTATGCAGGTGTGTGTGTGTCTCGGTCGAGCCGAGCTGTGAGCTCTGAGCCGAGTACAAGTTTTAAGCACACACGTGTTGCTAATGAGACATAACTCCACATCAGCATGAACATCAAAATCCGCACAAATACACACAGCACTGATAACCTAATAAAGTCATAGCAATTAAGCCCAAAGAACCTGTGACTACACGCCAGCAATGACAACAACAACAACAACAACAGCGGCAACACACTCTTCGAGTACAACTTGTTTGCCAAATCCAAAAAGTTGCCTAAAATGATGTCACTTGCCGTCTTGGCTCGCAATTAAAGCTACAAACCCGCTCAGTGCCGAGAATTGCCGATGTGCCGAACTGCTCCAAAGTTGCCTTTTATTATACATTTTCCCCCTTCTTTTCCTCTTATTTTATTTTTTATTTTTTTCCATTCTTTTGGCTTTGTCTGTAATATTTTTTTTTTTTTTGGGCCCGTTTACCTTTTGTGTGGGCTTTGAAATAATTTTTTTGAAAAATCATTTTTTAAATCGTTTATTGACTTGTTTAAGGCGCCGCTAAATGTTTATGCTACAAATTATGTGAAATGATTGAGCACAAAGTCTATGAAAAGAAAGATACCTATTTTTGCTGGGATTGCAACTATTCGTCTCTCAGCTGCCAACTAATAATTGTAAGCCTGCAATAAAAATACCTTTTTTTCTGCCTAACTTGATCGCAGCTATAAGATAGTTGTGAGCTGGTATTTTCGATACTTCATCCTTTACCATTTCAAATGCTTAGGAAAATCAATTTACTTGTTAAATATTTAAAGGAATTTTTCATAATTTCAGAATTTATCGCTCCAGTTTAAACTCCTTAAGGATGAAACTATCAAAAAAATGGTAGGTAAGATGAAAGTATAAGACTTGTACAGTACTCAATTTATATTCGCAACAAACACAACATTTTTGTATTAAATATCTTCATGCTTAAGTAACTAAATAGAATGTTTATGTTAAATAAATGAAAAACTAGGCTTAAGACTTAACTGTTATTTAGATATTTATGGATCTGCCAGAAATATTTATTTAAGATCAAGATGAAAAATGTAACTAATAAATGTAATCTCAGAAGTTATTTGTATTTTTAGATTATTTACAAACTAATAAAAATTTTACAAGTGCAGAGCTGATAACTAGAAATCTTGCTGTTCAAATTTGTTGATTTTAAATATATTTTTGAAACACTTTCATATTTTTTAACTAACTCATGAGTTAAACAGTTGGTTTATTAACAGTAAAAAAAATAACAAAAAACAAATATTTCGCCATGCATTTGAGGAAATATTATTTTGAACTCACCTTTAGAGGCCAAGGATGCGATCACAGCATTGATTTTGTTTTTTATTATTACGACTCTAAACTTGAAAATTTGTGTCTGCGTCCGGGTCTGACATTTATGATATGTGTGTCTGTTTGCACGTCTCTCCTCTATTTGATAGTTTAGACCTTTCAACCGCTGTTCGATTGTTGTGTTGCTCCTCTTTGCCATTCGATAGGGTCTCTCCACGCTAATTTGTAGCTTGTCTCGGCTCGAGTCTCTTTCTGCGCGTCTCCGTCTCCATTTCATTTCGTACAAATTTGCAAGTGCTTACTAATAGAACGTTTTGTGTCGTGTTAATGAATTCGAGAGTTTTATTGACACTGCGCCGTTTGCCGTTGACGTTGCGCATTTTCTTAATTGTTGTTGCTTTTCAGTTATTTATTATTGTTTTTTTTTTGTTGAGTTTTTCTTTTCGTTAAGTTTAGTTGGGTGTATTTTTGTAAGTTTCGATGGCCACGTTTCTGTGACTTTTTCTAATTTTCTATTGTATTATCAGTTTATCTAACACTTTGCTGTGCTATCTCTTGCCCTCTCTCAGCGATAGCTGAGCTGATGTTGTTGTTTTTGCTGTGACTGTGCGACTGTTGCTGGAGCCCCAAACTGCGCGCGCCGCTCGCTGACGGTGCACTGATCGGATCGTCACAAACGTGGCCAACACGACAGGTAACCAAAAGCAACGTGCACAAAAACGCGCCACCAACACCAGCAGCAACAGCAGCAGCAACGGCAACAACAACAACAACACAACAGTATACAAGGTAAGACTGAGCAACTGCCCTGAGTCACTGGCCAACTCTCTCTCTCTCTCTCTATATATATATATATATATGTATGGGAACTCTTGTAGAGTTATACTCTGGTCACACTGTTAGCGATTTTGTAGCAGAACGCGACGTCGTTCGCTTGCGTTCCAATTTGCGACTTGGCTGGGTTCGTTCATGGCACGGGGTTTTTGTAACCTCGCCGCAGTGCTGGCTTCGCTACTCTCCAATAGCTGTTATGCTTATCTCACTTGCTCATGACGCGCTCAGTGAAGCGTATTAGCACAGGTGTAATTACTTGTTCGTGGTGCACGTCGTGCCGTCTCGCTTACTCGGGCGCTCTCACGATCACTCTCCCTATTTGTCTCTCTCACTCTCTTCGTCTCTCTCTTTCTTTCTCTGTCCTTCTCTCTCTAGCTCTCGTGTCGGTCTCTCAGGTCAATTGGCCAAATTGTCGCCGTGTGTTAACCCCCTCCTTTGCCTCCACTACTTGGGCCAGATATTGCTTAAGAACTGCGTTTCCGACTTTTCGCTAGAATTTAAAGCTGTTGCTTGTACGTCGCCTCTACATGACCCGATACCATGTGAACCTTTTGACGGGGTACATCACTTCCGCTATAAGCCAGTGCTCCCAGCTGTAATTTGAATGCAGCGTCGTTCGTTTAGAGCAATCTTCTTAACAGCTCCCTTATTAAAGGCCCAGAGGAACTAACTTCCAATAGATACGGACATACACATACATATGTACGCATATCATATATTCCAATTGCAATCGGAAGTTCGCACTTGTTGCCAGCCACGCGACGGCACCTCAGGCTCTAATTGTTCATTATGATGATGATCGTCAGCTATCATCGTTCAGCATCATCCTGGCACTTGGCCACAGCATCAATTGAACCTTTCAATGACCGCTACTTCCGCCCAGGCCAGCTCAGTCTCAGCTCGTGCTGGCAGCTGCATTCATGTGGAAACTGTTCGCTACTGTTACATAGATTGTAGCTGGGTGCTTTATGCTTTGATTTGGTTAGAAAATCATTCGCCATTTTTCATAGCTATGCTACGTCTGCTTAACGGAAGCAACCGTTAGACGATCTGTTCCCGGTGACCGGTGACTAAATGCAATTAGTTGCAGCAACAAACTGCAGCTGTTACCGCTGCGGCTTCAACTTGTGCTTCTGCAGCTCTTTCCATCGCTTAGCTTTCCATTTGGCTAAGCATCGGCAGCCACTGATAGCTATAAATGATCCAGGAAAAAATTTATATACTTGTACTTGATACATTCGCCAAACTCTCGAAGGAACTCCTAAAAATCGTATTCAGGCCAAACCATCGTAGTATAAACAGTAATCGTTTATTTGTTGTAAATAGCTTCAACACACCCACTGCTGATTCGATACATTATCTTTCGTAGACTCACAAAACAGCTTTAAGATTAAAAAATTGTAATTTAATAAAGACAATAAATCAATAAATAAATTAGACATATGAATCCAAAGTAAGTTTTAAGTTAATTAATTAGTTTTCTCTAAGCTCATATAAAAATTGCAGACATGTTACATAATAAAGTAATGTTTAATGTTAATAACGATTTTAAAACTTACATGATTTTCTAAAATTTCTTTAATACTATAAGACTTATGCGATCTATTACATATTTACGTCCATCGATATATCTTTAAGCTGCTGTAAATTATTTGTGGTTTAATGTAAGTCGGACAAAAGACATATATATTCTTTATCAACCTAAGATTAAAAACTTTGATACATCAAATAGCTTTATAAAATAATTTATCTGGAAAAAGGTATTAAATGAAATGCTTCTTAGTTTATTATATTTTTATGAAACTAAGGAATACAATAATTAACAAATAGACTTAGCCATGTTAAAATTACACAGATAAAAATTAGAACATTTTTCAGTTGGTATGTTTTCATTATAGCTCGATGCGATTATATAATATTGTATACTATACTAATTTAAGATGGTATGAAAAATTTATTTAAGTTCTGCATTAACAATAACTCAATCAACTCAGCTATGTATGAACTAAGCAATATTTATAAACATTTTGATCTTGCTGGGATAAACATCTTCAATTTGTTTCAAATAAGACATAGGCGCTCCTTTTTTTAAGAAATCTGTAGACTTATATTGCTGAAAAATATATAGTTAGTTAGTTAGTGAGTTTGGGGCCACGTGAACAATTATAAAAAGGCCGGTATTTTGTCTAGACATCAGGCAATTGCTGCTCATCATAAATATACTTAAAATATATAAATTTTATATATGTATATATATTTATAATATATGTATACTATATAATGTCATGGTAGCCAGGTTCTATACATTCTGTATTCAGAGCTCATGCGTTTTTTATATTTTTACTATTATTTTTTCCATTGTCATCGAACCGTGACGATGAGCTGTTTTGTGTGTTATATGTTATGTACCTGTGCCTAGAGCTGCTACCAGTGTCTAACCCCCTTTTGATGATCTAACTGTAGGCCATGCGATAATGCTTTATAGCTATGCCTTTCGCTTTATAGGGGTGCACAGCCATGTGCTATCAGCGCCTGCATGACAGACCCTACAATACAAAAAAAGTAGAATAATATAAAAAGAAATTGTAAATACTAAAACCACCTTGAAAAAGGCGGCGCACAGTAGTCTAAGGGATAATTAATTATGCCGCGGGTGCTGCTGGTGACATTTGGCAGCTTGGCTTGATAAGGAAATGACGCGGCAAGAAAACGTTCTATAGAAAATTTCTAAATACTACTTATAAGATCTATTTCCAGTTTATATACAACTACGGAAGTTGAGCGCTTAATGCAAAGCATTTTCTATCATCTCAGCACTTTTTGCTCCAATTTTGTATACAGATACATGATATATACAAACACGATACGTTTCTGCTTAAGCCATGACTCAGAGTGGAGCCCCCAGCGACGCGACGATTTCTTTCGACTGAATTGTGCAATTTTTTATTGTTGCTCGCTTTTGTTATTGTTTTGTTGCATTAGTTGCAATTATTGGCCAAAACAATTGCAAATTGCATTTTGGGAAAGCTGCAAGTATTTCAAAGTATTTATTTCGGGTGAAAGTTGCAACATATGGTGCAACAGCAACAACATCAACAACAACAACAACAACAGCTGGTGCTTCAATCCTGCAGCGACTGTGTTCTGTTTGCCAGCAAGCGACTAACAACTAACGAGCTTTCACCATAACAGGAAAATCATTTCCAGTACTTCCCGAACTTGCTAAACTAACGGATGCGCAAGACCTAAGAACAAGGGGCCACCGGCTCAGGTCAGAAGTAATTGACCGCCCAGCAAGCCCAAAAAAAAGCGGGCCTACTCTTAATGTGGAGTTAGCACGGCAGCAGCGACAGTAGCTGCCGCAATCCCGGAAAAAAATAATAATAAAAGGCCAAAAACATGCTAAAGAAAACAGAACCAAAGCAAGTTAGCATTTTGTACTCAAAAAATACTAGAAACAATAATAATAATAATAATCCACATGTATGACCATTTTGACTTTTGAGTGAAGTCATCAAAACAGAATTCTGTGAAACTTTTGCCGCTGCCCGACATAAAACCCAAAATACAAAATAAATATAATAAAAAGTACAAAAAAAAACGAGGGGGGGATTTCTTAATTACTAGGAGCCGCAAAAGCGCTGCGTTTAGGGTCAGTTTCGTGCTGTACTATTGGCCTCATCATAATTACAGGGCACTTCTTACTCCATAAGCCGGGGCCAATGTGATATGTCGCGCTCTATTGCCAGCTCGCTATCTCCGACTGTCCCTCGTTCCTGTTATGAGCCGACAATTATTTTACGACCAGCAACAATAATATTTCAGTGAACTCCAAATGGGTTCCAGCCTTTTCTTCTAATGCCCTTACAGAGAGTATTATAATTTTTTCGCGCAATGTGTAACATACAAAACGAACATATATGCTATATCTGAATCAATGGAAGAGTAGATAAAGCAATATTTAAGTATCCGTTTGGGTGACTCTAGCGAGTCGTCTCTGAGTTTTGTAGATAGTCTAATACCAATTTTTGAGACAGATACGATTATCCAGTTTTAGGACATATTTATCCGACATTGCAAGCTGCACTATGCTTTTAATATATTTGTAAACTTTTAGCAACATCGAACTTATGCATGAAAGCTTAATGTCCATATGAATAAACAGTTGAAAATATTATTGTATAACAAGAAATAAGGCAAGGACATTAAATATTCGCTGTATTGAAGATGGCTATTGTTTCGTGTTTTTTTTTTTTTTTAGTAAGTTTTATGTCAAATTCTAGTTTAGTATCTAACGTTACGGCTGGCTGCCCTAATAGTCGACAATGGCAAAGTATAGTTGTCTTATAATTTATTTGCAGTGACCAGCAAATCTCCGAAACGTCACCCAAAAATGATTTTGGTAAAGTGATAAGTTTTATATGGCAAACTGCAATTGTAACAATGATTTTCCACCTTTTAGGCAGTACTATTGCAACTCAAAGAAGTCTTTGTGGCCGAGCAAAACCTGCATGAAACACGAAAAAACCCAACGGAGCAGAAAATGCAAACGCAAAAGTAGCAACAGGTCCACATACGATTTATACAGAGGTCCGCCGCTTACCGAGGGCCCTACGAGTATGATAATAATTCAGACGCTTATCTCTCAAACATGCAATATGGCTGAACGGGTGGCTGCCTCAGCACAGTCGACGGCTCTGCAAACATTTTCCGTTGCCTGCAAATGGAAAATTGTGAAAAGCTATGTGCTAAACACGAAGCATGCAACAACTGGGGTACAGTTACTGCAAAAGTCTGAGCCGCATTCTTAGTTTATATTATTTGCAACACTGGGCAACATAGCTTTTATACTCGTTCGCAAAGTGAAGAGAGTTTATTGGCGCTCTGCACTGTCTGCACTTGAAAGTCGATTTATTGTTTATTTTCATATCAAATAGAGTTTTTACATACTATAACTATGCCCCTAAATATTACTTTTGCCGGTTTTACCGGTAGATTTAACTGATCCTCAATATTCTAACATATTGATTTATGAGTAAACGAGTAATTGGCAGTTAGGTGCACTCAACTCCAACTTTCTCACTAGCTTAAAACAGAGCCAAGCATTAAAGCTGGCTAAGAATTACCTGGAACTGATGCACATAAAATAGTGCTAGAATCAGAAACAACGGTTGTATTCCGCACATCATTTTACAGATATATGCCTTAAAGTGCTTGTTTGCGAATGTCTGAATTTTCATGTGATTAAAGGCAGCATATAATATTGCTATTGCCCCAATTCAAAATAGCTAACATAAATCCACTCTAATATTGGATTTTTTCTGTAGAAGCTACAAAAAAAAATTGAAGAAGTCTAGCCGGAACCTTTTCATTACTGAGCACTCGGATGACACTATTAACAATTGACTCTATTAAATAAAACATGTGTTACATATACTTTTCAACTCGATAAATTATCAAATTTTAAGATTTATGTAAAAAGAATTTTTAATGAAAGGAAGTCAAAGACACATCAAACAATTTTAGATAATAAATAATATTTTTCTATCAACCAGTCACAAGAGAACTAGTTGCTTTAGCGTCGAGCAGTGGCATCTTCAACGTATGTATATATGCTGATGAGCCCTAAACCTTCAAACCAGGTATATATATAATTAGTCTCATTAGTTTGATAACTTATTCAACAGAGCATATACTCATTATATTCGATCACCATAGTAACTATTTTACTGCTCTTTATTTGTCACATTACCTGAAAAGTAAAATATATATTCAACCGGATTCCGCTTTGAATAAAAAGTAAGTTATTCTTCAATGAACTTTGAAAGATATTAAAACAGATTCTTATTCTCATGTTTAATGATTTTTTATTCTACTCATGACATTAAATAATAATCAAGTTCATTCATTGTGCTGGGCTGTGTAGTCTGCTCGACGCTAGATGGCGCCACGTCAGTCGTTTCAATTAAGATGCAATAACAACTCTATTATTGTCCAATAAGCCAGTATCAATTAACGTCATCGACTTACCAGCTGCACAGAGCGGCAGAGCCGAAGATGACGTGAGATATGAAACGATCTAAAAACAATAAAAGCTAAAATCAATTTTCCACAATGTGCCACAACGCCAAGTTGCACTGGCTGCTGGTTGCAATGATGCGTAAACGTGTTGAGATTGAAAATATTGTTGTTGCTATCGATTGTTGGATCGTTGTCTGTGCAGGCTCACACCTTAAATGGTGGCGAGACCAATGCATCTGCCGCTGCTGTTGCTGACAAGCTCGAGTAACTCAAGAGCCTGTGATTATCTGTGCGAAGAAGCGAGAAATATTTATGTACTGATGGCTGGCCGCAATCATTGATGAGGATATTGTTGCTGCTACTGCTGCGTCCAGTATGAATGGTACCAATAGCGATCTTATCTTAGCTGACCCCTGCTCCAACTATGGCCACTGGCCACTGGGTATTGATATTTTCCAAGGCATAGGCCACGCCATCTTGCCACAAATGCTGCTGATGGTAACTTGCGTAGCAGGAAGCACGCTTTATAGCTACAAAAGTATCTTATGAAAATTCATAAAAACAACAACGGCGCAAATCTTTCAAGGGGTCGCCAGGTAGCTAGCTGCTGCTGTTGGTTCTGCTTCTGCTGCTTAGCCAAGCAACAGGTGTAATAATTGAAACCGCCGCATGGAAAACGCTAATCACGCTCCGACTGCTCGCGACTGTCAAGCAAATTATGAGCCAGGCGCGGCTCGAATCTACCATCTACTGCTTTTAGTTACATTCTATACTTTCTGTTTGCGGTTCCGCTCGGGCAGCGCACAGTGCTTTGGCATTAACTCAAGCAGCAGCTGTAAAATTACAGCAATAGAGCTCGCTACCTTAGCATCTGCCCCAATAAAAAAATAACTCATACGCCGATTGGCACGCACTACCAAATAAGCCAAAACGTCTGCAACTCTACGTATGTGTATCCTGCGTGGTCTGTTTCCCACGATCCTTTTGCTGACCTGGTCCTGCCTTAATTAGCGGTCGGCCAAGCGTTGCCATTTGTCACACCTGTGCGTCGCGGTTACCACTTTTGGTGGTTGCTTCCTAAATGACTTACGCATTTCAAATAGGCCAACCAAATTTACATATCAATCGGCCAAAAGCTGCGCCTCATGCTGATAATTATCTACGGCGAATGTGAGCGCCCGTACGATTACGAATAGCCACATGAGGACCCGTGCATTGTGCATTCTGTCGCTTGTAATTGAATTGAAGAGCAGCCGGGCAGAGGTCACAGACGTTGCACACATGCAGCAAAATTATCAAAGACTGCGCTTCCAACACCAAACAACATGTTCAGGGTTAAATTTTATGGTCTAAATACAAATGGTGCAGATAGAGATGATGTTTTCTTTTAATATTCTCAAGTTATATTGTGAGCTTAAGAAATCTTAGTTGAAATTGTACTTCATTTACTCTTTATTGACTTACTTTTAAGTCTTCAACAAAATTTAAAAAAAATATATATTTATCAGATAGATCAGCAAGCTATTGGTATCGATTTCCCTAAAAAATAAATGACTTCCTATGCAAATTATAATTAAAACTCCAAAATTTAAGAGTAAACGGCTGCCAATAAAAAGGAGTAATACTAACCATTTAATAAGATTTGAAATGCTGATGAAATTTATTGCAATCGTAGATATATGTATAAAATATATACATCTTTTTATATTATAAAGAAGACTTTACTTTAGAGCAAACTTGAAAATATTTTCGCTAAGAAGTCATTTAAATTGGTAAAATATAAAATACTTTATGATGGAACGAAGGTTATCTTTTTAAAATATATTACCTTTAACAATAATTCGAAAAGCATTGGGGTAATATTGTCAGCTATTTGTTCGCATACCTTCTATACCTCTTTTAGATCAACGTGAAAAGTTGATGGAATAGTCAGTTCCAGCATCCTATTATATCCTACCTTACTTCAGTTAGAGAAATTATAACTTTTTATAGTTTGTTGTTGCTTACATTAGATGGAAAATATTTCCTTCATACATTTGAACGGACCTGTTGCATAGTGTTCATTGCGCGATCGGGCGACGCGTGAGCTTAGCGGCGACTCGGGCAGAGCCACCTGTGTGCACTCCACACAAAATAATGCAAATTATCGTCTAGAATTGCACGAATGGTCAGGTGCATGCAGATGTGTAAATGGAGATACTGCTGCCGCTCAGCTCATAATTGAGTTGCAAATACGTCGCTGCTGGACGGTGTCGATGGCTTTGCTCTATCTCGTGGTCGCGCTGGGGTCTTGAGCTTGGTTCCCAGGCTACTGCCATTTAAAAACAGAAAGAAAAAAATAACATTCAAATACGCCCTTTTACAGATAATCATCATAATTATCTTGCAGCAATAAATAAAATACGAGTATATATCTAAGCAAATTACAACAATTAGGTAAAGTTGCGCGCTCCCAGCACAGTTGGGCAGCCCCCCTAAAAAGTACAAAAGTATATGATGGCTGCCAACTTTATGGCACACATTTATATATATTTAAAATTTTACATTGTACAATTTACTATCTAAAACACAAGAAACATAATTTTCACACGCGTTTCATTTTCGGGTGCACACACACAAATTAGGCAGAAAAACAGTCAGAGACCCAGAGCCAAAAAAACAACACGTCCAAAGGCTTGAGCTCAATTTGCTGAGCGAGGGTTGCGCAAGCTGTTTATGTTTTGCGGACACTAATCAATGTTTTTAACTGAGCAAAATTATTTTTTAAAGAGAAAACATATACAAAATTTTTCTTAGTACTTTTAGTCTTGCTGCATGATAAAAATCGAAAACAATTGTCCACATATCATGAAAATAAGTTAAATGGCGTAAATTTATCAGATGCACGTAACCACCATTAACAAATCCATTTAATCTTTCTATCTTTTTTTACACCGTTCTCAAAGAGAAAACAAATATTTTTAGAATATATTCAATGTCGTTGCTGTCAGATTAGCATTGTAAATATGTAGTTTTAGCAAGGTTTCCACAATTTCCGGTTTCAAAAATTTGGAGCATCAGTCACAGATCTTAGATTAGGATTAAAAATTTATATTATTAAATTAATAAAAGTCTTCTTTTAAGGAACAAGCCTTAAATAGCTTCGAACCGTATTATTTAAAACTTTTTAAGTATTTGAGCAAATCCTTCAATAACAAAACTTTCTCGATTCAATAGAAATATTTATTCACATTTATTTTATAATAATTTTGTCATGGAACTTGTAACATTTTACAGTAAACGTCTCACACAGAGACTGGCTGTCTATTCCTAGCGATCATATTTGCAGCAGACAGCATATAGATTGGTGTTTAGCTATATTACTTACCGAAAAAATAATCTACGTAAAATAAATATATTTTTAATATATATACTCCCAATTTTTCAATTTATGTGTTCATTATCGGATTTTAAAAAGGTATTGGTTTATTTTAAGAAATAATTGAAGTAAACTTAATGTTGTCAAATTTCACTTAAGTAGTAACTTTATTAGCAGCAATAATATAATTTCCTCAATTCCAAAACTAAGTTTTTTCGATACTGTTACTATTTAATTTTTGGCATATTTGTGATTGTGAGTTGTGATTTGTTCATATATGTAAATATTATTAAACATTGAGCTGCTCACAACTATTTTAACGAAACTAACTTTGTTTAAAATTTTTCAAGCTTCCGGTTCGGTAGCTATAGAAAATGTGCTAAGCGACCCTCGCATCTATGATTATTGTTAAAATGATTGTTGCAGGGCTGTTGGTGTTAGTGGTGTTGCGTGGTGCGGCGACGACGACTAAGCCCATGCCCAATGCCTCAAAAGCGGAAACTCATTGGCAACGCTTCGTTGCGTAAATTTCTCAACGCGACTTTTCGGGCAACAGGTTACAAAAAAACAAAAACATACTGCAAAAAAAAACCAAAATCTGACGGCAAAACCGCCAGCAAAATGGCCGGCGACTAGACAACAACAACAAATGCAAAAAAAAGAAACAAATATTTTAATATTTCAGTTACGCTTCGGTGAGCTACGACATCGTGATAGGCAGGCTCAGCATAGGCATCTTCAAATACGAGCATTTTGAATTGCCAGAGCGAGACAGCCAGTCCGGGTAAGAAAGAGACAACGTGTGTGTGTGTGTGTGTGGAGGGGGAGGGAAAGAAAAGCCGCAAAACAAAGGGTAAATCACAGACCCCATAGATCTGCGCCAGATTCGAATCTCGTGCCAAGCAACCACAAAGCGGCAGAAGACAACCAACAACAACAACAACGATGACTGTACCTGATGCCTACTACTATATAGCCCGAACACCTGAGCATTTCTTTATGGATCTTGAGCAGAAAACCTATCGCGGCGTAACGTCATTAAAATTAGGCTGCGATAGCAGCAAAGTTAAGATGTAAGGGTTCCCGGTGCCTCCAGACCCCCTGCTCGGCACGCAAACAGCGGCCAAATCATGAGCCCATATCGGGCATAGTTAGTCGGGCAGCTTACGTACCTGCTGCTCGTGCTATAGCTATATAGCTGCTATAGCTGTTCTATTGGTTACGCTTCGCTGTCGGGGCAAAGATTGTAAAGGCGTTGTCGTATTTGATTTTGGATCGTAAGTGTGTACTACATGGAGAGGCATCTATGGTTTTCTATACGGCTGAAGCGAGCCTCAAAGCTTCGTTGCATGTGGGGATTCTCACGTAATTAGCGCCAACAACAATGCCATATAATTAGCCCAGCTGCAAAGAATACTTACTAAGAATTATGCATAGTACAAAAAAAAAATAAAAAATTGAGCATATGGGAAAGAGAAAAGAAAAATTGTTATAGAATAAAATACGCAGGTGCTCGCTGGGTGCCTAGGCCACCCCAGAGCCCAGTAACCGTTGCTAAGACGTTCAGATGAACCAGCTGTGATAGTTAGTTAACCGTTTAATGACTTTTCTTTTGAGCGGCTGATGCCATTGGAAGATTTCCCATAATTGTCTCCATTCAACAGCGCATCTTTCGCTGTGCATCGTGCCTAATCTTTGCTCTAATTATCTGCATTTCCTATCTCTCTCTCTCTCTCTCTCTCTCTATTTCTCCTCTTAACTTTCGTCAAATTAGAATTATTGTACTTAGTTTATATTTATCATATAAACTATTAAAAATAGCAATAAAAATTAGAAAAATAGTTAAATTGATTTAAGCTCTCCTATAATTATAAACATTTTTTTTATATTATAGATTTGCAAATTGTTGCTGATAAGAGAGCACCAAAATGAGATGATTTATGGAAAGAAAACAAATTCTGCTCTCGCTTAGATTAACACTTATCAAGACGCTAAACACGTTTCAGT
The DNA here is from genome assembly GCA_035045545.1 of Drosophila gaucha. Classification (NCBI taxonomy): domain Eukaryota; kingdom Metazoa; phylum Arthropoda; class Insecta; order Diptera; family Drosophilidae; genus Drosophila; species Drosophila gaucha. Next base: position 7,174,288 of record JAWNOY010000099.1, read on the forward strand.
ATTGCTTGGGCGTTCTCAGGCATTAGATCAAAGTATATGGAATATGTTCGAATTGTGTTTTATTTTCGTTATCTGTTTCATCTCAAGCGTTGCTTCAGATACACCAGATACTTACATTCTACGGACACAAAGGTACATAAATGGACAAATATTCAAATAATAATATTTTGGATGGAGAAATCCAAGTACTTATTAGATTATAACTTGATCTTGATCTTTTGCATGCTTACATCAAGTATTCGAAAAAAACTATCTATAGATATTCCATTCACATAGTCAATTAATACCCAATGGTACTTAAACTATTTCGTGACAAGTAATAAATATGATAAAAATTATTATTGCTTCAGTTCAGATTCTACAGTTTATACTGTGAACTATAATAATCTTTACTTCTTTACAGTCTGCCCGCAGATTTAAATTTTATGCCTAGCCTGTCGAATGGCCATTTGGGCTATACGGTTTTCGGCGATGCTATATTTATGAATGGTGTTTACAATGGAGCTGGCGGGAACAGCAGACGGGCTCGTATACCCAATTGGATTAATATAACTGCGGAATTATGTGATCGATCTGGCTGTCTGATTAATAACAATGAGGTTACTGATATCAGTTACGAGATGGATCTGCGCGGCGGCTTCTTTAGAAACATCAGAAGTTATGCATCCCTGGGTTTAACGCTCGAACAACGCACCTATCCGCATAGATATTATAATAGAGCCCTGGTCTATGAACTGTACGCTTTCAGGCACACAACAGTTCCAAGAAATCTCGGTGAGTGTGACTTAGCAAAAAATATAAGAAATTCCAAATTTTTAATATGAGCCGAGACTTCTGATAGTTTTAATGTTAAAGAGCTTAAATAAATTGTTGTATATTTTATCTTCCTGCCTACGCCTACCTCACCTAGAGACTCAGTACCTTAAGCTAACCCAACAACCAGGCAATGCCAGTGACGCCTTCAATTTCGTTGTGCTCAACAATGGCAGCTTTGCTGCTGAAGATTTTCGACTTCTGCGTGGACGCACCAAAATATTAGAGCTTAAGCAACTGCAGCCGAATCCCCATGAAATTTACGTCCTGTTTAGTGAGCCAATGGAGGAGCCACGCAAACTAAATTGGCCCACGGAACAGACGGAGCTGCAACATCGGATCATCATTTGCATGGATCGCCAGCAAAGTGTGGTCCGCAAAGAGCTGCAGGATGTGCTGCAGCTAAGTCCAGCTGCATTGTTGCAAATGCACGTTCAGGCATGGACTGACTTCTGGGACAAAGAGTTCTCCATTGAAATCATTGGCAATGCATTAGAATTGTCCCGCATTGTGAATGCGGGCATCTTCTATATGGCCAGCTCCCTGCCAACGCTGAACAGCAATCAGGTGAATGAGCCATACTTTGGACAAAGTCCCACGGGCTTGGCACGTGGCAATTTGGACGCGGACTATGAGGGTCACAACTTTTGGGATACGGAGATTTGGATGCTGCCCGTGATCACACAGTTTGGCTACGAGTACGGCAAACAGCTGCTCGAGTACCGCTTCAGTCATCTGGAAGGCGCCGCATATAATGCCCAAGCGATGGGCAACAAAGGCGCCAGGTGGGTTACTTTCCCGGCAAAAGAAATAATAATTCTACGTCTTTAGTTTACGTTTGTCAGGTTTCCTTGGGAGAGCGCGTACACTGGGACTGAGGTCATCAACCCCTGCTGCCCCGAGATCGCTCAACAGGAGATACACATTTCGCCAGACATATCCTTTGCACTGCAAAAGTTCTTTGCTCAGTCCAATGATTACGCTTGGCTATGTCAACGGGCATGGCCCATAGCCGCCCAGGTGGCTGAGTTTCTGGTCAGCCGCTCAACGTGCAACGATGGTACTTGTCACTTTTTTCATGTCATGGGACCGGACGAGGATCACAGCAACGTGGATGACAATGTGTACACCAATGCAGTAGCCAAAATCGCATTAGACTTTGCCGTTTGGGCCGGCGGAAATTGCAACAGCAGCGCAGAGAAATTCGAGAAATGGCGTCAGCTCAGAGACAACCTGGTCATATTACGGGATGTAGATCTAGATTACCATCCGCAGCATGCGGGCTACAAGCTGAACGAGATAGTGAAGCAGGCGGACACAATACTGCTTGGATATCCACTACAATTCGACACCAGGTGAGGATCTATATAGTGAGCTTGACTTATACTCAAGATTCTTCCTTAGTTCCACGCATTTCAATGATCTGCACTATTACGCCAATGTTACCCGGGCAACGGGACCGGCAATGACCTGGTCCATGTTTGCTGCCAATTATATTTCCACGACCGAGTATTGGCGTGCCCATGAGTACTTTGCCCGTGGCTATCAAAACTATGTGCACACCGAGTTCAAGGTATGGAGCGAGGTGCCAATTGACTATAAAGGCTCCTCCAATTTCCTAACTGGCATCGGTGGCTTTCTGCAGTCCTTCATCTTCGGCTATGGCGGGCTTAACTTTGCACGTGTGAGCAACACATCACAGATGCAGCTGTCTACTCCAAACGTGCCGCCCGAAGTGAACCAAGTGCTGGTTAAGTACTTACGATTTGCGCACAGCAAATGCTTGTGGACTTTTCAATACAACAGCTCCAATATGATCTGCACAGGAAGCTCGGATCAGCGTTTTGAACTTATTCAGGGCAAGCAACGAAAACTCTTGGGAAATAATTTTAATGGTAAGACGATTTTTATGGCTTGAGCAAGAGTCTATCTACATTTTTCCACGTTTTTAGTGACACTGATGCGAGGTGATCCGATGATGTACATCAACGTATTGTGTTCAGCATCAGGATAGACAGTGTTTAAAAACTCAAAATGTCAGAAATTGAATAGCAAGATAAATAAATAAAAGAGAAAAACATCAGAAAGATATAAATACTTAAAGGGTTCTGTCTACAGGAAAATCTGTAGGCAATTAATGAGCTGTTGACTCAAACTTTGATATCTTACGGAGACAAAGTCAAAACAGGTTATAAGGATGCTCAGATTTCAATCAGAGCTATGAGATGAATTCCCTAATCCGACGAAACCAACTATTAGTAATAGGTGGAATAGTTAGACTTATAGTGTAATACAGGTAATATTTGACAATTGTCCACAAATATTCAGTAATATTTTTTATTTATTTGTTTCCAAACATTCACATTCTCTCGCCTAATTTTTTTAGTAAAATTGCAAACCGTTTTCACTTTTAAATATTCTTATAAACAAAAAATAAAATTTGTATACTCTGTTCCCAAAGGGAAAAGGAGTATATTGATTTTGTGCAATGTCCGTCTTGCTGTCGTCGGTCCGTCTGCATGAACGCAAAGCATTTGGACACCTTTGAAACTATAGAATTGAAATTTGGAACATATACTCGTGATTGCCCAATGGGTGCATTGCAAATCAGGAAATTCTATATATTTGAAAACAAAAATGCTGTTATTTTCGAAAGTATTGCCATCTAAGAATGGGGATTTGGTATATATACTCGTGTATACGCCCATTTGGGGCGCCGCAAATCGGGTAAAACTATATCTCCTACACTTGTAGAGCTTACGATCGTTCAAATCGGGAGTTTCTATATAGTGATTCGTATAAATCCAATAATATTTTGGGCTCTACAAGAGCTAAGTTTTTTAAATTTAGAATATAAATTCGAATAGCTCATCCCGAAAAAAAAGTATAGTATATATATTTACGCCAATTAGGGGCGTGGCAAATCGGAATTATATGTATCTTCTACAGTTTTAGAGCTAGAACATGCAAATTTGACAGGTAAGCATCTGTTGCCATCCTCTCAAGATTGAACAAAATGTTATATATCCCCGCCAACTGAGAGCGTGGCAAATTGGGAATTACCATATATTTTATATAATAGTGTTATTTTCGCCAATATTGCCATCTAAGAATTTTGATTTGACCCCTAGAGAAAAAGATATATATGGGAAAAATGATATCTTCTGCATTTTTAAAGCCACAAAATTAAAGAAACACGGTACTGTTGCCCGCCTTCTTAGATTGACTAAAAATCATTGACATACGCCTCTAGAGGGCGTGACATCTTACACGCACTTAAGGAAACAGAGTATCACGCAGTCGGTTGCGTCCGACTTCAACATTCTCCCTTGTTTTATGGCTGTTTTTGTTCAGAAAATTACTTTATATTGTAGGTTAGTAAACAATTAAGCTGCAATGAATGTGAAGTACGTTTGGATTTATGTAAGTGTGTTGTATGGTTCAGAAATGGAACTTATGTGTGTATCAACTACAATAAGCATTTAAATTGTGATTTTGGAAGTTACTATTGCATTTGGTTGTAGTCATTGTTGGCGTCAATTCCAACTCTTTACTTAAACTTGGATATTGAGGCGCCGCTTACGCCGGCAGTGGTTTTGTTGCTACCACTAAGCACCACATATGGCGTCTTAGTTTCCTTTTGCTTCTGCTGCAGCATAGTTAAGGTGCACAATGGCGTGTCCGTGGAGCTCATTGTTTTCATTAGCTGCAATAGATGAATATTTTCAAATATTTGATAAGATATGCTATGAAAATTAAAAACTTACGCCATCTTGCTCCATTTTTTTGAGACGTTTCTCAATCTTGTTTTTCCCTGGTCCTTTTCCGTGGAACTTGTGCGACAGATAGCGGAAAGCCTCTTTGAGGTTCAGGATTCGACCATTGTCATCAATATAATCAAGTTTGACATTGGGCTTGAATGTTTCCTTGTCCTTGAAGTCCATAATGGGACCAGAGTGAAAACGATCCCGACGGCCGATTTTGTCGTCCTCGCTAAGTAAAAACATTCATTAAAATATCAATTAATACTATAATAATAATTCACTTACCCAGCAGCTTTGTCTTCAATGGAGTAGTTCTTTGCTTGAAGATGCGCCATTTTTGTATTACTCGGTCGATTCTTTTCCTCCTTTTCCAAATAACCCTTAGATAGGGCCAAGCGCAGGGCATTTGCCACACCAGCGCCCACATCGGGCTCCTCATCTAATATGGCTCTCTCTTCGATATCATCCCCCAAATTATCTAAATCAGCTGGCTGCATCACTTCGTCGGGATTAACCGAGTTCCACGTGCCATGACTTAAGGTTGGCTCATCCATATTGGTATCCATGTGCTCATCCAACGTCTCGTCCCTGTCAAAGTCCATCATGTCATTGGAATCCTCATTGCGATTACCAGCCATGCCATAAGTGGGAATATCTCCCAGCGTTCGGCAGAACTCCGCGGTGGCATTGAGCACAATGTTGCTGTCGAAACTGCCTGGCACCATTTCACCAGTGGCGTTAGCTTCATCCACAGGCTCAGGCTTAACGTCGTGCGTGATGGATGCCACATCGATAGGCAGAGGTTTTTTAATGATGTTTTCCTTTTGCTTGAGCTTCCGAGCCTTAGACAGCACACGTTCCAAATCGTCATCTTCATGTTCCAGCTTGATTTGTGACTTTGACTCATCCGTCATGGTGACATCTTCTTCGGCTTCACGGTAATTTCGGCGACTACCGAAATTTGAGGTGCCCGGTAACTCATCAATTGGTTCCAGGTCCTCCGCTTTTAGTTTCTGGCGCAATTTCTTAATCTTTTTCTTTGGCTTCTTAAATCTACAAGGAACAAGAATCATAAAGTTAATAGAAAGATTTTGATGCAATCAATCAATGATGCTTACGTCGCCAGCTCCTGAACACTGAAAGTGTCCGATGCTAGTTTTAAGTGTGTATCCTCTAACGTTTCCAAGCGTTTGCCAGCCAGTTTAGTCTTGATTTCCAACAGCTTACGCCTGTGCTCACGCTCCTCTTCTACGTTTTCGCCAATCACGAAGTTCTTTCTCTTCTGGGGTTGTCCTTCGATGTCGTCATCGTATTTCTCGAGTACGGCACGTTCAATTGGATTGCCAAGCTCATCGTATTGCTCTTCGTATACATTATAGCCATAGCTAAGCGGGTTGAGCTTTTTGTTGGATACGTTTTTCTTATATCGCTCATCGTCCAGCATGTTGACGTTGACCAAAGTGTCACCATCCTCCTCATTGAGCACGTCCTGATCCTTGAGCGTTAATATAACTGTTCGTCCCTCACCAAAGTCATCCATATCATGCTCAACACGCAAACCCTTCAAATTGCGATCATTATAGGCCAATTGGCGCGCCTTTTTCTTCTCTTGCTCCATTATTTCGGCAACACCGAACGCCTCATCAAGTTCCTCTAGCTCTTTGGCCTGTCCCAAAAAGAAAATGAAAATACCTGCATCATTTTCGATTCTTATCCAACATATTTTGTTATTTACTTACCTTGCGCAGCGCCTCCTCACGTTCGTTAACGACACGCTTGTTGCGGTCCACCCATTTGGAGACATTGTCTGTTTCCTCATCTGATTCGCCCAGTGTGCGAATGCGTGCCAAACGCTCTTCCAGGAATCGCTTCTCCTTGCGTTGCTTAAGTTTGTCGCGCAGTTTTTCGGCCTGCTTTTTCTCTTTAATATTATCGGCTGGCTTGTGCAAGAACTCGCCCCACTCGTCCTTGTATGATGAGAGATCCTTATCGGCACCAGACCTTTTGCTCTCCTGTTGACTGTCGTTGCTGGTAGCTGGCGCTGCCTTGGTCGGTCCCGTGTCCACTTCAAGTGGCTTCAGGCCTAGCTTGGCACGCAACTTGTTTGTCTCCGCAACGGAGAGTACATCCCCAGCACCATTTTCCGGTATGGGCGATTGACTGCGTGAGCGAATACGTTCGCGGTCTCGTTCACGTCCTTGGTCACGGTCTCTGTTTCCACGCCTACGACCACCGCCGTTGTCTGCTTTTGGCGAGTGGGAACGTTGCCGATGCGATTGATGGGAGGCTATCGGGGATTGTGACCGGGAGTTCCCACGCTGACGTTCGCGCTCTTTTACAGCTCGCTTTCGTGACTCCCGCTCACGTTCATTCTCACGCTCTCGTCGACGCTCGCGGTCGTAGTCCACATGCTTGGATATTTGAGGCGGTGGCGGAGCTGTTATTTCATGCTCTCGTTCTCGTTCTCGTTCCCGTCCCGACGGCTCACGCTCCCGAGCAGGTGGCTCGCGGTCCCGAGCATGTGTGTCCCGCTCTCGAGCAGCGGGTTCTCGCTCTCGCCCAGCTCCTTCTCGCTCTCGAGCAGCTGGTTCTCGCTCTCGTACAGGTGCCTCGCGATCTCGTACCACAAGTTCTCTTTCTCGGGTTGGTGGATCTCGTTCTTTAGCTTGCGGTTCACGTCCCTTCGCCTTAGCGACTTGTTCGACTGGCACCTCCACACAGTCAGAGCCTGCAAAAAAAAGTAAGAGCTTAATACAGCTTCCAAATAAACTTTATCTGCCCAATAGCTTGGTAATTTAATTTTAATTTTTGGTTGCTTTTGTTGCCCTCTTTTCTCACACTCACAGTCTGTCCACCTGGAAGCAACAAATAAAGAGAAGAAAAGAACAACAAAACTTTAGTGAGTTCTGGTCACAAACAGTGCAGCACCAGGGCAATTGCGTGGCATATAGCATATAGAATAAATCCAATAGAATATCGCTTTTCATATTGAAATGATGCTCGGCTCATACGCAATTACCCTTTAAGTTGGGCCGCACAATCAACTAACAGCTACATTGCGCCACTTACTATCCGAGTCCGACTCCTCCAAGGATATGACCTCATTGGGTCTCTCACGCTCCTTTTGCTTGTGGTGCTTGTGGCGGTGCTCCTTGTGTTTCTTGTGCTTGTGGTGTCTGTGTCGCGTCGACGTCGAATCGTCTGTGAGATCCAGAGTAACCTCCTCATCTGGTGCGTGTTGTTGTCGTTCGCGTGATCGTGAGCGGTGATTGTGTTTTTTGTCCTTTTTGTGCTTTTTCCCAGACGACGAACCCATTTTTAACAATTTATTGAGACTTTTATCAACTTGAGAAATTTTTTATAAACGTTTTCGCTATATTCTTTTTTGTTATGTTTCAAGCATTTTCCAACACTCTTTGGTCTGAGACTGCGTAATGTTGCCAGCACGTTGTAGCTAATCGATAAATTATCGAATACTTTTTGTATGGAACCAAAATAATTGCAGTATATATGGCAGTATTCATACATGTCTGGCAACACAATTATCTGTCAGATAATCAATTTTGGCGGGCACTTTAAATGTCGATTTACTTACAATATAATTAGAAACTGTTTGAAATAAAAGTTACAAATATTAGTAAGTTTACATATAAATGCATAAATGTGAGGAATATATATATATATATATGTATATAAATAAATTTGTGCTTCAATATAAATATTTGATTGTATGTTTATAGATGTGTTAAATGAAATCTTAATTAACGCGATCCCAGCGCCAAACGGTGCTATCATCGCACACACAAATCAAAGTGGATCCATCCTTGGAGAACGAGGTCTGTCGAATAGTTGATGTGCACTTGGGATGCACCAGTTGGCTGCTTTTGGTCAAATTGGGATCATTGGAGTCCAGCTCCCAGACAAAAGTTGTGCCCAGCTGGTTGCCAAGTGCGAGCACCTTTTGCCAGGCATTAAAGGCGAAACGCACAAACCAAATCTCGCACATTTTGTAATCGAAGTGATGGAGCACAGTCGTCGAGTCCTGCGGCTTAATCTCGTGCCGCTGAGCAAACAGCTTGCCCGGCTTCCAGCACACAATAGAGTTCTCGCAAGACTTTGAGAACACAAAGTCCCCAAACCACTGAACGCAATCCACATAATTGCGATGAATGTCTCGGGTGGAGAAGTCGGGGAAGTGTTCCTTGATGGTGGGAAAGGGCCCAGTGTTTTTACTGGGATTAAAGCTCGAACTAAGCTCGATGGCCTCCTTAATTTCCGGTTTATTGAGACTCCACAGCTTCAGCGAATGATCCATACCGCTGGACATAATGCGATCCCCTCGCAAATCAAAATCAATCGACAGCACCTCATCCCGATGACCCTCGACGCCGCCAAAGACGGCGACGCAAACATCTGTTTGTATATTCCACAGGCGCAGCGAGTGATCCTTGCTGCCGGAGAGCAGCAGTTGCGGCAACGTCGGATGGAACTTCAATTCATTTATCGCGTGTCCGTGGCCAATGTAATTCTTTGAGCACTGATGCTGGATGATGTTGAAAATGCGTATAACGCCGCGATAACCCGCTGCGGCTAGAACCGGGTCGCCAGACATGGAGTCATAGGACCAAGCACATGTGTAGAAGCTTTCATCTGTCTGCAAAGGGACAACAACTACAATAATAATAATGATTCCTTATTAATAAAGTTACATCCGGATCTGCATACACTTGCAGCAAACGTATGCCGTCTGCATCGGCAGAGTCAACGTCTATATTGTTCTTGACGCATTCGTAGATGGAGACGCGATCTTTGCCCACAGTTGCAAAGACAGCTTGGCTTCTGTCCAGATAGGGATTGAACTGGACACCAAAGATCTGGTGATTGTGATCCTCGCGAACATGATAGCTGCAAAGTAAATAAAATTCAATTCAATATTTCCTTTCCACTGACAACTCGGAGGTAATCACACCTGTACTTGTAAAGGGGCTGCACCATTTTGGGCGCCTTTGTTCGCCGACACAATCTTCGAAGCTTGCGCGTATTTGGGGACTTGCTCTTGCTGCGTGATGTTGTTGTTGTGGAGCTAAAGACGCTGGCCGAATCCAGGGAGAGCGTGTCCTCGATATCGACACCGGATATGACAATAGGAGACGTGTTCGCTATTGGCGGCGATGCTTCGGGTGTTATGGCATCTCCGTTCACAGATTGATCCTCTTTACTTTCGCTAGAACTATTTTCCGTCATTGCGCGACTCGCCGACTTGTTTACTTGCTTTTTTTTTCTTTGCGCTTTAGTAGAGCTGCCACCTTGTTTTTTAAAAATTACCAAATTCGCTAATTTAAATAAAATACCGATTGGTTGAAGTAAGCTTTTTCCGCCATTGCGCGACTCGCCGACTTGTTTACTTGTTTGTTGCTGCAGAAGAGCTGCCAACTTGTTTAAAAAAAATACCTAATTTGCCAATTCAAATAAAATACCTCTTTGTTATAAGCAATGTGCGAAATATTTTTTTAATTATCTAATTTTCTTCCGAGCTAAACTCCGGCTGTGTTTACTGCTGATTGGCAGCCAGCAGCTCATCGAGGTATTTGTCCACTTCCTTGTGGGCTTTCAAGCTGTTATCTGTGCGCGAGAATATCTCATTGATGGAGTACATACGCAGCAGGTCCGCCTTTGTTTGTAGCAATTGCGCCTGCGCTTGCTGCAGCTTGAGCTCGTTAGCCAATTGTGGCCCCATCTTCAATTCGGCTGCCTTCATCATGAGCGCGCACTTGTGACTGTACATTTGCACCAGCTTCTCCAAGCAAGCACGCTGTTCCTTTTGCATCCCAATTATATCTTGTTGCCTCGGTGTCAACTCCACCTCATCTCCTTTTGCCAACGCACCCGGTAGTTCACTTCGTATCTTATCGCCCAATTCTGCGATCGGTGCAAGAAGCGTTCGCAGATTTGCCGCCAAATTGGTGCGCACGGATATCCGGTCTGTATAGCTGAGTGGGGGACAGCTGCTGCATTCCTGCAAGTCTATAGTGTTCCTTTTTTTAATGAAACATATTCTGCATTCACAAGTAATTCTTGCTTACCAAGCAAATGTTCCTGATCGTTTCCCAGGCGTATAAAATCGGCTACCGAAATCAATTTAAGAGCTCGTCTAATTTCCGGGCTCTCATCGGGTCCAAGGCTTAAGCTACGTATTTCATTCAGTATTAACTTTAGCTTTAAGACTCTTTTCAGCTCGACATCCCGTTCCTCCAGCAACTCTTGTATCCCAGTACTCATCATTGTTTTGGAATTATCTTCAATTTGCATTGTAATTAATAAAATCTTTCTTTCAAACACTGCAGTGCTGAACACGGCTGTGACAATTGATGTAAGTGTTGAAAAACGTTTTTGTTTCAAGTCTGCCTTTGTTATGAGAGTCGCGGTGATATCGAGCACATTTATAACATAACATTTATTAATCGAAAGGAAGCGTATAATCTCTTTTATAATTGAGCGCGTATATGAGATAGTGGGGAAAAGTAGGTATTAGAATTGAAATAAAAAGAACTCGATAAAAACATATTAATTTTCAGTGCACGCTTGGTTAAAAGCCTATCCTATATGGTCCACGATTACAATAGGAGCCGGAATCGTATTATTCTCCAAGTTAATCTGCGATACATTTAAATATGTCGGAAACACAATCAGAAATTCAAAGGAAATTCTGGAAATTCTGATATTCAATGAACTGAGCAGCACATGTGCCAGCGAACATCCGAGCAACGGATCCTTTAAGTGCAATAACAAATACTGCAACAAGCGCCACATTCAACGGATTGTGCAGCGGATCGACCAGGCGGTGTATTCCATTGACATTGCAATCTACACAATTACCGTAGTTGAATTTGTTGAGGCATTTCATCGAGCGCTGCGTCGTGGTGTCACACTACGCGTTATCTGCGATCCCGAAATGATAACCTCTTTTGGGTCCGCGATCCCGAGTCTGAAAAAATTGGGCATTGAGATTCGTATGCCAAAGACATCGGCCATGATGCACCACAAGTTCCTGGTGATTGATTCACCTGCGCGTGTTGAGCACATTTTGAAATTAAAGGATCGACGCATTAAACCAAAAGCCTGCCGAGGTATTGTCCTTTATGGCTCGGCCAACTGGACCAAACAGGGCTTTAACGGCAACTGGGAGAACTGCGTCATCACCTCCGACAAATTGATGACCAATAGATTTCAAACAGAATTTGACAGAATGTGGAAATCGTTTGAAGGCTCTCCATCTAACGCCAAATGTAAAACTATTTAGACTTAATATCTTACTTGATATCATGTACATACAGTTTATTAACTTAATCTAGTTATTGTTAGGACTTAATAGAAACATTATTGAATTACTTTTCATCATTTGGCCAGTTGTTTTAATTTTTCGACGCGGCGCGTAAATGTCTCCTTCAGAACATTCAAACGCTCCAGCTCGGAGCGCATTTCTATATATTCCAGGTAAGAGACTTCCGATTTAAGCAATATTTCATGCTTCAGTTTTAGCACGCGGTTCACTTCTTTTTGCTTGCGCTGGGTCTTAATTAGTTTTGTTGTTAGCGCAGTTTCCTTCAATTTCTTTGGCGTCTTTGACTTCTTGGTTTTCTACGAGTATCGTTAATATTTTAATTCAATTTTGATTAAATCTTTACAATTTTTTACTTACTTCCATTCTTGTTGCGTGTTATTGTTGAATGCGATGGACAATACGGTGATCATCTGTAAGAATGGTATGCTGTTTAGCTAGGGAGGCCACATCTTTTTTTTTTTTTGCAAAAAATCGATACATAAAATTTTGCTGCTCTGTCGATAACTGTCCAAGAAACTAACCAAAATAATAATAACAAAACAATTTTGCTTGTTGAAAACTTAAGTTTTTTTCTCCATATTTTATATATTATATTTTATCAAATGAATGCGCTTACGGATAAGGTGCTTGTAACCAAGGAGGCACTAGCTGTGGCCCTTGGTGACAACTGGGAGCGCTATAGGGCAAATATGAAAAATTGGTTCCGCAACCGCTGGACGAAGGAGGAATTTGATAGTGAATCTCGCAAAATCATGTCACCAGACAAACTCAATTTGCACAATCAGTTTCTGCTGGCTCTTCTCAATAAAATTGACGCCTTTTCGGCACCAGAGACCATTGCAACTCTACAGGCCACTTGCCCAACGAGCAGCAGAAGCGGCAGCAGCGCCGCCGGCAGCAGCAGCCGGAAACGCAAACGCAGTTCCCGCACTTTTGCGGATCGCATCAATTTCGAGCTTTGCGATGTTCTGGAGTTTGTGAAGGAAGACAACATGCAGGTGATACGGCCGCCCACATTAGCAGGCGACCAAGGAATGCAGCAACAGCAGTTGCCCACACAGCGCTATTGCGCACAGGAATTGTTTCTGCCCGACGCTGGATTCATAATGGGACGCTTCCTGATCGGCGCATGGGAGATCGGCCTGATCTCAGTGGAAGACAACGTGGCCGACTATGTGGCCATGGCAGTGCAGGTGCTACTCAAAGATTTGATTGCAGCCATAATCAAAAAGCGCAAGCATTATAAAACCAGCGGCGAAGGCAACTTCTTCTACGATGTGGGCGCCCAACTGCGTGACCCTTCGCTGCGCAACACAGTCACCCGCCAGAAGGTGGACGACACGCCACTTGAGCATGACAAGGAGCTGAACACAGCTAACTTTATGAGACGACAAAACGATGACATTGTCTTCCTCTCGGCCTGCGAGCAAGTGTGAGTAATCGCTCCTTCATTTGAAATTCCATTGAATTACTAATAGTCTTATTAAATCCATATAGTTTACCCTGTGAACGGACCGTAATTACGCTGAAGGATTGCCAACGCGCCTTTCGGGATCGCAATCTAATTGGCTCCCATGCTGTCTACTCGATAAATATGGAACGCTTGAACATGATGATGCACTAAAGATTTGTACTTCTCTCTTTATTTTTACATAAAAAATTCGATTTAAAAAATGTTTTCAACAAAGCTCACGTGGTGGCGGATTAAAAGGCACCTGTCCAGGTGCAAATTGTTCCGCTTTGAATGCAGCTATCTCTTCAGCTGTGAGATCCTCCATGCGACTATATACTGAAGAAGTTGCTTCAGGTTGTTGCAGCAGCTGCTGCTGCTGCTGTTGCTGCGGCTGCAATAATTGTTGAGGTGCTTCTGCTTGCATCTGTTGCTGCTGCTGCTGCTGCTGCTGCTGAGGCTGCTGGAAAGCAGAAACCTGCTGGCCGAAAAATCCATTTGCCGTCTGCGCAGCTGCTTGCGCAAATATATTTCCCGTATTCGGAGCCGCAGCAGCAGCTTGGCCAAAGATGCTGCTGGGCTGCTGCTGTTGTGGCACAAAGCCCGCACCCTGACCAAAAGTCGATCCATTGGCTGACTGCGCTTGGCCAAAAACACTGCTGTTGCTAACGGCAGTGAAAGACGCTGATGCTTGTGGCTGTCCAAAAGGATTAGGTTGCTGTTGCGCTTGCGGCTGAGCCTGACCGAAAATTGAGGACTGCGTCTGTCCAAGTGTCTGCTGCTGTCCAAAGGGGCTGGGCTGCTGTTGTGCAAAGGCTTGCGGCTGCTGTTGCTGTTGCGAAAACATGTTTGTATTTGTTGCCCCTGTAAAAATGTTGCCGCCAGCATTAGCGCCTGTCATGGAGCCACCGCCAAATATAGAATTGCCAGCGGGTGTGAAGGACGTCGTGGTGGCAGCAGCGCTACCAAACATGCTAGTACCGCCGGAGCCTATGGCGGGCTTACTGAAAATGGAGCTGGTTGATTGCGTTGCACCATTGCCGGCGAAGCCGAACGGATTATTGGTATTGACATTGGCTGCTGGCTGTTGGGTGCCTTCTGGGGTTTCGTATAGCTTCATCATTACATCGAGTATTTGTGGTGGGAACTGCAGCATGACCTTCATTTTATTTGTCGTCTCGTGCACCTCCTTTGTAAACTGCTGATGAAATTGCTCGAAGCAGTTTTGACGCTGGCTCTCGTACGCTTGGTATCTGACCTCTTCGAACGACTGGTCTTCGATGAAGTTCGGTATGTTGGGTTTGTCCTTGAACGGACCATACACTGAGAAGGGCCACATTTTACCATTGATGCAGGATTCGATGTCGGTTTTCAGGTATTGCCTAAAATGAAATTAATCAACATTTTGAAATTCGAGCGTAAGATTTTGGTGGTCTATACTTACTTGACATCGAAATGTTCGTTGTTGCATTTAGTGCCGAAGCGGCAGGAGCCTTGTTGGAAAAATCGGCAAACACCCATTGTAATCGTTCTAATAAAATAAAAACAAGAAATTATAAAATTTTGTTTGTTTATGCGCTGTTTCATCAGTGTCACTGATTGAGTGTTGACAAAACAGCTGGTTGTGTTTACAATGTGAAGCTGCCAACTTGTCTGAAATATTTTGCGACGCCTACCTAATAAATATTTAAATTAAACTGGCAGCAGAGGTTATTTTTTTTTTATAAATTTTCAATTTGATTTTGCTTATGATAATTGAAATATAAACATTTTAATATGTTGTTTCAGTTCTGTTTTCCTTGCTTTCATTTCGATAGTCACATATATGTGATCGATATATTATGTTATCGTCTCTATTCGCTAACTGCGCTCTCCAACTTGTTGCTGTTTACAGCTGTTAAATAACATTAATATTTAATTTGTTGTTGGAATTTGAGCGGGTTGGTCGCGTCGGCTTGTCACGGATAAAATGTTGACGCTTGTAAATTATTGCAAAGATAAAACACACGCCTTAAGCACTCGCCCCTTCAACTAGTTTCATGTACACTAAGCAAGTTCGTTGTGCAAAAAAGCAACAAGTCGCTTGTCGCTTTGCGTCTGCGTCTGTGTCTCTCGAAAAGGGCAGGCAGGAAAATTCAAGCCAATAAAAGATACATACTAAAAGCCGAAGTGCGCGAAAATTGTGTCTGCTTGTTTTTGCGTGTGAGTGTGAGTGTGTGCGTGTGCATGTGCGTGTATTTTGTGTTGCAATAAACAAACAAATGATACTCAAATGTTATTGCGTTCAAATTGTGCCACCATCTGCTGTTAGTCAAACAATTAATCGCGGATACGGTCTGCGCTTGCATCGGAATGCGGCAGCAGCAGCGACGCGCATGCGTTTCCAAATATTTGTCTTCGCAGTTGTTCCGATCGCAGAACTGTCCATTTTAACGCACTCATTGCGAAGTCACATCCTGCAACGTAATTTTGCATTTGCCGAAAAGCTTCTTCGCCCTGAACTTTGTAAATAGCAAAGGAAACTAATAAAGAAAAGCATAAAGCGACTGTCAAGCAAGCATCATAAAACAAACATACATACATGTGTAGGTAAGTACACACTCCCCTTCTCCCACCCACGTTCGTGCCCTGCACCTCTGCATCTCTAACAGCCCGCCCACTTGCCTGACGATAAATAAGGCAAACAAAAATTAACTCATAGGTCGGGATAAGAACGTTCTGTCTCTGTCTTGCTCGCTCACTCGCTCGTTATCCTCTCCTTCCTCTCCATGAAGCCGCACAAATTGCTCTATTCTGGCGCACTGTGACGCCTACTTGGCTGCGTGTTGGGCGCGCCCACAACTTTTGTTTTTCTCTCCGGTTTTCTATGTTGCCCACTTGGCAAGACTTTAATAAATAAACAGTCAAAGATATTGAACAGATTTTCCAAAAAGAAAAGAACTAAATTAATTTTCAAGACAAACAGGCCACCAGCACAAAGAATAAGAGGAAGAATTTAACAGGCTGAAAAGGGTCAAACTTAAAACGACAATAACATCAATTTTGAGGCATTTATATGCGCCAATAAATTTCACAGTGAAACAAGAGACTGCAACAACAACAATAACAACAGCAGCAGCAACAACAAAAGAGCAGAAAAAGATGCACGGCAACGACTCAACAATAAGAGAGAAGATCAAACAAAAAACTGCAGTCGCTGCCGACGCTGCTTTCGTTATTGTTGTTGTTGATGTTTTTATGTGCTGCAACAGGTAAAACTGATTGAGCAGCGGCCAACAACAAACAGTGCAGCATTTCGAAATGTAATGTGCAGCAAATCAATACGAAAATGCATGCAAGACAATCTGCAGTGAAAGAGAAAAAGAGAAAGAGCGGAGAGTCATGCGGAGTTGACGGTAGCAACCTGTTGCGTCGACTGCGCTGCTGCTGCTGCTGCTGCGGCGGCGGCGGCGGCTGCTGTTAGAAATATGTTAAGTCAATTTTGTGTATCGATAAAGTGTAACTAATGCTAAAACAGCAGGCAGCGTTAAGCACAACAACAACAACCGAAGTTATGCAAAGTTCGTTGTACGATATTTTTGTCAATGAAATCGCTTGGTGGCAAAAAAAACTTTCTTTTCCTTGTGAGCTTATCACGCAGCATCGGTGAATGCGTACACCGACTGGTCTGCCTCTTTTCCTCAGCATACCGTTCTTCTGTGTCTCTTTTTTTTTGTATAATTGGGCGGCTTTTGAGTTTTACGCGGCTGCAGCATATCAGCTTCATGGTTCATTAAGGCAAGATATAGGTTGCCTCTTGTACCACTCCCAGTTAACGTTGCGTGGGAAGTTTGGAATGTATGTGTACGAGTAGTAGTATCCGTGTGCTTGTGTGTGTGTGCTGTTGTCATCTTTGGGACCATCTTTGATTTCCTCCAATTGAACGCTCAACTCGCCGCAACAAGTGTCCCAGTTTGTGGCCGCAGCAAAAGCAACTAGAACAAGTTATAGTTTAACTTTCCTGTCCAGCCACCGCCACCACCATCGCCATCGCTGCCACCTCGCATAGCACAGCACTCTCTTTCCTTTAGGCCTTTAGATATTTTTCTTACGCTGCTCTGTTGCCTCGCCTTCCCCATTATCGTTGGCAGCATTTTCCCAATGCAAGCGCACAGTAGAAGAAAATGTTGTTGCCAACTTTTGCATTGGCGCGCCTTTAAAATGACAACGGCACATCACAAAAAGAGGAAGCAGTCGGCAAACTTAAAACTACAATATCTACGACTCGAATTAGATACCAGGAATATTGAAACGAGGGAAAGCAAGAATTTAACTCAAACTAATATACGTTTTATCTTTATTTTTTGGGATATACAATTTGAATATTTAAGTTTGACTTAGGAATTTTAAACAAAAAAAACCAATATATTTTCTTGAAAGCACTTAATTTTCGTTTCGATCAATTTTAAAATTAGAAAAAACCATCATTACAAGATTTAATGATGAAATTTTTATTATTATTATGTTTTGCTGCTGATCAAGATAAATACAATACATAGATATTGTGGGTTAGAGTGTCCCCCAGATTGTCTGAAAAAATTTTAAGTTTCTGAAAAACAATTATAAACCAAGTATTAGATGAGATGTGCAATTAGCAATTTGCTAAAATAGGAAGTTTATAATACATTTTCTAATGAAATAACAAGCTCAAGCTTCCTGTTGCGACGCGTCGGCATGCTTTAGTTACAGTTATATTGCAGAGCGAAGCCATTTGATCAACCATCAGTTAACTACCAACAATCTAGCAAATCGCAAATGCCCGCCTCCTAAGATTCAGGCCCGAAGCTTTTGGTCGGCGGATGCATCGCTGCTGATTCCATTGTGCTTGGGCCGAGAATGTTGCAATGCAATGCAATGTTGATCATTTTTGTGGTGTTGCTGTCAACGTTGTTGCTGCTGCTGCTGCAGCTGCAGCTGCAACTGTTAAACGAACATTGTGCGATAAACATTGTAGAAATTTACATAAAATGTTACTGCACACAACAACGGCTGCGAAATTTCTTTTGCATGGTTGTTTGGCCAAAACTAATATCGCATGCACAAATTAACATTAACACTTTGCTTGCCGTTAAAAACAAGTTTGTGCTGAGCTAAAATACTTAAAAAAATAGTGCCACAAAAGTTGTGTGTTAGAAGACAAGAAAGCACAATGGAGAACATGCTATGTATGCACGACTTTGAAATATCCTATAAATGCTAACAGCAAGGCAGCGGATAAGCAGTGCAAACAGGTCTTAAAAATAATACTAATTTGATTAATGGAGGCATTTTGGCGATTTGCGATACTAAGCGAGATAAACGTTGTTCTCCTGTATCAGTTCTATAAATCTGTAAACACATCATATAGTAGTTCAAGTTTTACAGGGTATAAGAAGACAGAAATGACAGCATCAAAGCAGTACATTTAGAAATTAGAAAGTACGTGGAACGTTGCTGTGTTAGTATAACTCGATTTGTGACTGTCATAAATGGCGGAAATTGTGGGTCTCAACATAGTCGCCACAGCCTCGGCTCGGCTGAGTGGCTTAGACTTTCTTGCTTACTTTCCACTGTCATGGCTACTGCTGCCATTGCCACTGCTTTCGACTGCAGATTGCCTCAGTAGTCTCTGGCTGTTGGATTTCTTGCCTATAATTTGTGCCATCAGCATTTTGTTGTTGTTAGTTGGCTTGGACGACGGCGACTGCAATGAAGCGTGCGTTTGGACAATTCTGCATCTGTGGAAGCTATTAGGCTGCCCTTTATGATAACGTGCGGCCCCTTAAGTATGCGTTGTGTGCAGGGGCAAAGCTTGCCTCCCTTCTTTACTTTTATGACTTATTCAATTTGCGCCGATAATGAAAACCGGCTACAGCTCAGCGGCAATGCCAGAGCAACGATCTGCGTTCATTAATACCCTTAGTGTGACTTGATTTAAAATCGAGCAGCATCCGACGAAGAGCCAAACGAAGTCTTGAGCGTGGCACAGCTGTTGAAAGACGATTCACAATTCCCTCTTTCATCTTGAATCAAGCATGGTTCACTGGCTCCACATTGTTGCGTGCGTATTAAATTACGTGATGCCCAGATTTTGTACATTTATTTTTCGCCAGCTGAACGGCTTATTATTAAGTTTATAAAGATGGTTTAATGTAAAGCTGTATCGGAAAGGTTAACTATATCACCAACTTTTCAGACCCATGGTAACAATTTATTAATATTGAAATTCAAACACAAGGTTTCATTTTATAGTAGTAGCTATATATAGATTGGGAAAGATAGATATATAGAATTGACTGTGGGTTCAGATCGAGAATATTTATATTTATATTTTCTATAAATATAATAAGTATATAGAATATATAATATAAATAAACAGTTTACATAAATATAATTTCATGTACATGTATATCGGTGTCTAAATAACTATTTTAACGTCCTTTAATGGCGTTACAAATCTCTCAATCCGGAAGTTTCTGCCGCTCAAAGGCGAGCACCGCATTATGCTCAATATGAATTGAACGCGTCGCGTAAGCGGCTTTTGTTTAGGGAAGGAAATAGAATCCCCGGCACACACGCGCGCACAATCTTTGTAACCATTTTAATGATTTCCGCTTTAATGGCATTGCTTACAACGCTTTAAAATTGGTCGGATGCAACCGATTGCTCCATACTCTACTCAGAGTGTTGCAATCTGTTGAAAAGGTTCGCTTGATTATTTATATGTTGACTGAAATACGAAACTACTTTGAGATTGGACTACATACACTTTCATATTTCACAAAATGAATATACTCTCTTTAGCTGAACAAAAAAGGTGGAAAATAAATAGAAAATTAATTGTCCTGCATTTGTATAGCCCATTGCCAGTGGCATTTATTGCGTATGCGTGGCCTCCTATGTTGATGGGTTCTGTTGTTGTAGCTGGTCTGTTGTATTCTATAGTTTGTTCACGCTTGCTATGAACTGTGAAAATCTAGTCGGCAGCAAAGGAGAGGCTGAGCTAAAACTTACGTTATATTATTTTATATCCTTGTACCATTGAAAACGGAAGAGTTTACCCAAAGTAAGTAAATCAAAGAAAAGTCTCCCAACCCCAAGAATTATAAACGTGATGTTTGGATCAATGTCACTTAATGTAGTTGAGATAAAAGTCGAAAGAAAAAAATGTTTACTAATCTTAGCTTGATTTCATATCAAACGATTTAGATGCTTTAAAGGTATTCCATGGAACTGAAAGAACCGGCAGAAGTTCTTCTGTATTTTGATTTTAATTTCCAACAATTGCAAAATAATTTAATATTTTTTCTTAATTTTCTGCTCAATGATCATGACTCTTCAATCAATCAGAGCTGTTTCTAGTCCAGTTAACATTAATGCGATTTCTACACATTCAGCTAAGAATATATCAACTATGCATATTTTGTATGGCTTTGAGAGGCACTCCCCAATTTCCAACATCATGTGATCTAATAACGCGCAGTTCTCCATACGGTTGATCATTACAAAGAGCCAATCCCCAATAACTGGTGCGCATTACAAATAGCAAAAAATCTCCATATCTAACCGATGTTTATTGTGTTTGGCGTCATTTAATTTTACGACTGACAAAGTGAGGCCAAAGCCAATAACTTCTTGATTTCATGACGAACAGTTTAAAAAATCGAAAATCAAAAAACTAAAACCTAGCTGTAAATTATGTATTCATGCAAGAAAATAAAAAGCAAGGAATGGCTATACTATTCGTCATGTCGAACAATATATACTCTATACAGTATCTAGATAGCAGTTGTATTCTACAAAAAAGAGCAATGTTTATAAAATTGGATATTGTATATATTAAAAGCAAATGTTTTGTATTATTTTAATACTATCCTTTACAAATTTATATAAAAACTATTTTCGAGGCATAGACTTTAATTAGAGCTACAAAGTAACCTGATCTTGATGAGATATTCTAACATGTTAAAATACATTGTGAAATATCTCCATTTTATATATGCAAAATATAATAATTCCATTTGCAAGGGTACACAAATAGTGATAATGGTTTTGTAACTTTCAAATTTGAACATGGATGAAAAAACTGTTGCCAAAACTCATTACCACGCCCTCAACATTGGGAGAAACCAACAAGCTGTCATTTACATTATGTAAATATTCAAATTTAAAATAAAAACAAGAGTCTTGCAATTGGGCTTAGCCGACAGCACAATACTCTGTAAAAAAAAATGTTGCTTGGATTTATCTATGATGGCGCCGACCTCAGAGATCATTAGAGCTAAAGACATATAATATTGAAGGGAGAATCTCTTACCAAGGTATAGTTGCTTCAACCCGGGACAATAAATATATATTTAACTACCTCGAATTCTCAAGCTTGTCTGTTTTGAGTTTCTCGTTTAGCGCTCACGGATTACTAATGTTCCTCATTTTGCATACAGTCAATCCACAATATAAGTCACATAGTTAAGAGCCTTGATAAAGTAGGCCCTTTTATGCTGAGTACAGAATACCTCCTAGAGATCACTCTGACTCCTAATTTTTAATATGCTTTTTTCAGCTTTCTTTCTTTTTGAATAATCATGATCATATATTGAAACTGTTTCTGAAAGTAAAAAAATGGCCTATGCCAATGTTGTGAAGTTGATGATGAGCCGGTTGGGTCAATTGTTTGGTCAGGCGATTCATTAATTTGTTACCACTACTGCCTACTTTCTACTGGCTACTTTCGATTTGAATGATAACTGAAAATGACTATATAATAAAAAGCATCACCGTGCACACCTACCACACACGCTCTCACACACAAATAGATACAGATGTTTACATCTTCCATCTTTGGCAGATAAGAATAAGGCGGGATTTTAATTTGAAACCGTGACGTGGGCTGTACTTGAAACTTTTTTTACATTTTACTTTTTCATATGTACATACATATACAAGCACACTCTAGATTTCGCATTATAACACTCACCGCTAACTTTGATGCTCTTCAAACGGTCTGACAGAGCTTTTAATTTGATTGTCGGCTCTCAGATTTTGCGTTGTTGAAATGTTTGGCCAGCTTACTGCGCAACACGCGTGCCCTTTATTGTTCACGATGGCATTTATGGTTCTACATAAAGCAAACAAGCATCCGAAAGAGAACTGAAAAACAAATTGGAATCCCTGGAATCGTGGGTGGGCTTTTAGTTGACGCTATTTTATGGCGACGTTTAAAATGCTTAATTACTTGAATGCACACATACATTTGATTTAGGTTACTTTCGTGGGTATTCATTTCAAAAACTATCATTTTTCAATTGGTTCCATTCTTCTACGAATTTGTGAGCCAACGCTTAATGTTCACGGCCCAATGATGGATAAATTTAGCGGCTTTTCCAGTCACGGTGTCACGTGCAATTTAATCGTCTTATGGCTGCTCCTCCTCCTCCTACTTCCACCATCAATTGATAAATGAGCCACTCGCAGAGATGTGATTTGGCTTGCGAGTCTTCTGTCGCTCGCTTCCTTTTGTTTGCGTCGCAGAGTTCATTCATGAAAATTTTGCTGACTGTCTGCGATGGCGACAGCAACACCGAAAGCGATGTTATTGTCGTTTGTCATTCGATACAGTCGACGAAGGCGTTTTTCAAGTAACATTTGGAAAACGATATTTGTATATGTATGTACATATGCATAGAAATAGGAACACAAATACACACACACATCTACTTCTCGTATTTGGTGCGTGCAACGCAAATGCAATGAAGCGTGTAGATTGGGAGAGCAGTCGCCGCCTGTGTGGGTCTATGTGGGTGTATCGTTTGTCTCTGTCTAGCTTGGCTTTTGCTTTTTGTGCGGGTTTTCTTGTCACATTTCCATGCGTTTGCTTGCCGGCTCGGCTCGTGGTGTGGGTGGCCGTTAAAGTCGACTTAGATCAGGGCTGCCAAAAATAAGCTTAAAGCTTAGAGAAGTGCAAAACTCAACGTTTGATTCTTTATACCCATAAAAAAAATGGGAATAGAATAGAATTTATATAGATAGTTTCTACGATTAGATGAAGAGTGCATTCTAGACATGGTGTTATTCGTAAGATCTCTTAAAACATAAACTAAATGTTTTTGAATTAACATTATTTTACTTGAAAATACGAATATATTATAAAGTCATATTTAAATTAATTTCGAACCATATGGAAAATATGCAATTTTCATATTGTATACATTATGAAATGTGTGTATATATGTATGTATGTACATATTTGTGTAATCATGAAAAGTTATGAAACGAATATTGAAGAAAGCTTAAATGCTAGCTCAGCTCTGGTCACTGAATATCTAGTAATCACACACTCTTGACTTCAAGTACTAAGATATATGTATGAATGAGTATAAATTTGCTGTCATTGCCGCGTTTCTTTGCATACTTACATACGTGGATAGTCTCTAAATGTAACTGCCATCCCTGGCTGATCCTATTCGCACACTCTCGCAATTGGCTTTTCAAGTATTGCTGTTGGGCTGTTGGCTGTTGGCTGTTGGCTGTTGGCTGTTAGCTGTCACTGTCGTCGCCGTGGCCGTCGCCATCTCTGTCGTGAGGTGAGCTGAGCTGAGCTTTACCTTTCATTACATATTTCATTGTCTGTGCGCGCGGTCAGTTTTGAATTGTGTTGTTAAGTAAGTGTACTTAACCCACATGACTTGTGGTTTTCTCGTCGCCGTGACCGTGTTGTTTTTGTTGCTGTTGCTGTTGCTTGTCATCACTTCCAAAAAGCTGTCGGTCTTGCAGCCGGTGCGTGTGCTTTTTTAAAGAGATTTCTTAACCTTGAGTACAGTTTCAGCATATGTTCATACACGCATTTATTTTCGTATTTTATTTTATTTTATTTATCAACCAATTTATTTCTTGTTTTGTTTTGTTTTTTTTTTCTTTTTATATAAGGTCTCAAATTGATGTGTGGCTTATGTACGTGTACGTACGTAGGTATGTGTCTTTATTTCTTTTAGGTCTACGCTCATTTCCTTAATTAAACACTTGTTTCAAGCTTCGTTGAAAAAAGTTTAAAAAAAAATATTTAGAAAAACAAGACCTCAGCAAAACATGCCGACTGTCCGAAAACTCAAGACCAAACTAGATGGAATTATGTACACTGAAAAAAAAGAATGAAGCCATTGAAAATATGTACCCATTTAACAGAATAAGGAAGCTAAATTATATAAAAAGAATAGATTAAAGAATAAATAAAAAAATAGCTTAATCTGTTTATCGAACTAATGGATTTTAATGAAATAAAATTTGTTGGATAGTGTAACCGACTGTGAATAAAACACATCAGTTTTCGTTATCTTACATATTTGTTATTTGTTATTTTTTGCAATAACATTACCGAAATTCCCATTTTTTAGTTCAATTGTTTATTTGTGATCGGCATCGATTGCGTAACGACAATAACTTTTATTATTATTTTTATACTCGTTCAAGAGCTGAAAAAAGTTTACTGATTTTGTTCAAGATCTCATTCGAATTCAACTTAAGGCTTGAAATTCGGAATATATATTTTAGTCCTCAGTCCCATACAGCAGCATATTTTAAGCACTTTTGAAGCTGTTTAAGCGTGTTTAACATATGCACAGCTTTAGAGTTGGGCTATCAAATTTTCAAGTTGATGACCTCTTCTACTTATCAATCCATAAATTATTTGGCCCAGTCAGCGGTCAATTGCCAAAGTCTCCAAATTAGAATTTCTGAACCCTGAACAAATGTTGCATAGTCAGGCTGATACGTTCTTTTTGTTTGCATTGACAGTAATTACTTAAGTTTTCTATAAATAAAATAATTGAAGTGGAAAAAGGGAACAACATAAACAATTGTTACAACAGTAGCGCGAAATCGCTTTTGTAAAATTGCCCATTTTACCCACAAATATGAGATACAAGATTAGATCTACTTCTAACTACAGACAAAATCAGGCAAGTCTGGTAACAGTCAAGAGAATTATTTGGAGAGTTAAGCATTTGGAAGTACTTGAAGTTAGATAGAAAAATGGCATGTCAGAAGAAATTGTACCCTGTTGTTCTTTTTAACGAAACAAGTTTTGCTTAATAATATTCAATTTAAGCTTAGGCACCTGTAAATTTATACACCCAGTCAAACGCAAGCAATTAATAATAAAGTTGTGTGGCAAGTGTGTAAGTGATTGTAGGCACTGGAAATGTGAAAGCGCTAGCCTGTTGCTCTTTGCTTAATTTCACATCGAACAGGAGAGAATGGCATCGAAAGTGCTGCCTCAAGTCATCTGCTCTCCCTTTTACAGCCGAGAGAATGTGTAAACTGTAAATTGGAGGGCAGTAAATTCAGTATACAAATTCGCAACAGCTGCCATATCATAGATAGGGTAGTCTCCTACACCTTTTACACCAAGCTATTATAGCTGTCAACTTGTCAGCTTAGTAAGAAAAAGAAAAAACGCAGTTCCTTATGCAGAGCAACAGCTGCAATAAATAGGATCGCGCCCGCCTAAAAGCTGGCCAGCAAATGGAAACAGGTGTGAAACGACAAACTACAGAGAGCCACATTATTGCCAGAACTTACAATAACAGACGAAACGAAAGAGCTGAAGACGCTATACTCACAAGCAAAGGCAATGGCGTGGGGTAACATTTGTAACCACTTCCCCTTTGTTGCTTTTTGTTTGCTGGGTATGCAAAATTACAGTAAAGAAGCAAACGGCATCGTTGCCATTACGAAACAACAAAAGAATGCAGCCAACAGACTGGGAGGCAGGGCCTGGCCTGGCTGACTTTGCCAGCGGCCAGTCTGACTGACTGTCCCTTTAATACACTACTCTTACAAACAGGACAAGAGTATATTCATTTGTACATTGTCCATATATCTGAACATGACTTTAAACTCGAATTTTATAATAATGCATATAAATTCAAACGAAGTACTATATTTCACACTCAATCTCATAAATCAAGAATATTAACTGATTTCTAAACAGTAATTAAACAGTAAGTAATGTATGGCTGAGTCGTTTACACCCGATTGCAACGTTCTTAGTTGTTATTGGCTTGCAAATTTGCTGCTGTTGTTTTTTTGTTGTTTGAATTGCCCCACACATTGACTTGAGGGCCAGAGCCAGAGCATTCTGAAAGACAACTAACAAAAGACAAAGCAACAGTTGTAAATCATCGAATTACCTCAAAATAATAGCAATCGCTCTTTGACTCTCTTTGCCGTTGTTGTTTTTGGATTGCCGGAGACGCAGACGAAAATGAAATTGCCAAAAGCAAAGCGTAAAAACAATGCGAGAAGCCAACAACTTCAACTTCTTGCTCGCAAAGCCACAAGCAGGGGGCGGCAGCGCCAGATTTATACCCATACATACATACATACCTGCAAACATATGTTTGTATGTAGTTGCCTGAGTCACACACAGACACAGACTCCGCTGGCGACGGGCGACGTAGATTTTGGCCACTTTGCAAAATGAAGAAACCCTAAAACAGAAAAAATAATAAAACAACAGCAAAAACTTCGTGTGTCAGTTACGCTTAATGAGCACAAATATTACTCTCATTGTTGTTGCTGTAGATTTGTTTCTTTTGATTGCCTTGTCGTGGCCTGACTCTGAATCCGAGCCAGAGCCTGGGCCTGGGCCTGTGCCTGGGCTTGGGCTTTTGCACCTGGGGTCGATTTCATTGAAGAAGACACTGGGACTGGGGTCTACGGTCGGAAATGCCAATACATGGTGCGATTTTTACTGACCTGCCCCCTTTAGCCTCGTCTACATGTCCCCAAAAGGTAAATCAAAACTGAACAAGCTAAAAACAAGTAACAACGTTGCAGTCGGGCGCCACCGACTGCGTCAGACTCTGTTCCTGTTAAAGGTGTGTAGGCTCAATAAATATGTAGACCGTCCGTCCGTCTGTCCGTATGTTTGAATGCGAGATTATCGAGATTCCTTTTTTGAGCATGTCTTTTACGTCAATTTAGCTACAGTCATCAAATTTTACATAGCTTTTTTAAAATAAAATACTATTTTGGTTTTTATATATTTTGGATACTGGCTCCACATTTCACAAAATCAATTTAATATAAGTTCAGTTGCAAATAAAGCCACATTTACAGTTTTTTTAATTTTTAAGGTAAAAACGTATTTTTAATAAAATATAAGGATTTATGCTGAAAATTTTATCAAATCCATTAAATAACATAGAAGTTATAAAAAAAAAAAAAAAAAAAACATTTTATTAAATGATAATATCACGCGTCAGCGCTGGGAATCGAACCTGGGTCACGCGCTTCGCATGCCACCACTCTACCCACAACACCACGGCGTCTCTTGCGTGGGTATGTGCCAAACTGAGTTTGGAAGTGTTTTGATTTGGTTAAACAGACTTGCGTTGTGGTAGCGAAGACCCTGCTTCAATCCCCAGTTAGGTCAACTAGAATTTGTTTTACGGAGGCTTACATTATGATTATTATTATTTTTTTTTTTTCGTAAATTTAAATTTCATGAACAGTAACCCACATGTCAAATTTGGATGGTCTACGTCTAAGACTGTAGGAGATACAGTTTTACCCTATTTGCCACGCCCCAAATGGGCGTAGCTATATATAACATACATTTTTGGGTAGAGGTAGGATACTAGTATATATATTCCAAATCCCAACTCTCTATTGCCGAAATTATCACGGTTTTAGTAAAAGATATAGTAATTCCCGATTTGCCACGCCCCCAGAAGACGTGGATACATAACTTTTGACTTATCTTAAGAGGAGGTCTACAGTATCCCACATGCAAAATTTGGACGCTCTAGCTCGAAAACTGTAGGAGATACAGTTTTATCCGATTTGCCACGCCCTTAATGGGCGTAAATATCTATAATATATATTTTTGATTTCGAGTGATCTACTTGCACATGTATTCCAAATTTCAAGTCTCTTGCTCTTAATACGCTCAAAATATTATAAGATTTATACAAATCGCTATATATATATTCCCGATTTAGTACGCCCCCAGGAGGCGTGGGTATATAACTTTTTGATCTTACTTAAGGGAAGGTCAACAGTAACCCACATGCCAAATTTGGATGCTCTAGCTTCAAAACTGTAGAAGATATAGTTTTATCCGATTTGCCACGCCCACAATGGGCGTAGATATATAATCTATATCTTAAAACGTCCGCGTGGTGTACACGAATATATATTCTAAATCCCATTTCTTAGACTGCAATATTGACTAAAATAACAGCGTTTTAGTCTTAATAGATATAGCATTTCCCGATTTGCCACGCCCCCTGTGGGCGTATCGGAAAAATACTCAAACTTGATCTGACGCGGATACACACGAGTATATATTCCAAATTACAAGTCTCTAGCTTCTATAGTGTCCAAATGCTGCGCGTTCATACAGACAGACGGACAGACGGACAGACGGACAGTCGGACAGACGGACAGACAGCAAGACGGACATTGCACAAATCCAATAGACTCTTTTTCCCTTTGGGAACAGAGTCTAATAAAAGAGGAAAGCCTTTGTCGAATATTATTATATTATGTACATACTAGCGAATATAACTCAGCTTTTACCCAACCAAGTTTTATTTTAAAGCTTTAAATATACATTTAAAAGTCATTTGGAAAATAGTTTAAAAATAAACTACAATTTTAATAGAGTCTGTCAAGTCTAAAGCTTAAAGTCAATCGAAGGTGGTTAATGCTTACCACGCTTAAAAATATAAGTCTGAATCGTGATGACAATCAATATAAGACTTTTTTACTATTTCCCAAGGTCTCTCGTGGATTTGGCGGAATATATCTTGATCTTAACTACTGACAAGGCGTTAACTTTTTTCTATTAAAATAATAAATTGGTGTAATTAGTGATATTTTTAGAGTGAGGTTCAGCTTATACTAACTTGCTAAGAAACGTCAGCTACAGGCAATGTAAATTCAGAGCCACACTCACTTGTGCAGGGGGAGGTGTTGAGCCGCGAAATTATCAGAACCGGTTTCCCATGCTGCGTGGGTGGACTTACAGTCAAAGTTGTGGGAATTCTACTTTAAAATGTACGATCATTATTTTATACTCATCTTTTACAATGGAGCAATAAAGTAACAATAGCAAAATGGGAAGCTACGAAATTACTTGAAATTAGGCTAAAAATAAATAATATGTTCTAAAATAGCTTCATTTTTTTTTAAACTAAAATTATAACCTTAACGTGATTCAATCCAATTATTTTAAAAAATAATAGAGCATTTTAAAACTAGTTTTTCCTTAAATTATGCTTTGAAGCAAAAATGATATTTTGTGAAGGATGATTGCTTAGTCTGATTAGTAATTGGGCTTGTAATCGGAGATCTGCTGCAAAGAGTCTTATCCTTTGTAGCCAAGTACTCAAAGCTCTCTCTTTAACGAGGGTTCAAAACATTCGCTTCTAGAATATATTTCTGAGTGAATAGTTGGTTTTCAGACTTATCTTACTTGTTAGCTAGAATAAAGGCGTGAGGGTCTCTTGATCGTATCTTAAATAAAGCCCTTTCGCGTCATTCATGGCTACCATTAGAACATTCTGGTCAGTACCTCTGTCATAGATGTAGCTGCTTTCACAATGCGCCGGCTGAATATTTGCCAACAGCAGGAAAGACAGAATATGCTCGAATATGTGATAGATACGGGAATGTGACTGTTTAGTTGCTTTGATCCACATTCTTGATTCTTTATAAAGTAAATATGGTAAAAAAAAAAGTAAGAATTGAAATAGATGGAAATAGTCAGAACTCTACATGGCATACATTATGTTTTCACTTTCAAAATCAAGTTGAATAGATGCAGATGGGCTAGATAGTCACGGCATAGGCGGGTGCCAACTGCCAAGGTGTTGTGTTGGGGGCTTTCAGTTTCCAAACCAGAAACGGAAACCAACATTTAGTCAACAATGAGGGCTGTGATGCATTTGGCGTCGTTTAGCGAATGTAACGTATACAGCGATGGCAACAAGAACAATGACAGTGACAGTGACATTTCCATCAGACAGTTCCATGGCGTCGTCCAAATTTACGACGCTTCGTTGCATTTAGTTGCGCACAGAGACAAGATCGTCAAGGAAACTGTTTTGCGGCTCTTTATTTATGTGGCATTAGGCAGTGTCGCGGAAAACGTGCTTTTCACTTTCCATCAGCGGCCGCCTAATGACAGTTTAATTATTATACATATAGAAACGACATGCGGCTGTGCCCCTTAATGTCGCATAAGTTACATTTTACAATGCTTTGATTTATAGTTTTACTTTGGGTTTCCTTTTGTTTTCCATGCATTTTCCAGCAATTTTTGTGTTTTCACTATTGCTTCGTCAGTCTTTGTACCCATTACAATTACGATAAAATGTGTATAATGGTTATGCTTAAATTTATGAAACAAGTCAAAGACTGTGTTCAAACTGTATTTAAAGGTCGAGTGACTATCGAAACAGATATATATTTTATCTATCAAATATAGATTTTACATCCTTTTTCAAGTCGTCAGTATATCAATTTTTCTGAATCGAGTTTTTAGTCGGTTTTTGAAAAAATTAAGTGCAGGGTAACTGGCAGTCGGATACTCATGTGGAACGCTCTCTTACCTATTTGTTTATCGTTTCATTTTGCAGTGACTACGCAACATGGCGCTGAGGGCATAGACACTTAAATCGCATAAACAATCAAACAACAACAAGTGAACACAAGGAACCAACATTAAAATGTCTGGCAATCAACAGCAGCAGCAGCAACAACAACAACAACAACAACAGCTACAACTACAACAGAAGCAACAACAGCAAAAAACATTAGCAGCAGAAGCAGCAGCAGCAGCAACAACAACAGGAGCCCCGAGCACTTTAGGCAATAATTTGATAAAAATTAATAGCGGTGACAAAATTGTGCACAAAACGACACCAACAACAACAACAACAACCGCGGCAATTAGCAAGCAACAACAACTACAACAATTTCAGCAAAGGCGCTCATTGTTGACAGCAGCAACAACAGCAGCAGCAACAGCAGCGCACCAAAGCGTAACAGCAGCAGCAGCAGCAGGGCAGTCGCATCAGCTGCAAACTGTGGCCACAATACACCAGCAACACTCAACGCTGCAGCAGCAGCAACAGCAACACGCATCGCGTTTGCCCGTACAACAGCAACAGCAACAGCAACAGCAGCTTGCCAGCAATTCTAAGGAATTGCCAGCCCACTCACAACTGCCAGCGACGCGTCGCAGCTTCTATCAACTGCAGCAGCAGCAGCAGCAACAGCAGCAAGCGACTCTTAAGGCTGCACATCTTAGGGCACCCGCACACTCGATACCCCCTCGGTATCAGCCACCGCCGCAGCCGGGTTCAGGCGGCGGCATTCTGAAGCCACATTTGCCGCTCAAATATCCGCCGGATATACCGCAGCTATCCAGCATCTATATACCCGACTCTGTTAAGCAACAGCAACAGAGGCAGCAACAGCAGCAGCAGCAACAACAACAGCAGCAACAGACGCGCCATCTGCAACAGCAGCATCAACAGTCCAGCAAGGCACAACAGGACATGCTGAAGTTTGTGCGCAAACAGGAACAGGAACATCCGTCGCCCAGTGCCTCGGTCACGTCCAGCGTGACCACGGGCATTCCAACGGCCAATGGCGGACGCTTAACAATCGAACAGAATCGCCAACTGCAGGTAATTTCAAACAAACAACCTACTTAAAAGCGGATTGTGTCTAATGTTCGTCTCTTTGATTTTGCAATAGTCACTGGTAAATGAGCTCCGCGCGCTGAAAGAACAAAATCAGCGTCTGCTGGATGACAATCAGGAACTACGCGATTTGTGTTGCTTTCTGGACGACGATCGCCAAAAGGGTCGCAAGCTGGCAAGAGAATGGCAGCGCTTTGGACGATATACGGCCAGTGTAATGCGTCAAGAGGTGGCAGCGTATCAGGTGCGTTAGATTCAATAAAAACAAGTGAACGATTGCATATACCCGTTCAGGGTGAATAGAGACACAGGGTGATACGCCCCTATGTCCAGACCATCTGTAATCTAACAGCAAAAGTTGTTTATCCCAAAGTTAAAGATGTGGAAAATAAAGTTTTTACCGATTAGGCTATATGGCTGTTTGATCGATCTTTAGATCTACGCCCCAAATGGGCGTAGATATATATAACTTTTTTGTGTCGGAGTGGTCTACAGAAATATATATTCCAAATTCTAGTTGTTAGACTCCAAAATTTTTGTTTTAAAGTATATAGTATTTCCCGATTCCCACTCCCCCTGTAAGCGTATCGGAAAAACACCTAAACTTAATCAGACTCAGGTGCGCACGAGCATTTGTTCCAAATTTCAAATCTCTATCTTCAAAGGACAGACGTGCAGACATTGCACAAAACCAATAAACTCTTTTCAGTTCGCGAACGAGCATTATTATAGCATAATACTTTTATGAACATGCAATATGTTGAATTGAGTCTTAAGAATCGCAAATATTTATTGATTATATATTATTCTCTCTGGCAGAACAAGTTGCGTCAGCTAGACGACAAGCAGCAGGAGCTAATCACTGACAATCTGGAGCTGAAGGAGCTCTGCTTGTACTTGGATGAGGAGCGCGCACATGTGGCCGCCAATGCGCTCTGTGCTGGCTGTGGGGCGGCCACGCGCAACGCGCTGCGCGATGATGGAGACGGATCCAGTTCAAGCACCAACGCGGACGAGACAATCACAGCGCTGCGCAACTATGCGGAACAAAGGCAATTGCCGGTAAGTGGTAAATAATATAAATAATAGACGTCAGTGTTTCAATCTAATTCTCTGCTAAACTCTGTGCAGGATTTGCGCAACGCCCACACGCTCAACGATCAGACGCTGCAATATGTGCGCTCGCTGGAGCGGCGCATCCAGCAGCTGGAAGAGGAACGCACAACGCCAACGGCTAATCTCCAACAGCCGCAAGCACCACCACCATCAGCACCATCATCAGCAGCAGCACCACCAGCCAAATTAGCGCCCTCGCCACACACACAACACACACAGCAGGACATCAGTCAGGCGGTGGCAGCTGCTGCGGCGGCTGCAGCTGCTTTGCCCGAGCCAATTTCTGGCCGTCCCGAAGCTGTGGTCCGCGCTCTGCAAGTGTTGGAAGTGCGCGAGCAGCTGGAACGCGATCGTCTGGGCAATCTGGCGGGCTGTGCCCTCGACCAGATGGACGATGGCGAGAAGGCGCTGGTGCGCGAGATGTGCAACGTTGTCTGGCGCAAGCTGGAAGGGAGTCCACACGGTCCCACCGCCCTAGAGCCGCTATAGGCATTCGAAACATTAGACAACACGTACAACAAAACTTGGCTAACACACTTACTAAAAACACATTGTACAAAGTTCAAACTATGACTTAATATTAAGCGCTTTATTTAAACAAAACAACAACAAAAACACAAATACTCAAAATACCTATTTTTTGTAATCCTTGACTGTTATTTTTTTATATTTTGCATGATGCACTGCGAATGTTACAACACAATCCTATCTTAAATTAACAGAGCCGCGTGCAGCAACTTTCAAAAGTCCTGCATCGGCCATCCTTAAAATACAAATCAACAAATATTTCCATATATAACTGAGTCTTGTCTTTTCTTATTTAGACCTAATAAAATTGTTTTAGTTTTCCCATATCATTTACGTTTTTTTGCTTCGGATCCGCCAAATCGGTCTATTGTTCACAAAGTTATAGACTCTCTATCTCTCTCACAGCTCACACTTGTGGAAATGGGAACAGAGTATAAAAGCAAAGCTAATTTAAGCCTTAGCATGTTTCAAATGTTCTAGACTAGCCACTGACTAATTAAACCGTTTCCCCGCTGAACTTATCAGCTTTCTAAGCTTAGCTGGTCGCTGCTTAAAGACTTGTTTGGTGGGGATCGTTGATGTTGTTGGTTTCGGGCAAGTGTAAGTTACTCATGGAGTGGCTGTTTAACCTGATTATGTTTGCCTCAGTTTCGCATTCATTTACTAAACACCAAACAAACTGCCAAGAGCGATTGCCATGATGCAGCAGAAATGCAACCCGATGCCAGCCCAATTTCAGCTAATTCACGTACTCCGCAAACCCTCTAAAGTGTGAACAATGAACTTAATTTGCAGTGATTAGACTTTTAATATTACCAAGAAGAATGAAGACAAGAAACTAAATGTCAGAATGTGCGTGCTTCAAAAGCATCTCCTTTAAAAATCTAAATTCAAAAATATGTAAATATTATCGAAGCACAAAAGTCAGTTAAAAATGGAGCACATCGGCGAGTATAGGTAATAAATAAGCACAGATTAAAGCCACAACAACGAAAGCAACCTAAAATGCAGAGAGAAAAGCTGATCGCAGCGTAGCATCTAAGCTGTTTGGACAGCTGGAGCTGGAGCTGGATGGCCAAAACTGCAGCTGGAGCCGGCGAGTGGCGCACACTTATCGTTGGACAACGCAACGGAGCGCACGCGCAATAGCGAAACGCAGTAAAAGGAGCAAAGCAGAGAGCCAGAGCTCAAAGTGGTCTAGCAGCAGTTGCGCATTGGCATTGGCATCGGCATTGGCGATGGAATGGGTAGTCATTAACGTTCTGCCCCTGCTCCCCCCGCCGCTGAGCAAGTGCAATAAAATTGTGAGCTTATTACGATGTGCGAGTGAAAAGAAAGTTATTGTGTTTGGCGGCCCAGTCGGTAGCTGTGGAGCTGCTGCTGCTGCTGCTGCTTCTTGGAACCTGCTGCTGGGCGTTTGCATATTCACATTTTGGCTAAACGTTCAGCTGTGCCAGTCAGCGCCCACTTTAGAGGCGACTACAGCAGCAAATGAATCTGCCTGGCCACCCATGCATCATTATGATATCTGGAGCGCCGATTTGAAAGCGCAAGCCGCTGACCACCGACTGCAAATGGAGCTTGAGCTGATCGACGAGGAGGCGGGCGAGGAGCAACCAGTCCATGAGCAATTGTTGCTGCAGGAAGCATTCAGTCTTAGCAGCAATCTTGCTTCGAATAGCAATTGGAACAGCAATAATACATATCAACAAAGTGATAGCGATACCACTCGACGACCCAAAGGTAAGTCGGTCAAGGTCAACATTAAGAGGCTCATTAAATTCCCAATTCGATTGGTAAATATATTATCTATATAATAATAATGCTTTTATCAATTATAGATTGAACAGCTCTTAACTTTTGTTTTTTTTTTTTCAAAGCAAAATAACTCTTATATCTAGTATAAATGTAATTTATTTTTTGATTTACTTTAAATTATTATGTTAAATTATTGAAAAATTGTGGTGTTGAAATATCTGCTTAAAATTCGGCTCAGAATTTTTTTTTTTTAATTTCTGTGTATATTCATTCCAGAATCTCCGCTTCTGCGTGAAAAATTTTGGTCATAGCTTTAGTTATTATTCATTTTAAAAGTTATAGTTATACATATAGTTCCATAGTTATGATCCATTCTATTGAAAATTTAGGTAAACCGTAATTTAAATTATTATTTTCTAATTTTCACTCGGAATATCTCGAACATTCTGATGTCATAGATAGGTTTATTGTAGTTTCAGATTCAATTTCAGTACATAAACCTTAGTTTAATTTATGGATAGTAAATCGTCTTGACCAAAAATTCTTTAAAATGGTCGAAAATTAAGTTAATCTTCATATTTTTGACTGGGTCAACCTTGGCCAAAGGCATGTATTTTTTTATATAGTTCAACTAAAGTGACCGACTCAGAGAGATTCTGTATAAAGCGCTTAACTACTCTTTACTTTAATTAAAAATATACGCCAATAGTTGAACGTTTCACATTTTACACTTGAAATTCTTTCGACTGTTCTTTCATTGTTTCCAATTGTAGCGAGTCATCAAATATAATTAATATTATTTTTTCTTTTATTTCAGTTATACATCTATTTGCAGTGCCCGTGGATGGGGAATGCTTATCGGATGATGGCCGCCGATTGGGCAACTGCTTAAATGCGTACGAATGCCGTCAGAAGGGTGGACAGGCGAAAGGCGAGTGTGCCATGGGCTTTGGCGTGTGCTGCGTGTTTATTGCTAATTGCAATGGAACCATCAACAACAATCTCACCTATATTGTGTCACCAGAGTTTCCCAGTTTCATGCCTAGCAACTTCACCGGTTGCCAACTGAAAGTCAAGATTATGAGCCAAGATATTAGTCAGCTCCGTCTGGATCTATATCACTTCTCGTTAGGTCAGCCCAATCGACGTACCGGTGTCTGCGATGGAGATGTCTTAAATATCAGTGGCGGTCCCAGCGGACCTTTGACGCTTTGTGGCCAAAACAATGGACAACACTGTAAGTAGGACAGATGCAATGCGAACTTTAATTTAGTTTTCAATTCAAAACAAAATCCAATATCTAGTGTACTACGATGTGGGAACTCGATCGCTGCCGCGTCAATCAACGCTGTATGGAAGTATTCGACAGCCGGTAGTGGCTAACGTAAGCGACACTAATGGCAGCAGCGACATTGAACAGCTCATCGAGATTAATATAAATCTAACCTCTCGCTTTCTGCCCATCCGATTGTGGGAGATCCGGGTGGCGCAGATACCCTTCAGTCAGCGCGCACCAGCTGGATGCCTGCAATATCACACTGGTGTCGAGGGCATAATGCAGACTTTTAATTTTGCAGACAACGGCAGGCACCTGGCCAATCAACACTATCGGATCTGTGTGCGCCAGGAGTCCGACATGTGCTCGATTATATATCAGCCGTGCGATGAGCAATCCTTTCGCATTGGTGGAGGCGGCAGTGGCGGATCATTTATGTCCGGAATGAGCAATAGGGCGAACAGTACTACCCGCCCATCGAATGCTGCGCAGACGCAGCCAGCATCGATAACGACTGCAGCTACACCAACGACTACACCACCTACGTCTACCATTAGGCCAAACCTTGTCAATTGTACCACAATTGCAGCGGCGCCAGCGCCGGCTCAGCCAATGACAAGCAATGCCAGCACAATGGCGACGACAACAACAGCTGCTGCTGCTTCTGGAGGCGGCAGCAGTACGGCAGCCATGACGACAGCAATGCCTTTACGTTCTAGCATTGCGCCTGCAATGGATGAGAGCACGGCTGCAAGTGAGACGCCGTCGTCGTCGCCCGCTAACGATGATGCGGAGGGTTCTGGCGGAAACGCAGATGACAACTTCTTTTTTTTCTCTAAAGGAGACGATGACAACAGTGTCGTGACTACGGCCCAACCCGGCGTCTCAAGGCGGCCACGGCCAGTGGGTGGGGCATCGTCGGGAGGCTTCGATCTGTTGAGCTTCTTGCGAAATGCCCTTGACTTACGCTTTAGGCGCCTACGGGGACGACGTCGTCAGGCACGTCAGTTCTTTAGCACTTGCACGGATCGCATAACGATGCCCTGCATCATTGAGGATTTCATTGGCACGGGCCTTGGTCCCTTGCCGGGATGCGAACCGGTTCACTGTGGGGCCCAATTTTGCTCCTCAGGTATTTGGCCCTGTCGCATCGAGAGCACAGTCACACCTTTCTACATAGGAGTACACTTCGGTGATGGAGGCGCGGCAGGCAAGGGAAGTGCGGAGGACAACATTGGTGCCTGTCTACGATACTCCCAAGTCCAGTGCATCTAAGCTGCAAACCCTCATTATTACCAAGCTTTTATTTCGTTTTAGAAAATGTATATATTGTGTTAACCCTATCTACTTATTATACTTCCTAACTATACTTACATTTAATTAAATTTGCTGTGCATCGATTCTACTTTTAGGCAACAAGATTTGCACCTCTTGATTTGGCCATGAAGCTACTTCGAAATGAAAATTCCACTACGACTTAGAAATACTCGTCCATAGCCTTGTACGCCCTGGGGCAGCAGTACTTAACCCCACTTTAATTTTCATGTCCTTAGAGATGTCGTTCCAGAAATGCATTAAATGCGAACTCTTTCTTCGTGCCAGAGTCGACTTCCCAAAAGTGTTGCCAATTAACCCAAGGTATCGCACAAAATGCATTACAATCAAATAGCTTGAAGTCCTTGTGGTCCTCCAGCATCAATGAGATATTTAAAGTGCGACAGACCTTTGGTGGGACTAGATAAATAGCTAAGGGGGCATGTGAAAATGTAACGCGCGAACATACATACGTCTAGTATTCTTTTTTCCGTATGAAATAAGCGTTTATAATTTAATTTTTATATTTGTAATACTTTGCAGGTCGGAGAACCGCCTGACTATGATGCATCGCTAGTAAATGCCGAGTCGAAGAACATTTCGAATTTTTATATAAATTCATAAAAATGAAAAACGTTATCTTAATTTTGATTCAAACGTTATCTGTTTGTGAGTTAGGAGAATCTTAAATTTTTAATTTCTGTTTTCAATATTGGTTCACATCAAACCTTTCATTAGCTGTAGTTGGTTTAGACTCGGCGGCTGAGGTTGGAGAACACTGCATCCAAGTCTTACAATGCCTTTGTATAAAACTCTTATACCCCATTTACTCATTTTTAATGTGTTCAGCATTTAACCAGAACGAATATAATTTTTATAGGAACTCTATAATATACCGAACCGATTCGATGCAGTTCTGCATTTCGGCAAAGTTTGGTTGACGGATGCTGAGAAAATAAATATTATTATCAGACGAAAAGGACACAGTTGCAAACTATCAACACTGTAATTTGAAATAATACTAGTATGTAAAACTATATTAAGTTGCCTCTAAAGGAAGCAGAAAACTTATTTAAATACAAAACAAATAGTAATAGTAGACTAAGACAACACTATATTCATACTTTACCCAGGGAGGGACTCGAGTCCGAATCTTCCTAGACAACTCATCTACCCAGGATTAAAAATCAAATAATGTCAAATAAGAAATCAAAACTTATTCATATGAAATAGCACCCTAATGTTGATTGGATTTTCTAAAGATAAAGGTCACATATAATGACTAAATACTAAAAAAATCTTGGAATACCTGAATTTCAGACCGTACAATATATTTTTAGCTACAAGAAATATGTGATGTGAATTATGAAATACAATCTGTTGTTCAGCTTAAATGTCATTGTACAAAATACCCAATTCTTCTAAAAGTATAAGCCAGCTGCAGCATACGCCTTGGGGCAATTCTGTTCCGCATACCTGCCATATGCAGTTTGGGAACCAACCTTAATCCTTAGTTTCTTGGAGCGTTTATTCCACAAATGCACCAAATACGAATTCTTTGTGCGTTCCAGCGTTTGATGCAAATGTTTCGGCTCAAAAAAATGACGCCAAATTCCTGCGTGAACCGCATAAAATGCATTAGGACCAAACACGTTGAATCCGTGGCAACGTTCGCGATCCTCTAGTAGTAACGAAATATTCGTTGTACCACAATATCTTCGTGTCACTCGTGTGATCACACCAGGTCCATTGTGGCCCCACTTACTTCCATTAAAGTTCTGCTGAAAATCACGTAAACAAGACTTGGCAAACTTGTGTCCAAAGCCAATAGGCGCCATGCTCATGACACCATTAGCTAGGCTGGTAAGACTTTCGGCGCCAGCATAGTTCAGAGGCACTTTCTCCATGCTCCGTAACAGGACAACGTCCATGTCGAAATAGATACCACCATATCGATAGAGGCTTATAAGGCGAAGCAGATCCGAGATATGATTAATCACATATCTAAGACAAAGGTATGAATTAAGTAGGTTACATATGTATGCGGGATTCAGTTACGTCTTACTCCGAATTAAATAATTTTCCAGACTTAACCCATTCCTCAACAGGTGTTCCTTTCGCATAACGCCAAACATTCAATTGTCTAAGGTGCACATTCTTATAACTTAAAATTGCGTCGATTATCGGATGCTGGCGCTGACTGCTGTTATCATGGTCCCGATAGGTAGGACTAGCGAAAAGAACAAACACCTCAAAACTGGGATTGTGCAATGCTGCTGATTCAATGGCGCAAGCCTGTCGCGCTGTCAGCTGCAACATGTTGCGTACCATCTCCGGGTTTTGTCTCATTATGCGAGTGGTCTCGAGGAAAAATATGGTACGTCCCGGTTTCGGCTGAGGCTCCGTCAGCAGCACATCACCAAGCGGTCTTGGCACATTCGTAACAGTAACTTGTCGGTTTACTAAATCTTCCCTTGACTTTGTCATGTCCTTTTGGTATTTGTAAGCTAACATTATTCCACACGAAACTAGGACAATGAGAACTAAATATAATCTTGAACGTGGAAGCAGCGTCAAGTGTAATATCATTTTGATGCCACGAGATGTAAGTGAATACTGACAGCAAATCGTCAAGCAGATCGCGTATCCAATTCGTCTTCGCAAATAAATAGCTAATGCGATCTTACTTTCAGTGTTTTAAATAAAAATAAAAACCATTTATAATTGATTGTACCTATTTAAAAAACAGTGAGCAACCCAAAGATAACCGACTTACAGATACCGTCTATGACGTTACGAGCTTCGGCTCAAAACTTTCTTCTCCTATTTCCATAATATTGATTATTATGTATATTGACTATATATTTAGCTAGATATTCTAGCTTAATATACTTGCTTAATGGAATTATATACAAAGTTGGGCACTCCCAGCTAGAGGATTCTTACCTGTCAATAATTTCTATAATTCTACATCCACAATAACTTTCCAAGATCCCAAGACTACGTTTTTCAATTTACATTGTAATTTTGAATATACACAGAAATTCACAGATTGATATATTTGCAATATTGTACATATAAAGGTTGTATACATTCATAGAAAAACTACAGAAAAGACTTTACATCTCACTTATGAAATTATTAAAACTAAAAACATTCGAATATAAAAGATTATTACTGTTGGAATGAGATTTTAATATATAATTTAGTAATATTCCATTGAATGGGACAGTCAAAAACCTGATTCATTTAAATATCCTTTGCAAATCGTATAATTTTGTATTCTTACTGTATGGACACATATACACATATAAAAGTTGAAATCGGTCTAATAGAACTAAAGAATGGACAGGACCAAAACGCATAACCGCGTAATAACAATTAATTTCCCAGCACAAACGCCAACATAATAAATAGCATTGATATCTAATGTAAGCAATAGAAATTAAGATTCGTATAGAACTCGTATGAGATAGAAATGTCCTAAAAATTAAAAATATCATGCTTAAGCAATTTCAACTAATCTATCAAAAACTGGAAAGAGGGAGAAAGCTCTGACTTCTTAAATTTTTATAATAAACGACTCTGAAATATCTGATTCACTGAGTAAAATACGGGCTGGAAATTTATAAAATTGTGATGTCAACAAATTTAAAGGAAAGATATCGTAGTTGGTCTTTTAAATATATATCAACTTAGACAGAAATTGATAGTATGATGTGTTTGCAATGATATTGGGTCTTTGGCAAGCCGAAAATGTACGAGTTTATGATATTTTCTTATTTTGTATCTCATATAAATGTGATATTCGATATTCCTTTACATGCATGCCACACATTTAATTATTTTCTTCGTTTCTAAATACTGAATTCACGGTTTTTCTCATTTTGATGCTAAGTAAAGGAACGCATTTTGTGTTAAACAAATACGTATTGCTAACAAATATAACAATTGAACTTAACTTACCTAACTCTCCCTAACTCTTTGGTATGTTGAACTGTAAGTTAAATGGCTATCTAGAAATATTCACCCGCTGCAGCATACGCCCTGGGACAATGTTGCTCCGCATACTTTCCATAAGCGGTACTCGAGCCGACCTTGATGGCCAGCTGTTTGGAGTGCTTGTTCCACACATGCACCAGAAACGAGTCCTTCGTGTGTGCCAGCGTCTGTTCGAGCAGCTGGGGCTCGAAGAAGTGTCGCCAATGCTTCCAGGGTACAGCATAAAACGCATTGCGATCGAAAACCTTGAAGCCAAGGCAACGTTTCCGATCCTCCAACATAAGTGAGATGTCCTTTGTAGCACAAATCTTTTGTGCTACACGCGTTATGACACCAGGTCCATTGTTACCCCAGTCACTGCCATCGAAATTATGTTGAAAGTCTTGCAAACAGGCCTCGGCGATCTCATGGCCAAAACCACTAGGTGCCAGACTCATTACACCAGCAGCCAAGTGTGTATTTGACTCGGCGCCCGTAAAGTTGGGCGGCACATCCTCCATGCTGCGCAGCATTACCACATCCATATCTAAATAGATGCCGCCGTAGCGATAAAGCGTTAGAAATCTCAGAAAGTCCGATATATGCGAGAAGAGATAGCTGAAAGACACAAATTTAAATAAGAATAGGAGGGATAACAATTTAAATTTAGATGTTCACATACCTTGAACGAAACAACCGGCCGTCCTTTAGCCACTCCTCGATGGGCGTGCCAGCCGCGTAGCGCCAAAGATTCAATTGTCGAAGATGTACGTTTTTATAGCTGAGAATGGCATCGATGATCGGCTGCTGGCGCTGGCTGCTGCTGCTGCTGCTGCCGTTGCCATAATGTCGGTAGGTGGGACCAGCAAAGAGTACAAAAACTTGAAAATTCGGATTATGCAATGCCGCAGACTCAATGGCACACGCCTGGCGGGCCGTCAACTGCAGCATATTGTACTGTGAATCAGGACTCTGGCCGTGACGCTGTCTTCTGCGTTTTGGCCTATGGCAACTGGTCTCATGAAAGAATATGCTGCGTCCGGGTATTGGCATGGGCTCTGTTGACAGCACATCTTCCAAAATTTTTGGTATATTCGCATTGCCATCGCCCAATGGAGCAATAGATGCCGACTCCAATTGTTCGCTCTCACTGAAGCAGAGCTGCACATCCGCCTGCCATCTATAAGTCAGCAGTATCCCGCCTAAAAGTAGGACAATAAGTGCCAGGAACAGCAACCGCAGCCGTCCATTATGCAGAAAACGAGCCAGCATTAACGGCAGACGTAGTAACATGGCGATATGGCCTGAACGCGGCGTGAGGTACACACACACATTGTGCAAAATCAAATTTTGATTATTGTAAACATTGTAGCCGATGCATTTATGTTTGTTAAATACTCACTCAATGTTTAACTTAGCAAACTCATTGCGTTATCATAATTGAACATCTGAATAAACAAAATATATAAATAATATAAATAAACATATAGAAGATGTTAGCTCTAGCAAGTTTCCTCAAGCGCAGAATAAAAAAAATAGCTGACTAATTGTTTAGTTCCCGCAAACAAAGATGTTCCAAATGAGTCGTATTTTATTTTTAAAAACTGTACTTTTGCCTAAGCAATTAATATCTAAAGTAGAAATGTAATTACTTTGTCCATAAAATTTACTAATTAACAAATACAACTTTTCGAACAGTGCCGAATGAGTAAATTATTCGAGATGAGCATCTGAGAGCCATGGGGGTAATTGTTTAATTCAGTTGAGGACTGCATATGTATGTAAGTGAGGGGTTTTGTTATCTCTTTGTAAGAGAATTCGATCTTAATTTGCGTAAAGTAATTATTTTGTTTATTTCTCTAAATATATATGAAGTAAAACTTTTCTAACTGTGCCAAATGAGTAAATACTCAGCAAATTCTTACTAATAGTTGAGGAACATTGATACAACTGTTTTGACTATCGATAACATATTTATCAATAATTAGGGTCACCTTAAAAAAAGTGATTAAAATTTGTATCATATTAAATATTTTGATGCATGGTACACACGTTTGAGTAAATACTAATACTGCAAAGCGGTCTGTTAAGTTAAAAGTGTGACGTCACACTTTCAGAAATTTGCGCGCGCACTTTAAATTTGTATGAAATGGAGCAACTTTGCTCTGTTAGTTAACATTACAAGTAACGGAACTAGTCTGCGCCACGATTGAGTAATACTAGGTCTGTTAAGTTAACGTCACATGTTCTGAAATTAGCGCACGAAATTTAAATTTTGTATGAAAGTAAAGGAACGTTGACACTGTTATCGCTCTTAAAGCTATTACACAAAAGAAAATCTGGATGTTGTGGTAATTTATAGTCGCTTTTAGATCCTGAGAGCTAATAAAATTATTGTTTGATCATTTCATTTATTGTAAACTGTTTTATAGTCAGTTATTTATCATGCAATCCTTGTAAAACTTTTTTTGTTCTGCATGGCTTTTTCCTGTCTTAATTGACAAAACTAAATAATTTTGAAAGCTTTATATGTTTACCATCTATCTATAAATTGTTCACCATGATCTTCTTTATTGGAAGGCTACAGACATAAGCAATAATTTTATATATTTACGACCACTAGCGAGATCTCTGATTAGGCGAGCGCCATACTGCATATAGGTTAACAGAGCACAAACTGAACTTGCGACGTCACAAGAGGTCTGTTAGTTAACATTAAAAGTAACGGAACTTGTCTTTGCGTAACCTAGTGTCTTTTAACAGTGGTGGTAACCTAGTAGTCTTTTAACAGTGGTTGTAACAGTCGAAGCGCGGCCGCTAACGAGAAGAGTCGAAGCGCAGCTGCC
Organism: Drosophila gaucha; assembly: GCA_035045545.1. NCBI lineage: Eukaryota > Metazoa > Arthropoda > Insecta > Diptera > Drosophilidae > Drosophila > Drosophila gaucha. Next base: position 7,219,210 of record JAWNOY010000099.1, read on the forward strand.
GAAGAATAAACAACTCTAAATCCTATTTAGACGGAAATTTTCGATATATTCTTTTGTTAGGCGCAATTTAGAGACCCTTATGATGTGATTTATTCTGCTTTAACAAGGCCCAAACTAGAATACGCCTCATGCTGGAGCGACTACGAAAAAAATCTACAAACATTACAATGCAGTTTTAGAACTTTGCGGACCCGCTGAAAAACGAAAAAGCACGCCAAAGCGTGCAAGGAGAAAACAATAACAACGATGAGGAGTACGGCCACGGAAAACGTAGCCGTTACTCATCGTCATCGTCGTTGAGCTTCGACGAGTACACCGACGGGGAAGTCGATCTCACCAACTCCATAGAAGGTGAGAGTGGAAATGGTGTCTGGCTCAACAATAATGAGTACCATAAGCTAATGGAGGAGCTTATGCATTTGCGCCAACAAGCGGCGAGAGTAGGAGCTGCTAATGCATCAGTTCCAATAATGAAATCCGAGGCTGTTCAAGAACAGCTTAACATACTTATCCATACATCCCAGCAAGTGTAAAAATACTCAGCGGAAATAACTTTACAGCTCTTTACGCTGGATGCAACCTGGACCTGGATGCAACCCAGCAAAAAATAAGCAAAAAAAAACAAATTTTAACCGCAAAACAGGTCGATGCTATGGACGTCGAAGAGTCAGGGGCGCAGCCAACTAGAACGCAACCGGCGGCAAACTCTGAAGAATCAGCATGAGGAAATCAAAAATTCTGATCATAGCAACATCCAATGTTCCTCCAAAGGAACTATCAGGTATGTTGCGGCAAAAACTTAAGAATGATCACTTGAGTCTCAATATAATAAATAAAAACAGGACCCACATTAATGTTTTCACTATAGAACATTTTCAAGAGACAAAAAGCATATTAGAGACAGCCAAAAAGAATTACTACTCCTATACCCCAAACCAATTAAAACCTTTCACGGTTATTATATAGAAAACTACCCCAACAAAGTTTTGATCAAGAAGAAGTCAAAACAGCGCTAGGTGAGGCTTGTAACCTCAATATAATGAGCGTTAGGCCGTTCAAAACTAGTTTTTGGCTTGTCCAACCAGAAAAGTGCGATAACTTAAAAGAAATATTCAATATCAAAACCTTGATTAATTGCAAAGTGAAAATATAGCCCTTAAAGCCCAGCAAAAAGCTGAAGCAATGTCACAATTGCCAGCGATTTTGCCATGTTGCAAGCAACTGCAAAATGCAATATCGGCGTGTAAAGTGTACCACCTAACACTCACCAGGCCAGTGCAAAATAAAAAAGACTGAATCTCAGTCCGATTAAAAAACCCAATGCGTTAATTGCAAAGGTCAGCACACGGCCAATGCAAAAATATGTCCGGTCAGACTTTCACTGGAAGATAATATCGAGAAAAAGCGTAGTGACAAAAGCATCTGTCGCTGCCAAAAATACAATTAAACCAAATGTCCCATTTGCTTCACTATTTAAGAATCGTGATGCAAGTCCAGCAAATAAAACCGAACCAAAGTTATTCAAAAACATCGTAGTCTCTAACCCAGCCTTAAGGCCACACTTAGCAAAAAACTCCTAAGCCATGAAAAAAAACTCTGATATCCCTGAAACAGTGCAATCCGCATCAGCATACTGAGGAAGGGCTTAAACAAAACATTGTCCTAACAATCAAAATAAAATAGACTTTGAGATACCGCCCGTCATTACATCAAAATTTTAAAAAATAAATGCACTTGCCTGGTCTTTCGAGCAAATACATAAGCAGAATGATAACATGTCACATGATAGCATTTTGCTTAGGCAACACGCTGACTACGTAAACAGCGAAGTTGCAAATATTGCTCAAACTCCCTTAAGGTCAGCCACCTATATCTTTAACTTTGACCCCAGCCACAGTGCAGATGGCAACTGGGAGGGCGCAGAAGAACTTGGGTTTACAAACGCCAAACAGCTTCTCGAGTGGATCAAATCAAGAAACGCCAAAAAAAACTATGGGCCCTGACGGTAGTAGCAACTTTCTTCTTAAGCATTGTAATATGATAATACTTAAACAGCTTGCAATATTATTTTTATCCACTGCTTAAACACTAGCTATTTTCCAACTTCCTGGAAACGCAGCAGGGTAATGCCAATTCCCAAACCCAAAGCTAATCCCCAAAGCCTTCAAGGGTACCGACCAAGTTCTATCCTCTCGGCCATTACCCTGCTATTTGAAGAAATGCTAATGACACAATTAAAAAAGCATGTTGAAGCTAATCAAATACTACAGAGCAATCAGTTTCGATTCAGAGATAATCTCTCTATAAACAACTCATTGGCAGTCGCAAACTCATTCATATTTACTAACATAGCTAGAAAACGTGCCATCATTGTATGTGCACTTGATTTCGAAAAAGCTTTTGACACTGAACAATATATTTCACTTTAACCAGAATACTACACGTATCATATACAGTTACCTTACCTCCCGATCATTCTATGTTGCCAGCCCAGTTGGCTAGGAGAGATCTCTCATTCGTGAAATAACTGCAGGTGTTCCCCAAGGGTTCCTACTAGCACCAATATTATTCAATATTTACCTCGCCGACCTGCCAGATTTCATACAAATCCCCAACTCAACTTAGACAGCGCGCATTCAGCCGCTTATCTATGCAGATGATATCTTACTATTGTCCTCAGGTGCCTGGATAGCAAGTGCAGAAATGGACCTTAACAGATATCTAGATCAACTCTGCAAATACTTCACCAAATGGCGAATTAAATTCAATACTAATAAATGCGAAGGCTGTTTGTTCAGAGGTCCCAATCTCAAGGGCATATACAAGAACGCTCGCAAATTTACCCCCACACTCTATTATAAATGGTAACATAGAAATCCAAATTAAGCAAGAACTCAAATACCTTAGTGTTATATACGACAATGAACTTAAGTTCCAAAAGCACATAGATTATGCCCTTCAGCGAGCTAAAATCCATTATCATCACATATACCATTTATATAACCCACTCAGTGGGACCCTTCCAACCCAAACCCACAACTTATTAAGATGTGCTCACTCGCTTATAAGAAACTAATCCAACCAATCCTAATTCATGGTCATATTGGTTGGTTTAATATTAAATCTAGTCAATTGGAATTAATACGTATCTTTGGAAGACACATTCTACGTCGTGCCTTAGGTAGCAAATCTCGTATGCCTCTCACATTCCATTACATATCGAACTCAAAGCTTTATAAGATCTCGAAAACAAAACGCATAGACACCCTAATATTCAAAATAATATAAAACTTCATAGAACGCAACCAAAATAGCATAAACCGACAAATATAAGAAAGCATAGAACAAGTTAGAATCCCACTTGAATTCAGTGTTGATCACCTCACAATTAACCACATAAATGACCTCAAAGAAAGGGTCATACTATATATTTTGCCTATATACCTTATATTTTATCATAGAAAAAGACAATCCATCAATCCTAATGATGGTTTCATATACAACATAAAACAATAAAATGCTCATTTGATTTTTGCCGCAACATTCCTTTCCTAACACTTGTACATATCTACATTCATACTATTCTATCCCTATTAACTAATCCATAAGTACTCTGTCAACGTATAGTTATTTATTTTTAAGTATTAGTATTGGCCACTCTGCTTGTCAAATACAGACGGAAAAAATGGAAAAATAAAAAAATTGGATTTTTTTCTTTTATTTTCGAGTTTAAGTCGCTAATCTGCTTTAAGCGGTGCATTTTCTTGCATGGTATGACTAGGACACAACCTAACTCTTGGACGCTGCTTCGCGCGGTGTCGGCAACTGGACAAAACAAACAACATTAAAAGAGGGGTGGTATAGCAGCATTCCGTGCCCTTCGGGAGGCTCCATCTAACTGGTTATTTACTAAATCAGATGCCGGATATGGATAAAATGAAACAATTAGCAGATGCTACACCTGCAGAGCAAAGAAATCAACTTATTGAAGATATTGGATCAATTCTCAAAACACCACTGAAGAGGCGACTAACTCTGCCAACATTACTGCACCTACTTTTGCTGTGGGCAGCTTTTTACTTAATAATCTCCAGCGCAAGCCTCAACGGCGCAAGCGCAAGAGCATCTTACCGGTTCTCCCCAGCAGCCCTACAAGCAGTAAACCCCAAAGGACTGCCAATTCTGCCACTCAAAAGCCTACATTGGGTAATAACTACCACAACATGTTCAAGCCATTGAGCAGCGACTCCGATGACGATGAGTTTGTCAACTGTGACAAGCAAGTCTTTGAAATCGCTGCTGAAACATCGAGCAGCTGCTCGGAAGTCACCCCAAACAGCAAGGGGAGCCCTACGGTGCAACAGCTCATAACCAAGCTAACGATGTTCGTCCCCCATTGCCACCAAAGATCAAAGTTCCATCCATCACCCATCACACATTCCAATGCTGACGAATTTCCCAATGCTGCAGGATCTCCTTGAAGTTAGCAATCTACATGGCACCAATAAAGTACAGATTCGTACTTCTGCTGCAGCAAGATAAGCCATATAAGATCGTCATCAATGGCCTGCACCACACGACGATCCACTCTTCAATCAAAAACGAGCTGAAAAGCCTTGGATTTGACGTCACCCATATTCATTGTCCAGACAGTAAATGAGGCCGGACAATCCAATCGACTTATTTTTTCTTAATAGTGCCCCAGGCTGCAACGAAGCAAATCTTAAGAAAATAAGATCGTTGGGTGGGCAACGGATTTAAATTGAGGAATCTTGAAAGAAGCAAGAATGGAGTCAGTGCACAAGATGCCAAAATTTCGGTCACACTGCAAGATACTGTCGTCAGATGTTTGTGTGCGTCAAGTGTGCCGAAAACCATAAAACGGCAGACTCTGCACCTGCCATCTGTGCTAACTGCGGGCAGGACCACCCTGCAAACTACAGAGGCTGTTCGGCTTATGCGAAGTACGTATCGAGGAATCAGCGCAATCCTCTTAGCCAATATCTCCCCTTGCCTGCAGCTCAGGCTCCAATACACTATCCACAGCCGTGCAGGATGTTTTACGGTCTCTAGACCCAAAATTTCTAATATGTGGAGACTGGAACGCTCATCACCATCTTTGGGGCTCGGCGAGAAGCACAGCAAGGGGTAGAGTCCTGGTCGATCTCGCTCTTGCTACATCGACGCACGTCCTAACAACAGGCAGTCCCGCCAGATTTCCAGACAATAGTAAACAGCGTCCTTCCTGCCTGGACTTTGGCCTGTTTAAGGGCATACCGCACTGGAAGTTGCAAATTGCTTAACACAATGATCTCAGCTCAGATCATACGGCTTTATTAATTTCCCTGGAAGCCACCGTTCAATGCTACCCCCAGGTCGATAGACTTATCAACGGCAACACGAATATTAGACTTTTCAAGACGCTGCTCAACAGCAGTATGCATCCCGATATTGAAATGAGATCTGGTGAAGACATTGAAGACGCCCTGCGTCTGTTCAATGAGAAGATCCGCTCTGCTGCAAAAGACGCACAAAGACAACGTCCTAGACGAATTCCTCGTCAAGACGGGTCCTTCATACTTACGCCTGACCATTCTTGTCATGGTATCTATTTTTAACGCCACAATGAACCTGCAACATTTCCCGGTAGCATGGCAGACAGCACTTGTCGTGATGATTCACAAGCCTGGCAAACCAGAAGAGGACGCTGGATCTTACCGGCCTATCAGTCTCCTGCCTTTCATATCAAAGGTCTGGGAAAGACTTGTCATTGCCCGGCTTGTGGCCATTGCTGAATCCCGAAGAGTAATTCCGCATTATCAATTTGGCTTTCGTGCTGGTCCCGGTATAGCAGAGCAACTGCACCGGGTCACAAATCATATTCTTTGAGCCTTTGACAGGAAACAACACTACAATGCCATTTTCCTGGACATTGAACAGGCATCCGACAGAGTGTGGCACCCAGGCCTACTAGATAAAGTAAAAGAAAAACTGCCCTCTCATTACTTTTTACTGATCCGATCCTACTTGAAGGGTCGTTCGTTCAGGGCAAAAGTGAAGTCGAGCCACTCCTCCACTTATCCAATTGCCGCAGGAGTGCCACAGGGCAGCGTGCTAGACCCGTTTTTGTTTTCTATATTTCCAAGCGACGTTCCTTGCCCAGACGCCTCTGCTCTTGGCACTTCGGAAAATTCTCTGCTTATGGCAACATACGCAGACGACGTCTGCATGATGGTTTCCTCCAATTCCAACCTAACTGTGGCTGAAGTCCTACAGGAGTACTTAGACTCCTTTACACAATGGGCCACAAGGTGGAACATTAAAATCAATACCACCAAAAGCAAAAACGTACTTTTCTCCCAAATGAAGTTCAAATAAATGGTATTCCGGTAGCACGTCCTAACACTGTCAAATATTTGGGACTCACACTGGACAAACGATTGATATTTAAGCCCCACATTCAGACTAAAGGATCTACCTGCCGAACACGTCTCAAGCAAATGTCCTGGCTGCTTCACAGCAAAAACAAATTGTCATTAAATAACAAATGCACAATCCTATCCCAAAAAATCGCGTCAATCTGGAGGTACGGAGTACAAATTTGGGGTATAGCTGCCAAGAGCAACCGATAAAATACAAGTGTCACAAAATAAGGCCATGAGGCAACTAACTGGCTGCCCCTGGTTTGTACGTAACTCCCGTCTCCACAAGGATCTCAATTTAAGCATCGCAAATATGTAACAAATCAAAATACAAGATATGTAATCTAATATTAAATTAACTAAGAGACTTAACGCCTGGATAAGCTGAAAGCGCAAGGCAAAATAATGTATTACCAATTATTTAAGTTAACTTGACTTTGTCAATCAAGACTGTACTAGTAGATAGCAAATACCAATGTATAACCATATAACAAACTGTGGCCAATAAAACTGAACTGAACTGAACTCCCGATGCAGTATCCGCATCTCCTGTATGATAAGTGATCGGTGTAGTTGAGGGATCAGTGCAAAACAAGATCTCTTCTATTTTCATAATTTTTCTATTTATAAAATTAAAAAATAGACAGTGCATAAAAACAGTATTCCCAGAATAAAGCGCTTTGGCGTAATGTGCACCAAATGCAATACGACAATTTAAAAAAGGTTTGGTTAAAAAAAAAAAGAAAAGCAGGCAGCTCCTCAACGGGAACCAATTTGCTGCTCTCTACGGGCCGGAACAGGAAGAACTTTAACCCTCTCTAAAAACAACCGTGAAGAAATACAAGATTCCCATCCTAGCAACGTACACTGTTCATCCTAAGGAACCTACAGGTATGTTGCGGCAAAAACTTAAGAATGAGCATTTTAGTCCCAACATAATAAACAAAAACAGGACCCACATAAATGTGTTTACTTTTGAACAGTTTCGAGAGACTAAAATCATCTTAAAGGCAGCTAAAAACAAGTAAGAAACCTCTAGTCGGGTCTGCCCGACTACGAGATCCCCTGAACCAAGTCCGAGCTGATTAAAACAACCTAGCTTACATCTTTTATCTAAACATATTACCTCTACGCGCATATACACATGCACACATACACACAGGCACGCATACACACATGCACACATTTGTATACACATGAACACATATACATACCATGCACACAGAAGCACGCGCGCCGATTACTGCGTAATTGATTTGAATGTATGTGTGCACACGTACAGGCTGCTGCCGCGTGCTTATACAATGTTTCCTTTAATAACTTCTGTATTACTTTACGGATTTGAATGCATTTGAATTTTCTGCATTGAATGCTATTAATTTATTAAAAATACGGTTTTCACTAAAAAATTTGAAAAAATTAAATTGTGGCTTTGATAATTTTTTTTTTTAATAAATTTTTTTGTGAAATGTGGAGCCGGTATCCAAAATATGAAAAAAATAGAAAATGTATTTTATTTACAGAAAGCTAAAAACAAAATTTGGTAGCTGTAGCTAAAAATATGGAAAAGATATGGTCAAAAAACTGAATCTTGATAACGTTTTAAATCGATAACATTGAAACGGAAAAATTTATCGAATATCTAAAACAAACTCGATATTTTCGCTGTATACACAGACCATCATGCAAAATTTGAAGTCTCTAGCTCTTATAGGTTCTGAGATCGACGCGTTCATACATACGGACAGACGGACAGACGGACAGACGGACAGACGGACGGACGGACGGACAGACAGACGGACAGGGCTAGATCGACTCAGCTCGTCACCCTGATCAAGAATATATATACTTTGTGGGGTCTGCCACGCCTCCTTCTGCCTGTTACATACTTTTTGCAAAACCATTATACCCTGATTTCCCATTTTCAATGGGTTCAGGGTATAAAAAGATATTCGTACACCCCAACCGAGCTAAAGCCGTATACGATTATTATTAAAAAACTATACCAGCTAAGTTTTGACAAGAGGAGGAAAGCCCTGTAACCTAAATAAAATAAGCGTTAGGCCGTTCAAAAATAGTTTTTGGCTTGTCTAATTGAAAAAGGGATAACCTAAAACAAATTTTTAACATTAAAAGCCTGCTTAATTTTTTATACCCTGAACCCATTGAAAATGGGAATTCAGGGTATAATGGTTTTGTGACAATGTATGTAACCGGCAGAAGGAGGCGTGGCAGACCCCATAAAGTATATATATTCTTGATCAGGACGACGAGCTGAGTCGATCTAGCCATGTCCGTCTGTCCGTTTGTCCGTCCGTCCGTCCGTCCGTCCGTCCGTCTGTCCGTCTGTCCGTCCGTATGAACGCAGTGATCTCGTAAACCACAAAAGCTAGAGATTTGAAATTTTAGAAATATATTCTTGTATACCATACGCCGTACAACTTTATTTATTTTTTTTCGATAACTCATCCTATTTCCTTATTATCGATAACAATCGATATTTTGACTTTGTTTTTAAGCTATAACTTATAGACCATAATACCTAGAGACACCAAATTGACTATGTAGGTTGCTGTGATGCAAATACAAATAATAAACTTTTTAAAATTTGGATACCTCCCCCCATTAGCTCCATAAGTGGAAAAAACGTATTTCAAATACTAGGAAGTTGGGATTTCGCATATATACACCTCTAGATGTCAATATTATGTCCCAAAAATTTCATTAAGAAAGTCGATCTAGAACCGAAGTTATTTATCAATGAATTTCTCATATTGCTGCCCAGAATGCAGCCCAAGCGCAGCCGCTAAATCATGTACGCAGTAAGCTGCGCGCGTGCTTGTGTATGTATATGTGTGCGTGTGTATGTGCGCGCAGAGGGTAATATGTACCGGTAAAAGATGTAAGCTAGATTGTTTAAAACACCGCCTCGGACTTGGTTCAGGGGATCTCGTAGTCGGGCAGACCCGACTAGAGCGTTCTTACTTGTTATATATTTGTCTAAGTATTTGTATCTCTATGTGGCAAGTCCATTACGTGACATCTTTTTGGTCTTCTTAAATTATTTGTGTTGTTAAGTAGTGCTATTGCTAAAGTATTCTCATGTTCATGTAACCTATAAATGTATCTCTCTGCATGCAATTGAATTTCTTCTTTGACAAGAGGCATCGATATATCTTAGTGGATGTTGAAATTGGTCATGTACCATGGTGTGCGTAATGTGCACCAAATGCCATACGCATCAGTTCCAATAATGAAATCCGAGGCTGTTCAAGAACAGCTTAACATACTTAAAATCCCAGCAGCTGTAAAAATACTCAGCGGAAATAAGTTTACAGCTCTTTACGAGCCTGAACATGAGGAACCACTCAATATAGATCAATTTAAAATGCTGGATGCAACCCAGCAAAAAATAAGCAAAAAAAAACAAATTTTAACCGCAAAACAGGTCGATGCTATGGACGTCGAAGAGTCAGGGGCGCAGCCAACTAGAACGCAACCGGCGGCAAACTCTGAAAAATCAGCATGAGGAAATCAAAAATTCTGATCATAGCAACATACAATGTTCCTCCAAACGAACTATCAGGTATGTTGCGGCAAAAACTTAAGAATGATCACTTGAGTCTCAATATAATAAATAAAAACAGGACCCACATTAATGTTTTCACTCTAGAACATTTTCAAGAGACAAAAAGCATATTAGAGACAGCCAAAAAGAGTTATTACTCCTATACCCCAAACCAATTAAAACCTTTCACGGTTATTATATAAAAAACTACCCCAACAAAGTTTTGATCAAGAAGAAGTCAAAACAGCGCTAGGTGAGGCTTGTAACCTCAATATAATGAGCGTTAGGCCGTTCAAAACTAGTTCTTGGCTTGTCCAACCAGAAAAGTGCGATAACTTAAAAGAAATATTCAATCTCAAAACCTTGATTAATTGCAAAGTGAAAATAGAGCCCTTAAAGCCCAGCAAAAAGCTGAAGCAATGTCACAATTGCCAGCGATTTTGCCATGTTGCAAGCAACTGCAAAATGCAATATCGGCGTGTAAAGTGTACCACCAAACACGCACCAGGCCAGTGCAAGATAAAAAAGACTGAATCTCAGTCAGATTAAAAAACCCAAAGCGTTAATTGCAAAGGTCAGCACACGGCCAATGCAAAAATATGTCCGGTCAGACTTTCACTGGAAGCTAAAATCGAGAAAAAGCGTAGCACCGGGATACAAAAAAAAACAATATGGTAGTGACAAAAGCATCTGTCGCTGCCAAAAATACAATTAAACCAAATGTCCCATTTGCTTCACTATTTAAGAATCGTGATGCAAGTCCAGCAAATAAAACCGAACCAAAGTTACCCAAAAACATCGTAGTCTCTAACCCAGCCTTAAGGCCACACTTAGCAAAAAACTCCTAAGCCATGAAAAAAAAACTCTGATATCCCTGAAACAGTGCAATCCGCATCAGCATACTGAGGAAGGGCTTAAACAAAACATTGTCCTAACAATCAATGAGCAAAATAAAATAGACTTTGAGATACGCCCGTCATTACATCAAAATTTTAAAAAATAAATGCACTTGCCTGGTCTTTCGAGCAAATACATAAGCAGAACGATAACATGTCACATGATAGCATTTTGCTTAGGCAACACGCTGACTACGTAAACAGCGAAGTTGCAAATATTGCTCAAACTCCCTTAAGGTCAGCCACCTATATCTTTAACTTTGACCCCAGCCACAGTGCAGATGGCAACTGGGAGGGCGCAGAAGAACTTGGGTTTACAAACGCCAAACAGCTTCTCGAGTGGATCAAATCAAGAAACGCCAAAAAAAACTATGGACCCTGACGGCAGTAGCAACCGTCTTCTTAAGCATTAAAATATGTTAATACTTAAACAGCTAGCAATATTATTCAAACACTGCTTTAACACTAGCTATTTTCCAACTTCCTGGAAACGCAGCAGGGTAATGCCAATTCCCAAACCCAAAGCTAATCCCCAAAGCCTTCAAGGGTACCGACCAAGTTCTATCCTCTCGGCCATTACCCTGCTATTTGAAAAAATGCTAATGACACAATTAAAAAAGCATGTTGAAGCTAATCAAATACTACAGAGCAATCAGTTTCGATTCAGAGATAATCTCTCTATAAACAACTCATTGGCAGTCGCAAACTCATTCATATTTACTAACATAGCTAGAAAACGTGCCATCATTGTATGTGCACTTGATTTCGAAAAAGCTTTTGACACTGTATGGACAAACGGAGTTATATTTAAAATGAACAATATATTTCACTTTAACCCGAATACTATCTCTCATCCGTGAAATAACTGCAGGTGTTCCCCAAGGGTTCCTACTAACACCAATATTATTCAATATTTACCCTGCCGACCTGCCAGATTTCATACAAATCCCCAACTCAACTTGGACAGCGCGCATTCAGCCGCTTATCTATGCAGATGATATCTTACTATTGTCCTCAGGTGCCTGGATAGCAAATGCAGAAATGGACCTTAACAGATATCTAGATCAACTCTGCAAATACTTCACCAAATGGCGAATTAAATTCAATACTAATAAATGCGAAGGCTGTTTGTTCAGAGGTCCCAATCTCAAGGGCATATACAAGAACGCTCGCAAATTTACCCCCACACTCTATTATAAATGGTAACATAGAAATCCAAATTAAGCAAGAACTCAAATACCTTAGTGTTATATACGACAATGAACTTAAGTTCCAAAAGCACATAGATTATGCCCTTCAGCGAGCTAAAATCCATTATCATCACATATACCATTTATATAACCCACTCAGTGGGACCCTTCCAACCCAAACCCACAACTTATTAAGATGTGCTCACTCGCTTATAAGAAACTAATCCAACCAATCCTAATTCATGGTCATATTGGTTGGTTTAATATTAAATCTAGTCAATTGGAATTAATACGTATCTTTGGAAGACACATTCTACGTCGTGCCTTAGGTAGCAAATCTCGTATGCCTCTCACATTCCATTACATATCGAACTCAAAGCTTTATAAGATCTCGAAAACAAAACGCATAGACACCCTAATATTCAAAATAATATAAAACTTCATAGAACGCAACCAAAATAGCATAAAGCGACAAATATAAGAAAGCATAGAACAAGTTAGAATCCCACTTGAGTTCAGTGTTGATCACCTCACAATTAACCACATAAATGACCTCAAAGAAAGGGTCATACTATATATTTTACATATATACCTTATATTTTATCGTAGAAAAAGACAATCCATCAATCCTAATTCTAATAAAACTAGAGATGGGGATGGGCTAACTTCGGCCATGCCGAAGTTTGGTGATACCCTTGCAATTGCAAAGGATATAGATACAGTTTTTTCTGATTTGCTACGCCCCTATCAATTGGATATATATCATTTTTAGTCAATCTATTGAGCAGGACAACAGTAACCTGTATATCAAATTTTTAAGCTGTAAATATACAACTTTGAAAGATATAGTTTTCTCCGATTTGCCGCGCTCCAAAGAAGCGGATATATATAATTTTTCATAATTTTGCCGAAACGGTCAACGGTTAACGTTTTTGTAATTTTTTGGGAATCTAGGTGTAAAATTGTAGAAGGTAAAGTTTTTTCCAATTTGCCACGCCTCCAATGGGGGTATATATTTTTTTAGGATTAGTTGATACAAATATATATTTTAAGTTTTAAGTCCCTGGCTCCAACAGTGTCCAAAATATTGAAGAATTTGTTAAGCACTATATAGACTTTTACAATTTGCCACGCCCCCAGTAGGCGTGGATATATAACTTATCTATCTGAAGGGGAGGTCAAACGTAATTACTTTTCGAATTTGGATCCTAGCTCTAAAACTGTAGAAGACATAGTTTTACCTGATTTGCCACGCCCCCAAAAGGCGTAGGTATATATATTAAAACTTTTTGTATGGGGGAGTGATTTTTGAGTATATATTCCAAATTTCAAGTTTTAGCCTTCAATAGTGCCGAAGTTTTCCTACTAAAACATTTCTTAAAACCGATCTGTCCTATGGGAGCTATAGGATATACAGATTGGAGCCTATGTGCAAAATTAATATACCTTTGAAAGGGTATAACAAGTCGGAACGTTGCAGTCTGGCGCTACCGAGTGCATATATACTCGTTCCCGGTGAAAAGACAGCCTAATTCAATCAAATATTATCAGTAGAAGGGATCGACGGTAATCTAACTGCAAAATTTGATTACTCTAGCATTTAAACTATTGAACATAGTTTTTTTTAGAAGACAGTTGTACCTGATTTGACACGCCCCAATAGGCGTGGCTAAATATACTATATCTTTTTATCTAGGGGTGAGATGCACAAACACATGTCCCAAGTCTCAATTCAAAATTGGCAATATTGGCGAAAATAATCGCGTTTACGTCTGAAAAGATAGTTATTCCCGATTTGCCACGCCCCCAATAGACATTGCGATATACATGCTCCATCTTATGAGGAGGTCAACAGTAATATGCTTGCCAAATTTGGATGTTCTAGATCAAAAACTGTACAAAATACAGTTTTATCCGATTTTCCAAACCCTTATGGACTAACCATTTCTTTTTCTGTAGGCGAGGGATACGCGAGTATCTATACCAAATCCCAACTCTTAGACGGCAAAGTTTGATGAAAATAACAGTTTTAGTAAAAGATATAGTAATTCCCGATTTGCCACACCCCCTGTGGGCGGGGATATATAACTTTTATGTAATCTTAAGAGAATGTCAACAAATTTAGCTGTTCTAACTTCAAAACTGTACCAAATAGTTTTATCCGATTTGCCACGCCCCAGTGGGCGTAACTATATATACTATATCTTTTTGATTCGCGGTGATCTATTCGGATAAATATTAAAAATTCTTTAGCTCTTATAGCGCCCAAAATATAGGATTTGTACAAATCGCTATATAGAAACTCCCGATTTGCAGGGCCCCAGGGAGCGTAGATATAAAAGTTTTTGATTTATCTTGAGGGTAGTGACCCACATGCCAAATGTGACGCTCTAGCGCTCTGTAGAAGGTGTCGGGGAGTACACGAGTATATATTCCAAGCCCCTGTTGTAGGACTACAATATTGACTAAATACTCCTGTGGGAGTATCGGAAAAACACTTAAACTTGATTTAAATTTCAAGTCTGCCCCTCAAAGGTGTCCTGCGCGTTCATACAGACAGATAGCAAGGCAGACATTGCACAAAACCAATATACTCTTTTCACTTCGGGAACGAGTATAAAAAACGTTATGCCTAGATGAGAACGTAGTAGTAAGCAGAAAAATAAAATAAGCCCCTATACTAGACTTTCTCATCCAATAATGATTATATAAAATGAACCATATCCTTACACAAAACACATGGCATATGTGATTCTCTTTGCAGATCATTGTGTAAATGACTCTAGTTTCACAGGAGATCAGCCGATGTTCCCCTCCACATCAGACTGCATAAAAAAAAAAATATTTTAAAAAAAAAATATATATAGAAAAAAATATATATAGAAAAACAAATATATAGAAAAAAAATATATAGAAAAAAAAATATATAAAAAAAAAATATATATAGAAAAAAAAATTAGAAAAAAAAACACACCAAGCAAACAACAATTCAATGCTTACTGCTCGAGCGTCTAAAGACTACTAACACTGAGAATGTTACTGCGACGAAGCCCATTCGATCTTTCCATAATTGACTTTGCGCTCAATTCTCTCGCCTAAGTAAATAAAGTGCTTGCAAGTTGCAAACATTGAGTCGTTGAGTAAATAAGAAGATGAAGATGGCGTTTCTCTCACGAGCTCTCACTCACTCAAAATACTTTTACAGCTAAGTTTGGAGACATAAACGACTAAGCCATGGGCGTCACCGGCATTTTATATAGGGTCTGGCAAGTTTTTTTTTGACTTTAAATTATCAAGTTAAAAATAAAACAAGGGTATTTATTTTATTGAGAAGAGTAATTTCTAGAGACTGCAAGAAAAATTTTATTTCATTTTCCTACTCACAAAATTTCATGAACTTTGTTTTCAGTCCAGATACAGTGCCCAACATTTCAGCCGATGCTACGCCCCTGTGCAAGATAATAAAAAGTTCATACCATGCATATGTATGTACATACAAGCTTATTTTTTCTGCTCTTTGAGGTGTCTAGCGCGCGTGTTCTTCTTCTTGATGTCAATTGCTATTTGCTGTTTCTTTTATTTCGTTTTCTGTCTAGCAAAGCAAGCTTTCATAAACCAAGATACTTTAATTCCTTATCAATGTTGTTATAACAGACAAATGTTATTAGCATATATTTTTATTTAAATAATGTGGAAAAAGCAAATTCAATTTTTTTTACGAAGGTAATATTGGTAACTGTTTGAAAATTTTCTGAAAACATCTTAGATGTCATAAAAGAAAAGGGTATTTATGCTTCAATGTATTAACAATTCGCGTGAATATTCTTCTCAGCACACACAATTGGCACTTATGTATGTACTTACATATGTACATACATATATACATATGTATGTTTATGCAATTATGAAGTGTTCTGTACTCATAAAAGTTTGCGTGAACTGTTTTTACAATAATTTTTAAATATCTCTATTCAAAATTTGGATATTTTTTAAATGTTTAAGTTTGTGTTTAATCACGTGTCCATGTATAAAAATTAAATTCAATTCAAAACATTATTATAAAAGCTGAAGAGCTAATTTCTAATTCTTTACTCAGTAAATTTGAGTAAAAGATCATGAGTGGAAATTATATTTATATTTTCTAATTCTTTACCTACTAAATTTGAGTAAAAGATCATGAGTGGAAATTATACTGCATATTTTTTATCACTCAATTTACATTTCATAAGCACTCTATGCGCTATGGGCTTGCGCGAACTGCTAACGCTTATATTCTCATTTCATTCATTTTGCATTGGTGTTTCATCTTTAATGCACATATGCACATTTGAAACAAAATAATTATTTGAATATTAATTATAATAATTATTTTTTAGTAATATATTTATCTCAAGTCTAGTGCTCTCACTCAAATTTAAAAGTTAAGGCATACTTTTAGGAAAATCAATTAAATCATTTCCAAACAGGTGTTTCATATATATATTTTTTTTTTAATTTTTATTATTATGAGGATGCACTCAGTGCCACTAAATACACTATAATCATCCTAGTTTCTTAGTATTACATCGCCCGGTTTAGTGAGTTACTTAACATAAACATCTTTATTTATTCTAATTATAACTACTAATTATAACACCTAGGGAATGGGGAGAAGATTAAAAAACTGGCGGCTTTTTAATCTCCTACGATTTATTAACAACTAAAAGTAAAAATATACAAGTGCTAAGTAAGGGTTCTTTTCATGGATTTAAATTCTCAACAGTGTTTCCGTGTCTATGCGTCCGAAAATACACAACACAGTATGATCGAATTTCTAAACTATGACATCCAACAGTCTATATTTTTAGGAGATATAAAAGTTCGAAAAATAAAGTAATTGGAAGGGTATCAAAGAGGGAGGGTCAAAGATTTAAATATTTCATAGAAAACTATGCAAAATACAGTATTCTAATAAGACTCCATTGCAAATGCAAAGGGATGGTAGAAAAGTACAGTAAACGCTACTTGCCAACAATGCACTTCAAAGAGGGAATAAGATTTCAAAGTGAGACTAGTCACCAGAGTACATAATTGCTACCAAAGATTCCAAATATATATGTAAGTAGAGATATTACAGATAGTAAATTACAAATTTGGTAATTTAGTCTTGGAATCCATACTTTAACTTAATATTTGGTCAATCGCAACTTATTCGAAATATGTAGTTTTTCGTACCCGAGACTGTATGAGGCAAAGTTAGCAGTTAGAAACGGACATGGCTTCATCGGAGTCTTGTATGCTTTATTCATTTCTCGGCCAATTTATAACCACACAATTCTTTAGATTGCATTAACGTTTTATTTTTAAATATTTATGCTTAATATTGTTCTGTTGACAGAACACTAACATTAAAATTAAATGTAATATTTTCAAACTCTTAGGGAAATACTTTGGTGGTCCTGAAAAGGACCGATTGGTACGAATGCAAGTTTGTATTATTTTTTAACCGCCAAAGCCGTACAGGGTGCGACCTTGCCTTTTCAGCGCATAGACAACGTCCATGGCTGTGACCGTCTTCCTCTTGGCATGCTCGGTGTATGTGACTGCATCGCGAATAACATTTTCCAAGAAGACCTTAAGAACGCCACGGGTTTCTTCATAAATAAGTCCAGAGATTCGTTTTACGCCACCACGACGAGCTAAACGACGGATAGCTGGCATGGCTTCGTAATGCCCTGGATATTGTCACGCAACACTTTGCGATGACGCTTTGCACCTCCTTTACCCAAGCCTTTGCCACCTTTACCACGACCAGTCATTTTTCACTTTTTTCTTTTTAATGTGCACTTCACGAACGTCACAAATAAACTAATGTCTACCTCTCAACTAGCACTTCTATTTATACCACGAAAACCCGAAAACACGAGTGAGTACACAAATACTTGCATCTCGCTCACACACTACCCTCGCCACTTTTGCAATACAGCGCGTAGCATATACCACTAGCAGCGAATATATCGGTCTCTTTCTAACGCGCCACCTTTTTCCTATATAAGCGATGCATAAACGAGCAACAGTATTATTGTGTTTTTGACAGTGACAGTGTAAAGTAAGAATTGTGGAAGAAAAATGGCTCGTACTAAGCAGACCGCTCGTAAGTCGACTGGAGGCAAGGCTCCTCGTAAACAGTTGGCTACTAAAGCAGCACGTAAAAGTGCACCAGCAACTGGTGGTGTGAAGAAACCTCATCGTTATCGCCCTGGTACAGTTGCCCTGCGCGAAATTCGTCGCTACCAGAAGAGCACAGAGTTGCTTATTCGCAAGTTGCCATTCCAGCGTTTAGTACGTGAAATCGCTCAGGACTTCAAGACCGACTTACGTTTCCAGAGCTCGGCTGTGATGGCTCTGCAGGAAGCTAGCGAAGCCTATTTGGTTGGCCTATTCGAAGATACAAACTTGTGCGCTATCCATGCTAAGCGTGTCACCATCATGCCCAAGGACATTCAACTAGCCAGACGTATTCGTGGCGAGCGTGCTTAATTAGCGTCGCTTTTCTGCCTTGTATATATTAAAAAAATATTCAACAAATCGGTCCTTTTCAGGACCACAATATTTTAAACAATGAGATTACTATTTTCGTTTATAGATTTTATAAATTTTTAGCTGAAATAAAAATAAAGTTGTCATTAAGGTGTTTTGTCACGAACAAAATTGGGGGAAAGATTTTAGAGTGTAATGGGGGATGGGGTGGGTTGGGTTTTCAGACCCCGGGTAAAAAAAAAGTGGACGAGCGGGATGGGAAAGATTTTGAAAAAATCGGGGGGTGGGATAAGTTTGGGAATCCGGTTGTGTATTTTATGCAATGTAAAAAAAACAAATTAGAATGCTAGAGGTAATTGTGGTTAATACTTTAGTAGAGGGAGTATAGTGTGGATGGATTATGGGAACAATGATGTACTGTTTGTGGGGGGGGGTCCTCTGGGGGATGGGGAATAAAGGTTTGTGGGTGGGGGGGAATTTTGTTGGTTGGGAGGGGTTGCGTGTTTAAAGCTTTTCTTTTGTGATTTGTAGTGTATTTATTTGTAATTGTGTGCGTATGTTGTTGGTTGTGGATATATGTATAAAATTTGATTTGCAGATTATTCCTTTGTTTGTAAGTAAATTTTTTTTATTATTACTTACCTTTGCGTATGCGGATTTAATTAAGATATATTGTGATTATCTTTTTTTGTTGTGTTTATTTTTTTAATTACATTATTTTGGTTATTTAAATAATTGTTTATGTGATGAGAAATAGTGGATATTTAAAGTTTTTATTTTGCATTATTTCTGTATAAATGAATATATGTTTTTGAAGTTTTAGATGAATAAAAAAACATATTGTTTTGTTTTTGGTTGTTAAGAAATTTTTTAGATTTTTTATTTTGAAGTCGTTATGTTGTTGTACGAAAGTTTTGTTATGTTAATTTTATGTGAAGCATTTTAATTATTGATTTGTGGGTAAAAAAAATTATTTATTATTATAAAATATTAATTATATGTTTTAATATTATAAATCAGTATATTTAATTAAAAACTTTTTTAATATTTAATTTTTTGTCTGAACTGGTATATAGAATATAAAAATAAATAAGTTAATTTTTATTAGTTTGAATGATGGGTAAATGAGTATAGTGTTGTTTTGGGGGTGTGTGGCGTGGTTTGTTTTGGGGTGTGTGGCGGGCACAGATGGTGGATGCATCGATAAAAAGCTTAAAGGAACGTGGTGGCTCATCCCTTCTGGCAATTAAGAAATATATTAGTGCCACTTACAAGTGCGATGCCCAGAAACTAGCCCCATTCATTAAGAAGTACTTGAAGAATTCAGTTGCGAGTGGAAAGTTGATTCAAACGAAAGGCAAGGGTGCATCTGGTTCGTTCAAGCTGTCTGCGTCGGCCAAAAAGGAGCCCAAGCCAAAGGCGCCTTCTGTAGAGAAGAAATCTAAGAAAGTAATTTCTTCGGCAGCAGCTAAAAAGAAGATCACACCTATCACAAAGAAAACAAAGGGTGCTGCTGCTGCTGCTGATAAGAAGGTGTCGAAGGCAGTGACCAAAAAGAGTGTTGACAAGAAGAAAGCAGATAAAGCAAAGGCCAAAGATGCGAAGAAAGTAGGAACTGTTAAAGCTAAACCTACAACAGCAAAGGCAAAGCCAAGCGCAACAAAGCCAAAGACGCCAAAACCTAAGACCACAAGTGCTAAACCTAAAAAGGTCGTCTCGGCAGCGTCCCCGAAAAAAGCTGCTGCCAAGAAGCCAAAGGCAAAAACAGCGTCTGCAACAAAGAAATAATTTCACATTCAAATATACTCGTAAGAGTATGATCGAATTTCTAAACTATGAAATTTGCTATTCAACAAAGTCCTTTTCAGGACTACAACTACGTATTTCCAAGAGAAAAATATTTTCTTTTTAAAGCGTCGACAAGTTAAATAAAGTAATTGGGAGGGTGTCCGAGAGTAGAGTAATAAGCAGCAATATGATAAGTACAAATAATTAGATTTGATTTTTATTAACTTCAAGTCTGTACTGTTTATTTAAAACTATCAGAAGAGATTGTGAGGAGAATGTGGAGTTCAACTAATTGATAGTTTTCATGCAACGCAAAAACTATATTTGTTTTTTTGTGATTTCTTTCTAACTTTCTTTACAATAAGAATCAAGAAAGGAAAGCCACATATTTTTCAATTAATAAATATTTTGGATTCTTTGAAAGAGATTTGTGGCCCTGAAAAGGGCCTTTTTCTGTTGTGTTATTCATACATTGAGCTAAAATTTACTTGGAGCTAGTGTACTTGGTAACTGCCTTGGTTCCTTCACTGACAGCATGCTTGGCCAATTCTCCGGGCAACAGGAGACGGACAGCAGTTTGGATTTCGCGACTCGTAATAGTAGAACGTTTGTTGTAGTGGGCCAGACGAGAGGCCTCAGCAGCAATACGCTCAAAAATGTCGTTCACAAAGCTGTTCATGATGCTCATTGCTTTGGACGAAATTCCAGTGTCAGGATGGACCTGCTTTAGCACTTTGTAAATGTAGATGGCATAACTTTCCTTCCTCTTGCGCTTCTTCTTCTTATCATTCTTGGTAATGTTCTTCTGAGCCTTACCAGCCTTTTTGGCTGCCTTTCCACTTGTTTTAGGCGGCATTATTATTGTTATTCACTCAAGTTCACAAGTTCACTACAACTCACTTCACAAATGTTTGACGCCAACCCGAAAATTGCTTAACATTTATAGGTTTTTTCCGAACAACGTTTTCATGTTTACGCACAGCACAACTCACCCTCTTTAACTGAAGAGGTCGGTAGGTAAAAAAGTATAAATTGCCTCAATGTTGAGAGCCATGAACATTCGATACTTGTTTGTGAAGTGTAAAAGTGAGAAAAGAATTTTAAGAAAAAATGTCTGGTCGTGGTAAAGGTGGAAAAGTTAAGGGAAAGGCAAAGTCGCGTTCTAGCCGCGCTGGCCTCCAGTTTCCCGTTGGTCGTATTCACCGTCTTCTTCGTAAAGGCAACTATGCTGAGCGTGTTGGTGCCGGTGCTCCAGTGTACTTGGCGGCCGTTATGGAATATTTGGCCGCTGAAGTTTTGGAGTTGGCTGGTAATGCTGCTCGCGACAACAAGAAGACCAGAATTATCCCCCGCCATTTGCAATTGGCCATTCGCAACGATGAGGAGTTGAATAAACTCCTTTCGGGAGTCACGATTGCACAAGGCGGTGTTTTACCCAACATCCAAGCAGTTCTGTTGCCCAAGAAGACCGAAAAGAAGGCATAAATTGCCAATTTACTCAAATCGTATACATATAATAAGAATCGAAACCAAACGTCCTTTTCAGGACGACCAAAAATATCAAAGATATAAATATTTCATATAAAACTATGGAAAATAAATTATTATTAGTAAGACTACATTGGAGCAAATGTACAAAAATGGTAGAAAAGTACAGTCAACGCTACTCCAACAATGCACTTTAAGAAAAGAATAAGATTTCATTGCTTTGTACCATAGATTCCAAATATATATGTAAGTAGAGATATTACAGATACTAAATTGCAAATTTGCTAATCTAGTCTTGCAATACACTAACTTAATATTCGCTCAATCGCTACTAAGACAGCTATCCGATCGGTCGTATTCGAATTTCGAAGCATGTAGTTTTTCGTGACGAGATTGTATGAGGCGAAGAGGCATAGAAACGAACATGGCTTCATCGGAGTCTTGTATGCTTTATTCATTTCTCGGCCAATTTATAACCACACAATTCTTTAGATTGCATTAACGTTTTATTTTTAAATATTTATGCTTAATATTGTTCTGTTGACAGAACACTAACATTAAAACTAAATGTTATATTTTCAAACTCTTAGGGAAATACTTTGGTGGTCCTGAAAAGGACCGATTGGTACGAATGCAAGTTTGTATTATTTTTTAACCGCCAAAGCCGTACAGGGTGCGACCTTGCCTTTTCAGCGCATAGACAACGTCCATGGCTGTGACCGTCTTCCTCTTGGCATGCTCGGTGTATGTGACTGCATCGCGAATAACATTTTCCAAGAAGACCTTAAGAACGCCACGGGTTTCTTCATAAATAAGTCCAGAGATTCGTTTTACGCCACCACGACGAGCTAAACGACGGATAGCTGGCTTCGTAATGCCCTGGATATTGTCACGCAACACTTTGCGATGACGCTTTGCACCTCCTTTACCCAAGCCTTTGCCACCTTTACCACGACCAGTCATTTTTTCACTTTTTTCTTTTTAATGTGCACTTCACGAACGTCACAAATAAACTAATGTCTACCTCTCAACTAGCACTTCTATTTATACCACGAAAACCCGAAAACACGAGTGAGTACACAAATACTTGCATCTCGCTCACACACTACCCTCGCCACTTTTTGCAATACAGCGCGTAGCATATACCACAAGCAGCGAATATATCGGTCTCTTTCTAACGCGCCACCTTTTTCCAATATAAGCGATGCATAAACGAGCAACAGTATTATTGTGTTTTTGACAGTGACAGTGTAAAGTAAGAATTGTGGAAGAAAAATGGCTCGTACTAAGCAGACCGCTCGTAAGTCGACTGGAGGCAAGGCTCCTCGTAAACAGTTGGCTACTAAAGCAGCACGTAAAAGTGCACCAGCAACTGGTGGTGTGAAGAAACCTCATCGTTATCGCCCTGGTACAGTTGCCCTGCGCGAAATTCGTCGCTACCAGAAGAGCACAGAGTTGCTTATTCGCAAGTTGCCATTCCAGCGTTTAGTACGTGAAATCGCTCAGGACTTCAAGACCGACTTACGTTTCCAGAGCTCGGCTGTGATGGCTCTGCAGGAAGCTAGCGAAGCCTATTTGGTTGGCCTATTCGAAGATACAAACTTGTGCGCTATCCATGCTAAGCGTGTCACCATCATGCCCAAGGACATTCAACTAGCCAGACGTATTCGTGGCGAGCGTGCTTAATTAGCGTCGCTTTTCTGCCTTGTATATATTAAAAAAATATTCAACAAATCGGTCCTTTTCAGGACCACAATATTTTAAACAATGAGATTACTATTTTCGTTTATAGATTTTATAAATTTTTAGCTGAAATAAAAATAAAGTTGTCCATTAAGGTGTTTTGTCCGCATAACAAAATTTAGGCGGAAACAAATGTTTAGTTGTAATTAGAGATGGGCGTCGGGATTGGGATTTTCGGAAATCCCGCGAGTCCCAAAAAAAAGTTCGGTATCGAGCGGGATGGGAAAGATTTTAAAAAAGTCACGGACGGTTGGAATAAGCTCTTGATCTCGAAATTCCCGCTGCACATATCATACTGCATATATCAAAAACAAGAAGAGTGATATTCACGACGACATTAATTCTTATATAAATCCTATTAAATTTAAGAGAAGTTCACCTATTTTGCTATTTTGATAACAATGTAATGAATTCCATCTTTACAAATGCTTGCTATGTAAGTAATTGATGGTCAAACATCTTTGGCAACGAGTGAGAGATACACGCGGAAAAAATGAAGAATTTTTGGGGACAATCGGGTGGGAAAGTCAATATTAATTTCGGGACGAGTTGCGTCGGGAACCAATTTTTTCCCGATCCCATCTCTATTTGTAATTAAAGGTATATGTACCTCGTACATTTCGGTTACTGGGTAATTTTGTTTGGGACTAAACCCTAACTTATTTAAAGCGCAGATTAATTTCTTGCTTTGTAAGCATTTTCATTAAAAATTACGTTCCGCTTAAGTTGAACGGATATCTTAACAATATAGTAAAATTATGATTTTCCTATAGTTTCCTTTGTTTTTAAATAAATATTTACTGTTTTTTCAAACCATTTTCATATTGCTGGTTTTTAACAGCAGATGGTTTTGTTGAAAGCATTTAAACGTTGAATTTATTTCTTCAATGACATCTATACTATGATCTAAAAAAAGTATTTGTTTGATGTAATTAAAGAAAATAAAAAATTGATCATCTTTTATTATCTTTATTAACAAATATTTACTGTTAAAGAGAAGACTTTATTTTTCTAAGCCATTTTTATGTTGCGTCTACTCGAAAGCATGCCTGTTTTATCAGCCAATGGTTTGGTTAAAGACAATTTTAAATACTGAAGCTTTATGATATACCCACATTAATAATTGTATTTTAATAAACAATAAACTATTTATTATCTTTAAATTTAATATTTAAACATTTTCATTATATTTGTATTAATAAACTAGGTTTTCCATAATAACTTATTTTTCATTCACACAAAGTCGAACTTTACGTGTCTATTAAAAATACCGAAATCAAGTAAAATGAATTGAAAACTAACTTTTTAAATATTTCAAATATTTAAGAATATATTGTTATACAAATTTAGTTTAAGTTACATATGTACGCTGAGCAAAATGAAAAATCAACAGAAAGGTAATTGTAAACTTTTGCGTAACATACGTTCCATAGCAAAAACATTCTCGTTTGGCCTTCCTATTCGATTCTCACTCAAACGGGTGACCAAAATGCCATGTCGCAGCTGGTAAATTTCGATTTAAATTAAAGCGTTTCTTTTGTTATAAAGTGAAGAAGTGAATAATAAAAATGTCTGATTCCGCAGTTGCAGTATCCGCATCTCCTGTTACTCCCCAAGTAGCCTCTGGAGAGAAAAAGGTGGCTACTAAAAAGGCAGCATCCGCATCGAAGGCAAAGAAACCAGCGGCTCCTCCAACACACCCACCAACTCAACAGATGGTGGATGCATCGATAAAAAGCTTAAAGGAACGTGGTGGCTCATCCCTTCTGGCAATTAAGAAATATATTAGTGCCACTTACAAGTGCGATGCCCAGAAACTAGCCCCATTCATTAAGAAGTACTTGAAGAATTCAGTTGCGAGTGGAAAGTTGATCCAAACGAAAGGCAAGGGTGCATCTGGTTCGTTCAAGCTGTCTGCGTCGGCCAAAAAGGAGCCCAAGCCAAAGGCGCCTTCTGTAGAGAAGAAATCTAAGAAAGTAATTTCTTCGGCAGCAGCTAAAAAGAAGATCACACCTATCACAAAGAAAACAAAGGGTGCTGCTGCTGATAAGAAGGTGTCGAAGGCAGTGACCAAAAAGAGTGTTGACAAGAAGAAAGCAGATAAAGCAAAGGCCAAAGATGCGAAGAAAGTAGGAACTGTTAAAGCTAAACCTACAACAGCAAAGGCAAAGCCAAGCGCAACAAAGCCAAAGACGCCAAAACCTAAGACCACAAGTGCTAAACCTAAAAAGGTCGTCTCGGCAGCGTCCCCGAAAAAAGCTGCTGCCAAGAAGCCAAAGGCAAAAACAGCGTCTGCAACAAAGAAATAATTTCACATTCAAATATACTCGTAAGAGTATGATCGAATTTCTAAACTATGAAATTTGCTATTCAACAAAGTCCTTTTCAGGACTACAACTACGTATTTCCAAGAGAAAAATATTTTCTTTTTAAAGCGTCGACAAGTTAAATAAAGTAATTGGGAGGGTGTCTGAGAGTAGTAGTAGTAGTAGTTAGTAATAAGCAGCAATATGATAAATACAAATAATTAGATTTGATTTTTATTAACTTCAAGCAATTTAGGTCTGTACTGTTTATTTAAAACTATCAGAAGAGATTGTGAGGAGAATGTGGAGGAGTTCAACTAATTGATAGTTTTCCTGCAACTAATTGATAGTTTTCCTGCAACGCAAAAACTATATTTGTTTTTTGTGATTTCTTTCTAACTTTCTTTACAATAAGAATCAAGAAAGGAAAGCCACCTATTTTTCAATTAATAAATATTTTGGATTCTTTGAATGAGATTTGTGGCCCTGAAAAGGGCCTTTTGCTATTGTGTTATCCATACATTGTACAATTTACTTGGAGCTAGTGTACTTGGTAACTGCCTTGGTTCCTTCACTGACAGCATGCTTGGCCAATTCTCCGGGCAACAGGAGACGGACAGCAGTTTGGATTTCGCGACTCGTAATAGTAGAACGTTTGTTGTAGTGGGCCAGACGAGAGGCCTCAGCAGCAATACGCTCAAAAATGTCGTTCACAAAGCTGTTCATGATGCTCATTGCTTTGGACGAAATTCCAGTGTCAGGATGGACCTGCTTTAGCACTTTGTAAATGTAGATGGCATAACTTTCCTTCCTCTTGCGCTTCTTCTTCTTATCATTCTTGGTAATGTTCTTCTGAGCCTTACCAGCCTTTTTGGCTGCCTTTCCACTTGTTTTAGGCGGCATTATTATTGTTATTCACTCAAGTTCACAAGTTCACTACAACTCACTTCACAAATGTTTGACGCCAACCCGAAAATTGCTTAACATTTATAGGTTTTTTCCGAACAACGTTTTCATGTTTACGCACAGCACAACTCACCCTCTTTAACTGAAGAGGTCGGTAGGTAAAAAAGTATAAATTGCCTCAATGTTGAGAGCCATGAACATTCGATACTTGTTTGTGAAGTGTAAAAGTGAGAAAAGAATTTTAAGAAAAAATGTCTGGTCGTGGTAAAGGTGGAAAAGTTAAGGGAAAGGCAAAGACGCGTTCTAGCCGCGCTGGCCTCCAGTTTCCCGTTGGTCGTATTCACCGTCTTCTTCGTAAAGGCAACTATGCTGAGCGTGTTGGTGCTGGTGCTCCAGTGTACTTGGCGGCCGTTATGGAATATTTGGCCGCTGAAGTTTTGGAGTTGGCTGGTAATGCTGCTCGCGACAACAAGAAGACCAGAATTATCCCCCGCCATTTGCAATTGGCCATTCGCAACGATGAGGAGTTGAATAAACTCCTTTCGGGAGTCACGATTGCACAAGGCGGTGTTTTACCCAACATCCAAGCAGTTCTGTTGCCCAAGAAGACCGAAAAGAAGGCATAAATTGCCAATTTACTCAAATCGTATACATATAATAAGAATCGAAACCAAACGTCCTTTTCAGGACGACCAAAAATATCAAAGATATAAATATTTCATATAAAACTATGGAAAATAAATTATTATTAGTAAGACTACATTGGAGCAAATGTACAAAAATGGTAGAAAAGTACAGTCAACGCTACTCCAACAATGCACTTTAAGAAAAGAATAAGATTTCATTGCTTTGTACCATAGATTCCAAATATATATGTAAGTAGAGATATTACAGATACTAAATTGCAAATTTGCTAATCTAGTCTTGCAATACACTAACTTAATATTCGCTCAATCGCTACTAAGACAGCTATCCGATCGGTCGTATTCGAATTTCGAAGCATGTAGTTTTTCGTGACGAGATTGTATGAGGCGAAGAGGCATAGAAACGAACATGGCTTCATCGGAGTCTTGTATGCTTTATTCATTTCTCGGCCAATTTATAACCACACAATTCTTTAGATTGCATTAACGTTTTATTTTTAAATATTTATGCTTAATATTGTTCTGTTGACAGAACACTAAATGTAATATTTTCAAACTCTTAGGGAAATACTTTGGTGGTCCTGAAAAGGACCGATTGGTACGAATGCAAGTTTGTATTATTTTTTAACCGCCAAAGCCGTACAGGGTGCGACCTTGTCTTTTCAGCGCATAGACAACGTCCATGGCTGTGACCGTCTTCCTCTTGGCATGCTCGGTGTATGTGACTGCATCGCGAATAACATTTTCCAAGAAGACCTTAAGAACGCCACGGGTTTCTTCATAAATAAGTCCAGAGATTCGTTTTACGCCACCACGACGAGCTAAACGACGGATAGCTGGCTTCGTAATGCCCTGGATATTGTCACGCAACACTTTGCGATGACGCTTTGCACCTCCTTTACCCAAGCCTTTGCCACCTTTACCACGACCAGTCATTTTTTCACTTTTTTCTTTTTAATGTGCACTTCACGAACGTCACAAATAAACTAATGTCTACCTCTCAACTAGCACTTCTATTTATACCACGAAAACCCGAAAACACGAGTGAGTACACAAATACTTGCATCTCGCTCACACACTACCCTCGCCACTTTTGCAATACAGCGCGTAGCATATACCACAAGCAGCGTATACATCGGTCTCTTTCTAACGCGCCACCTTTTCCCTATATAAGCGATGCATAAACGAGCAACAGTATTATTGTGTTTTTGACAGTGACAGTGTAAAGTAAGAATTGTGGAAGAAAAATGGCTCGTACTAAGCAGACCGCTCGTAAGTCGACTGGAGGCAAGGCTCCTCGTAAACAGTTGGCTACTAAAGCAGCACGTAAAAGTGCACCAGCAACTGGTGGTGTGAAGAAACCTCATCGTTATCGCCCTGGTACAGTTGCCCTGCGCGAAATTCGTCGCTACCAGAAGAGCACAGAGTTGCTTATTCGCAAGTTGCCATTCCAGCGTTTAGTACGTGAAATCGCTCAGGACTTCAAGACCGACTTACGTTTCCAGAGCTCGGCTGTGATGGCTCTGCAGGAAGCTAGCGAAGCCTATTTGGTTGGCCTATTCGAAGATACAAACTTGTGCGCTATCCATGCTAAGCGTGTCACCATCATGCCCAAGGACATTCAACTAGCCAGACGTATTCGTGGCGAGCGTGCTTAATTAGCGTCGCTTTTCTGCCTTGTATATATTAAAAAAATATTCAACAAATCGGTCCTTTTCAGGACCACAATATTTTAAACAATGAGATTACTATTTTCGTTTATAGATTTTATAAATTTTTAGCTGAAATAAAAATAAAGTTGTCCATTAAGGTGTTTTGTCCGCATAACAAAATTTAGGCGGAAACAAATGTTTAGTTGTAATTAGAGATGGGCGTCGGGATTGGGATTTTCGGAAATCCCGCGAGTCCCAAAAAAAAAGTTCGGTATCGAGCGGGATGGGAAAGATTTTAAAAAAGTCACGGACGGTTGGAATAAGCTCTTGATCTCGAAATTCCCGCTGCACATATCATACTGCATATATCAAAAACAAGAAGAGTGATATTCACGACGACATTAATTCTTATATAAATCCTATTAAATTTAAGAGAAGTTCACCTATTTTGCTATTTTGATAACAATGTAATGAATTCCATCTTTACAAATGCTTGCTATGTAAGTAATTGATGGTCAAACATCTTTGGCAACGAGTGAGAGATACACGCGGAAAAAATGAAGAATTTTTGGGGACAATCGGGTGGGAAAGTCAATATTAATTTCGGGACGAGTTGCGTCGGGAACCAATTTTTTCCCGATCCCATCTCTATTTGTAATTAAAGGTATATGTACCTCGTACATTTCGGTTACTGGGTAATTTTGTTTGGGACTAAACCCTAACTTATTTAAAGCGCAGATTAATTTCTTGCTTTGTAAGCATTTTCATTAAAAATTACGTTCCGCTTAAGTTGAACGGATATCTTAACAATATAGTAAAATTATGATTTTCCTATAGTTTCGTTTGTTTTTAAATAAATATTTACTGTTTTTTTCAAACCATTTTCATAATGCTGGTTTTTAACAGCAGATGGTTTTGTTGAAAGCATTTAAACGTTGAATTTATTTCTTCAATGACATCTATACTATGATCTAAAAAAAGTATTTGTTTGATGTAATTAAAGAAAATAAAAAATTGATCATCTTTTATTATCTTTATTAACAAATATTTACTGTTAAAGAGAAGACTTTATTTTTCTAAGCCATTTTTATGTTGCGTCTACTCGAAAGCATGCCTGTTTTATCAGCCAATGGTTTGGTTAAAGACAATTTTAAATACTGAAGCTTTATGATATACCCACATTAATAATTGTATTTTAATAAACAATAAACTATTTATTATCTTTAAATTTAATATTTAAACATTTTCATTATATTTGTATTAATAAACTAGGTTTTCCATAATAACTTATTTTTCATTCACACAAAGTCGAACTTTACGTGTCTATTAAAAATACCGAAATCAAGTAAAATGAATTGAAAACTAACTTTTTAAATATTTCAAATATTTAAGAATATATTGTTATACAAATTTAGTTTAAGTTACATATGTACGCTGAGCAAAATGAAAAATCAACAGAAAGGTAATTGTAAACTTTTGCGTAACATACGTTCCATAGCAAAAACATTCTCGTTTGGCCTTCCTATTCGATTCTCACTCAAACGGGTGACCAAAATGCCATGTCGCAGCTGGTAAATTTCGATTTAAATTAAAGCGTTTCTTTTGTTATAAAGTGAAGAAGTGAATAATAAAAATGTCTGATTCCGCAGTTGCAGTATCCGCATCTCCTGTTACTCCCCAAGTAGCCTCTGGAGAGAAAAAGGTGGCTACTAAAAAGGCAGCATCCGCATCGAAGGCAAAGAAACCAGCGGCTCCTCCAACACACCCACCAACTCAACAGATGGTGGATGCATCGATAAAAAGCTTAAAGGAACGTGGTGGCTCATCCCTTCTGGCAATTAAGAAATATATTAGTGCCACTTACAAGTGCGATGCCCAGAAACTAGCCCCATTCATTAAGAAGTACTTGAAGAATTCAGTTGCGAGTGGAAAGTTGATCCAAACGAAAGGCAAGGGTGCATCTGGTTCGTTCAAGCTGTCTGCGTCGGCCAAAAAGGAGCCCAAGCCAAAGGCGCCTTCTGTAGAGAAGAAATCTAAGAAAGTAATTTCTTCGGCAGCAGCTAAAAAGAAGATCACACCTATCACAAAGAAAACAAAGGGTGCTGCTGCTGCTGCTGATAAGAAGGTGTCGAAGGCAGTGACCAAAAAGAGTGTTGACAAGAAGAAAGCAGATAAAGCAAAGGCCAAAGATGCGAAGAAAGTAGGAACTGTTAAAGCTAAACCTACAACAGCAAAGGCAAAGCCAAGCGCAACAAAGCCAAAGACGCCAAAACCTAAGACCACAAGTGCTAAACCTAAAAAGGTCGTCTCGGCAGCGTCCCCGAAAAAAGCTGCTGCCAAGAAGCCAAAGGCAAAAACAGCGTCTGCAACAAAGAAATAATTTCACATTCAAATATACTCGTAAGAGTATGATCGAATTTCTAAACTATGAAATTTGCTATTCAACAAAGTCCTTTTCAGGACTACAACTACGTATTTCCAAGAGAAAAATATTTTCTTTTTAAAGCGTCGACAAGTTAAATAAAGTAATTGGGAGGGTGTCTGAGAGTAGTAGTAGTAGTAGTTAGTAATAAGCAGCAATATGATAAATACAAATAATTAGATTTGATTTTTATTAACTTCAAGCAATTTAGGTCTGTACTGTTTATTTAAAACTATCAGAAGAGATTGTGAGGAGAATGTGGAGGAGTTCAACTAATTGATAGTTTTCCTGCAACGCAAAAACTATATTTGTTTTTTGTGATTTCTTTCTAACTTTCTTTACAATAAGAATCAAGAAAGGAAAGCCACCTATTTTTCAATTAATAAATATTTTGGATTCTTTGAATGAGATTTGTGGCCCTGAAAAGGGCCTTTTGCTATTGTGTTATCCATACATTGTACAATTTACTTGGAGCTAGTGTACTTGGTAACTGCCTTGGTTCCTTCACTGACAGCATGCTTGGCCAATTCTCCGGGCAACAGGAGACGGACAGCAGTTTGGATTTCGCGACTCGTAATAGTAGAACGTTTGTTGTAGTGGGCCAGACGAGAGGCCTCAGCAGCAATACGCTCAAAAATGTCGTTCACAAAGCTGTTCATGATGCTCATTGCTTTGGACGAAATTCCAGTGTCAGGATGGACCTGCTTTAGCACTTTGTAAATGTAGATGGCATAACTTTCCTTCCTCTTGCGCTTCTTCTTCTTATCATTCTTGGTAATGTTCTTCTGAGCCTTACCAGCCTTTTTGGCTGCCTTTCCACTTGTTTTAGGCGGCATTATTATTGTTATTCACTCAAGTTCACAAGTTCACTACAACTCACTTCACAAATGTTTGACGCCAACCCGAAAATTGCTTAACATTTATAGGTTTTTTCCGAACAACGTTTTCATGTTTACGCACAGCACAACTCACCCTCTTTAACTGAAGAGGTCGGTAGGTAAAAAAGTATAAATTGCCTCAATGTTGAGAGCCATGAACATTCGATACTTGTTTGTGAAGTGTAAAAGTGAGAAAAGAATTTTAAGAAAAAATGTCTGGTCGTGGTAAAGGTGGAAAAGTTAAGGGAAAGGCAAAGTCGCGTTCTAGCCGCGCTGGCCTCCAGTTTCCCGTTGGTCGTATTCACCGTCTTCTTCGTAAAGGCAACTATGCTGAGCGTGTTGGTGCCGGTGCTCCAGTGTACTTGGCGGCCGTTATGGAATATTTGGCCGCTGAAGTTTTGGAGTTGGCTGGTAATGCTGCTCGCGACAACAAGAAGACCAGAATTATCCCCCGCCATTTGCAATTGGCCATTCGCAACGATGAGGAGTTGAATAAACTCCTTTCGGGAGTCACGATTGCACAAGGCGGTGTTTTACCCAACATCCAAGCAGTTCTGTTGCCCAAGAAGACCGAAAAGAAGGCATAAATTGCCAATTTACTCAAATCGTATACATATAATAAGAATCGAAACCAAACGTCCTTTTCAGGACGACCAAAAATATCAAAGATATAAATATTTCATATAAAACTATGGAAAATAAATTATTATTAGTAAGACTACATTGGAGCAAATGTACAAAAATGGTAGAAAAGTACAGTCAACGCTACTCCAACAATGCACTTTAAGAAAAGAATAAGATTTCATTGCTTTGTACCATAGATTCCAAATATATATGTAAGTAGAGATATTACAGATACTAAATTGCAAATTTGCTAATCTAGTCTTGCAATACACTAACTTAATATTCGCTCAATCGCTACTAAGACAGCTATCCGATCGGTCGTATTCGAATTTCGAAGCATGTAGTTTTTCGTGACGAGATTGTATGAGGCGAAGAGGCATAGAAACGAACATGGCTTCATCGGAGTCTTGTATGCTTTATTCATTTCTCGGCCAATTTATAACCACACAATTCTTTAGATTGCATTAACGTTTTATTTTTAAATATTTATGCTTAATATTGTTCTGTTGACAGAACACTAACATTAAAAGTAAATGTTATATTTTCAAACTCTTAGGGAAATACTTTGGTGGTCCTGAAAAGGACCGATTGGTACGAATGCAAGTTTGTATTATTTTTTAACCGCCAAAGCCGTACAGGGTGCGACCTTGCCTTTTCAGCGCATAGACAACGTCCATGGCTGTGACCGTCTTCCTCTTGGCATGCTCGGTGTATGTGACTGCATCGCGAATAACATTTTCCAAGAAGACCTTAAGAACGCCACGGGTTTCTTCATAAATAAGTCCAGAGATTCGTTTTACGCCACCACGACGAGCTAAACGACGGATAGCTGGCTTCGTAATGCCCTGGATATTGTCACGCAACACTTTGCGATGACGCTTTGCACCTCCTTTACCCAAGCCTTTGCCACCTTTACCACGACCAGTCATTTTTTCACTTTTTTCTTTTTAATGTGCACTTCACGAACGTCACAAATAAACTAATGTCTACCTCTCAACTAGCACTTCTATTTATACCACGAAAACCCGAAAACACGAGTGAGTACACAAGAACTTGCATCTCGCTCACACACTACCCTCGCCACTTTTGCAATACAGCGCGTAGCATATACCACAAGCAGCGTATACATCGGTCTCTTTCTAACGCGCCACCTTTTCCCTATATAAGCGATGCATAAACGAGCAACACTATTATTGTGTTTTTGACAGTGACAGTGTAAAGTAAGAATTGTGGAAGAAAAATGGCTCGTACTAAGCAGACCGCTCGTAAGTCGACTGGAGGCAAGGCTCCTCGTAAACAGTTGGCTACTAAAGCAGCACGTAAAAGTGCACCAGCAACTGGTGGTGTGAAGAAACCTCATCGTTATCGCCCTGGTACAGTTGCCCTGCGCGAAATTCGTCGCTACCAGAAGAGCACAGAGTTGCTTATTCGCAAGTTGCCATTCCAGCGTTTAGTACGTGAAATCGCTCAGGACTTCAAGACCGACTTACGTTTCCAGAGCTCGGCTGTGATGGCTCTGCAGGAAGCTAGCGAAGCCTATTTGGTTGGCCTATTCGAAGATACAAACTTGTGCGCTATCCATGCTAAGCGTGTCACCATCATGCCCAAGGACATTCAACTAGCCAGACGTATTCGTGGCGAGCGTGCTTAATTAGCGTCGCTTTTCTGCCTTGTATATATTAAAAAAATATTCAACAAATCGGTCCTTTTCAGGACCACAATATTTTAAACAATGAGATTACTATTTTCGTTTATAGATTTTATAAATTTTTAGCTGAAATAAAAATAAAGTTGTCCATTAAGGTGTTTTGTCCGCATAACAAAATTTAGGCGGAAACAAATGTTTAGTTGTAATTAGAGATGGGCGTCGGGATTGGGATTTTCGGAAATCCCGCGAGTCCCAAAAAAAAAGTTCGGTATCGAGCGGGATGGGAAAGATTTTAAAAAAGTCACGGACGGTTGGAATAAGCTTTTGATCTCGAAATTCCCGCTGCACATATCATACTGCATATATCAAAAACAAGAAGAGTGATATTCACGACGACATTAATTCTTATATAAATCCTATTAAATTTAAGAGAAGTTCACCTATTTTGCTATTTTGATAACAATGTAATGAATTCCATCTTTACAAATGCTTGCTATGTAAGTAATTGATGGTCAAACATCTTTGGCAACGAGTGAGAGATACACGCGGAAAAAATGAAGAATTTTTGGGGACAATCGGGTGGGAAAGTCAATATTAATTTCGGGACGAGTTGCGTCGGGAACCAATTTTTTCCCGATCCCATCTCTATTTGTAATTAAAGGTATATGTACCTCGTACATTTCGGTTACTGGGTAATTTTGTTTGGGACTAAACCCTAACTTATTTAAAGCGCAGATCAATTTCTTGCTTTGTAAGCATTTTCATTAAAAATTACGTTCCGCTTAAGTTGAACGGATATCTTAACAATATAGTAAAATTATGATTTTCCTATAGTTTCGTTTGTTTTTAAATAAATATTTACTGTTTTTTCAAACCATTTTCATATTGCTGGTTTTTAACAGCAGATGGTTTTGTTGAAAGCATTTAAACGTTGAATTTATTTCTTCAATGACATCTATACTATGATCTAAAAAAAGTATTTGTTTGATGTAATTAAAGAAAATAAAAAATGGATCATCTTTTATTATCTTTATTAACAAATATTTACTGTTAAAGAGAAGACTTTATTTTTCTAAGCCATTTTTATGTTGCGTCTACTCGAAAGCATGCCTGTTTTATCAGCCAATGGTTTGGTTAAAGACAATTTTAAATACTGAAGCTTTATGATATACCCACATTAATAATTGTATTTTAATAAACAATAAACTATTTATTATCTTTAAATTTAATATTTAAACATTTTCATTATATTTGTATTAATAAACTAGGTTTTCCATAATAACTTATTTTTCATTCACACAAAGTCGAACTTTACGTGTCTATTAAAAATACCGAAATCAAGTAAAATGAATTGAAAACTAACTTTTTAAATATTTCAAATATTTAAGAATATATTGTTATACAAATTTAGTTTAAGTTACATATGTACGCTGAGCAAAATGAAAAATCAACAGAAAGGTAATTGTAAACTTTTGCGTAACATACGTTCCATAGCAAAAACATTCTCGTTTGGCCTTCCTATTCGATTCTCACTCAAACGGGTGACCAAAATGCCATGTCGCAGCTGGTAAATTTCGATTTAAATTAAAGCGTTTCTTTTGTTATAAAGTGAAGAAGTGAATAATAAAAATGTCTGATTCCGCAGTTGCAGTATCCGCATCTCCTGTTACTCCCCAAGTAGCCTCTGGAGAGAAAAAGGTGGCTACTAAAAAGGCAGCATCCGCATCGAAGGCAAAGAAACCAGCGGCTCCTCCAACACACCCACCAACTCAACAGATGGTGGATGCATCGATAAAAAGCTTAAAGGAACGTGGTGGCTCATCCCTTCTGGCAATTAAGAAATATATTAGTGCCACTTACAAGTGCGATGCCCAGAAACTAGCCCCATTCATTAAGAAGTACTTGAAGAATTCAGTTGCGAGTGGAAAGTTGATCCAAACGAAAGGCAAGGGTGCATCTGGTTCGTTCAAGCTGTCTGCGTCGGCCAAAAAGGAGCCCAAGCCAAAGGCGCCTTCTGTAGAGAAGAAATCTAAGAAAGTAATTTCTTCGGCAGCAGCTAAAAAGAAGATCACACCTATCACAAAGAAAACAAAGGTGCTGCTGCTGCTGCTGATAAGAAGGTGTCGAAGGCAGTGACCAAAAAGAGTGTTGACAAGAAGAAAGCAGATAAAGCAAAGGCCAAAGATGCGAAGAAAGTAGGAACTGTTAAAGCTAAACCTACAACAGCAAAGGCAAAGCCAAGCGCAACAAAGCCAAAGACGCCAAAACCTAAGACCACAAGTGCTAAACCTAAAAAGGTCGTCTCGGCAGCGTCCCCGAAAAAAGCTGCTGCCAAGAAGCCAAAGGCAAAAACAGCGTCTGCAACAAAGAAATAATTTCACATTCAAATATACTCGTAAGAGTATGATCGAATTTCTAAACTATGAAATTTGCTATTCAACAAAGTCCTTTTCAGGACTACAACTACGTATTTCCAAGAGAAAAATATTTTCTTTTTAAAGCGTCGACAAGTTAAATAAAGTAATTGGGAGGGTGTCTGAGAGTAGTAGTAGTAGTAGTTAGTAATAAGCAGCAATATGATAAATACAAATAATTAGATTTGATTTTTATTAACTTCAAGCAATTTAGGTCTGTACTGTTTATTTAAAACTATCAGAAGAGATTGTGAGGAGAATGTGGAGGAGTTCAACTAATTGATAGTTTTCCTGCAACGCAAAAACTATATTTGTTTTTTGTGATTTCTTTCTAACTTTCTTTACAATAAGAATCAAGAAAGGAAAGCCACCTATTTTTCAATTAATAAATATTTTGGATTCTTTGAATGAGATTTGTGGCCCTGAAAAGGGCCTTTTGCTATTGTGTTATCCATACATTGTACAATTTACTTGGAGCTAGTGTACTTGGTAACTGCCTTGGTTCCTTCACTGACAGCATGCTTGGCCAATTCTCCGGGCAACAGGAGACGGACAGCAGTTTGGATTTCGCGACTCGTAATAGTAGAACGTTTGTTGTAGTGGGCCAGACGAGAGGCCTCAGCAGCAATACGCTCAAAAATGTCGTTCACAAAGCTGTTCATGATGCTCATTGCTTTGGACGAAATTCCAGTGTCAGGATGGACCTGCTTTAGCACTTTGTAAATGTAGATGGCATAACTTTCCTTCCTCTTGCGCTTCTTCTTCTTATCATTCTTGGTAATGTTCTTCTGAGCCTTACCAGCCTTTTTGGCTGCCTTTCCACTTGTTTTAGGCGGCATTATTATTGTTATTCACTCAAATTCACAAGTTCACTACAACTCACTTCACAAATGTTTGACGCCAACCCGAAAATTGCTTAACATTTATAGGTTTTTTCCGAACAACGTTTTCATGTTTACGCACAGCACAACTCACCCTCTTTAACTGAAGAGGTCGGTAGGTAAAAAAGTATAAATTGCCTCAATGTTGAGAGCCATGAACATTCGATACTTGTTTGTGAAGTGTAAAAGTGAGAAAAGAATTTTAAGAAAAAATGTCTGGTCGTGGTAAAGGTGGAAAAGTTAAGGGAAAGGCAAAGTCGCGTTCTAGCCGCGCTGGCCTCCAGTTTCCCGTTGGTCGTATTCACCGTCTTCTTCGTAAAGGCAACTATGCTGAGCGTGTTGGTGCCGGTGCTCCAGTGTACTTGGCGGCCGTTATGGAATATTTGGCCGCTGAAGTTTTGGAGTTGGCTGGTAATGCTGCTCGCGACAACAAGAAGACCAGAATTATCCCCCGCCATTTGCAATTGGCCATTCGCAACGATGAGGAGTTGAATAAACTCCTTTCGGGAGTCACGATTGCACAAGGCGGTGTTTTACCCAACATCCAAGCAGTTCTGTTGCCCAAGAAGACCGAAAAGAAGGCATAAATTGCCAATTTACTCAAATCGTATACATATAATAAGAATCGAAACCAAACGTCCTTTTCAGGACGACCAAAAATATCAAAGATATAAATATTTCATATAAAACTATGGAAAATAAATTATTATTAGTAAGACTACATTGGAGCAAATGTACAAAAATGGTAGAAAAGTACAGTCAACGCTACTCCAACAATGCACTTTAAGAAAAGAATAAGATTTCATTGCTTTGTACCATAGATTCCAAATATATATGTAAGTAGAGATATTACAGATACTAAATTGCAAATTTGCTAATCTAGTCTTGCAATACACTAACTTAATATTCGCTCAATCGCTACTAAGACAGCTATCCGATCAGTCGTATTCGAATTTCGAAGCATGTAGTTTTTCGTGACGAGATTGTATGAGGCGAAGAGGCATAGAAACGAACATGGCTTCATCGGAGTCTTGTATGCTTTATTAATTTCTCGGCCAATTTATAACCACACAATTCTTTAGATTGCATTAACGTTTTATTTTTAAATATTTATGCTTAATATTGTTCTGTTGACAGAACACTAAATGTAATATTTTCAAACTCTTAGGGAAATACTTTGGTGGTCCTGAAAAGGACCGATTGGTACGAATGCAAGTTTGTATTATTTTTTAACCGCCAAAGCCGTACAGGGTGCGACCTTGCCTTTTCAGCGCATAGACAACGTCCATGGCTGTGACCGTCTTCCTCTTGGCATGCTCGGTGTATGTGACTGCATCGCGAATAACATTTTCCAAGAAGACCTTAAGAACGCCACGGGTTTCTTCATAAATAAGTCCAGAGATTCGTTTTACGCCACCACGACGAGCTAAACGACGGATAGCTGGCTTCGTAATGCCCTGGATATTGTCACGCAACACTTTGCGATGACGCTTTGCACCTCCTTTACCCAAGCCTTTGCCACCTTTACCACGACCAGTCATTTTTTCACTTTTTTCTTTTTAATGTGCACTTCACGAACGTCACAAATAAACTAATGTCTACCTCTCAACTAGCACTTCTATTTATACCACGAAAACCCGAAAACACGAGTGAGTACACAAGAACTTGCATCTCGCTCACACACTACCTCGCCACTTTTGCAATACAGCGCGTAGCATATACCACAAGCAGCGTATACATCGGTCTCTTTCTAACGCGCCACCTTTTCCCTATATAAGCGATGCATAAACGAGCACTATTATTGTGTTTTTGACAGTGACAGTGTAAAGTAAGAATTGTGGAAGGAAAATGGCTCGTACTAAGCAGACCGCTCGTAAGTCGACTGGAGGCAAGGCTCCTCGTAAACAGTTGGCTACTAAAGCAGCACGTAAAAGTGCACCAGCAACTGGTGGTGTGAAGAAACCTCATCGTTATCGCCCTGGTACAGTTGCCCTGCGCGAAATTCGTCGCTACCAGAAGAGCACAGAGTTGCTTATTCGCAAGTTGCCATTCCAGCGTTTAGTACGTGAAATCGCTCAGGACTTCAAGACCGACTTACGTTTCCAGAGCTCCGCTGTGATGGCTCTGCAGGAAGCTAGCGAAGCCTATTTGGTTGGCCTATTCGAAGATACAAACTTGTGCGCTATCCATGCTAAGCGTGTCACCATCATGCCCAAGGACATTCAACTAGCCAGACGTATTCGTGGCGAGCGTGCTTAATTAGCGATTCTTTTCTGCCTTGTATATATTAAAAAAATATTCAACAAATCGGTCCTTTTCAGGACCACAATATTTTAAACAATGAGATTACTATTTTCGTTTATAGATTTTATAAATTTTTAGCTGAAATAAAAATAAAGTTGTCGATTAAGGTGTTTTGTCCACATAACAAAATTTAGGCGGAAACAAATGTTTAGTTGTAATTAGAGATGGGCTTCGGGATTGGGATTTTCGGAAATCCCGCGAGTCCCAAAAAAAAAGTTCGGTATCGAGCGGGATGGGAAAGATTTTAAAAAAGTCACGGACGGTTGGAATAAGCTCTTAATTTCGAAATTCCCGCTGCACATATCATACTGCATATATCAACAAGTAAGAACGTTGCAGTCGGGCGCCACCGACTGCGTCAGACTCTGTTCCTGTTAAAGATGTGTAGGCTCAATAAATATGTAGACCGTCCGTCCGTCTGTCCGTATGTTTGAATGCGAGATTATCGAGATTCCTTTTTTAAGCATGTCTTTTACGTCAATTTAGCTACAGTCATCAAATTTTACATATAGCTTTTTTAAAATAAAATACTATTTTGGTTTTTATATATTTTGGATACTGGCTCCACATTTCACAAAATCAATTTAATATAAGTTCAGTTGCAAATAATGCCACATTTACATTTGTTTTTAATTTTTTAGGTAAAACCGTATTTTTAATAAAATATAAGGATTTATGCAGAAAGTTTTATCAAAATCCATTAAGTAACATAGAAGTTATAAAAAATAAAAACAAAAACATTTTATTAAATGATAATATCACGCGGCAGCGATGGGAATCGAACCTGGGTCACGCGCTTCGCATGCCACCGACTCTACCCACAACACCACGGCGTCTCTTGCGCGACTATGCGCCCAACTGAGTTTGGAAGTGTTTCGATTTGGTTAAACAGACTTGCGCTGTGGTAGCGAAGACCCTGCTTCAATCCCCAGTTAGGTCAACTAGAATTTGTTTTACGGAGGCTTACATTATGATTATTATTATTTTTTTTTTTGTAAATTTAAATTTCATGAACAGTAACCCACATGTCAAATTTGGATGCTCTACGTCTAAGACTGTAGGAGATACAGTTTTACCCTATTTGCCATGCCCCAAACGGGCGTAGCTATATATAACATATATTTTTGGGTAGAGGTTGGATACTAGTATATATATTCCAAGTCCCAACTCTTTGATGGAAATATTGCCGAAATTATCACGGTTTTAGTAAAAGATATAGTAATTCCCGATTTGCCACGCTCCCAGAATACGTGGATACATAACTTTTGACTTATCTTAAGAGGAGGTCAACAGTATCCCACATGCAAAATTTGAACGCTCTAGCTCCAAAACTGTAGGAGATACAGTTTTATGCGATTTGCCACGCCCCTAATGGGCGTAAATATCTATAATATATATTTTTGATTCCGAGTGATCTACTTGCACATGTATTCCAAATTTCAAGTCTCTAGCTCTTAATACGCTCAAAATATTATAAGATATATACAATTCGCTATATATATATTCCCGATTTGGTACGCCCCCAGGGGGCGTGGGTATATAACTTTTTGATCTAACTTAAGGGAAGGTCAACAGTAACCCACATGCCAAATTTGGATGCTCTAGCTTCAAAACTGTAGAAGATATAGTCTTTTCCGATTTGCCACGCCCACAATGGGCGTAGATATATAATCTATATCTTAAAACGTCCGCGTGGTGTACACGAATATATATTCTCAATCCCATTTCTTAGACTGCAATGTTGACTAAAATAACAGCGTTTTAGTCTTAATAGATATAGCATTTCCCGATTTGCCACGCCCCCTGTGGGCGTATCGGAAAAATACTCAAACTTGATCTGACGCGGATACACACGAGTATATATTCCCAATTACAAGTCTCTAGCTTCTATAGTGTCCAAATGCTGCGCGTTCATACAGACAGACGGACAGACGGACAGACAGCAAGACGGACATTGCACAAATCCAATAGACTCTTTTTCCCTTTGGGAACAGAGTCTAAAAATTAAAGCACGTGTTTTGTACCGCAAACGAATCACCGAAAATTAATATGAAAAGGAATGTCAAAACGCTTTTGTCCAGCCAAAGAATCAAAAGTTGGCACACGGATATTTGTGAAAAATAAATGGGTTTCGTTATCAGTTTAATCTTTTGCTATCTTAAGGCTTTCAGTATAGTCTCTCTCTGAAAAATAAAAATAATACCATTACTTCTTTCAGTTTGCAGTAACAAACAGTTTTAGATTTGGCAATTTGCTCGGAATGACAGGCTTACGGTATGGGTATAAAGATCATCAAACAATGCACCAACATACTCCCTATAAAAAATGTTGTAGGTTAATTTAAAACGCACCTTTTGTTTAAAAATTGAAAATAAGCGACAGTTTATACTTTATTTTTCTTTATTTTATTTCAAAGGGCGTCAATTCGATTTAAGGTTTAATGAACAAACGAATTTGCAACTGCTGTCGTGTCATTTGGGATCAAGCTTGTGACGTATTTCCCACCGCAGGTCGGAATGAGAGTTTTCGCCTGGGATTCTATCACGAAAGTGGGACCACTCGTTCTGATAGTAATGGTACAATGCCACTGGATCGCTCCGTGGATGCTTCAGCTTGTTCTTATTCTGGTTACAAACTTAAAAAAAAAATAAATATCAAGAAACAGGTTATTTTAAGAATAGCATACCCTGTGTTGAGTGCCGGCTAGTACTGCGTGTACGCGATTTCCGCAATTTAGGGCGATGTACAGCGCGTGTGTCCTGGACGTTACAGGCCTCTCCGCTGGATGCACCTACGATTGTTTCCTTCGAGGATTTCGACTTAAGTGTCTTGCTGCGACTGCGACGTTCACTTGCTTTACTTGATTTCGGTGGATCTTTGGATTCATCTATCAACAGCTTTTCACGAAACAGAGCTGCTAAGTTCAAGTTGGTAACTGGCGTATTTCCTTCACTCATACAGCACTCCCTGTCTTCATCGCATATCTGCTGCTTACTTTTGTGTTTTACAACCTGAGGCACGTGCTCTTCTTCCTTGTCGCTTAGTTTGGCGCGCGAGCTTATGGTGTCGCGTTTATGAAGGCAGCTGAAATAGTCCTCCTTCGAGTTCGTCGCCATACGTTCTTCATATTTAATAAGCCTGCGCAAGTCTGTACAAGATCAAAGAATTTCAGTTAGAATAATTTTAGTTAAGTAAAAGTGATTGATTTTTTTTAATGAAATGCAGTCGCTTTTTATTTTATAATTATATATTTTAATGTACTCTTTGATTTTAAGTAATTACAATTGCTTTTGGTTTTATATTCTTGTTATACATAATTTGAGCATCAAGTTGATAGAAGTTGACGTAGAAACGAAATTTACTGATTTTTTTTCGTTATTATTTTCTACGCTCTACTTATGCAATTTATGGCTGCATTGTTCCATAGTTTCTTTTCGTTTTCCTTGTTAGATAGTCGGCTAAGATGCTTCAAAGAGTACTAAATTTGTTCTAAGCTAAAATTAAACTTAACTTATTTTACGTATTTTGCTGATATTGTATTTTAAATTATTCTAATTATTATTATGCACAATGTATGGTTTGTGGTATCAATGACAGGGAAAACTGCACTTGTGGAATTATGTAAAGTTCGAACAATAATGACAATGAATGGGAATATTAGAATAATGTACAGTACCTGGGTGGAAGAAGAGGAGAAAGGGACAGAAAAATAAAATGACAGCTTGAAAATTGTAAATGCGCATGGAGGGACTGTGTAATAATCTAATAAACAATTTTCTTGATCTTCCTCTGTACATCTGAATTTACAATTTTGCTCTTAAACTAATAATGTTTTAAATGACAATGATGATAATAGAGATGATTAGCG
Organism: Drosophila gaucha; assembly: GCA_035045545.1. Taxonomy (NCBI): domain Eukaryota; kingdom Metazoa; phylum Arthropoda; class Insecta; order Diptera; family Drosophilidae; genus Drosophila; species Drosophila gaucha. Next base: position 7,263,371 of record JAWNOY010000099.1, read on the forward strand.
ACGATATCGAAAGCGGCGAAAGGGCGCTCGAAGTCGCCGGCATGTGACACGCACCTCCTTTTTTAGAAACTGCGATATGGCAAGCGATTTAACCGCCGCAGTAGCCGCCTCTGCGGCACAGCTGCTTGCGGCCATGCCGTTGTTAGGAGGGGCATACTTAGAGAGGTCAAACTTGCGTTTGGGAGTCGTCTGCTGCAATCTCTGATGCGAGCAATGTTCCAGTGAGTCGCCGGCTTGAGTGTTGCTCAAATCCATATCTGTTTCGAGGCCATCAGATGAGACGGTAAATACGTCAGAATTATCACCTAGTTTTTCGCTGGGCGAAATGCAGCTACCCAGACTTCCGTTCAATTGTGGCGTACGTCGTTGATGTTGTCGAGTTTGTTGTGTGCTCGGAGTAGAAGTGGCATTCAGACGATATCCGTTGGAGGTCTGTAGCGTGAGCAGGGACATTTTTTGCGAATGATTTTCATCAGAATTATTGGCGGGAGACTCTGTGATTGTGCGAACACGTTTTTCTGGAGGCTGATCAGCGAATGATTGAGAAAAGTTCTGTATGGTTAGCTCTTCATGCTGCATGTTTTCCCCACCGAAAGCATCTTCAAACACATCGTCATCGTCGTCTTCTTCAACATCCGCATCGGTAGCTTCTATTTCAACCTTACCATCATGCAGCTGGTCAATAGAGTCGGCCATTGTTTCGTCATCGTCATCATCGACTTGGCTTTCATCGTCCACACTCGCAGCAGCCTCATCGCCCGAATAATCGCCACTTTCAACTTGTTCGTCCACATCTGTGGCCGGAGGCGTCATTTCAGTAGCCTGGCGAGTAGGCTTTGCTTTATCTGCAGCTCCTCCATTACTGCCTGCTCCTCCATTGCCGCCCTCATAATTATCATCGTCTTGTTCCTTGCTAACTTCTTTATCGGTAGTTGTGGTCGTCGTTGTCGTTTGCTCTTCTTCTGTTTCTAGATGTTCGTGCTTTAAATCTTTAAGCTTCTGTGCTTCGAGAGACGCTCCTATGTTCAATTTTCGAAAGCTGACGCGCTCACCGGGTTGTAGTTTCGTATTTGATACTACCGCCGCTCGACGTCTCTGAGCTCTGGGCCAACCCGTTCGATTTGATTTTAAGCATTTACGTTTGCGCTGATAGCTACAATACAAATTCATTCTACTGTTTCGTCGGCAACCAGAACGCGCAGCAGAGATCTCTTCGTCATCTCCACTGCCAGAACTTACAGCCAACAAATCGCAAAGATCAAAATCACTGGTAAAGCAGAAGTCTGTAGGTGGAGGCGTGTGCGCATCTGGTCGAAAATCCACATTCTCACTGTATTGCTCTGTTGTTTGTAAGAACGGCAATTGTTCCTCTGAACCAAAATCATACTCTCTGCCGGTCAGCTCCAGATATTTATCAATTTTCCAAGATATTAGCATTGGACTAACATGTTGAACGCTTGCATCTAGCGTCTTAAGTGCATTGGCATCCATCTCATATTCCAGTATTCCCTTCTTACTAGGAAGCTTACGAACACCAGCTACTAGAGCTACACCCGGTGTTTGCTGTTGAGGCAGGCGCATGGCAGGTGTTGTTGTTATCTGTCGACGCTTCCGTTTACTTAACAGCACCGTTGTGGTTAAATCTCTTCTGGAAAACTCGAGACGACTAGAATAGCCAGCAGAAGCTGCTGCTGCTGCTGTCGGTCGACGGCATCTGGTTAGCGTGGGTGTTTGCGCCGGTGCTGATGCTGGAGTAGACGGTAAAGTGTCATACTTGTTCTGTCCACGCCGCATCCGTTTTACAGTCTCACTTATTTCGGTGGCGAAGCGTAGCTCCTCCACTGGAGTGGCAGCTTGTGAACGCGTGTTATGGGAGTTTGAACTCGTTGCAACAGATTCCTGCTTCAGTGGCATTTTTAACGTTGGCGGAACATTTGCAGGAGCTGCTGGCGGTTCGTCCACTTCCGAGTTAGTTTTACTGAGTGAATCTTGTCGCTGTCGTATAATGCAACTTACCAGGGCCAATGTGGATGCATGTTCCCTTGGCGACTTACGTGGCGGCAGTTCTGCAATCCTCGCTAGCTGTTTGTTGCGGCAAGTAGCGTTGCTATTTTGACTATTGCTGCAGCTGCTGCTCGAATTGCTCTGAGTGGATGCAGCACGCACCAACTCCACTACCTGCGCGTTCTCATTTAGCGAAGCAAACTCACGTTCCAGCAGCTCAGGAGTGCTAGCTTTGCTATCACATTTGGGTATTTGCGGTATGGCAGTGTTTACAGTCCGTTGTTGCTGTTTTTGTTCCTGCTGATAGCGCTGTAGTAGGTGCATTTTCTTGTGCCTGTACATAGAAGACGTCGTGGTTGATGTAGTTGTTGCGACTGTTTGATTACTGTCAGACTGTGCAGCAATTTGTTCCGTTTCTAATTCATGATTCCGCTCTAGCTTAATAGGTCGAAGGGATTGTACTTTAAAGTCTTCTTTACGATGTTCCTGTTGACCCCGGCATAGGGTGCAGCTGTGGGTACTCGTTCGCTCCATGGGTATTGGACCCAGCTCGTAGGGAAGCTTGCGGTATTGCGTAGATCCATAGTAACTGTAATAGTGCTCATCACAGGCATCCTGTCGCTGAAACACACGATGCCATAAATCGGCCTCCGGTGACTTCTCAAATGCGTAGCGTAATTTCTGCAGTCGCTCACTTTTGCTACAATCAAAGATCAGTTCTGTTGCCAATGTTTTTTTCGTTGATGTCGGTGGCGTCGTCTGCTGTTTACATTGCTTTAATTTTTTCGCTATCGAAGGCTTTCGACTCCTGCTACATTTTCGTGCATGGGACGATTTATTTTCTGGTGTGGTCGGCTCTAAGAGTTGATGTTTGTCCCCAGTGTTTCGATTGATACTAATTGTCAGCCGTGATAAACGTCTCGCAGCACGCTCCTCTCTCGTATCCAAGCGATTTATTATAGGCAGGGATCTACGCAACTTTTCGTTTGCCACATAATCTTCATCACTACCAGAGGAGCTTGACTCATCGTTTGACTCCTCATCTTCTAGCTCATCCGATTCCTGTTGAGTTTCGATATTTTTTGCATTTGTTTGGTCCCCCATCCGATCCTCCATGTTGCCACCGCGCCTTTCAATGAGCGTGGACTCCGTCCGTCGGCGTAACTGCAGTTGACTGCTTGTAGTTGCCGCTGTCACAATAGCAGTGGCCATACGACTGCTCTTGCGCGTGGCCGTTGCCAGTTTTTGGCTTAGTAGTTGCGGTTGCATCTCTGGCTGGATGGGGGCGTTTGGAAAGCGCTGCTGCTGGCCACCGCCACCATTACTACTGCTGCTACCTGTTGATAGCTGGCGCTGTAGCTGCGCCAACGCAGTCTGCACTTGTGATGGCGGCGGTCTTTTTCGTCTCCTGCCCACGGCTGTGGCTCGACCCTGCAGCTTGACGGGTGTGGTCAAGCCCAGTATCTCCACCTCGCTGGTACTGTGCGAGCTAGGCGAGGAATTACTCTGGCGACCCCGTGCATCTGAGGTGGTGTGACGATCTACATCTGTAGGAAGGTCGCTACTACTGCGAATAGTCGTTCTAGGAAACATGAAATTTTCCGCTTCACCATTAAGTCTTTGCAGTTCGGATTGACGCACTTTCTGGAACTTAACAATTAAAGAGGGCGAGTCCATTACATTGCCAGATACATTTGTAGTACCACGTCTAATACGAGGAGACGAGGCCACTGCATCGCTAGCTTCTACCACTTTGTAGAGAGATGATGGTGGCAGCATTGCTCGAATTGGTGGCGATAAAACAGAATTTTGTGTCTTACGCCGCGTCGGATTGGAGGGAGTTGCAGCAGCTATTGTATCATTGTTGGCCGAATCTTCGACACGCTGCAGCTCAAGAAGACTACAGGGTGCCGTAATTTTTTTGCTAGGTGACGGAGTTTGTGGGCTGGGTGATATATTTCCTGTCGCTCTGAACTTTTCCGAAGAATGCTTGCCCTTAGTAATGCGCTTAGATTTTTCACGTAACGCTGGCGACGGGCGTTGCCTATTATTATTGCTGCCGCTGCTTACACTTTGTTGAGCAGCGTTCGAATCTGATTGATTGGGTGACTTTGTGGTGAGGGCAATGGTGCTATTGTTGAGTAGCTCATCTACTTCCATGTCGCTGTTTGTATCTGCGTCAGTTGGTTCCTTCTCCTGCCTTGAATGATTACGATGTTTCTGCTGCTCTCTTTTAAGAAAATCGTTTACACTTGCTGACACTTGGATGAGCGTATCGAGTGCCAAAAAGTTGTGTACGTTTTTAGCAAATAAATCGTGCTCCTTACTTTGCAAATGTGTAGTTAATGTGTCGTACTCGATCTTGCAGATCTCGCACACGCCGCACTGTTTATCAGTCGATTCCTTTAACTCTCTACAGTGTGACCTGGGACTTTCTGGAGTATGTACAGAAGTTGATTGCTTTTTGAGTGCTTGAACGGTAGCGTGTTGCAATGGCACTGACTGAGGGTGCCGCTGATCTTTATCCTGTTGACGTTGCGATGTCCGTGAGCCAAGCGACTTACGTGTCATACTTTGCACATAAGCCTTGGTCTGTAAACGAAAGGCACTATCTTCGCTGCATAAATCAATTTTAGGCCACTCGTCTGGTTGTCTAAGCAGATGATAGTATGGTCGGTGATTGCGTTTGATTGACTCGATCTTGATAAAGTTACCCTTCAGGTGGATATTAGTCGATCCACCTGTCTGTGATCCACCTGATGTTCCAGATGCCGCGCCTTTTAAATACTGCCGTAGTTCGGTTTGTATACGCTGGAAAAAGCGTAAGGCATATTCAGTCTGCCAGATGGTGTAGGTCGCAAGTGAAAACCTACTACAGTTTTGTGAATTCTTATGATAAACTTGCTGGTGCTGTTGCTGCCGCTCAGTTGCAATTGGTGTTGTTTGTTGTACTCCGCGCACACGACTTAGAATAGCATCGGCGCGCGTTTGCCGAGTCCTGCGTTGTAGGCCACTGCCATCCTCAGGAATAGTCGCAACGGGAGTAATAGGCGTATGCGGGCTGTTAGCTGTGGGTTGCGTTAAAGGTGTGCCCGGCTGACTACGAGTGTTCCTACGAGCTTCAGCAATTCCAAGCGACGAGCCGTTTTCCTTGTCAGTAATAAAATGGGTAATACTGTCGTTGAGAAAGAATTCAAGCGTGCCCCCAAGCGCCTTGATGTCTGCCTCAATGCGCTTGGCTAGCTGATGATCGCAAATGTCCAAGTAAAACTTAAAGTGGCAAAGTGGACGCTTGCTCTTAATGACCTTTACTTTGGAGCGGTGATGAGGCTGTTGCTGAAGCTCTGGCTGTGGCTGCTGCTGAGGACTTGCTCTTGCTGTTGCGAGTTTGCTTTTGCTAGCACTTTGCTTATCCGACTGTGGTTGCATACCTTTAGGCGCAAATATGCTGCATTTGTTGTGATGCGAAGGACCAAGAATTAGATATAAATAAATTGAAAAGAATTAGTTAATTTTAAATTATCTAGGCCTATAAATAGCAGCAGCCACCAACCAACGGACACAGCACTATCCAACATTATTTTTAAAGTTATCATTTTTATATTTTAACAAAAAAGTGCGTTTAACAATAAAAAAAAAAGTTAACCAATAAGAAATAACAAACAATAAGTAAAACAAATATCGTCACATTTTAGACCAATTTAAACCATCTAAATTTTGAAAGCGTTTTAATTTGTGAGTTTCTTTTCCATATTCAATGAAAATTGTAATTTAAATCAATGTCATCGAAATGATATAGTTATCGATAACTTGTTCTAAGCGTGCTACAGGAACACCGGTATTTACAATTTTTATAGTTCCCGAGAGCGATATTTATATATATATAGATGAACTTTTCAATGGATGCTGAACAAAACTACTCACAATATATGGGTTCGGATAAATAAACGGTCTTCGCCCTGATTACACAGTTTTCATGAGGGAGAATAATTTAATGATAGACTAACAATAAACCAGTTCATTAGATCATTTCGAAGATCTGATCAACTGAACTTATTTTGAAATAAACAACACAGCTTTATGAAAGAGTGCCGGTAAAACCTATTTTGCCATTTGTTGTTTCGATCTCAGTATTAGCACACGTAGGGTTTGGTTTATATTTGATATATTACTTTACTTCACTAATTTGCATAAGTGGTTTCGTTACAAGCAGACATACATTCATGTGGACTCGTCGTATATAAGAATATTTTTGCATATGCCGCACAATTTTGAAACGAATTCTGTGTGCAGGGTTGAATGCAAACCATATCAACAGCAGACAACCGAAAACTGAATAAAAACCAACCAGCTACCATCAGCAGCACGTAAATAATCCAGCAGCTGCTCACAATTAAACAATTATATACATATGTAGACATTTGGTTTATAACAAATCACAGAAAAAAAAATAATTGAATTGTTGCAAATCGATTAATATCGGTTTCTTGGTTTCTAAACCGCCATTATAAACAGAATAGCTCAAAATTTTACGAATGATATGCAAAGCAAAACAGAAAAATGTTTTTTTTTTATTGTAAAAAGAACACAATGGAAGAATGTAAAAAATAAAATATATGTAAAAACGAAGTGGGAAAATTAAAAACATTCAAATGACTGTTTACATGTGTGGTTTGTGTGTGTGTACAGTTGCAATGAGCGTCTAAGACGCACACATTTATGTGAAGTAAATGAAAGTGCTAAACAACTGTAAATAACTACTAAAAAATGTATTAATGTATATATACATACATACGTAGGGGTATGCATGTTTTGTATGCCATGAAGAAACATCCACACTCATTCAAAATACGCACACAAACTAAAGACGCAGAGACATGCAGCGACAGCGCAGCGGCCAGTGTGAGCCCAATAGCAACTTTTGGTTTTGCTGTCGCCGTCAGTCGAAACATGCTTTGCTCTAAACGTTTACAATAGAATGTACATACATATGTATATATGTATTTACAAGTACACAGTTGTATATAGACAAATACAAACGTATATGCATGCGTGTAAGCTTTACGTAGACGGAACGCTTAAGCAAAAATTATTTTCGTTATTTCTGTTATTTACAAATTACGAGTAATACTCGTTCATTTTTCATTGTACACAGCTACGAAGTTTCGTCGTCGCTTCATATGTATTTCTCTTGCATTTAACGAGAAATACAAAAAAATGGTGACGAATCGTTCATTAAAATTAACAAAAACAGAACAAAACATGCTACAATTCAAATAACACTGAAACGTTCATTGCATTCACTATACACACACGCACACACATACACAAGCACTATATGCAATGGCGGGAACTGCTATCTTTCGTTTGTTTCTGAAAATGTTCTTACCTTTTAAAAATTCACGTAGTTGTTCGGCAGATATATTTCTGTAGCCCAATTCATTTAGGTGCTGAAGTATAGCCCTCGCATCCAATGGCAATTGTGACATTTTTCCAGCATTAACTGATCTACATTTGTAAAAAAGTTACTGTTTATATTCATAAACTACACATACACCCAAACACACACTCAGGTACTCACAAGCATACACGTCCACCACTACTGCCAACTAAATAGCGTTTCTCTTTCCTTCTTTTGTTGTTGCTTCGTTTCTTTGCTGTTCACTTTGTGTTTGTGCTTCTTTTTGAGCCCGCTTTGTGCTGCCGTTTACTGCCGACAATCGAATTGACAAGCAAGAAAATGTTCACTGTACCTTTTTTTGTCGCATACTTTGCGTTGTATTTATTTCTCAGATTACGTTAAAATTCTATAAAAATGTTTATTTGCGGCAAATTGAAAAACTTGCTGTTGCTTTTACGAATTACACGGCAGAACAGCTATAAATTAGCGTCGCCGTCGCGTCACTTTTTTGCCTTTAGATTATTTCAGACAACCGTGATGTCGTCCATTTTCCAATAATGTTTGCGGTATGCTTGCACATGAAAAAGGTAGATAGTTCATGTGTTTTATTTTATTAATCTGCCCAATGATTTTATAACAATTTCTACAAATTAAGTGCACACACAAACTCAACTAGCACAATAACTCTTGGTTCAATGATACTGTCGATAACAATAAGTATCGCTAGCGATGGTGCAAAGCATCGCTGGGCAAATCAGCCAAGTATCGATACAAACGAGTGTCAAAATATACCAGTTTTCCTTGTTTACGGTTGCTTTATCGCTTTTGTGTGCATCTGCGTCTGCGTCTGCGTCCATTCTTAATTTACTAATATTACTCATATTTTAAAAATATTTTTTGAATATGTTCCGAAAGAATAACGTGTATCTGTTGTGTTCGCTTGTTATAGGTGGGTGTGACAAATAATAAATAAACATTCTTCAGGAGCATAATTTGTATGATAATTGTTCTTTTCATTTTCACATCTACAGCCTCCTGTTGTCTCATTTCCAACGTGGACAGTTTCCGCCGCGAATATAAGTATGCATCAACTTCGACGCCAACGACGAGTGCGCCACCTCTACTAACTCCCAAGGAATACTTGGACAGCAAGTCGAGTTTTTCAACATTCGGTATTATTGCCATAATATTTACGATCATTCTAGTCTCACTAGTGTTTTACTATGGCATCATGTGTTATCCGCTGTTATGTCGCGATGATAAGAAATACCGATTTATGGACGTATCATCCACAATTACGGCAGCCACATCACGTTCGATACAATCGATAGAGAACTATCCAGTTGATCAGAAGCATCATCATCAACTTGCCTAAGTAATTGCCATTTCTCTCTGAACAAGCACAATGGAATTTCATTTTATATACACATGTATATATAAATATATGTATATATGATTCAGGTAGTGCCCATCTTCAGGTGCGCTTTCAAAAACCTTTTTAATTTTGCTCAAATATTTTTCTATTAATTCGGAACTAAAAGATTGTTAAAGAGACTTTCTTTTCGATATCCTTTACAAATAGCCATAAGTAAAAAGAAAACTTATTTACAGGTTGTACTTAAAATACCATATACATTATGTGTGTACTTAATCCGTTCATTAATTATAAATATATGTATTTAGATTTACACTTTTAGTTTAGTGCCAATTTTTTAAAGATTTGATGCATGCAGTACCCTCTACTCACTGATATTTGTTGCATCATTTTCATTTCCATTTACGAATTTTGACGAATATTGTTTTTAGCTTAAGCCATATATTTTGACTTATATGTATTTTACTTAACCTTCTACAAAAAAAAATAAACATTTCTTCCAACACAACCGCATTTAAGTCTCTGTAGAATTATGGAAAGTTTATTCTTTTGTTTGCCATTATTTTTTTTGTTTTTTTTTTTTTTTGTTACAAATAGTAGAAAACGCTAATACATAGTATTTAGTTATGCAGTCTGACATAGTATTAGTGAAGATTAATTATGCTCATCCGCTAGGTAGCTCAAATGGAGAAATTGAGCCTGAAGTTCGGTTTTTGGTGTTAAGTTATTACAGTTCGTCCTTCACATCGTCGTCGAGATCAATATCGCTTAGATCGATGTCCTCCTCGGTAGGTAGCTGGCCGTTTTTGCCGTCCCAAGCGTCGACGCTCATGATCTTTGGCTTCTTAGCGCCGCGCACGGGTGACGTTTGGCCACGTCCGTAGGAGATGTCGCGGAGGAATTCATTGATGCCATCCTTGGAGAAGGAGCCTTTCAGCACCGAAAACTTCATTTTCTTAAAGTTCACAACAGCCATTGCAGGATAGCCAAATCCGCCCACTTCCAAAGACTCCTCCAGAGCTGACTGTTGACCACCCTCAGCCCAGGCCCAGCCCCAAAGCTTCTGCTTGAACTTCTCGCCCAAAGTGCGCAAAGTGTCCAGGAACTTGTTGCGGCACTTGGCATCGCAGTCCAGAATATGAGGCAGCACAGAGACAACGCACAAGGGCTTGCCCTCGCAAGCAGTGTTGAATGTGGACTCGTCCGTGATCTCAACAAGCTCCGGCGGTGGCACATTCTCTGTGTGCTTATCGCTGGCCCAGCTGATTATATCGGAGGCAGTGCGACCGCCATTGTATTCCTGAGCATCGCTCACTCCCTTCGAGCCGGCTGGGAAGAACTTTATGGTCGGATAGCCACGTACATTGTATTCGGATGCCTTGCTCTGATGAGCCGTCGCGTCCAAAGCTCCGAGTTTCACTTTGCCCTTCAGCTCCTTGGCAGCCTTGGCCCACTCAGGAGCCAGATTCTTGCAATGACCACACCACGGCGCAAAGAATTCCACCAGCCAAATGTCGTCAGAGTTTAGCACAAGTTTGTCGAAGTTATCTTCAGTTAGTTCGATGACATCATCATCGGAGCTCGATGAGCGGCCCCTGCTGCTGCTGCCGCCGCCTCCACCGAAAGCAGCTTGAACCTTCTTTTTGGCCTCAGCCAGAGCCGCATCCGCAATTGCGTTGGCTGTGCGCTGGCCGCTGTAGTCAGTGGGCGTTTGTTTGTTGGCACCGAAGATTTTGATTGTGGGAAAGCCACGCACATTATATTTGCCGCTCAATTCGGAATGTTCATCGGCATTAATCGAGCCCACTTTGATCACTCCTTTGAGTGCGGTCGCCAACTTCTTGTATTCGGGCACCAGGGTCTGGCAGTGTCCGCACCAAGGCGCATAGAACTCGACAACCCAGATGGCATCGTCCTGGAGCACCTCGCGATTGAAGTTAGACGGCGTTAGCTCCACAACGTTATCGGAGGGTGAATAAAAGGCGCTCGCTCTGCATAAAAGTAGCATAAATATGCTAACCGCTATAAGGGGCGTATAAAATAATGTAAGACAATAAAATACGTAGAAGTATATGAAAACATTTATTTTACACTTGTATAATCACTTACGTGCATATAACAATTGCATTGTTGGCGTTTTCTGATGACTTCCTAGTGTACTTAATCCAGTTGGCAATATTATTTCCTTTGTATTATAGTCGAATCATTAACTGTAATCGCCGACTTACACGTCACTTGCTTACGGCTTTTTAAGTAAGCCTTATCCAACACTAACAATTTGATATAACTGTGGGCACCCAAAAATGTTTGCATATGCCAATACTAATATGTGCCAATTGAGTTAAAAACAATCGATAGCACACAGACAGGAATTTAATTTATTTAAATAAGCGAACAAATTAGATCACAATGAAAATGCGTTTAAAAATTACTCATTTTTAAAGCTGTAAATTCCGTAATGGACTGGGACCGTTGCATATACATATATATTTTGGACTTTTCAACAACTTACAATTCGTTCGTTGCTTAGAAATGGTATAGTATAAAAGTGGATTGTATGTAAAGAGTAGGCATAAAAAGTAGTGGAAAACATAATGGAACTCGTAAGCGAATGCACAAATAAACATATATTTTTATTGATCTGGCAGCGCCGCAGCTTGCTTGCCAACAAACAACTGACCGCTGTGAAACGCAGCGCGGGCTGTTTAAGCTACGTACACATTACAGTTATCTCTTTGGGAATTTCAGTTGGTTAATTTCAAGTTTCCTGTTCTCTTATAGTTAATAGGTCGATTGTTTTATGCTTTTAACTGACTGCTATGAAACTTAACTGCTTTACTGTTGAACTTAATTCAAGCTAAACATATGTATATTTTTTTTCTCGGAATTTCTGTTAGCTAATTTTATGATGCATGATGCGGCAGAGGTTGCCCTTACTAACTGACAATAAACTGTCTGCTATGGAAATGATGTGGGGCTTGCGTCAAGCTAAACACATCAAGTTATTGTTTTTTTTTGGCATTTCAGTTAGTTAATTTCATGTGTCCTGTTACAGGTCTAATATATTTTACTCGCAGATTGTTTTATGCGCCTGTCGCACCAATTACTGGCCCAACCATCCAACCAACCCCCAGCCAGTAGGCACAGCCACCATTGTCTGGCCTCGGTCTGCGTGTGTGCGTATAAGATAAAATATGTGGTCAATTTCACTTAATAGCGACTTAGTAGTAGTGTTGGCAAGATTTATGTGACGTTAATATTGCGTGCATATACTACCAGCGGACAACTTCATGGTTATTGGCTGTGACTGTGATTCTGACTGTGATTGCGAATGTGGCTTTGTCTGTCACTGTCATCGTGAATGTGAATGTGACTGTGAGAGCCATTGTGACTGAGACTGTGAATGAGAATATGAATGTGAATGTGAATGTGAATGTGAATGTGAATGTGAATGTGAATGTGAATGTGAATGTGAATGTGAATGTGAATGTGAATGTGAATGTGAATGTGAATGTGAATGTGAATGTGAATGTGAATGTGAATGTGAATGTATGAGAGTGAATGCTATTGTGAATGGGTCTGTCCGTCACTGTGATGTTGAATGTGATTGCGACTGTGACTGTGGCTGTGACTGTGACGCCGACTGTGACTGTGACTTCGACTGCGTCTGCGACTGTGACTGTAACCATTACTGTGACCGTGATTTCAATGCAGACATTTGTTAGTTCATTCGAGTGCAGTGAAGGGTTAATTGACGGCCGTTATTGTTTTTTATGATTATTGAATTTTAATGCACATCGAATGCTCTCGAATATAAAGATTTAATGTCCAAATGTCATAAACTGCAAAACAAAAGAGAGCGTACCGAAACTCCTTAAGGCTGAAATATAATATATGCTACATTTGCGTTGCACTTTCCTCGACTTTTAAGACCCAAAAATTTGTGGGTTTATTTATATACGTACATACGAATACGAATACGAACCCCACTCAACATTATCAACATACTTTAGCCAATGCGTATGCCCAGCGGAGCAATTTTTTTATTGATACTCATCGTTAGGGGCGATTGGGAGGGTGAAATTGAATAAGTGTGGAGCGAAGAGTAACCCCTTACTAGAGACTTGTCAAACACCTTTCTATTGGATATGTGGATATGCGACTGTCACAAACATTATGCTGTCGCAAGGCGTGTTCTGTGTTCTCTCTTTTTTTTTATCGCCAAATGCCATTTTGCGATGTGTCATATTTACTTTGCGGATTTGCCCATTATTCACTTGACGACGTTCCGTTTGAGTGTTTTTGCGGCTTAGTTTAAAGTTGATTTTTTGACACGCTTCTTATTCTTTTTTCTTGTGCTGTCCCCCTTTTTTTATTTTTTGCGTTTTCTTACCATGTTGTTGCTTGCAAATTTTTGCGTTATCTATTTTTCTATATCATTGAGCTGCTTTTTATGGGATATGCAGGGTTTTGGCTTCTGGTTGGGTTCGATTACCATGAAGCGAGTTACTTATATCCGAGGGGGTTGTCTGTGCCTCAGAGTGCGTGAATTTTTGGTTGATTTGCCATTGACTTCATATCGGTCTTAATGCGACGGTTGTGCAAATATACAAAATATGACGAAACAAATATATGTATGTACGAAACTGATTGCTGAAAGAAAAAAACTGATAGGAGAGATGCAGGTAATGAATAATTGGGATCAATGAAAACAGAATGATTTTACTTGTCAATACTCCGAAAATCAGGAAACTGTCTAGATTATATTCTTTGTAAAGAGAAATTTGTTATTCCAACAAATTATTACAGTTGTTGTTTGTTTAATAATGTTTACTGTACTTGCCGCTAACTATACTAATTTATATTGAAATTAATATTTTATTTTAATTTTGTGTAATAGAACATATTATATAAGCATATAGCAAATCAGGGCTTAAAATCCAAAAATTAAATTTGTTCTACTATAATTTCCTGAAACAAACTTGACCTACGCTGACGCTGGGAAAATATACATTCTAAATATATCCCAAAGATTCCCAAGAGGGGTGAATGACTACGAAAAAATACCCAAGCTATCAACTAAAATACAGAAGAAATAATAAAATGTTTTTAAAATTTACTTGTAATTGACAGATGGATTCAAAATTTAACTAAAGTGCTTTAGTATTTTACATTCCCCAAAAAATGTTTCCAATGATTCCAATGAAACTTCTTTTAAAAAACTTTCCATCTACTCTTTTCAATAAATGCGAATCAAAAGTTGTATAAGTAAATCTTTAAGTACATCGAGTATCTTCAGGCTCAAGTATGAAAACTAAATAAAAATTTGTTAAAATCTGCAACGTATTGACTTTAAACTTGTTTTCAAGATCTTCACAAATAAGAATAAAATTTTAATTATATATTTCTTATAGGCTTCTTATACGTTTTCTATGCGTGTACATGGGGACTCAAGGAGGCAGAAATGCTATTTAACATTCCATTTAAAAGCAAATAGCAAACAATGTCAAAAACTAAAACGTGTTTAAACATAATTTCAGTTGAAGGTAAAGAAAAAGTAAAACTATTAGCCCACCTACTCCCCAATTTTGCTGGGTAGCAAAACTTGTAATTTTCTTACGAAATTAACTGCTAGTAAAGTGAATTTTAAGCAAAATATGTTAAATAAACGATCCTCAAACACCATATAATCATCCAAAGCCAAGGGCGATAACAATGCCAGCAAATAACCGAAAAAGGGCAAAATGACATCAACGCCTGCAAGGATTTTAATTGCCTTGAAAGATGTGGTATATGTATACGTACATATATTTTTGGGGCCCTGCTTCGTATGTATGTGGGCTCGAGATGCCAGCAAAGATAACAAGATTGTAAACTATGAGAGGACAATGGAGGGTGTCGAAGGGTTGGGCTCATCGTATGTCTACTGCTCTGTGTCCACTCGAAACTCTTGCTTATCCTTAAGCCTACATTGTCTACACTTGTACGTGTTGCCTTTTTAATGTCATTTCAGCTACTTTACAACAAAGAACTTGTTTTGGCTCAAGACAACTTTTCTCGTGGAAAATTCGAAAAACGCCAAATCATTACAATTTAAATTGGGTAAATTTCATTACTGCATCGTTAAGAAACAAAATTAATTGTTTATGTACAAACTGAAGATGGCCTTCTGTCGTGCTTATAAAGATACGAACATGCGATACCAACAACGGTAACAAAGTTTAATTTAATCATTTTTCTAAAGATTTCTGCACATACGAAAATTATTTATCTCAATAAAAATATTAAAAATACTTATAAAAAAATATTTAAAAAATTGGTTTTCAAATTTTTCTTTGTACAATATATTAGTTTTGAAATTCATTTCGTGTCCTGTTTTCTCTCATCTCTAGCTTATAGATATATGTTAGAAATGAACGTTGTATCCAAAAAGTTTTGTCTGTATTATACATACCAAGTCATTAGCTGTGTATACCCTGAAGCCACTGTAAAAGGATATATTGTTTTTGTGCAACTGACTTTAAAAGTTAGAAAAACGATATTGTATCATAGAAAACCTATATCTTGATATAGATATTCCTGGATGTCATCATATCCCTGCTTCCGTCAGTCGTATTGCCTAATTGATTTGGTTTTTTTTATTAAAAATCTTTAGGGTATGTTCTAGTCGAGCACTCCTGAGTTGCGTACTCTGAATTGTTTTCTGCTGACGATAACTTGAAAATAATTTGATATTTCCAATTAAAGTTTGCGGTGGCTTTGCCAGTGAAAAGGCTTTTCCTCAATCTTTGCAATGACTGAAAGGCCTAAATGGCAAACATCTACTCTAAATGGCTGCTCTTTGTATTTTATGACTAAAGTGTCACTTTAATGCCGAACAATACAAACAACTGGTTAAATCACCAAATCTAAAAGTTTGATTAGCAATAAAAGCAAATCGTATTCGTTGATATATATTTTTTGTGTAGTATTTTATTGGATTGTATTGAAATTTCAATTTGCACAACAATCATATTTCAAAATGCAAATCGAAATTATCTTCAAAACAATTGCCACAATTGCCCTTCTTCGATTATTCTTTCCTTCGCACACAGTGAAAAATAATTTGCAGCAAACAAAAAAGAAAACTTAATTATTCTATAAAAATATTTTGTTACGTTTAAGAACATTTTTCAATTTTCGCTCCCCTTATTTCCCACAACCTTTTTTCTTTCTTTTCCATTTCGGTGTTTCGTCGATATTAAATAAAAATAACACAGAACATTTGTCTTTGGGGAGTCGAAAATGGAATACCCTTGACTGATTGGTTTAGCTTTTTGATTTAAAGAGAAAAACAAACAACATAATTTTGCATAAATGGATTCTTAAATCTACAAATGCGTTTGCATCAAAATAATATTCCATCAATCATACCTATAAGAGTTATGTGGTGTTATTTCTTTTCTAGAATATTTAACTTATATTTTCTTACATCTATAATTGGAGATTATGTATTATGATTTTGAAACATATGCAATATTATATATAAATTATATGTTGAAGTTTTTATGCACAAACTAAAGAAGGGTCAAATCTTGTTGCAGAAGCTCTATGCTGGAAATTAGGTATCTACAAGTTGGGAACTGTCTACTAGAATACATTCACTCTTTTTTCTGATGCCGAATACCTGTATAGCTGAGTACATGGCAAGAACTTTTTATACCCTAAGCTCACGGAAAACGGGTAATCTGTAATAATATTGGCGATGCGCAAGTGTATGTAACACGCCTAACGAAGGATTCCGTATAAGGCATATATTTTATAGCTCACCAACAATCATTATAGCAATGCTTGTCTATACATACTTAAGAACGCGCCGATTAGAAATTTTGTGCGTAGACTATAGCGTAAATCTATAGTCCTATAGGTTTGGCAAATCAAAATTGGTAAATGAAAATGTGCAAATATCTTTTAAAGGCTTGCAATTATAGTTAAATAGAAAGTTAGTTACTCAACAAGTTATGTCCTTAGTGAAGTTATTATATCTGCATGTTTTGGAGAAATCAAATATATTTGAAGCAATTTAGGGTATTTTCTAGTCGGCTAGAGATGTCTTCCCTGTTTTTCCTCCTTTTGTTTTTATGTGGCGCGCAGTCGACAATTTTTTCTTTAAATATTTTCAGCGCAAAATCAGCTTAGGGGCTCATTATCCTTCAACGTTCATTCATGTAATTTTTAATTAATTTTCAGCGCCACAAAATCGAAACAAAGAGAAAACAAATTAATATACAAAGTATTGTGAAAGTGTATACGGCATGGTTGCGGGTATGGACTGCCAGTAACATTCACACGCTTTCGGCTATTTGTTGGTAAGGTATCCCTTTTACTTCTTTTTGCTTTTTTTATACCCTGAGCTCACTTAAATGAGTACAGAGTATATATGTTGTATGCATAAAGAGGCATCTGCTCTTATATCCTTATAGTACTTAAAATTTTCTGGCCAGCTACGTCTGTCTGCTAGTCTACTTATACGAACAGTATAAATTGACTTTTCTAATATTATAATTTATTTGTTTAAATTTAGCTTAAGCATCTCTGGGTATTTTCTAGTCGTGCATTCTCGGTAAATAAATTCATACTTAATTTTTAATGAGCAGCCAAAGTAAAATACATTTCTTTCACAAGTTGCAAGATTCTGTCGGCCAGACACTTTGCTAATCCAACTAAACAAGTACATTTTTAAAGAACTCATTTGATCAATTTCTCTATTTGTCTATTGTGGGAACATGAGGTTTTATTGATTCTTTCTGCACATCTTAGCAACTGAATTACTTCAGTATTAATCGTCCGTTACATCGATTGTTATTAAATTTATGTAATCAGAAATAAATTTCAAATATTTTCAGCTGACTTTATCTGTCTTAGCTATAGATCGAAGAATTATTGGTATAGGAGAATATTTCGCTATATTTATTGTAGCATCTATTTTTAATGAATTTAAAGTACAAAAAGCCAAAGAAATAAATGGTGTTTAGGAATTAAGAAATTCAGAAATATAATATTACAATAAATGAACAAGCTAATACGTGAATATTTTCCTTTTACCATTCTGTTATTAGAGTCTAGTGTGTTGCTCTGTTATGCTTAATTAAATATTCATCAAACACACAATGGAAAACTTTTAAATACTCATCAAGTTGCGGCTGCCTTCCGAGATACACACAGTAAGTTTCCTTCTCAGCTCGAGATTCCATTTCTTACCCTTATGTTTGCACTAATCAATATCAACAAATCACCATTTACTTTGTATTTTAAATCCACGGCTACCCTCTGTCTTCTGTCTCATCACATTGTCTTTTTAGCTAGTTATTGGTGGAATTCCCCCATGGAACATTAAAATCTCGTTTATTCACATCAAACTATAAACCTTATACGAAACTCAACCCTTTTGTAATACATTTCTTGTTTTGTTTACAGACTTTCGACGTGCAAAAACAACAATAACAACAACAAGAACAGTGCCCATACTATACATGTTCTAAAGTCTTAAACAAACATTCGTATAGTAAAATAATTTGAACGTTATACCAAATATGCATCCCTTGCTCAGGATGACCCCAAAAATAATTGACTTAAACAGCTATGGGAATTTTCATTGATTTAACTGAGAGCAAATTAATTTTCAGGAAATACATTTTAAGTATACAAAAATAATCAATTTATATGTATGTTTTGAGAATTTGAATGCTTACTTATGAAACACAATTATTATTTTTCCTTCTTACTGAATTTTAATTTGAATTTTACTATTTTTCAGTTTTAATCTGTTGTTTAGCTGAAAGTTTTCTTTAGAGATAGGCTGAATGGAAGTTCGGCGACTTTTTGGGAGATTCTAAAATTGGATTAAACAGCTTCTAAAAAATAATAAAATTAAGTTTTGCACATTAAACGGATCTCTGGAAATATGATAAGCAACCCTCAATCAACAGCTAAAGCGAATTCCAGTTTTGCAGCCTACCAAAGCAAAGCTTCCATAAAACCCCTTTTCATTTGGGCTAGCATTGCCGTAAATACAATTAACTAGCTGTGACGCCCACACATTAAGAAGCGCAAGGTATGCCATAATTGGGAAAACAAAGCCTTTTTGATGTCACAGTGCAAATCAAAAAATACCATGGAAAACAGAATTCGCTCTACTCTTGTACAGTACATCAAACGCAGTCCTTGTCGTCATATGTGACATATTTGAAGTCAGATAAGCATATCCCAACGTATATGGGGCTCGTCAGTAATTATACTAAATGCATTGAGAGCAAAATGGAATGTTTTAATGAATTTATATTTTCAGCGTCAAAATAGGGTGCAGGAAGAGACAAAGTAAAATCAATATATGCTTTATGAAATATTAATGTTTCGTGTAGGGCCCAAAATAGAATGACATGCAGTACCTACCTTAAGTTAGGTGATTGAACTTCATTGATTCGTTGTCTCCCAACTAATAATAGTCATACATGCATATCATGCAAACACAAAAAGCAACTATATTCGTCTTCAAATGTATTTGCCCTTAAATAGAGTTTTATAATTTGTGTAACGAGTATACTCCATATAATATATATATTTTCTTTATCGGTATTAACAACTGAGCAATGTCCTTCTATCTGATTGTATACAAATTAGTGTCACAGTTTTAAAACTATCCTTATGTAATTTTCTTGTTGTTGTAGATGATGCATATTTCAAATAGCTAGCCAAATCAATTGCCATCCAAAAATGGAGCTCTAAAACAAAAAAAGTTGTATTTGTTGTAAAAAATTTTATATATATAATATTTTTATACTTTTATAATCCGTTAAAAATCGAACTATTATATCATGGGATTCAAAATAATTTAATTAATATTAATAAAAATTCTATGCCATATGACGTAAAGGGTATTCAATCGAAGGTGTTAAAAAAACATCCAATATTTTCGGGGCTTATTTTTTTATGGAGTAAGCCGTGGGAGGCTTAGTATCATTGAAACTTATTTTAATCTGAGTATGCTATATCAGAGTCTGTCTACATGCTATAATTGTTTTGAATTATGAAAACTAATAAAGCCCAATACAGCCATTTACCATACGAGTGTCTATAGACCAACAGACGGACAAGGATAGATTGTTATATGACTAGTATCGAAAGAATCGGTCAGCAACAAAGATTTATTTTAAAATTAAGTACAACGTCATTGTCTTCCAGCATGTATAGTATAGTCCTTAGCGTACCCATCTTTCTTAGAATATAAACAACAAAAATGTCTCGATTTTTCCTTTTCATTGTTATTATTCATATATTCTGTAACAGTATTCAAATATAAACATATATGCTTGTAAATTTGTTTATTTACATTTCAATGGGATGTTACGTGGCTTGAGTGAGGAAGCGTTGTTTATGCCAAATGACCTAGAACTTGAACTGCTTTGTCCAAGTTTTAATGTAAAAAACTGATCGAGGTCGCTAATGCTTTTGTGTAATGTCTAGAATTGTGCAAAAATATGGAACAATTGCATAGAATATATGTATGCACACAACTCATACCCTGTACCTATTGTCAATTGGGTAAACAAGGACATATGTGGCTTAGCTTTTAAGTTTATTGTTAAGTAAGGTAAGAAAACTTGGCAGTCATTATTCTACGGAACAGTCAAAATTTGTTTGATTATTAAATAATAAAATCTCTGAATGTTATTCTTTTTTTATCTCGGAATAAATAATGATATCCTGTGCAATAATTTATATATGTATTTAAATACACTTTCCTATAAAAGCAACTAAAGTTTTCAAAGATTTGACAACGCAAGAAAATACAATACTTGAAGATCTAAAAATAAAGCAGCATTGAGCGCCGATGTCAGCACAGTTGACGGCACTGTCTATTCTTTCTAAGCATCTAAAAGTGGCTATATAAGCGGTGTTTTCATGCTTCCGATATCAGTGAGCACAATGAACCTGGCCTCGCTCTACCAACGCGCCAACGAGGTGCAGCGCCACGATGCCAAGCTCATTTTGAGTGAGTTTGCCTCGATTCTCCAGTGGCGCTCCGATGGACAAGACAGTTTATTAGATGTTGGTTCGGGGCCAGGAAACGTGTTGATGGATTTTGTGCATCCATTGCTGCCGAAGAGTTTCAAGCAGCTCGTGGGCACAGATGTCTCAATGAAAATGGTGGGCTATGCCAACAAGTGCTATGAACGTTATGCACGCACACAGTTTCAAGTGCTCGACATTGGCTGCGAGCAGTTACCGGAACACCTCAAGGGGCGATTTGATCACGTTACATCATTTTACTGCCTGCATTGGGTACAGAATCTCCGAGCAGCGCTGCGCAACATTTACAATCTGCTGCGTAACGAAGGTGGCGATAGCTTGCTTGTGTTCCTGGCCACGAATCCAGTCTATGAAGTATACAAAGTACTGCAAACCGATGCGAAATGGGCTACTTACATGCAAGATGTGGATCAGTTCATTTCTCCTTTGCATTATAGCAAGGATCCCGTCAAGCAGTTTGAGCAACTTCTTAACGAAGCTGGCTTCGTTTATAAAAATGTGGAGCTACGCAGCGAAGTCTTTGTTTACGAGGGAGTTCAAACATTAAAAGGTGAGTTTTCTGCCTTACGTTCGTTTAGAATATTTTATAAATTGTCATTTTATTAGATAACGTTAAGGCTATTTGTCCTTTCCTGGAGCGCATTCCAACGTCTCTGCACGAAGAGTTTCTGAATGACTTTGTTGACATCGTTATTTCCATGAACCTTAAACAGGATTCAACATCCGATTCCCACAACGAACAGTCCCAAGAACGCTTTATATCACCTTATAAACTAGTCGTTGCTTATGCTCGAAAGTCTCCAGATTATCTACAAAATGTGTTTAGCGATTTGGATAATGTGAAACATGTAAAAGGTGTTAATTAAAAATCGAATGGGATTTAGAATAAGTATAACAAATTATGTAGCAAAATGGAACGCGTAAAATCATTCGATTAAAGAGCAAATTAATGTGTTTAGTAAGAATAAAATCTATATAATATATAGTTCAATTCAAAAACGAAATTATGATGTAATAATTGTTGATGTATCTGCCATCTTTCTGTATAATGTTTTAAAAAAACAGATTTTATGTGTAATCTTGTTTTTCTAATAGTTGGTTGGATGCCGGATTGGATATCGAATACCGTAAAATACATAATATCTGTTTGTGACAGACTAATCATTGAAAAGAATTCCCTCACACCCAACTACTACGCTAATTTTTGATGCCAGCATGACTTCCACGTGACAATATGAGTTCCCAATGAAGTTGCAACAGAAGCAGTCGCCAAACAGCTCGAGTGCTCTCATGGCAGCTGGAGCTATAAAAGGGTTGAAACTCTGTTACACGTTTGAATATCATACTATATAGGATATAGCAGTTATAATTATGCGCTACCTGAAGCTCAACCCGGCAACAATTTTAATTGTTTTTTGGGCAAAAATGTACGTATGCAACGTTGTCGGCGGAATTTTCAAATGAGTTATTAACGCGACGACGGCAAAACGTTGATCCAACAAATGCGCATCATGTCATTTATCATGGGCAAGGAAGGCGTGAGGGAACAGCAGCAGCATAATATTTACAGTTTAGAGTTAGACAGCTTGAAGGCAAAGCCAGTCAGTTTTATCCAACTTGGCGAACGTCCTTTCGGTGGTGGGTTAGAAGTAGTAAATGTTTGTCTTAATCTTTGATTTTTGTTGCTGTTCTGTTCTGGCAAATGTAAACGACAGGAATTAATTTAGACAAATGATTTCTCAAGTGGAAAGCTTCAGCCACAGTTTTAGACGATTTGCCGGCTGTCAGTTGTGCCCCATCGCTATTTTTCTGGGTTGTGTGAAGCGTTTGGGCGTGGCATGCGATTTGTGATAGCCCCCACCCATACAAGAGCTTCCGGAACCCCACTCAAAATTGTTTTCGCAAACACAAATTTTCGTATTGAAATTTGATTTATTTGTTAATTTGTTTGTAATGAATTTTCCGTTTGCTTCGCTGCGTGCACTGCCGAAGAGCCTGAGGGAGATGGGCGCGAGTAGTGGGGCAGCGTGGTTGGGCGTCGTTTAATTGCCCGACAGTGGTGGGGAATGTGCCTGGCATTTGGTTTCTCTTGCATCATTTGTTTAGCTAATTTCTTGAACCTTAAGACGAATCGCATGAAATATTTGCGCTTTGGCTTACAAAAAATAACAATTGAAATATTTAAATTCTGTCTATACGAAATAACGGAGATTTTCAATTGATCAGATTTTTTAAATTCCAATCAATAGGAAATCGTTTGTTTATTAGGGAGACTTTTTGGGTTTGCTGTGGCATTTAATTCTTAACTATCAATGATTGATAATAACCATGACACGGGTTCTTATGATGATGGAAAAATTTCCACTCCATACTCTACTATAAAGGATATTGGTAGTACTTGAAAAATGTATCGAGTATAATAAAAATTATAGAGAGAGTCAACAGTCATTAGGTCTATTCTGGGCTATTAAGCATTTACCATAATGCACAAATGGCTGTCTACTTAAATCAAATCCTATTCCTATGTACAGCTACCAAAGCTTGATGTCATCTAGGAGCTGGTACCTTTAGATATATTTATATTTCCCATGTACGCCTGGTATCAAGCGCTTTATGTCTTTTCATCTGCGACAGCCTTTGGTAGCCGTTAACCCTCTCTCATTGGGACTAGATTCGAGCATGTGATCAAACCATTCTCCACCCTGACTAGGCCACACATCAACAAACAACGATTGATGGCAAATTAAGATGTTAAAGCATAAACTTTCAGGGTAACCTAAATAGCTCAATCAACTTTAATGTGGTTTATATACATAGTCTGTATATATGGTGTGTGGTTAGCAAAATAGTTTTGAATTAAAATTTTTTTAACCATATTTATTTTGACAGAAACTGTGTTCAGGCCACAAAGCATATACACTACAGAAAACGAACAAGCAGATTGTCAATGAATATGCATTTTTAATATAAACATTTAATAAGGGAATATTCTGTCAAATTATAGTTAAATTATGGTTGAGAAAAGTAATTTTCGAAAGTAATGGGAATTTTTTTTAGTCTGCTTTGATATCCTTTTTGTTGCTTTTATATCTATTTACTTGTGTTACGGTACGTTTCCTGCTTCGTAAATAAGATTTTAAATAAATTATATTGCAATAGGGCTAAATATGCATCGTTGTTTCTGTGTCTCTGTTTATTTTTCTTTTATATGGGGACAGCCCGATATTAAAAAATTTTTGAAGGGTTTGCCCTCTGCTTATGAATTTTTCAACTAATTTTTTCTTTGAAAGAAAAAAAGTATGTTATACTAAGCTAATTATGCACAACGTTTTTAGCCCCAACTCAAGGAGCGCAGAAAAAAATCCTTTTTCATGTTGGCCACTTCATTACGTTTGCCTTACTTTGGCTTTGGTTTATTTTAATTTCATTTTATGATTTAACTTTACACCTGTTTGCAGTATGACAGACGAAATGGGGGAAAAATGGGACAACGAAAACAATACCGGAAATAGCAACGAGAACGCGATCACTGCAGCACTTCATTTGAAAATCCAAGTCCTGACCGAGGCACTTAAGTGCTTTTTACTCCTTTTGTATATTTGGCATGCCAGGTTTGAGACTATTACTTTTGCCTAAAATAATTTGAAACATTTTTGATGACGTCAACGACAATGTGAGATGGGCCCAAAGGGACTAGAGTAATACGAGGCATGCCGGGTCAACGGGTTACGTTGGGTTGCCTGCGAAAATCTTCGTGTAATCGGATAAGGTAATTGGAGGCTTTGTCTAGACATTAAGTGTACATAGTAAATTTGTTTTTCAAGTTATTCTAACAGTGAGGGAGAAGCCAAAGGTAGATGAACAACAACTGTGCACAGTGGAGAATAATTGATAACCGTTTTAAATACTTAACTTTTTATATTTCAAATAATAAGAAAATTGTGTTTTAATTTCGAACCAAGCTAAGGCTAAGGGATCAGCTGTCGAGGCAATACGAAAACGTTTGTTATCCATACGAATACAGTCATTCCACTATTATGTTGTAGAGCTTGGAAATATATTGATAAAACTTGTATTCAATCATTCTTAATATCATAATCTTCAACAGATCGAGATGTGAAGATTTACATATGTATTCACTGATTCTAAAATATCTTTCCACTTTTCAACAAGATTTTTCTAGAAAATATCGAAGATTTCAAGGCAAATTATGTATTGGTTAGCCGCAATAATGCTTGAGTTAAGGCATACTTACGCTTCTGGCTACCATATAGACTGCTTTGGTAATTGTTTTGTAGTGTATTCCCTAGCATGGCTATATCATTCTTTTCTTCTTCATAAGGTCAGATCACTTTCAACTAGATATTACTTACAGATTGATCGTCGAAGATTAACGTTTCATGTATTTACTGATATATTGATAAACTGATAAGACATCAATTCACTGGCTAAATGGTAAAAGTTTCTCTTTAATAATGCAACTGTATTAAACTTATTAATTTATGACTTTAAATTTTGGCATTTAGCCAGCTTAGTTGTTGCCTGAAGCCTGAATTGAAACATATTTACTGTATATTAAATATTTAATATCCACTGTGCTCACCTCGCCCAGCAGTTACATCTTAGCTCTTTAATGAGGAGTTTGGAGGAACCTTTTGCCTATATGTCGTGTAAAGTTTTTGGTAACATATGTTTGTATATTGATGGAGAACCTTTTTGCTACAGCAACGACAACAACGATGGCTTTTAATAAATCGATTTTAATCATATTTTCATCCCAAGAGAAATTTAATAGTTTTTTACAATAAGATTTTATGCGGCCATTTCTCGTTTACTCACAGTTTCCCCTGATACCTTTTGAGTACGAAAACTAGTTGAGCAGTCAACTAAAATAATAACAGCAACAAATTTGCTACAGCAACAACAGTGAAAAACAATAACCATAAGCCCGTTGGTTGAAGTCCAAACAAAGAAACTGTAAAGTTACGGGTCACACAAGATGCATGCTCCCATGACTCCAACATAACACTATGATGTCGACGACGGCGATGGTGTCGTCTATGCAGCTTCCTGTGCATGGCAATAAAATTGCTTTACACCGTAAGTATGGTACACTTGTACCATACCAGGACAATGCTGGCTTATATTGCAAATAGTTTGCACGACCTGCGAGCCCTACGAGTTCCGCACTGCACAAAACATCATAATTAATGCAAAGCTGGCCAATGTATGCAACACCTGCGGTTTGTTTAAAAAGACCGCAAGCATTCCCAAACTGTTGCGAGTAGCGAGTGTGCTCGGCTCACGGTTCAGTGGCCGGCCTCCGATCCGAAAACCGTGTTTAAGTTATCGGCATTATTTTCCAAGTCGCTGACATTTTATGTTTATTTAATTGCAACAATTTTGTGAACAGCCGTTTCCGGCAGCCCTTAAGCTAACCATTCGGGTCTGCTGCTTCGGTTTGTGGACAAGTCCAATCAAATTTCAATTTAATTTCAATTTGGCATTCAATACGCTTCACTTTTCGATTTCAATGCATTGCCGCTGGCACAAAATTGACTTGAATTTTCTGGCATATTTTGCGGTCAACTGGACAACTGCTAACAATACTAGGATGAGGTCTATATTCATTTTTCATTTTATTTCCAAAAGCAGAAAGGGCGATGACGAAATGACTTGCAATGGACTTTTGCCCCTACATGTGCTTGTGGTTTGCCACTTACAATTATCCAGTAAGTTTTCCAATTGCCAATGTCAATTGTTTTTAAGCGTATTTTAAATTGTAATCATCAGTTGAAATTGAACTTGTTAAGTTAAGTAGACTTGTGGTTACAGACTTGACCATACTCCGACAGTTGGTTAGCCAACGACATTGAGTTGTTACCTTTAAAAAGATAGTTTTGTTTTTTCACTTTGTACACAGTTAATCAAAAGTTAAATGGGCTTTCGTGTTATGTATACATTGTAATTATTTGTTGACGACTTAAAAACGAGTTAATTTAAGAGTGTTCGGCTTGTTTTTTAAGCCTAAAATACTAATAACTTCATAAAAACAAACATGCCCTACGATAAGAGACAGTCGTATTCAAACAGTATCTATTGAGTTTCATTAGGATATATAGTAAAAATTATTATCATTTTTAGTAATTATATATTGACGAGCTGTTGATTCTGCTAACGAAAAAATTCTTAATGAGCTCGGAAAGGTCAAAACATCTGTAAGGGTATACAGTTAATTACACAGCTAAGAATTCTTTTTTGAATTATTCAAGTTTGTACATGCAGTGTCCGGGAAGCCATATTAAATGTCCCTGTGCCAACATACAGTATGGGTGCAGAGAGATTATGTAGCCACTTGATAAACTCAATTAGATTCATTACGCGCAAATTGCGCAAGTGTCCAATCTAACTTTGACCATCTGCGGACTGTCCTGTCTAAGCCGAGTCGTCCTCGTCGTCGTCGTTTCAGAAAAGGTCAGCAGAAATAACAAATGTGTGGCACATTAAATAAATGATTATTACGCAGACTCTTTTAGCAACACGGAAAATAAAAGTACAGCTGAAATTTATTTTATTTGCAAGGGACAGACAAGTTTTTGCCAGCCGTTGACTTCGAAACAGCAAATAAAAATTATCAACGTGTTTGTCGTGCAAATAAAAATCTCTTCATATAAAAAAAATATTATGATTGTTTCGAACTGGTCAGCGTTGGTCCATAAAAACTGATTATGCCAGTTGATTAGATTATTTTCTGTGCATGATTTTTGGCTTTTATGAGCGAGACAATCGTATAATGTCGATATATATATTTATGTTTATTGTTGAGCGATTTATGATCTGTGTTACTTGATGTCGGCCATAAATATATGGAATTTTATTACAACCCTGTTCTTACTGTTGCGCCGCCAAACCATAATTAAAATAATAATTTTTACGAAAATCTTAAGACCTTGTAATTATAATTGTCAGTTTTGTAGCCCAACCGCGATTCAACCCTAGCACAAGGGTAACAACAGCAATAGCCATCGACAGCGGCGGGGTCTCTCATTAAACATAATTCTTCTGTAAACAAAAGCTAGCGTAACTTGAGAACAAAATCGATGCGGCGTCTGCAAAATGCGGAAGGAGAGGAAGCATAATTATGTGGGGTGTTGCTATTACATCTTTAAATTGCTTCAATAGAAGTATGTCTCACCCGTGACTATGCTGCGAAATATAAAAGTTGCTAGGTTCGACATGCTCCCACAGGCACGGATAAGGCCACCAACAAATGGTCAAGCAAACAGACAGATTCTGAGGACCTGAATAACTACTGAAATTTATGTACATGCTTGTGGATCAGAGTTAATTTGGCTAAGTTTGTTAAATGCATTTAAATACATTTTATATAGCGTTTTATAGGTTTTTTTTTTTAAATTCAAGTATACATTTTATTTTTCTATGTATTTATTAGATCTAATTAAGCAAACGACCCAGAAATTTATTCATTCATTTTTTTTTTGACAATTTTTGATCTTGAAATCTCTCAGATATTAGCGAAACGTATAAACTTAATTTTAAAAGTTTTACAGTTTGGGCCATACTTAAAAAATAGTCTACTAGTGACCTACTTTAAGGATCAACCCAAAAGTTTTCGAAGCGTGCCCAAAAATAAAAATTGAATCCCTATTTGAACATAAACGACTGTTTTTGAACCGTGAAAGAATATTACACAGTTGGTTGCGCTTTGTACAGGTATCTCATACGTGTAGGTATAACTGATAAATTTCAGTAAGATAAACATAAGTAAACCACATGTACAGGACAATACATATAAGTGTATAATATAACGCACAATGCCTTAATTTTGTTTGTTTAATTTTAATTTAAAAAGGCGAAAGGAATGAAAGAAATAAAGCTAATATTTTCATAGCGAAAAAAAAGCGAACAAATATTTCCAACTCATTGATTGCCATTTTTGTTTTGGGTTCCTAACTTTGCATATTCCAGTACAAAAAGTAGGCAACAGAATATTTTCGAATGGTATGTATATATGGGGATGAGCTGGGCATGCGACGCACTCAACTCGTAGTCTATGAAATAATGAACGCATGAATGATTGCCACCCAAAAGCACAGCATACTTTTTGCTAGCGGCGGATACATTGCTATTTAAATACCCTGTTTTAACAAATATGTGTGCATGTGAAATTGGAGATATGAAACTGAAGTTCTCAAATATTAAAATGACATTAATATTATTTTAAACATAACATAATTATAACCATATGCTAGCGTACCATTTAAAGCCTTATCTATGTTTTGAAGTTGGCCAAAAGAGCTAACAATCACTTAGCCCAGTTATTTATAGAGCTCCGTCAATGAAAAGCTATTGTTTTAGTGAGTCCGGCGATCTGCATAAGGGATAACTGTTAGTCGAGCGGTATCAATAAGATCATTCGTATATGATTTCTGTTTGGTTAGTGAGGTATGTGCTTTTGTTGTTGTTGTTGTTGGTCTTTTATGAAAAAATACCAAAATCGGTTAATGTTTATTGAAAAGGCATAAAATTCGTTCTACTAGAATGGAAAATATGCTTTTGATACAATTATTGTGCCTATCTGCAGGCACTGCAAACCTGCCACAAGACCGAATCCCACCCTGCACCCCAATTGCAAACTCACCCCAAGAACCTTTTATTTCCCACTTTGCGCATTGGCTTTTAAAAAAAATATTTTTTTTGCGTCTGTTCTTCGACGATTTTTTGTTCTTGCCGTCGGCGCTTCAGTAGAACTTCCCCTTTCCTCGAGGCCAGCAGTTATATGGGTCGCTTGCCGCTTGATAACAATTCTTGTAGCACAGACTAAGAATGGGGCGTCAAGCGGAAAGCAATTTCATGGCTATGGGGTGGAACAATGTGGAATTGGTAGAGATGATACTTTTTTTTTTATTATTAACATACATATATGAAGGTTTGCCATATATCCATTGTTGGAGATGGTCAGTGCAATCATGGTTTAACTGCCTCAACTAGTATTAGCAGTGAGATGTTTAAAATTTATTATTGAAATATCTTTTTTAAGAATTTTTAAATTTTCCAAAGGTTGAGTGGAATTCATATCTGTTGAAATCAATTTTGAGTTATTATTAAATAAAAATAAATTTAAATTACAAAATAAGAAGAAGCACATATTTAACTAACTAGATGACTAAAAATTTGTTCTGGAGTTTTTACATTTAGTTCATATACTAAATTTTAATTTGCAGCACTTGGCAAATTAGTTGCTTTAGTGGGACACTCATTTAGTCTCAAATTCCAAGAGAGTCTAATTATATTGATTTTAATATGGGTACACACATTTGAAAATATATTTAACCTATTACCTAGCATAAAAAAAACTTAAATTTTTTTTTATTTATCCAAAAATGATCAGTTTTATGTTATTGATATTTTTACTTAAACTAACAATACTATTTATTTAATATCATACGTTGGAGCTTCACTATGTAAAAAATTTAATTTTACTGCGCTAACAAAAATTACTTTTTACAAGTGCTATTACTAAGAACTTTAGCACCTCTGTACAATTAAAAGGTCCCAGCCTATTCTGAACGTTCGGAAGTATTACCCTTAACAAACATAAAACTTTGTTGAAAACGTGGCAGCTTCAAATAAAATACACCTGCGGGGTCAACAGGGACGGAAAAAATCAAGAAAAACACGCAAAACAATTATTCTTAAGATATCTCTGCGGCAACATTAAAAGCCAATTTCAGTTGATGACAATAGAAACAAAGCGCAACAGCATCACCTGCCCTTGGGGGTAGTCGGTAGGCCGAGTAGCATCAGATATGCAAAGAATCAGCAGGGCAAACAAAACGTTGCGAACCGCTAAAAGCTTGACAGACTTTTGGCCTTTTTAGGCATCGACATGAAAAATAATGTCACCCCAGTCTTTGTCCTCGCCGTACAGTTTGGCGTCTCGCGACTGTGTGTTTTTTTAAAGGATATTTTTGTAATGGAGTAACATTGAACTGTGCTTGAAAGATAATTTTAATTTTTAATCACGATAATTGCGGCAAATATTGATTTCAAAAAATGAATGTAAATATATTTATTTTAAACTCATTGGAAACCAACAAAATCAAAATTTTTAGAGAAACAAACTTTTGGCTTTAAAGAAGAAAATCTTGGAAAATTCTAACCTTGATTTATAGAGGCTATATATTGCTGCCAAGAAATAAATAATCTTTCCAACATCGGCTGAAAATATCTAATGTATGCAAAATGCCGAACATTAGTTTTTGTTTTTTAAAATCGTCTCTTTAAAATAATCTCTTGTTTACTTACTTTTTATAAGCTTATTTATTTTAAATAGAATAGTTTTCTGCTTGGCCTATGAATATAAAAAAGGGTTCCAATAAGCTTCAAAACTTAATTGACATATGTACTTATGTACATATCAGTACTTTGTTTTACCAATCAAACAGAAAGCTTCTATAAAAAAACATTATGAATAGGGGTCTTGTTAAACGGATATTACAGATTAAAGAACATTCAATCAAGAATTTATTTTATATTGAAATAAAGTTTTTTTAAATACATATTATTTTCTTGCTGTTGTGTATAAGTAAATATTTTGTGTTTCCACAGGCCACAGCCAAAAAAATAAATCGTATTGCCTGAGGGAAGGATTCTGAAAACATGGGCTTCTTTGCATTGATCCGTATGAGTATAATTGTCACCATGGGTGTCGCTGATGCTGGCTGCAGGCCATGTTGAATTGTCAAATCGTTTAAGCGCAAATTGCGTCAATTAAAAATGAGTCCATTGACAATACTCCGTCCAGCAAACGCCAACAACAAACAGATGTCAACAACCCGATAAGCAGTTCACAAAAAATATACTAAAACAAGTAAGAACTTTGAGCCGGCTGTAACTGACTGTGTAATACTCTCTTCACAGCAGAAATAGCGATTTTGGATTGGCTAAATAATTGTATACTGTTTGAAATTGAAAGTTTTTAGCTTAAAAGCGCAGAGAAAAGTCTTGTTCGTATATATAAACCAACGGGTAGAAAAGCGAGAGTTGATCAAAGCCAATATGCTTCTTTTATTAACAGAGTATAAATATACCAAACACGAAACCAAAACCAATTTATATGCAAATGGAGGAGTCTAAAGCGTCTGCCACGCCGGTAATGACAGCTCTTGCGAAGCGTCGTCAGTGTGCGCATCAAGTCAATTGATGAAATTCATTGCATTTATTTGGGCATGAAACCATGAAATATGAAATATGCTGTAAAGCCCGCGCTGCTTAACCCTTGATGGACTGAAGTGCCTAGTGGCTACTTTTTAAATTATGCATACAATTTGGAAATACGCCAAATAAAACTTTTAAGCGACATTTGAATATCAAAGCGTCTTTTTTGTGGCATATAAATAGTTCAATTATATTTTAATTATAATCAAATTTTAAAGGAAACAGAAAAACAAGTCTGGAATAACCGACAAGACTATGTACACAGAATCTCAATATATTTTGTAATCAACAGGGGATAGTGACTCTTGGTTGGAAAGGTTATTGATAAACTGATTAAAATGGTATCATGATATCTGAGGCATATCCATTAGCTCAAATGTATTGGGAATATAAATTTACTCAGCAGATTCTAGATTTATGTTAGTCAAATAATTGGATATCTAAGAAAATTACCTGAAAAGGCGATAAGACCCAATTAACTAAATCAATAGTCTGTCTGTAGAGATAAGCTCTACTCCAAGTCATATTAAAAAGTAAAATTAGATCAGCCCTACACAGCTTCGCCAAGTTCGAAAAAAAGTAGAGTTTTTAAGATAGTCTTTATGTTGAAGGAATTTAAAGATAAAAAAAACCGATGTATTGCTTGATTATTGAATTGCAATAATAACCCTTTTTAACCACAATCTACATCAATTGGAAATATTTCTTTATGTAGTTTGGCAGTTAAAATATCTTAAATTTAACAGTGTCAACGTAGCAAAGTTTTTACCAGTTCAACAACTGGTGAGCATCTGTCAACTTCAGCTCCTCTTTCCTTATTACTATTAGAAGCGCTCAATATTATGCTTTCATTTCTGTTTTCGAAGTGTTTGCACTAGGCGCGTGCTTACTGACGAAGAATAGACCGGGTCCCGACCGCAGCAACCCTACTAATGTTCCGTCCCAACTTGTGCGCTTGCATAGATAATGCTGGCTGGCGAATGTTCAGCTGCCCCTGCTGTTGTTGTTGATGACGATGATGATGACACTCATAACATTGCCTGGCCATTGCGCGGCGGCATTTTACCTGCACAAACTTTGATATATGGAGCTGGCTGGAATTGGTACGAGCCGGAGGCAAATGGGCAAAGCCAAACCAAATGTAAACTTAAATGAAGGTAGAATGCATCAGTGTTGGGGGAAGCTCAAACAATGCAATGCAAGAACAACAATGCAGTGGACGCAAACACAACAAGAGACCTGTGCCCAAAGAAGGATAGATGCGATGATAGGAGTGAGAATTGGACTTTATCAAGCGCCTGGTCAATTGGCAGTTGGCACTCGAATGCAATTTCAGTAATTAAAATAAACATTGTAGCCGAACCACTGGTCAATGGTCGATGAAAGACCCGTTTGCAGCTGTAACATTGTCATTATTATCATACGACATATCATTATCAGTCAAACACCGCGCATCTCACTGTTGTGTTGGTGAAATCAAAACGTTAATAATTTCCAACTGATGCACCGAAGCATCTTTACTCTGATAAATTATTCATATTGAACCTATGAACCAGAATTTCTGAATAGCTTTTATTCAGTTAGGAATGTAAACAGTCGGCGGAGGCAAAAACAAAGTTCTTTCAAATCAACAAAATATATCAAAGTCGTAAGTTATTATTAATACAAAAATATTATCGCTACATAGTAAACTTAATAGCCAAGTTAATGAACTCTCTGAAAAGGGTCTCATGCAAAACGAAATACCCCCAGATGACCAAAAAGTGTGCAATGGCTTTTATGACAGGGCTCGACGAGAATTGACTTAATTAAATGCAATATTGAATGCATTTTGGTCATTTGAGTGCGCAATTTTCCGTTTGTGGTTGTTTTGCTTGTGTGAGTCTGAGAGCATTACCACTTGGTTTGTTTTTATGTTTGTTTAATTGTCGATGCGTCGCTTTATGCTTATTTATGATTTAATTAAGTGCTGAACAGCCGCAAAATAAGCATGCAATAGAACAGTGGCGCTGTGTAATGAGAATGAAATGGTAGAGCTTGTCTGTGAGTTAAGCGCTCTGTTTACCGAGGGTAGCATTTATT
The DNA here is from genome assembly GCA_035045545.1 of Drosophila gaucha. Lineage (NCBI taxonomy): Eukaryota > Metazoa > Arthropoda > Insecta > Diptera > Drosophilidae > Drosophila > Drosophila gaucha. Next base: position 7,297,543 of record JAWNOY010000099.1, read on the forward strand.
GACTGCCACTGGAAATGATTTAAATTTGATTTCAAGGTATTTTATCAGTCTTCCATCATTTAATCATATATATGTAGGTGTCTACCAAAGATCTACACATATCTGTTGTCAAACATTCATATATAAAATATATAGCAATTTTATTCGTTTCATATAAATACAAAGCAAAATATATGTAGTTATCATTTTCCTTAGATTTCAGCAAAAATAGAGTACAGTGTGTTTTCTTCAGCCAGTTATATATTTATGCACAAAACCGTTTTATAGTTTCTACTAAAAAAACTTCAGTCAGAAAAAGACAGCAATAATTCTTAAAACATCGACTGGAGTTCTTTAGAGAATATTTTTAATAAAATCGGCTGTCTTCAAATTAAAAGATACATGTTCTCAAATTTACGAAAATCATTAAAAACATGAAAACCCCTCAGCTGAGGTATGCTGAAGCTGAAATAAACCCCATAAGTTTTTGCATGAATATATAAACATTCACACGGCTGTAACTCATCCCTTAAAAACTTTGAGGGATTATTATTTATATTTCTCACTCATGTGTGAGTGTGTGTGTGCTTGTGTGTATTAGTTTCGGTGTGTAATTATAAACATTTATACGCGTGCTCATTTGGACTGAATAAATCAGAAATATGATGAATTCTAAATAAATGTGCCATGCCAAGGAGAGCACTCGGGTTATTTCGCCCTAGAACTAAGCTCAACCTTTGGAGCTAAGGCACCAAAAATGAGAGTGAAAACAACAGAACTCGAAAAACCGGTTTTTAATTAAGATTAAATACACGATGCGCACACATGTGGATTTAAATTTAAATGAGCCCTGGCCAGTGGGGAGGCCTTTGACTGCCTGCTAGGGAGCTATTTATCGAGCTCATTAATTTTACAAAAACGTGTTAAAATATTCATTTATTTTTTAATCGATAATAATGTGGGCACAGAAATATAATATGTATAACTTTTATGATGTATTTGTATAGATATTTCTTTTACTATCAGAAAACGATTAAAAAATTTGAATAAACTTAAATCCTTATCAATTACCAAGTCTGTATGTTGGATCTCTTCGGTCGTTATAAGTATATTTACATACATATGTATGTAAGTTAAAACGGCTTGTAATTGATGCTTGATGCACGGTCTAAATTCATTAGATTCTGAGATTAACTTTTATTTTTTCTTTTAAATTTTCTGCTTATTGATTAAAAATCATAAAAAATCTATCTACGTAGTTTATATTTCCATTATTTAACAAAGAATTTGCTTTTAAGCTTACTTAATTATTTGAAGATTAGATCTTATCCTTTAAAAAAATCCTCTTCAACATCAAAGAGCAATAATTTGCATTTGTCAGAAGGTATCCACAATGGCAGTTGTAGAATATTCACCTATATGTAGCCTTCATGGGCATTTTTGAATAGTACTTTGGGCAAATATTTATACATCTTTTGTCAGCAGTTTTTTCAATAACTTTTAATACCAACATATATCATGTCAGTAACAATGGATGTGGAATGAACAAAATTGGTATATCAACCAGTTTTTACGGGCGGGTGTGGGGCAGGGTATGAGATTATAGGCAAAAATTGTGCAAAAAATTGTTAGCTCATATAAACAGATACTTACACACACGCAGATAATATTATATGTGATATATAACCGCCCTTATGTGGCGAACGTTGTAATGAATAGCTCAGTCTGGCATTTGCTTGGGCAATGAAACCGCACTTATCTGCGATTATGACTTTTTAAAATTACACTTTTTAGCACACATTCTGAACAGCGGATAGAACTGAATCGAAGACAAGGGAAATTTATTAATGCAAAAAAAGAAGCATGTTATTTGCCATATCCATATCAGTATATTCACACATGCCATATGGACGCTACCTCAATTTAAAACAGGAAATGCCTCTTGAAGTGATGCGTTCAATGGTTTGGGGGTTGACTTTGATTTACTTTTATTGATAGATTAAGAACGTCAAAAGGTAGCGCTTTACCCCACGATTATATTCAGCAACCCTCCGCCCTTATAGATTGGCTCAGTTTTTGAGCATATAAATTCGCCAGAAACATGTAATAATCCTTCGACTATGCTGCACTATGATATACCCTATGTATGAGAATATAATACGGTGATGCTTTTCATATTGGCATATAATTATTGTAAGCTTGAGTTTTTTTGACATTGATTTTGACAATATTTTGGTTCATATAGAATTGAAATAATTTTGTACTAAAAATAATAAATAAATATTAATTTAGACTTATAAAAGCTGCATTTTCAAAATCTTCGTACTTTGTAATACCCTTTAGCATTTTATGGAGACAGGGTATTAAAATGTGTGAATGCTTGTGAGTGTGTGAAAGGCATTCTATAAGTTTTTATATCACAGTCGAAAAGTCATATTTGATGCTTATCTGTTGGTTGAAATAATGTACATTGGAGGTTTAAAAGTTGCACCACATAAGTAGAAGTTATGGCGAGACGCTTATAATGTATATGTATATTATATAAATATTTATAGCTATTTCAATTGATTTTCTGACTTACCGTTAGTAATTGCAAATGTGTAACATTTTTGTTATAGCTCAAATTATTATGAACGGGTGAAATATCAAATATTTGTAATAAACTAATTTTTAAAGCTTTAAGTTTAAGACTTTTAAAAATATTGTACAAATGGAGTTTATAGCCTGCTATGATTAAATTGTCTTTTTAAGTATCTAATCGACAGCATTTTCTTGAGGTTTTTTTCAATTTGAGTGACATATTAAGGTAATGTGGGTAATATCTCAATATTAAATCATGCTTTTAACATATAATTTATTATTCTTTCACCTCGATTTTTAATTAATTTCTGCTCCTGGAAACTTAATTCCAACAATACATAACCACATAACTGTTTTTGGTTTAACTGCCATCTTTTCTCGTATGAATAAAAACAAAAAGGCTATAAATTTTATGCAAAATATAATTACGTGACGGCAAAGGCATTGTTTTCATTTTTTATTTGGGTGTGCTTTTCGTATAATGCTGTTCGTATAATTGCTTTGTTTTGCACCTTGTGCGCGGCTCAAATCTTCGGCTTTCTAAGATTTTTTTTCCTATAACAGTAACATTAAGCAGACAATTACATACCGCATATAAAATAAGGTACAACATGCCTTGGTGTTTTCATTAACCTACCCCATCCAAAGTACTAACAAGAACACCACATCGACAAATTGTTGGTCGCCGTTTGTCAAGTAGAAAATTGAAATTAAATCCCAACAAAAAAAAAAAAGAAAAGACATTCAAGGAGAACCTTCTAAAATGTTAACAACTTTTTGTTGCAAGTCTGACAGGGAGGCTTTCTAGGTTTGGCAAGGACAGTTGGTGTAGCGCTATGGGAAATTATCGCGTTTTTGGTAATAAATCACGCAGGTGTCGTCGTTGCTTGTTGTTAAGTCTGTAGACTCCTTGTCTTTATGGTGGCTGCGGCCGCATTGAAAATTCACTAAGTTGCCACTGCTAACTACCCTTCCTCTCAACATTTTAATATTTCATGTATAAGCGCAAGTAATTAAATTCAAGGAAAAGTAACAGCGAATTCTGCAATGTAAAAATGCAATAATTATTCTACATGTGGTGTGAGCTAGGAACCCTCCGCATAACACACGCACATACGACAAGCGTCATAACCTTTTACAGCCCGCAACGTCTGCACCATTTCTTGACGACTCTTTCGCATTGTCGGAAAGCATACCAAATCTAAGAATAATAATGGGTATACAGACAAAGGTATATGATTACGTTTACAAAAGATAAGAAACAAGTAATCTTGATCTTGATATTTGTAAGCGCTGATCTCTAACTTAAAAGTAGAAGAATTAAATTTTAAAATTATATTTTTCCATTGGGGGTTTGGATATACATATTGTACTTATTCATTATATTAAAATACATAATTTCATTTATATGCTATGTTGACTACTCGTATATATATTAAATACTATTAATACTTAAAAATAATATTATAATAAATTGAACATAATTCTTTTATATTAAATATTAAATAACAATATTAAAACGATAAAGTTAATGGGTATATGCAAGTGCAGATCAAACACATTCGTTAGACTTTCTTGTGGCGCTGAAATTATGCGGGACTTTCATGTCTAGCAGTGGCAACCACTCGCCTGTGTGCTCAAGGCAGAGGCTGCGGCAATGCGTACGACCGTAGCCATCTTAATCCTTTTTCCATTATTATTTTCATAATTCTTATTTACGTGACGCCAAACATCTTCGCCATCCTCACGTTGCTTGCTGCCAGTTCTGCTCAGATTTTGGTCTATTCTTCTTGCTCCAACCACGTGCTAACCTGCCATGGTGAGCGGCTGTCTCATTCGTTTTTTAATGTTTGGTGAAAAATTATTTTCTTATAACTGAATTATTTACTGATTGCTTGCTGTGCCTACCGCCTTTCTCGCTGCCACTTACTTTACCAACCCTTTTCGAATCTTAAATATTTTTGTTCATACCTATATAAACAATATTGCCTTCTAGTAGGCCAAAATGAAAGTCTTGCCTCGTATTTTAGATTTTTAATATCAGGTATATACGGAGGTTTATACCCAATAGTGAATCGCACAAATATATTTATGATTGGAGTCTATCTAATCGGGAACTATAAGAAGTGTAGAAGAAGTGAAGCTTGTGATAAAGAAAGAATGAAGATAAAAAAATTGAGTTTTATCAAAGGTTTGGTTTAATTGTTCGACAAATATTACCGGTATCAACCAGGGACTGTAAATAAAGATTATTTTTATTTTTTTTTTATCAAAAAAATCACACTTACAATGGACCTAGAAAAAAATGGTATCCACCAATATAAATACTTTTGTTTAATCTCAGCATTTCCATTATGATTGATAACTTTCTGATTTTTCACGATATTTTCCATTGATTATTATTATTTGTGAGTAAATTTATACTACCCAAAACATAATTATTATTTTTGATAAAAAAATAAATAATAATTATAATAAACATAATATTTTTTTCGCTCAAAGTAAAATTCAACAGCATTCGACGGCTTTTTTGTTAGACCTTTCACCAATATTATTTCAGATCGTTGTAAAGGGGTTACAAAGCTACCCCCGACCTAAAAATCTACTTTTAAAACGTGTTTTTTAAAAGAATTTTTAATTTAGGAAGGAAGTTTACATACTTTGGCCAGTATGATGATGCTGGGTACGGCGGACCTTCTCTTATTGATTAATAAAATTATATTAAATTATCTTAATGGTGCTTGCATTAAGCTAATCGTTCAACCTTAAGAAACTTTAAGTAAAATTTATTCGATGTCTGTGTACACACTTTTCACTTCTCTTATGTATTTTAAAAACAATTTGAAACTAAATAGCATTTGAAAAACTCCGAAAATATATTAAAGTTTGGATTATTAAATATTCATATGAGTGACGAGAAGTGTAACGGAGGCTTGAGTTAACTCATTCTCAATTCACTAAAGGTACTCGCACTTAAATCTAGACTCCCATTGAGCCAGTCTCGACGTCACTTTGGTGTCGGAGTTGTGCTTTTGGCACTTAATTCATTTGTGAATGTGACAAGTGGCTCAAACGCCGCTAAGCCGTAAGCTTAAGGCCACGAGCAGAGACTGAGACCCGGCCAGCTTCTTTAATAAGAATTGGAGAGGTGTAACAGCAAGTTGACAACATCGCTGTCAGCGTTCAACTTTATGTTGATTACCTTTTTTGATTATGTCTAAGTGTATGAAAGCACACGGCACACGGCAAAGAGCTGGCAAAACAATAAACATAAACCAAATGACGGCGAGGATGCCGGCGAAGTCGACGCGCATGAAATATGATTGAAGTCGAAATAAAACTGAGCAACCACTTGCTGGGCCCCATGTGTAGAGTACTTGATGCGAGGGGGAGGTGACAGTGGAGGCCACTGGGGACCATATTCGAGTTGAGGCAGAAAGGTGAACCTCACACAGGACATAATCACTTGTGCCAGAAACAAAATTAAATCCGAGAAATATGCATAAACACACGAAACCAGAGCAACGACAAACTTCTGGGCTGCCAGGTCCTTTTGTATCCAAAGTATTCTAATTGCAATAAAAAGCGACATTTTCTGGAACACAAAAGTAAGGGGTATAAGCCGTGCACTCAAAAACGGCGCTTCTGTTGCGACGACTCTCTAATAATCATCGAATAAATTATGCAAAAATCATTTCTATTGTTGTAAGTGGCTTGTCGTCGACGGCATGTCTTATTAACCTCCTACCCATCTTGTTTCGAAACATTTGGTATCGCATTACATTTCCCTTATTGGCAGCGCACAGCACACAGAGTAATATTTGGTACCATTTAAATTTTAAATAACTATGAGTTCCTTTTAACTTTTTTTTTTACTATGGTTGAACACACGCACATTGAATAAATTGTGAGAATTGTGATCATGGAATTACTATGTAAGAAAGCCTAACTAGACCAACCAAATTTGATGTCTCCAAATCATAAAGTCCTCGATTGTTTTTGTTAAAAAACATTTATGATAAATCTATTCTGTGTACCGGATACAAGAATAAATATATGTACATATGTATATATTATACAGATGCATAGACAAACACAGAATTAAGGCTTGATCAATTTTAGTCAACTTTTTGATTTTTACTTTTCTTGATTTCTAGTATATGGCTTTGGTTATGGTTAATGTGAGCAGGTCACTGAGTTAGTTGCCGTAGCGGCTTTATAAAATCTTTTTTAGTAGATACCATCTGATCTGCTTAAAATAAAACAGTACATGAAATGTAAACTCTAAGTCTATAAGCAAAGAAATATTTGATTGGATAAAAGATAAATGAATTGAAAAATATATAAAAAAATTTCTTTTTAAGGAACACATCTTTTTGTTTGGTCGTAATGTTCAGATTTACCTTGAAATACATCCTCTGTCTCGCCTACTTTTCAAAATCTCTTGCATCTCAGCATCACCTCCTGTCCATGGATTGGCCATCTCAGTTTCTTAAGCTGTGATAAAAAACGCATTAGCTTTGAGCATTATCAAGAATTTTATTTTCCACTTTGCTTGTATTTATTTAAATTTGTACTTTGCTTATGTTGGAAGTATTGCCATTATAACAAGCCAAATCCAAAAACTGCGGCTTATCGCTTGCTCAGCTTATTTGCACAGGCGATTGCTGAAAACCAATCGGCGTAAAATTGAAACCAGCGCACAGGAAATGCAAAAATCGTAAACAGGGATCAGGGCGGTTTCAACATTTGGGTAATGCTGAAGAGCATGTGCCACGGCATAATAATAAATAAAAAACAAATAAAAAAAAATGAAGTGAGCGCATTTTGAAAGTCAGTCAATGTTTGCCAACTTATGGGCGACGAAATATGAATTTTCAAATTAAACATACCGTTGGGAGTGCAGTAGGAGTTGGCTGGCGACTACATGAACATCGATTGACTGACGCGCGATTTGACACGTTAAAAATGCATAAAAAATCCAAAAGCCTGTCATCTGTAATTGTTGCACCAACCCCAAGGATGCTCAAGCCCGCTTGCCGCTGATACAGTTCTGAATTTCGTATGCAAATCGACAACAGGAAACGGGAAAACCACGTTGTTAGGCGTGAAATTTGTTTTTTACTCGTTAGTGGGGTTCACTTTGGCTGACATACAATCAAATCGAATTTTGGCTAGAGACTCATAAGAAAATATTTGAATAAAAGAAAGCGGAACGAAAAAACGAACTTCACTTTTGGGGTGACGCTAGGCACTTGACTGTTTTCGACTTTACGCAGTTTTAAGACATATTATGCAAAATGAACATGCAAATCAGTTTTTGATAAAATTGGCGTTCACCACTGTTGCTTCCCTGAAGTTAAAAAAAATGTTCCATATGCCACATTGGGGACCAATTACAAGCAAGCTTTATTTGTTTGCTAAATGATTTTTGAAATTTGAACGCAAAGAAACTGAAGGCAATATTAGGTTGTGTAGGTACATGGTCATAAAGTTATTTTATAGGCATACCATAATGTATAACGTTTGTTTGGTTTTTTTTTGCCAAATGTGGTCAAAGTTTAGAATTTGTTTTTATAAATATCAATTGGTTGCACAAATCCGTACGAATAAGAAAAGTAATTTATTTTAAGATCGCATTTTATTTAACCGATCTACAGTCATGGAAAATCAAAACTGTTGACATCAGGATCGACCCAGTGTTTTTAAAAATTTTCATAAAACTGTTTGTATCTTATAGATTCTTGAATTTAGATCAATCAGAAGTGATTATTATCAATTCATTACCAACCTGTGCGCATATCTTGTGCTATGCCGCCCTGCCGAGTTCTCGATTTGAGTTATCGGTTCGTTTAATCAATATGTGTCAGATGAGGCATCTCAGTTCAAAATCGAATAAGAAATACTCATGTTGTAGTTAGTCAAAGTTAAGGAAAAACAATTTTTTGAGTCAGATCACTATTTATAAGTTTTTTTATACTGCATACTTTTAGGCCCAAAATGTTAATCATAAATTATAATGCAACAATGTTTTATTTGTAAAGTATACTCTAGCGCTGAGAAATAAAATGCAACAATATTGAAAAGACTTCCTTCGATCCTTAGATAAGCCAATAATCAGTAAATCATTCTTAACTCCACGAAATCGTTAAGGATCTTAGAAAGACAAACCTTTACGCATGCATGGAAATCAGGCGTATTGATTCCAATTCAAAGATTTCCCTGATTGTACCAAATAAATCACTCTAAAGATTTGCAAGGGTATGGTCGAGAAATGACAACTATCATTTTAACTTGGCCATTAGAAGGACTATCGGGATGTCCTTTGTATCAAATGAAGTCCCCATCTTCCTGATTAATATCGACATTTTGGTTTTTGAGATATTCGGGATTTCGCGTGTTTTAAGGGGTTTCCTTGGATCCCGCCAGTCCGGTATTAAGCCGAAAAATCACAGGTCCTCTATTCTTAGCCAGCAGACCCCTTAATTTTTAGATGGGCATCTAACGAGTCTAACGCACTATGCCGATTCGTCCTACGCAAGGATTTGGCAGAGTTATGGTTAAAAAAAGCTCGGCCATTGCCGAGTTCTCGATCGAAGAGTAACCAGCAATTAGTGCACTCAAGCTGAATTCTGTTATTCAGGATGTGAGCGGTACTATCTATTTTTTTAACCAGCAATACTAATATATTTATATCGATATCAATGCCTTTAGAATACATGTGTTACAAAAATTGTATTCCAAAGAACATTAAAAACAATCTTAAAAGTTAGTTAGAAATCAATATAAAATACATTATAAATAATATCTTATAATCTTGTTTAATCATTAATATCGCTAGGTTAATATAGGCAGACAAAGAAACGTCTCTGGGCGCCTGCTCTCGTTACTTACAAATTTGTATTTAAACTTCCGAAAGCAGAAGTGCAAGGTAATAAATTGTGAGTAGAATAAAGCCGTTTCCTAAACAGCTGCGTCCATGAAATCAACATAAAAAGTCATTTATATATTTCACCAAGGTTTTTTTGTATTATTTTAATGTATTCTGCAGTTGATGTTTTTGCTGCTGTGGTTTTTTTCTGCTTCACGCTTGTTACTCGGATTCATATTTCTGATGTGGGCGAAGAACCCGAAAGTATGCAAAGTATGTAGCATTGGATACACTGTGATGGCGTACAAGTTTTCGTTCTTCCCGTAACTTTGGCATTCATTTATCTAAGCGGCCGTGTCTATGCCGTGTTTCTTTGTTGTTCCGCTTATTAGCTTACTTTTTACGTGCGGTGTATGGTGACTTTTGGCAGGGGCTTAAAAATAAAAGAAAAAGTATAAGAAAAGCAACGTGCGTCTATTATATGAAAAATTATGAAGGGGATGGTCGGTTGTATTCAACGCCATAAAGTATGATTCTTTATATTAAAAAACAGAATATCAACATTTTGTCTGTCATTTATTATCATTATTAGCAAAAATTATGGTTTGTTAGAACAATAATTTGCTCTGAACTAACTGAGTAAGTTTTGATTGATTTGCTTCGGAGGAAAAGTACTACAAATCAAAATATTTGAAGAAAGTATTCTTCATTCCAATATTTGTTGTTTTCTATATGAAAACATAAATTATGGACTTCTTTGTACTAAAACATGGGTGCATGAAAATATTTTATATTATCCTATAAGTGTAATGATACTTCGAATTCAAGTTTTTTGCCAATCTTTTTTACTGCGTATACTACTTTGTGGAACTTAATTTATTAAGGCTCAAACCCTAATTTTTAAGGAATTACAATCTGTCAGATCGATACGTTTAAGACTATAAACGACATACATTTATTGTTACTTATAAAAAAACATGTATATAGAATATATGATTGAATTTGCTTCATTTTTTTTGGGTAATATACAATTAAAGCGATTTACCCGTATCGCTGTGCATAAAGAAAAAACCGATTTCGAAGTAAGGGACTAACAAAGTTCATCTACGTAAATATTAGGACTATTCTTTATATACTCCTCGCTGCTGGCAACCCTTGCTTGCGACATGATAAATGGCCGGTGTTATTCAAATTAATTGATCAAATCCGAATGTCAGACTGAAATCTGCGAGAAATTGCCAAATTACGGCATCAAATGATTTAAGTGGCGCACGGCGGGAACGCTTCTCACATAACACAGGATGTGGATGGATATGTACCATTGCTGATGGAACGAACGGTGGCAAAAGCTGGGGGATGCGTACCAGCTGGAAATTTGCATGTGTCATGAAACGTGTAGAAGTGCGGGTGTTTTAAGTGACACCCACCCGGCGGGCCAGAGTGCACGGCTGTCAGGATGAGAGTACCATGAGGTATATGTGTGTCAAACGGTATAGCTTCCGGTTGAATGATTGAACAAATGAATGGCTTACAACCGGACGGACGCTGGGACAACGGACAGGAAGCCACATGCACACACACACACACATACACACATAGCCAAGGGGCTTTACTGACCAAACACGTCGACTGTTTGCGGTTGGAACCCAAACTCTTTAACCAGTTGGATACCAACGGACCCACAAATCCCCGCTAGCATATTTTTCGGTGCAGAAATTTCTGAAATTGAAATGGGAATTGCAAATTAACAGCAGCGATTTATTGCTTAGTCGGGCAATTGCGGACATGATTCGGATTTCGCATTGGATTGAGTAAGACATCAGTTAGTCAGTCAATTGAGTTAGATTAATTGCATGCGGTCCTTTGCCATTTGAAAAGTAGTGAACCTGATTGATTTATGAAAGCGTGCAGATCTACAACAGCAACAATGTTGTTATTCTTTAAGGTCAAATTCAAAATTAATACAAATTTTCTATTGGAATATTGGTATTATCCCACATTTATCGTGGCTGACTGGCAAGTGACATAGCCACTTAACACCCACTCATGTCACACACACAATCCGCTTAGTTTAAATACCCGAAAGGCTAAACAAAAAACCGGTAGTGAAACCGCCAAGCCACCACACACAGAGAAACGCCGTGTGAAGGGAGAATGGTCATGGCGACGAAGAGGACTTTCTGCAAAATTTAACAAAAACAACAAGGGTGACACACCCTGCTCAAACTTTTTTCTATACTAATCGTCCCTTTATGCTTTGCTTTTCTTTTAAACAGGGTTGAATGTGCCTCCGTATGCGTATACTGATGGCATAAACAACCACCAGGAACTATAAGGGAACGCGTTGCTTAAGTTTTAGCTTGTGTGCGAAAGATATGCCGCCCGTTGAGGTAAGACTAAAGCAACAAGTGTCCACTAGAGAAAAGTGAGTTTTAATCACACCAAAAAGAACACAACACTCGAAATGAAAAGAATTCATATGCAGGAATAAAAGAAATTGTAAGTCCAATTACATTAATTTACAAGTCTCACTTTGCAAAAGTTCTTTGTAGATAATACTTTTAAACAGGTAATATATATCAATATAACAACATAGTATTTACATTTGCTAAAAGTTTTTTGATTTGAAGGAACCAAATTGAATTTTATTGCAAAATCTCACAATGAAATTTATGTAAGAGAACAAAACATTCCCTTCTACAATTCAGCTTATATTTTTTCTAATAGATTTTGAAGGGACTTTGATTTATAGCTAGCGATACTGGCTAAGACATACTGTCTTTAGTTGAGTAGTTGTCAACGTAACTGGAACGTAATTTCTCACGCTTGGTTGGAGAGTTGGGGGTATCAAAGAACTTCGCTGACCAAATGAGCTACCCTCTGTTTGGTCTCCCAAAATTGTTTACCTAAGCATCAATTTCAATTTCCATGTGTGTACATTAAAAACCTAAAAAAAAAACAGAAAAAAGAAACAAAACACAATTTAAATTTAAAAGTGTTTATGGCAGCGAAATGTAAATTTGTATTTGTTTAAGCGAACGAGTCCGCTAATATGAATGCACGAGTATATGAAAAGGCAATCCTTTTAAAAAAGTCACCCCCGTAATGACCAGTTGGACTGAGATTTTGACCTCGTACGATACATGGAGACCAGCGATGCTGCTTATCACTGAACTGCAGGTCAGAAAATATCAGAGTTAGGTCTAAAGATGATCAGGTAAAATTACCTTTAGCCTTTAAAGATGTTAAGTTCTCTCTATAACATTATTAGTTGCATTGTTTTTAAAATATTCTGTATTACATTTATCATACTGAAACTCAATAGCAAGAAAGGCAATTGAAAACACCAGTTTTAAAGACTTTCCAGATTGTGTTTGTCTGAAGTTTACTTTTCTTCTACATATAACTCCGTAAACATATGTCTAAAGTCAATTGCTTATTTGCACAAAGTACTGTCGCTTTTTTAACTCGCAGAAGAAGAACGTAAGGCTGTTTGTAAATTGCATTGCATTTCATAATGCCACTGCAGCAGAATAAAAGCCTATATTGAAAGCCATTTGGGATGCAATTTAAAATCGCGTTGCATACTTTCAGGGACATTGCATCGTCTACAGCTGCCGTCTCTGGTTTGCCAATGGTCTGAATGGGTATGGCAAAACATTTTGCCGCATTTAATTAATTGTTCAATAAAATTAATAAACATTTGTGGCCCTGGCGAAATTTCAACGATCTCATCCCAGATTCCCCTAGCGGTCCCTTGTCCGTTGCCGTTCGGCTAAAATTCATGGAATTTTTTGGAGGCTGCAAGGGCATTGCAATATGCGAACTGGCAGTGACGCTGTTTTGACTGCACTGCAATCTGTGCAATGTTTGTACAAGCGTCAGAACACCAATTGGAGTCTGCCCTGAGCGAGCATATGTGAAAAAGTCGTTTGGAGTGAAAACATTTTGTAAATTGCTTCATAAATATCAATTTGTAAAATAATAATTGTTGGACAACTTTCTTTGGTTTGAGTTTCAATTGGTATTCATGCAAGCTTTCTATTTTGTCTATGTTATTTCCTTTCCGTATGCCTTAATCGACAGCTTAACGGAAAAGACTGCAATATTATATAATGTCTGCAAAGAATGGGATTTTGTCTTCTGAAAGGTGTCAAAGCTTTTAATACAGAGTAGTCACTAATCTTTGTTGACAACTGTCCAAATTTGGTATATTTCAATTCAAATTTATGTTTTATTTCATTTACTTGAGTGTCAGTTGTTGCGTACTGACCCTTAAATCATCGCATTACCCGTGAAATGTGGTGCTCAAAACGGCATGAACAATTTGGTTTGTACAATTTAATTTTCGTTTTTTTTATTGCCAACTCATAATTCCCATCACACTTACGCATTTGAAATATGAAAATTTGTTGTACTCCATCTCTTGCTCGACTGCCAAAATTGAAAAGTTCAAATTGAATTTGAATTCAATTTGGCTGCTATCACCGTCAGTACTTGAGCAAAGGTTGTGCAGACAATGAAAAGTTGAGTATGTAATGGGTAGTTTACGTGCTTTTAGATTCTGTTAGGCAGTATGAAAGGGGACGTACAATTTAAACTTCCTGCACTGTTACTGTTACACTGTTTGAATTGAAGCTGACAAAAGTACAGAGGCAAATCACTACTTCAACCCGATTGCTGCTAATCAATAAACAATTGTGAAAATTCCAATTTAGCAGAGTTGACCATGTCAGTTTTTAATCCATTGAGTTGAAACTCATTATAAATTAACTTTGTTTTAACCAAATTGAAATGAATATCTAAAATTAAATTTAATGGTTGTTTTTACCCGGAAGAATGAAGTTTGAAATATGTTATACAATATTTATATATGTATACCCACGACAGAAACAAATGTGAGTATTATATATATAATATTATATAACTACGCCCACTGAAAACAAACGAAAATGAAAAATAAACTCACTAATAGTCTTACAGATACAATCACTAAATGGATATAAATGTCTACCTCCTCTATACTAAAGACTCATGAAATATGGTAGCCTGTAATAGACAGCTCTGCAGCTTTTGCTAGCCACCTGACAACCATCCTGTCGACTGCTAGTGCAACAAACATGAGGAGTTCCAAATTCTGGCAAGGGGACAGGACAGGCGGGGATGCCAACAAATGAAAAAGCTCCGAATTTACCTAAGATGAGGAATTCTACCTGCTTATTATTTTTACGTCTTTTGTTGAGTTGTGTGTGTATAGTACTCGAACTCAGATCTGGATATATGGTATCTACCAGTCAGGTACACTCAACTGGAGCACTCTAACTTGTTCTTTGAAATACTAATGCAAACGAACATAAATTTCATTAAAAATGCATTTACCGAAAGTCGACCCACCGCAGTCGAAAAGTTTTGACCAACCCTCCATTTACTTGTGTAAGAATAGTCTATAGGAAACCCAGCTGCGTTTCGGCCAATTTCAACTCCAACTTTAGCTTCTGGTTTTTGGGCTTAATATTCATGGTAATTGTATGCTGGGTTCAGCTGTTCACCGAATATTTTAGTAATATCTAAAAAGTCCTACCTACCCCTTAACGCGTCAACTACAAAATCAACAGCATAAAAGTTAAAAGCGATAAATATTTACCTTTTTAGCGCCCCTTCGACGTGCCCTCCTAAAATTTTAATTCCATGTATAATTTTGCTTCATTTTTAGAGTAACTGTAAAGTCCACCTAATGACCTGTTGGGTGGAGGAGTTTCACATAATCTTACAAAGGCTAAAGAAAACAGACAGAAAACATGCAAAGAAGAAAAACATCTTTGGTGTGCAACAGATGCAATACCCTTGCAGGACGAGATTTCAACCAATTCAAATTCTATACACTGTATATTATAATCGCACAATACTGATAAGAAATATTTATATATATATATAAATATTCAATAATAATACTTTAAGAAATGACTGTCCAGCTTGTATTGAAATAAATATATCTTTGGAGTTGGAGTTGCTTCTACGCCGCGTGACGTTTTTTGTGACAAAATTTAAATACAATCTGCTAGGGTATAAAAAAGTGTAACGAATATCAAAATTAGGATAGGCAGGACTTAACAAAACCTGCCGTGGACACAAATTAGTCGCACCCCCCGCGGTAAATGTCTTGAGTTACATTTTGATGACTTCTTTACATTTGGGTGGGTCTGTGATCCCATTATGTAGAAAAATTGCAGCTTTTAAATGTTGAAATTTCTTTTATGACAGCGACACCGCGTGGGGAGTTTTTTTATTTTTATTTTGTTTCTTTTATTTTACTCAGCAGTTTCCAGAAATATTTAGCATAAAATTGCCATAACAATTTTAAACAGATTTTCTGCGTATTTTGGCGTCGAGTTGCATCAAAAACAAGTAAGAGTGCTCGAGTAGGAAACTGTTTGCGTGTTTGTGTAAAATAACGCTGTTATGTTTTACACGGCAGCTAGGTGGTGGAAACAGTATAACCTATAGGTACTCTTGACTAGAGTATCTCTACTTTTCGTATCCTGTTCAAAGTAAATCCGGGCCGTAGTTCATGTTCCAAGTCAATAGATAGCTTTTGGTTGTATTCTAAAAATGGTAATTAAAAATATATTATATATATAATATAGTATTTTAAAAAAATTAATTATTTTATGTGAACAAAGTTCCTTGATTTATTAAATCACATTTTCTCTATGTTGCAGAATTTTCTTTTAACATAATATCATTTATTTTAAACGTAGTCATAATTTTTCCTAGTGCATTGCTTGTGGTGGGTCGTGTACATATATAAATTCATTAAAATATTTACTAAGCAGATTTATAGTTTGCAAAAATAATAATTATTTGCAAAAGGCCAAGGGAGCACAGACATTGGCTCGACAGCAACGAACACTTGACAACAACCTTACTCCAACGGGAATTTGCCATCAGCCACTGCACTCCTCTAGCTGTAACTCTATCAATTTGTGCTTCTGTTTTGCTGTGATGCTGCTTCTGCTTATTAAAGGCTTGGACGCAGATTAGTTTATCATTTAATTAATTTTTGCCTTTGCATCCAAAAACGACGGAGTATAAATTGAAATGGCCGTGTTGAGGTTTATGGGAGTATCTCCAATGCAAAAAAATGTGTCTATGGAAAATATAAACACATTTTGCGCACTTTTAATTTGATTATATTAGTTTGTCGAAATGATTCAATTTGCTTCTCCAGTGGGGCCTGTTCGTCTGATGAATTGCAAAGGTAATCCCTGTGGAAATTCATTAATTAGGTTCTGCACCCCAAAAACTAATTTTATGTGAGCTTATGATATGAAAGGATACCGATTAAATAAACGCGTCTTCATTCAGGGATACCTAAGGTATGGCTAGTGTGTGAAACAGTTCGAAGAAGTATGTTATCAAGTATATTTCACATAGTATTTGATATAGCTTATAGAAAGAGAACCAAATTTGGCATGTATGTTCCGAAGTATTATAAACTAATTCCAATTAATAAAATTAAATGAATTTGTTTATCTTAAATTACTTTGGAGTTCATGTAACGGATTTGCTTACTATCAGCTTGGAGCATATGGAAAGTTCTGTACAAAGTTCGATATTTGAGCGAGACTTAATCAATTTTTTAAAAAATCTAATATTTTAAACAATCGCTTTTTTCTTAATCAGCGCTGCTGTTAAACTGCTGCCAGTTTTTTTATTATATAAAATAAAGACAGTGAGTGGTAATGGGTTAGTCTGAGGTTGAAACTCGGGCGTTACAGTTGTCAGTTGACACTTATGGCCAGCTGGTCAACAGCCTGAACTGTCTAATTGTTTGAGTTCCTTTGTGACCTTTTTGGAAGGTGTCAAACGCATTTGCTGTCAAACCACCTCCGCCCAGACACGTGCAGGGCTTTGATGCCGCCAACGTCGCATTTTATATTGAAGTTGAATATTTGGTAGCTGACCACGGACTTTCACATATGACCATTAGGGGCTGGTTTATGGCGATTTTGACTTTGCCTTTGTCCACAGTTGCCTTTTAATTTCGTTTCATTTATATTAAAAAAGAGTAGCAACAGCAACATACTCTGCTCTCTAATTGCTGTCAAAATTTGTTTGTTAAGTGTTGGCCACCACCCACTAAGCCACTCCCTAACACATGCGATTGTCGGGGACCTCAAATACAAATGAGAATTTTTCAAGCGGATGTTTCGTCAACATTGTTGTCGGTATATATGTGTGTCTTGTTTATTTTCCTTTCCGCTCAGCGACAGTCTTACTTTTGCATAAATTCACAGCTCTTATATCAATAACTCGTCTGTAATGTAGCATAAAATTGTATCATAAATATAAATTACAGCCACAATATAATGGATTGAAATACAATTTCATATTAATCCAATTGCTTTGACCAGGCCAAGAGCAAGAATCTAATAACAATAATGACCTTCTGAATAACCAGCAGGAGTAGCCCCCAAAACATTTTGCAAATCTAATGAGCCTAAACAGCATAAAAATGAAAAAATTAAAATGAAGAAAAAAATGACGTTACATAGAATTGTGTATGCCCTGCTTACTACTAGGTAAAGTAAAATGATATTTTACATTTTATACATTGTATGTTATGTCATGTTTTATTGTTTGCTTGAAATAAATAATTTTGCTCAAGTAATTATATATTCAAATTATTTAATAATAAGTCAATTGTCGAAAAAGGTCCCAAAATGTATTAAATTGTTAAAAAAAAAAAATGTTTATTTAAAACGTAGTTTAGCCTGCCGGAAAGAATTTTATTCTTTGAATATGCGCCAAGCTTCATAGAGTAGTTTTTATACACTCTTTAAGGGTATTAAAATGTTATAAGAGGCGACAAACATTTGGCGTGCATCAAAGCATTAAGCACAAAAATTGACAGCGCGTAGGTCACAAACTGTGAGCTAAAACTGGTCGCAATTGTGGTTGGAGCGCGTTGCTGGCTCAGCTTTTAGTGGGGTGCAAAATCAGGAATTAAAACGTCTTAATGGCTTCGTTTTTATGAACTGTTTGTCTGTAAGACTTCGGGGTGGATTGCTATTGTATTTGGAAGTTTCCTTAGCATGACGGGATCGAGCATCAAATGAAGTTTTCTTTAAAGGTCCAAGTAGAAATATTTTTTTGTGACTTCTCACAGAACATTTTCATGTAAATAAGGCAAATGAAAAAATGTTTCAATTTTTAGCTTACACTAATGTTTCAATTAACACACTTAATTAAAATATATAAAGCTGACTAAGTTTGTTGGAGTACCTTAATAGTGAGGCTGATTTTGTATATCCTATCCTGTGATTTCTATCTGCAGAGCGCAATGGATTCATTAAAACCATGTTATGATATTCGTTGATCAGTAGCCAAATAGTGAGGCAAATTTTGTATATCCTATCCTGAGATCTCTGTGTGCAGAGCGCAATGGATTCGCTAAAACCCTGTTCCGATATTCCTTGATCAGTGTCTGCAAACCAGATATATCTCAACGCCTGCAGCTGTGCCTGCCTTTAAATAATATGAAGATTCGTATTGAATTTTAAAAGATGTAAGCTCGAACATACGTTCAGGGGATCACGTAGTCAGGCAGTCCCAACTAGATAATTCTTAGTTGTTGTTTCCGTGCAAGCTACTTTATCAACTTAAAAGCAACAATAATGAAAATTTACATACAATTAAAATTTTTGTTTAAAAAACACAAATTTTTTATTTGCATTTGTTTTTTTTTTTAGCACATTTGTATTAACGAATTATTGTTTTATGCATAAAATATTATCGTATTAATTAAATTTCAAACTATTTAGAATTCATTTTATTCGATTATTAATTAAAACCCTTTTAAAATACTTGTATTGTTTGTTTTTGTTTCATTTGTAATTTGATATTCTTATGTTTTGTTCTATTTATTGATTTGTTCATTTAGCTTGGCTCGATAATTTTAATTATTTTCCACCAAATATTTTAGGATTGCATTTTTGATTAGATCGACACATTTACACCAACAATCACCGAAATAATTAAATGCATTCAAGCATTTTTAATTGTTTAAGCTTAGGTGCTTTTGTGTTTAGGCAATGGTTGTTTGTATTAGCCAGGAATGGGAATCTGGTCACATAAGCATTGCATATTTTATATGTTTGTATTAATTCAATTTGCTCTTTTCATGGTTGGTTTGCTGTTTTTCTCGTTTTGCACGCTGACCCAAGGGTAAATAAAATATATTTATGTATACAATGTAACTGGCACAACTAATGTTTTACGACTCGACTGATTGGAAATATAAAATTGATGCAAAAATACAATTTTAATTTAATTCAAGGTAATGCCAATTATACAATCAAACAGAGTAACTCAATTTTTCAATGTTGTACTCTATTACGAGCTCTTTCAATATTTCAATATTAATTTAATGGAAAATACTTTTTGTTCACAGCTAACCAATTCTACCAGTTCTTAAAATTTCTTATTTTATCAAAAGCTATGAAACTGTAAATAGCATTCAATTTTGTGAGCATTTACATAAGTCTAAAGAGAAGCAAAAGATCCATATACATTAGATTTTAATTAAATAATATATATTGTTTTAAATATATAAATATATGTTTTCCTGCTTGTAAACTACATTTTTTTAAATCATAAATGATGACATGAGACTGAAATACTTGAAATCAGATTGGTAGTACTCATCAGACAGTAAAATAATATATATACTGCCGCTTAAAGTTTACTAGTGCGAGTAGCTAATAAATTAAAACTAAAGCAAATCGAAAAATGTTATTATTTCAAGCGGGTCTTTTGTTAAGAGAACAATGCTGTGGCAATAGCTTGGTGGAATATTTTCAAAGCATACTCTTACAGAAACCTTTAAAAGCCTGCCATACTGCCACAGTGTAAACAAAGGTGTCAGGGAATTCTTAGACTACGTGCAGCAAACAACCCAACGAACAATAAAAAATAGAAAAGCAGGACCATTTTGACGGCAAACAGCGGAGCAACCAAAAGGATATCGCGTGCCAAAAAATCAGCATGTAAACACAGAGCAGAAGACAAAGGTATAATGGTGACTACGAAAAAGCTTTCAGCTAGCCCCAGCGATTGTCCTGCCATATAATTCCATCCCCAAATTGTGTAAGTGATGTGAGGAATGGTTCCCTTTTGAAAGCCAGGCATTCTCTGCTTTGTTTTATTTTATTGTGATTTTATGTTAGTTGTTTTGTTTTGGCATATTGGCAAATATTAGTTTCATACTGTCATAGGAAATGGTTTGTGTTGATTTATAGTAGTATATAGACTGAAGTAAGTATGCACTACAATAGTATTCCCACAAATGCATGTCTATCTGCTTACCTTTGTTAGAATATGTTACATATATTAGTACGCTCGGCATTTAATTGACTTGCTTTTCATATTATATTCTGTTTACTACTACGCATTGTATTCTTATTTTAAGAGTATATATCTTATTTGCGAAATTTATTTATTTCACAGCTGTTAACAATCAAACGTCCATCACAACTTTAAAGTATTGTAGTAATAGATTTTTAGGTTTTACTGGATTTCCAAATTGGCGTTGACCAATGTTCAGCTTTCTTTCAAACTTACTTCATCATTGGACTGCAATTTTATTTGGAATTGTAGGCACACCTATTAGTGTCAGATTTGGACTCTTTTGCAAATCATTTGAAGGTCACTGAAAGATGTTGAGGTTAAGTTGTTAGACTATTTATATGTAGGTTCTTTTAAGCTAAACACATCGTATAGATAGCTCATCTAAACGCTCATCTCTTACAGCCTTAGCTAAAAATGTCATGCTAATCAAACTAAACTTGTTTAGGAATCCGTTTTGTGAAATTTTGCGCTAAGAGAAGTTAAAGCCGCAGCAGAAAGTGCAGGCCTAGCCTCACGCGCGTTTGAGTGGGTGTGTCCTTATATAAACGTTTGCAAAGGACGAATTTTAAATATTTGTGACTGTGTTTCGACTTTGACTATATAGTAAGAGTACGGCAACAAACTTTACACTGGCATGCTATATATTTTTCAGAGATATGCATGCTTAAATAACATATGATTTTTAATCGATTTCATGAAAAAGAATCTACATAAATAATTGAAAGATAAACGAACAGGCAGACTGGTAAACAGACGAACAAGTAGATGGGAATGGCTTCACCGAATCATCGAGACATTATACCAATCTTTAATGTGTTCGGGGTATAAATAGGAAAGAATGTAACCTTGTTTAACAATAATATTAGTGGCATATCTGAAATACGTTAATATACATATATATACAATGTTTTAGGTTATATAGGTTTTATTGAAAGAAATTTGAAATATACGAATACACTTATGTAAAATAATTTTGAGTTCTTATTAAAATTAGGCTTAATATAATATTTATTTGTTATATGGTCGGTGAAAGTCCCCATTTATTTTGAATTGTTTTCTCTCGTGTGAAACTGCAAAATAAGAAATTGAATTATTTAATAGAGCGCAAATGTCAACATATCTTGTTTAATAATATATATGCACATAAATTATATTACTACCACCTTTAAATTATTTAAGAGTGAATATAAGAAATCGTAAAACTTATTTAAAAGGCTTTCAATAAGCCAAGTCTTAAATTGTATGTTAATCCTTCACTTTTTCGTGCATTTCTCGCATACATTCAATTTAAATACCATGACCAGCATCTAGCACAATTTGCGCAATCCCAAGGATTGTGCTACCCCTCGCACAAAAGCATATCAATTAAATTCAATTAAATTCGAAAAACCACAAGCCAAGTGCATTTGTCTTGGGTGGGCGCTTAACCTTATCACACAGCGTCAGTGGAGTCCGTTGAAGTCCGGACTACGTCCATTGTTATGCACTTGACCAACCCCGCACTTAGCTGTCAATCTTATTCTAATTGAAATGCACACAGCCTCTGCGTCAGCTCACAAATTGACTTTTACGGACAAACAATTGAAATTGCAAGGCTCTCTGGGAGGCACACAATTATAGGTTACACCGGTTTACAAAACTTCAGTTGTTATTGGTACTCATAGGCACAAATTTTGATTTCTTCTTAGAAATGCAGCAAATGACGTAAAAAATAATTATATATTATAATAAACTTAAAATTATATGAAATATTAAGTTTGCTATTTATGTATAATTTTTTTTCACACATAAAACAGCGAAAACCATCAACACTAGAAGTTAGTAATATGTAAGTGATAAGCGTCGTCAGAAGAAATGTTCATATAGTTTATAAAGAATTTAGCTTTTGGACATTTAAAAACATTGTTGCCCTTGGCAGCCAGGAAACATTTTTGATGTAGACTAGTTTTATGAAAATCAACAAGTTATCTGCTGCAATTTGACTGCATATTGGATGCCAAGTTCTTATGCTACTATTCATTTAAGCCAGACTGTGTTGGACATTGCATTTCATTGTTTTTCGAATACCAATTGACTGCCGTACTTGACTTTTGTTTTTGGGATACTAGACAATGAACTAGCTAATCCTTGCCACAGTTCGATTGCTCCATTTTGCGGTATTTTCGAAATATTCATTATTCTGTTTTTGTTCTGCAAAAATTGCAACTCATGAGGGCGCTTAATTAATTAAAAAAGTTTTGCACCTTTCATAAATATTTTTTTGCCGCTGGCCTAACAATGTAAAAAATTCGTATTTCGCACACTTGGGCTGGGTTTGCTAAATTAGCACGGCTTCCTCGCATGCCTTGTTAAAATATTTGAAAATATTTAAATTGACATTTTTTGTCAGGTTGCTGGTTTGCATTTTTTCTCCCATATTGTGAATATGAACAATGTCAATTTGTCGGCAAGCAGCCTCAAGGCAAAAAGGTTAACATTATGAAGCTACAAATTTATATATTTTTTTAATAAAAATTGCTGTGCCACAATGACCGCCAATGGAACAAAAAGATAGCCTATTCCAACCGGCGGACTTTAAAATTTCTTCGATGTCAATCTGCATGCCGAACACCTTTAGTTTTATTTGCAGAATGTTCCTCATCCATCTGAGCAACGCAGAGGTACAACTAATCAAAACAAATTCAATTAAACAGCATGAAATACGGAGTGGCCGATTGGCGGCCAGTTAAGCGGCAGTTCAAGCCAAAGTAGAAGGCACAGACAGCATTTTGCATGAGTTTCTTATCTGGCAGCACAATCCATTAAAATTGCACATCGTTTACACCAAAAATCAATTCGCCAAAGCATTTAGGCATTACAAATGCTATGCCAGCCACTGACTAGCTATACGAGTAGACAGCCAACACGAGAATCGTCGACAGAATCCTCGTCCTCATTCACGCTCGGCCACCAGTCGGTGGCCCGCTTCAAAATGAACGTTGATGGCCATAAATTTCATATACGGCGTTTGTGTTTTTGGTTTGTTTGTTCCTGGCTGCTGCTGTTGTCGTCTGCCCTCTACAAAGCGATAAACGCAGCTTATAAGGCCGCAGTTCATTCACTGGGCACTGCTTTGAAATAAGTCCGCCAGATACTGGTACATAGCTACGTTTCAGAACAAGCACGAGTCGTCTGACATTTGTACGGTCTGTTTGTTAGCTTAGAATACTGGGATTGGAATTAAATTGGATAAAAACAAAATAAAGGCAATTTAAGATTTAAGTGCTCTAGTCGACATCGCCTGAATGCAAGATACCCTGTATTACCTTAATATTTGTTTATACTGTTTAGAAACCAGTTCCTATACAAGAGCAAACTTCACGTCAGCAGAACAAAAATTGTCTAATTTAGCCGTGTATATTAACAGATTCGATGATTTAATTGAAACCAGCTTAGTCTAAATTAAAATAAATTATACCAATAAGATACTATATTAAGAGCAGGAAAACCTAGTTGAAGAAAAGTTATTTGATGAAATGTTCATGTCTGCCATAAATTTAAATCACTTTTAAAAAGTTCAAGGAATTTAAAAAATATTTTTTAAAATAGGTTATCCGCATCGATTATTCGTTTGAGTATAAACATTTTTAGGCCAAATCTAACTGTTATCTTCTCTGTTTCTTAGATTTGCACAAAAAAAGAGAATATTAATAAAAAAATAACTCAGAAGGATTTCTTTTCAATTTTTCTTAATAACATTCATGTTCTACTAATAAAAACGAATACATGTGGTATATGTGCCTTCTATATCAAGTAGTCAGTACTTTCCAGTTTTAAAAATCAATATGGTAACAATTCTAGTCTGACAATATTACCCTATCGTTCGTAGCTGCTATCAGTGTCATTTCAACATGTCCCACTACAAATTATGTCTGTCGCAAAGAGGAATATCCCGATGGACGCTGCATATGCATACAATCGCATTAAATGCTTTTGGTGGCGACGTCAGCTCGCTGCGTTTCATTAGTGGCAACAAAAACAGCAAGCCAAGATTAGAGTTAGCCGACGACAACTGGAAGTGTGGAATCCCAGAAAGCGCACGTTAGGTCGATGAGTTATGGCATGCATTAATGCGCAGTAAAATGTGACTCGAGCACTAACTTCAAACATATATTGAACATATTGCGTAATGTAAACGCACAATGTTTCTCTTTATCTCTCTTTCTGCACATGTTTCTCTTCCTTGCCTTCATCGAATTTAATTATTCGGTATTCTCATTTTGAATCAGTATAGTTAAAATAAAGAATATATAAAATTCTCTTGCATTTTAATTATTTTTTTTATATATTTTATGTGATTAGAAAGTGAAGAGTTGTCATCTTCATTAAACCTGGATTTATTTCAGTTTTGCCTTTGTGCAAAATGCTCGTACAAATAAGAAATATCGAAATAAATTTAAATATCCATAATTTCAAAAGGAATATGTTCTACAAAGATAAAAGCATTTGGTTTTTATCATAAATGATAAATCTAATTTGAAATATATGTGTTTCATCACCAAGGCAAACACAATCCAATATTTATACATTTGACGTTCAAAAATATATAAGGCAAATAAAATACAATATCTCTAAAGTATATGTATTTCTTGCTTTTAAATGCTCAAAATTAGATTTGTCAATACGAAAAAGTTTTGCTTCGTCGAAATTGTAAGCGTAACGTGTCCAACTCAATCTAAATTCTTAAATTGGCTGTTGCTGCTTAATGTAGTTCAGTTAACCTGCATAAATTACCTCAATTCACAGTAGAAAGTTGAAAATAAAACTTCAACTGATTGCACAGAAAAAAAAATTGAAAAAATGTTTGGCATATTAGATTTAACATGTTGCGCCTGATTCCGTTAATAAAACAGTAACAGATGAACAAACACAAACTTTTGTATATTTCATCAGCACCATCCCTTGCCAACAATCGGAAGATAAATTGTTTTTGTTCATGATTTATATAAAACAAGTAAGAACCTTGTATTCGGAAGGAAGCATATAAAAATATGAAGTTGACCTCGCAGCAGTCTACCAAGTCGTAATATTGTTTCCGTTTTTGATGCTGTTTTGCTCAATGTTTAAGCCCTGTACCCGAAATAGACAAACTGGGTTAAAGCCTATGGAACGTGAAGAATTTATATTTTTGGTCACCATCATCAGCTGAGAAGATCTACTCAAATTTGTCTCTATATGTTCGAGTTCGAATGCATGAACGATTATCTGAGCAACTTTAAGAACTGGAGACTTGTAAATGATAGCATACTCAGATATTAAGATTATACTATAACTAAATTCTCAAATGAAATATAATTTGAAAGATTACCCCACCCAAAACAGTTAGGGTTTTATATTATTGAATGTTATTTTTGAACTCACTGTGTTGCTTTAAATTAGTTTAAGGTGTATGTAGACGATGTAGACGATGTTCAAATATTTTTCGATTAAGGACCTCAATCAGTTTTCCTGGATCGTTGGGCTTGTTGCATGTTTCCTTTGCAGAAAAGTGATCCAGGTACTCATCACGTTTGCAATAGAGACATACACCATTTATAAATTCCTCCTCACAGAGCGTAGCATTTGTTGACCGTGCCCAATCTGCATTATTGATTTGCTTAAACAGATCTCCAATATAAATCCGTGCGGTGGATACGGCGGAAAATGCATTGGACGCAACAGTTGTAATTGGATTGTGCTCCAGATTCAACACCAGCAGATTCTTAAGCTTACTGAAAAGCCCTCTGGAAAATCGAAAACAGTATGAGATTATAGAATATGCAAGGTTTATCAGTAAATTAGGACCTACCCCTGTATTCGATCCAAATTGTTGTGAGCCAGATGAATTTCCAGTAGCAATGGGGAGTGGCTGAAAAGTTCATCCGGTAATCTGGCAATGTTGTTGCGCTCCAAGTGTAACATTAAAAGTTGCTTTTGGGACTTAAGGAAATCTCTGCCTAGGTAACTGATGTTGCTACGAATGCCAATGTAGGACAGATTTTCCGATTTCCAAAACAGTTCTGCAGGCACATTGTCGCCGCAGTTGTGTAACTCAAAGCCGCGCAGCTTTGTCATATGCCACAGTTCTTTGGAGCTTAACAAAGACATGTCCACACTACTGTTTTTGAGCGAACAGTCCAGGGAGAGTTGAAGTAACTGCGTCTGCTTGGCAAATATCTCACTGCCCACGCTAGCCATATTCCTAACAACAACTGATAGCCTTTTCAGTTGCGTTAGAGGATGCAGCAATGTGGCTGGCAAATCACTTCTGCCCTTTAGTGTGAGTTCTGTGATATCTGTCACATTTTCAAAAAAGTTTGCAGGTAGCTCAGCCTTAAAGCCAATTAAAGAGATTTTTTTGAGTCCTGGGTAATTCGTAAAATGTTGCTCCAGCAACTCATCCCGCTCGTCGCGTGCTTCGAAATAGTTCGACACCTCCAGTTCGGTGTAGTTGCTTATACCCAACTTTAAAAGCAGGTTGCGAATGGTTTGCCCATTGGGTATTGCGCAGTTGTCGATACTCAGCCGACCAATGGGTCCGGTCTTAAGGGGAGGCAAATATCCAAAGCCGCGTATATCAAAAATGCTGCAACTGATGCTATAGAGCTGTTTAGAGCTGCTAAGAGTAACCATACCGCATTTGATGCGTTGATCCTGGCACTCGCATTCGTTATTACCCTTCAATAATGACTCGCAACCATCTTTGGTTGTATAAATCGCAGGTGCTTCTTCAGAGACTGTTGCATTGTCCTGCAGGCTAGACAGGACAAGATTTAGCAGCAAAAATGCAACCAACATTCTCGAGTTTCGGTCCGACATCGACTGAAGTCAGCTACAAAAAAATAGAAGAAGTGAACTCAATTTTAGCCTTATTTTGTGTTTACCTGCTTATCACTTTACAGGTAAGATAAAATTTCAATGTAAATTAAAAATGTTAAGCATTTCACCCTAACTTTCTCTATAGCAAAAACGGACAACCCTATATACATATGTACATATATATTTATAGGTACATTTTTGTTGGCTGAAAATTGAGCTCTTCGTAAAATAAAATGTAAACGTACGCGATTATACAAAACGAGGGTTTGCTATGGGCACAATATATATACATAAGTATATATATTTGTTTCTTATTATATTTTATTCAAAAGTTTATATCATGTTTAAATGCAATGTTTGAAAATCAAGTAAATTCTGGATACTTAAAACAATTTAAATATAAAATTTTTGCTTATGCCAATTTTGAAATAACTTAAAATATATTCAAATGTGAATACATAATTATATCATTTTATTGGGCCCTCTACAATTTGCTTATTATCTTCTCACATTCTGTGCGACTTCTAAAGTTCAATGCGCTGGTTAGTTTGCTTCGTATAAGACCAAGTTGATCGCATTTTCTGTTTTTTTTTCTTCTTGTGTGTGGCTGAGGCTTGGTTGTGAATATGGCTGCTTGGTTCAAAAATTACATTTCATTCTGGTTTTTAGTTTCATTACAAATGCAAAAATGCAAAATGGCAAGGCGGCCATTATCTTCATTCGCGTCTGTTGATCGATAATCGCTGGCAGACTATCCAGTCCAAGTTGAAGTTGAAGTTGAAGACGGGGCCCGATGCTGAATCGTTCGAGGCGTTCATGCGTAAATGGCTGCCCACCTTTACGCAGTTGCACTCACAGATCTGCCCAATGCATTTGAATTTGCAGCCGCCAGCCTTATGATCACATCAACATGCACCAATCAGCCAGCCAGACTCACGCCAGGCCACTTTCCTCCATCTCGTTCCCTCTGTCTCTGCTGTTGGCTTCAGGCAGCGCGGTGGCAAACATTTTTTACGATTTGCTTTTGATGCCTTGAATCGCCGTTTCGTATTCCCAAGAGCTAAATCAATAAATTACGTGACAGGCATGCAGAAAACTTGATTACTTCAACTCCAAACTCGTACATGGAATGAGCCTACTCCAACGATCTTCGTTACGTTTTCGTTCATTTTGATTGAATCAATCAAAAAATATTCATTTATATTTAAAGGCAAGCCATCCATATATCTTCCGATCTTCCGTATATGTGTAACAATAAATTATTCTTATAGCAAGTCAATAAAAGCCATTTTTTTTGAGTAAACTCTTTTAAATTGCTTTGGTTTTCATTTGTAAGCTTCATGCATGCTTAAAAATGCTAGAGCTTACAATTTTGTATACTCCATTTGATGCGATATCTGCATATGATATACACTCTTCAAACATTTGAAATAGGATCACGATATAGAAGTATGGAACAATTTTTTTGCATCAGGCTGAACAAGCTTTGATTTTTAGACCAGCATAGCTCAATTTTTTTTTGTATGGTAGCATATCTCTGTTTCTAAACTAATAATTAATAATTGATGTTTAAAGTTTAAAGTTTTCATCAGCCAAGAGATGAGTAAAGCCACGCGGTGGCCTCAAAACTTGATAAATCCCGGCAGGCGAGCTGGAAGCCATGCTACTATTAAACTTTATTGTGCCACAAATCTTCATTGATTTTGATTTCTTGGACTACGATGTTAAATCGCCTTATTGTAAAGCTTTTTCCTAGACTCGGTAAACGGACTTCATTCAGACCACCTCGAATGGTAAATACTTTTGTAAGACTACCGTACAACATGACAAGCAAATAAATGGTCTTAATCCTGGCCAGACAAAGGGCTGCTCTCATAAAAGGGCAAGACCTGGACTCGGCTTCAGCTAATAACTCACTCACACACTACGCCGCGAATGTGTCTGGGCGTCTAATGGAAAAGCCTGGAATGGGGTTGGTGGTTTTCCATTTATGCGATTTGCATTTGATTTATTTATTGTAAATTATACGCCGCATGCAAATTGGTAGCTATACAAAAAAAATTAAGTTGTTGTGCAATGGTTTTCCAAGAAACTTTTCCAGTTGCGCTAAAATTGCCCTAAAGGGCTTTTCCGTTGCTCAAATAATAATTCGCTTCAAATTCGAATACGCACGTTTCATAACAAAAATAATATATACCAAGCACAAGAAGGCAGGCAGCCAATACATATTATGTTGCCTGAAGCGCCCACGCAATGAGAAAGCGTCTCTGCCAAACCCTTTGCCTTAGGCATGACCGTATCCCTCTCGTTTAGCCAGGGCCCCCCTTAGTGGCAAATCAAATAGACGCATGAAATTTAATAGTACGTACAATTTTTGACATTTGCCTTTGAAAACAAATGAAAATGGAAATGGAAATGCTAATGGTAATGGCAACATGAACTGGGGCAACGCCCATGCCGCGCAATTTGGATGTTTGTATTGTTTAGTGCGAGGAATGGTAGTTTTTCCATTTGGCTTATTTCTATGTTTCCGCCTATTTATTTATTTTAATTAAAATGGACACGTGTTGCTGTTTTCTTGTTTTCATTTGTCAGGGCAGCTTCGAGACAAGAATCAAAATGATATCGCTGTGAATTTTTGAGCACGGTAGGCCAAGTAAAAGAAATTCTACGCACTGTTACTAAGACCTTAGGGATACCTTAGCGACCTTACAAATTCACTGTAAACGATTTCAGAAATATTTGGGTTATACACTCATTGTTATTAAAACACAACTGTAGAACTATTTCATATTTCCAAGTGCATATAGGCACAAATAAAATATACTGTACTATTATAAATTCAGTTTTTCCTTTAAATAAAAAATTGAATACCGAAGAGCTTATATGTAAATCAATCTTTTTGCAAGAACATTGAGCAAGTTTTGCGCTCCTTAGTTACGTTGCATGCTCCCATGACAGTTGCTATTGTCTGGCATACAGAAATGGGCGTGGCCATTCATATTGCACAGCCTTCAACAGCAAATTTGCATACTGCCTCCTTGCAGAAGCTGCAGCTCGGGCAGAGAAACAGGCAGCATAAAATGCCCCTGAGTGGTATTTGGAAAAATCGCACTGGTATATGTGTATGAATACCTAAATCATGATCGTGTCTACAAAGCGGATAAGTTTTTTTTTTGTTTTTAACAGGCAGTGACCGGCTGCTTATCGCCTTAAAATAAAAAGAAGCTGAAGCTGGTAGCCAGTAGCTAGCCGGTCATCAGAAGTCCGAAATTAGCACAGTCAGTTTGCTGCTGTTCAATGTCTATGGTAGATTGTTGTTGCTGTTTTGAATGATGTTTAATGTTTTCATGGACTTGCAGCTATATTTAAAGTGCGTCGCAAATTATAGAAATCGCTACTGAGCGGTATATAGCCTGAAATTTTGACGTCAACGGCATTAATTTTATGCAATTAATGGAAATTATGAGTGGAACATTGAAATTCCTTGTGAACATCGCCCAGGACAACCAAGCTAGAACCGACCAACTCAATTGCCAACTTTGTAAGTCGTCGAATGGAGTGGGGCCGGGGTTCGACTTGGGTGGGCCCTCTTCACAAAATTTCCATCATTCCACATAGCTTGCCAAATGAAAGAAAATTAAATTTTTCACTGTCTACTTAATTGAAACATTAGCCGAAAACATTTTATCTACTCTGTCCCAGTTATGTTCTGTTTCTGTCTTTCTCTTTTTGCCCTCTGTTCATTTACATTCAAATTAACTCGTAATGAAAACGAGTTCACAAACTTTGACTTTGGGGGGTTGCGGCATTTAATTAGTTGTTCTGATTGTTGTTGTTGTTGCTGTTGTTACTGATGTTTGCTGGCCATTTCTTTTAGCTTAGTCAGTTCAATTATCCACGCACAATGTGCCGCACCATCGTAGAAAGCTTTATGCTCTGTTTGCTTAGACACTATCAAAGCTCATTTGTAGAATTTATTGTAAGTTAAAAAGGAAGCAAGGGCAAGGGCTGGATAAAGCTGTAGAGGAGTAATTTGGAACGTAGGCCTTCTTAGTGCCTATAGAATTTTTTAAACTGATACAAGCTAGAGACACATTTCATAGAGACAAATTTCGATAATAAACTTTAAATCATTGAAAACAGATGTTAAATGATAGACAATTGGAATATTTAAAAAATTGTATAAAACACCGTATATTTGGTTGTCAACCAACTTATTCATATGTTCTGTTCGTTATCGAAAAAAAATGTATATTTGCTTGCGTACTTTTTGATACTTATTGTGCCAAACACTCAAATCTAGGGCCATCATTGCTCGTTCACCATTTATCAGGGCACATGCATATATGGATACGAATTTCTTGTTTTTTTTTTGCTTACACAGCACAAACTGCAATCAAAGTCTGCTGCATCATCTATCCCAGCCCAGACCAGGCATATACCCACTTCCAGTCATTTTGGCACTTCAAATTGGCAAACAAACAAGCTCACGTTCAAATGAAATGTGAGCATAAACAGACATTTTTCACACAGCGCCCGTCACACCGTCACATTTGCCAAGGTAAACAACTTGAATGCGCCCTGGCGGAGACGAGGAATCAGAAATAGGGGAAGCATTGCTCATACGACCAGCAGCAAGGAGTGCAGAATAAAAGAGAGGCGGAGAAAGCTAAAGAAATAGAACGGTAGATGGGGTCTGGGGATGGGTGCAATTCACTTGACACGCAAATGTGCATAAACAAGGCATGAATATTCATGCACAGATACATATGTATATGTATATGTATAAGTGTAGTCACTTTCTGTGGGTGCAACATGAAAGGGTCTCGCTCTGATATCTCGACTTAGAGATGAAATGCAATGCGCATAGAAAAATTTGTCCGCAAATGTTTGCACATATGGTTTACGCAGCGCAGCGTCAGGTGTTGGGGCACTTTAGATGGATAAGGTGAGTGAACCGGGCTTTTAGTGTAATACATATTATGTAATCTTCGCAGCATATGAATGAATATATTGTTTGCAAGTCTTTTCAAATGATACATGTGGGCAGGCAGGTCGTTCACTTGGAGCCTTTCGATATTAAAATTTCAACTGACTAAAAACATTTGCACAACAATCATAAATCCTTGTCAATCACACGCGGGACACACTCCCCAATAACGCGCCCGGGTTCGACAGTGACAGTCATCATCATCAGCCTTATCCTAATCCTCAGACCCCATATGATTTTGAACAGAAACCATCTATTGCCTACCGCTAGTTGCAACTTTGCAGGCTCCAGACAACAGCTTCGACTTCTGACTTGCGTAAGCGGAACTGATTACATCTGTCGTCACTGCCAAGGTTTTGGGAAGCTGCGTGACAAAAATTTTTGACTGCGCCCGTCATTTATTTGATGTGTCGCTTTGACAGCTGTGTCTTCGATAGCGACTACCACTTGATGGTGGCTGACAAACTTTTGCGTGATTGGGCGTGGGCTATTTTATGTTCTCTTGCTATTCTCTGAAAGCCCTCTTTCATTGATACCAAGTTTAATTTCTTTCATATTTTTGCCAACAATAGCCAACAATCAATCATTGTATATTTAACATAGCTAAATAATTGTGGTTTTTACAGAAATATTGTCAGACGTCGCTGCATGGTATTGAAGATGAGTAATGCATGATGAAAGTGTATTACTTCTAAATTTTGACCAAAATTATTGATAACTAGAGTGGATGGGCTAACTTCGACCATGTCGAAGTTTGGTTATACCTTTGTAATTGTAAAGAATATAAGTATTGTTTTTCTAATTTGTAAGGAAAATATCAAGATTGACGTATTTACCAGTTTTTGAGTCTAGTTGCCAAATTTGGATGTTCTAGCTCTTAAACTGTAGAAGATATAGTTATACGCGATTTGCCACGACCCACGGGGCATAGCTATATTTACAATATATTTTTGTATCTATCTATCATATGGGAGCTATAGGTTATAGTAGTCCGATCAGGGTGATTCCGAGATATACAATACCTGCAGCAGAAAGACGCCTGAATGCAAAATTTCAGCTCTGTAGCTCTAATAGTCTCAGAGGGGATTGCGTTGATCCACATAGACGGACAGATGGAAAGAGCTATACTAACTCTAAAAAATATATATACTTTGTATGGTCGGAGATACTAAGAGATGCGAAGCTAACAATATTTTTGCCTTAACATAGTATTTTTCTAGCTAATCATTTAGTTTAATAAGAATCAGACAATTAAAAACAGTTTGCAAAATATTTCTAGCAAAACTATTTTTGAATAACAGAAACTGCTAAATACATCATAAAATAATTGAAAGCAATACAACATGGGGCTAACCCAACGGTAGCCGCTTTTTGGCTTTTGTCGGCAAAACAACTTTAACAAAATTGTTTAATTTGAGCTGCAAATTGCTTGCAAAGTAAAGTGGCAGAAACCAAAACCAAAAAAACCGCAAGAGTTTATGGCTCGCTTGCTACTAACAGTATCTCATTGTCAGGCCTAAATCATGTTTAACGATCAATAAAAGAAACAACTAAGAAGTCGTCCGAAACGCTGGATCACCTACCGAAGTGGCGTGACGTATTGTCAGATTTTGTTTCCTTAGAACTCATCGTGTTGTCTTTTTGTGTGGGCTTCCGTACAAGCTCTGGGTAGGTGTGAATATAGCAAATTGAATGCTTGAGCGGGCAACTTCAAAGCTACTACAATGCAACTTTGTTGCCTGACCGGAATGCTTATTATGCAAATTCCATTTCAAATCTCTATGACTTTATTGTCACAATTATTTGACAGAGGATTGACTGTCCCGACTATCATCAACATGCAATGTAATGTAAACAACATTGTAAACAATTGTATCACTGCATTACCTCTATCATTGCTTTATCAGTCTGTGGTACCCTATTTACCAAGTACTTCAAACTAACAGCTGTAGCTGGACTCAGGCAATAGAAAATTTAATAAATTTATCGAATGGCACGTGGAGATCAAATAGCAACTTTTCGACAGCTGTCCGAAAAATTAGCCTATCATTCCACAAAATATAAGCGGATATTGCGACAGCATTATTTCCGCTCATTTTAATAACAACCGCGTGGAGAAACAGTGTACAAATTCAAAAGATAAACACACAAATCAAAATCATCCTAAGCCAAATGAAAGTGAAACCCAAATGGGAAGGAGATTTTACAAAAAAATGCAAACATTCTTGGAATTTTGGGGTAATTTTTGTAACAAATTTTATGGTCGAGGGGAGAGACTTATAAAGGAAACACGTGCTGCGAGTTTTCATGATATTGTTAGAAAAAAACACCGCAAAATCTTGTTAAAAAATTAAGCGACTTTTTTGGTTTCTATTTTGTTTGTTTTTTTTTTCGGTAGCATTAGCAAGTCGCAAGGAAAAAGGTTTTAGGAATGGGGTATGGTAGCAAATGCATTCAAAAATATTATGAGTAAATGCACTTCGAATCTGATATCAACAGAAGACCACGTACAAACAGGCGGGCGGGTGTTACAGACTACGCAATACTCTGATCTTGGTATAGTAACAGATGTTCGCTTGGAAGATATAGATTTTGTGCGGGAACTTTAGAAAGGGGCAACTGGGCTAAATGTTAAAATCTAGTTTTAAACTGTTTAGGATGTCAATTTTGCTATATTCTATAAAGTTCTACTGTTTTGCTGACTCAGCATAATTTTCCAAATGTAAGTTGTAAAACCAATATACTCTATTTCACTTAGCGAACATTAAACAATAATAAAAAAGAAAAACAGACGCTTACAGCGAAATGGCATTTAGCCAGGTAACCCACTGTGCACAGTGGGTAGGCAGGCCTGTCTAGGGTGAGAAACAACGACTAATGCACAAAGGAAATTATAATAAGCGCAGTATTTTCTTGTACGATTCCCCCAAATAAGACGGGAAAATAAGAGACGCCACAAAGTAAGCAATGTAAATCGGCTGACGGCCTTTGGCTTTTCATGTTTTGCCCATTTGCCGCTTTTATCAGACTTATAAAAAGGATTTTCGTGGAAAGCGTCTCGCATTTCGTTTTCGTTTTATTATTATACGACAACGACAGTCAGTCAGTAGGTGGTCAGTGTGGGTGGCGAACGCCCTATTTCGTAGAAGACTTGTCATATTGCAACGACCTCTCGCCTGGCTTATTATGTTTTTTATTTCACTTGTTTTTTGTTTTTTTTTTATTGTTTTCGTCAGGGTCGTTTTGTATTATACGCTACCTTCTATAAATGGATTATGGCAATTAATTTGTGCATCTGGGGCTGTGCTGGGTGTAAAATGATTAGCTAGCGTAAATTACATTAGGTAAGACAGACTGAATGACACACGAGCCAACAAATTAGGGAAGTGGAGGATAGTTCAACAATTTGTTTACTCCATACCCAGTTTATATTTCTATATTTTAAAAATACAGGGTAAACAAGGCTCAATAAGAGTTGTAAATACAAATGTATCACAATGTCCCATATATTTTGATTTAAGCAATTAACAATAATACACAAATTCTTCATGATTTTCCAATATTTTTTAGATTTTTTTTGTTTCTTTTTATTTACGTTTGCTTGGTAGTCATTCGAAAACTAATTAAACAGCAGCTAATCATTAGCAATGCTACAAAATATTTCAAATGATTCGGGTGAGTTGTTAAAACGAATTTCACAGATACCATTAATAAATTATTCGTAGATTGCATACACAAAAACAACATTGAAATGTTGTTGATGAAGTTAGCCGATCCGATGATGCTCTGTTTTTGTAGTAATTTTATCATAGACTAAAATAAAATATATATTTTTCTTAATCATAAATAAATTTAATTCCTTGAAAATCAAAAAACATTTATTCAAAGTTACTTAAAAAATTTTAGTAACTAAAAGTAGCAAATGTCCTTCAATGTAGACATTATGTTTAAGACTAGGTGAAAGGTTAAGGAAAATTAAATCTAAATGCTTTATGTGTTTATATAATAAAAGATAAAAATATTTAAATGAATAGGTACGAAGCTTATATACTTGATGCTTTTTGTTTTGAAAACAGAGTATAGAAACAAATTTGTATCTATATAAATATGTACCGTGAAATTGAACAAATAATGTAGCAAGAAAGTAGGCGACTCAACTCGAAAGACTTGAAGCAAGCTGAAGGTTATTAATGATCTGATCTATTAATACACTTTTAGGCCGGCATATAAAAATCACAGCAAACATATAATAACTGTTAACATTACTAACAAACGTTGTTGCTTTCTTTTTACTGTTCATTTCTTTGTCCTATTTCCCTAAAGAAAATATACACTACATAAACAGAAATGTTTTAGATTACTTGCAACAGGTGCGATAAAAAGTTGGACTGTGTGTTTCTCTCCATACAATTAGAGTACTTGACGAAATGCATGTGTCAATTTACTATTTACAAAATCTTTTGAATTCTTTAAATCAAGTTCAAGAATGTTAAACCTAACAAAAAACTTTATTGGAGTAAAGTTTAAGAATTCGTAACTTTTTTCACTACTATGTCACATAGATCTATAAAAACAATCGATTGATGTTTTATGTAATATGTCAAGAAGGTTATTTGAGGCTCGTCTGCTTGGCACATTGTTATCTATGTGATATATACCTTTGATATTTACCGATTTCATGCTTTATTAATTTTCGGATATAGTTTTACTAAAATATTTGCAATTCGAGTGAAAAGTACAAAAATTCTTTGAAGTGCACAGAATGCCAAAGCTGAAACGAAAATTCATTGAGTATTTTACTGGAGAGCAGAGAATAGTTTGCAATTTGGTTTTTGTGTCGCACATACAGCAAACCATCAAAGACATTCAAATATTTTGCGGTTTATTGTGGATGCCTCAGCCGGGACGTTGGTCCTCGGGCTATAGCTAATATTACTACAACGGGACATGAATGTTGAGAAAAGTGTTTTCTGCTGCTGCCGCTTGCTGAATACTGGGCACATGTAACATTCTTTTTTATACCACACTCAGATTTATGTTGGAATCATGTAAAAGCCGCCCTTGCTTGACATTTATAAAATTTGTGAGGAATTTTAGACGAGCAACTTGAAAGCCACAACCCGAGATGCGAAACAAGACGAGGTTAACAAACTGTTTCGACGGCCTGGTATTGGCTGTTATTCTCGTAGTCATGTAGCCATGGTAGTTAGTATTATGATCAAATTATGTGCGTATGTGTTCTACATCTTCCCTTTAAGCCACTTTTAAGTTTTAATTTATATGCAAATTAGCTGGCGACGACGACGTATTGCGGTTCGTCAGCCAGTCTTCGAGTAAGAAAAAAACGGAAACAAAGCTGCAAATAATGACACATTGAGTAATATTTAATGACAATTGCAATCAGTTTACAGCTGCTGGCCAACTATGTGCCGTCCGTTGACGAATAAAGCTAGTGAGGGTCATTCATCAATTGAGTGGTATGAAAACAATTCATATTCTATTCTTTATATTTACATTCAACAAAGCGCAACATGTAACTACAATTTAAAATATCTAGTTTTTAGTTACAAAAAACTAATAACATATATAAGGGAAAGCGCAATAAAGTCTTAGTTTTGCTAGTAGAATAAGTAAATAAATCTTCTGTAAACATAGATAAATGACTCTACTTTGCATTTATAAACTCAATTATACACAATTTATGAGCAGGAATGCATTATTTTCTCTAGAGCGCGCAGTTCTGAATTAAAAATTTAATTGCTTAAAAAAAAGAAATAAATTAAAAATAACTTAAAATGAAAAGCAGCAAAATAAAAAAGTTAACTTCATAACTTAAACTTTTTCGACTACCCAAAAACCCATTGATCAATAAAATTGATGATCATATCGAAGTTTGAAGTTGACTTAGAACAGCTCTCTTTTTTTATTATTAAGTATTAATTTAATCTTCACGCTGGGAATATGTGCAAGCTGCCAAAGCAGATAAAAGTAACAATGGCAAAATCTAATAGGGCCCTAGATGAAAGCTTGCCAGTGGTTTTATTTGACGAGGTCTGTCTATTAGCCGGCAAACGGCAGTTAGCAATCGTAGTTACAATCGTACTTGTACTAATATTCGACAATCGTCATAATTTATGAGGCTTTGCCGACGAGTTTGCTATCTAAAATTCACGACAAAATTGATAAAAAAAAAATTCCACAAAAAGACAGTGTACAAACAAAGGGCAACAGTTAAACAGTTGGAAACACAGCCAGTGGCAATTGCGTATCGAAAATTGGTAAGAGGCAACAGCTAACTGGGAGCTGACGACAACAAAAGCAATTGAAAGCAATGCCTCGACAGCTGCCAGC
Source organism: Drosophila gaucha (assembly GCA_035045545.1). NCBI lineage: Eukaryota > Metazoa > Arthropoda > Insecta > Diptera > Drosophilidae > Drosophila > Drosophila gaucha. The sequence goes on from JAWNOY010000099.1 coordinate 7,336,563, forward strand.
ATTCACACGTCATTTAATTTCGATTAGTCCACAGACAAACAAGCCAAACAGCAAATAAAGCGAACGAATTGGTAAGCGCGGCAAATTCTCGTGATAGCAGGCAAGAGACACCTGACCTGAAAATAATTGTCACCTTTGGAATGAATAAAATGCCTAATTGGCACTCGATAGGGCGAGCGAACACATCATATGTAAGGGAATAAATCAACAGGACGGAAGTATTCAATAAGTGCAGCCGGCTGGCCTGAACTCTGATGTTTTTGCAGTTTAATAATTGAGGACTTTTAACATTCGTTAGCTAACCAGTTCCCATGCCTATATATCTAAATTTTTGTGATTGATTATAGTTACGTTTCAGCGGCGGCCTTAATTAAATAAATATATTTGGGAAACTAGAGTTGAAAGTTAATGATGTCTAAGCGTTTACTCGCTATGCTAGCTGACTGATTAAGTCTTTCATATGATTAAAGCCTCTGGCATACACTATGTACACAATGCCACGCCCAACAAAAAACTGTGTGAATTTACATTCATAGTAGACTCTCACATATATGTATATTTCCATTGATAATTTCCAGAACTATTTTATATTTGAGTTCTTTTCGAACATTTTTCTATCCTTACTTTCGTCAGTATTATTAGTATTAAGAGCTGAACGGATCTAGCAGTATTCCTGTAAGCTGATATGGCTTAACAGAGATCTCCTAATCATACTATATAGACTTCTTAACAAGCCTTATATCAGACAAAAAAGGATAAAGTAAAACGTTTAACACCCAACGCACAATATCAACAAAGGCAGTAACAACGGTAACATAGAAGGCTATATTTTTTGTATAGTGACCGCTTTGTAAAGGATTATTAGTTCAGGTCCAGAAGAGGTTGACTAGCCCGAAGCGCCGAAGCGCCGCAGCGTCAGCCAGTCAGCCGGGATGTGTTACTTGGGGTCGTTGAGGGTCGTGTTACATGCCAATGTGTTTTCGCTGAGTAGTGAACGGGGTTCAGGTACAAGTCGGTTTTACACGAAAATAGCTGACATTCCTTTTGAAGTTTACGCACAATGTGCCCCAACCAACAACGACGATGCCCACCAGCGTGCCAGGCAACCAACAGGATAATAATTAACGCAATAATCATCGATGAATGAATATATGAGTGAGCAGCTAGCAGCAGGCAGCTAACGGGCAGCGGGCAGCGAGAAATGACCTGTTTGGCATGGCGAATGCGCTTAACTCGTTGCCAGCTAGGCATGTGCCATGTGCCCGGATGTCCAACGCCATGAAAGGTTCCCAGATGCCTGACCAGACGACCACCCGACCCCCTTCTGGTATATCTGGTGCGTGTGTTCATTTTGTAATTTGCGTAGGTGATGCCATGGAATTTGATTTTCACACGTGTTGCTGCTGCTCCTGCTCCTGCTGCTACACCCCCTTGCTCTTTTTGTTGCTGTTGTTCATTTTATTGTTAATAATAATAATGCAAATACACTGTACAATTATCTTCCACTCGATGATTTCGCACACGCGTCGAATAAAAATAGAAGGCCAAAATAATCGCCAGGCTATATATATATAGAGCGACTACAGACCGTATAATAACAAATACGGCAATCGTAATAAATTTAAGAAAATTAATATAAATTACATACAGTTCAAAGTTCGAGAGCAAGTTCTTGAAAATATATGTATATTTATATATGATATGTTGACAACCTTAAGCACTCAAGATTTTCATTGCTGACAGCTTAAACTGTTGCCCCTTCTAAAAATCACGAATAATTTCTGAATAGAAGACGAGTTACCTGAGTTGGCAATTGCTCTCACGTAAGGAATGAAAGTTTTCTGCGATGACAAGAAACTACTTGGGTTGTCCACATTTAGAAGACATATACATAAATAAATATGTATGTATATAAGGCCATTTATACATATAATATGAGTCGGATAGTTGAGGAAGAGTGCAACAGTCGAAAGGCTAAAAAAATATATATTAAAAAGCACGCAAAACACATTACACTTACATAGTTAGTTGAATTGGCTGTGGAAGGGGTCTAGACTTTTGCCCTATTTTAATAACAGATAAGCATCAAGACTTGCTCAGCCATTTTGTTGAACGAAAAGTTTGCGTGTGTTTTGCAATTTATCAAAACATTTGATTTAGTTGTAAGAATTTCAACTTAATTTCTGGACTCTCTGAGAAAGCAATGTACAGAAACTGTAACTACCATTGATTGATGTAGAACATAGTAATATAATTTATTCAATTTCTTTTTGTGCTTTGTATTTTTATGATTTATTATTTGTAGTTAACAAAGTTTCAGGATTTTTATTTAAATAGCAAATTTTATCTGTGTTTAACTATACGCAAAGTATAGTGTTTCAACATATAATAATTGATGTACAAATTCCGAAATATTTTGATATATTAGAAAACTTTAAAATAATTTAAATTTAAATTTATATTGTCGTTGCTGACAATAAAAATATTTATGCAATGTCAAGAAATTTATAAATTTTTTTCCCATAGAAAGTAAAAGATTTTTTTTAATACAGATCAATTATTGGTGTCTATAAGACAAATTTTGTTAACCATGTCGAATATCCCCAAAAAGTTTAAAGTTCACAGATTTGATTATAGCTAAAAACGTCAAAAATTAAATTTTACTTGTCTCGGTGTGCATATCAATTTTCTCTAATTGTATATATTATCATTATGATATAGCAAAAGCATTTGCCTAGCATTTCCTACATTAAAATATACATTATTATGAAAATATAATAATATACATATGTTCACAAAAAATGATACCCTTTCAATCGAAAATTCAAATATTATTTGTATAGATAAATAATATAAAAGGTCGTCTGGCTGATAACAGAAACGAAAACAGCAATTAAGAGATACAAAAACATACACCAAAACAAGTTTATATAAAATAGAATTGTGTATGCAAGCTTCAATTGCCTTGATCAAATATAAATCTTATTTTATTATTTATTCACATTGTAGCTGTCTTTTTTGTTGTCTACATTAATACTTACAATAGCGTAGAAGTTACTAAATAGCATCTGCAGACGCCGCTGTCTGAGCAACAACAAATGCAAAGTATTTTTGGCAGCCAATACAAGAGCCGAACGCCAACTGCTGCTGCATCTGTTTGTATGCAGATATTTGTATTTGTTGAGTTCAGCTCTCTCAGTTATGCATTGGTATTTGTTACGATGGCATGCTCTCAGAGCATGCGTATGTGAAATGGTACGGCTCTCTCTCGGTATTTGCTTGCTTGCTTGTGTGTGGACGAAATGGTAGTTCAATTTCCATTTCTATTTCATTGCGAGATTTCGTTTCTATGCTCGTCGCTTGGCTCCGCCCATAAGCGCGAAACGCCGCAGTGTTCCGTTCCCACTTCGTTCCTTATATACCAAACGATTGCTCTGTGTGTTTGCGTTTTGCTTTTCTGTTTTTGTATTTGCTGCTGTCTTTGTATATGCCTTTGGTTTTTAAGAGTACCTATTTCATTATTTACTTAAGAGCTTTCGCTTCTGTTTTATTATTGTATGTGTGCGTTTATGTTTGTCCTGTTATGCATTTGTTTATGCATCTTGTTTTACAATTTAAAGGCATTTCCTTTCGGGCTGCCCCTCCCTAAAACAAGAAAATATTGTACAATATTGAATAAATATTTTCCTTCCAAGGTAAAAACAATATTTTGGTTAAAGTCTCTGCTTAATTTGGGCCGCTGTCAGCTATGGGTTGCTGGTTGTTTTAGTCGCTGCTGCTGGTCTCTGACCAATTTAATATTTATGGTTATACAATTTTGTTGGGCCATTTGCGGGCTGCAGTAGTTTTTAATGAAAATTTTATGTCGATGATAAAACACAAATTTGTTTCTTTATTTTTTAATGCATTTACGGCTCCTAAAATCTGCTTCTCTTCTAGCCACTTTCTTTCATTTTCTTTATTTATTCTTTACTTTCTTATATGTACATATATTCCATTTTTATTGCTTATTTTTGCTCGCCTGGAAAACCAGCAGCATTTCATTTGCAGTTTTTCCTTTCTTGTTTGCGTTTTATGGCGTTTTCTTAAGCTCTTCTTAACTTCCTCATCCACCACAGCAAACAGAAGAACATAGCTTCATGCAGTTGGCAACATCTGCGCAATGCAATTTTCTTCACTTGTTAGTGAAAATTTCCTTTTACTGCTAGATGCTCTTTGTTCTTGATTTTCATCTCGTTTTTCTGTATTTTTTGCAATTTTACTGTTTCCGGCAGCCATTCAAATTCCTGGGTGCCACTGCAATTGGCCGTAGTTCAGGACTTAGCTCAGGCAGCACCATCTATTGTTATCCAAAAGTTGCCCCCAAGCTTCAAATATGACTTTTTCTTTACATCTTATTTAGTTTTATATGTTAATATATAAGATATCCATACATATATATAATATAAGCTTTTTATTTTGAATACATACATATACGCATTAATAAAGGTACGGTCTCTTTTGTCATAGGATAGTCTTCTATAATCGTAATTTAGATATGAGCAAACTTTCAAATCGTAGTCGTTTTTATTTCTTTTTTTATAGCTTTACTCATATCGAGTGATCAGCAAAAATACTTTACCGTCTGTATATAGATGTAGGTGTGTGCCTACCTTCTCAACAGCGCTATCCTGTGCCTGGCCACATCCTGAGTGTCCTTTGTTACAAGTTTATGACACTGCCTAAGTTTAACATCGCCCGAGAAGTGACAATAATTCAAACCTACACAAAAGACTAGCTCACTTCACCTAAAAATTTATGATCAGCCCAAACATTTGCCTGCTATTGGCTGCCCACATGCCTCGCCCCCATTTCAATATTTTTCGGCAAATTTGGCAAAGCGACTTATTTCATAGCATAAAAAGCTCATAAATACCTAAAAGACTTAAAGAGAAATTATTTACAGGGACACAAAGTTTAAAAATGTTTATACCCGGTTACTTCACATATTCTTCTTATATACAATATTTCGAAAAATGGTTTCATACAACATTCGCAAGATAACAAAGTAGGATAAACAATAGAAAAATATTTAAATATTTGCTTTGCCAATATAATTAATTTTATTGCATTGTAGTAAAAGCGCCAAAACATAATTTTAGCTATGGCACCCGGTATCCTATTACTACTTTAAGTCTTTCATTTTTTTAATAACTGTATACAGGACATCAATATGATTTTCTTATTCCAATCATTTTATCAACACACTTCTGAGCAGAACCTTTTTTATCATATTTGCTTAATATATTAGCATTTCACCCGTACATTTTCCCATTTTCCATTTCCATCCCCTAGCCACGATTCCACTTTTTTTTATCAGTTTGCTGACTGACTTGTGAAAACTTTGCTCAGCAGTTTTTGACATTTTGTATGATGGATTGCACTTTATGCTAATTGAGTTTAAACACACATACATATACATACATATATACAAACGAACTTCTTTTCGAATCACTGTTTCACTGCTCTATCGGTTCTTTTCATTTTTTTTTGCAGTCATTGCCTTTTTTGCCAGTAACTTCTGTTTTTTTTTGTCGACCACATGCTGGAATGAGGTTTTAAGGGTTTAATGTGGTGGCAAGGCCAAAGAGCACAAGGCTCGTGAGCTTCTGGCACCTTAATTCACATATTGCTTTGAAATCGCTTTCCGGAATTGAAGATGCTCAATTTGTATTCAAATTATTTGTATTTTATTATAGCAATATGGGCAGTTCTTATATAAGCTATTTAAGAATGGAAAACAAATCGATTTTTTATTTATTAATTAAGTTGTTTTTTTGTGCTAACACTAACTATGGTACAATTTTAATTGCTGTCTAGACAGGTATCCATGAAATCGTATACCACAGAAATGTTTTCAACTGACTAATTTTTGACAAAAAAAAATCGGATATTGCCAAATGTCTTCAGAAAGATAAGTAAGTTATTAAACTGTATTATTATTTAATTATTCGATGCCAAAGTCAAAGAAAGTCTTCAACGCGTATGCTGCAAAATGCTCGGAATTTTATTTGAATATAAATAAGTTCCATCAATGTGTTAGGAAATACGAACATTGAAAAAAATAAAATTTGATCTACTAAGTTTTTTCTCCCTTCCAACATAAGATGAGGTAACTGCATTGAATTGTATGTAGTTAAAGAAATATTAGAATTTATAATAGTGTAATACCTTACTGATATCTAATTTTAACTTTTTCCAACTTCTGGAAGCTTCAAGCCAAGTCCATTTTTTTTAACCACAATGAAATTCCCACATTGCAATACTTGAGATTAATTTAAACAATCAGAAAATGTACAACGAATTCATTATACAAATTGTCGAAAATTAGAAACTGAGAAACAAAAATACAAATGAGCATATCAATGCAGAGACAAACAAATTTTCTAAAAATTGCCTTTGCTGACGATGATGATTATGATGTATGATGATGGATTGTCAACTTAATTACAATGCCAAACAAAGGCAAATTGCATAAAACACTTTTCCGACAGTACATTTTCACATTATGTGCGTGTGTGTGTGTGTGTGCGATGCCAACTGGCGGCAACGCTACATCCCAACTGCCTTTTCAAATGCGAATATGCAAAAGCAAACATTCAAGGGACAAAAGGACAACGACGGTCCGTCGAGAACAGAAGCGGGGGAACTGACGGCTTAGCTGCCTAATCTTGGTTGCAATTGTTCAGGCAGCAGGCAGCAGGCGGCAGCTATTGTAAAATCAGCTTTTGCGAGCATACCATATTCTTTATAGTGCTTGCACGAACCCAAAACCGCATAATAATTACACTATCACATTCCACGCACACATGGCTCGCATGGCTCACATGTCCTGCATCCTTTCGCGCACTTAATAAGCATAGCATCGTAAATTAGAATGTTTTTGCTTTTTCACACAATTAAAGTCAACACAAGGCCCCGTGGGGAAGCAATTAAAATTCTCAGTTGCCTCGCATTGTTTTCATTTTCTCTCTCTTATCGCTTGTCATGTGATATATGTGACATGTGGCTCTGAAATGGAAACGCTTTGCAATTCTATTAATTATTGTTTAAGCGAGTCAATTTCTGAATCTTTGATTAACACACAAAAACTAAGGCTGATTTATACGATTTGGGGCCACTTCACTAAAATGTGCTCAATCATTGAGCTAATCGACTGGCCTGAAAATAATGTGTCTTTCAGTCCATTTTCAGCTACCTCACCTCGTCCTACTGAGTGAAAATCATTTATGTTAAGGCCTTTTAGACAAATGACAAGATATTCGAAGTAGTTTTAGTCTGCGAGTCTTCTCCTCTGTTGGCGTAAATGAAAAGTTTTATTCATTTTTTACACACACACATACACTCATTCGAATGTTTCGTCCCGCCCAAAAACATTGATTCCTTTTGGCTTCTCTCTCTCTCTGTCTCGTTTGCTGACCTTTTAATGGCATCAATTAAAATTTTGCGTACGTGACAGGAATTTCGTGCAGCAGTTCAAAACTTTACTTTTGATGTTTAGACCAAGTAATTAGCCACAAGAGAAGCTCATCAATAACAACATCCAAGAACACAAAGTGTACAAAATTTTAAATTTTCAAGCGTAAAATTAAATTTAAAAGAAAAAAAACAAAGAAACAAGTGAAGAACTCGCACCAAAGCAGACGAGTAGAGAAACTTAAGAAAAAAGGGGCCAAGCGCTGTGGGCGTTACCAGATGTTGCACTAATAACAAGTAACAATCAAAAAGGGCTTGCCAATGTGCGTCTGACTCAGAAAATGTGAATAAAACGGTTATGGGTAGAACTAATTTCAAATTATTGGAACATTGATAGGCACAAATTCGAATCCGAAGATCAATAAAACAATTACCTCATATGTTAATCAGTATAAAATAGTTAAGTCGATTAGAAAGCATATAACTTTTAACTGTCTCTCGTAGTAATAAAACAACTCAAGGACTTAAATGAACATATATAATAATATCAATAACTAACCTAATAGAAATGAAAACCAAACTAAAGGTATGGGCTAACTTCGGCCATGCCGAAGTTTGGTAATACCCTTGGAATTGTAAAGGATATAGATATAGTTTTCTCTGATTTGCCAAGCCCCCAACAAATGGATATACATATATAATTTTTAGTCAATCTATTGAGCAGGGCAACAGTAACCTATACATCAAATTTTGAAGCTGTACCTATAAGACTTTCGAAGATACAGTTTTCTCCAAATTTAACACGCCTCATAGAGGCGGATATATATAATTTTTCATAATTTTGTCGAAACGGTGAAGCTTAACGTTTTTGTCAATTTTCGGGAATCCAGGTGTAAAATTGTAGAAGATACATTTTCTTCCTTTTTGCCACGCCCCTAATGGGCGTAGATCTATATTCGCTATTTTTTTTTCTTGGGGGTTGATACAAATATATGTTTTAAGTTTCAAGTCTCTGGCTTTAACAGCATCCAAAATATTACAGGATTTATCGGGAGGGGATTATAGGGGAGGTCAATGTTCTAGCTCTAAAACTTTAGAAGATATAGTTTTACACGATTTGCCACACCCCCAAAAGGCGTAGCTATATAAATTTCTTAAAACCGATCTGTCCTATGGGAGCTATAGGATATAATCGTCCGATTCTGATGATTCCGAGATATACAATGCCTGCAGCAGATTGGAGCATATGTGCAAAATTTCAGCTCTGTAGCTTCAATAGTCTCGGATGAGATTGCGTTAATCCAGACAGACGGACATGCCTATATCAATTCAGCTCGTCTTGCTGATCAAGAATATATATACTTTATATGATCGGAGATGCTTCCTTCTCTGCGTTGCAAACTTCTGGCCAAAATTAATATACGCTTTTTGCAAGGGTATAATAAATAAAAAAACACAATCAATTTGAAACATCTTCAGACAATTCTTAATTTCAAATTGTTGGCTTCAGTAGAGCTTTAAGTAATTGCGATTATGTTGTAAAATATATAGAAAAAAATTAAAATTTGTATTCTAAACCCAATTTTGGTCCCTCTATATTTCCTCACAGAAACTTTACATAATAGCAATGTGATGTTCATAAAATATTATTTAAGTAACACTTAAAGTAAGAATGAGAGTTTTTCATACAATACCAAAAAACAAACTTATATTTGGCCCGATCGTTCGATATGATAACCTATCTATCCATATTGCATCTACCTCCCCCTTTTGATCAATAAACGAATAGCAAGCCACAACGCATTTATTTGTGCAATGGTGCGTGAAATAAATGTCAACCGCAACTTAAACCGCATATGCTGATATCGCAAGCCCTCACCCCCCTGCTACTCGAGGTGGTAAACCACCCGAGACCGTTACACATGTCCCAGACAGAGGCACATGCTTAGAAGAACCACACCCAGACGGGGGCGACATAAGTTGTCGTTTTATCTTTTTATTGGCTGCCGTCGTCGTCGACGTTGTGAATCCCTAGACACAGAAAGCGAAACAAGTGCCACATTACGAGTTTTTATTTCAATTTTTCTAGTCAATTTTTCATTGCGATTTTTCCTTTACTTTTTCTGATGTTAATTCTCTGTTTTTTAGCATATTTGATATTTGTATAGCCTTCGAAACGTACGATTATGATTCGGATTTTATTTGCTATCGCACCACACATGGGAGTTCAGTTGGTAGTGGGGGCGACGAGTGTTGCTAATAAATTTCACATCCAACAAAGTGTCGAACCGATGGACAACTATGGGACGTGAACGTGGACATAGATAGAAGTTGAACGAAGATTGATCTGGTGGAATAAATGGGGCTGTACAGGGAACAGTGAGTGAGTGAGAGTCCAACGGGAATGAACTGGCTGACTGGCTGACTGCAGGCGATTTTGGCTAGCTGACTCGAGGTATTATTCATTGTTTTCGCTCCTAAAAGGGCAGACACCCTAAGCGATTTCTGTATAAAAACAAAAACTTGGCCAGACGGTGACAAAGCGCAAATAAATTTTCAGTGAGCGCTTGATACGGAGAACGGGCCTCAACAGACAGTTAAACGTTTGTACAAGCCCATGAAATGTCCTTGCCATAGAGACAAAAGAGAGACAGAGAGAGAGAGAGAAAAAAATACATTTTGGTAACTGGTCAGGGGACTTGAGTCCATGGACTTGACTGCGATTGGGGAGCCAAGCACATTTAGTCAGTCAATAAAACTTGTTAACGCCGTAATTGCCGGCAATTTATTTATGTGGCTAAAATGATGGAGTGGGTGCTTGGATTGGGTCTATGTAGTTTCAATTTCGAATGAAGTTGAGCAAATCTTTTTTGGTTTACCTCACAAATAATTAAAAATTTATTAGAACGCACATAAATTGGCCAATAGCACGCTATGTGGCAAGTACTGGGAATGCAACAGCTCCAACTTGATTAATTTAAATTGGATCTAAGACTGAGACCTTTGACTCGACGCCACGAAACAGCGACGGAAACTTGGACTTTGCATGCTTGGTAAAAATAAAGTTGTCGCAAGTGTTCACCTAAAGGTGTTTGGCGGAAAGGTGAAATAGATAGCTGCCCGATGTGAATGAGCCATGACGACAACACACTCCAAACACAAGTCGGAAGAGCGTTCTAATTACAAATTTTCGCTCAACTCAAATGGCAATGGCGGATGTACTATAGACCATAGCAATGACGATACTTGTAGAGCTTGTTAGATGTGACAGCTGTCCATTTTGGAAATTTGCAACAAAGTAATTTACTCAGAAATTTTCAATTTTAGCTTAAAACTAAAGCAGGAAATCAGAATTTAAATTAATTAGTCACTCTTGTCTCTGCCATTTTTTTGCACAAAAAATCATAATAATTTAAGATGCCTCCCTACCTTTAAGTTAAATACACTCGTTGGGGTGGTGTCAATAAAAAACATAAAACCCTGAAATGAATGCGCAGGCTTATTTATTGATAATGCTATTCTAACATAGTAAAGTATAAAAAGAAGCATCAACCAAGCATTCAACACTAAATACAGTTTCCAATTTTTGGGAACAAAATCATGTGAGTGTCAAATGTATAATATATAAATAGAATCTACTCGAGAATTACTCTTCATGATATTCCCTGTGACTAAAACCAATTTTATAAAAAGCTTAGTGATATTGGTTCCCAACTTACATATACAATATATGAATATTTTCTTAGTGTTATTATATTATTTATTAAGAAGAACATATAGAAAATTTTCATTATTGAAAACACATACTTAAATGAATGCAGGGTATTATGAGAGAATATTCTGAAATTATACTCAGTTGTTGCTTTGATTTGCCAAATTCGAAAGGGGTTCCAAATGGGCGAAAAAGTGAAGCGTCTGATGGAGACGCATAAGTTAAACAACTCGCTGAAAAGGTCTTTGACTATGTGTTCCAGGGCTTTAATTTAATTATTGCGCCTTTGAAATGAACAATTTTTGCATAAAAGTTTTCCACCAAGGGGTGTTCATGGCAAAAATTAATTGAAATGAAATGTTTGTTTGACATGAGATCGTATAACTCGTACTAATTTTTTGCTGCTATTAATATATAATATGTTGAAAAGCTTGTTTTTTTTCTGGAAGAGTGCTTCTCTGAGATTCTCTGTAGTCCATCAACGTATAATAAATATAATTGTTTTGATAGCTGCTAGCTTACAAGTTAATAAGATTAAATTAATTTCTATTGCTTGAAGTTTTTTAAACACGATAACAATAATGTTTTATCCAATATCACAAGAAAAACTATAACATGAAATGGTTTTATATTATGTTTTATATTTTTCAGATCCATACTAAGCGGTTTTTGTAGTTGACTCAGAGGTCAGCATAAAAAAAACTAATGAACGATTGGATAGACGAACAAATTGACAGGTGTGAGAGGTGATAATCTTCTACTTAAAAACCGCATAAAAATAACAATTATAATCGATATAAAGAAAAAGATGACATATATGTATATAGAAAAAGCTTGTACTCATTCTATATTCTTATCCCGATGACAAGTTCAATATTTAAAAGCGTGTATATAATAAATTCAAAATTTATAGTTAAAAATTGTACTTAAATATATAATCATAACATAAGATATTATTAGCTGTAAACGTAAGATACAATAATAAAAACTATACTACAATATCTTTTTTTTCTAGCAATATTCGGAAAGCCGAAGACCTAGTATAACAATTTAATATGAGCGATAGCCCCTTCCTTGCTTTTACTGTTTTTTTCAAATGTGCCCCCAGTAGAAAATCTACCATCACTTAATGAAGTCACAAATCAAGTCGCAGTCTGGCCTGAAATTCGCCTGTTTGCCTGCATGCAACCAATTTCTGACTATGACAGCCTCACAAAAGTTCAAATCTGATGATACATTGTGGCAGGAACTGCAGTCCACATATACAACACAACACACCAACACCACAACATATAGTCTCTCAATTGCAGTTGCAGCAAAGAGTCTCGCAGTTCATTGTTTCAGTTTTGAGTTCGTGTTGTGGTACCAAAATTTACAAACTGTAACCAAATGCCTAGGCCAAGAGCGAGAGCGAGAGCAAGAGCAGAAACGGATGCGGGACCTGGACGTGCAAGAGTCGCTGGTTTATGAAATAAAGCCAAAGATAAGCGCCGAGCCGAGTCGCCCCGAACACATCCAAAAAACCTTGGCAGTGGTGGCGGCAAATTGCATATTGCATGCGACCTGGACGTGTTGTGGCAGGGGCGAGGCATAACAGTGTGAAAGGCACAGGCTGCACACAGAGAGATGCACACGGCCAGATAGGCGTCGGAGTGGGATGTCAGAAAGTTGACAATGTGCGAACAAATAATTCCATCAGCAAGAACAAAAGCGTCGAGTGTTTGTTTGGGTGGCGTCGCGTCTGTACCACTTCCACTAAAATATCCCTGTCCATGTTTGTCCTTGTTCAAAGATCCAATGCATATGCATATGCATATGCAAGGACTCCAATGAACATATATCCTGCTGACAATATGTTACAGTTGCTACCCATACAGTCGTTAATTTAGTAACGCCCCCAACACTTGTGCCCTTCACGATAATCATTGCTAAAATTTATGAATATAGCAATGGACAAATGTATCTGCCTTTTACGCATCGAACTCAATTTTTAGGCTGCATGTTACAGAATCCACACAGAGTTCAAAATCAAGATAACAATTTCAATGCATGACAATTTTTCATGTGCATGTGGAAATTATATGAAACTTCATTTTTTCAAATAAATGTAATAATTGTAAAAATATGATACATTCAAAAGAAAAAATCCTTGAAAAATGTATATAGTTATCCATGCTAGTCTTTTAAAAAATGTACGTTACTTCAGCATATCTTTCTATTCAAGAATAAATATCATCAATAATGATATATATGTATATATATATATACCACTACCATGTTATTTTATGGATATTTTTTTCATTATTGTTTAAATAAAAATTTATTTATTTATTTATTTGGAGAATCAGAATTTAAAATATAGTTCCAGTTTATATACCCAGAGTCCATTGAAAATGGGAGGTCAGGGTAGAAAAGTTTTATGAAAATTACTGTTACGGATAGCAGGCGACGAGCTAGACCGCATAAATACATTCTTGATCAGGAGAGAAAGCCATTTCCGATTGTACGTTTGTCAGTCCGTCTGCCTATAATGTGCATATGTGCCTGAATATGCATTTGTGTATGTATGTATACAAGGCTAGAATGTTTGTAACGGCATCCTCTGCTCAGGGCTCAGGATATCTCCTTGTGGGCCACTCTCCACTAGAGCACTCGAACTTATTTAGCCTCCATTTTTGGCATATGCATCGCAGTCTCAGAGCATAAAAGTTCGTGCCGCAGTGCATGTAAAGGCAATGTGGAAAATTTGCAAAATTTAAACAAGAGTGCTCAAAACTATTTTCCTTCTGTAAATACACTTACATTTACATTACATTTTACATTAACATACACACGCTGCCATGTACTTTACGATGATTTGCTTTTTGGGGAATGTGTGGAGCTACCCACAAAATATATTTTAGATTTGTGAATTATATAGGAAATCCCATTATGTCATATTTAGTAACGCTGACTGTTATAACTTAAGAAATATGCATAGAAAACAAGCAATCGGTATTGAAATATATTGATTGGAAACAAAGTCTCAAATATCAAGTCATTAGATCCAATAATTTCCAAAATCAAGATTATTATACTAATGGAGAATAATTTATTTATATACTATAGAGGGTCGAAGGATATTTGTAGAAACAAACATAGAACTGAAAACATAAAACTGCGAACTTCGACATTTATAAATTACAACCGTAGTTGGAGCATCAATAATTATTTGCTAGAGCACGTGGACTGATTTTATGAACAAGCAGGCAAATCTACACATCGATTCAGCTAAGCTATTATCAATATATCAAATACATATTTCGAATGCTCAGGTATCACATCGTGTGCAAATTTTGATTATTGTACTATTGGATGACATTTTTTATTAATTTAATAATATCCATCAAAAGTTATAAACTACATTCCTTAATAATATTTTCCACTACCATATTTTTTGTTCCGCCTGGGTAATATATCTCAATTTGTTATATCTATCAGTATCCAATCGTGATCCACATGTCCGACAAAGTCTATATTGGCATGTTCATATCGTCGCCTATTGGCTGGTGTAGTTGCCATTTAATTTCGACCGGTCCGCGAAAGCTTTCTACCTACCTTGCAACATTCGCAACAGTCAATGGTTCTTGTTCATTTGTCGTACTCTTGTAACACCCAACGAAAGCTATATATTTCGCATGCAAACCAAAAAATTTGCATATAAATGTGAAAACACATTCAAGCTAACAAAAAGCAACGGCAAAGCAATGGCTGTGAGGAGAAGACCCCAACGGACCACGTCCGTTGATATGGATGCAGCTCTGAAAATGGGGGCAGCTGCAAGTGCAGTGAAATAAATAAAATTTTTGTGCGAAAGGCCATCGAAAATGTACGTGAAAGTAATTAACTAGCGACGGGGTAAAAGCGGGAAGGTGAGGTACGGAATGGGAAGAAGTGGGGCAGGATATGTGTGGAATGGTGAGAGAGAAAATGTGCACAGAAACTACCAGGGAAACTACTGCACTCTCCACCCATTATCCTTTGGCCATTTCGTATATGCAAATTTGCCAAATGCAATGCACTTTCGGCTGATGGTGGCCATCGTTGACGTCGCCGGTTGCAGGCGGCCATTGCACAGCTCAATTGCATGCAGAGAATAGAGTTGGTTGGATACGCCCCTCACACTTGCACACACACAGTCCACCCATTGCCGACAAAATAATATCATTTGCGATCAAAGTAATTATTTTGCTTTGGTCTACAGAATAATTACGGCTTCAGCGCCGCGGTCTGGTATTGTATGGCCGGCGCTTTGGTTGGCTGGCTGGCTGGCTGCTCGTCTCCTACCAACGTATATACCAACGAACGAGTTCGTTTTTAACTGGTAATGGCCTCTGCTCATGGTTGACACTTTTCAAGCATTTGCGGCGGCCATTTTGGCGCTGAGTTTTATGCTTTTCGAAATGAAATGCCAGAATGCCTCAAATGTGCATATGTGTATGTGTGTATATATAATATATACATGAATGTATATATGTACATATGTAGTATATACGTGAATGATTACGGTTATATATAATTGCAACAATTTTTTAACGACGCCATTTTGTAGATGTGAAAAGTTTTATACGCTAACTGCTTTAAACAAATTTATACTCTCAATATGTAATTGCAATAGGAAAAAAATTGTAAATATAACAAGTTACATTATCTTTTTCTTTGATTATGTACTAGATTATAAACAAGCGGAATTTGCTTCCATTAAACTGTGAACATTTTCTAAAGAAATATAATAACTGTTTTACTTTATAGTTACTGTATAACTATTATACTCTATGCAGATGAAGACTACCTAATTTGATTTTAACATATTTTTCATTATCCATATGGTCGACAGCTATAGGTTAAGTGCCTGTCCACTTATAATATTCAAAAGTGATCGTATGAAAGCTCAATTCAAAAAGAAAGAATATGTAATAGAACCACTTTAGTAATCTAAGCTTACCTATATTTTATACTCATATTAGCTGAACTTTAATGAAAGCTGAATCGAGCATCTACCATATGGCATCTAGAAGTTTTTAGATAATATGATCATTCCAAGATGTATGTAAACTAATTAGCTATTCTTATATTAGTCATTCTGAAAAACTTTATACACATACTCCAAAGAATGAAAGTCTCCAGCGGGCAGCAACATCTGCACAATGTGCAAGAATAAGAAAACTCCAACTCCTTCAAAAGTCTACCGAAAAAAAAGTAATCAAAATGCAGAGAGCAACCAAAGTAGCGGATGCGGGAATAACACCATAGCTTCGGGCTATACCACCAAACTGCATTCCAAATCAACAACAGAAGCTAACAAAACATGCATCAAACTCATCCACAACCTCATCAACAGAGGCAGCGGCGAAGTAGACAACAGAGGCAACAACATGGCGCAAGGTAGCAGTCGAAAATGGAATACGATGAGATGATGATGATGAAGGCATGGAGGCCTGCCCCGGCCTGGCCTGGCCTCTCGTCCACCTAAGTCAGCAACTATTCCATCAGCCCAACAACTTTAACAACAACAACCCGGTTTGTTGCTTATTACTTACCAAACAACTCTAGCAGATTGTAATGAACTTGAGACATTTGATTGACTAAAGTCGCGACTGCGACTCCGCCATATTGTAATGAAAAATCGCATCACTGTGAATGAATGATGAATGCCAATCCCTCTGTCGAAGCAACATGGAAGCCACAACCACTGAGCTATATCTAAATGTGAATTTTATGCATTTTATATAAGGTGAGCCAGGCACAGTGGTATAAAAACCAATAGTTTTAATATAAATCTGCAGACTTAACTTACTTATACTAACTTATACTAAGTTACTTATACTAAGTGTTTTCCTTTGAATTAAACTTTGTGCTTTTCAAATACATAATTTTAAATTAGGTAACTAAAACGATTTAAAATGACATTCAAAGATCTATTAAAAAGTCGTGCTTCACTCTATAAATAAAATATAAACATAGATATACTGAAAATACGCCTTTTAAATTTTTCCCTAAGCTCGCAAATATATTTTCCTTGACTATTTGTAAACAAATAAAAGTGTTCATATTTTTCTTTGATAATTGTTCATAGCTTAAGTAAAGAAACGAATGTACTTTGCGCTGATACATATTTTTCTCAAAAGTAATTCAATTTTATTCACTTTTATTCACTGTGCTCAAAACAAGCTTGAAGCGTTTGTACGCCAGTGAGCTCAACCTGAAATCCTTGACGTTCCTTGGGATACGTTCTTCAAGAAACCTGCATATGTAGCTATGTAACATTATATATAATATAATATTTTTACTTATATACATTTATACACATTTTTATATGCCTGGTATAACTACGTATGTGTATCGTAAAAGGGCTTTAGGCTGCACAGCTATCCCTTAACGGCAGATGGCAGAGAAATGCAGAGGAATTTCGGAGATGAAGAGATTTCGTGTAGGTTGCAGAAGTGGTAATAGCGGGAAACTGTTCGCAGACATTGTTAATAATTAAAAACTCTTTTAATGTGAAAATCCAAATTATTGTTCATATTCATTGTTGCTGTTGGAATGAACTGTGTGTAATTAAAAATTGGTTTGGCTTTATTTGGGATTTATTCACTGAAAAAAGAATGCGAAAGTATAAAAATAAGTATACATTTTACAGATGGACTTATCTTCTGATAATAATCAGTGTAAATAATTGAATACCAATCTTAGCAACTTCAATGCTTATATACTATTATACCTTTGCAATGATAAAAATAAAATACTGGATTGTCGTTTATTTCACACGCAACTCCACCACAAGGTATGGGGCTTTTACACACTGTGCTCAACTGTTTACTCATTTATGTAAGAACGTAAAAAATGTTGTGCAGCAGCCACAACAACAACACGGAAAAGGTCCTTTTTTATGCGGCTCTGATTTTTTCATTGACACACATGTGTATGTGTAAGTGAGAGTGTATTTGTGTGTCAACAAAAGACAAAATACCGTTTATTGTTTGGCCTTTTCCAGCGTAAACACACGCCCTGTGACGCCCTGTTTTTCTTTCTCTACCTTTATGTCCAACTATATCAGCATGGGTTTTTTTGTGATTTTCTGTTGCGTGACCAGGACATGAAAAGAAAAGCAAGTAGTATTTAAATTCCCTTACAGCCGATACTTGTCATTGTTGTGAAATGCTTAATGAGCAAACGGCTACTCTTTCATCAGGCTACTCCTTGATCAAGCTACTATTTATCGGTCTGTCTCAAAAATTGGAGCATACCGATAAAACGATATTATTTATAAATAGTATAAAAATGTTTATATAAGTATGTATTACAAGAAACTGTTTGAATTTGAATTATGTGCCTCACTTTAAAAAAAAAATGTTTCTAGTTTGACAGAAAATGGTGTCTGTCTATCTATTAACTCTCTAAATTCTCTAATATCAAACAATTGTGTTTTTTAAATTAGATTAAATGAACCAAAAACGGATATAAAAACGACACATAAACATTTAGCATTAAAAATAAGCTTGTTTGTTCATACTTCATCATATCATATTGATTTCTACTTCATGAAAACTTATTTTTTTGCTATTCATATGTGTCTACGTAAAAGACTTTCAGCCATAAAAAGAAGTGTTCACCAAGTTTAGTCTAACCCTCCGAGTTTCATCAAGCTTAATTTGTTTCTACAGAGATTTGGTATCTGTGCCACCACAAAAAGTACATCAAGTTATTTTCTATTTACCTTGACGCAAACAACATTTGCCAGCTGAAAAGTAAAATCTAAATGAATTATTGGATCCATTAGCAAAATCCATTTACACAAATTTAATGCAAAAGCAGCTTCAGTACTGTCAGGCAGAAAAACTTTATACACTTCGTTGAACTTTTGGCAGTGGCTGAATACTTAAGGGTTGGGGTATGTTTTGGTACGTTTCGGGGTTCGACGTTTACACTGCGAAAGCTGTGATGTTGGGAGAAATAAAAACTTAACAATTAAAAAATAAGCACACCAAAGAAAACATTTTGAGATTTACGCATAATGCGTAAAGGGTTGCGACTCAAATTAAATAACTGAGTCTGAGGCTGAGACCTTAACAGTTGCATTAAAAACAAGCTAAAATGTCCGATTCGAAAATAACCAACTAGAGTATACTCTATTCACAGAAAATAAAAGACTTATAATATCACAACTGGCATTGCATAATCAACCTATACCATGACATAATTACGTTCAATAGATAGTTTTGTAGATTGTATTCTAGTTACAAATGTTGTTAAAAGCTTGAGTTTATAAGAATATAGAGACATTATTTACGAACAGAGTATCGATGGAAGTCAACGATGTTGACATGTAAGTTTGCGCACTTTACTCTGTGTTGGAGAAATTTGGGGTTGATTTGGAAAAAGAAAATATTATTTTAAGTTTTCCGGCAAGGTTAAGTTAACCTAAGTAGCATTAAGTAATAAGTTGTTTATTTATTTGTTTCTAATTCAAAAAACATTCATAACATAGAAATCATTTAGTTACAATGTGTATTAAGTGGGTATTCAGTAATTCTTTAATATCGTCTATTAATCCGTTTGTCTCTTTAGTTTTCGGAAACTATTAAAAGTATTTTATTGCTTTTTGATGATTGGATAAAATCAAACCGCGAATAGAAAACATTTTAATAGAGTATATTTTTTGTCCACATGTAAAGCAAATATGTGGTTTGTTGGAATCAAATAAAAAGTTAATCTAAAAACCTTTGTACAATTTTCGCTAGATTAATTTACCTATTTGTTTTGTAATACCATTAATATTAATTTGAATGTATAAAAAATTGTTTTATATTTAATATTTACGATAGCAGTTAAAGTTGAATCAATGGACATTCTTTAATTTATTTACAAACCACTTAATTTGTTGTTATTCTGTTTTAATTACATTCTGTATGCGGCGTTAAATATGAAATTAAAAATGCATGCGACGCCATTATGAGGCCATTTTTTTTTTCTTTTTTGTGGCGATGGAAGTCGTTGACATTAATGCATTCATGCTTCTATATAAAAAGTTATATATGTAACTTATGTACGAACATGAGTATACATTCAGTAAAAATAAATGAAATATCTTATGCCTTGAATTGATATCTATGCTAATACCCTGTAGGCTTGAAATATTGATATATTCTATATAAAATCTATATATATAAAATCTTTGGAAATCTATGCATTAACAGTAGAATCTTGATTAATTATAGAATTATAATATACTCAATTTTTGGTTAATGTTAAAGTAGTATTGTTATGTAAACTTCACACTCGACTCCTGTTAATCTCAATCGTATATGTATTTTGAACTATATTTGTATGTATGCATAGATTAGTATGGGTATGCATTGGGTATCTACTAGACAGACTGTCCAGCTTTCATTGTTTAAATACTTTTTTTCGTACAATTATATGAAACACAAACATATTAATTATTATTTACGACAATATTTTGATATATATTTTAGATAAAATATTTATATGATTCTTTATTGAATGCAACATATTTTTAGTTTCTTGGAAATTAATTAACAATATAAAGAAAAAATAAACAAAATTATTTTGTTTTGCAGTTTCCACTAGGGGCCACATTCAAAACTGTACCCAGTATATCCAGGTTACACTTAAAAGTTATATATGTATATTAGACCTACCTCCCAAAATTATAAGAAAATAAGCTAGAGGAAGACTAACTTCGGCCGTGTCGAAGTTCGGTAACACACTAGCAATTCTAAAAGATATAGAATTTTTTTCGAAAATCCCCGATATAATCGAAAAAAAATAATTTGAAAAACTGATTGATATTTAAATGAAGAAACAATCTGGAAGTTAAAACCTGAGCCAAATCGATCTATGTTTGACCAAACTGTAGAGGTTTAAAAAAGGGACTGTAGACCCTCACAGCTTACACTTGTCAAAATCTAAAAACAATTCGAAAAAAAAAAAACAAAAAAAAATCAGAAAAAAATGAAGAAATATCCAATTTAATAAATAAAAATTCAAACTAGTACTTAAAAAATTTGTTTTAGCTTGTTTATGCTTCTTTTTAATAGGAGCTCTGAGCTCAAAAACTTTCAGCTTGAATCGGGTTTATAGTACGTTTAAACTACCTGATTATTATTATAAAATTAAGTTATTATTATTTTCAATACCACACTTTACACAACCAACTGTCATCACCACTAAGGATTCATCAATACCACATGCTGACACTTGAGATTCAGGCTAGGGATTTGTGAATCAGAATCGAGTCGAAACCTAAAGGAACCCAAGCTAAACAGACATGCAGCCACTCATTGAGCTGCAACTGGTAACCCAATACCGAACATCGAGACAAAAGCAAATTGAGCAGAAAACCAGAAGGCGCCAGTGCCAGCCGCTGGTCAATCTTGAACCCTTGACCGGTATTTTGACACTTGCCGTTGGTAAACAACAGTTATTAAAGCTTATAATGAATATGAGCAACAGCACGAAGGTCACCCAAAAGCGAAGTCTTTCAAGTTTGAAGAATCTGGCGTCCTGAAACAAGCACACAATATTTACTTTGTTGGCAGCCAATATGCCGAGAAACTCGAAGAAAATCAGCTTTACTTGACTGTAATATTATTATTCATTTTGAAAAGTGTCTACATCAGTCTATATTCGCAAATCAGAACGAACTTTAATCAAATTATATAGTTGATCAATATTAATATCAATATCAATGTCCTATGAAATCCTCTAAGTTCTTAATCAATTTTATAAGAATTCAGCTGTTTGTATATTCATACTTATATTTGAGAAAACCCCGACAGTAAAATGGTTAGAAACAGAACAAGATCAAAAACACTTTTAAGATCAAAATTAAATTTTAAACACTTCCACAAGCAAAATTACATTTTAAAGTTGTTAATAAATGTATTGTAGGCTGTACCCAAAAATACCGCCTAAGGAGATTTTAAAAATTAATTTATACCCTGTAAAATGTGAAAATATATAACTAGACCAGAATTTCATTTGACAAGCAGAAGGAAACATCTTCGACATCGTAAAGTACGTATATTTGCGATCAGAATTGGTAGACTCATATCAGTCTGACCCGTAGATGTAAAAAGTGTGGGAGTATAGAAGTTAAGCTGTATTAACTCTAGTTCCCATTCCTCAGAAATACCAAAGCTATTGAATGTTCGAATATTATGGAGCTGATGAAAGAAGATGCCGTTGTATTTATAGAAGAAAACTCAAACTTTTTGTAATTTTTTGTTTGGGTGCTGAGTGTCTCCTAGTCAGGAACTTTTAACTATAGGACTGTTATTTTTAATTTCATTTTTCAAACGTCCCTTTGATATTTGCATGGCACATTAACACCCTCCTCATTTATCTCATCGGCTGACTGATGAACTGACGAACCCTGGACTGAAAATTTGATATGCCTTCTGCCCTATTTTAGGTGGATGGCCGGGAGTGCTTTAATTTTATTTGCACACAAATGCGCGTCAATTTTAAGAAACATTTTGACGTCTCATCGTGTTTCTGTTTCTTTTTTGTGGCCAATGCAAATAACATTCATTATAAATTTTTAATTATATCACCGGACTAACGAGACCAACCCAAAAGCCCCTCAAAAAAGTTTATTTTTTCACCGTTTTTTTATTTTCCGTTAGTATCCAACCTTAAAAAATGTCAAGCCACATTTGACAATGATGAATCTGCTTTGGAAGCAACCCTCAAAAAATAGCAAGAGGAAAACTCAGCTGATAAACTGATTATGCACATCAATTGAGCAGTACTCTTCATTTGGTGTGCTGTGTGCTGTGTGCTGCTTACGGCAATTGTTTTGTGAAAATTAAATTCTCTTTTGTGTCTCATATTGCATTGTAAGTAAGCCCTCGAAACCAACAGCAAAGTTGCTGGCTTTCTAATTACAAATAGGTAAAAAGGCAAATGCTTTGCGGCTTTGTGCACCTGCTGCCAAAGAAGATAGAAATTATGAAAGCTGGAATGGGGCTGGTGCCCTAAATTGGCAAAGGTATTTGTTAAAATTATTATTGGACTTAATTATGCCAAGTCGCCTTCCAAGGGGGATGTAGCTGTAGAAACAAAGAATGTAATATGAACAGAAGCCACACTAAGGCGGGTAAGCACTGAAAGGTAAACAATGCTTCGAAATTAAAGAAAGGAAAATAAGTCAAGGAACTTAATGTGCAAAGCACATTTTATACATTAAAATATTTTTTTAAATTTATTAATTACGAGCAAGGAACTTGGAAATTGGACCAGTATAATATAAAAATCTAGACTCTACCAGCAATGTATCGAATTTCATAGTTAATAGCTATTTCACAATGATTTCTTTAGTTTGACTGATAATATATTTGCCATCGCCCAGTCCTATAAGAGAATACATATATTTGCCTAAAACCAATGTCAAGAGCAAATATAAGCAGTTAGCTGCAGTCCATTAGTGTTATACGTAGTCGTTTGTGTGTAAGAGTGTGAGATTTGCGGTTTTTGTACAATGGCCATCACGAGCTATAGTAGACATATATAATACAATGTTACCAGTATTATATTTCTCATTTATTTGGCTAACCTATTTTTCTCGCACAATACGAAAATGCCGAGACAAATATTTAATCTCAAAGCGATACCCAAAGGCTGGGTATAGGTTGCACACAACTCGAGCTGATATTAATCAAACAACAATAACAGACATTGTCGTAGATGTTAACACCGATTGGACCACACTACATTCAGACAAAGTACATATGTATATATATATATATATATATATCCACATATATATACGAGTATACACACTCGAAATCAGGGCTCTTTTCAGATTAACTATGCGCCTCCGTGCACACTCAGCACGCCTCTCGCATTGTGATACGCCTCTTGTCAACGCTAAGCAGCGTGTGAGGATTACTCTCTAGTTCGAGTAAGGATGGCATTCTTTTGCAGCCCCTAACAGATAATGCTCGCATGTCCTTTGTATAATTGGTTGTGACACATGCGAATCATTCGCACACACACACACACATTTATTTTGCCGACGGATGTAATTTTGACCCGGCTATAAGTAAGCCCACAAATATTTGTAGGTATTTCTTTCGTCTTTCGGGTATTTAATGCTTCAATTAATTTTTGATTTAAGTACTTTGCCGTTGTCTCAACTGTCAGCTGCCGTGTACATCACACCCGTTTAAAGCACAGCAGGTTGTCTTATTTGTATTGTAGAAGACAGCTTGAAAATGGTGTAGCTCACATAATAATGTGCAAAGCGATTACAAAGTAGTTCATGAAGCGAAATACCCTAACAATATGAAACAACAAAGAACTATTCATATATAGCACTGTTGCCATATATATACGACTTTTGCTTTCGTTCAAATTAATATTCCTTAACCAATGAGAACAGTAATAGCGCACTCTGATTCGTGATGAAAGAAATTCTACCCTATTGCCTTTTCCAAGAGTCTAAAAAGACTCTAATATAGCGCATCCCAGCTGGTAATCGAGAAGTTTCATTAATAATAAAAAAATATAGACAATATTTTCTACTCAATATAAAGGTAATGGCAGCACATACGTATAAATACGCTCAATGCCGACGTAATACTTGTTAAGAATTTCAATGCGTCAATGAAATCATCCACATTTTCTATGTGATTTGCTCTGCTGGCATACAAAAAAGATATATTATATATACTATTATATTTAATTTGTTTACAGTTCTGTCATATATATAAACTATTTGTGCTTTTTAAACGTAATACTATCCATTTAATGATATAGTTCTGTTCTAAATTAGTATTGACCGGTTTTAGTTCAGGTTTTTTTTAACAGAATAATTTATAAAGAAATGTAAATTGCCCGTTATGGTATTGGAGTTGTTTATATAATAAAGAAAAATATATAATAATGAAAATCACTGGAGATTCATCAAGAAAATTCAAAATGCTTTATCAGACAAGGATTCAAGGACACAAATATATTTTCAGCTTCAAACCACATACTCCTTTTACTTTATAAACGAGCATAAGACTTATTACGTAGGTAAATATGTATAGTAATTATATATGTATACTTGTACTTCTATGAGTGAATTCTAAAATGTGGAACTACCTGGAATCATTCAGAAGTATTATATATATGTATATATACATGTATATGTATGTATTAATGTATATGTATATATATACAATTAATCAAGTTGGATCGTACGAACTATTTAGCAGACTGCGCAATACTCTATTTCCTGTATAACAAAAGTTAAAGTCGATTCAAAGTGAAGGTTATAGGAGAGATATATTCGTAGTTTTTCCGCGAAAAGCGACAGACGCAGAACACGTGCATAACCAATATTAATTTGTTATCATTAGTGAATTTTATTTAAGCAGAATTGTTTTTCAGATGAGCTTATTTATTTTCTACTTCACATGAAGCTCATGAAACTGCTTCGTAATATAAAAACACTGATAATGGCATCATCATCAGCTGCTTAGACGTTGAGATAAGCTTTTGATTCACAACTGAGAATTAACACTCAAAAAAAAACATTTTGAGACAGTTTCAATTATACATTCACAAAGTTAACACGTACTGCTGATAATTGTCGAAAATGAAATTATTGCTGTTCAGCCTGTTGGGCGTGCTTAGCATTGCAAAAAGCAATTCGAATCTTGTTTGCTACTATGATTCATCTTCATATTTGCGACAGGGCTTGGCTAAACTGGATGCAAACAATTTGGAACTAGCCCTGCAATTCTGCACACATCTGGTTTACGGCTATGTTGGGCTCAAGCCAGGCACCCATGAGGTGTTCAGCCTAAATGTCGATCTGGATATGTTTCATTTTAAGGACATAACTCAATTGCGTGCCAAAAATCCGCAGATGAAAGTACTCTTGAGCTTGGGCGGCGATCGAGATGTGGATGAATTGCATCCTAACAAATATCTGGAGTTGCTGGAATCGAATCGCACTGAACAACAAAACTTTATCGATAGCAGTATGGTGCTACTGCGTAGAAATGGTTTCGATGGATTAGATTTGGCCTTTCAGTTTCCTAAGAATAAGCCGCGAAAAGTGCATGGAACTGTTGGCACTTACTGGAAACGGTTCAAGAAACTATTTACTGGTGACTTTGTTGTTGATCCGCTGTCGGCACAGCACAAGGATCAGTTTACTGAACTTGCCAGAAATTTAAAACAAGCATACCAAAGCGCCAACTTAATGTTAACATTGACGGTGTTGCCCAATGTAAACTCCACCTGTATGTTTGGATTTGTGGTAACAGCTAACATACGACTCACACATATTTTTACATTTCAGGGTATTTTGATGTTCCAAAGCTGCATCCCTTAATGGATTTCATTAATCTGGCAGCATTCGATTTCCTCACACCGTTGCGAAATCCCGAAGAAGCAGACTATACTGCTCCAATCTTGCCAATCGATGAGCAACAGCGTCTGCCTCACCTGAATGTTGACTTTCAGTTGAACTACTGGTTGCAGAATCACTGTCCGCCACAAAAGCTAAACTTGGGCATTGCCACCTATGGACGTGCCTGGAAATTAACCAAAGACTCGGGCCTCAGTGGCTCTCCGGTTGTACCAAACACTTTTGGACCGGGGGAGGGCGGCCTTCAGATTAACAGCACCGAAGGACTGCTTAGCTGGCCAGAAATTTGTTCTAAACTACCTCGAAATCAGACGGCAATCTATCGAGGTGCCAATGCACCGTTGAGAAAAGTCACGGATCTTACGCAAAAATATGGAAACTATGCCCTACGTCCGGCTGATGAGCAGGGCGATCATGGACTGTGGGTTAGCTATGATGATCCCGACTTTGCGGGCATCAAAGCTGTATATGCCAAAAACAAGGGTCTTGGCGGAGTTGCACTGTTCGATCTAAGCTACGACGATTTTCGTGGTCTTTGCACAGGCCAGAAGTTTCCCATTGTTCGTTCCGTTAAATATTTTCTAGGCTAGATTATAGCTTTTCAATTAGCAAATTTCGTAATTTTAATTCTAATCAGATAACTTGTTTCAATGTTTGACTTCTGGCCTCGTATATTTAAACCGCAGTCGGAATCGGCTCAATAACTTTGCTTACGCAATTAAACTATTCTAAGAGCGAATGTAAAATAAAAAACTTGATTTAACTCGACTTGCTCTCTTTTTTCTGGGCTCTGGTCAGTAAACAAATGTGGTGTTTCTCTCTATGGAAGCTTTTAGTGTCGTCATCGTCCGTCGACAGCTTCAATTTTGTCGTTTGTCGTTTTCGGTTTCCATTTCAGCTTTAGTTCGATTTCATTTAATCGTCGCTTCGGTCGTGCTATCTTGTGTACTCAGTATTTTTCTAAATACTGCACCATGAAGCAGTTATATTTACTTACGTTTTTAACGGGCTACCTTGTTACGGTCACAACCGCAGCATCTAACTTAGTCTGCTATTATGATTCATCGAGTTACACGCGCGAGGGTAAGCAGCATATCAAAGCACTTACTAAAAACCTTGCTCCCAAGCAAACAAAACAAATTATATTTTATGGTTAATTAAATTTGAATTTCCAAGTAAATATTGTGTCGATTGACGAACGATATTGTCATGTTTCTGGGCTTCAAGCTCAATGAACAACTTAGACCGGTCTTTCGGGTACTTTACAAACTACAAATCCACCTAATGGAAACATTTATATAATATTTTGTTCACGCTTCTCATACGCAATGAAGTGTATTTTAGATTTTCAATATTGTTCCATAAGGTATTAAAATTTTGTAAAATTTTGAAACTTCTCTAATTATAAAAAACTAAATTAATTCTAAGGAATTTAGTTTTTGTTTATAAGCGAATTAATTATCGACTGATTGATAATTATTATGTGTATATATTTTTATATATATTTTTTTTTAATATATATGTATATACATATAGTTAATGTTGATACATATGTACATATGTACATTTATATGTGTATTTAGCTTATGTATGCAGACTTGTGAACTGACTTGTAAAATACAAATGTAGATAAAGCAATGGAAACTGTGAGAATAGGGATACAGGGTGTCTTACAATCAAGCTAACTTCAGTTTTGGCTTACAATATATTCAATTTGAGATACATAACATCAGTTTACATATATATTAATATAATAAAGAAATATGTACGAATGGGATTCTTACTTAATTTAAAAGCTAGACCGTAAACATATCGAGAGTCTGTCACTTGGCTGGGTCCAGAGGTCAACGGCTTATCAGTTGCCTCTCGCGAGCGTAAGAGCTGCGCTCACTAATTTACTCTCTCAAGCTTGTTAAACGTATAACGATGTTTTCACAGTATAGCAATTTTAAAGGCAAACAATTGAGAACAAGGTCGCCTGACAAACTTACCGACAATAATATAACAACAATAACGTAGCACAAAACTGTAATCCAAGCACGATAGTTTTACAAAAACACAAAACAAGAGCTTACACTTCTCACATAAAATCCACGCGTTCGAAATCGAAAGCTGAGTGTACAACTCACTGCGAGTCCAACGCGACAACTGCCCGGGCAACATTTCTCTGTTGGAGACCAAACAAGTGACTAACATTATGACGCAGTTATGAACAGTGGAACAAAATTTAAGTAATATAAAGATCGCAAATTAATGAATGTGCCAAAAGTATAAACAAGGGAGACACCAACTATCAATAGTAAAAAGTGACTCTAAATGAAATGCCTACAAATATTGATTACTTTTGAAAATAAACAAATAGCTATATAAATAAAAAACAACTGTATTGAACTAATTGTTAAATTTTTCATGTCATATAATAATATTTATTATTTATTTATTTTTCAAACAATTTTATTTTCTCTTGGGCAACTGTTTGCAGTTTAAGTGAATTCATCAAGATTGTTGTTGTGTTTGCTCTTAATTGAGTTCACAGTGGACACTTATCCCATATATAGTGGACAATGGAAAAATTGTATTGTTTTTCAGGCAAATGTCATTCTTACTTAAGTCACTCAAATCAAATAAAATGACCTGTAAAGATAGCAGCTGTATATACATTATTTTACAAACGTTTTACACAATTTTTACATAATTAGCCTAGCGAATTAGTAAGGGCATCATTAAGCTGGAAAATGAAAATCTCTCAGAGATAAATTATAAATACTCATTATATACTGACAGTTAATTTAATTATAGTTAACCAACATTTTGTAGCCAAAATATATTTGTTGTAAATTGCCGAATGCAGACGCAAGGAAACTATAAAATGAATAAACTTGTCTAAAACACTTGAACAACCATTGCAGGTCTCGGCAAACTGTTGAATCCGGACCTGGAGGTCGCTTTACAGTTCTGCTCACATTTGGTTTATGGATATCTGGGTATTCGTGGCGACAACTACCAGGCACACAGCTTGAATGAAAACTTAGACGTCTATAAACATCAATTTTCCGAAGTAACGGCTTTCAAGCGAAAATATCCACATTTAAAAGTGCTACTGAGCGTAGGTGGCGATCATGACATCGACGTAGACCATCCGAACAAGTACATTGAGCTTCTCGAAGGAGAGAAGGTGCGGCAGACAGCATTTATCCAGTCAGCCTATTCGTTGGTTAAGAACTATGGCTTTGACGGCTTGGATCTAGCATATCAGTTCCCTCGAAACAAGCCCCGAAAAGTGCATGGTGATCTGGGCACTGTGTGGAAAAGCTTCAAGAAACTATTTACTGGCGATTTTATAGTTGACAACAATGCGGCTCTGCATAAAGAGCAGTTTACAGCGTTTGTTCGTGATGTGAAAAATTCCCTGCGTGCTGATGGA
Organism: Drosophila gaucha; assembly: GCA_035045545.1. Taxonomy (NCBI): domain Eukaryota; kingdom Metazoa; phylum Arthropoda; class Insecta; order Diptera; family Drosophilidae; genus Drosophila; species Drosophila gaucha. Next base: position 7,366,584 of record JAWNOY010000099.1, read on the forward strand.
TTCTTACTCAGTTTAACTGTGCTTCCCAATGTCAACTCCACATGTGAGTACTAAAAGTGACTTGTCAATTGTGAAATTGTTTTAAAACTCGATTTTTCCTAGGGTACTTTGACATACCATCGTTAAACGGACTCGTTGACTTTGTCAATCTGGCTGCCTTCGACTTTCTAACGCCAACTCGCAATCCCGAAGAAGCTGATTATACGGCTCCACTATACGAGTTGGAAGGTCAAAATCGTCTCTCCCACTACAATGCCGATTTTCAGGTTCAACATTGGCTTCAGCAAGGATTTCCGTCCAGCAAGCTTAATTTAGGTGTTGCCAGCTATGGAAACGCTTGGAAATTGTCTGGCGAATCTGGTCTGGAAGGTACACCTGTTGTCCCCCACGCCGAGGGACCAGCTGCGGAGGGTCTGCAATCCCAAAAGCCTGGTTTGCTTAGCTATCCAGAAATCTGCGCCAAGCTGTCCAATCCACAAAATCAATACCTTAAAGGAAACGACTCGCCATTGCGGCGTGTTAGTGATCCAACTAAACGTTATGGTGTATACGCATATCGTTCGGTTGATGGAGCCATAACTGATGGTATTTGGATTAGTTACGATGATCCTGATGCCGCCTCCAACAAAGCAGCCTATGTCCGTGCCAAGAATCTGGGTGGTGTTGCCTTATTCGAACTAGGCTACGATGATTTCCGTGGACTGTGCACTAGTGACAAATATCCAATATTGCGTTCCATTAAATATCGATTGTAAAATGTAACTGTGCTTATATATTTATAAACACAAAATAAAATAATAAACAGATGATTAATACTCTCGCAACTAATCAGTTCTCTTATTTCTACTTAGCACATTTTAAGACTAACTAACTAAATATTTTTATATATTTAAACAACCTATAAAATTCGGCTACAGATTTGTTGGTGCTTATCGCAAGCGTCATCTTAAAGCTTCCTAGTCAGCCACGAACAAATATGGTTTAGTTTTGTAAATTACCCGAACAGAGTGATCTCATTGAACTCAACGTCATATTTCATTTCACTCACTGTACAGAAACACAAACAATTCCGAGAAATTTGTTGATAATATAAAGCCTATTGTTCGGCCCATTCGGTCTACGAAGCTCGCTTGATGCGATTTCCGTTGTCATTTGAATTTAGTTGCGATTTGAGTCTCGTTCCGTGCGCACGTATATAATTGTGATCTTGTCCCCCCTGTATTCACTGCTATTTCTCACCGCATTTTTGTGTGCTCTCCAACTCTACAACAATGCGCTCTCTGTGGCTGGGACTAGCGTTCACTTTGCTGCTCTTTGAGCTGCCGTCGAACATAGCAGCTGCTCCCCATCTGATTTGTTTTTACGACTCGGCTGGTTATGAGCGACAAGGTATATACATACATATATTATAATACTCTCCACGTTTCACTATCTTTTAACATGTATCTGCGGCTCTCGCACAGGCCTTGCTCAGTTCACACTCACGGATATGGAGCTGGCACTGCAGTTTTGCACTCACGTGATATATGGCTATACTGGAATCAATCCAGACACCTATGAGATGAAAAGTCTTAATCAACCGCTCGACTTTGAACGTCGTCACTTTGCTCAAATAACGGCACTCAAGGAAAAATATCCATATATTAAATTTTTGTTAAGTGTTGGCGGCGATCGTGATTTGGAACAAGAAGATAAATATATCAAACTTCTGGAGGGTGGCGCCCAGGCCCAAACACGATTTATCAACTCCGCCAGAGATGTCATTCGTCGCTTTAATTTCGATGGCCTGGATCTTGCTTTCCAGTTGCCACGTAATAAGCCCCGAAAGATTCACTCTGATGTCGGGATGGCCTGGAAAAGCTTTAAGAAACTGTTTACCGGCGATTTCATAGTGGACAGCAATGCTGAAACGCATAAGACACAAATGACTCATTTTGTCAAGGATCTAAATAGTGCACTTAAGGCTAATGATCTACTGTTAAGTCTCACGGTTCTACCTAACGTCAACTCCAGCTGTAAGTTGTTAAGACTTTTAAGTTTAAATTCAATTAATATCATAACACTAAAACTTGTTAACATCTCATCCACAGGGTATTTTGATGCTCCAGCTATTGCTGAAAGGGTAGACTTTATCAACCTTGCCACATTCGACTTTCTGACGCCTACTCGCAATCCTGAAGAGGCCGACTTCTCAGCTCCACTTTACGAGGCATTTGGTCAGGATCGCCTACCCCATTACAATGTCAACTTTCAAATGGAGCATTGGTTGCTACAACGTGTGCCAGCGAGCAAGCTAAACATTGGTGTTGCCAGTTATGGACGTGCCTGGAAGCTAAACATCGATTCTGGCAGCAGTGGACAGCCTGTAGTACGAGCTGATGGTGCAGCACGTCCTGGTCCACAAACTAAGACAGAGGGACTCTTAAACTGGGCTGAGATTTGTCAACTTCTGCCCAATCCTAGCAACAGTAATGCCAAAGGCGACGCCGCTCCCATAAAACGTGTGTCTGATCCCACAAAGCGTTACGGCAGCTATGCTTATCGCGCCGCCGACGAGAACGGTCTATATGGCTTGTGGGCTAGCTATGATGATCCCGATACAGCTGCCAGCAAGGCTCAATATGCGCGAGCCAAGAATCTCGGTGGCATCGCATTGTTTGATTTGACACAGGACGACTTCCGAGGTCAGTGCACCGGTGATCGCTACCCCATGCTGCGTGCTATCAAATATCGACTACTCTAATGTCTGCATATATATGTACATATCAAATAGCCCTTTTCGAAATGACCAAAATGCAAATTGTGTCACTGGCTACCGAAGGCAGCCTCTGTCAGTCCTTTTACTAATTAATTACAAAGTTGTAAACTAAAATGCGCCGCAAATTATTTCATTAGCCTGGGCACAACTACTGCTTTTCTGTTATAGTATTGTATTTGAGTCGGTCTTTAGTTGGGTATCTGGGTTAAATTGTCTTTCTGCGCTTTGGATTCCGATGGCACCCAGCAGTGAAATGCCTTTATCTTTTTCGCCTTGCTACGATCTTGCTGGAATGGTTTTTTTATTTTTTTTTTTTGCTTCTTCGTTCCCTTTGGTTCAGCTTGCTTTGCCGTAGAGATTTACAGATTTCGGCACATGCCGCGACTCTGTTTGCGCCGACGCGGCTTTGCAATTGTTATACCCTGTATCCCACTTAAAATGGTTAAAGAAGCGGTATGAAGGTTTTCGAGCAAATGTAAAAAGCAGATGGAGTCATCTGTGTCTCCGAATGGCATCCCATGGATGAGTACAATGGGTAAGCTGGGTAGGGGATATATGCTAGTCAGGCATTCTGAAATCGATTGTTTGTATAATTGGCAAAACGTTTTACAAGCGTACTCGTTTGAGCTGGTAAGCCTCAAAGCGCCTCTTCATCTCCCCCCCTTCTCCTGTATACTTACAGAAGGCCGTGTCCACAGTTGGACGCCAGCCAATACTGTTGAGAGAACGATTGGTGATCGATGACTAATGAACGGTTTCGATTTCAGCCGACAACGACACGAATGAAAACAACTAAATTAAGTTATTGTTTCTGCGACAATAAGCTGTAATACGTTTCACGAGAAAGGGTAGATATTGAATATACTGTTTGTATATGAATGTTGAATAAGAGCTTAGGCATGGCTAAAAAATCTTTTTAATTGATAATGAAATTACACATTTTATTTTATGCTTTTTAATTGAGAATGTCGAAAATAATAATGTTATTACCAAGTAGGAACCTTTCGTGTGCTATCAAAAAATAAGCAAATTTATTTAAAAATGCATCATTTCTGAGTTGATCTATTAAAGGGGGTCTGATCACTCGCTAAAAAACTATTAACGACCTTAACAAAGACTTGTTATGCGTCCGATTTGAAGCATTGGCGATGTGTCAAGATTTACGCAAGCGTGTTCACAGCCCAATAATAACGAGCTGCTATGTAATATTAACAAATAATCTCACGTAGATGTATATATCGCAAGTTCCTAGCTTTGCAAACTTTCTAGTGGGCATATCTGTAATTTATCTGGAAATCGTGTTCTTAGTTAGCAGACGAAACTATAAAATTATTCACAATTGGCGCAATGATCTTGTAGAATGCAAAATATGCATTTAGTGGCAATTGACCGTGGCGGCTTCTGCCCAGATCTTGATGAAGCTCACACACAAATGCTAACTTAGGTCCTTAGTTAGGGCAGAAAAGTGTCTACAGTAAACGAAAACCAACAAAAAAAAAACAGAACCTACAAGTTGTAAACATGGCATTGTTTAGCAGTATCTGTGGCCAACTTACAGTCTCAGATCCCAGCTTTCTGCTATATTCCATCGAAAGAAAGATCGTGTCTGCTGCTCATAGCTTGACTTCGACTACCGACTCCCGACTCCTGACTCCCGACTGCAGCCCCCTGGTAGCTTGTCGCCTTATCTAATTAAGGCACATTGGCGGTAGTGGCGCAACAAGACCTCTGCATGATATTTGCTTTGCGATTATTGGCAGCCTGCGCCCCATGCGAATGACAAATATGTTGCCTATGCTTCCCCATGCCGGCTGCTCGCCAAGCTGCTGCTGCTGCTGCTGCTGCTGCTGCCTTCTGTGGAAGGCTCACAGTCGCCAGCTTGGGTCTACCTCTTTAAATAAAGATATTTTCGCCCTCATTACGCTCTGTGTCCTTTTGTTTTGTGATTTTTCTTTTTTTTTGTTTGCGGTGGCCGATGAAGTGTCGCTGATTGCGCGTTGTATTGTTTTGGGTTAGTCGAAGATGTCCACGAGGGCGATAAGAAATGCATGCATGCATGTACGATGCTTAAAGTCAGGATTTGGTCAATTTGCGAACGTTGAGATACCACTGATATTATTAGCTGCTGCGCTGTCGCCATGGATAGAGAATTTTGTAAGCTTTTTTTCATACCTCGAATTGAGAATAATCCATTCAAATATTTAAAATTATCCCAATAAGGAAAACATAAGCAGGCTTTCTGTACGATTATGCAATCATTATTATATTATATGTTTTGAATAATTCAATCACATTTGTATGTAGCAATCGTAGCAAATTGTACAAAGCAATCGGTCTTTGAGACAGCATAAATATAAATGACCTCAATTATCAAATATTTAAAATTTAGAAAAATTTCTCAGTTAGATCTTAAGATCATATTTAAAACTATCCTTTCATAAACTTGTAAATTTATCTATAGCTATATTAATGCTTAGTATACACTATTGTAAATATATCTCTTGAGTCGAAAGGTGAGTTTCATACCTTTGTATTCCGTTCTTATTGTTAACCTTTATTTCTTTCGAGTGAGTTGTTTTATTGCTTTGTTAATTTAGAATAAATCACGCGATTTTATGGACCTGTTGAGCCTGTTCGGCTCACATGTTTTTTGGCATCCTTAATTGACTTCATATTTTAGAAGCCTTGTATTTAGCAATCTTAAGTCGTTTTCGTTCAATTGTCAGCGGGTTGTCACACACAATGATTTAAGCCTAGTACCCATTGTCGATCGCTGACCGCCAACTGGCGCCAACACACTAAATCATTCAAGCCTTCTGCAGAGCCCTTCATTCGTTAATATATTCTTAACACTCAACTCGGAGATGCCAGGTCATATTAATTGTGAACATATAGTTTACTCATTGAATATAAAATGAAAGAAGAAATAAGAGACTTTCTTGACTTATAAAAAATAAAAATTAAATAAACTTGCCGATATAATATGTTCGGTATTCACAGACCTACTCTATAGATAGTTAATACAAATCTTAACAGATATTGGAATATTTAACAATAAGTAGGAACTGGTATTTTCTTTTATTAAAAGACTCAACTTAAAGAACTTAGTTAATCAGTATTAAGTATTAGTTCCGACAGGTTTAAAATATTGTTATTGCTATTTCATTCGACAAATGCGGCTTGGTGCAAGTTGAAGTTATTCTTGCTAAATGAAATAAACAAAGTCATACAATTATGCAACAGCAACAACAACAAAAAAATGAGAGAAAGAAAAAGTGTGTTAAAAACTAAAAGTTTTGTTTATTTTTGTTCCGATTTTTCGCGCCAATTAAATTCAATTAGCTGTCGGCGGCGGTGCGTTTCTCTATGATGTGGATAGCTAACCATGTAATACACAATTCTAGAGTCGCCTTTTCCAGCTCGCACTCATTTTACCATAGCATATGTGTATGTGTACCACCATGTGTGTAACGACCATAATAAGTTGTAGCGCCACTGCGTCATAAAAGGTTATTTTAAACAAATAAACACGTGGAATTAATGAAGAAACGTGTGTGTGGCGTTTAATAGCTGACGTATAAATAAACAAGTAGGAGTGCTCCATTCGAGAGTGTCCAATAAGGCGATACCCTGTACCCCTCACCATGCAAAGTGAAAATTGTTGATTTCGATTTAATTTCTTCTGACATTAATGTAAAATAATTATATTCATAAATTGTTTACACCAAATACAACAAAAAATTGGTCTGGATGGTAAACGACATATTTTATTTCGTAACTAAATTATCAACACTAATTATTGTTAACACCCATTTTTATGCAAATGTATGTTTTTATGGAAATATAAATAGAACAGGCAGAGGACGGTTTCAAAGATCTTTTAAATACATATCAATTAATAAAATACATATTAATCAAGCTATAAAAAAAACTAATAAAACTTATTTAAATTAATCAATGCCTTATCAAAACTTTTCCCATTATCTTAAACTGATTTTAATCAAAATTAAAAATGGTTCTTTACGATATATGCTTAAAAACTAATTCTCACATCACTTTTTCCGATTCGAAGAAAATTGAAGTTTAATTATTTAATCAACGATCAAGCTTCTTATCTTTGTGACTTGCATACGAATCATCACCTCAATTCAGATTCTATACCCTTGATGGGGTCAGTTATGCCTACTTCTACCCTTAATACCCATTTACATAACAACAAACATTCAGCTTATGACATCTCAGAGCTGGGTACTGAGTATCTGCTCATCGGGCACTTTAGTGCATACTACCTTTACCTGTTCACCTTAGAGAGATAAGTAATTATATAAAACAAAACTGCACTAATGTGTTCATACAGAAAAATGTCCACGCGCCTGAGCTATAAATTAAATTTAGAAGATCAGCGAATGTATGTGCAATTTAAACTTCTAGACTAACAGAAATAAACGATTTCCTTTAGTCTTGCGGTCACCAATGAATGAACATAAACATTTTCAACTTTTAATTGCCACACTAAAAATGAAACAAAACATGTATGGGTGGGGATGTATGGAAGAAACAACGTGTGAAACTGTTGGAGATTAAGAGCGACTATCTGGCTGCAAATGGAAAGACTGGACAGAATGGGGGCTGGCTATAAGGAGGCAGACTGATGACGACGCGCCTAAAACAAACAAATAAATGCCAAGCAAATGGCCAACAGCGACGCTGGCGGCACGCTTTGCCTGGTCTTAATTAAATCAAGGGAAAAACAATAAAACTACATACATCCATCAGTGCGGGATCGGGATCGGTATCGAGTCTGGCTGAGATTTTATTACACACTGTGCGCCATGCAATAATTCAAAAAATACTTTGCAGTATATCATTATAATCAAAAAGTTTTACAACGATGTCTACCACCCAGCGTGTGCGCCGTTTACTTTGGGGTATCCGGCAACATTTCCAGGACTTATGATTCCCCATTAAAAATGTTTAGATGCACAAATAAACAGTCGTTAAATTCCCCTGCTATGATGAGCTCGTGGCATTTCCATTTCGATTCGTAAACATCTATAAAGATAGTGTGCCAATATTTTCCAAGCAAGAGGTATTTAAGTCTATACATTCACATCCATCACACAAATGCAATCATCTAAGAAATTCTGATTGCTTGCCTTGAAAATTAAAAATGAAAATATACATGCCACATATAAAAAACAATTTTTTGAGAGTAATTCCTCCTCCGAATTGACCTGCTCTAAAGTCGTGTAATATTGAAAAAAATCGAAATAAATTGATAATTGTTTTTCATATTGACCGTTTCCGGTTTTTCCACAAACTTCGACTCAGCAGCTTGTGTACACCCGCGCCTTCAATACCTATAGATTATTAAAAATCATGTAGTAAGTACAACCGCTTCCGCTAGGTATAAATTATTTTTGAAGACCACTAAAGAATAACTCCTTCACTGTCATATTCTAACTACAGGTCTACGGCAAAGTTGTTTTAAAGTTAAGCAAGATACTGACAAGATATATAGAAACTACTGCGTGTCTATATTTCATGATTATGTCAGTTGGTTGTGTTTAAGCCCCCGCGTGGGGTCTTCGTGGCTAGAGGGCAGGGGACACTGAAAGGACTTGCGTGCGCACGCGTACAGCGCCAAAACGAATTAAGCTTGATGCACTAACCACTGATAATTCAATTTTTGTATATATTTTGTATACAGATGACAGACGACCGTAACTGGTCCTCTTCGCATTCAATTTGTACAACTGTTACACACGCACAACATATCAACAACAATTTGGCAGTTCGATTTGCGACTGCATGAGAAATCTGCGCGTGACACGCAAGAATCGATGTGGAATTGTGTTTATGCCAAAGTGTTGTAATTGATGTTGTTGTTGTTTCAGACGTTGGTTGTTATTGTTGCTTCGAATTTCTGCATATCATCTCAGTAATCTCAGCTTCTGTTAGAAGGCAATCTATTGAAAAAATGAATGAGTTAAATCAAACAAATATTGTATAAATTTTAGATAATGTATGCGAAAATGTACCAAAGGGTTGCCTCATTCTCATCCTCACCTACCCTCTAGAGTTCATCTTACACTTCTCTGGCTGTTATCAGCTGTCAAATTTGCCAAATCACGATGACGTATCACTAAATCGCGTTTGACATTCTGCTTTTTTTAACCTCGGCAAAGGGTTGCATTTTAATTTCTTTGGGTTACTCGAAACACGAATTACGAGCACTCGTTGCGTATGGCATATGAACAAATAGATAAGAACACAGAGCTAAGGCAGAAGCAAAACACAGTATTAGTATTAGAGATTGTGTCTGATAAATTTCTGATGAATATTTATAAAAAGCAGAAAAGGCATGAATTCTCACATCGTTAAACCTAAGTTCATATATTTAAATTTCAAATGCATAAACAATCTTTAATTACTTTAAATAATCCATTTTCTAAGACTGACTATCAGCTTTTATTCCTTTTTAACAGCTATAAAGTATAAATAAAAAAATTTGATGTTTGATATAAGTTAAACATAGAGAATATTAACACAATCATATTGAAAAGTTGCACAATTAGTAATGGGGATATAGGAACATGCTTCACATAAAAGCTGGGCTTCAATATCATGGACATGACCAGAAGTAAAATGTAAGAAAATAAAATATTCTTGGCTCTTAAGTGTGGCATACTTTCAATTTAAATTGAATCCCTTCGTGCCACCCCAGAGAAGGAACCAAACCTTCTATCCATCCATCACGTACTGCACATCCTGGCAAATAGTGCTGTCATCGATCAGCTCACATGTACAGCTGCCAATGCGCCCAATTCTATGCAACACGTTTGCGCATGGCGCTGACAAATTAAAACGCACAAACAATGAAAAACTCAACCAAAAAATCGACTTATACAATAGAGTTTCCGAAACTGATGACGAATGTTTTACGAATTAAGATGGATCACTTGGCATGACGGCCACAAAAACGAAAAATTGAATCAATAATCAAAAAAAGGATACAGAGCGGCAACCAAATGAATAGCAAAGGAATAAGTTGAAGACAAGTTGAGTTAGCAGGAGTAAGCAGAGTTGTACGAAGAAGTCGATGAATAAAAAACGAAAACATCTTCGACGACTTTGCCATTTGATAGAGTCACTGAAAGCAACTGCATGACACAACACTTTTCCTGCCTATCGGCTTGGTCATGTCAGTCAGTCTCAATCGCAGTCAGAAGCAGCGGCTCTAACAGCAGCTATATCAGTCATGCCGGCTGAAAAGAGTTTGATTTCAAATTGAATTTAAGTAAGTGACGTAAGAAACAATAAAATGTTCCGAGGCCTATATACAGAATCTATGTTTCCTATTGTTGATGTCGGTTGAGACTTTAATGCCTTAATGTTTAATATCGCAGGCGCTAAATCATCCAGTCATGGCGCCGCAAGACGTTTGTTTCCATGTAGGACTTCGCATAAATGCTCGGAATAAGCAGACAATCATTTACAATACTTAAATTTTTAATAAATATTCGTAGCTCACATGCTTGGAAGGAAAATGTCTAGAATGAGGGTTCACTGTGCATGAGCATAAACCACACAAGCCCTTACCTTACCCGCTGCCTTTCACCGAGTTCTTTTTTAATCAGAACAGGAATCTGATACTTGTACAAAAGGCTTTTCTTTGTAAACACACATCCTGAACTTTCCGAAGCAGCAAAAGCTACAATAACAACTATGACAAGCATACATCGCAACAGCAGAGAGGGAAGGTCGTTTATTGTATGGATTTTGCGCATATTTACACATATGAAAAACATGTTAACCAGAAAATTAATTATAAAATTTTCAAAAACCTTAACAATGTCTACAATATGGCGTTTATTTTACTCAAACAAGAACTAACTAACTGCTAGCTGGTGTGTGTGAACCTCACTGTGAGTGGGCGTGTATTGCTTGTTTATGTATAAGTGCCTAGGCAACTATTATATACAGTCGCATCGATTTATGATATCTTTAATATTAGTATTAGTTGCAATATTTCTTAAAATTGATATAAATTTACTTTAATGGCAAGTACCATATAATGAAAATAATATTCCTCATTTAAAATTTCAATCTGTGAAAAAATATTTAGTTTTAATAAACATATACAATTTTTAATATAAAAATAACTTTGTCACTTTTCTGTTACTTATTTTACAATATTTTTTATAATTTTTTTTATTATATTTTAAAAATTTTTTTATTTATTATTTACTTACATTCTAAATTACTTAGCCTTGTCACCCTGTATACATAAATGCATGCCCAGAGCTCACTCTTATACAATTTTTCCATGTAAAATTATATTAAATATATAGTATATCCAGTTATATATATTTTCTTATATATTTTGGTATATATATGTATGTGTAAGCAGACATTGTTGAAGGAACAATGCCATAGCAAGTTACATAATTGGAGCGGGTACAAAAGCACAGGCAAATCAAGAAAGACTTGAAAGCGAATGGGTCCAACTAGCAAATACCCTGTATGAAACTCTATTGACAGCTTAGACCAAATCTATTTAAAAGTAAAACTGTCATTACTTATTATTAAAACTATCAATTATAATATATATATAACGCAGATCCACCCTATATGAAATGTATATAGGTAAGGAGTCCATATATATATATATGAAAATTCTCATCGTGTGAAAAAGCGAAAGCTAGATAAGGAGCTCTTTTTGACAACTTTCGATCTCAAAAAATGTTTAAGAAACAAAAGCTCAAAATCCATAACCATTCATTTTTATCGATTTTAACGAAAGTTCTAAACAAATTTTAATTATCAAACTAAAAGTACAACCTTCTTCTTATTGCATTTTCCATGTTTTGCGTGCAGGGTAAAAGTGTAATTTAAACGTGCCATAAGAAATTTTAAATTTCTTTTCCTTAGCTCTAAGGGGCCATACCCACATTTTTGAGGCTTACCGCTAAGGGAAAGGTAGTAAAATTAAACATGGCATCTATGTATCTAAGAAACGGGAAAGGCGCACACAGAAACAAAAACCTGGCACAAGGCACGGTTGGCTTCGCTCAAAAAGTATATCACCTGGAAAAGACTGAAAGGTGAATGAGTTATTCGAAAGAAATTCAGGTGTGTGTGGGGATTTTTCGATGCCAGCGCCAATCCAACGTTAAGTAACTGTTACCAATAGCTGCTCCAGCTGTTGTCACCTGTGTCCAGACAAAAAGTGTAAATCACAGAATCTGCTTGAAAAATGCAAAAAAAAAATTTACATAATGTGTGGTCTGGTCACATAACGGTAATATATTATAAGACCAAAGGCTGAGTGCAGACAGTAAATATGTTTGCGGGTATGAACAGCCCGCAGACACCAGAGAAGGTTGCAAAGAACAAAAGATAATGCTTATAAATAACGGATCGAATTGCATTCACACACAATTTATGATTATTTTTCAGAAAATTATGATAATCAGTGGTTACTCTATAAGAAAACTTCCTATCCCGGTTAGGAAGAAAAAAACAATATGCAAAAAGCGTGCAAGAAATAAAGAAAACAAAAGACAAGAGAGTCCTTCAGTTGGTGGCTGGCGCATTTCTCAAAATAAAAGTATCGAATTAGCAATATAATATCAGATGTCCTGTACAGACTGAACGAACAAGGGGACTACTGCTGGCAGTTCCACTTCCACTTGAATTGCCAGCCGGCATGCTGCTGGTGCTGCTCTGAGGACTGCTCAGTCTCCACCTTAAACTCGGCTCTTTGGTCATGTTATGCGCAGATTGTTGTCATTACCAAGGGTTACGTCAGCTGCCAAGGACCTTCGGCAAAGGCTAGTTCCAGTAACACAACGGAATCAAACCGCAATTCCGCTCCATTCGACATATGTAAGCCTAATTCCAAACTCAATTGCATGTTGCAGCCACATTTATAAGTACTTAGTTCGTTCTTTTTTTACCCATTACAAGAAGCAACCGCATTACAGTACTTGTTCGCCTGAGTGCATTAGAATCGCTTTCGTATGGAATCGGGGTCGCTGCAGCCACTATAGCGCCTGGGCTCTTGGCGATTTATGAAATAATGTACATAAAATATGTTTTTTATACTTCTTTGTTTCTTTCTTCTTTTACGTGCATATTCGCCAAGGGACTCTGAACAAAAGGTGAGGTTGCACATTGTAAGCGGATTTTTTGTTGCCAACGGATTTCGTTGCGACTACGGGCTATTTCATCAAATGCCTTTGGAACAAAAAACAAAACTTGGGCTGCAAAGTAGCAGCACCTGTCGGATTAATCCATAGAGGTAAATCTCCTTTACAAAGCGTAATGCAATGTCTATTCACCTGCTAGTCATTTAAGCATTCATATACAGATGTGTGTCAACAACGCTGATCTTTTTTATATCAAAAAAAATCTATATATAAAAAAAAATTTATTCAAAGGTTCAAGTTGCAAAAAAACCAACAGAAAAATTAAACAGATGATTTTTTCATTTAAAATGAATTTATCTTTAATATAATAATGATATTTAATTTAATATTATATAATATATTTTTAAAAATATATAATACATATTTTACAAATCAATATTGATTAAAACTCACTTAAACATTTTAGCTCAATTTATCATAATATATTTATCATATTTAGTATAAATGCACTCCTTGCTGACAAGCGACTGTCACCACCAGCAACCGACACCGAGTATTCCCATTCTATGCCTGCCTGTAATTTCCACACAAATAAGTCGCAAATTTGCGGATACTAAGCTGAAAGAAAAAAAAACAAAAACAACAAGCTAAGCAAGAAAACGTCAATGGCCAGACACGTAAACATTGGCCCAAAAGGCCTTTTTTCTGGACTCCGCTTATAAATCAGTTGCGCGTCTTTTAATAAATTGTAATTGAGTCGCGCTTCACCATTCGCGCAACTCATAGATACTTTTCTTGTTGTTGTTGTATTTGTTGTTACCGATTCTTGGTGGGTAAAAGCTGAACGGCGATAGGCCAGCGCGATTGCGATTGCGATCGCGTGTGGGAATGCAGACGAGGTGATGTCGATCCTTATGGCTTGGCGACGACCCTAAATAAACCTCTTTTTGTCGTTGTTGTTGTTGTTGGTGTAGTAGTAGTTATAGTATATACGTACGTACATGAGATGCTTGCCGGCTGTCGCCACTTATGACGCTCTGAGTATCTATCCTCCTCTTGCAACTCTCCTTCATGGCATGCTTGAAAATCAAGTAATGAAAAATGTTCTGTGTGCAATTTTTCTTTTCATTTGTTTCGTGCTTCTCCTCCTCTCGCTTTTGTTGCTGTTGTTGTTCTTGTTGTTTGTGTGTTGAGCAGCAATAAAACTCATTGAACACGAGTTGCTTTTGAGAAACATGAACAATTAATGCAACATATGTTTGCCAGGGACCTTACCAAATCGTCCTATAAGAAAATAAGTGAGCCGGGTGTAGACGACTGCACAATGCTGCACTCCGGGTGTATTTACAGATTAAAGCAAGGAACTAAGAGCTAAGGAACTATCGATTTATGCAATTTGTAAGGGGCGGGTGCGGAACTGTGCTTTACTGTGGTTTACCATCGATTTTCAATCTTTCAGTCTTTCTGCACAATTCGACCATTCTGACATTGAGTTGTGGAAGCTAATCCTATCAGCCTATAGCTTTTGATGATGGACTTTTCACAAATCCCATATACCCTTTCTTTTCGTGAACGGAGTATAAAAATGCAGGTTCTTCGATCCTTTTTTGTACTCAATGCTTAAAACAAATCGAATTAGTTGGCAACGCAACGCAGCACTGTTTGGCAATTGATGCACAACACGCGAACTGGAAACTAAATTCGTACAAATTCAATTAAATGATACTCAGATACCCTTCTAAATCAAATTTACTAAGAATATGTGCATACGTTTGACATATGTATGAAAAAAAAAAAACAAAGTGACTATTTAAAAACTTAAACATTAACGAGTTCGTTAGGTGGGATAAGCAAGGTAAAAGGAAAATAAGTTGAGATTGTATATTTAAGAAAAACAATAACATAATCACATATTTCAATTCCAATGCAATATTTTAACACATTTGTATATAATAATAAAAAACTAATGAAAAATAAGTTCAATAAAATGTAGCATGTTTCACAAAAATTCGTTCAGTTCCTAATGCACAGCATACAAAATGTATTTCCTAACGATGATGAAGGGACACGGCTCTAGCACAAACGGACAAAAGAAAATAGTCTTGGACAATCAGTTAGAGGCACATACGAAACCAATCGGTCGATTGAATGCACTGATATAATTTATCCGCATTGCAATAGGAGTGTATAAAATACACAAACACAAAATTCAATCAAAGATACATTTAATAAAATTGTTCTTTTAATTGTTCCGAAGCAATGCCTCATCAATTAAAGATGGCTTTTATAATTGGTTTTATTTGTTTTTCGGCCATGGCGTTATCAAATGCATTTTAGTCTTAATGTTTAGGTGCAATAGTCAAGTTGGTTTTGTGCAGGTGCATTTAAGCTGTGGGTTAGTAAATATTTTTACGTGCTAGACTTTTTGAATTCCAGATAAAAGGGGCATAATAAAGTCAGACTGAACCAGTCAGAATATATAAATGATACAAAATAATATAAAATATACATTTAACAACAAAAAATAGATATACAAAATAAAATTATATATTATATACAGTGAAAGCTCCAGTGGACGGACAGCCACGGTTCCAGTATTTTTGTCCGCCTGCGGGAAATGTCAAAGAATTGACTATACAATAATCTCTTCATATGAATCGATTAGTTTAATGTCACTTTGACTAGTAATATAAATTTTAATATAGTTGTGTTCTGTGGTTAAAAAGGCTAACTACCTTTAAAAATGTTCAAAATTGTATTTTCCAAATTTTGAAATTAAACTTAATTATGATTTATTAAAAAGTGTTTTTTGTCCTCCTGCGAGAGAGTTCCTATGGGAACGGATTTTGTATGAAAATCATGCTAGAAATCTTTGGACTTTTAAATTCGTCCGGCTACGGGAGATGTCCGCCTGCGGCAGCTGTCCTCGACTAAAGCTTTCACTGTATATATTTTCAAAAAATTGTTCAAAACAAAAATAAAATTTTTCTATAATTTTTTATATAGGAGCTTTAATGAAATTCTTATTTTCTACGGAGTCACAATTGCCAGAATTAAACCATCAGACAGCTGTATCACATAGCTTCATTAGTACACTTAAATGTAAAATATATATAAAATATTAAATTTTATTAAAATTAAGTGTCAACTAATTACATATTCACATACTTCTAGGCAAAACCACTGGCCAACAACTACAAATCGGGAAAAATCAAGGCGAGAGAAGAAATCTAAAAAAGAAATGAATGCAACACAAAATATGATTGCCAAAATATTTGAGAGACAGGCAAGCGACGCAGAACCCACAATTAGCTAAACGTTGAACGCAGCCCAAAAGAAATTAACGAGAATCAGGAGACCTGCCTACCTAATGCCGGCGACCACTATAACGGCAGCCGCGACATATGCTCCAAGTATCACACTGTCCCCATGCACAGCCTGAAGACCAATAATCAAAAACATTCCATTTAATTTGGACTCTTCTACATGGTGATCGACACGATACGTCCGGGCCACGACCGTGGCAAATCAAAGAGTCCAAATCTAAACCAATAATAAAGTTAAATCGATAATTGAGGTCAAGCAAGCAAAAGGTATTTTCGGGGCTGATAATATTTTGTATATCAGGGTATTTGGCGAGCATACGTGATCGTTTAACTGTAAATTAAATATAATTTACCAATAAGTATAATTACAATACGTAGTTTTGTTTTCTTCCTTTTGTTCCATTTTTTTTCACAGTGCAAATCTTAAATTCAGTAAAGCTTCAGCTTGAGCTTCAGCTGATGATCCCTTAAGCCGCGCCAGACGCATAAATCATCAAGCAAAACATTTTTGGATCGATAACTGTTCAAGTCTGATCCTTAACCGTGAGATCGTTTGCCGATTTATTTCGTCTGTATAAACGTGCGCCACGCATTTAATGTTAGTTTATCTTTGTGCCCTGCTTGATTGATCACGCTCTTTTTATGAGTCTGCGTTTAATTAAACTCTACATCAAAAAATTGAATATTTATTAGAATACTTATCGGTTAGCCTCACGATATGAAAGGAGTATATTGGCTTTGTGCAAATTCCATTTTCCTTCTATTGAAGCTGAAAATTTGGAATATAAACTTGTGTGTACGTTCGACCTATACATATATATTTTTCAAGCAGTTTATCTGCATACTATGGAAAGAAAAATCCTTATCAAAGCAACATCCGACCGGAATAGCCAAAAGAATTATCCGATACTTTTATCAAATGGCAAAATGCAGCCTTTACATTAATTTTATTGCTTTTTACAAGTTCTGGTAGAATTGATTGAAATATTAATAAAATCGTGAAAGTTTTGTGAACCCTCTTGATAGTAAAAAAAAAAAGATAACACAATTTATCTTATTGCTTTAGTTGTTAATAGATCTGTACAAGTTGGTGCCTTTGGGACTTTCAAATCGAGTTGTACGGTTTGGCATAAATTAATCAATAAACAATTTTCTGGACTGTCAGTGTTCAAATTTACTGATTTACTGCTTGTGATTGGCTTCTGACATCTGAAAAATAGTTTGCTTACCAAATGTTCGACTGGCGCATGCCCAAAAGAGATTTTTCTTGCCAACGGTACATCAGCCATAACAACTTTTTTTTTTTTTTACTAGGAATCTAGAATATTTAAATTATATATATTCAATTGAAAAGGAAAAGCAAAAGAGCAGTCGACTTCAAGCATCAAACTTAATTTCGTCTGATAAAATTCATAAATTAATAATAAATCATGACGAACAGAATTTAACAAATATACTCGTTATAACGTCAGATAAAAATATTAGGAATATATACAAGATCACAGGAAATGTGTCAAATCGAGGGAAAAATATGACTTTCGTGCCAAACAGAAAGCACCATTTCATTCCCAGACTTCAAAACAGCTCCAGACTTTAAAGACAGTTAAGCCACTGGTAACCTCCAGAAAACAAAAAACCACCTTTTTCAAATTTCCGACTGGCAACGGAGTTTCAAGAATATTTACAATTACCAACGAAGTCTATATATAATATATATAGCCAAATAAAAACGAAATATGCTTTGAAATACTTTTGCAATAATAATTTATTATGTATTACTTTTAAACTTCACTTTTTGTTAGAATTACTATTCTCTTGTTGCTGATTTTTGTATTTTTTCTGTATTATTTTAATGGTATTATTGTAATAATTTGTATATTTATGTTACGCAGCGAGCGAGAAATGTTGCACAATAAGTTTAACACTATTGTTTCAATGCATTATGTTTTAAATATTATGTTTAGTGACTATTGTGACTATTGTTAATGTAATGTTTATATTTTTAGTATATATATATATATATATAAATATATATATAATAGCATATGAAGCGTTAAAATATATATATATATTTTTAATGTCGAGTTTATAACACATTTTTCAATTGGGACTGTATTTATATCTAATAATCTTTATTTATTCCCAACTCTTGCATTTACTATATATATTTGTATATATATATTTATATTATTTTAATATTAAATTGTTTACGATTTAATGGGTAAGCATGTGAAATACTTTTAGTGTTTACTTTATAAAATTAGTATAGATTAATGCGCTTCTAAGCTAATAAATAAATTAAAACATCGTAACATTAACCCCCTCAGCTAACTGGCGCCAATACCAATAATTTAATCCCTATTTAAAACACTATAAAGCGCTCTATAAAATGTATTCCGAGTTGAATTACATACATAAAATACATATCATAAATTAAATATTATGCTCTCGCAGTTCGAAGCCATGATTAAAATGTGCGGCACGATTTTCAATGCTAGGTATGCCAACTACTAGTAGAAGCCAAAATGGGCAGCCGAGCACTAATATTAAAAGCCTTTACATGCCTATGTACAAAATGCTAGAAGCTATCCATATGTCTAAAGCGTTCGACTCTGTTATATCTCTAAGCTTTGTATGTTGGTATCGGAAGTATTTTATTTTTGCTATGTAAAAATATGTACAAAATAGCCATTTCTAACATTTGTGACACCTTTTGCTGCACAAACACTGTCAATACTTAAAAGTTCTTTCAATTGTTAAAACATATACATATACACATAAGATTGCTGTATTAATGTTGGAGTTCTGCATTTTGGTCCGGTCACATGCCGCCACCTGGATTGCACTTTGAGATCAAATATCCGTGTCGCTTCTGGCAACTGCTGATCGCATAGGAGCTTAGTTAGCACTGCCAAAGAGCACCGAGTTCTTGTAATATGCTGTTGGTCTCTCCGACAAAGGACTTTTAACATCCCGCTCAGCATTCGCAGCGCGTGTCTTGCGCTCCATTTCCAGCTCCTGTGCAAGGGATTCTTTAAATAAAAATAACAAAATAAGCAATAAAGACAGAGTTGTCAATATGAATTTTCAGATTTATTTAAACAAAAGCTTAAGACCTTTAACTCAAAAAAAGAAAAAAGTTTGGTTTTTTCAGCCATATTTTAGGGACGTGTGAAAGATATCCCAAGCTTTCAATGGTCAGTTGAAATATCTATCCATGTATATACACCCATCTATGGCAGAGTCACCGTATAGTATAAAGATTATATATTTAGTATTGGATTCCCCATTCTCCACAAATTTGGAATATATTTTTCGATTGTAGAGCATTGTGCTTTAATATGTATACAAATAATTCAATATTCAATATATTACAATTTAAACACTATAGATAATTATAGAATGGAATCTTTATAATAACAGGTCGGCGTTGGAGGTATCCAACGTTTGGTTGGTAAACCAAATCATTTTTAAATGTTTTCATATATTTTATATATTTTATGTTGATAACCTATTAGAAACTATTATTTTTATCAACATAAATTTTTATCAAATATATACCTATTTTTCTGTATGCACAGTTTATTCGCAGAGATTGTCAAAATTGTTTTTTTTTTGCTTCAACTTACCGGAATAATTTTGCCAGAAAGCTCCAGTGGCCATCAGATCGATACCTGGATAGCTCCAAGTAGCCTTTCCGTTGCCAGTAGCAGCTGTAGCTGCAGCAACAGCGGCGGCCGCTGCTAAGCTGCCCTCTGCAACAGTTGTAACTGCAGCAGCAATGGGTGGTTGGTCCTCGCGATCGCGGCTGGAGCAGCGCGGCTCATTATCGCGAACGGCGCTGCTGCACTGTTGGCGCTCCATGGAGCCTTCGTGGTCGGAGTGTGGTTCGCGTTTAAAGTGGGTGGGGGGATCCGAATGTGTGGCGGATGCCGCTTGAACCGTTTGACTGGTCACATCACATGAGGAGCTTAAGGACTTCTCAGACTTATCACTGCCGCCACGACTGCCGCAGTCAGTATCTATGGATTTAAAAACAAAACAGAGGGCGCTGTGTTGGTTATCAAAGCGTTGGGCGCAGGAAGGATCGAGAGCCGAAAGCGAAAGGCGGTGGGGAAGATGGGATATTGTTAGCCATGCTTTGTGGTCTGTGGCCTCTGCTTTTGCTTTTAGCACTCACCTTTTAGCGCCTCAACGCCTTCGCTGCTAATATTACTGCATTTGCCATCAGCTGCGCTGCTGCCTGCACACAGCTCTGCCTCGCTGCAGGTGACGTTGCCTGCACTCGAAGTTGTATTCCCTTTACTGCTCTCATCGCCCAACTGTTGTTGGTATCGAATACGTATCTTGCGCTCGCGTCTAAATCGCTTCTGATAGAGCACTGTGAAATAAAAACAAGTAGGATCATATTTGATATAGAGGTTTCTATATTCTTCACAATAAATAGATAAATAAATAATATTTTATATTTTTTAATCATTTTTCTCATAGTTTCATTCTCAATGATATAACAGGCCTAAAGACAGATTGATATAGCTAATTCGACTATTCACAATTGATGATTTTAAGTGAAAATAACGAATATACATTAAATATATTTTAATTTTAAAAATATAATATATATATATTTTAATTTTAATTTTTTTTGGTTTTTTTTTAATATTTGTATTTTGTTTGTCAATATTTGCACGTCCTAGAATGATCTACATACATTGTTAGTTAACTCTATCAATTTATCGTCTACTACGCATCCGCCCGTGTGGGCGTGGCTAATTCTGACTATGCGGCAGTTAAGTCATAGAAACTGGTTCGTCATCAATTAACATTGATTAAGTTAGTCAACCGTGGTGGTTACAGTCAGTTAAAGGGTGTAGCAAATGCATCAACACGGTGTCTATAGTTCGTTTTAGCTATACAATTTGGAGTCTTACTTATCGACTTAAAACTTGAAAACGAAATTTGCAAAACAATTTTTTTGTGTTGCTCTGTTGCACTCAATCTTTCATTGCAATGGCCGATTGCTGGCATGTTCGACAACCTCAAGATATTTATCGCTTGCTTTATTATTAATGGCAATTAGATGCCTGTGTGGCTTTTGCATAGTTGTGTTGGTAATATCAATGGAGCGTGGGCCCCCAACAAATTTCTAGTGGCTCCAACATGCAAAAATGTTGTTTTGCTAACTGAATGATTTGCTACTCTAAATTCGAATGCCAGAAGAGATACTGCGTGGCTTTTCCAAGGGGTAACCTTATGAAAAGCTCTTTTAACTTCAAAAATCCAAGCAACCACGTATCGATTTAAGTTTATCTAGATCAACTATGTTAATGTTGAACAAAAAAAACGAAGATGCATATTTTAGCCAGTTACATACATAAACTAAAAATCATTATACCCGGAGAACATATATATGGGAGAACAGAAAGAAAAAAATGCTGACCACAATTATAGTTCAGAGTTAACAATTTTTTGAGTTGAAATTTGCATTTACAAATAAGTGAAGGCTATTCCAAATGTCGGCCTCAATAATTTGAAAGCGCTCACATGGAATCATACAATTACTTATAGTATACGTAGCTATAAAAGAGGCAAAGCAAAAATTTGGGGTGCTTAGACATTGTTGGAAATGTTGAAGGGGCTTTGATATAAATTTGTATACGAGATAATTTATAATTACCGAATGGGAGCATGTACACTAATATTATTTGAGCCTTGTCTGTTTTAGCTAACAAATCTTCAAATATATGATATAGAATGATATGATATTTAATGGCCCCCTTAGTAATTGGCTGTTTGGTTTCGTATTTCAAAAATGTATTACAATCAATGTAATGCAAAATATTTTTCACTCCACGTTGACATTGTTGTTGGCAGCTCACCCTTAAGTATTGTTTGAAACGCGCTCACACCCGCAGTTTGACAACCCTTTTAGTCTTTTGGAGTCATCATAAACATAATAACAACCAATTAAAAGATTTTTGTGTGTGCGTCAAATCAAAGTTTTTGTCTGTAACCAAAAGCAACTCAAATTCCAAACTGAAAGCCTCGAGACCCTTCTTCCCTCCCCCACGCTGAGTTCTTCGTCGTCTAATGATGTGGCGTTGTCGTAGTCGACGACGGAGTTGCTACTTTTTGCCAATCGTTCGAGTGTAACTAAATAATGAAATGATATTAAATTCATTTGAATTGTGATTTCTCTTGAAAAGGTCCCGGTACAGAGCAAAGAACGAAACAGAACGGCAGCTTTTGGACTTAAAACCTATTTGAGTCCGGCGACAACCAGAACGACCACCAGAGCGCCGACAGAGAAAGACGAGAAGTGCGCAAGAGTGGGCCAGTCGACATATCAGGTGTCATTGTCATTTGAGTCAGCTTACATTAAGCGCACACGATTGGAGTTGGCATAGGCGCTCTAGACGCTGTTGTGCTTCGAACGACTCGCAGAAAACATGGTTCCTTATGAAAAGGGATTGGCGCTTAATCAAATATCATGCAGAATTTATATAAAATTATAAATAGACGGACACAATATATATATATATATATGTTTAGATATGAAAATCAAGAATTTATCCTGACTGACTGAATGATTGCTGATTTGATTAGCAAGAGTTAGCGAACTGCACTTTGCAGATAACTTTTTCCATACTCGTTTATCAAGTGAAAAGAGTAGATTGGTATTTCACTATTTTTTTCACTATTGAAGCTGGAGTCTTGCAGTTCACGCGTTTAGTACCAAGTCAGATAAAAATGTTAAGTAGATAGCTTTCTGCCCACGGATAAACTGCGCTTTAAACTATTTCTTCTACAATTTAGATGCTTAAGTTAACAGATTTTAATTAAAGACAAATGGATATACCCTTTAAGGATCAGGATAAATTGTGAAGAAACGTTTGGACAATTCTTTAAAAATGTTTTAAAAAAATATTTTGTTGTATATAAATATTAGTGTTCGTCTTCAACGTTTTTACATCTTTTAAGATGATACTGTTAATAAAACTAAAAGCTAAAAAAATTCAATAAGCCCGACAATTGACTACTGCAGATTTATCTGGCATTCAATTTACTTGCAATAGCTATATTAAAAAATTATTAAAATAATTTCTTTTGTTTTTAAGATTTTTTTTTGTTCTGAAAAAAATATTTGTAATATTTTTTTTTTATTTTGCTTTTGATTTGCAACTGACTCATTAAGACATCAAGCGAACCAATTGATCGTATTACATACGAACTCGGGAGGGTTTGAACCCTATTTCTGATTACTAATGTGCCTACGCATACCGCTTTGGTCTACTAAGCCTACATTTCTATAACAATGCAAACTTAAAATACGAAACTTTGAAATATAGAATTTTACTATGAGTTCTGTTTGAATAGTAAATGTTGCTTTCAATGTTTAGAGAACAACAATGCAGTCTATATATTTTATACTAAAACTGTCAAACACAAAGGTAAGGGAATTGATTTAAAACCTTCTTCGACTAAAAATTGTAATAATTTGTTAAAATTTATTTCGGTTGCTTAAATAAATGTTGAATTACACAAAAAAAAATAAATATAAATATAAATATTTAATAAGAAAATAAGTATATATATTATATATTGTTGTAATCTGAAATCGATTAGAGTACGCGTGTTTTCCTAGCCAGCATTATTTAATAATAATTTTTTTAGATCTTAAACTTACCACGTAATTTGCGCTCATCCACAAGCTGCCTTTCCAGGGAATCTTTAACCTCGCGTTCGCGTAAAACATCCATTTTGAGCTCGGCTATGGGAAGTGTGTGAAGAAACAAAGCGAAAGGGAAACGAAAGAGAAGAGTGGAAAATTATTTACGGTCACATACAGCACGATTTGCTTAGCATATGAAAAACATAATTTTTGCTATTCTTTAGCTTACCTTTCTCATAGCTAATCTGGCGTTCCTGCTGCCTGGCATTGTCTGCCGCCACTTTGAGTAGGCTTTGTATGTTCCTCAGCAACGTTTCCGTAGAGCTTGCGGGCACAACCGCATGAGCATCGAGGCCGAGCGGACCCAGAGCCAATCCGCCGGCAAGAGCAGCGGCTGCGGTCGCATCATTCGATGCCAACAAGGCCTCATTAGGCGTCAGTGCTCTACCGCCGGCAGGTGAAGGCCCATTGGCTGCTGCATTGGCTCCAACGGCAACGCCTGCTGCGCCGTTGGCGACGGCAGCAGCGGCCGCTAGCTGGGAGTAGTTGAGGGCGCGGTGATGCTGCAGTGCAGCGGCTGCAGCTACGTCGGCTGTCGGAGATCCCACCACGCTCAGATGGTGTGCCTGGCCCTGATGATGGTGAGAAGCGGCTGCAGCATGTTGATGCAAATGAGCAGCAGCGGCGGCAGCGGCGGCAGTAGCGGCCGCCGAACCCGTGGATAGATTATCACGCTCCGTGTCACTCAAGTCTGGTGAAAGACACACAAAGCAGTTAGTAGAGTCAGCAGAGTCAGAGGAGTCAGCAGAGTCAGCAGAGTCAGAGTCAGTCAGTCAGTCAGAGTTTGTAAACGATTTGGTTTATCGCTAAAGTAAAGTTTACTCACCTTCGTCGTCTTTGCCCAAGCATCGTTCATCGACTTCGGATTGGTTCTCATCGCTCAGATTCTCTTCCTCCTCGTCGTCCTCAACGCCAATTATGGGGCCGCCGCCAACGCTGCGGCTGCCTTCGTCGACGCTGCGCGATCCACGCGGCGATGCTGCTGCCGAAAGACAGTCGCTGCGCTCGCTGCCGGCGTCACAGTTGCTGCCGCCATGGTCTGTGTTCCCGCCGGACTTGCTCAGATTGAGAACTGGACTTTGGCGCGTGGGGGAGCCTGGGGGGTACGCAAATCGAAACAACTTATCAGCACTTTCCTCTACAGCCACTGTCCAACTGTAGGCCTTACAATTGCGCGAGCTGAGATCCCTCGGCTTCAATTCCCGTTCGTTCACAACACTCCCGCATCGATCGATTCCACCAGCGCATATGGCCTGTTGTCTTTCATCCGTGCGCTCTTCGCGCAAACGCTCTAAGTGCTTTACAATATCCTCGTAGGCGGCACGGCAATTTTCCCAGATACCCGACCGGGCCAATGCATCCATATTGGCTGCCGACATGCCAGCATTTTGTGCCGCCGCCTTCAACATTTGACTTTCGGGACGAGCATGGAGGCCATGTGGCGGCATGCCAGGCGACATCAGCGCCGCAGCGCCAGGATGATGAGCATTAATTTGCATAAAGGCCATGTGGTTAATGGGTGGAGGATTGTAGCCGTTGGCCAATAGCGGCGATTTTTCCATACGATTTATATCTGCAACAAAACGAATATATAAACACTTGCTTTTGTCACATTTGAAGAGCTCTAACTAATATTGAGGTATATTGAAAATAAATTCAAGCATTGTTTGATTGATGCATTTTTGGTTCGCTTTGCAGGTTGTGGTAACATTAATGTATATGTTTCAGTCAATTATTAGAGATTAAAGAAAGCTGATTAAAACCAGTTTTTAGGTATATCGCTACATATCAGAAAACAAGTAGCTCTCACATTCTCTTGTTCGCTATTATAAAAGTCAGCATAGGTTTATTTTTTATCAAGAGCAAATTTATAAAATTCTAAAGTCTATAACTCGCATTTCATCTGATTTCAAATTCGAGTTCTGCACGTCAAAAAGTGACGGAAAAGTTTATTCTGCTCCTATGTTAGTTAATCTTGTTGGCCTGTATAATAAATTAATAATCATGAGATATTGGCTATATATTAAAAGGGTATTGATGTGTGTAATTGCTGTGTTTGAGAAAAATATCTAACAAAATAAAACAGTTCTTCATGGAAACACGAAATTGTTGGTCGATTACCTTATCAGAACTTTATGATATAGTAGTTCGATACTGATAACATTGTATTACACCAAAAACAGAGAGACGGAAAATGGAAGACAGACGAACATGGATTTTGACACCAATGAATAAATACATATGCAATAATTATTTGTGGTGAAAACGTTTTATTATAAGCTTTATAGATTCATAAATTTTTTCAATATTATTATATTACCATTGATAAAAGATTCACTTATCTGTCATTTCCGCATTACAACAACAAAATATACGAAATTCCTGCAATTTACAGCTTTTTTGCTTATTGAGTGAATTTTCGAAAGATATAGAACTGTAGTTTAAAAATCATTCAAGAAGAGAAATACTTTCGGAAATATAAAATATATTTTTAATAAAATTAAACAATATAGAACAAGATAGATTGCCTGACCAGCCTTCTGCCAATTTATTGAAACCCTTTTTCATAAAATTTCTGAAACAGCCATTGCTTACAAATTTCAACATCCCTTAGTGCTAGGAGGAAAATTAATTGTCAGTATATGCAATTTTACAAATAATTTCTATGTAGATATACATAATAACTATATATATACATATATAATAGGTTGTTTGCATCAAAAAGACTGACGATTATAATCAAGTTTTTATACTTATTAAAAAAACCATGAATTTTTCGTTTGTGGGACTCAATAAAATAATTGAGTACATAAAAATATATATATATACAATAATTTATTAATAAATTATTAGTATAGAGTTTATTGCAAATATTTGGAAAATTCAGGTATTTAGAAATGGATAAACACCAAATAGTTGGGATGCCTAAAATGTTTTAAATGCATTCGATGCAATAATTAATTGTTGTTGCATTTGTTGAACATATCTAGTGGAATAATGCAATATCACTCAAAAATCAACGCCCCACAATTCACTCAGTATTTTTCAGCTGTTTTGTAGGGATTGAAGGATGACTTGGCAAACAACATCTATTTCCAGTTCTCTGTAAAGAGGCGCCGACGGCGCATGGTTCTAAAGAAAGAGCATGAGATCTTTTTTTGATATATGTGTCTGATATTGTGCGTTGGCTCAGACACATTAATAAAAAGGGGCGTGGCTAAAGTTGTCAGACGCTTCAGGAATTCATAGAGGCTCAATATGTAAAAATCAATTAATTGCGAGCGTTACTTTCGATGGCAAGTATCTTGAAGTACTTAAAATAATTACAATGCCTGATACAGACATGAAATTCGAAAAGCACAATTCGAACAGCAACAGCAGCAGCAGCAGCAGCAGTCATAAGTCTGAAGTCTGTTTGTAACTCTTAAATGCGATTTCCTGTACAAATCACATAGTGGCGAGTCGAAGCGTTTTCGATTTGATTGCTTGCCTTGGACAAATGGGCATTTATCTGAACTTGAAGCTGGGAACTCGCAACTGGCAACTGGCAACTGGAAGTTGGGAACGTGCACAAAGTTGTAGGTAAACCGAAACAATTGTGCATTGTGTGTATATGTATCCGTTCGCCAAGTTATAATCAAGGCATCCACAAATCACATAACTTTTTTTCTGCGACTTCCAATTGGCTGCACGAGTAGTGGAAACGAGCACTGAAACAGATACCCAGAGCCACTTGGCTGCGATCTCAAATGATTTTATTACCATTTCAAGTGCGTTTTGGCAATTGCCAATCGATTTGTTCGCTGCTTGTAAATCGTGATTATGGCGGCGCCGACGGCCATAACAGATATTCAATGCAAATGCGAATGCCTTTGAATTGCCTGGGAAGGCGCACACACGACATATTCACAAAAATGTTATTCAAGAAAATAAAATGACTTTCTTCACTTACCACTAATATGGCCATTCTCATAGGCATAGTCGCCGTTGTCCAGGCGATGCTTCTTCAGCTGCGGATGCTGTGTGAGATGCGTGGGCGGCAGCGATAGGCCAACTGGGCCACGTTTCGGTGGTCTACCCGGTCTGGAACTGCGGAATTGCAGAGAGTTACTGTTTGGGTTGAAAGCAATGACAATTGGCTTGGTATCAGTATAGAGCAGCTGTAGCACAGGGGGCGCACACCAAACGAAATGGGTTAAAGAATATATAGCATAGAACTTACTGGGATTATATTTTTGGGTGGCTATATTGTGCTGCATTTATATATATATATATATATATATATATATGTATGAATCTAAAAAAAATAAGCTTGAGAGTTTCTTGAGCATTTCAAAATTCTAAATACTTTCCAATTTGACACAAATCTACTAAAACTTGTCTCATAGTAAATTGTTTATAAAGCTTATGACGTTGATTTGTATCAAACAAATATTCTCGAAAGATTTTCACTGGAAAATGCTACTATTTGTTTTAAAAATATTTAAATAAGCCTAGTGCAAATACTTGACGTATTACGGACGATTAGTTACCAAAGGCATAAACAAGTTTGCACAGCAGGCAGCTAAGATAAACAAGTTATTCAGATAATAAACCGCAAATACTCAGAAACTAGATGCAAATAGAGAGACTAAAACGTAGAGTCCGTATCTGAACTACCTCCAAAACCGAAGTCAACAACAATTAACAATTACCCAAATTAAATTAAAAACAAAAAAAAAACTAGAGAAAAAAGAAAAATGTTTACCTGTGGCAAACAGCAAAGGCAAATAAACTCTGGTAGCAATGTGGGCACAGATTGAACAATTTATAATTGTGCGTGGGCCCAGATGCTCCCTGATAGAGTTACACTCCATAAAGCGATTGCAAATATTTACAGTTATTTCAACAATAAATATCAATATTTGAATGTAAGCGCCGACTCGAGAGATTTAATTGTGCGGTATAATAGCATGACACATACCCATTGTAGACTTGGCCTTGCGGGTCATGTAAAGATAGAGCCAAGGCACTTAATAGAATCGCTGCTGAAGATCCGAAAGCCTTAGCGAAAGTGTTTTTTGGGTTGCTCTATGACGTGCAAAAGAAGCGAGACCCATTCTGGATGTGTCAGTCAACTTAATGAATTTATTAAAACTAAAGAGAAGAAAGACACGACTCGAGCAAACAACATCTGCAAGCAACACTCTTTTTTTCGGATGCTGTAAACAGGGCCACCGATAAGCAGGCGTCCGTTCCATGCTTGGAACAGCTCTTACGGGCAACTGTCTCGAAAGATTGAAAAGTGCATACATTTGCCTTGATTGAGGTAGTCAGAAATTGGTTTTACTTGAAATATGTCGTTTGCATAACTTTTTATGATATACATCTTGAAAATACACTTTTCTGTTAATAATCATTCAAGTTACTCCCAATTTTTTCCATCATTAGTTGCAAAACGATGTCAAAAGTATTAAAAGAGGATAAACTTTCGAATTATATTCAAAATTTCATATTTGAAATATTAATAATAGCACAGGCTAACAGGATAAAATAAAAATAACTAAGAATCCGAAAAATGCAATCAAGTCGTGTGTAGAATCAGAAAGCGTTTTTTTTTTGTCAGAATATCTTATGAACTTAATAATGGCTTTAGACTTGGATTCAACACTTCAAGACTGATTCTTAGTCAAATTCATCAAATTTCGCTGGCTTTTATAAATTATATTAAATGAATAGATAAGTCTTCCTTCTTATTGGTTTGCTACCTCAGAGCCTATAACCACAACATCGACTTTTAAAGAAGCTAAAAATTGATTTTTGTGACTCTTAAAAGTATGAAGAACGTGGCTGCCATGTTTTAGGGAGTCATCATGAACATATACAAACATATATCAAATATCTCTTAGATTTTCGATTTTCTCTTGTCAAATGCAAATGCGTCCCTTTTCTATGTTGGCCTTATGAAGTTAGTTTTTAAACTTAGATACAAATGTTTCTAATCACACACGGCATTATTAACTAAATCGCCTATTTATTCTGATGAAAATATACAAATTTTATGCGCTGTCAGTTAAATCTTAAGATTAAGCTTTTTTTGATCATGCACTTGACTGCGGAATTAGCCCAAATTTAACTGCAGCGACTCGCATAAAATAAAAATCGACATAAATGTAAAAACAAACGTCTAGTCAGGAAGAAAACACAAAAAAAAAATCAACAAAAAATGCATGCTGTGCATGATGGAAACAGGTTCGCAGTTGCTACTTATACATAACTTCAGCAATTTGCTCTGAGGGCGTTTAGCTGCCAGAGCGAACCAGTTTGCAGCTGTGTTTCGCCGAGTGTATTTCAATAATCAAGGGATAGCCGATCTGTTAAACATTGAATTGTGATCGAGTCCTCGCTCAAAGTGTAGCAACCAAAAAAAAAAATAAAGAAAAACAAAAACAAAATAAAACACAAAAAACCGCGCTAAATGTACAAGTTGGCAAGTTATTCGCATGAGAGCAAAAGCATAACTGCAATTGCAATTGCAATTGCCTAAACTGCTGGGCGTCACCAACATTTGTCAGAGCTTCCACGGGGAGAGCTGGGACTGGGACTCGTAGTCAGGAGGCAGGGAGCTCATACAACTTGCGCTTAACCCACTGCCCGGGGCCAAGTTGTGCAGCTGTGAGAGCATTTGTCGTATTTTCCAATTGGCAAATCAATTAAATTTATTGCGACGTTGCCACCTCACATTTGAGCATTTGATTGCAGTTAAATCAATGCAACGTGGCTAACCAGCAATTAAATGCCAGCGAAATTTCCATATTTCAATTATGCGCTGCTAACTGTGACTTTAATTGAATCTACAACTAAAATTGATTCCTACGACTCGATTGCATGTCGATTGTGTTTGACTTTGAGCCCCCGACCTGCACAATTTCTCAGAAGAAGCCCATTGGCCCATTGAAGTTGACTCACATTTCACATTTCTTGCCAATTCGCCGATGATAACCCAAAGATAGATAGTTCACGTTGGCATTAGACTTTTCCATGAAGCGCCTTACGCAACAATCGAGGAGCTCAGTCCCAATGCTTGCCCAACTAGGAATTCATTGTAAAGCGACATGCAAACGTACAAATGACACGGCATTCACATAGTTTTATGCCTCCAAGAAGGCATAGGGGAGACACACAATGCTAATTGTGGGCTTAGGTTCACTGAGTTGCGGCCAGTGGAGAATACAAAGCGGCGAGTAAACAAATTGTAATAGTTCTATGCTGCTATTAGCCATTGACATATTCACATTAAACAGGGGACTTGAACAGACAGATGGAAATGCAGATAAAGTAGAGATAGCAAAAGATACATTTATGAGCACAGATAACCAAGATCTTATGCCTAATCAATTTAATCAGAGTGTCGCTGCTAAGCTTCCCATAAACTGTGACCACCCAGATTTTTCTTCACCTCCTATATATTTTAAACAAAAAAATAATACTGGCAGTCAGCTGTAATTAAGGATTTTGGCTAGCAATTTCTAGGCTTCCATGCAATTTTTATATTTTTTTTCCTATCCGCCTCTCACAGTCCAGCGAGTACGCGTAGCTCGAGGCTAGTCGCTTTTCTTGTTTCTGTTGATGATTTTTGTTGACTTCAATTTTCAATTGGCGTGCTAATAACTCATTTAGTTCGCATACTGAATTACAAGCATGCTACGTCGTCGGGTGTCGTGTTTTCTTACAAACTGCTTAGCTCGCAGCTATTCAGACATTCACTGAACCTCCGACGTCCTCTACTACAATATATATATATATATTATATATATTATATATATACCCTGTCAGTTGCAAATGATGCTAAGAGAATATTAGCCGCATTTTCCCTATTTTGTTTTGTTTTTTCTATTTTGGTGGCGCTGTAATTATTTATTATAAAAATAAATTGATCTATTGTTGCTTCATTTATATTAACAACAACAATGTTGCTTTTGTTTTTCTTTTCTTCTGATTTTTTTGTTACACTCAATTAAGTCGCATTTGAGAAATGCAAATTGGAATCATCAACAACCGTGGACTGAAGCTTACATCTATCTAATGGACAACGAAACGGGAAATTTATGTTTCTCATATTTAAAATATATAAACAAATTTTATTTGAATAGCTAGAGTCTAAACACATTGAAATGTCTAAGAATGGGTTATTGAGAAATTATGAGGCTAAAGGCTACTTCAAAATCAGTAAGTTCCCCAAAATATTTAACGTTTGCAAATATTTCTGATGAATTTCAATTTATTGACAAATTTAATGAATATTTTCATTATATATTTTGAAAATTTAATGAAGTTTTTGCCCTTGCACTAAAAAGATATTAAATTAATCTTTGACAAATTCACAATTTGCATAGCTTAAGCTAATGAGCAATTAGTCAGCAACTAGTAATTAAATCTGGTAATTAAATATAATTTTGAGGAAATTATTTTGATTTATTTGTCATAAAAAGTGCAAATAAACGCAAATCAATATTTAGCTAATCCTTTCATTTACATAGTCAGACTGAGTATTAGCCATGGCAAGCGAAGTCGAATTTAGTCAAAAGGAGTGCCCATCAACTCAGGTATAACACGTTGCGTTGCATTGTTGATCCACAAGCTAATGTCGCCCCACCTCAAAAGTCGCTTTGTGGATGCCGCGCGCGACTCTAAACGACGTTTTGGTCAATGCGACGGCCAAGAGACAGCCAAGCGTCATATGAGATCAAATTCAATTTGCCGGAGCATTGGCAAATCAATCGATTGAAAGAACTGACAAACTAGCTGATGGGCTTACAACTGATAGACTGATAGACTGTTCGATTGGTCGGGGGAAGTGAATTGATTATTTCCCGGACACAGGTTAAATGTTTGTCTCAATAGTTTTTTTTTTCGGATAACAATCGCGGAATATTTCGAAGCAAAGTAAAATGTTATAGAAAAGAGTCGCGACAAAAAGGCAAACAAATATAATAAAAAATATTGCAAAATAACAAAAACGGTTGAGCTCAAGAGTATTTTAGAGAGAAAAATGTAAAAAATTTTCCAAAATATATATATACTATATGGACATCAGAACATATTTAGTGGCTTCACTTTTTCTCAACTTGCAACACATCTGTTCACGTTTGTTGTTATCCTTATTAAAATGTAGTAACACGCTCTATTTATTTAATTTTAGGGTCCTATAACATCCGCCTGTCGGACGAGGGGCTCGGCCCATTTCCGCATTATGCAATTAATTTAATAACAAATTTTTTTCGCTCTAAAAACTCTCAAGTGCACACAGAACGCACATCTCTTGTACGATTGATTTCGATTTCAACAGATTGCCATAGTTTTTTATTATACTTGTGTGTTTACCTCTCTGGCGGCTTGATCGATAGGCATCTGCAATTAAAAAGAGAAGAACAAGAGACAAGTGAAGTATCGTACTATACAGACAGAAAGAAAAAGAAAAAACAATTGTGTGTAAGCTTCGACAAAAAAAAAGAGAAGAGAAAAAGCATAAACAGAAACGTAATATAAAAAACTTCGGAATTATGTTTCATTTATGTACACATGGCGGGCAAGCGGGTGTGAAAATGCACACGCCTTAACCCTTGGCAGACCCGTGCAAGCAGCAACAACTACATTTTATAATTACCCTGGCTCACAGAATATAAACGCAATGGGGTGCAACTTGTCCCAGCCTTGTTCCCCTGCCCCCCCCCCCTCTGCCACTGTTCCCTTGTTCCCGTTAACGGCTCCAGAGGCCGGCAGGCCAGGCTCTATAAAACTGGCAACTGCCTTTAGCGGTTTTTAGCTTTACCCTTTTTGGTCAGTTTTGTGCTGTCGTTCGTCGCGTTGGGCGAAGTGTATTTCATTTTTGGCCTCTGTCAGCGCCCAATTCTCTACTTGTTTCAATTTTACGCAAGTCTTTCAAGCTAATAATAGGTTTAACCGCATTTTTAACTGTTCTTCAATTGGTTGAGCGCACTCTGGCCTGGGCCTCAGCCCTTTGGAAATTCAGTTCAGCGCATGTGCACTTTGGAGCACTGTTTCCATAATTAACTATATTGTTTTTCATTGCATTTATGCGGCTCGTGGTTTTGCTGATCCCCGTGGTTTCTTGTCCGGAGGACAGGCCAACTGCTCGGTGAAACTCAACAAGAAAAACACAAACTGTCCAATTAAATATGTTGTCTTATTTATGTACATTTTTGATGGGTGCACAAAACATAGAAAATATGCATATTTCATATTTCAAGTTATATTTTAAGGAATCTTAATGAAAGCAGGAAGATTTATTTTATTTATTTTAATTTTTAATAAATAAAAAAAACTCAATGAATATTTAAAAAATGTAAAGAAATTAGCTAAGCATTTTGATATATATTGTAAAAATAATAATTGTGTTTTTCCCCAAAGTAATGATAGTTTCAGATTTAGATACTAGCTATGCATTTATGCATTTAGGTATTTATAAAAGGGCATTTATACCTTGTATCTGGGTTAAGGCAAATGTTGTTGTTGTTGTTGTTGTTGTTGTTATTGCTGTTATTTATAATCGAACGGAAATGCTTTGACAGGGCACCGCACGCGTCGAATGCATTTTCGCTTGTGTGTATGTGTGTATGTGTGTGTGTTAACATAGAACAACGGGAGAAAACTATTTGCAAACTATTGTTAGAATCGTTCACAAATTTACGCAACTATTATATATATGTATGTATATATATATATATATATATTGTGCACGCTGTTAGTTAACAATCGCAACTCTACTGCTGTCAGTTGGGGCCATTGGGTTTTCGTTGAGAGTGGGCGGAGGGGGCATGCAATACGGTTTGCATTGCGTATTTCCGCCAAATGTCATCAGAACAAAGTTTCTTGATTAGTTGCGCAAGGCGCAAAATCAATCGATATCGATATATACCCAACCAATTTTTCAACTATTTGCATAGCAAATGCGTTTCTCCAAAGTCTAAACACCCACCCATCCTCTGGCAGTGGCAGAGTGAGGATTGTTTGTCTCACGCAACGGGCCCCCGAACGTTAACAGGAAATAAGGAAAATTGAACAACAAGAACTGCAGAAGTGCAGTGGCCAATCCACGTATTCATACCTGGCAGTGGTGCAGTCTCTGTAGAGCACATCAAAGTCCTTACAGCTGAGCAGCTTGCAGCGATTGACGCCCGGCTGAATGGCGCCCAGTCCACGCAATATTCGCACCTGCTCCACATTGCAAACGAGCGGCACAATGTCCAGGCGCTTCAGTTTGGTGTAAACCGTGTGCAAGCCACCCACCAGATGCTTGAGGAACAGCTCAAAGGCCTGCGGCAGGCACAACATTGTCTCATTGCTGATTATGAAGGCGGCCACCTTCTGGCCACGATACTCCACCAGCTTGCACTCATTGGCACTGGGATCCGAGGTGGAGATTGGCGGCGGCGAATTGTATGAACGCGGCGGCACATGATGGTGCGCAGCGGCCATCAGCTCCAGCGGCGACGCATGATGCATCATCTGCAGCGAGTTGAGCAGACCCAGCGAATGCGGCGGCAAACCGTGTGGCATTCGAGGCGCCAGTCCACTGCTCAGCGCTCCGGCAACATGCGGTGGCGGACTGAGCTGATGATGTTGCTGCTGCTGCTGCTGTTGCTGCTGCTGTTGTTGGGCCATTTGGGCCATCATCGAGTGATTCAGGGAGCTCACTGGACTGACGGCGCTGCCATGACGCGTTGGACTGCTGGCCGGGGAGCAGCTGGACCCACGTCCGTTGCCCGTGTGGGAGCTGCGTCCATTTGGACGATCGTCGCCAGCTCCGCGCGAGCTGTTGCTGCCGTCACGGCAACCATTCTGTTGCTGTTGCTGTTGATGTTGCTGTTGCTGTTGCTGCTGCTGCTGTTGTTGCTGTTGCTGTTGCTGAGCCGCTGCAGCTGCAGCGGCGGCAGCTGCTGCCGCTTGCTGTTGCTGCTGATGATGCATCAGCATCGCTGTTGTATTCATGTTGCTGCTAACCAGAAGCTTGTGGGCACTGATGCTGTTGCAGTTGATGTAGCTGTTATTGTGATTGTGATTGTGATTGTTGTTGATTGCTGTTGTATTGTTGTTGTTCATTGACCGTTCATCGGCTAGTTGTTGTTGTTGTTGTTCACTGAATTCACTTGTCACGGATTGGCTATTGACATTGACAGAATCCATGCTTCGTCATTGGTTAACAAAATTTTCTATTGCCGTTTTCGTATTATTTTTGTTAGCCAGTGTTAAAGTTCACTAGAAAAGAACGAACGCGTTGTACATAATTAATGAACGTTTAATACGTTTTTAATTATATTTTTTTTAGTTTTGACGTTAAACAAATTTTGAAAACGTTTTAGCCATCATAATTTGTATGAGGTGAATATCCGAGATAGAATTAATCTATGTATTCGTATTCGTTTGGCTGAAGAGCTCATTAAATTTGAATTCTCAAGAACATTCGGACACATCGAAATGTTAGCCACTTCGTGTGCGTACAATTAATTAATGGTTTTTTATCTAATCAACTGCTAATAAACTTGAAAATTTAGTTATTCATAAAATGGCGAAATCTTGGCTATATTTTAAATACAGTTTTTGAAGCACGTCAAAATCAACTAAGCAAATATTTTTGAATAATATTTTATTAATTTAACTTTTCTACTTTTCTAGAAACCTTCATAATATTGTTTTAATAATAATATTCGTTCTGCCAATAAACTAATATCTAAATAATCCTAATAACCAAAACTCATATATTAAAAACTTTTCAAGTTCTGATTTCTTCATACAAATATTTTTTTAATAGGTTTTTGGTTAATTTGTTGATTTAAGTCAAGTTTATTTTTCAAAATCAAGTTCTTTTTCATTTTTAGGCTTTAATAAAGTTTGTCCTCTTCGGAAATTTACCTCTTAAACAATTTTTTAAAACTAAATTAATTTTGAGATTTATTCCTATGATACGACACGCACTTTATATATTTGTAATTTAAATTTCTTTTAGTGTGTTTATTTAATCAATCTTTAATTAGATTTGCTCTCCAATTGAATTTGACATGAGTTTTACTTTTGATCAATTTTCAATCAAATTCTTTTATAATCTTTTCACAAATCAGAATGGAAAACAACACCGAGTCAGCAAAACGCCAATTGGGCGAGAGAGAGGACGTAAGCGTTACTCGTTACCGTACCGACGGCGCGTCACTGAGCTTTTGGGGCCTTTTGCTGCCGCTGAGGCCACGAGCAGCACACGAGAGGACTACGACGACAACTGAGACTGCAAGAAATCAACGAAACGAATTGCATTCGAAAGGGAATCGTCACTCACTCGCACAACCTCCCACACACAAAGACACATTAATTGGTAAAGCCGCTGTTACGCGATAGACAGAGAGAGCGCGAGAGAGAGAGAGAGAGAGAGAGAGACCACACACACGAATCAAATGTTTTTTTTATTTTATACACCCACACCACGAGGCGCTGACGCTCCGTTATGTACCGAGGTACATTTTCGTTCACGATGTCGCGAGAGTCGAAAATGGAAATGCGCGCGCAAAACTTTTATTGCATTACCTTTGCTTACGAATGACAAATTCGTAATGAAAGGCGAGCCAAATGTGTTTCGTTTCGTTGCCAGTTTCCAGTGTTCAAACCAAGCCTCGGCGTCCGCAGCGCCAGCAGTAGTGGCTGCAGCCCCATCTACGTTACATATACATGTATACAATCAGATGTATGTATGCGACTGCCTGTGTGTGTGTGTGTGCGTGTGTGTATCTGCGATTGTGCAAAACCCGAAACGATATGTATACGAATGCGTTGCTGTTTGAATTGTACACCAATACAAACAAAAAGTGGGAGTGGTATATAATAGTTACCTCTGACTGTGTGTATGTCTCTGAGGCTGTCTGGCTTTGTGCGCTTGTGTTAGCATCCCCGAAAACACAATGACAAACGTAATAAAATACAAACAAAAACAAACACAAATGAAATGAAACACAGAAGCAGAAACGACAGAACGAGAACGATGGCTGAGACGGAAGAAAATTAGCAGCAGCAGCACCACGCACACAGATGCATATATGTATATACATACATTGACAGCGCTCTCTCACTCAAACTTTCCTAAAAAACAGAACTGACGCTGCCGCTGCCGCTGCTGTCGCCGCCCTACACAATACGGTAACATTCGTTTTATTTATTTTTTCATTTCGTTTGTTGGCTTGGCGTTTTTTGATTGCGACGATTTCATTTCATTTGCGTTTCAATTTCATTTCGTTTCAGGCAACAGGGCACATTCTCTCTCACTCTCTCTCTCCCTCTCGCTTGTGCTCAATATATTGCAAGCACCGCACTCGCTAACACATCGCACACATACAACGTGGACACAGAGCAGGTGGCTTGCAACCAATAAACATGAGGGAGCGTGAGCGACACATTTACATATTTGCATTGTGTGTGTATGGTTGAGAGTGAGCGCTGCCCAGTAGCGCGCACTCACTCACTCCAATGGCCGACGTCGCTTATATAAACAAATGACAATTGTTTTGCATTTCTGTTCGTTGGTTCCTTTTTTCTTTTCTTTATGTCAGAGTAAATTAAAATAAATGCATTGCATTTGCAAAAAACTTCGTGTACTCCCGACGTTAAACTTCGATCTCGACTCCGACTTGATGGCAGCTTGTGCGCAGCTGCTTAGCGAACAGTTTTTGCTTTATTTTTGTTAGCTACACAGCTCATTTTCTTATTGGAAAAGCATTTTAATTTCAATTAAAAAAGTAAATGACAAAGTTTTTCGTCTCCCCGCTGAACCTACACACTCAATTGCCATTACCCTATTCTTATCAAACTCAACTTTTGGGTGTGGAAGCGAGACAGCTGCTGCTGCTGCTCGGGATGATGTCCATCTCATATATTCACTGTTTTTTATGCTATTTGTGGGTTTGTCAACCGTTTCCCTTTTCGTTTCTCATTCGTTTCACTTTTCCATTTCGTCTTCGTCGTCGCATTTATATTTCTTGCAATTTTTTGCTTCGATTCTGAACGGTTTGGCAACAGTCTGCTTCTGTCCCGCTTACACTCGTTGGCATTTTAAAACTTGCACTGAGTGCGAGTGTAGAGCTAGCAGGAGTTGGAGCCCTGAAGTACGAATGTTCGACTTTTGGGGCTGGCCTGGGGCGCTTATACTTATAATAATATACCAAATACTTGTCGTTGTCGCACCTTTTTGGCATCTTTTAATATTTACATATAGATATACATATGTATTTTGTATAAATGTAGCATACATATGCACATACATACATATATATATTTATATTATATTTACATACAATGCATATATGTTTGTATGCATGTATAATCTACTATGTACATATACGAATGTATTTGAGTATATACAAATGTCTGTGAGAGTGTGTGTGTGTGTGTGTGTGTGTATGTTTGGCGTTAATGCTGTGGGTTTTCTTCTCTTTTATTCTATTATTTGTTCCCAGTGGCTGCCGATGGCGATTCTTTCTGTTATGTGTTTGTGTATCTTATTCAATTTCAGTTGGCGCCACCAATCGGAAATCGTGCTCTTCTCATTGCCGTGTTTTTTGAGAACATTTCTTTTTTCTTTCATTCTCACATTTAAGCATATATATATGTACTTACATTTATATGAGTATATGTAGATACATAGACGTTTTTATGTATTTGTAGATATATGTATGTATCTATGTACATATATACGAACATATTTATAAGAACACGTTCGTATTTTGCACTTATGGTAAGTATTATAATTCCATTGCTTTACTGTAGACTGAAATATGTATTTAAAACGATTATAGGAATTCTTTTGTATTAACCTGATGTTGAATATGATAATGCATTGAAATAAAAAACGGAAGATAAATATGAAAGATTCAGTACCAACCAAATTTTAAATAAAAATTATATGGATAATATATTTCAAAGTACATTATTGGAAAAAATTATGGTTTTTAATTTTGCTTTTTGTTGACTGTATTGAGTTGACTTAATGTCTAACAAGTTATTTCATATTCTTTTTGTTCTTCCTTTAATATAGTTGAAAAATAAGTTTAAAAGGACTTACTTGATTTAAATTTCTTCGCTAGGATTGTAAATAAATTTTAAACTACCTCCTTTACGAAATATATAGCTCAGAACTATAGATCCTAGCCATTGATCAGAGATCATAAAATACCACCACCATACTTAACGCTGTTCCGTGACATTATTTTCTTATAGGATTTTAAATATTTAAATGATATCAATTCACAAACTATCTATCACAATTTAGTCAATACCAAGTCCTTTAATAATTTAGTTTACTTCAGACTATATGGGCTTCTTCTATGTTTCTAATTCTTATATATTCATCAATGTCCTTCAAGATATGTATATCTTGTCATCACTCTGGGTGTTGCCAACATTACCAGCCTATTGATAAATTTCCACTCGGACTTAGAGCATATATGGTCAAGTTAAAATTATCTTGGCTTTACAATCTCTCTTATATGTACATATATACATACATAAGTACATATGTATGTATATATATGTACATATGTTATCTTAATTTACAATAATAAAATATGTGCATATTAATGTAAATATGTATTGTAATGATATTTATATATTCATATGTATGGATGTGTGTATGTACAATACATGCATATATGCCTATGCAGTTTTTGATAGCCTGTATAACAGTAGACTCTGTTCTTAATTAACAGCTGGTAATTAAAAATGTGAAACTCATTAGCCAAAATGTTACAGAACAGAAGAAATGACAATTTTCGTTATTTTTTATTTTAATTTACTGCATACTTATAATTAAATAAAAAGATTTTTAACAGTATTGTTAAATAGCAAATTCACACTGTTTTACTTTAGCCGATGTTAATTGAAAATTTAGCTAAAGTTATTATAAGCAACAGACATTCATATGTTAGTTAAAAGCTAAATAAATTAAACTGTTATATTCGTACTGCCGAATATTGGATACCCTGTAGAGTAATACATTATATGTTATTTACCATTACATTATTTATATATACTTACTTTTTGTATACATATATTTATGTATGAAGGTACATACATATATACTAATAACACATTTAAAGTAATAGAAGTAAATATAATACTCTAAGTTATTTTATTGTACTGGATAGAATAATTTATTCGCATATTCAAAGATAAATATCACCAGCTATCGAAAATTAAAGCTTGGGGATTTTTTATGGATTGCAAAAAAATATGTTGATCACTTTACTTTTTGGCAGCGGGTCTATAAAGACCTGCATCCATAGCTATCTCAAATTCATATTGGCTTCAGAGATTGGTATTGTTAACAGTAACCTTATCACTTGAAGCCTTACCTTACCCTCTGCATACCCTACCTTTCTGAACAAGAACCGCATCGAGTGGCAAATGCGAATATATAGTGCAAATATAAATTGTAGGATAAAGCAAGGATCTGCTTAAGGATTCGACGAAATCAGCGGTACTTCCGCACGAGCTCTGGGTCGTCGTGCTTTTCATTCTAAGCTCACATTTACTTTATGGGATGACCTGCTTCTCATCTGTGAGCTCATTTAATAGCTTGAACAGGCAGGAGGATGATTGCCGCATCAGATCGAAACACCCTAATGTCTGATAGTGCCGTCACTTAGCAACAGATCGTTTTCTAGCTATATCGTTCCTCATTTTTATAAATGATGCCATTGTCTTGATTAGTTTAGTTTAACAGAAAGTAAGACGTCCCCTCCTTCCTCTTTCATTGAAATAGTAGACTTTCGATGGGATAACAGCCATCCGACAAAGATAGAAAAATAAAGAAAAAGTTGTGAAACTTCAATACAAATATTATATTCAATATGCGGAGCAAGCGGAGATGGTGCTATAAGCTTCCTGGTTTCCTAACAGCGTACTTTATTAAATGAAGCACTTTTGACAAATTTCGATCTTATATTTTAAGCCACAAGCTAAAAGCGGTAATGATTATTTGAAATTAAATTTAAAAATCAAGATTCACAAATAGTTATTTTGTACCAAATTTATGACTATTTATGTACTGCATATATGATAATAATTTTTTAAATGCGCGCCAACAGGCACACACAAGTAAAAGCTGATAGCTACAAAATCGGTCTGAAATGTATCGACCGGTAGGTCACTCTAAAAACAAATTCAACGTTTCTTAACGTTATTAAAAATTATTTAATTATTTTTTAATTTAACGTATTTGTTCTGCTAGACTAATGAAAAAAAAACTGGTAATATAAAATATTTAAATGTTACGAACTTCCAGTTTAACCCCAAAAAAACTTTAAACAAAGGAAAACTGTGGAATGAGTGACGATTTTGTCTAAATATAAAATTTTTTTATTAGAAAAAATACTGTTAAACTGTGTTTTGTTTTTTTTTCAAAAGTATTTTACTTATACATAAAAAATACTTTTTAACTTTAGATATATTGTGACTTTATTATTACGATATTTATTATTATGATATTATTATCTACAGTTTATGGTCACTATCATCACTAAAATAATCGATAGCCACGATATTGTATCGATAGGTACATTCATTCTTTCATAAGCACGCTGATGCTGTCTGTCGGGTCAAAATTTTAGGACTAATTTAATAAATTGATAACATGCTACAATAATATTGTTTTTTGCACGTGCAATAGACAAAAGTGATCAGCATTATTAAATATTCCAAAAACTGTGACGAAAATACGCAATTAACAAACCAATTTGTCAAGCGAGTGC
Source organism: Drosophila gaucha (assembly GCA_035045545.1). Taxonomy (NCBI): domain Eukaryota; kingdom Metazoa; phylum Arthropoda; class Insecta; order Diptera; family Drosophilidae; genus Drosophila; species Drosophila gaucha. Next base: position 7,409,339 of record JAWNOY010000099.1, read on the forward strand.
ACGGAGCGAAACACGAATTTGTTGCTGGTGCAAAACAAAGAAGGAAAAAAAAGTGCACAAACAAACACATCGCAAGACCCATTTTGTTGCCCCATATTTGTTGTTGCGGATGGACGTCATAGAAATCAGCGATAGCGAGCGCGAGGAAAACTCTTCAACATCTGACATGGAAGTGGAGCTGCCAGAAGCGAACGAAATCGAGCAGATTGTGCCCAAAGACGCGGCAACGTAAGTAACTAACTAACTCATACACACACACACACACGCGCAATACGTACATATATGTATGTATAAGGCCCTGCCCCATGGCAATGGGAGAGTCGAGTTGACAACAAAACAAAATTGTACCTAGTGAAAAGTAGGTTTGTAATTATTCGTGCTGAATTGTATTACTTTTTGGACTTGTCGTATACATTTATATAATCGATCAACGTCTTTGAATAATTGCGTGCTTACTCTATTTTCAATCTATTTTTGTTTGGTGCAATGCTCATCACCATCAAATAATCAATAAGAATTTTTTAAATTGATTTCATTGACCACGATTTCACCAAATTGAATATTACCTAGTCGGCTATACCCGACTGAAGTATACTTGGCTTTTGCGTGGTATGTTTCGATATCTAGGTATACCGACAATCAGCGTAGGTACCCAAATGCATAAGCATCCACTGCCTCTCCTCCGATCCTTCTCTCTTCGTTCTCCATTCCTATTCGCCTTTATTGCTGCCCAATTCAAATTTCTTTCCAGAAACACGTTTTTGCTCAAGCTTCGAAGTGTTGGCGTATGTTAAGCTTCACACATACATGCATATGCATATGGTTGTATATATGTCGTGTGTGTGTTTATACATACTTTTATATGTTCTTAATTGTAGGTCGTAATCGCAAACCTACATACATATGCATTCAATTTTTTTAGAATAAACTTCTAAAACTGTTGCTTATAAGCTGTTATAGATTTGTGAACAGAGTATTTCGCAGTCGATAGCAACAGACTGCAATGTGCTTATAAAATAAAATGATTAAAATAGAACTGCAATCTGCTCTTGAAATTAAATTTTTAAACAAAACAGAAAATGCGATTGGTATATTTGTGATTGAAACCTATCTCTTGCCTTGAAAACAGATTTAAAATAATAAAAATACTAAAACAAACAATATTCATATTGTTGTTATCAAAGCAATTTGATTTCTCTCTGATATCTCACTAATACATTGAGAAAAAAGACAACAAAGTGATACGTCTTTCCAAACAAGATAATAAATATACATGAATCACAGATCGCGAGAGAACATTCAGTTGGTGAAACCCATTTTTGCCAGCTCGCAGAATATAATAACTGACTAATTATTAAATTTAGAATCTTAGCTTCTACAGGTCTCATTGTATTCATTAATTTAAAATGTGTGTAAATGTCCAATTAGAATCTTCTGCTGGCTAAATCGTATGGCTATATAATCCGCATCTGACTTCTTTAGATTAAACATATGCACTCGATCTCTGTTAAACAGTCTCAGAGAGAAGCGAAGTCAATGCTACAAGATTTTTATTTCTTTTTTAAAGTTCTACAAAAAAGACAAAGAGCAAACGGTTCAAAGTCTTTTTGGCTAATAGTCGCCTGCATTTCCTAATGTTTCCAATTGCAATCCGTTGCATACTTACAAAAGAAAAAGAGACAAAAAGAGTTTCATTTGTTGACATGCAGTTTCTATACCCTTGCATAGTAGAAAACATGTCCAACTGGATAAAATACATATATATATATATATTCTTGATCAACACAAAGTTTTCAAAATGTCGTAATGTAATTTTGCATATATAAATCCTACTTTTTACTACAGCTATTTATGCCGAAATAATCCAGATCGGTCGACTATGCCATACAGCTCTCTTAGTATTGATTGCTTCAAAAAGTAGTAGGGAAACATTTCTGACACTATAGCTAAAATATCGTTTTTTAAAATGTATAAAAAAGATTTAACTTACAAGGGTATACGAATTTCGTCACAGTCTGAAGTTAGCACAGCCCTCAATTGGTTTCACTTGTCAAAGATTGTTTCATTTGCCAGTGAAATGAAATATGTATTTTAAAACTAGTTTTTTGACTTCAGATGAGCATAATTTTAATCAGACTACTATGTCATATAGATGTATAGTTTTAATTTATAAATATTTTTTTTTAAAGCAGATCTTAACTAATATAAGAAGAGTATTTAATTGTCGGTGTGCCTCAACTAGTTTGCTTGTTGTACTTATTCAAAATTCGTTCTCATGCTCTCGCGATTCGTGGCTGCTGGCTCGATGCATTTTGTCTGCATTCGCAGTGCGTTTCTGTCATCGCTGTCTATATCTTCGTAGTCGGATCGCAGTTTCTTGGCATGGCGTAATAAAACGTCAACCGCATTATTGTTAATAATAGTCTACATAACATTCTCTCTGTCTGATAACTTGAAAAGCGGTTGCTGTCACGTTAGGCTTTGAGTTTGATGTCTCCATACTAAAACCAAAATTTTAGTTTTAATTACTTATATCCAAAAACCCAATAGTTTAGTTTTCTTACGTGAAAGTGTGTCAAACAGCTGTGAAAAGGAACGTGCAAAGCGAAAGACGAATTTGCTAAAGACTACAGCAATCGTCGAATAACATTTTTAGCTTTTAAAAGGCAGCTGCAAAAAAAAAGTAAAAAAAAAACAAAAAATAAAAAAACATTTGCGCAAGATCGCAGAAAGTCAAAAATGTTATAGTAAGTTCATTTTTACACACATAAATATATAGGTAACATCAAAATAAGCAAACACATTTAAGAGATCTCTCAATAACCATAGGAATTTGCAGTAAAGCCAAAAAAGAGTTTTGAGAAAATTCTTACTAAAACAATAAGTTCATTATATATCATATTCACCTTAAAGGTATTTGTCTCATCATCGATTTGTATATTTAGGTCAAAGAATTATTTACAACAGCTGCACTCAAAACTTTCATGGGTATTTTTTCGGTTATTGCACTTTGGTTTCTACGAGGTGTGTCGCCTATGGCTTCAGTAAATGTGGCTGTGTTATTTGATTAAATCTTTTTTTTATTAACCTAAATAGCAAGAATTTATGAATATTGTATAGCTAGAATCGGTAACTTTGGTAACACGGCTTTTCTATCTTACATATTTGAAATCGTAAACAAATTCTAAATTTTCCTGCTTTGCGAAAATGAATTCTAGAAACATCGGACTACTATATCATAATAGGTATTAATTTTTTTTTTTTTTGTTTACAAAAAAGCTTTTCCGTGCCATTCCACATTAAGTGATTCCAATCGTTGTCATTTAATCGCCAAACTGTTATCAATTAGCTATTTCAAACCATTTTATATTGAATTTTCTTTAGAATATCAAGAAATGTTTTCTTATGCGCATATTTATAAACTAGCGTCTAAGACTTTCCTGAACTGTTTTCAAATTCATTGACTTCTTCGTTGCAGTTGTCGATTATTCACCTTTAGTGTAACTAAATCCAACAACGTCAGCAAATCCGATGACGTGCAAGTTGGCTTGAAAGGCAATTCGTAGAATGCTGTCATACAATGCATTCTATAGCAGCGCACCCTGAACAAAGCCCTGGGCCTGGGGTGCTCCTGCGGATATATATGGCTGCCATTACTCTGCTGAGAAATTAGCTCTCAGCAGTCACTGGCCGGTATTGTGAAGCTTCCAAGTATTCCAGTATTGACCCAGGCTTCCTGAAACTTAACTGCTTTGATGACAGCCGACTCGCTCTTTCACACGACCCTCAGTCATATTTACGACGGATGTCCACTTCTAGATTCGGAGCCTTCCACAGTTTTTTGGACGATGCTTTCGCTGAGGCTTTGCTCTCTTTGATGTTTCGTTTGAGCCAGGCTTCTTATCGAGCTTTAAGCACTCCCTCGACGTTTCCCATTTCTATATTGAAGAGTAATGGAAGAGGAAGTTTAAAGAACGACGCATTTGTAGGAGTAACTTGTCTTTTTAACTATTTTTCAGTACCTTTCTGTTGCTTCTGTAGAGGGACTACAACTACTCGCAGAGCCAAATCTATTCTCAATTTCGAGTCTTCCACCTTGGCATGATTTTGTGGTACCATCCGATATTCAGCGGCTGCTTGCCCATGGTTTTATGTGCTTCAATCATGCTTGCAGGGATTTTTTCCGCTATTCGTTACCAAATATCCGGATGCCATTCATCAAATACTTTTCTGTTTTCGTTGAAACATATTGAACTGAATGGTCAGAAAATCGACCTGAACGTACATTTTAGAGTATCTCTTAGTCGGTCACAGTCATTTTATTTTATTTATTGGTAAAATGAAAATTTTCGTGTTAACTCGTTTGTCTTTTGATAGATGACGTCAATTATTGTATGTAAATATTGCCACAATAATTTTGTATTGGCTAGAAAAGTCTTCTTTTAGCTTACGCATGCAATATTCAAATCTATTTTAAAGAAATACAACAGAGGTAACCTCTATTGGAAAATTGTTGAATTTCCGTTAATAATAATAGCCATGGTAGTTTATTTAAGTTTATTCCTGGCATATTGTTTATTTAATATTGTTTTATTTATTTGAAATGTGAAATGTGTTTATTTATGCCTAGATAGCCTTTGATTGTCTTGCAAAGACTTCTATAATTATTTAATCCATATAACTGACAATTGATTAATTTCCTTGTTTATGATTGCAGTATTGCTGAAGAGAAAAAAAAATTGGGAAACGACCAATACAAGGCACAGAATTATCAGAATGCGCTCAAGTTGTACTCGGACGCGATCTCGCTGTGTCCGGACTCAGCTGCGTACTATGGCAACCGTGCCGCCTGCTATATGATGTTGCTCAACTATAACAGCGCCTTAACGGATGCCAGGCACGCGATTCGTCTCGATCCCAACTTCGAAAAGGCTTATGTGCGTGTGGCGAAGTGCTGCCTGGCGCTAGGTGACATCATTGGCACCGAGCAAGCCGTCAAGACGGTCGCTGAGTTGGAGTCCCAAAGCACGGCTCTGAATAGCGAACAGCAGGCTGTGCAAAAGCTGCGCCAACTGGAAAGCACTATACAGAGCAATTACGACACACAAGCCTATCGGAATGTAGTCTTCTACTTGGACAGTGCTCTTAAGCTTGCACCCGCCTGCCTTCGGTAAGTAATTGCAATCAGCTGATCTATTTTAAAGGTAGTTAACTGACAATTGTCAATGGCTATTGACAGGTATCGCTTGCTGAAGGCCGAGTGTTTGGCATATTTGGGACGATGCGATGAGGCTTTGGACATCGCTGTAGGCGTCATGAAACTGGACAGCACTTCCGCTGATGCCATTTATGTTCGTGGATTGTGCTTATACTACACGGACAATCTGGAGAAGGGCATACTGCATTTCGAGCGAGCCCTGCAGCTGGACCCCGATCATCAGAAGTCGAAGCGAATGCGCAGCAAGTGCAAACAACTCAAGGAGATGAAGGAAAATGGTAACATGCTGTTCAAATCGGGACGCTATCGTGAGGCGCATGTCGTTTACACCGATGCACTGAAGATTGACGAGCACAATAAGGATATAAATTCTAAGCTACTTTACAATCGTGCGCTTGTCAATACGCGCATCGGCGCACTCCGTGAAGCTGTCGTCGACTGCAATCGCGTGCTGGAGCTCAATGCGCAGTATTTGAAGGCGCTCTTACTGCGCGCTCGCTGCCATAATGATCTCGAAAAGTTTGAGGAAGCGGTAGCCGACTATGAAACGGCTCTGCAGTTGGAAAAGACACCGGAGATTAAGCGACTACTACGGGATGCAAAGTTTGCATTGAAGAAGTCCAAGCGTAAGGATTATTACAAGATACTGGGCATAGCGCGCACTGCCACAGAGGATGAGGTTAAGAAGGCATATCGCAAGAAGGCCTTGGTCCATCACCCGGACAGGCACGCTGGCAGCAGTGCAGAAGAGCGTAAGGACGAGGAACTCAAATTTAAGGAAGTTGGCGAAGCCTACGCTATTCTCTCGGATGCTCGCAAGAAAAACCGTTATGACAGTGGACACGACATTGAGGACCAAGAACAAGGTAAGACACGCTAACATTTAAAGTCTATTCTATGATTTAATGAATTTTTTGAATAATTTACAGCTGACTTCGATCCAAATCAAATGTTTCGTTCGTTCTTCCAATTCAGCGGGGGTCGGAATGCTTCCTTTAATTTTGAGTACTGAGTCAGCGAGAGAGAAGAGGCAGACACAGTCTTGCCAGCCACATCGCCACGTAATTGCGACAGTTCATGCACAAATCGGAGTCTGCATTTTACACACTTACTTTAATTTGTCCCAATACAAAACACATAAAAACCCGACATCAGCCAGTTTCAATAATTCTGGGGTTTTTCTTTATGTTAAGCGTTTCGCTTTCCATTTTGGCATGCAGAACATAATTTAAAGATAAATAAATTGTAAAATACTAAAACTTGGTCATGATTTTCAGTCAAGGGTATTTGAGTAAGCAGTCTTATAACAATTAAGTGATAATTAATTACCTAAGTCTCTGCCTTTTATGTAACCAACAATTAAATTTGTTTTAAGCAGCCTCAAATGTAACTTTTATTTATTTTATTGTTCCGAAAATGTCGAATTGATGCAGACTATTCGAATTTGAAAACTGAAGATCATTAAATCAAATTTTTTAAGTTTTGTGATACGGCTCGCAAATGTTATAAACTGCGAAAAGCTTTTCCAATGAAAATATAAAATCGTGTCTAATTGCATAGTTCAGTAGTTCCATAGGTCAAGAAGTACGTCTTGAACAAATAGCCCGTTTTATGACTTGAATATTTCATATTAAAAAGCCTAACCGTCAATGAATGTCGTGTAACAGGTTAGCTGAACTTGATACAATGTATACAAAATAAATATTAAATTTAGTGCTTTATTCATTGGAATCCTCGGATTGCGATCTAAATCATAGTTAGATTTTCGTTTCAGCAGTTTTATCATGGATTTTTTTTAGAAAACAGGCTTATGGTTCATCATGTGCATGAGTTGAGCTATATAAACCAAAATAATATGATCCCTATTATGCAATTGTAGACTCTTTTGAGAACCTTAGACAGCTTACTGCCTACTCAAATAAATGTATAGCAAGAGCCTTTCTTTTACAGTGATTTGCATTGACACAAATCTTTAATCTAATTTTTCTGTCCATTCAACTTTCAATTATTTAAAAAAGAACTTAAACGCATAGAAAAGAAATTTTAAAAAATATAATCAGTTGTTTTGGATAAACAGTTTAATTGGCTGTCCGAAAACTTTTAGGATAAAAATGAAAACTAGAAGCACCTTGAAAAAATGTTTAATGTATAATATTATATTTATTTACAAGGTTAAAATAGTGTCGAAAAGCTTAATTCTTTAGGTTTATCTAGGAACCCCTTGCGCAAAACTGTGTTTAGTTTTATTTTAACTTATAGCATAACTCAGGTTAAATATCATCGATGGGCTCTATAGTTCTCAAACTGTAAGTTCAAAGCATAACCTGCCTTTGGAAATCAGCAAAATTTCGGTTCAACTGCTGCTGCTTCTGTTCTCTTATTTCATTATAAACATACAAAAAATATGTTTTTCAAAAAGTCAATTGGAAATTTGAATTGACATAAAATTAGCAAATGCTCGAAAACCTTTTAATATCCATTCAACCCGACTTTAAGATCACCTGAAGTTTCCTACCTGTTTTGCCTTTGTCTTCAAAATATATTTGATTAAAGTTTGTTTTTTATAAATAAATTTAATGTTTTTCATATCAGTTTTTGTTTTTTTTTTTCTTTGTATATATACTAAGACTACTTAAACATTATGCAAACATCATTAGAGTCTAAAGAACACGCACGCAAAATAATATACAATAATATTACAATATTTATTTATAATAGTGTATTTTGTGTTGTTTTTGTATCGTTTTTTTTTTGTTGGTTTGGTTTATTAACAAACTAGTGACGACCTGTATAGCATTAGTTATACATTTATATATATTTATTCATATTCATATTCATTCACACATACTCTCCTTTGTTGTTGTTAGATATCTTATGCTATATGTTGGTTGGTTGGTTTCAGTTGCTGTATTGGTTGGTGTTTGTAAGTTAACGACCAGACTTAAATGACTACAAAAACATTTTTGTTTCGTTTTTAAAATAAGGTACATTGATATATAGAATAACACTACTAACTATAAAACATATAGATATCTGTACATGTTGCTATTTATTTACAAACATTATGATTTTTCATAAGTGCAAACATTTATTACCCAAATTGAAACCCAATCCGCGCGACGATTAAAACAAACGAGATTTTGGATTCATCAAATTGCTAATATTCAGCACTTTCTTTACCAGCAACTGGTTTTGTCTTTCGTCATTTTACGCCCAACGTGGGCTTTTCTTACACAATCCTTCTCCTCCTTCTTCTTCTAGCTGTGACTACAAATATTTGGGCATATCCTTAAAAAAATAAAAAAAATTAACCCAGTGGACATGGTTGGATCGCTTCTAATAGGCCCAACATGGCAAATGCTTGTTCATTTTCCCAGTTAGAGAAGATTTTTGCTATGATATTGCTGTAGATGCTGTATATATACATGCTACATATGTATTTTGTTTTTGTTTTATAAGTAATACTGAGATTCTGTCGGTTAGTTGTGGTGCTATTGTGAGTTCTGCCTTCAATGAATATTTTGTCATCAGATGGAAAGAATCTTTCCATAGATTTCCATCTTTCATCCTAATTGCATATCAATTTTACATATTCATCCACTGTCTTTATGACTGACGCCCCATAGCTGTCGCATTCTAAGTAACGCTGCCCCCATGTGCTTTGTACAAATGGGCCGAAAGGCCCACATTAACTAAAAGTAAATTGTACTGTTTGTTTTTGTTTGTTGTTGTTGTTGTTGTTTGTTGTGGTTAGTAATCTTGGCTATTTCACAGTGAAATTTCGTTACGTCTATTTGCCATGTTCCAAGCCATTTCCAAACCCGATGCCATGCCATTCTCTGCTGTAATACCCTTTCCCGCACCTAAGCCTAAACCTACACTTGTTGTCCACTCTTTGAGACGTCGTTGTCACTTGGGCTGGATGCACGCCGTTCGTTCCAGTTCGTTGAACTGGCCAAAGAAGAGCACCTCGCTAATCAGTTTCTCGGCAATGATGCGTTGAGTTCGGTCCATTGTGCGCAGCTTCATAGAAACATTGGAGCCAACGAAATCGCAATCATCTCGGCTGAGACTCTCTGCGTAGAGGGCAGCAGCAGCAGCTGCCGTCGTGGAACTGGCGTCCTGTGCCGAAATGCTGCTCTTGATGTGCCCGGGACTAGCTGCCGATTCGGTGGCCTCATCATTATCAACGTCGCCGTCCACATCCGACATGCTTGCCCTCGAACTGAGCAGGGAGTTCATAAGCATATGGCCGGCACTTGAGCCCGCGGTTAGCTTGCGCATGTTTAGGGGCATGGAGGCAGCTGCTGCGGCTGCTGCCAATTGGGCGCTGCTGCTACGCGGCGGCAGTACGAAGGATCCGAAGTTGGCTTGCGCTTTGGCCTGGGCAACGCGCAGATCCTGCGCCATGTCCAAATGGAGGCGACTCTCCTCGCCGGACGAGCTATAGGAACGATGTGAATCAGGTGGTGCCGGAGCTGCTGAAATGGACGGCGGATGAAAGTAATCCACCAGCTCCTGCTTAATATCTAGTTCATCCTGGTGCTGGCGCAGCGGATGATGCTGCAGCGTATGATGGCTATGATGCAGTTGCTCATGCGCGTGCCGAGGCGTGGCAGCTCGAACGGAGGCAGGACTCGACTTCAGCAAATGATTCTTATGCGCCTCGTGTATGTTGGTGTTGGGTATTGGACTAGAACCGGCCTCGCTCAAGGCAGCTGCAACCGGCGCCGAATCTCCGACAGGATGTTCGCCGGCATCTAACGTGTTGTTTATGCCACCATCTCTACTGCCGCTGCCGCTGCCACCACCCATATTGGAGGAGAGCGGTGGCGAGCGACGCTCCACTTTAGCCGCCAGCTGTCCAAGTGCCGTCGCTGTCGCCTCATCCCTCATAGTGTTGTCCTCGTTATCCGACGTGTCGATGGTCTTATGTGGACTGGGCTGGAAGTCGCTGCTGCTGCTGCCGCCACCACCGCCGACCGTGTAGGGCGCACCACTTGCACCACCATAAGACATTGGCAGAGAAACACGCAACTGCTGTTGCTGAGCATTGGGCACCACCACTCCTGTACCTCCGCCAGCGCCACCTATGGGCGGAGAGTACTGACCCGCCGTGTTCCAGTTATCCAGCGTTTGACTATTTGCTATCAGCATAGGAATATTTATGCCCATCTATAAAATAAACAAAGTTATATTATTAGTTCTCGCATATAGCTATAGATTTTAAGCTGAGAAACTACTGCAACCATACACTAGCCTCGGAATTCGAACCCGTTTTTTCAGTTGTCTAACTTATCTGACTGAGGAACCCGAGAATATAAATTATGGTCTCTATTCAGAATAAGTTAAATTTTTCAAACATTTTTCTCTTTGTTAGATAATTACTTAGACATAAATCTAATACTCTCCAACACTCACCTTTGTAAGCTCAGTCGGAAGAGTACAAGATTGTGGAGGTTAACTCATTCAAAGACTAATATAGTCACTCCTATATAAGTCAACTTTATGTAGGCCCGACCGTAGATCTGACGTATAAGCCTGCTACTTAGAAACTTGTCTATGAGAGTAGAACAGATGCAGAAGTTCAGTAATGTCAACTTTCGCAGTGAGAAGGTCATTTATTACTGAGTTTGATCCAGGAACAAGGAAAAAGTCTTTAATAAATAAAATTTAAGGCCTTAGCCATATATACCCCAGGACGAATTTTATATGTATCGCTATGCTTAAACTCGGAGTGAGACGATAGCAAAGATCGGAAAATTATAATAAACGGGCAATAACAATTAGATTGTAGAAATACTAGAAGAAAAAATCGGATACTAGAAATACTAGAAAACAAAAACGGACACAACTAAGAGAGCAAAAGTGGGAGTAAAACTTTAAGTAACTATCCATAATTCCCAAAGAGCTGGAAAAATTAAGAACTGCTGCTTAGCAATAGATATTGGTAAGTTTGGTAAGAAAACAATTCGATGTTTGCTAGATCTATATGGAAATAAGGTAAAGAGATCAATAATTTAGCATACATTTAATTATTATCACAACGAACGTAGGCATCTTCCAAGTACAGGTGATTAAAGACTTGATTTTATACAAGCCTATTTAAGACTACAAAATAATTTTAAAACCATTGTTTCTGATTATAATCTATCTTAACTTTTAAAAATAAAGATATAAATTTGACAATATGTTGAAATAAACTTCATCTACACGAGCTGATAGAATTAACGGGCATGAACTTTATCAAACGAATATGCCTATTGCTGCATGTTAAATACACATTCACAACTTTGGTATGAAATTACTACAATCGAAATAGTCCGAAAATAATCATTTGTTGTATGTATTTAAGCGAATTTAGTACAGTTTTTGTTGATGCAGCTCCAGCAGATGTAATGGTGCGATGCGACGGTACCATAGGCTGATTACTTTTGATGCTTTTGCTGTTGTAATGCATAGTGCAGAAATTAAATTTAACACTTTGTTGCGATGGAACGACGCGACGACGACGACAACACAACTCACATTGTCGAAATATTCTAGCGGCGTAGTAAGTTTTAAAAAGCGACATCATATCGTCACATTCAAAGAGAGAGAGAGAGAGAAAGATGCGAGAGCAAGCGCCAAAGAGAGATATGCACTTTGTTGTTGCCATCGCATTATCATGTGTGCATATGGATGTATGTACATGTGTGTATCTTCAGGGAGAGACCGAGAGAGCGAGAGCGCATCAGCGTGTGGCTGCTAACGGTTTGAAGTGAAAACAACAGCAACCCATAACCTAATGGGAAGAAGAGGAAAGAACAGGAAAGATGAAAAGCTAAGCTAGCAGCAGTAGTTCATTAATATTAACAACCTACCCCACGTTGGTGGGGCGAACGACAAAATGCTAATGTAGTCATGACCGATCATTCCTCTCTCACTTTATTTGTCTATCTCTCTTTTAGACTTGACGCGTCTTTTGCCTCAGGCGCCTAGAACTTTCTACAATACACAAAAACAACTGCCGAACTACTATTCGTTGTTTGTGTCGTTGCCGTTTTGCTTTGTTGTTATTTTTATTGCTGCAGCTGTTTTTGGTTGTTGTTTACGTATTTAGAGCTTTTGTGCATGTGTGCGTGTCTGACTTGTTTTTGCGTGCCGCAACAGAGTCGCCGTCCAAACTAAATTAACTCTCTCACTCTATTTATTTTTGTATGTATGTATGTATGTACATATGTATGTGTGCTAGTTCGCTCGTGTATGTAAAAATTTGATGTCCATGCATGTGTGGACGAGTGGAACTGAAAAATGTAAACAAACTGATTATCAGCAATCCAACGAATAAATAATACAATACTATCCAACAACTCCAATGCAAATCATATTGTCTAATCCTTTTCGCACCCCTCTTTCATCATCTATACTTCGGCAACTGTCGCTTTGGCTAGTCACGCAGATGTTTGAAAAGTACGATAAAATATTTTGCACAATACACACACACACACTAACCCAAACATTCAACTGTTACAGTTACAGTTAGCTGCCTACATGTGAATGAGCATCGCTTCTTCGTGGTCAGATTTTGTGTAAAGTCATGTACATATTTAACTTATTATCTATAGGGTAGTACGTCGAGTAGACTGTCTTAAATTTGGTATATACATAGATTGTCGTTAAGTATACACCCGTTTTTTACACTTCTATTTTTGGATACTTCTCTACTAACCCCAAAATAAATGTTGTCAGGGTATTTCTGGTAGTCCCGACAACAATATTGTATTTGTCCTACTTGCGTATCGAAGATTGACGTCTGTTATTATTATTTAGAACCCTTCGATTAAATGCAATTAGCGCTATCTTGGCTAGTTCTAAACAATCTCTCAATTCTCTCAAATGTGATATTTATAATCGCGTGATTTAGATTGATGAAAAGTCACCATATAAGCCATTGCAATAAAATAGAGCAAATTCTTGCATAAACTTTCACAAAAACAAAACTCCACCCAGCCATTATTTCATGTGGACCTTTACCCCACCGTTGGAGTTGTTTTTTTTTTGCCGAGCTGGCAACGCTGCGCGAATAGCTAAGCAACTTCGCAATGAATGAGTAAACAAAAGCAAACGCTGGCGTCGCAGTTGCAGCCCGCTGCGCTGCCTCGTTGCTTTCGGTTGCATTGCTTACTGCTACTTTGACTACTGCTGCTTATTTGCGTTTGCACTTCTCGGTCCCGCCTCGCTGCAGGGGGCCCGCACCAGGCATTTTATAAAAGCGCATGCGAGAGAAAACAAAACACGCAAATTACAAACACAGCAACAACAGTTGCTACTGCTCCAACTACAAGAACAATAGGAAACAGGCGTGCATTTTATAAACACAAACAAACTGAAAGGGGATTAGGGACAGGGATACGACGAAAAACAACGGGCAGGGGGTAACGGTATCAAAATGCAGTCTACGCGTGAGGCGGCAACGCCGCCCCACGTCGACGTCTACGTCAACGTCGCTGCCGCTTGGCATAACCACAACATTGCGGGCCGCGAATGGCAGCAACAACAACGCAGACATATTGTTGTTATTTGGTGTCTTGGAGAAAATTCCACAACAAAACAGTTGTAAAATATGAGCAAAATACATACATACACGGATATGGATGTAGTTGTACATACATATGTATGTATGTATGTTTGTACTTACTCAGGTATGTACAATATAAGACTAAGAGTGGAATGGTGGGCGTTAGCGTGGGCGTCAGCATTGCTGTTGCCCGTACGCCCAAATAATGACGAAAACAAAAACAACCCGGCCATGAGAAGAACAGTAAAAAGTGCAACCAAGAGCTGTGTGGGCAATGCGAGGGGAGGACAAGGAATACCATTTTATGTTGCTCTGGAAAAATTTTAAAATATGCAATATAACAGTATAAGAATGATAAATATTATATCTGGCTAACTGTAGACAGGTTGAATTAGCAGTCTATTGCTTAGATGAAACGAGCCAGCAATATACAATTCTTACTACTTACGAAATTGTATTTATTTTTTAGAAATAACAGCAGAGCAAATGAAAACAGGAGCAACTAAAACAATACTGCTGCTTGGCATTTTGTTTTGATAACTCTGACACACAGCAAAAACAACAGCAACAAAAACAACATAAAACAAATGAAAACCACAGGCGCAAGTAAAAATAAAAACAAAAGCACACAAGGAAAACGAACAGCAAACGAATCACAATCAACACACATACATATATGTATGTATGTATATACATGCATGCATACATATACACAATGTGTTTTATTTTCATATATGTACACACATATATACATACATACAATTGAACATACATACATACTTGCATGAGAGGGGCACAAGACAGGCCACGGGGCAACCACAAACCAAAACATCACAACAACGACGACGGCAAGTGCTACGCGCATTTTGCCGTGCAAAACAAACATTTCATCAGACAAAAACAGAGCATGTGAGCGACAACGGCGATGAAATGTCAGCAGCGCTCGTTCCCCTCATCGGTAACGAAAGCTTGCTGCTGCCGCTGGTGCTGCTGCTTGCTTGGCGCGACAAAGCAAATACATAAAAACAACTCACGCACACACCGTACGTTATTTAAATACATATGCATATGCACAGATTCTCTCGTAACTCAGGGCAATACCTCACGCACACTTCGGCAAGTTCCCAAGAAAAATTTATGCGTAAAATTTTAATTCTGTTTTGATCGTCAACAACAAAACACACACACACGCGCACACACACATTCAGTCAGAGACAAAAACGATCCGGACAACGATTGTGAGAGGGAAACAGTCGAGGTAAATGTTACTCTCTCTCTCTCGCTGTCGGCAGCAGAAACAGCAAGTCACTTGCGCACATGGCGTTTCATTGGACTCTCAGTCAGCGTATTCAGCACAGTTAACTTTGCGCTTCTGATTGAAATTAACACCCGAATGACAACGCCAGTGAATACACTTGCGTTTGTTTGTGTGTTTGTGTGTGCGATTGCTCCGAAACTAATATGAAAATATAAAAAATGACTTATGCTGCATATAAACAAATATTTGTACAATAAATAATTTGTACATTTTATAAATTTAATGCTCAATCATTAAATTGCCTGTTTTATGTTTAATTATTAAAAAATAAACATTTATGAATTAATACGAAAACCCTATCACCCATACAAATGTATGTATGTATGTATGGACACGTTCTTTCTTTCTATTAATAATCAATGAACACCTACAAAAACATACATACATACATGTATGAGATTAATTCACACCCCTTGGCCACCAATGGGTTATTCAATAGGTCCGCTTGGCTAGTCAATGGTCACAGTCGCTCTCTGTTGTTTGTCGCTGTTTATGCCCATGTCATTGGAACAAATGCTTACGCATTCGGTTATTTTTTGCGCTGATTACTCACCGCTCCAAAATATTTCAGCTCTTTGGTTTTAATGCGTCTGTGCTGTGATGCAGGCATAGCCACTCCAGTTGTTGTTGTTGTGGCACCAGTTGCACACCCAATCGGGCCCGTGGCTCCCCCGTTGGCCGCTGCAGCGATAGTGCTGTTCTCGTAAGCAGCGGCAGCGACCGCTGCAGCGGCCAGACCATTAAGTCCATTGTGCGTTGTACTCGCTGACGAGGTGGCAACGCCACCCACCGTAGCGCTAGCTGGCAGCCCGCTCAGACTGCCGCCGCCGGCTTCCATGAAATCGAATCGCTTAAAGGCATACCACTTGGACGGATTCGGCTGTATGCCCTGATAGATTTTCACAAACATTTTGTGCTTCTCGCGTCTGTACTGGGTGAGCAAGACGTTCATCTTGCGCTCTACCTCAGCCTTGCTGCAGCCAAATCGATCCGCAATCTCCGACCACGCCCGGAAACGGCAAAGTTTATCCTTGTATTTGGGATCAGCCCGATTCCACAGTTCCGTGTGGCAGCGATATTGTTCGATAAGCTCTAGTGCATCGTCGTTGGTCCATTCCATGATTTTAGGTGAACTGCTACCACCACCGCCGCTGCTCCTACCACTGCCTGACCCGAAGCCGAACTCAGTCCCGTAATTGGGCGGCAGTGGTATATTGTGCTGCTGCTGTTGCTGCTCTGGATAATGGCAAGGATGATTTGAGTTTTGGACGGTTGCAGCTCCAGTGGCTACGAAGCTCTCTGGATTGAAGTTCATTTGCTGTGTCAAGCAAAAGTTACTTTTATTTTCCACTCTCTATTGGGATTCGACGCTTCTATTCGGTGGGTTCTTTTACTTGGCTTTTGATAGCTTTTAAAGCTTTGTTTTTGTTTTCTTGTTTTCTGTTCTCTGTATTCTGTTCTATTTCTTTATGGAATGCAACGCGAAATGCATTCAATCAACATTTTATTACCTGATTTTTGGTCATATACTCGCAACACTGAAATCGAAGGAAATGGGATCAATTTAGTAATCAATTTTATTGTTTAAATGCATTTTCATTGTTAGTATACGAGTCCAATCACAAGCTTAAATTCAAAATATTAAAAAAAATAAAGATTTAGTTATTTAAAAATTTGCTATTAACAATTATGGTTTGTTTTTCTAAATTGTCTTACTCCTTATTCTTTCTACAAAAATTGTGAGATTTATGGATTTTCAAAAGTTTCCGCCTCCTCTGCTGGAGGAAGCCAAAGTAAGTATAATTGATCAATTGGTCTATTTATTTATTCTATTTATATATGTATGTATATATGTACATATGTACATAAAAACTTGTTCTAATATGAGCTAATTGTTACTAATTATGTAAGACACAAAGGCGGAAATTAATTGTCTAATATGTAATTATGATCATAATTCAAATATCTTTGTTTGAACTTTAGCTCTTTGTTTCAAATGCATTGTACACATAGCTTATTGAGAAAAAGAAAAAAAAAACCTTTAAAGTATCTTGCAGTTGTTTTTCGCGTTGTTAATGACGAATCGCTTTTCCTAGCCATTAATTAACATTTTCAAAAGAAATTCTGTGCTGAGAAAACGTTTTGCGCAAATGTCACAAGTCACAGCGAAAATAAAAACATCGATAACAGTCCAGTTATTCACAATAGACGGAAGCTTTTTTGCACAGACAAACATAAACAGAGACACACACACACGCGCACATAATTGAGCAGGGACACGTGCGCTTTCATTCGTTTATACTGCGCGGCGGACTATGTGCACATGTATATACACACACAAATACATGTGTTGTGTGTATATGTGTGAGCGACATCTCGATTTGACATCTATCTTTGTCGCCCGATTTGCTTCCTGGTAAGTTGTTCGCTCGCTCGTTTGGTGTCGCGACAATTCGCTTGATAATTTAGCTTAGCACGCATTGCATTTAATAAATGTGTTTAGTACACGTATTATTGCGTTGCTCAGAACTTTTTGCGCAGAGCGCAAATGCTGCTGCGCAAACAGCTGAATGAATCATAACGGTAAGCAAGTAAACACACACACACACACACGCGTGCAATTAACGGGGAAAAACAATGGGAATTGGTAGGTGCACAGTTTTTGCGAGTTTATTTAACCAAATGCAGTTTTCCTTTTTAAATTAAATTTGTACTTTAATGCAATTTAGCTGATTCAGCATTTCGTTTATTTTTTGCGCGTACTTTGTTGTTTTTGAAAAAGTCGAACTTTTTTAAGGCCATTTCTTTCTGACTATTGATTCACTTAACCTTGTTTTCGAAATTATTTTGGTTCGAAATTGTTGGTTTATCCGTATGGTAAACGTGTTTTTAAAAATAGCATAGTTTTAAGGGACTTGAAGAACAAACTTTGTATTCACTGAGTATTCGCTTCTGTTTGGCATGGGGTTTTTCACATATGTTACATACATATGTATATTCATTTGCGTGTTAAATTTATCTGTTTGTTATTCGGGGGATTTCAACAGAAATCGGTTGGGATTTTTGCATATTATGAGCTTTTTATTACAGCTTCGACTTTGGATTTTCACATTTTATTTTTTATTATTTTCTTTGTTTTTATATAAGAATCTTTATAATTTATATATGCAGTTTAGAATATTAACACATATTAACTTTAAATTGTTTCTCATATTTTTTGATTATCATATCTCTGTTGTTGGTTTGTAATCTACATTATTTATTTAAAAACCTAAAACTTAGTTTAGCGTTTGCATTCAAATTCGCGTGATAAACATTTTTGGCCTCTGTCAAATTCGAAAGCAACAAAAAATAGTCATAAAGCCAACAACAACTCAAACATCGCAAAAAGTAAACAACATAAAAATCGGATTAAAAACTTAAAAATAAATTTCAAGGCACGTAAAAAACGAACTGCAAACACTCACACACGCACACATGGACACACACACGCACTCAGCGAGAGAGATAGTAAATAAAAATAATATTAAAATACATATGCATGTATGTATGTGTGTTAAAAACATTAAGATATTTGTTGCGTATTTTGTTTGTGCGTACATTTTTGTATTTTACATTTTAGAATTGGTTGTAATTTGGCATTCCATTTTAGAAACTATATCAAAGCCGTTTCTTTATGCGCATATTTGTTTTTCCTTTATTTGTTCAGCAAACACACAATAACAACAAGAACAGCAACAGAGGCAGAGTGCTTGTGCTGCTGCTGTTAATGGCACGTCGCCTCCCCCGCACTCGCACTCGCACTAGCAATCGCACTTGCTATTCAGAAGCACCGCGATGTTACCGTTACCGCTAGTTTCATCTGCGCGCCCAAACCTTACTCTCTCTTTGTGATACAACCGCTCGCGAACCACACCAGCTAACGTCTGAATCTAAACTGTGCGTCGCTTTTTCCCGACAAACACTGACAAACTTATCGAAATCGATTTGTAACGAACCTACAAATGCGACGACTGCGACGCGTCGCTGGCTGGGCTGCGTATTGAAATGAAATTTCTCGGTGGACGTTTGAATGAAACAAGCACAACGTACGCACACACACACACACACAAATACACTCGCATATATGTGTATGTGTACAAATGTATGCACAGAGAACAGACAGCGCCACCACTGCGCTGTTGACGTCTGCAGCGGCAGAGCCGCCACGTTCGGTAAACAGTTGTTTCGTGGAAAAACAAGCCGAACATCATAATGAAGTTGCTGTTGTGAAATTGTACGGTGCTTTGTCATGCTTAAAAAACAACAGCAACAGAGTACGCGCCAAAACACAAAAACGAGGGCAGCTATATATATATGTAAGTATGGTATTATCGAAAGTAATCATGACATACGCAAATAACTATATTTTGATATAAATATTAACAAAAATAAATATAAATAATTATATTCTAAATATAGTATAATAATTTAAAAATATACAATCTATATAATGTTTAAGCATATAGTTGGCATTTGAATGTGCACAATAGCACGAGTACAAGTTTCAAAGCACACTTAACAGCCCTCGCACGAACGCTAGTTGCTTCTTGGCACCAACACATGCGCAGCGAGTCAAACAAACAAATAGAATGCGAAGCAGAAATGGCAAAAAATTAAACAAACAAGTAGACAGGAGCGGTTCAGGTTTGGATCCAGTCGATAGAGCAGCGGGTGGCGGCTGGCGCGAGGCCGAGTTGAACGAACGAGGGCAGAAAATAACACTACAATAAATACACATCTAAAAATTTCTACTACGGCGTAGTAAAATTTCTAAAGGCTGATAGAATTTTTGCCTCAATCTGCCATTGCTCAGCTATATATTTGTTTAATTTTGTTTGCTCGTTAGCTCAGTTAGACGAAAAGGAGTGGGGAGATTGGGGTGCTTGGATGTATGGTTGGCTGTGCCAGGCAGGTGCTGCGCTACTCTTGCTATATCTCATTCAGCTGCTTTTTCACTCGCACTCACCGCAGCTCGCTGCATGTTTGTTTGTTTATCGTGCCGTGTTTTATTGTTGGTGCTTTTGTTGATGTTGTTGTTGTTGTTGTTGCTTGGTGCGTAGTTTTTACGTTCGTCATCGTTGGTTTGGTATTTCCGTCTTCTGCTAGCGCTGACGCTGCCGCTGACTTATGTATGTCTGTATTTATGTGTGTGTATTCATACATGTTTCTTATTGTATATCGATAAATGTACATCAATAAGTACATGTGTATGAATGTACATGCATACATACATACATAAGTAATATACATATATGTACAATAATATATGCACTTAAGCATTTAAACATACTAATAGCATAGATATGACAATAAGCATAAAAATGTACATATTCACACTTGCATATTTAAATACACACAAATATACATACAACATGCATGTATGTATGTATACATGTTCGCCTTGAGTGTCGCCGTCAGAGTATTTTGCAGTGTTATTCTGCAAATAAAATGTCTTTGTATGCACATAAACACACACTTGTACATCTGTGTGCACATTTGTATATACATATGCTGTGTAAATTGTTATTGCTTGCGTTAGTCGCAGCAGCAGCGGCAGCTGTTTTGTTTTTGTAGTCGCCAGCGCTGCTGCCCAGTCACCGCCGTTGCCAAAGTGCATTGCGTTTTCGCTCTTTGTGTGGGAGCCATAAAAGCTACTGTTCTTCATTTATTGCTGGCTCTCTCTCGTGCGCAGGTCTCACGTGCGGCTAGCCAACACCCCGTGCAACGGTACCTCAATCTATTTCTTACGTAGTACTATTCGCGTTTGATGAAATTAATTAATATGTTTAACAATTAGGTGCCAAATTGACTTATTTTGATTACCTTAAAAGGGGAAATTTTCTTTTGCTTTGCTTATTGCAAGCCATATGGAATTTGATGAAATGTATGTATTTATATGATAAATATGTATGCAGATTATGTATGTACATACATATGTATTATGTATGTATATTATTTATTATATTATTAAGTAGAATCCAGACTAAGTTCCCTGAATAAACTGACTGATTTGAAGATACTGACTCAGAAAATATTTTTTTTTTTTTTTTTTTTTTTTTTTTTTTTTAAATTATATGTTTATTCGGTATCAGCGTGCTATATACACTATAACAGAATAATTTAACTTAAGATGTAGCCTCGCTTTAATAAGCTATTTACATTATATACATTTATATACATTAAAGTAGAGTATTAAACTATCATGCTAAGGTATTGCCGTCGCCTTAAGCGACTTATGGGGCGGTCAGAGATAGTAAAAAGTTTTTCTAAAAATAAACTAAACAAAAATTAACAATATGCTAATAAATTGTTTGTATGTTCATGATCGGGACAACGAACTATGATTATATATATATATATATATATATGCATACATTCATACATACATATGTACGTATTATAGCAGATTGTACTCAGAGCGATATAATTTTTTGTTGTTGATATTATTAATTTGGTAATATATAATATATTTAAATATGTATAATTTATTCGTTGACATCAATATATTTTCTTAAAAGGACTATACTTAAATATGGTAGATCTAGATGTATAGCAAATAAAAGAATGACAATGGAAAATCGGGAAGTCTATATCTTCCTCTGTTTTTGAGCTAGAGCGAAATAAATTGGTTGGATTTAAAAGTTTTTGGGCAACTCTGCTGAGGGCTTGGCATTGAACAGGATAACTGCTAGTCACGCATACCCGACTAGAACAGTTTTTTGATTTAAATATGTTAAATTGCAAGTCATGGAGTGAAATGAAATCAAAGCAAAATGCAAATTAGTACAAATTCGATTGCAACAGAACACAAAGAGCTTTTATTTTCTTGGCTTTGCTAGTTAACGTGAACGAAAGCTCGTTTGTGGCCCAGTTGTAATTGAAGCATATGCTGGGTGCGGGGGTCCAATTATGTTTGGTAAGGACCGAGGCTGGCTCTGCCGTACATAACGCGGCAAACAAACACTTGTTTGCACAGCAGCGCAAACAAAGAGAGCAGCTAACTTAAAGAGAGCGCGCGCGCTCGCCGTGCAGCTGTGTGTTCCGCACATACATATGTACATAAATACATTTCGTATTTGTGTTTGTGAGAGCCGGTAGAAGCAATTGCAACTAGGAAGCAACGACAACATGCGCGACGTTAGCAGCGCTGTTCAGCGCAGCGCAACGCAGCGCAGTCGCTGCTTGTTTACTTCGTTTGTGCGTGTGGGCGCACAGGAGAGACGAAGAGAAATTAAGTCGTGTGGGCGGCAGAGAGACCTGACCCGAGCAATAACCAAGTCAGCCCAATCCGCCAGCACAGTCGCCAGCAGCGATGCTGACGACGACGCCAGCGTCGCTGAAGGTCATTATGCCGACGCTGGCATCGCTGCTTCTTTTGAGCTTTTCGCGCTGCTTGTTTTTTATTGTTGGACTTCGGTTGTGGAATTGTGTAAACATCAGTGGCAGCGACGACAAAAACAAAGGCAACGCAGGCATTCCAAGTAAACAACGTTTTTTTTGTTTTCTGTGCTTTTTGTTTTGCGCCAACGCCAGCCCCTGGCAGAGGCAATGTAAGAAAGTTAAGTCATGGAAGGGGGAGGCGGTATGTAGGTTGGTAGGAGACAACAACAGGGCAGAGCGAGACAAAAGCAAGGCAAGCAGACAGACGAAAGCAGGGCTAATGAAGATGAGCCCCATGTGCTGTTTCGTTGTTATTGTTGTTTACTTTTTGCCGATGGTCGCTTTTGTTGCTGAGCTACAAAAATATGCAAAAACGAGAACAACAACAACAGCAACGCAGCGAAATATGCAAGGCAGCCAATACGCAAATAGAAGCAATGAACTTAATTATTTGCTGCTGTTGTCGCGCAGCTTAGCGAAAGGGAAGGTGAGAGAGATAAATACAATGTTATTTGTAAGTATGTATCTTTAAATTTATGTATATACATACATACGTACAAATGTATATATATGTATGTATGTACATACATACATATGTATAACATACTTAATTACTTAATTGCATACATAAGAATATGTGTGTGTGTATATATATGTATGTACATACTTACTTAATTCTGTATGAATTGCGTGCACATACATACACATATGTATGTACATATGTATATGTATGTATGTATATATGTATGTACATATGTATGTACATAAATATGAATACTGTACCATAAATATATTTATTTCTCTAACCACACATATGTACATATGTATGTATTTATGTACATATGTACATTTGCGTACATGTGTGAATAAACAGTGCGCGGACTGCAAATTTCGAATTTTAGTATCTTGCGCAGGCGTATCAAAAAAAACTTGTTAGCAACGTTTTAATGCAGGCTACATACATACATACATATGCACATACATGTGTATACACACATGTACATAAGTTTATTTTAGTCGAAAGTGATGCAATCTTCTAATAACAATATGGTTTGATTTATCCCCATGTTAAGTATTGACATCGCAGAGTTTAAAGCTGAAAAGGATGCAGAATCCAATTGTCGATATATGTATGTACATACATATGTACATCTACGTACATACGTGTATGCATGCATGCATGTTTACTTGGAACATTGGTTCAGATTGATACATGATATAATTGTTAGACAAGTTTAATTATTGTTTAAATATTTTTAAATTTAAATATATGTACAATTCCTTTGTAATTTGACATGACTGCAGTCTGTAAAGCTTATAATATTAATATTTTATTAAGAATACCTATATATTTATTTCTCTGAAAAAAAAGAAGAAAAATATATTAGCAAAATCAATCGAAATAACACATGAACTAAAAAAGGTAAAATAAATATGTTTTTTGAAGTGCACCGACAAATTTCGCTGTATATATTGAAAAGAACATAAACAATTGTGCTTACCTATGAAAATGTTGAAAATCCAAACAGAAGTTAAGAAAAACATCAAATGCATATTGAATGCGAAAATAAACAAAAGCTTATTTGCTAGACTTTTACGATTTGGGTTTACTTATGGGACATGCGCCTGATTGTATGCAACACTTTTGACACACGTCTTCATGCGCCTCCTGGGAATCGACAAGGCAACTGTAAAAATACGCAGACAGATATATACTTTAACTATTCAAATCTTATTTGTAAAGCTTTATTGGAATGATATTTCAATAGACATTCGACTCTCGTAGTTCCCTTTCCATTGTAGACTTTGGTCAAAACATGTTGCATTATAATTGTTGTTGTTGATTATTTGTTTAATGTTGAACTGCTGCTGTTCATGTTGACATTGTTTTTGACGAGAAATACGCGTGTTTTTGTTGTTGCTGTTGCTGTTGCTGTTGCTGTTATTGTTCCAGTTTTGGGAACAGCAATTACGAACATGACGTGAACCCCCCTTGCAAATTTCACATTCGTTGGCTTCACTCTGGCAGCCCTTGTATAATATTTTCTGTGCATTCAGCAAAATATGTTTTGTTTTTATACCATGAACTCATTGAAAATGGGAAATCAAGGTATAATGGTTTTGTGAAAGTGTATGTAACAGGCAGGAGAAGGCGAGGCAGTCCCCATAAAGCATATATATTCATGATCAGGACGACGAACTGAGTCGATCTAGCAATTTTCGTCTGTCCTATTTCCTTATTATTTATTGTAATCGATATTTGGACTTCGTTTTGAAGCCATAACTTAAAGACCATATATTTCAAATAGTAGAGAGCTCTTTCATGTGCATTCATTTAGAGGTCAATATTCCGTCCTAGAAGTTTCATGAAAAAATTGCAAAGTTATTCATCAATTAATTTCTCATAAATCCGCTTTAGGTTTAGGTTTTAGGTTCACATTATAATACTAAGTATATGTGTAGTTGCCGTTGCTAGGTCCTTTAACGCTGAAATAAAACATCCTTTTAAAGTGTACCATTGTGGCCTTAGGTCAGTTTTTTTCGGAGTTCGGAGTTTTTAAGAATATGCTTAAGTGTATGGACATATATGTATGCACTTAAATGTTCTTCTTTTCTAATAACCTTCTGGGAGGTCTCGGCGAAGTGACTAATCTTGCTTGTGTGTGCGTGCGTATGTGTGCGTTTCTATGGCGGGATAAGATATTAGTAAGATTATTTGAAATATCAGCTTAAACTTTGTTCAGGGAACCGTTTAGTCGGACAGACCTGACAAGAGTTCTCTTACTTGTTTATATTGGAATACCGTGTATTTATTTGATAAATTGAAAATGGGTACTACATTCCTTTAAAGTAGATTATATAAATTATCTATATGGTCGTGTCTGACACTGTATAGAAATTATTTATTACTTATTATAATTCTATTACTTATTAAAAGTTTAAGATATATTTAAATGTTGTGTAAATTGAATCCACTAAAAATAGGAGTATATTTTGAAAACCATATAATCTTATTTTTTCAAAATAAAGTGTTGGCTTTGAGCTGAAGAACAAAATATAGTAGCATGTGTATTTAAAATTGTTCTTCAGAAAAGACCAGAATTTTTTGAATTTTTCGAAAACTTCCGCTTTACATTAAAAACAAACAAATAATAAAAGAAATTAATAAAGTAAAATTATTATATTAGTTATTATTAAAATCTGAATATTTTAAATAAAATGAATTGCTTAGATTACTATATTTCTAATCCAGATTTATTGAAAAATCATGTTTTTTGTGCAATTCAGCTTAAAGATTTCTTAAAGGGTGTCCTTGTAGTCAGGCATACCCTACTAACGAAAACTAAGAATATTTCTTTTTATTTCATTACCGTTGTAATTTTGGAAAAATACAGCTGTTAACAATTACAATGACATATAAACACTTCAAAGCAACTCGCTAGCAAAAATGCAAACGCAGCATTGCTCAAAATAATTAATTAAGCATTTTTTGCATTTCTGTTCCCTTTACAAAAAAAAAGGTATAACAACTCACGTGCTCTTTGCGTGGGTGGCTAATACTGACTGAGCGTTAACCTTAGTCGATTTTGGAGTATACTTAGTTCCAACTGCAACTGAGGGTTATTAACGAGGAACCCTTGAAACTTAGCGCAAAAGAGTCAACAATTTGAAGAACATTTGTTCAACATTTTAAGAACCAGCATTTATTTTATTTTTTGAGAATTTTGTTGTAGGATTCAGTGGAAAGATATATGTATGTACATATGCCAGTAGTCATAATTATTTTGGGTATTAAAATAACAATCATGTTTTCTTAATTAATTGGTTACTTTTAATATTCATCAAGTAATAACTATTATAATATATTCCCTGTACCCATTAATAGAGGGTATATTGATTTTGTTCAAATGTCTGTAACTTTCTGAAGGATGCGTGACAGACTCCATAGGATATATATATAAATTCTTCATCAGACGCAACAGCCGAGTCGATTTAACGTATAAAAATGTATATTGGGTTTGTAAACAGTGTATTTCATTAAATAAGTCTATCAGTTTTTCTATCCATTGAAAGTGGGTAAGAAAGGTATATTGTTTTAGTTAAATGTATGTTACAGGTAAAAGCAGGGCGACTCCACAATATCTGAATATAAATTCTTGATGGGGAGGACAAGGTGAGTCGACGTATACATGCCCGTCGAAAGTTAGAGGCTTAAATTCAAATCTTATATCATTTTCTTAATATCTATTAAAATTTGATAATATCAATTAATTTCTTAAGCATTACTTGATGACACAAAAAGCATCATATGTAGTATATTTGTACATAAGTTATCGTTGAGTTGATTTATATACATATTGATTATACTTTCATTTGTTCATTATCAATTAAATTAATGTCAGTTCGTTTATATAAGCAGACATGCAGAAACATGGACGGACAGCGGAGCTCGGTTAGATCGTCTTAGCTTTTAGTCTAGACCAAAGATTTTGGTACTTTTATAAGGTTAAATAAATGTGGAATGTAATAAAAGAAATGGCTGTAACATATGATATTTAAAGATACATACTATAGATAAACTGTCGATGCTCATAGAGAATACCTTAGAATACCTAATAACTACCACAATATACCCGTTTTACCTATAACAGTACATGGTATAGTCAAAGCAACAACAAGGTCGAATGTGTTGTTGTACAATGCTTATTTACGCATACAGTTGCCTTAGAGGCCGTCAGAAAGGGTAACGGACGTGACAACCGTTACAGTGGAGGCAACGAGTGGGAAAGGCAAAACAAATGATGACAGGCCAGCGGGAGAGAGTGAGTGAAAGAGAGAGAGAGGGAGCGAGATCGGGAGTGAAATTGTTTGTAGAGCGCACAGAGCAAAAGCAACACACAAATACATACATACACACAAACACACGCATACTTATTCATATTTACAGTGTAAGTTTAACTGTTTTTGTGTGTTTGGCCTGGAACTCAAACTTAAATGCCATCCACCATTGTTGGCAGCCCACCAGAGCCAGAGCCCAGTGCTGGGCTAGTGTTGGTGCTGGGTGCATTTTCAATTTCGTTTTGTTGCCCCAAAAGTTTGTTGAGAACATTTGCAAATGTTTGTTTTAGCTAACGGAATTTGCTTCGTTTGCTTAATCATCATCATCATCATCAGCATCATGATGGTCGTCGTTGTCGTCGTCATCATAATTATCGTTGCATTGCCTTGTTTTGTACAATTTCATTTGGCTGTTGTTTGTGTGGGTGATTTGCTTTGGCTTCTTTCATTCTTTCATGCCCACTGCCCTTTTCACTCTGCCGTTGTGTTTTGGTTGCTCCTTGTTTGCTATCGTCGTCGTCGTTGTTATTGTTGTTGTTGTTGCTGCTGTTGTTGTCGTTGTCGTTGACGTCCGCCTGCTACTTCTGCGTAGTTTTGTTTATTTTATTTGTTTTGCTTTGTTTTATTTTTGTTTGATTTACGTTTGCCCGTACCGTTGCCAGTTACCCATCCCCGATCCCCCCAACTCCCCATCCTTCCCACCCCATCATTTTCGTTTTGTTTTACTTGTGTTGCTTCTTCTTCTTTTTTGCTTTGCTGGTAAGCTTGCTCCCTAGCGGTGCGACGAGGAGTTTTGCTTTAGTTTGCTGCTCATCCTATGGCACTGTTTCAGTGTTCTTCCTCTTCGACTTCATTTGTATTGTTTTTCTTCTTATTTTTTTTACACATACATAGGTACTGTATTGGCTTAAAGTTTGTTTTACTTCTTTGTCTTTAAGTCTGTGTTGTTGTTACTTTTTCTTTTTTTTTGGCTCATTGTTCCTGGCAACATTTCTTCGCTTTTTTTTTGTGTGGATTGCATGTTTTAAACTTTCATTCGGTTAGAAGACCAGAAACAAGACAGTGAAGGTGTGTACTACAGATATGCAGATAAATAGATAGATATGTACATGCTTGCTATATAATGTAGAATATGCATGCATAATAGATTTTACAGAGTATAGATAGATAATAGAATTACAGATAGTAAAATCTTTATCCGTATACAAAAGAAATTCAACGTGACTGAAAGATTGCCAAAAAGAAAAGTAAAAACTAAGACAGGATTTGGTAGGAAAGCCCTAACATTCCCTTTAGTCTCGTAGTCTCGGAGTTTTGCAAGGTACTGCTTCAGGACCTCTGTTACACAGTGTATACCTCAAACCTTGTAATTATCTCTAACAGGAGGCCTAACTTGAGGTATGAAAAGTACTAATAGGCAAAATAAAGTTAACTAGAATTTGGCTTACGTTAGCACCTCCGACACTGTGATATAGTATACATACAAACATACATACATATGTTCTTATGTACATATGTATGTAGTATTGTACATATAGAATGTATGATCAGAATCGATAACAACGCTCCTATTTTAGAAACAACTAAAGCTAAAGCCGTTTTTTCAATCAAAATCTCCAATGAACTCGATTTTTATACCCTGAACCCATTGTAAATGGGAATTCAGGGTATAATGGTTTTGTGACAATGTATGTAACAGGCAGAAGGAGGCGTGGCAGACCCCATAAAGTATATATATTCTTGATCAGGACGACGAGCTGAGTCGATCTAGCCATGTCCGTCTGTCCGTCTGTCCGTCCGTCCGTCTGTCCGTCCGTATGAACGCAGTGATCTCGTAAACCACAAAAGCTAGAAATTTGAGATTTTAGATATATATTCTTGTATACCATACGCAGTACAAGTTTATTTTTTTTTTCGATAACTCATCCTATTTCCTTATTATCGATAACAATCGATATTTTGACTTTGTTTTTAAGCTATAACTTTTAGACCATAATACCTAGAGACACCAAATTGACTATGTAGGTTGCTGTGATGTAAATACAGATAATGAACTTTTTATTTTGGATACCTCCCCCCATTAGCCCCATAAGTGGAGAAAACGTATTTCAAATACTAGGGAGTTGGGATTTCGTATATATACACCTCTAGATGTCAATATTATGTCCTAAAAATTTCATTAAGAAAGTAGATCTAGAACCGAAGTTATTTAACAATGAATTTCTCATAATGCTGCCCAGAATGCAGCCCAAGCGCAGCCGCTAAATCATCTACGCAGTAAGCGGTGCGCGTGCTTGTGTATGTATATGTGTGCGTGTGTGTGTGCGCACAGAGGGTAATATGTACCGGTAAAAGATATAAGCTAGATTGTTTAAAACACCGCCTCGGACTTGGTTCAGGGGATCTCGTAGTCGGGCAGACCCGACTAGAGCGTTCTTACTTGTTATAGATACAAAATTGTAATTTTTAAAGGAAGAGCTTCGAACTTTTGCTTCTAAACTGTTTGTTATACCCTGAACCCATTGAAAATGGGAATTCAGGGTATAATGGTTTTGTGACAATGTATGTAACAGGCAGAAGGAGGCGTGGCAGACCCCATAAAGTATATATATTCTTGATCAGGACGACGAGCTGAGTCGATCTAGCCATGTCCGTCTGTCCGTCTGTCCGTCCGTCCGTCTGTCCGTCTGTCCGTCTGTCCGTCTGTCCGTCTGTCCGTCCGTATGAACGCAGTGATCTCGTAAACCACAAAAGCTAGAGACTTGAGATTTTAGATATATATTCTTGTATACCATACGCAGTACAAGTTTATTTTTTTTTTCGATAACTCATCCCATTTCCTTATTATCGATAACAATCGATATTTTGACTTTGTTTTTAAGCTATAACTTATAGACCATGATAGCTAGAGATACCAAATTGACTACGTAAGTTGCTGTGATGTAAATATAGATAATAATTTTTTTAAATTTTGGATACCTCCCCCCATTAGCCCCATAAGTGGAAAAAACGTATTTCAAATACTAGAGAGTTGGGATTTTGTATATATACACCTCTAGATGTCAATATTATGTCCTGAAAATTTCATTAAGAAAGTAGGTCTAGAACCGAAGTTATCTAACAATGAATTTCTCATAATGCTGCCCAGAATGCAGCTCAAGCGCAGCCGCTAAATTATGTACGCAGTAAGCGGCGCGCTTGCTTGTGTATGTATATGTGTGCGTGTGTGTGTGCGCGCAGTGGGTAATTTGTACCGGTAAAAGATGTAAGCTAGATTGTTTAAAACACCGTCTCGGACTTGGTTCAGGGGATCTCGTAGTCGGGCAGACCCGACTAGAGCATTCTTACTTGTTTTTATACTGTAGCTGTTTTCAATGATAGGGATTTGTTAAAATTTTTAAAAATGTTGGGTTTTAGTAGACCAATAATCTATAGTCAAATACTGTTAGAAATTTTCTATTTACTCTCATTCAGATCAAGGCAGCTTTGAGTGTACATGTTTTTTGTTTTGTTATAGAGCAGTTAAATAACATGATTTATTAGCATAAGAACTTACATAAAGGAATAAAAATTATTTGTGTTTAAAAATTGTGTAAAGCATGGCAATTCCGAAATCCAAGGAATGGTCGCGATCTCTGATCTGCAAGCCCAAGGATAATCTAACGACCGAGGCTGGTTTACGGGCTCAGCATAATGTTATGGTGCCAACCATTGAGAGGGAGGTAAGGTAGTTACTGGTAGTATGAAAATTACTTAGCTAACTGCAAATACTGTTAGAATGTTCCCAACTCAATGGCGATGCTAATTGGCATGGAGTACGCACGAATGTGGTTCAAAGATCGCGATAACTTTCAGAAGAAGCGCGACGATTCGAAGGTGAAGTTCATTAAGAACGACTTCGACTGGTGGCTCAAGCTGCGCAAGACTAACAAGTGCTTCTGTGCCATCTGATTGCAAAAGCACTTATTGACCTACAAAACAAAAGCTCTGCGATTATAACGGTATTATCGAAGACACACACCATCTCAGTGCAAGCTTTTGACTACTATGTATATTTGCAACATTTTTTGGTGGGGGTTGCCACAGCTCGGTACCGAAATCTCTAGTATCAACTGCATTTGGTTAATGCGCAATATGGAAAAAATATTAAAATTTTTAAGAATTTCATACGATTTTCGAATTATGCTTATACAGAAAAACTAAGTGAATAAAATAAGTCTTGTTAACTGCTCAAGTAAGGATTTTCAATTTCGTAAACTACAAATATTAACAATTTTAATATTGCCAAAGTCCAGTGGAATGGTGAGAACAGCTGTTGGTTCAACCGGCGGCAAGAGACGAGCAAAAAAAAAAGCTTTTGCCGCCAGCCCTCACACAGGTTGCGGTCACGAAACAATCGAAATATGTATGCTCCCGTTGCCTGCCCGCCTGCCTGCCTGTTGTTGCTCCGTCTCCCTCTCACACTCGGCGAAGTTTAGCCACCCACGTACAAAAGAATTTGCATGCAACTTGTCGGCACTGCTCTTGCGCGCTGTCGCTCCCACGCAGTGTACAAGCATTGCTATCGCCGCGGATTTAGCTTCGTGCGCTCGTGTTGGTCGGCTCGCTGTTCGCTCTGTTCGCTCTTTTTGCCGCTCGCCGCTCGCCGCTGGCCGCTCGTTAGGCGTGCTTTGGCTCGTTTGCAGTTTTCCATGGTGCCCCAGCGTCAATCAAAATCAAACGGTTGCCGCGTTTAGGTCTTCGTGTGTGTCGCCTGTTGTTGTGTATTTTCAGTTGCTTTGGTTAATGTTACAAGCAAATGCCACCAGCACTAGTTCAAATCAACTGAAATTGCAAATGCAATACGCATTTTAAAAAAGGAATTGCCCACACAGCTCCAAAAAAAAAAGAAAAGAGAAAGATAGAAACAGTGCCATGCTAAAGCAATAACAAATTGTTGCCGTTACTTCGGTAGGTTTGTTTTCTTCTTGTTTCGCATTCGCGTTTGTGCCGTATGTGCTTTGAAATTTGTGCTTATGTGTATGTACATAAATATACGTGTATCTGTGTGCATGAGGTATGGTGTGCGAAATAACGAAAACATTTTTCTGCTATTTTGTTGCAGCAACTGGTAAGTAAAAGGCAAACTACATATTTGCAAATTGCATTTTAAATTCTTTTTCATGCATTTTGAATTGCTTTCATATTCAGCTGGGACTGCTGCATTTTATGATGATTTTAATGCGGCGTATTGCAAGTAAATGGCAACAATATGCTACGTTTACTTTACACTCACGCACAGGCGTGCGAATATTTGTGTGTGTGTGTGTGTGTGCGTATATGTACATGCATACCGACATATGTACACTCTAGCACTTGTGTGTGTATGTGAATTGGCAATAGTTTGTGGCACACAAAGCAAAGCAAAGCAACAAAACAGCAACAAAAACTAGCCAGCAAGTGCATTCAGCGAGGCAACACAACCAGTTGACGCAGCAACAACAACCGCAACAGCAACAACAACAACAACATATTGCGCCGGGGCTTCACAAGCGGGCAGAGCAGTAATGCTTTCATACTCACCACGAGCAAAAGCAAAACTAAGTCAGTTTCGTTTTGCAGTGTATTTCGCGAAGCTCTGTCGACGTCAACGTGAATTGCGCTGCTGTTGCACGTCTACGTTTTTATGTCTTGGCATTTGCACACATACACACATAATTGAAAAAAACATATGTTCGTATGTATGTACATAAGTGCATAATTATGTACACAAGTGTGGATGTGTATAAGTTTTTGGTTTGCTTGTTTGTTGGGAATTAAAGCTTTTACACACTTTCGCGGTCTGTGCGTTGTTTGTGCATCCGTTTGGGATTAGATGACAGTTAATTGAATTTCCACATTTTCACTGCATTACCGTTAACTTTTGCGACAAGTTTCGTGGCATATGTTGAGCAGACATCTCCCTCTCTCTTTCCCTCTGAGCTTTTCCAAGCTAATAAAAGTTGAAACTTAACTAAGAAGAATCTACAATATTGGCTGATAAAACAAATAAATATTTGTTCATTAATTTAATCTCTTATACACTTTTATAGGATACTTTTATAAAAGTTTCATTTGAATACATTTCGTGGCTTCGGCGAACGATATCTAGAACAAAAACTATTTATTATAAAAAGAGAACATATTGGTTTGAAAAGTTGTTAATGAAACGCCCAGCAGCCCAATCCCCAACAGATTTAGCTAGTAGCAAAGTTAAGGTTTAATAATTATCGACATATTCCCAAAATTGAATTATAATTATCATCGAACTTGGTTTAGCTAACATTCCAAAGTTAATATCTCTGTTATTTAAAGTTCTTAAGGTCAATGCATTTAATGGAAAAACTTGAGAATATTCTAGCTATTGCTAGTAAGAACTTTATAACTACTTGATTTTGAGAATTTTTTTTTAATGCCAATAGCAGTTAAACAGTTATCAAAAAGTTTACCATATTGTTTTTCAGAAAACTTTAACGTCTGTATAATGTCTGTAAATTGTCTTCACTAGAGGAATGAGGCAAACATGTGTTACAGATTCGTTAGCAATTCTCAATATAGACATACAAAACTGGTTGAGATATACATACATACATCTATATGTCCATCTATTTGAACTTGTATAACTAATACTTTACTTTTAGGATACCTGCTACCGTACTACCTCAACTCATAGCCTTATATTATGAGCACCCCTCGTATTCACATATTTAAATACTGCTGTTACCCTTTTTAAGAAAGTAGGTAAAATCTAGTGTATCTGACCATCAATGTTACATATACTGCATATACTACATACATACATACTCTACATATTCGCAATCACATTTACAATGGGACGCACAGGGAGTAAAATTCGTTTTTACGTTTATAGTATATATATGTATGTATGTATATGTATAAGTATTTGTGCCAGTATGCCGAAACGATATCGAGGGATAATCTCACTTTTCGCTTTTTGCAGTGTTTTGTAACCAGCGCCCACGCAACAAAGCAAAGCAAAGTAAAGCCACCTCAGTTGACGTCCTTACTATTACCTACTAGTTGACTGAGGCAAACATTTGTTGCACTCTCGTGTCGAAACTCAACACTCGTTCGTTACTCACCTCGTTCAGATTCAATTCACCATTAGGGCTCTCTCATATGCTTTTTGCTCTCTTTGAAGCTCTTGGTCCCGGCGTGGGCTTTAATACAGTTTTACATTGCTTCGTTGTGTCCGTTCGTCTTTGCTGCCGGCAACGCAGTCGATGCTGTCGACGTCATCGCAAAGGACATAGTGTGGGACAGATAAGGGTCGTGGGCGACTGGTTGGACCGACCATATGGTCAATGCACACAGCGAAATGGGACTTGGCAGCGGCGTCGCTTCATTTGGCTTTCAAATTGAAAGGGAGGCGACGCGACGCGACGCGACGCGACGATGTCATTCACGTCCACACCGCTGGTCCACACCCACGCCCACGTCCACGCCCACGCTCGGTGTCTTCAGCATCCTTGCCGAGTTGGCTGCGCTAATTGAGACATTTGTCAACTGGCACAAATGAGCGAACATTTTTCAAGATGCGTAGCAGCATTTGCCATTCAAAGGGTATCATAATATTGCAATAGAATACAAATATATATTTTCTCTTATTCTACAAAAAGAAGAAGCTTTTCCAATTAAAATTATTCGATACTTTGCTCAAATTTTTATTATTTCTTTTACGCAACACAGAAAGAAAATGAATTAAGCAAACGGGAAATTTTTAATGCCTTAAACGCAGGCATTAGATGCAACTGCATCTATTTAATGGGTACCTGGGTTCGCTTCGGCTTACGTTGCAGCAACGCATCCGGCTTCAGGTGCATCGATTGTGACGGGATCAAGGTGGTAGATTCTTGATCTAACAGTGCCGCCGAAATCTGATTCTTATTCGATACCTCAAGGGGTTTCGGCTGCTGGTGCTGCTGTTGCTGCGGCTGCTTAGCATTTGATTTTTTATCCAACTTTAGCTTCAAGTCGGGCTTTTCGGGTATTTCGACCTTGCCCCTAGGTAAACCCACTGTCTTAATTTCAGCCCTGAGCGTTTCAAAGGACATCGGCACCACAAAGTATCTACCTGTAGAAATGAGTATTTGTGAATATTTAATTTAAATCATATCACAATTATAGTACCATTTAGTTTCTGCAGAAAGCCCATGCGATAGCCCATGTCCAGGGTCTGCTTGACGGGTTTCATCAGATCGTCCTGCGGCAAATCTATGTTCTTTGCAATTGTGACCACAACCTCGCGAAGTGTTGCTGGAGTCTTGATTTGTTGCAACGCGTGCATAACTATGGCTCCATTAAAGTTTGGCATATTTACACTGGCTATAAAATAAACTTTTATATTATAGTATTTTGTGAATGAGAATACGTTTTCTATTAACTATTGAAAACGAATAACAAATTACTTATTCCGTGTGGTTTCAACTGAATCACTGAATCGAAGCTTGCTTTGTTTTATTTTTGTGAATGTATATTTTATGTTTACATATGTATGTGCAACTATAAATATATGAAATAGAATGCTTAAAAAGAAGCATTTTATATTCTTAATCAGCTTATATAATTTTTTATAATTTATATAATTTACCTCTATGAATTTTTGGCATAATTTATACTTATTGTTGTTCGCCGCTCAGTTAATTTTATAAAATTGGTGCCATAAAGAATACTATTGTATATTGTATAATCTAACAAACTTTTTTAATTTTCAAAATTCAGTTCTTGACATATGGGTTGTGTTAAATGGCTGAGTCATTTGGACAACTGAACAACGGGGATTCTGGTTTAGTCTTAATTTCAGTTTAGTTTATGGTTAGCAATTTTTTAAATAACTAGGATGATAATCGTTATCATCATTAATAACTACTGGAAGACAAGAAGATATACGTTCTACGAATCTACGTTCATATCCTATTTACAGTAGATGAGTTTAACCCTCTGGATTTTCATGAACATATAAACGACATTTACAATTTCACATAGATCTTGGAAGAATTTCTTATTTTTTTGGATTAAAGGCAACCAAGTTGGACTAAACTATGATTTCATATTTACCGAGCTATTTTTATAAATTCCAGTCTTTAACTTGGTCTTAAACATAGCCATCAGGCAGTTAAAAATGACTGTTAAATATTTATTATATATATATAATTTTTAACTAAAGAATTACGGTTTGAACAATTCAAAAATTCTACTTGTAAAAATTCTACTGCCTAATTTCATTCGTGAAAATTGATTGATTAATTTCAAATTATCGGAAGTTCAGCTGCTGTTCATATATTGCTTCCAGTTATCCAAGAAAAGCAATCAAATGTGTCAATGAGTATTTATCTATAGTGCGCAGCTAAAAATAGAAAGGCGATGATGCCCAATAATCTGCTTGACAACTGTAGCGAAACATATGGCAAATTAAATGTCAACGCAAAAACGTTTTGGCACGTACAACTAGTAGTGGGAGTGGCTGACTAGCAGATACCCTGCACGTAGCTGCTTGCCTAAACAGACCAATTTGCTGAGACTGAGTTAACTTCATTTAATCAACAGAAATTATAAATATTTCATAGAAAAACTTGCATGCCCCTTAGCGCATTTGCATAGTTAAAGGGTATACATATGCGTGGTACTATTAATTTTGTTGCAACACATTGTGTAATTAAATTTAATTATATATATTTGCATTATTCTGCATTTGCGTTGCCATATGGACTTTAGATATGTTTATATGATGGAAAATATAATGAGAAGTGCGTGCGGTCAGCCCTTATAAGTATGCTTTGGTTTTTTTTGCGTTAGCTCAAGCTGTTTGCGGTCTACATGTGGTATGTGTGATATTTATGTATGTATATATTATTTTAAAAATTGAAAAACAGTAATGTTTGTGATCTATAGCAAATCGAAGACAATATTTATTATTTGATTTCAAATTGAAACGAAAAATGTATCTGAAAGGCCGCTAATCATAGAATTTTTCATTAATAGAAAATGTATCTTTCTGCATATAAAAGAAACCATATCTCTTCATAATAAGAATAAATTCAGTTTATAATTTTTATTATTTATTTACTAAACATTTTTAAGTAGCTACTTTTACTTTTTTAGTTCATCTCTGTTAGCTTGTAATATATTTGATTTCATGACTTAATTTAGACTCATTTGAATACTCTTTAACTAATCGCTTACATTTTTTTGGTGTTACTGCTGAAGTCGACTGTTCTTGCATGTATAATGTTATAATATACGTATACATAATTCATAGTTAGTCTTTTCTACAAGTTTTCTTCATATTTAACTTAATACTTTAAACTTTAAAGCAAATTTGTTTCAACATTCGATTTTATACCCTGAATTCACAGAACATTTTTTGCATATATATTATTTATTGCATAATTCTAACTCACTTTCTGACCCTATATGTCATATGCCAATCACTCAATGGTATTGTTCGAATTCTTGTAAAAATTCAAATTGCTTTTCTTTCGTTTGATATGTAAACAAAAAAAAAACAAATGTCAAACGATAGAAATCAATGAAAACTTCACATCATTACATTGAGTTGGAGGGAAAACATTATAGAAGTATTTTATACAAATATGAGTAAAAATCAAAGTAAATACATATTCAGTATTTGGGTATAGTATACAGCCAGAATTATCGATTTCTATACTCTTGCCAGGATTAATAGTTGTTCCTATATAGCAATGTCTGAATAATAATAACAAATATTGATTTAAAGACCTTGAAGCACATAAAGGCAGAAAACGTACTCAAATGATTATACAAATAAACTTTAGTGCAATTTGTCCCTCAAGGAAGTCTTCCGTCGGATATCCTTCTACGTGTTTAAAATTCATATTTTGATTAAATTTAATAATTTATGACTTTTAAAATGATATTCTTTTCATTTTTACAGACGCTGATCCCTGAAAATTTGTTTAAAATCAGATTTTATTAAATCGAAACACCAATAAAATGCACCAGCAAACACTCTTAAGATTTGCGTCATGCAAGCCTAAATGGAATAAAAGCTTTCAGTTAGTCGTTAATCGAAAAGTAATTTCCAAGTAATTACAGGCATTATATATATAGATCTATAATAAATACCTTTGAATAATAATGGCAGCAGCAACAGTAAGCTCTCTCTTGAAGACACCGTCAACGGAGGCGCAGTTGGATTTGGTGTGCGATGAATGTGTTTATTATGTCGATGAAGGTGCTGAAATGTTTATCGATAACAGTACAGAAACTGAAGAAGAGCAAGAGAAGAAGGAACAACCAAAGAATACAGCAAGTTCTTCAGAGTCGCAGAGCGCACCAATTGCCGAAGAGCAGGAATCTTCAACTTCTAAAGGTGTAAAATCCGATAAACAAACCGATAACGAAAACGATAACGATTTCGAAATAAATGCCAAAATGACAGTCTTGCTGGACTTTCCAAAAGGAGCGTCAACAGAGCAAACATCCAAGGACCTCAAACAATTCGTAGACATCGAAGCACAACAGGCATTCGATGTATACACCTTTAACAACGAGAACGTCGATCAGGAGGTGGCCCGACTGACGAATCTAGCACTCAAGATGGGCTATGCGAGGATTATAGATTATGAGAACTTGCGCATTATCGAGCATGTTATCGAGAGCGATGATGAGGAAAGCAGCGAGGCTCAGCAAGCGACGTCGGAGGAATTGCAGCAGGCCTGCAAGGATTTGGTTGCTTTCATCGACGAAAGCTATCAATTAATCGATAAGTCGGGCGTTGAGGTTGTTGGCGAGCTGCCAGCAGCTCAAAGTGTCGTCGACAACAACAACAATCGGAGCGGAGCCAGCGGCCAGGAGCGTGTGAAGCCAACACGCAAAGAGGCGACAAATCAAGCGCATTGCAGCACTGAGCCAACGGCTCACAGCAGTGCCCTGGTCAAGGCTTATCAATCGAATCTAACACCGTTGGCGCCGCCTTTTCAGCCCGCCGCACTGAGGGCCAAGCCACAAAAATCGATTGCCACCAGCAACAATAGCAACAGCAACATGTCAATGGTGCCGCTTGCAACTCCTTTGGCTACGCTCAATAGAAGCCAAGCGTCGAGTACAGTGTATACAGCCTATGAGCAAGCAACGGTTTACTATCAACAGCATGGGCTATCCGTGCAGCAGCAACAGCAGCAACAGTTGTCGCCCAAGCAACAGCAACAGCAACAGCAGCAACCGCATTGCAGCCAACACAGTGGCATGCCGCACATTCATTTGCAGTCGAGCAATGGACCTCAGCTGTTGCCGGTGCAATTAATTACTCTGACACCGACGGCTGCAGCAGGAACAGCAGCAACAGCGGCGCCAGCTACTGCTGCTGCTGCTGCAACAGCAACTAGCGCCGCTTGGCCACTTGTGGAGGCGCCCATTTATATGGATATCAATGGAGAATATCGCAGCTTTTGCCCGGCTCACGGACCGCCAGCAGCATTGGCACCTGCTGGCAATGGGCAGCCATTGCTCTCGCATCATCACCAGCACCAGCACCAGCAACAGCAACACAATCATCTACATCATCAGCATCAGCAGCAGAAGCTCGTACAGCAACAATTGACACCGTCGGTGGCCGTTGTGACAAATGTTAATGGAAATATTGGCCAGGCAGCCGCAGCAGCAGCAACAGCGCCGCAACTGCTGCTGCAATTGGATGCGGCAATACAACAGCAACAAAGGCAGTCACAGCAGCAGCAACAACAACAGCAGCAACAACAGCAG
This sequence comes from Drosophila gaucha, assembly GCA_035045545.1. Classification (NCBI taxonomy): domain Eukaryota; kingdom Metazoa; phylum Arthropoda; class Insecta; order Diptera; family Drosophilidae; genus Drosophila; species Drosophila gaucha. The sequence continues at coordinate 7,449,476 of JAWNOY010000099.1, forward strand.
CAACAACAGCAACATCACATACAGCTACAACCAGCAATCGCTGCTGCTGCCGCTGGCAGCAAACGCAGTAAACTTTATCGAGGTGAGTGTCCGCTTTATGACATTGTATTGCAATTTGTATCCTTGTTTCCAATTGCATTTTCCATTTTCCATTTCCCTTGACCAGCCAGGCTCCAAGGCTATTTGGCTTTGCCCCAGCATCATGTCTGGCCGCACCACTTTTTTTCCTTCTTTTTTTTTGCAGTCTTCGAGTTATTTAAATGGTCAAAAATTGGCCGAAATTAATTTTGAAGTTGCTGCAGCAATTTGTACCTTGGCCCTATTCATTTACATTTTAACTGTTTCTCTGTAAGCCCTTAAATAACTTTTTAAGTAAGTTTTCTTATTTAATTTAAATTTAACATACATATATTTCTTTGAAATAATATATTTAATGTGTAATATATAAATATAGATATATATAATTAGCTACTTTTTCTGTGCTAACGAAAAAAGAACTGTTAATAAAACAGTTTTGCTAACTGTTTTATTAGCTTCAGTTAAGATCAAAAATATTATGAATATATAAAGTAGATAAAAAGTTACAGATAAAAAACAATGACAAGTCTCGTTTTTGGCTCCAATAAAGTTTTCGTACACCTATGCTAAATTCTTTAAAAATATTTTCAAAAACTACTATAATTACTGGGGTATCCCACATTGGTATTGATAAGACCAGCTCTTCCGTAAAAAACGGGTTAATTTGGCAGCTATAAATGTATACATCTATATTTGTCTTAATTCTTAAAAAAGTTTAGAATTGTAAATTTTCTAAAATTAAGATAAGTTAAAGATTTTAGTATATAAACTTATGCCTTATAATAACTACTAATAATAATTAGCTGATATGCTTTTCCAAGCTTTTACCATGCAATTCTCAACTGGTTATAGCTTGGAAATAGTATCAGGAAGTCGTTAGCTGGTTCTGGTAATGAAGTTATATTTAATTCTGCTTACTTTTTGAAAGATTATATAATTATAGCTTTACCTATAACTCAACATTTTCATTTTTCTCAACTTAATTAAATGATAATTGCAAACTTAAAGCTCTTTATATTCTCGTTTTTGAATTTTTATCTTTTAAATGTAATGGAAAAATTCACTCGTGTTTTTTTTTGGGTGCTTCGCATTTATAGCATTTGCCAAACAGTTTTCTCTTAGCTGACAATTGGCACTTAAAGTCATAAAGTTGGCGGCGCGTACATCCAATTTTTGACCATATCCTGCTGTGCATGTAGATGATACGAATTACAGTGGCTGCCAGACGCTTTGAGCTCGTGAAATCGCTGTCGGCATCGGCATCGCAGTTACAATGCATCCTGCATCTCATATCCTTTATATGCCACACTGAAACAAGCTGAAGAACAAAGGAAATATCTATAAATATATACATATATATATATATATATATATATATGTATTTCTTTGTTTCTCTGCCTTTTCATCTATGGATATAATATTTTAGCCTCCATTTAGGCCTACTTCGATTTTTTCTATTTAATCAGAGAGTTAGTAAACTTACAGAAAGCTTTACCAAGTTGTGGTTAGACTTACTAACTTATTAATGAAGTCATTTTGTTTAGTTCTACTATTGAAACGCGAGCATTGCAAAGTCGGTTACAGCCCACTGCAAAGTTCATATTCTTTTTTTTCTTTTCTGCTTTTTTTGCAAGGCTCTTTGCCAAAAAATATATTTAGTCTCTTTTCGTTTTACATTTAATTTTCCATATTCTGTCCACGTTCCCAAAATCCTTTACACCAAAGATTCTGTTAATAAATATAGGTTAAAAAGTTGAGATATAATTTTTAAGTATTGGAATTTTTTAATTTACTTTGGAAAATATAAGGTAAATTTTTTTTTATCGTATTTCAATCTAGATAGAACCAAGAGGCTCGTACGCCTCATTAAGTCAAAATGTCGTTAGTGAAATAATATTATTATAAGACTTGATGAACTCATTGTTAGACTCGTTGGAAGAAGATCCAATTAGTAAAAGCAATGGATATATGTTAAAAAAAAAATTTATAGCTTGCAAAAAATTATTTAAAAAACACAAAAAAAAAACAAAACTTTAAATCTTAAATTTTTTTAGATTGTTTTAAATTTTTCACAATTTATGCGTGTTGTTATATGCATATATGTATGTACATCTATTTTTGCAATTTTTCAATATGCGATCTTTTGAGTTAGTTTTTGTAGTCCGTTAGTTATAGTTGTAAGTTATGAAAATTAAATGTTTTTTTTAGAATAGTAAAAAAATTTGTTGCATTTTTAAAACCAATATACTCTGTTCTGTACGTGAGCGAGTATACAAATTGAGGCGAATAAGTTTTTTGGATGGTAACAATTTGCTTGTTAATGCCTTAATTCTGTCTCTGTGTCTGTCTCTATATCTGTCTCTCTGTCTGCTTGTTGGTAAAGTGCAAGGCGTGTAGCATGCATCATCTGTCTGTCGCTTCCGTCCTCGGTCTGTTGTCGCCATCATGGTTGTCGTCCACGTCCACATCCACGTCCACGTCCAGTGTGACTTGTGCCTTCCAATTTAGTAGCAACATTCGAGTTACCATTTAGTTTATCAGCCCAGTCCAGTCCAGTCCAGTCCATCCGGCCGGCCGGCTGGCTGACTGGCTGGTTGTAATAATTTTGACACTCACTGTGCGCATATTTTCTATTGCATTTTGCTTTGTGACATTGCAATTGTGTTTGTGTTTCGGCTTCCTTTTTTTTGTTTGTATAAATTTTATTGGTTGAATACGATTTTCATTTGCCTGCTGGCATTAATACCCTGCTCACAGATTGAATAGAGCTTATTGATTTAATTTTAAGCAATACGTGTTCAAGGTTAGATTTATCTAGATTTTGATTTATTTTTTCAGAATATAAAAAAAATATCTAAAATATTGAAAAAATATTCATTTAATGACGAGTTGCATCCACACTTTTTTGAAGAAACTGTACTTAGAATTTCACAAATTCCTTTTATTTATCGAATTAAGATGGCATTTTCTAGGCGGAGTTTCAGGAGTTTCTTATGTTTATCGATTAAAGATGTGTTGCATGGGATACTGTTCTGTGTAAATATAAAATTGATAAAATTAACAAAGACCTACTTTGAGTGACTGAATTTGACATCTATATAAATTGCCTTAAATTCTATATTAAATGAGTTTTGGAAAGACTAGACTAGAGACAGTACATTCCTCGCCTTGCTTCCTTTAACAGTCGCGATCCCTATTACCCCTTATGTAAATTCAATAAGCTTGAGAGAATTTGAAGTCTTAAACTTCTGTTAAGACTTAGCCAACTTTTTGTGTCCAAAATCCTATCGAAAAATGTACGAAACAAAACAGATATATATATTACAAAAGATCCTTAAAAATGGCATAAACTATCTATTAGTTTAAATACCTTAGCTACTAACCACATTAGAGGTTAGTTTTCGTTGTTGCTGAAAACAGGATATTACGCCGTCGGTTAAATTAGAGTGCATCTGGTCTTACTTGTCTCGTTTTTATTCCATATCGTAATTTATACTGTGGTAGTTGGGTTTTCCATTTTTTTGTATTTTGTGCGTCGGCCTCTCATTGGTTTATGGCTTGTAAGTTGTTTATTATTAATGTTTGGCATATGCCGGAAGTTTCGCCGATTTGATGCTATTCTTGCTGCACTTTGCGGCATGAGCTCATAGTAATATATGTCTCTCACTAACTCTTGCCACATTTGTTGAACATGCAATGCGTCATTTTGCGATAAAAAAGAAGCGTCTCTCCTTCACAATAATTTCAGAATTCATTGACTGACCGCAATGCTCTTGTTTTTAAAACCCTGAACTTATTTATAATATGCGTAAACAAAAAAATAAAATCTAGTTCTGTGCACATGTGTCTGATAAAAAGATGAAACTACTTCATCAAATATATATATTTTTAAAAATGAAAACAAAGATTGCCGAACTTAAAAAATATATTTTAAAAATTCAAATATTTAAAATTTAGAAAAACATATTTTAGTATATATCAAAAATATGAGTTTCCTAAGTATTTGAAAGCTTCAATAACTTTATATATCTGTACATCTTTATATTATATATCTTTATTGGCAGTCTTTATAATTTATATTATTATCGATATTTTTTTAATAATTGGTTAATATTGGTTATTAACTTCACTTACGGTAACTTCATAGCTTCATAATCTTCATGGATCTAGCATTTATATTTCTCGAGTTAAGCTTTAAAATCGAAATCAAAATATTAATTTTTTAACTATACGAAATATATCATGGTATACAGAATATAATATGGAATATATAAATTTTTACCAACTTTTACCTTTTGTTGTTTCTGAGAATTTATTGCAAGTAAAATTCTTGCTTGATCATCTTTTTTTTGCTTTTAAAGGTATTTGGTTACGAGCTTCGGTGTGCAACGAACTCTTATGAGGCAAATGCAATTAAGGGAATCCCCTCGATTGTGCGCTGACATACAGAAAAACTATATACATATGTACAAAACTATATACATATGTACATGAACGACAAAGATTTTGAACTTTCGGCACTACAATAAAAAGTTTTTATTTTTCTTTCTTCTTTTTATATATTTAAATTTGCAACAAAGAAAGTAATCTCTTTACAAAAAAGTCGGCTAATAACACAATGCTCGCAAAGTGGTTATAGGTCGATTATTGCAGCCATTCATTATCTATTGATCGGGCGAATAGTTAAATTGAAAAATAAACTTTCAAAAATTTGCCAGCGTAAACGTGCATTAAACCTTGCGGAGCCAGATGGAAAAACTGAAACTGAAACTGAAAAGCAAAGTTAGTTGGAAAAGCGAAAGGTTGTTTATGATAATAGGCTAGAATGCAGGTAAGGCTGCGAAAGGGAGGATAAGTAGGGAACTCAACAACAAGTTGCACGTACTTGAGGCAGCGTGAAAGGGAAAAGAAAGTCGCACTCGGAAAAACTCACTTAAAGCCCGCAAATAAATGAAACGAATGAAGCTGAAGCTGCAGCTCGAGCAGAGGCAAGAGCTGATGCAACAATTGTCGCCAGGGGATAGTTGGGAAAAGAAAACACGGCTAGACGAAGAGATAGCAGAAAAGCTGCGACGACACTAATAAGAATGCACAAGTGGGAAGTGTCTGACTAGAAGATACCCTTCATAAATTTATCTTCTGAAAATGTATACTTATTTAAGAACCTAACCCTTATATTTACTCAGATATGCTTTAAAAGTTAAGTTGAAATATCGAGTTTTATCGATATTAAAGAAATTGGATCAGATATTAAAGAAAATATAAAGTTAAGAATATATGTATCTATGTTAAAGGTTGAAAAGTCTCTCACTGTTGTAGTTTCCGAGATAGGGTATCCTCAGATCTACTCAGTTCTCATCAATAATTTATATAGCATGTACATGATAATTCTACCTCCTTCTACCTGTTACACATACCCAAATACTTCTCACATTTTTCAATGACATGCAACAAAGAAAGCCAATGTACTCTTTTCATTTCATTAATGATTGTAACTGGTAAAAGTGCTTAAGAAGTGCTGGAATACCTATGCTCTACATTTGAAAGTGAGTTATTTTTCAGCAGCCTCAGAATATAAATGTAAAAAATCAATTTTCAACACTTTTAATTTCCTTTTCAAAATCTCTCATTTATTACTCAAAGAATTTCATATTCATTCTTATCATCACCTTCGTCCTTCTCAAAAAGCATTGATTAATGTACGCTCAATGCGACTTACGCAACGTATGCAACGAGTCAACTTGCATGCCACTCAATTATGTCCATACACACACACACACATATATGCAGAAATGGATGTATATGTGTATACGTGCATTATATACGTGTATTTCCATGAGTCGTTCCATGGCCCGTTGATTGAGTTCACTCAGTTGATCGATGCAGCTGGGGCAGCAATTGAGAGATCCCCATTGTGGTTTGCGGCGCTCGCATTTCTACGCCGCCGCTCTTATACTTGTCTTTGCTTCCACTCTTATACTGTAATGATATTTGAGTGCTGGTAAGACGTCTGCAGCTTCTAACTGGCAAACTGGTGACTGTGCAGCGTTACGAGTCTGTTGAACCTGTGGCAGAGCTCTTCGGCATTATTCCAATTGAAAACTGGAATTGGTTTAACTGGAAACATTGGTATGCGAATTTCGGAATGCCGGAACGGTCCATGGAAGTTTGCCAAGAGCTACAACAGCAACCATAAACAAGTAAGAGTGCTCCAGACAAAGTACTCGACTACCAGATACCTTGCAGTCAGCTGCGAATGTCTAACGCAAACTATATAATATATACATATAATAATACATATGTAAAACAATATACAGAAAAAAATGCACGCTTCACGCTTTAAAAACTTTGAAAAATGCATTCTGATTTTAACTTTTAAAATTTTATACATTTATTGGGTCATAAAGATACATACATTTGCGCAATGCCCATTCTATAGATTTAGAGTAACCATACAAAATAATTGAGCACTTGATCAGCCGGACCAACAACATTGATCAAGATTGAGGAAGAATGTGTGAGAGAGAGAGAGAGAGAGATAGCTAAAAAGAGCGTTAAATACACACAGAGAGGGAGACGTACACAAAGAGACGAACGCAAAGCGCAACGAGAATTAAATGTTTAAATAATAAATACATACACACGCACTCTTAAGTACAATCATGCAAATGTATGTGTTTGCGCTTGCATTCATGACTCCAAAACACAAATACAACACTGAACGGTAAACACCGAACAGTGAAGACCTTTCCAAACAATGTATGTAAGTATGTACATATGACAGAAGTACAAAATACACGTACGTAATTTTATCTTAGATACTGTAACTGTTCTCTTACTCAAAATATATTTACCAATCACTACAGTGAGATTTATATATTTAGTAATAATTTAATATTTCAATCAGAGTCACATTCCAACTCAAAACATTTCAGTTGCAAAATATACAATTCGCAAGGGTATTAAAAATAACCTCAATACAAAGAGACTTGGAAAAGACAAAGAGATAAAAAGCAATTTGGAAGAGTCGTTTTGGAAAGATAGAGAGAGAGGGAGAGCGAGAGAGCGGTGGTATGGAGGTTTGCAATGTTGTTCCCACTGCTATTTCTTTGATTCCAATGAGTACTCGACGAGTCGATTTACAACAGTACATACACAAATAGAAGCAACACGATCAAGTGGGGTTCCAAGACGCACGTATGTGTGCACGTCTGTGTGAGTGGGCTTCAAACAAGTAATGAAAGCAAGCACTGGAAAAATAATGATTAGGTGTATGAACAAAAACAACAACAAAAACAAAAACACATTCAAACTAACTTTAAAAAACTCTGCCTGAAAAATACAACTTGTGAAAGGCCGCTGAAGAGCAAAAGCAAAAAATTAAAAATATCAATTTAAAACTTGCATATATTGCTTTTTTTGAAGCTCCTATTTACTTCATGCTGAAATAGTTGTTTTACTCTGACTAAGTCTTAGTGTAAGAAAAATAATAAAAATATAAAATCTATAAACACCATCCATTCGCTATATTTCTCGAAAATTCTTGAAAATTCTCTAGGATCTGCGAATAATATTTTGTGAAGTTGTAAAATCTGTAGCATTAAAAAATCCAGATTCAAGAACTTCTACCGAACATTCTGTGAACAATTTAGCTATAGTATAAGTAAGTTTCCATATCACAATCGACATACGACTACTAATTTTGAATATTTCCACCATTTTCAAAAAGAGCCTAAAATTTCAAATATATATAAATGAGGTTTTGATTAAAGACTGCAACTGTCGTTTGCCTCCGGCTGCAACTTGCAGCAGCAACTGGAGTCTGGAAAATTGATTCGTTTTCTTTCAGGCAGCTTCGTTTCGTTCGCCTGTGGCAGCGTCTTCTTAACTGCATCTGGTGAAAGTTGCACTCGCTCCATGCGGCTGCTTTTCAAGGTCTTTCCGTAGGTGTTGCATGGACGCAAAAAAACCCCAGAGAAGGGAACACTCTGCTGCACAGCAGAAAGAGTTGGAGACCAGTGAAACGCAATGGAATGTTGGCTCTGGGATTAGGTGAGGTGTTTAAGGCTGTGGCAAGTCATTTTCGTTTCACTGGAGAGAGAAAAAAATGCCAGTGAATTAATGTATGTACCTGATTTTAAATATTGTAATAGAGGGAATATATGTATACATATTTTTATATATAAATGCCTACAATAGTACTTAATTACATATTCCATGTGATTATAACAGTATATGATTATAACAATATTTGGCATATATAATATATGCATATATGTTGACTATATAGTCAATTTGCTCTCTGTCATCTTTACTAAATAGTTAAAGTATACTAAATATATAGTATATACTATATATATACATATTGTATTGTATAGTATAGAGTATATGTATAATAGTAATACGAGGAACAACTGGTGATCAGTTTTTTATAGCTACTTCAGCAGCCTACATACATACATATAATACATGACCTCGACAAATCGTAGCTAAACAGCCACGATCCACGTCCTGACGTTGACCTCGATTTTAATAACTTATCATTTATAATATTTATAATGTATCTGTGTCTTCATCTGCATCTGTACGGTCAGCTATAACTATAATTGCTATATTCATAATCAAGTTGGGGTTGGGATCCCTTTGACTAGTGGTCATTCAACTTTCGGTCAGTTTCTCTTGATGTGTGTTATATTTGTAAGCAATTCGATTCTCATGATTCTGCTTCAGATGCAATTGCCGATTCGTAGCCTGATTCGCCTCAGTTTGAGTTTTATTTATTTATACCTGATGAGCATCACAGCTCCACTCCAGTTCCACTTCCCAGTTCCACTCTCTTTAAATGTGGCTCGCGGCGGATTTTGCCATATTTATACACGTTCCTGCTTTAGCTGGTTTTTCGCTTATTTCTAGTATGTCTCCGTCAACTTCTACGCTCCATTGCGGCTAGTCAACATGCTGTACCCATTGGAAAAATGGCTATAAAGGGTATATATATAATAATATATAATATATAACAGGCAGAGGGTCACATCTTTCATATGCAATCAGTTATCGATATATATTGAACAAAGACTATTTATCGTTTTAATGACTCACAGTTAGTCTAAGGGTTGGTGAATTGTCTGAGATTTGAGTACAGGGTATCTGAAGGCTGGCAATTCGCTAGATCACTCTTACTTGTTTTGACTGTTGCTATGATTGTTGGACAACACAACATTGACTTTCTCCTTAAATACTATTTTTGCAAACATTGTTTTCATCGTCATCCGTCGAGCCTGATCCGTTAACAGCCAACGTTGCTATCCTCATCGTGTCTCGTTTATGGTTCGACTGTCTGTGTGTAACTCCAATGGCTAATTTGCGGCTTTCCTCAATTCGTGGCACTTGTTTCCGTGTGTCATTCAAGAGCCACCCCCACTGTTAAGTATCTTTGTTTTTGATTTTGCCCATCTTATGCTTTCTTTTTTATGAATTTTCTTTTGACTTATAATTTTCCAGTTTTCTGAGAAATTTGGTGTTAATTGGCACCTTTGGGTATCGCAATTAAAACAGATTTATATATAAGTATATATGTATATATGTATATATATATACTATATACAAGTAAAGTTTCTCAGGGTCGCGCGCAACTATGCCCATCCAGCCATAACCGTCTATCAGTCTGTTTGATTGCAACGATCTCGGAAACTTTAAAAGCTAGTGACAAATAAATTACAAATTTATCTTCTTTTATATCATGCTCAGACGACCTCTACTATTTTTAGTAGAAAATATACACTAATTTCTGTAATATCGATAAATATCGCATTTCAACTAAGTAAAAATGTAGTTGATAAATAAAATGTAGATTTAACCTTCATAACAATGAAGTTTTCTTCACCCGTTTGGCTTACCAGCTACCAGATTGGTCCACTCTCAACAACTTCAGATGAAATAAGATTTAACTTCAGTTGGTTTTCTCCGAACTATCGACCAACCAGAGAGTCAGCAGCGAGCAGAAAAAAAAGTTGCTAAAAACGCCACTCGACAACTGCAAAAATGTGGCCACTAGATGGGGGAAGGAGTTGTGGGGCTTCGGGGGTGCCGCATCATGAGGAATTTGTTGTGGGGCAATCGGGGGTCGCTTGCTGGCAATTTGAAAAGTTTGCAAAGCGATTGCCGCCTGTTTGCATGACTTGTGGCTGACAACAAAATCGCTGGAGCAGCTGAGCTGAGCCAAAGCCGAAGCCAAAATGAGCACTGCATTTCCATTTGTTGCCCCATTGAGGTTGTGGTGTTCCACTTAAATACGAAATCGCCTGGGTTACATAAGGTGTGACAAAAAAATTGAATTTACTTATATATTCTTTTACCAGTCCCCATACTGATCGAGCAAATGAAACGAAGTTCTCCGAAGTTAATGCAAAAGACCTGTCCTTCAAAATTAAATTTAGCTAATTTCAAGACATATTTTACTGCAGCATCATCATACAGAATAGCCTCTCTCTCTCTCTCTCTCTCTCTCTCTCTCTCTCTCTCTCTGTTATATCTTCAACTTTATAATCTTGCGTTGTTGGTGTTTCTCGCAAGTGGGTCAACTACATTAATAATTGATCTAAATACCAACAATTCTCTCAATTTAAAGACTAGTTTGTTTATGCATGTATAGACTATATATATATATCAGATATATATAAAATGTATATATTTGATTTAAGGAAAACGGAAAGGCTAGTGATGAACTGAAACCATCTTTAGCTCTTTTGGTTCCTGAACTCTTCTAAACATATAATCTTTGAATTCCCGAGATCTACGCATTCATGCGCTAAACACGCGTTTAGATACTCCCCGTATTCTCGGCTTTTGAACAAGAATTGGGATCGCAGAAGTCAGCTTATGCCAGTATATTTAAACTTAATTTTAGACGTAGTATTTATAATTTTATTGCTAAGTCTTTAATGTTCTATCAAGATCGGGGCTACTGAAACAAAAAATATTTTACAATTTATGTCTATTTGAGACTATATGGCGCTGGATTTAACTGGCACTAAGTCAAAATATTAATTTAAGCAAAGATAACTGCCTAAGATACAAATGTATCTGAAATATTCAAATGTATCTGTGGCAATACCCGCAATGTTGTTAAACAAAAATTGAAATCGTTTGCAGCTTTTGATTAATTGGCGTCGCTAATGCAAATGTTTTTGGCCTCTCAGTTCGTGTACAAATGTACCCATATATAAACATATATACTGTATATATACATACACATGTGTAGTTGTCGATGTATTTGACTATTTGCACATTGTCTATGCGCCAAGCAGCGTATGGCATACTATTTAAAATGCATCCAAAGAGATACAAAATACATTACGAACGCGGTTGCCAAGTCTTGGAAATTCCCTTTATTGCATTCTTTCCCACACCGAACGACCAGCCAGCCAGCAGAGCTTCATCTCTCTCTCCAGAAGCAGCTAGAAACGAAGAGAGCGAGAGAGACGACTGACTGGTAGACTGACACTACAATATCAGAGAGCGAGAGAGAGATACTGTAGGCCTTCTTGCAGGTTGGCTGCTTCGTTGGCTGTTGTTAAAAGTATGTACGACTGACTGCAGGGCTTACGTCGCCGTCGTCATTTACAGTGTCGTAAATTATATTAGAGTGTCCCATTCTGTGCGAGGCTGCCACAAAACCTAGTCAAGCCGGCTCGAGCAACTTTAACATCATAATCATTGCAATGATTATTTCGATTTAGTGGTTGCAAACCAAATACACTCCACTCGGAGCGAAAAGTCAACTAATTAAATGATTCTGAAGTATTATTAAATTTATTTATTTACATACATATGTATGTACATACATGTATGTAGTCTACCAGCATAATTTGGTCTACTCCAGCTATAAATAGCAATTAAATTTCGTAAGCTAAGATAATGAACCCTCGAAAGTCGCAACAACTGCACTTTAAATGACAATCTATACGAAATATAAAAATACTTTTATTATTAATTATTTATTTTGCAATGCTTCATAAATTATTCTGGTATACAAATAGTAAATCGGTAGCTTAAGAGTTGAAAGCCACAAAAGCTACGAAGCTGCATTGCGCTGCTTACAAGCAAAAAAAAAGAGAAACCGGTTCTTTGTAAGCACACATTCGCAAGCGCAAGGTAATGTATAAGTAAACACACTTATAAAAGCGGCCATCGCCATGTTCAATTCGCCAGCAAACTGCAGTGTAGTGGTAATCGAGCGGGAGCCGCTTACCGGGCCGGGTATGCGTACCTTATGAACTACTTACGACTGGTGAAGGGTATATGTATGTATTGGTGCATTGGTGTATAAGTGTGCAGAAGGAAGGTCGAATGTTTGTTGAGGCAGCTTGCAGATGGGAATATGGTATCTGCTAGTCGGACACATGTCTGTTTGCTATAATTGCTGCTCTTTTTTTTTTTTTTTGCCATACATTCAAATTCTACCTCCAAAGTTTTGAGTATAAAGTTCAAATGCTATCGCTAGGCTGGATTTCTCGTTGGGTGTAGTTATTATTGATAAAGTTGATGCTCTGTGGCGGCATCGTTCCCAGAATTTGGTTACTTTCGGTTTCTGACCTTTCGGGGTTATCTGTGAGCTACATTATATGATAATCTGACTTTTGTTTTTTTTTATAATTTAAGCTACATACATACATATGTATGTATGTATATACAACTGGCAAATTAATTTGAAGAGGAGTTTGCAAACAATCTATATATAACTTTTTTCCAGTTACATAATATTTCTTATATAAAAGTCAAAATTTGAAATAGCTTTCTTTATTTATGGATGTGTTTGCTCTCTTGCACTCATGTGGAACATATTTGAGATTTATCAAATAAAGAATTGGTTGCGTTCGTGGCATTCTTCAAACTGTAAATAACAGCATCAAACCAAGTGCAACCCGAATACAAATTGTAGCCACAGTGCAATATATTTTCTCTTTGTCTCTTTTGTAGCGCGGCTCGCTCTTTGGATCTGCTCTCTTCGCCCACACAAAATGCAGCGTTGCTGCTGCTTTACCGGTTTTGCCTTTACTACGATGACAACGCGGTCGTTCGTTACTTTTTGTTTTTGTGTACGTGCGGTCTATCTTTTAGATAAATATGTATCTAACGGTTGATTGCAGTAGTAAATGGCGCTCAGCTGTGCGAACCGGCCATACACTGGTTATGCGGGCGACTCAACAACGACTTTGACTTCGGCTCGGCTTCCAGTTTCGATTCCAGTCGTTTAAAAATATTTCGGACTGGGCGCGTTCCAACACGAGCGTTCCATGCAACACTGCCGCTGCTGGCTGGCTGGCTGGCTGGCTGGCAGCGTCGGCACGTTTCGTGACTGTTCGAGGGAACAACGCCAGCATTCCGAACAGTCCGACACTAACTTTCAAACTGTACGGTTTGGCAGAGTTTCCAGCAACGAAGGCAGCGCGTCATGTTCGATGTTTTTACTCTGCCACTGCCACACAACACAACACTGCTAGCTAGCTAGCTACACACAATCAAAACTCAAGCAACAACAACGGCTATTGAGTAAACTGCAATAAGTGATTGTTGTTGTAAAGTTTAAGCAATTGAAGTGAGTGCGCGAATATCAAGGAATATCAAATTTATAACGCATAATGAAATTCGCATACAAAATTCATATTAATCAAATAAAAACATGTTCGACAGGGCAAAAAGAAAATTAACCAAGTCAAGTTGTTATTGTTATTAGTTCACATCCTGCTCTTTGTGTATAGATAGATATGTACATGCAAACATACATACATATATATTAACGTTTTCGGTTTCATATACATACATACATACATATTATAAAAGTGTATGAACAACAAATGTCAAAAATATTTTTTTTGTATCATATTTATATTATTTTTGCGGTGATTTTGATTAAAAAAACGAATCCGCTCTTTTCAATTGTAATATCCGGTGTAGCGGAATTTCGCTGTGTCTGAATCTGATAATATGTACGTACATATATGTATGTATATACGTAGATATTTATGTCAGTGCGCATTTGAGTGAGTGTGTGTGCCTGGTTGCTTGCGTGTGAGTGTGTGTGCCCGCGTGTGGCTAAGACTAAGTGTGAGTGTGAATGTGAATGTATGAGTGAGAGAGAGAGCGTGTGCACACATAAACAGGCGAGTGAAATAGAAAATTGAACCCAAGAAGAAGGCATGGAAAGCGTTCGAGACAATTTTTGTGTCTTCTTTTGTTTATTGAATTTATCGCGCTGGCAACATTGAGGTTATATAAAGATTAATATTTTCTTTCACAATTTTCGCAGCTTCAAAATATCGAGTGATCAAAATTGATCAAATTCCATTAGCCCGATAATCAAAAAGTGCAATTATTAAGTGCAATAAAACATAACGACAACAAATTTTGTTTAAATATCGCCGCTGTGTTCATTGTTTTGGTTAAGCGATATTAACAATTTAAAATAATAAATAAATCAAAATCGATACTGCAATAATTAAGAAACAACAAGTGCAATTAATACAAATTTACAACTATTAAATAAAGTACAATTCAATTAAAACACATTGTCTCAATCGAAAACTAGAAACAAACAATAAAAAAACAAAACGTGTTAAAAAAACGAAAATAAATTTTATTTGAGGATTATTTCATGCCTTAAGCTTTCTCTAACTGTAAGTATGTAAACTAATCTGTAAAAAACAAAATAAAATATATCGGCGTTTGCGTTTGCGTTTGCGTTTGCGACTTCTACAAAATTCCCCAAATATAAAAGAAAACAAGTAATTGAGTGATAGCATCTACATATGTATGTATGTATGTACATAAATGTATATCAATAAATTGTAGAGATAATAAAAGTTGCTTAAAAACAAGAGCTCTTTCGTTTTTATGAAACCTCACACAACAACTTCCGCAAATAAATGAAATTTGGCATCAAAATAGGTTAAATATAATAAAACTAATTATAATTTGAATTAAAAGATAAATAATAAATGTGTACTCTAGGAAATTCCCCTCCATAAATTGTCAAGGCTTTCATGTAGGCTTTTTATCTACGTTTAGATTCAGACGTGTATTCGAAACGCTGTGTTCGCCAAATTGATTGTTGTTGTTGTTGTTCATGTTAGCTACAAAAAACATGCAATTTTGTAATTATACCTTTACGGTCTGTTTGAGATGATTTCTGTAGGCTGTGTTTCTAGCAAAGTAAGTGTTTGTAGAAGATAGCTTGACGAACAACTTTAGCTTTGCCCTGCACTTGGCTGTTTGCAGGTCAATCTTTTAGCTAGGATATTTGATTTGGGATTGCTATCAATATTCGATGCTCAAATAGATCATTTTTCTTGAAGCTTTGATGTCAGTGAACTACAAACCAGCTACAATCGGCAGCAACAACACACTTTCAGCACAAAAAGTTGCGTGTTTGTTTAGGCTCAAAACCGAAAAAAAAATTACACAGCGCAAAAGCGACACGTAATGAATGGAATGGAATGGATTGTTGGTTCGAGAGATGACGCTGGCTCGAGAGCTCGCGGGGTTATTGACTTTCTTTTCCTTTCCCTCTGCACCACTAGTAGCCACTTCGATCGTCATTGCCTTCATGCTTTGTGTGTTTATGTTGATGTGTCTTGTTTGCGGCTCTTCACTTTTTGGTTAATTTTCTTTTGAGTCATCACCGGGCAGCATGTGTAAGAAATTAATACGAATACATTTTCTTTTGCGCTGCAAACGAAAAACAAATAAAGAGCTTTTTGATCAAGTAAAATATACCCTATTGTTAAGTTCCTCGATCTCAAAGACCTTAAAAGTTTGCTAAATAGTAATATATGTGAATTGATGTATGTACATAGATATGAGCATATATATATGAGTTCAATAAGCAGATCAAGTTTACTTCATATCATCGAGAATTCCACCAAAAGATCATTGAAAAGAAAAGTTTTCTTACTTTATATAATACAAATTTATTTTAGGGGTATTTTAAGGGTATCTGATAGTCGAGCACTCTACGTAACAAACCCTAACCTTTTGTTCTTTTGATTTATAATGGAAATCAATTTATAGTTATAGAGAACTATAGAATAAATTAAAAGCAAATAATTTTAAAGAATTATATGGTATTTTGTAGGAGTTAAAAATAATGACGCTTCTATATTTTAAGACTTAAGCAGTTAAACTCTTTTGGATTGATTCACCTTGACATACTGACAGGCAGAAGAATAAACACATCCATCGACTCTTGGCGCTGATAAAAATGTTCTTGATGTGCAATTTATTTTTGTTGTTTCCACAAAACCAAGGTTTTATCTTATAATACGATGCTCGTACACGAAAAGAATAAATTTTGATTATATAATTGCGACTTGCCTCAGAAAAAAGGTGTTGGAGGAGAGTTTTAGAGCCAGAATCATTGAATTGAATAGTATGAACCAAGGATAACGTCCTTTAAATTAGACAAATTTAACTTCTTGTCAAAAACTTCTTTTTAATCAAAGTAAAACGGTAAAAAAATAGAAATCGAAGATAAAGTTGATCGCTATCTCTCCTAAACATCAATAGCGACTTATAAGACGCAAAATGTACTTGCTCTTAATATATATTTTTTGGGAAGAACTTCCATTTTAGATTATGTTGCTTATAATTGTAGTAAGGTCATAGACTGTAAGAGTAATCATTGCCGTAAATATCAGTTCAGACGTACAATGTAATTGAAAATTTTATAAAAATAAAAAAATAAATGCTAAATTAAATGCCGGAGAACGGTCCACGCGTGCCCATTCTCTAAAATTTGCACAGGCCCTAGCTCAATGTCGAACCAAATCTATAAGTATAAGAAGTATCGACGGTATAGTCGAAATACCGAGTGGGATATGTGGTACACGCGCAACCTTAACGTAGTCAATGAGCTGGCCAATAAGTTGCAGAAGCCAACAACTGAGATATCTGAGCTGATGTATAATATTACGCTTCAGAACTACAGCCATATTTTAACACCAAAGGGCAAGTGTTGGCACAATAACCAAGTGCCGCTCTCCGGCGCTGATGTTTGTGACCATTTTCAAAATATATTCGACTTAGAAGGAAATCTTCGTGATCCATCGCATCCCCGAAGTCTATTTAAACTTCTTCAATTGATACAGAATATTTCGATTTGGAATTTTAATTCAAAAGCGAGATTGAATTGGAACAGAGAAGAATTGGAACAAGAACCAAAATTGAAAAGTTCTAATAACTTCGTCATTATGAAGTTGGCTGAAACTTATGATCCAAATAAGGCGCGTTTGAATTGGAAAAGAGATCAAGGATTTGAATTGAAAAGTTCTAAAAACTTGCCCATAATGAAGTTAGCTGAAACTTATGGTCCAAAAAAGGCGCGATTGAATTGGAACAGAGATCAAGAATTAGAATTGAAAAGTTCTAAAAACTTGCCCATTATGAAGTTAGCTAAAACTTATGATCCAAAAAAAGCGCCATTGAATTGGAACAGATCTCAAGAATCAGAATTTAAAAATTCTAAAAGCTTGGCCATTATGAAGATAGCTGAAACTTATGGTCCAAAAGAGACTATCAGTCCTTTAAAAAATATTGACATCAACGGTGACCCTTTAAAAAATTTAGACATCGATTCCTATCAAAAGGCTAAGAGCTATTTGGATTTGCATTCAAAAAATGTTTCTAAGCGTGTCAGTCGAGAGACATTTCCAGGTTTCAGTAGACGCGAATTAATTGAACGTGCTGAAATTATTTCAGATGGTTTACGGCCGCTTACGGCCGTCCCGTCTTTACTATCACTAGAAACCGATTTCCGATTGTTAGATGATAGAGGACGACGAAAAGGCCAAGGCAGCCGCCAGCTCGAAATGCTGCGAACGAATCAACATATTTTGTTGCGTTTAATGTTAGAAAGAAGTTTGCATGAGAATCCCGATCAGCTTCTGAAGGCTTTGGCCGAAACAGACTTAAAGGACCCTTTGACGAAGAGTAAAAAACACGATCATGATGTTAATGATATATCCACATTCTACTCGGCAATTGTTTCAAAACATCGAAATAATCGCAGCATAACTCCATCAAGACATTCGAAAGCAATCGCTAAGCTCTCATCGTTTCTTAAGAAAAAAAACAAAGAACTTAATCAGAGCCAGCCCCAGCTCCGGCCAGAACAGGATGTATTAGCTATTGATTACAACAAAAAGGAACGTAGGTACTTCGGGGAACCTCTGCCAGTACTATACCATGGACCTTTTGACAAAGCAAACAGGTCGACTTGGTTGCGTCGCGATCCGAACCAGCTTCGTATGTTGGAATCGGGACATCTGGGTCAGTCCCGAATTCAGCGCTATAAGCGAAAATCACTGGAAGTGGCATTGAAAAAAGCCGGTGAACGATGGTCCATACACAGCGTAAACAGCCCGGATTCGGAGAAGAGTTCATCTACAATAAATTTAGGGCTACAGAAAAAAACAGAGTATCGTCGAGTATTTCATACTGTAAACAACAGGCCGTTAAGGAAGGTTAAACGTAGTTAGTCATGATTTCATTTTAAATAAAATTTTTTTAAGTAAACACTAGTTTTCAAATTTCCAATTTCAATGCCAATGTTCTGCGCCCCCTCCTGCAGTCTGCCAATCAGTAATACCCTTCGTCTGATTACATGTGAACAGGAAACCGAGTTCAATAAGAAATGCAGGCGACTCACTCCACAATGGCAGTCGGACGAGAGGCGATGGTGTTTACGCAATAACGGAACGATTAGAAAGCTGGCCAATATAGTCCAAAAACCCTTCAACCAAGTCTGCAGCTTCATGTTTGAACTAACTATGCAGAAGTTTAGCCAGTTTACTAGTCCCAGCTGTGGCGCCACTGGGCCTTTTTGTCGGGTGCCATTCGTGAAGCCTAACACTTGTGCGCTCTACGATGGAATTTTCGATCGTAAGGGTAACTTTCGCAATCCTCTCCATCCGTATATTCTTCATTTAGTGGTGTCGATATTGACCCATTTTATGAATATGCCGTGCGAGGAAGAGGAACCTAAACCGCGCAAAAAAAGGCCAGAGTACGCAATGTTTAGCAGCAAGAGGAGGCCGTGCATGGACATATTTAGAACTGGCAAGGGAGCTGACCAATCCCTATTAGCGAGTCTGATGGACTTTTTGAATAATTCGACGTTCGGCTCTGATTATGGAAGTGGAGGCTTCGATGACGGCGATGGCAAAGATGGCAAAAAAGGCAAAAAGAAAGGTAAAGAGGGAGACAGTGATAGTGATGATGATGATGATGATGACAGATACGGCGAACTTCGCCGCTTGAAGAAAAGCATCGCCGATATTTCCGAGTTGTATTCAGTTGTTGTAGAAAAGAAGAAGAAGAAACCGAAGCCACCAAAGAAAAAACGTTACAGGGGAGACAATCGGCAATACATGGGTGTGATATTGCCAGTGTTGATGCATGAACCCTTCGATGAATCGAAACCGTGGACTTGGGTCCGTCGCCATCCAGGGCAATTGCGTGTGCTCGAAGGAACTGGATTGGGACGTGCTAAAGTGCATAAATACAAGCGTAAAACGCTTGAGTTCCAATACCAAAGAGCAAGGGCAAAGCAATCAGTACGCAGTTTATACGACGTTAGAGACCATGCATCGATTCTTTCACAAGATTTGTTCGGCAAGAAAGTTCGGCCAAAGAAAGGCACACCTTTACTCAAATCTTTCAACTACGGCAAACTCAAAGAGCAGCCTGATGCTAGCCTCTTGGCTACACCGCAGTCAAAACCAGGGAAACCAAAATGAAAGAGAGACTTTTCATTTAAAGAACCTTTTATTATATATGTGCACCTTCATATTTGAAGTGCTAACTGTACATAGGACAGGCTTATCCTTATAAGCAAATAATTATTTTAAATGAATGACAAATGCAAGCAATTGCAAATGAAATGAAATTACTCATGAATCCCACTCAAGCTGCCAAAGTCCCGATCAAACAAAAACTCCGATTGAAATTCAACCAAGACTTTTGACAGTAATGATTATCTATAAAATAAAGTTTGCATATCTTAATTTACGTTATTGTTCTTTATGCCTAAAATCATTAGTATAATCCATTGTAATTAGGGTATCGCAGGTAGAAGAAAAATTCTCTGAAACTTTATAGTGTATCAGATGGATATATATCATATCAGGGTCATCTAAAATCAGTTAGACAAATAAAGAAGTACAATTTTTAATTCAGATAATAAAAAAAGTTAGGAAAAATTGCATTTTAATAGTAGACATAATATTTGATTCTATAAAACTAGAAATGTTTCAAGCTGTACCAAAATTGTTGGAAAAAGTAATTTCCATTTCGACATGTTTATTTGTGTACAAAAGCAATTGCAGAATTTGTAGACAAGAGCTCTTTCTTACTTGTTGTTGCTGCTCTTAGACCGACGATCGAGATGTGGCATAATTATTGCGCATTTAGTAATATGCGATTAGGCTAATGTGTGGACAGACTTCCTCTTTGCATTTGCTCCAAACTTAAGCAATTCATGGGGCGATTTGAACTCTCTAGATATGGGAATTTGAGCTTTCTTGCCAAGATTTCCTCAACATTTTCTTTCTTTATGTATGTAGCAAACTTTTAATTCTCACACAATTTAGTCTAAAGTTTCGAATATTAACTATAAACTATATAAATAATATTTAAGAAGCGTAAACTCCAAATAGGCTATAAACGTTAGCGACGTGTCGGGCAAGTGATCCACACCACAAATTGTTCATGTGCTCTCAGCACAGCCTTCGTACTCGTTTAATGCTCATTTGTTCAGGCCGCGACATTTGCCAAAAAAGCGACAATGTTTGTCCGTTCGTATGTGCAAATATCTTTGTCTCGCATACTTTCCTTACATATTTCTTTTTCAGTCTGTTTGCATGTTAAGCCGAATCCACTTAAATCGATAAAAACTATCAAATCTGCTTTGGGGCGTTTATGCCGTTGACTGCTGAATCTGGTCCCGATGTCCCGATGTCCCGACGTCCCGTTGCCATTGCTTTGGTTGCCTGGTCGTATGAGTGACGACTCATACGACATGTGCGCCCGATGATGCGCCACCATCCTTGCGTTGGTTTGTGCTTGTTCTCGGTCTTGGTCGCCACTCATTTTTCGCCCATGTTGCGTATGCTGTCAAATCTCTTCCGCTCCAGCCTTTCGAATGCTGCTGGCATTTTTTCTTGGCAACAGCTACCGAAATTTTTAGCCATTGTTGTTGGAATGTCCGTTCTGGCACCGAGTTGGCCCAAGCCCATTGTGTGTTGAGTTGGAAGGGGCTCGTGCGTTAGGCCGAACAAAATGGCAAAGCCAAGCAGCCAGCAATTCCGTTCTTTTTACTGTTGTCAAGCCGACAACACAAATACACATAATCATATATTGATATCTAAGTGTATGTATGAATGCGCACAAAGGCGCCGCCATTAAAGCGACACAAGCGAATGAGCCAAATCCTATGCAGACCATGAACATCAAACCAATTTGTAACTCCCAACTTTATGTTAAAATTTAATAATATATATATTTTTCTTTGCTAAATGTTTTTTCTCAAATATAGTTGATTCGTAAAAAAATCCGTTTCTATGTCAATAACCAAATGTGAAACAAGTTTTTTACACATAATTTTATTAAAATTTTTTACAATGCAGCTTTACTTTGTAATTTAATCACATCAAGTCATAAGTATAAAATAATCTGATTCTCCTGCGCTGATCTCGAATCAGTACAGTAAGAACTCGGACAGACAGTTTTATGCAATCATTTTTGTTTGATGTCACCGACTTTTTCTAATGCTATCTTTCTATATTAACACAAACATCACGCACTCTTAACGTTCCTTTGATATGAATTGCGTGTCCAGAGTTTATAATGTACCCTCTACCATAGAGAAGACATTTAACAGAAAATATGTAAATCCTAATCTTTATCATTATAAGATAATTACTCAGACCAGTACAGCAATTGACTAAGAAGAATACTAATTAACAAGATTTACAAGATTTGCATTCGGATAGCTGGGGTGTTGAAAGACCTGAAAACAATCCCAAAATTTCTTGAATTGTATTTCTATTCTTTATGTCGTCAACTTTTTGTTTGTTGCCTGATTTCAAACACATAATTGCTTCGTTTATGTGATAAGTTTTTCTTGTCCACAGTAATCAGACTACATTTTAGATTTTATGACCTCGACTCTGTGGCTTTCCGTTAGTTGTTACAAAATTCTGTAATCCATATTGATAATTGAGTTTCTTTGGCAATCACACATATGTCAATATAACACTTTAAATGGAAAGTTAAAATATTTAATCTTATATATAAAATGTAAGCCAAGTTAATTTCTATTGATATTGATAAAAATTGATTTGGAGCTTTCTAAAGTTGATTGTCGGTCGAATAAATTGGAATTAGTCTATGGTGTGTTCGATAGATTTCAATCTATAAAGAAAGTTAAAATTCTAATCAACATTTATAACGATCATGAAAACATCAATTATAAAACAGACTTTGTTATCAGTTTTATTAACTTTCAATACACAAACAAAAAGTGAAAGAAACGGGGTTTTGGGATACATTTGTGTTCCTTTATCTTCAAGATATATCTTTTTTTACACTAAGACAATAAATGTGTCTGAAAGTACTATTTTCATTTAAATCTCTTGAAGCCTTCTCAGTGGGGTATACGTTGGCACACAAGTAATCAGGGCTCGAACCCTACTGAGTGCAGTTGGTAATAGAACGATAAATTCTATAACCAGAAAATTCGCTTGATTTAATAAACGACAGTTGCAAATGAATAGAAAAAATAAAAATAAATACAAATTTTAATAACTTTTTAATTTGTAATATATCTTTATTTATCACTATATTATGGCCTGTTGAGTTCACTGCCTTAGTCCACTGTCTCCGTCTCACTTATGTCTCTCTTACCACAAGTATCTTTCAAATGATTTTCGATTTTTAGTTATTCAATTCTGAAGGCCTCTGTTATTAAAATGTCTTGTAAAATGAAAATTAAAGACTAATAAAAATAGCAAAGATAAGATGCAAAAATAGTATCTATATAAGCATTTATATCGTCTTATTAAGGGCATATTAAATATATTCACAATTCCAGCTTTAATATGAAGTCTTTGACTTTCACACATGTTAACAGAGCTGGAGCAAAATAGACCGTCATGAGCACATTGTCAGTGCATTTATATAAAGGCATTAACATACTTGTTGTATATTCATTTGCAAACAAATGTTTTTTTTTTACATAAACATACAACAGTTGTTGAATAGGCTTATGCAATATCTCTGTAATTAGCCACAAGAGTTTTTTTTTTGCATTGTTATGTGCCAAAAGCTGGATTATGCAACGGAAAAACGACTGCGAAAACTAAACAATAACCAGAAATGCCAAATCCGATACTAACTTTTAAGATAAGTTGCTCTCTCTCTCTGCTGTTTCGCTTGAGTTTTCATTTTGTCAGAGAGTGGGTGGTGGTGCTGGTGGCTAGAAGTGGAGTAGGGAAGATGGCACTAGTATATAGAAAATTGCAATTTTGTCAAAATCTCACAGCAACTATTGAGACTTGACGATGGTTTCTTATGCAATTAACTTGATTGGTGTAATGTTGCAACATGTTGCATTTAACTGACTGACTGACTGACTACGTACGACGTTTCGTTGTCAGTGTGAAACCGCAAATTATTGATCAGTTACTGGAGTAAAGGGGTCTGGCGGGGAATTTAACCTAAAAAAAAACAATTTTATCCAAACACAGCCTTGTGGCTGCCCTCTCGCCAGTGTGGTCAACTAAAACGAGCACAATGACAGCAAACAAAGAAATGCACATCTATGCAATATTCGCAGTTGCGTCGCCGTCGGTGTGGCATGCTGGCAATTTCTAGAGACTTCGCTTGTCGTCGAAGCTGATGTACTCAAGTGCAGCGCAAAGAAAGCTGTGAAATGAACGCCATCATCGTCTGTGTGGCACTTGCCTCGCTCGCTCTCTATCTCTCTGCTTCTTTTTTTAGTACTTATTTATGTCTTGGTCGCTTCGGCTCTCACTAACTTGGCCAACATGTCTATTAACGGTAACTAGGTAAATGTTAGAAATTGCCGTTAGAAAATTGCCTCTGCTGTAGCTGCAGTTGCTGCGGTTGAGCCTCACTCCGTGGCTCCACCAGTTTGTGGCTTCAACTCAAAAATTAGATTTTACAGGTACAAAAAAAAGAAGAGAATAAACACCAAAGAATGCAACTCTCGCCTTCTCTTTTTTTTCTTCTTACGTGAAGTGAAATTGTGGACTGATGGCAAATATAAATAAATATTTGACTTTGTGCTGTTGAGCGATAACTGACCCAATTATAATTAGCAACTTATAAGAAATAGAAAGCTTCACTTTTTTCGTTAGCCAATCCAGTATTTTTGTTCTAAAGAAATAAATCCTTAGATGTGAAGTAGCTATCAATAAATATATATTCTATATATATAAATATATACTAGATAAATGTAAACTCAAAACTGATTTAAGCATTAGATATATTGATTCTTTTGCTTTTTGATTTTGTATATGCACGAGTCTGCATTGCCTTATGCTACAGTGAAAACAAGTGAAGTTTTCAAGGCGCTTAAGGTGTTGCCGGCAAGAGGCACGACAAGAGACACTCCCTCATTTGGTCGCTTACGTTTCCACTTAAAAGCTGGTCTAGACACTTCTGACACAAATGCGCCAGGGTCTCAGCAGGTCTCCTTGGGTATGTTTTCCAGACAGTGCAGTGCAGTGTCTGACATTTAATAGAAAACAGAAGGCGATTGCTAAGCTGCGTAAATTTCCGCGTGGTGTCGTCAACGAGGTGACGTTGGCGTCATTGCTGACGACGGTGCGTGTTGCCATTGTCTGGAACGTTAGTAGGTGTGAAGCACTTGAGACAGTCGTAAGAGCACATATTGAGACAGGTGGAAGCGTTTCCACTCATTTGTTTATGTCGCAGATTCGGGCATGGTAGACGATGCAGCAGACGCACTATGTTAACTAGACGGGACTAAACGTAATACTTGTGGGAAAATGGCTGAAGATGACTGATGACTGATGACTGATGACTGATGACTGATGACTGATGACTGATGACTGATGACTGATGACTGATGACTGATGACTGATGACTAATGACTGATGACTGATGACTGATGACTGATGACTGATGACTGATGACTGATGACTTATGACTGATGACTTATGGCTGATGACTGATGCCTGATGCCTGATGACTGATGACTGATGACTGATGACTGATGACTGATGACTGATGACTGATGACTGATGACTGATGACTGATGACTGATGACTGATGACTGATGACTGATGACTGATGACTGATGACTGATGACTAATGACTGATGACTGATGACTGATGACTGATGACTGATGACTGATGACTGATGACTGATGACTGATGACTGATGACTGATGACTGATGACTGATGACTGATGACTGATGACTGATGACTGATGACTGATGAATGAAACTAATTAACATAATTGATGAATGAAACTAATTAACATAATTGAATTGAACGCAATACAAGAAAGGCACCAGTTTGTGCAAATTAAATGGCTTTTGAGATGGTTCAATGAACTCTATAGCTGGATATATAATACTAAATGACCAACACCTCTGTCGAAAAACTGCCCCGACACTTTAGAAGGTGCGATAAATGCAACGACAGGGTAGAATGGACGAAAAATACAAAAGAAGCCCATTAAATAAAAGCTGCATTAACGGCAAAATAAAAACAAAAACATCAACAAACTAAGAGACTATTTAGTGGTTGCAGTTGCCACTATAACACAACAAAGGCATCACATTTCGTCACAGACAAAAAGAGGTTGAGTGTGTGTGTGCTAAAGGGAATCCCAGGAAAGGCAATGCCGGAATCCAAAAAGAAAAGATTAAAATACCTTTTATTGGTATAGAAAAAAGAGTCAAAAAGTCACCTGAGACTACATAAAGTTCAAATACTATGTATACTTATAAAGGGTTGTATGTGATCTTGTCTGGGGCAAGTTTTTGTCACCCAATTTCGAAAATGACTTCAGCATTTTGTTCCCTATGCAAAATATCTATTTTACGATGTATTATTGGTATATTTTGCTAATTGCTTCACTTTAATTGTTCAATTCAAATATTTTTTTCATAAAAAAAGATAAAAAACTTTTTATTGACGACGATTTCTGGGAAATCTATGCGATAGATAAGATAAATCTGCGCCATAAAAATAATTAGATAAAGTTAGCTTATATAGATGCAATGTTTACTCCTCTGTTGTATTAAAAGTTTATGGAATCTTATATATATTTAACAAGGGAATAGCGTCTACTTGTTTTCATCAGATGTTTCATATCATACTAAGGTGAATTTCCAGTCAAAAATAATGATATGATCCTTGATCATAATTAGAAATTCTTTTCATTCATATATAAAAAGTTGATCTCAATAACGACCCGAAGAGGAGCAGCAAACGCAAATAAGTAAAGCCGAATGAAGCTTTGGACTCAGTTATTAATTATAGCCAAACCCTTTTGCGTTTTCTTTCAATGTTTTATTTCAGATAAACGTGCATATTAGAACAAAAAAAGCCAAACAGCTAACAAACATTGTTTAGCAGAGGGTGAAAAACATGTTCTAATAAAGTGACTCAACTGCAAGTTCGTCAAACAAGTGGAAGGAACAGAGGAACAGTTGCAGATACGGAGGCTCCTAGTATGGTGCGACTCAATGTTACAGAGCAACAAAGTGGCAGTAACATTACCGACAGCAACAGCGGCAACAGTAGCAACACTCACAACGCCGTCAGCAGCCACAATGCGGGCAGATATTCATCTGCAACATCCACGTCCACGACGAGCCTGAATAGCACTTTGAAGTCCGCCTCGCCAGTAGCTAATATCGTAATGGTGCAGAATACACCGGTCTCGGCACCGCAAGTGGCACCACAGCTGGTGGCGCCATCGTTGCAGTTGCAACAGCAGCAGCAGCAGCAGCAACACTCGTCCTCGGACGGCAGCTCCACCAATTGCTCGCTGCCGGCGTCGCCGCCACTGCTGCAGCAAACGGCGACACCGCCACAGGGTGCCCAGATTGTGCCACCAGTCTGTGCATTACATCATCCGCAGCAACAGCAGCTGGCTCTGCTCGCAGCTATGCAACATCATCATCATATGCTGCCCTCTAACAATGGCATACACCATGGGCCACCAAACCCTGCAGCAACGCATCATCAGCAACAGCAGCAGCAGCAGCAGCAGCAGCCTCATGAGAACGGACACGGAGGCATCTCGCCCAACGGCAGCTCGGGAGACTCTTCGGCCAGCAGCGTAAGCAGCGTGTCGAGCAACAGCGGAGTTGGTGGTAGCCAGGGAAGTGGCGCCAGCAATGGCACCAATGGCATCGGACCGCCAGTTCAAGCCTCGTTGCCCCCGGGGCCGCTATACATTCAATACCCGGGCGATTTCTTTCCATCGGAATACTACATTGCGCCGCACCCGCACGAGGGTATCTGTCCACAGCATCCACACCATCCGCACGCGCATCAGCATCAGCATCAGCACCAGCATCAGCATCATCATCAGCCCATGTGCGCCATCTCGGCGGAATATGGTGAGTTATCCCATCGAATTCGCCCTCGGCTGTTCGGCTGCTAATTATAGCCGCCGTAATCCCAGCAGCCGCCAAACATCTCAGTTCGTCACGAAACTTTGTTAAGCCCTTGCTGGCTGTGGTTAATTATTTCCCAATCGTCGACTAGATGACACTCGAAACTGTGCTCCGAGCTCATAAGCTGCACTAAGTTTGTGTTTTGCGTCTCAGACTTGAGATTCCAAGAACATCTTGTTGCGCTTTGCCAAAGCTGAGTGAGCTTAATTCTGATGATTAGATTCACACACTACAATTGAAAATTGAAAACAAGCATAACAAAAGTTGAAGCAAACAAAAACTGTAGTATCAGTAAAAAGTGGCTACTGGCTTGACAGCATACGCCCACACAATGAATTTTGTTGTGCACTCGAGTAGCCAGCTAAAGAGAATTAATCTAAATGCAAACAGGGTGCCTAGACTAAAAAAATATGTATATAAAATATAAATTATTAGAAGACTTGACTCCGAGAGTTTGGGCAAATATATAACAGAACATTTTAAAAGAGTTTAAGAACTTCTTTAATTTTTAAGGTATTTAAGTCTGATTATAAATAATTATGGCTCTATGTTTGCCAGAATTGGTATATATCTTAAAGGCCATCATAAATAGGGTTCGAACCCATAAATAATACGATCAATTATATCAATCATTAACAACAGTTGCAAAATAAAGAAAAAAAATATTAAAAAAAATTATAATATTTGGTTTACAATAATAAACCGTGCACATATGCTATAATTTATACGGAACACCCTGTACATATGACTGCTTTTATATGGTTTATCTAAATAGAAACGCTTTGTGGAAATCAAAAAATTCACACGGTGACTCATCCTTGACTTAATTAAGAAGAACAGATACACTTTAATACAAAGCCAAAGTGGTTTAACTAGAACTGGCTAGAGCTAAGCATTAAATAATATAAATTTATAGACTAACAACCCACAATAAATACTAAGCTATTTGCTTAGAAATACCAAGCTTTAAATTAAAATGAATTTATCATTTCAAGAAACGTATGCTATGTAGGCATGGACTTATCCAGAGCTGACGAGCTGTTGTAAATTTGTGAAGGAGTTAAGAGTAATTATGTACTACACTAAAGTTATAACGGTATTAGTTTACAAATTGACAAATTCAATTATGTTTCCATCAACAAACTTTGCTAAGACAGGTGCTGTCTCTAGCCTCAGGTGGTAATTGCATGTGGTTGCACTTCTGCTTTCCCAAATGAGTTCCAAAGTAGGCCAAAGGTGCCAGTTGGCAGCTGAGAGCCATGTGGATAGAATCTAGAGAATATGCTTTCATTATAGACCATAATTTACAATTACGTGATTTTGCCAGCACCACCACCCCCAACACTGTGCCACATTTGCCAAACAAGGGAGACTTTCCATCTCAAACTCTGTTGCTGTTTCGACAATGTTTTTCCACTCCATCCATCCCTGCACTGATTGTAGTTAATCGAATAAACTTGCAAAGGAAATGGCACTAAGTGCGTGTTGGACTCAGCCTCGGCATCTAATGGAATTTGCTCCCGGGGCGGCGGTCTCCCAACGTCGAGGCGTAGCCGGAGCTATATTGGTATGCATGGTATGCATAGCATGTTATAATTATAAGAATGCTGAGTATGCTTTTATGACCCACTTCCTCAAAAAGTGCGGGGCGAGATTGTCGCTTTGTGCAAAAGTGAGGAACAGTTTCTTGTAGCTAGCGTCTAAATTGAATTGGCGTAGTTTATTTGACATGCCTAACTATTTCTACAGCACCCATTGCTTGAGCTCTTATCAACAAACTTCTGCTTCTACTATTTAAATGTTAAGTAAATAGTTAGCCCAAATTAATTTTTAGTTGAGAGATTAACCACTCAGACTCTATAATTAAAATTTATTTAATAATATTGTAGAGTCATATAACAGTTTAGTTCAGTCTCTACTATGAAGACTCTACTATTCATAAAATTTATAATAATACATCTTGCAATATTTATGTGATATTAAGTCTTCAGGATTCCAGATAATATAAGTTTTACCTAATTGAAATTTCTTCAAACAAAAAATGACAATGCATTGCTTAAAAACTGACTGTAAATAAGTAAATTAAAGGCCTCAACTTGTGTAATATTTAACGTGACCTGCCCTTAACCATTTTTGTTATTTCAAACCCTGACCTTTGTAATTAACTGCATGATAATTAATTCGCTAAGCACTTACTTGTTTTTTCCCTCTTTATCTGTCACTTAAAAGCTTACTTTTTGTTGTCTCTGACTCATGCTTCAGCATTGCGGTGCTATTTGCATATGATCTGCTCTCCAAGCGAAACAAGTTTTTGTTCAACTAAAATTTATGAGGGTTCTTAAAGCGCGAAAATGTCATCGTCAGTACCCAACCAGTTCTTTAACAATCAGAGAGTCCGCCACTTACCTACTTCCAAATATCTGTAGAAACATTTTAAGTACATCTATATAAACATACATATTTCTCATTGAATGTTCTAGTATGAGAGTGTAATCAGTCATATTCAATCACTTTACACTAAGCAACAATCTGATTAAGTATGCATATTCTTAATTAATCAATGATTAGGCTATAGTTAGACAGTTGACTTGGCATAGCGAACAGCAAAATTTGTACATGGAGTAAACTAAATAGATTCAAACGTCACTTTGTGAACGCAAAAAGCAAACGTCAATTTGAAATTTTTCCACTTTTCAGTAAGCATATATTTATGTTTTCCTACAAATTTATTTTATTGAGATCATAAATTTATATACACAAAGTGTATGTTGAGCAAAAATGTAAGCCTTGAAGGCCTTGCAATAGTTAGTTCACTATATTCAGACAGAACTGTAGTTATTCATGTTCTCCTATTCATCTGGCTGAAAGCTCAAGGTATCATTGCTGCAGACAGTTCAAAGATGGGAAAAAATTAAAACAAAAATTAAAAGAAATTTTTGGCTTTTACTTCGATTATTAAAGATGGTCACTAACGGTCTATCTAATAATAATAATTTCGAATAGGCTTTTTAAATTTTTATATTTCTATAATGTAGCCATATTAGTGAAATTCCAGTTCTCTAGCTTCAAGACTGTCGTTCATTCGGCTAGGACATTCCAGTTTGCCAATATACTCTTTTTCGTTTACTTTTTGAACGAGCTCAACAAGTGTTTTAATAACACGCTGGCTCTTGGAAGTATTTTGTTTGCCTACCTCAGTTCGTGAGATTTTAAAGGTATTTGTGTGTATCTGACAGATGCACAGATACACAAAAAATTCATCTCTTTGCTGGATGTGACCTTGTCGCTAGAGACGTGAATAACCTAGACGGCGGTCTCTGAAAAGCTTTGGTGTACCTTTTGCTATCGTTGCACGTGTTGCAAATACGCTCTTTAATAGCTTTGGAATAATTGCGGCAAATGTGCTGGAGCCAAAAGAGAACGTACAACACATAAAATAGTCTACAAACTTGGAAATTAAACAATATTAGTTGACAACATTTAAATTATGCAACCATAAATCTCAAAATACATATGTACACAGATACATACACATGTATATAGAAAATGGCGCCCAGCAACTAAAAAATATATGTACACAAGTGTGTGTGCGTGTGTTTGTGTGTGTGTGTGTGCTTATTATTTGAACATATTTTATGTGTCTTTTGAACGCATTTTATTTATTTCGTCGTATTTCTCTTGACTCTGGTTGGAAAAAATTGCAGCCGGAATGGCAGCGCAGTTTTCATTTATTTTGTGTTACTCTTCTCTTTGTTGTTGTTGTTGTTGTTGTTGTCACTGCTGCTGCTACTCTTGGCTAGGGCCACTTATGGCCCAAGCGCCCAACGGGTTCAACAACCGACAAAAAAGGAGAAGCAATGCAAAAAATTGGCATCAAACAACAGAACTAACTTAAGATAAGCGGGACGGGGCGAGGGCTGTTGAAGGGATGACGAACGGGGCCGTAGGAAGTGGCTACACACATGCAACGTGCATTAAAATTGTAACTGTACCAACTTTTATCTCGCTCTCTCTCTCACATAGAGTTCATCTCCTACTTCAGCCCCTGACAAGCTGAGTGCCATTCTCTTAATTCTCTATATTCCCATTCTACTAGATATGTATGTTATGTATGCTCGACTTGATTTTTTTAAAACAGGATTCTTTTTTGTCTTCTCGCTGCAGATGATTTAGTTTTTGTAGCCATTCAAAATATGGTGTATAAAATGCGGCTTGGCTGCAAACTCAATTTATGGATACTTAACACTTTTCTTTTAATGTTTTTTTAAGAATTGTATTGTTATATTATATAATTATTACACTTTGCTAAAAAACACTGAATTTCTGATCTATTTATTCGCAAATACTAGACTAGTTTATTTAATGTTTATATATGTAAGTAAAGATTAACAAATTTAATGTTTTTTTCATTCATAGAAGCTATGTTTTGAGATAAAGGACCTTAGGTCTAATTAATAAATCTATGGCTCTCAAAACTCTTTCAGTTAGATAGATTTATAAAAATGTAGAGATTCCTATAAAATTGCTGACTTAACAATGGCATTCAACTCTGTGATCTATCTATAGATACCAAAGCCCAAGAATCTACCATTTTATGTTCGTATTGTTTTCCTAGTTAGGTATCAACACGTTAAAAAAAATCCGACCGTCCCGGACTTTTTTAGAATCATATCCAAGCCGCCCGATCCCGAAAATTGTTTCGGGACAGTTTCAGAACAGAACAATATTTTTCTCAGTGTAATAAACAAGAAACTAAATTTGTTGAGTTGCAACTTAAAATATTTATTCTTAGACAACGATCTTCCAATTATAAAGAATTTACAAACAAACATAATTATAACATAAGCAAATTTTGTCTTTTTACTAAAAAGTATTGTTGTTAATTTATTGTATGAATTTAAGAATATTTTACATTAAGTATAAATAAATTCCCTTCTTTTTGGCACCAAAGTCTTTTTGATAAATGGTTTTAACAACTTTTAATGCCTTATCATACGATCTTATCTTATATTTAACGCATCCGGCATAAATGTGGTCACTCATGCTAAAAGGGGAATCACCAATTTTTTTTTAAGTCTATCAACGCAAGTACGAAAGCCATTTGTAATCTGGTCAACTAACCAAAAAAAAAAACTTGGGAATTATTGCAAATTTTGTTGCCTACAATGTTTTTGGTCAATATGTTCTATTTGATTGGAGTTCAGGTTGTGTTATGTATCTGAATACAAACATGAAAAACCTTTTTATATTCCTAAAAGTTGAAGTTTGTCGAAACTGTTCATTTCTCTTTATCCAATTAATTTTTCAAACACTCTCTCCTCCATTTAAAACTTCTTTGGCTGATTCAAATATTCGTCTCTTGTTTCTTGCAGGTAAGCAACACTGAATAATGAATGAATTTACTCGTACTCGAAGTATGTCCAAGTGTAAGTGCAAGTGGAAAACTCGGCACAGCTTTCAATTAGCGGTTGTTGGCAAAACTTTTGAATGCCATTCGAAATAGTGGGATATCTGCAAAATATAAGTGAGCCAAGAGCTTCGCGCAGTTACCTTTCCAATGCAGAGTCGTTCTGGTGGTGTACGGACAAGGTCAGACAGACAAACGTTCAACTTTTTACAGTTATGCAATCATTGGGTTGTTGGGGGGAGGTCTCTCAATCCCTTTTCCTGACCGCGCATCTTTAGACTTGGCAAGCAGACGCCTGTGTTGCCTGCAAATCTTCCAACTTTTTATGGGTACTCGCAAATGCGGCAACTTAACGAGGTCAGGGTGAGGCCATATCTTGTTCTGATCATGGGTGTGGAGAGAGAGCTACACTTCAATAGAGATGATGTCACTACTCATACGGCTAAGTATGCTGTCAAAAAGAAATATATACTATATATACATATGTATCAAAATGGTAACTGCAATTTAAACAGTGACAGCTCCTTAGGGTACTTTGCATTTTTAGAGGGAGAGACAGAGAAACCGCCGTCATTAAAGTTGACAAGTTTTGGTAGGCAAAACCCATTAATTTATTGAGCATTGGAGTGCTCGATCTGGTAGCAACTAAGTTGCATGCAATCATTTGCAACAATGTTGAGAACAAAAATGTAGCTCTCTTTATGTTACCAAAGTGATTTACTTCAATGAGTCTTCTAGACAATCAAGTACTCCAAAGTCGATAAAGTCATCATAATCATTTTATGAAAGCTACCAAATGAATGAAGTTAAAGCTTTACATCTGTTTTTGAATTGTGGATCAAAAGTTGTCTGAGCTAGTTTTAATAATTACCATTAAAAAAGTTGAATCATAAATAAGAACGTCGTATAAATTTTTTTAATATTGATCAATTTTGAGACTTGGTTATTATCGTTCGACTTAAGTGAAAAAGAATAGAAAATATTCATAATTTGTGTAAAGTGAAATATTTCGGAGTAATATTTTATCAATATTTATTAATTTTAATATATCGAAATGATTATTTAAAAATATTTTCGTATATGAATCAAGACACTATAAATTTAATTATTGTCTTTGAGAATAACTTATTTATTCAAGCGAACTGTTGAACAGTCTGGAAAATTTATTGTTGATAGGAGAAGAAAGCCTAAAACGAGATATAACATTAAATAATATTTCAATTTTATCTTGCCAGTAGCTAGACTTTGCTTCTTAATCAAACACATTCGTAACTTGTTTGTTCTTTGAAGTAACTAGGGGTGACTCATAAAGATGGTTTCGTTGATATCTTATTTGTGTAGATTTCATTTAATATTTGTATTGAATTAAAAAATAAGTGTTGGCACTCATGCATAATGCATAAATATATCACTTTACCCTAACAGTTGCTCTTCAAACACCAAATGCAAATATTAAGAAAACGTGTTCTAAAACATTCGTAGTTAAATCCAAATATTTGTTTTATGATCATTGGCAATGTATTTATACATTTGCAATGTATTTCTTTATTTTTTATTGAAAAGACAAACCTCAATAACCTCAATAATTTATAAAAAATGCTGTCCCCTTGAAAACCATTCCTTCAAATTCCTTTTCGATCCCTGTGCCATTTTGAATTATAGGGATTTGACTCTATATGTAAATATTCTTAGTCCCCATAAACTTGTATTTGAACTACAAACTCGTCATCAATATATGTATTTTGACTTAAAAATCACAGTTAGAAATGCCTCACTTTTTATTTCGACTTTTGTAAAGGTTACTGATTAAGAATAATTATTTCTTTTTATTTTATTGCTCTACCGATTGTTTCTAGGCATTACAATAGTTAATACCGCCAATTCCTAATGAATTGGAATAATTGAATTTTGCAGATGTTTGCTCACTCATTGAAAGGAATGCCAGTCGGAAATAGACGTCAAACAAAGTCAGCACAGCTGCATTTGTGAAGTTTGCTGAGCTATCGGAATTTCTTACTTGTTTCCAAATGATTTTTTTTAAATAATATTTTTTGATATACTTTTTGATAACAGTTAGGATATCTCGAGTTTAAAATTCATATTGAATGATTTTAAAATTCGCGTTTCTTGTCAAATAACAAATAAGAAAAAAGCTCGGTGAGAATATCGTCAGGATTATGTTGCAGAAACTTTTAAATTTAACGATGATTGAAAGACTACATTTGTGTCGAAATGCGGCTTAACTCCCTTTAATTAACTACGATGTAAGATTTGCTTACGAAATGAAATATTCAAGTTAAAAATACCAACATTTTCTAGGTATGGTGCGCCGTTAAGCTGTTTAGCATTAATTAAGTTTGAGTTTAGGTGCAAACAGTCGCCAGTCCGACGCATTCGCCTGGCAGGCATTTTACTGTCTGCTGGCCAAATGGTAAGCTCCACCCCGTCTACACCCGCATGAAAATTCCCGATCCCGATCCCCAATCCCCCGGGTCTCAGCGCTTAACTATTTGCTGCCTTTTAACACTTTGAAGGTGTCTAGTCAGTTTTTACACTCTTGCAAAAGGGTATAACAATTTGGACTGCAAATTTGTAACGTATCTAATTTAATGTTGTAGAATGGAGCTTATGTTTCATGTAGTTAATAAAGAAATTATTAGCTAAAAACTATAAAGAAAATCACTTAAGAAAATAACTCTTTTTAATTAATTTTATTAAAAAGAACTTATTGAAATATCTTCAATAAACAAAGCAATACATTTCCTACTTTTATACCCTGTTATCAATAAAAATTGGAAGGATGGTTTATGCAATGAAAGTATAAATTGTTACAACTTTGCAATAGAGCTAAATAGAATAGAATTAGCAAGAAGCTTCTGATGCAGTCCACATAAACTACAAATATACAATTTTTAGACATCTTCCCTTGACTTGATATAATTTTTAGCTCAAGAGTAAAAGAAGCCTTTGAATTATTTTTGTATATTGATAAATTTTGCCTCTGTACATAGAGTATCAAATAGTCGTGCATTTCCGTACTAAAACGCTCAGACATTCCCCGCATTTTAAATGGATTGCATTTTTAGCAGTCGTTGTTATCGACTATCATGAATTTTACTTTGCGACGGTATGCATCAACGCACTAAACCGACATTTTTACACCTAAGTAGAGGCAACGTGTAATGGAGTCGTAGCTAAAGAACGGCTGGCTATGCGCGTCTGCTTTTTACGGCTGATTAGGTCAGGCCCTAGCTTTACGAATATTTATATACGTGACTGAAAACAAAGGGTATTTCAATACGAAATGAATGCTGACAATATAAAATTTAAGTTTAAATCTATACAAAACTTATTTTAAGATGTTTTCGTTTTTAACATACATTAAGTAACATTTAACATTAATAAGCCTTTTTCTATTTAATTTTTTATATTGATTTTTTAATTCAAATTAATTAGTATTTATTAATATTATACATCTATATATATATTAATATTGAGAGTTTAGCTCAGAGCCCAATAGAAACTTTATGTTCGGAACGTAAATCCCTCTATTGCCAGCGTAAATCAAGTTTATTATAATTTATAGCAATTTTTCACTGGTTTAATTACCATATTTTAGAACTTATTGACTGGTTGAGTATGTACATATGGTAATTAAAATAAGTAATATTTTATATGTGAAACACCTCTGACCATTTAAAACAGCTCATTTGTTGATTCTTTATAGTATCAACATCTATTTCTCATATTTAATTACGCGAATATTTATAAGAAAACAATTAACTTACTAAAGATTTGTTTTTCATATAATATGGACCAAAGAGAGTATGAACATTCTTAATGTTTTTTAATGTATTTTTATTAGTTTAGTAAATTTGATTGTGCACTAAGACATGTTCGTCCTTTCTTGAATTTTTATAGGTCCA
Organism: Drosophila gaucha; assembly: GCA_035045545.1. NCBI lineage: Eukaryota > Metazoa > Arthropoda > Insecta > Diptera > Drosophilidae > Drosophila > Drosophila gaucha. Next base: position 7,486,625 of record JAWNOY010000099.1, read on the forward strand.
ACAACCGTTCAAATGGTCTCCCACAACCGGCAACCGCCGACGATGACGATGCCTGTGCAGGTGCCACCATATGTCAATGAGAATGGAACACTGACCCACGTTGTGCTGCCACCGCAGCAGTATCAGCAGTTGCATACCGGTCAGGGACATTTGCATGCAGCACCATTTGTAAGTAATATAATATTTGTAGCACAGATAAACAATTTCAGTAGCAATAAAAACTTACCAGTGAGTCATTCTATAAAGTTATTGAAAAGTAGTCGAAAGACTCTTAAGCAAAGTTATTAAACAATACGAGGATTCAGTGCAATCGGTCATGAACGACACTCTTTCATTAGTTATTCAAAAGGTCATGACCGTTTCGTTATTGAAAAAGTTCATGACGAGCTTTCTTATTCCTTCTGTTTCTGACTGTATCTTCTAGGAATAATCTATCAATCTATCATAAAACATGGATTTAAAATATTACAGACCAAACAGCTACTGCTATGTTTATGATGCTTTTTGTTATATATCTATGATATAGATTTCATAGTTGTTAAAAAAAGCTTGAATCTTATTTTTTGCCTACTAACAGTTAAATTTTTCTAATTCCGTTTTATTGTTTAAAGACATTTGTAAATATATAAGCACTTATCTCTTATCTTCCGTCACAAGTCAGTCGGCCAGTCAATCAATTAGGCTTTTCCTGGAACGAGCAACGTAAACCTTTCATTATCAAATAATAAAATGTATTACTAATTGAACGTCGATTATCAACAGCAATTACAAAACTCTGGCAATAACAATTGACAATGCAAATTTTATTTTCAAGCGAAATCTTGTAAAGAATGTAAATCAAAACTACTAAGAGTGCTGTGACTTAGATACCCCGTACCTAATCGCCTCCTTTTTTTGACAGTTAAATTTTGTAAATTAAAAATTTTATATATTAATGTAGTTAAAAGTAGCTCAATAAATATTTGAATCTTAAAGTTACTCACTAATATGCTCGCTGTGTATGCGAGGTGTAGAAAGCAAATTACGTACGTAATAGGTTTTATCGTGCAAACCAGAATCAGCTGAGGCTTTCCTGGAAGTAGAAAACGGGCTTAACCCAGTCACTTGTTAATTTGCAGTTTCGTGTCGTCAATGCAACAATTGCTGCAATAGCTTAAATTAATATAACAATAGAAATTGTGAGTGCAAAACGAAGCGATAAACTACAAAATTGCAAGAAACACAATTTATTATTATTTAAATTATTATAGTATTTAAATTATAATATTTAAATTATATAATAAATTATTTAATTATTACTATTTAAATTGTATGCGCTATGATATCTCAGTTGATGGTCCGGCATTTAGATAAATAGATAACGACATACATATACATATCGTTAGATATATGAATGCAAAGATACATAGATACAAAATCTTAGTTACAAAGATTCATAGATACAAAGATACATGGATTTTTATAATATATATACAAAGTTGAAGATACAAAAACTATATGCATAGATACTTATATTCATAGATACATGTATATATATATATATAGATACAAAAATGCATAGATAAAACCACAATAATTCATATAGACTTAGATACAAAGATACACAGATACATAGATACCACTTACAGATACAAAGATATATATATGCAGATTACATAGGTAACTGCCGTCAACACCCGTCACCCACTGGCGTTTTAATAAACTAAAACTTAAATATTGCAGCGCCAACAACTTCCGGAGTCATATGTAGAGCACCAAAAGCAGCGTCACGCTTAGTTGCTGAAATAAAAGTGACGGTGATTTTAAATGCCCTTTAAAAATAGAGTTCTCAAATTTTGTCAAAGCATTTGCAACGCATTGAAAAATATATTGTAGGAATCGTACGAATATAAGACAGAAATATTTAGTATGTATAAACAACACACTATGCCAAGACTAGGGTAGTGATGCTCTACTGTAGTTAGGCTAAATTTATGTTTATCATATATTTGTTGGCTAGAGTATTTAGTCTTCAGCCGCCTGTTAGTGCATGTCTGCTAGGGTATTCAGCCTTCGACTGCCTGTGGACAATGCTTCTTTCTGTTTGCTTGATTTTCGAATTCTTTACCAAATTTTCAGCAACAAATTTACCAAGGCGAAAGCCAGCTTCCGTTGTATTAGCGCAATCTCATTATCACTTGATTGTATGCTAATTCCAATGGCTTTTTTACCCTAGCAGAGTATACAAATTATTTTGCAACAACATAAATGAGACAGGGCCGAGTCTATAAAGTATGAGTATACAGATTTATTTTTAATCAGTGTTAACAGCCGATATAACAATTCTTCACTTCACATTTCGAAATCTATCCAACCGAATCATTATTATTTTAAAAAGGTTCCCTTAACTTCTTGTTTGAAATACTTTTATTACTACTATAAGATTGTTTGTTATCTTTTTGATCATCACATACGAATCATACCGGCTACATTATGAACTTAGCTGGAGTACCTGTGTGTGTATATTTCACAGGGTATCTTCTAGTGAGCACTGTTACTTGTATATACAAATTTGTGAAAATATAAAAAGTGGGTGCACTTTTAAAAATTGCTGTAGTAATGGTATGAACCGGTTTATGCAATGTATGTTTATAATGTTGCTTCATCGTACTTGGCTTAAATGGTGTTTTGTCTTATAATTGAGCAATTTAGTTTTAAAAAAGTGCTTTAAATGAGTCTCTGTTATGCAAATGCGCGCGCAGCCATTAACCAGTTCGCCTGACTGTTAAATGTTTGCAGAATGGTGTTGCCAGATAGAATATTAATAAAGAGATAGCTTATCGATAGGCAGTTGCATATCGTTTTTAGTTTGTAGACGTTAAGAACAGAAATATGATTTTGAAATATGCAATATCTAAAAAAAAAACAATTATAAGTTGTAAACACTTTACTAAACAATCTACAATTGACGAATTTACTTCAATACAAATACGCACGCACATATACTATGAGCTGTCATTCTACTATAAACATTCTTAGCCGACCCATTTGAGTATAACAGGGTGTTAGCATTGGCCTAACAGAATAAATACTTCGGTTAAGTAGATACTGTTTATCATTTAATATAGTAAATAAAGTAGACGTCAATTTGAATAAATTAGCTCTTAGCTTATAAGAAATTTGCAAAAATTAAAGCATCCCAACTTGAAAGGCAATTCAAAAAAGAAAATTATAATTTCAAGCCTCGACAGTGGATGAGATTGTGGTTCTTGGTTTGGCGATTGTTTATCAGCAAAAAAAGTTGGTGCTGGTTTATTTATAGTTTTTCATTGACGTGGATATTTCTAGCACAGTCGCGCTGAAATGAAGCCGCAAAAGATTAAATCTACAACGACCACGTCGACAACAGAATTTGTATATATTTAACTAGAATTGTCATTCACTTAAAACAGCTTAATTAAGCCTTTCTATTTCGCTTGCAGATAAGCACCAATGGGACATCGCATTTTTATACGCCGCTGCCTGGTTATCCTCCCGGCCCAGGACCAACGGGCAATGGGCCACCACACTATCATATGCCGCCGCCGCCACCCCAACCGCAGCAGGGCGCCCAACAGCAAGGCACGCCCACAGGTGGAGGCGGAGCACCGCCGCCAACGTCACAGCCGCATTTACATTCCCCGCACTCGCCTTCGCCGCCCAACTACAGAGATGAACGCAGTCAACGACAGCACACGAAGCTGCTGCGAAAACTGGAGAAGAAGCGCGAGCTAAGTGAGTATTTTTGTTAGTTATTGTATTGAGTTCAACTCAACTTCCTTCTTAATTCGTTGCCAGACTCCAGCATGTCCACGCCCACGCACTCGCCCTCTCCGCGTTGCAACGACATCAATGGGCATTACAACAACAACAACAACAACATTCCAGTGTCACAGCATCAGCACAACAATCACATGCATAGCCATGGACATGGACGCCACGCGCCGCACCAACAGCCGCAGCCACAACCACAGCAGCACCGCAACGTTGCGGTTCCAATCACAGCTGGGCAACCGGTGGCAGCTGCTGCCACGCGCAGCAGTGTGGGCGGTGCCAGCTCTGTGGGCACTTCAGAAGATGGCGAGGATACGTCCAGTGTGGCCGCCGAGGATGAGGAAGACTACCAGGCGTTAATCGTTGAGCAGATCTCGGCCATCGACAAGCCGGAAGTGATCGATGTTAGTTCGCGTGCCGCCAAGATCATTTGGGTGCCGCCGACTATAACGGATGCGCTGCTGGTGAACGTGCGAGACCTGCGCTACCAGGTGCTGCTCAGCGACACAGGCAAACAGTGCAAATACAAAAGCTTGTATCGCGGGGAGGCGTACGAGTGCATTGTGCAGGATCTGCAGCCGGGACAGGAGTATCTGGTGCGTCTGCAAGTGCACTATCAGCAGCTGCAGGGCAGCGTTAGCGAACCCGCCGAGTTCAAAACGCCGGCATGCGAGCCCGACCAGCCGCTGCCTCCGAAGCTCGTGTCGCGCACCAAGAGCTCCATCAATTTGCGCTGGACGGCGCCGGCTGCCAATGGTGCAGCCATCCAATACTATCTGCTAGACTATGACGAGGGCCGTGGCAATGCGCTTCAGTTCACAGAGCTGGCTAAGGTGAAGGCCAAGCATTATCTGCTCAACAAGCTGCAGTCGACGACCGTCTATAGTTTTCGTCTGGCCGCCGTAAACGAGATCGGCCAGTCGGCCTATTCGCAGGTGACCAGCTACAGCACAGCTGGCAATCCGCCCACAGCGCCCATGGCGCCCCAGTTGCAAGCGTGCAGCGCTAGTGCGCTACATCTCGTCTGGGAGCGTCGTCCCCAGGACGGGGATTTTCTGCTACAGCTGCAGGACGCTGAGTCCGGACATGGTTACCTGAACAGCTACAAGGGAGGCGAGACCCGCTACGAGTGCCTGCAATTGCGACGCGCCACCAATTATCAATTTCGTTTGCGTACGGAAAATGACGCAGGTGTTTCGCCTTGGTCGCCGGAGATTACCTACAGTACTGCTGCTGAAAGGCCCGGAAGGCCGGGCAAGCCGCATGCCAAAGGCAAGATACACGGCACACATTTCAAAGCGCGCTGGGAGCCACCTACAGACACCGGCGGATCGGATATAATGCGCTACCATCTAGAACTAAACGCTGGTCCCAGCTTCGAGCTCATTTACACGGGCAGCGAGACCGAAGCGATGTGTGAGCGCCTGCAGCCGGGCCTCACCTACCAGTTGCGTGTCTGCTGCGAAGGTCCTGCTGGCCAAAGTCCTTTCTCGGAGATTGGGCATGTGACCACGGAGGCAGTGCCGCCGTCCGCTCCACCGCAGCCTCAATGCGATGCGCCCCCTACGCCCTATGCGGCTCTGCTAAGGCTAAGCCAACCAGAGAATAATGGTGGGGCACCTGTTCTGGAATACGAGGCGCAACTTCGTTGCCTGGACATAGCAGAGCAGTCGCAGCCACAAATCGTGTACCGCGGCAAACAGGACTACTTTGTGGCGCAGCAGCTGACACCGGGTGGAGTCTACGAGGCACAGGTGCGTGCCATCAATCGGATTGGCGCAGGCAATTGGTCGCCCTGGTTGCGCTTCACAGCTGCTGCAGCACCTCCCAGTGCACCCACTGACCTAGAAGTTGTGGTGAAGTCTGCGACACACTTGAGCGTCACCTGGAGGCCACCGACGCAGCTCAACGGATCGGCCGTGAGTGGTTACAGCCTGCAGAGCGCTAGCCAGCAGATGGATGAGCCGCAAGAGGAGCCGCCTAGCACACAGTTCCAAGGCTGCTACCAAGGCAACCAGACTCTAGCGGAGCTACGCAATCTGGCGCCCTACACTCGCTATTACCTACGCGTGCTGGCTAGCAATGCCGCCGGCGCAGGTCCGGCTACGGACGCCATATGCGTGTCCACGCCAGCTGCTGTTCCAGGCGCCCCACAGATGCAGGGCTACGAGTTCACAGCCCAGGAGGTGACACTAAACTGGACGGAGCCGGCGTCACATGGTGCCGACATCAGCAACTACAACATTGAGTACGGCGAACGGACGATTGCCACACCTGATGCCTGTACGCGCTATACCGTAACTGGCCTAACGCCCGAGACAAGCTACAAGTTCCGCGTGCAAGCGGTAAATGCGATAGGCGCCGGTATTTTCAGTGCTTATGTAAAGTTAACGACGCAGCCGGCACCGCCAGCCCCACCACGTCTAGAATGCAGCGGGTCGGGTCACAACTACTTGAAGCTGAAGTGGGGCGATAGTGGAAAAACGGGCGCTGTGCCAACACCTGGTGCAGGTGCAGCCGGTGGTAACAGTGCAGATTTTACCAAGTACTTTGTCGAAATGTATGTGGCACGGGCCAAACAGTTTCAGGCCGTCTACTCGGGCACGAATTGCATGTGCAAGATACACAAGTTGCAGGAGCGCAGCAGCTACACATTCCGGATCTACGCGCACACGGATCGCGCCGGCGACGGTGAATACTCGGAGGAGTATGTTTTCGAGACTGGCGCTACGCTGCCAGCGAATATCAAGGCGCCGAGAGTGGTGCACGAAGGCGTCTGCCTGCTGGACCAGGCCGGCCAACCGCTCGTGCAACTGACCCTCGAGTGGCAGCATTCGAAAAACAGCTTCAACGATCGTGTCGAGTACGAGCTGCAATACGCTATTGTCCCTTCCTCGGACTCGGACACCACCAACTCGCCCAAGGCGCGACCAAGCACCATCAGTGGCAGCAGCAGCAACGCAGCTCCTGTGGCCCTGAGCAACCTGGACTATCGGCAGCTGTATCGTGGACCAGAGACCAAGTTTACCATAGACAATCTCGTTCCGGGCACCTGCTACCAGTTTCGTGTGTGTCCGGTGCGTGTCACCAACGGCGGCGAGCTGTTCCATGGCCAATCGTCTATGGCACTGCGTTATCAAGTGCCCACCGAGCTGGACGCCAGCTCAGCATCCTGCCATCATCTGCATGGATCGGCAGTGGTTCCGACCCAGGCGACGCAGCGCACTAGTCGAAAGCAATCGGATACGAACAATCTGCATTTGCGTTCGGTAAGTGCCTCGGCTATTAGTGGCAACAGTGGCGTTGGGGCTGATGCTCAGGCAATTGGCCGATTGCAACATGAGCTGGCGACAGCCAGCTTCAATGCATGTGCCGATCCGCTGCATCATCATCACCACCATCATCATCACCATCATCAGCAGCAACAGCATCAACTGTGCCCGGCCGAGACAACAAGCTCAACAGGTCTGGCTGCTCCATCCGCCTCTACCTTGCAGTTGCGCGGCAATAGCAGCGCTGCCCATCACATGCACCACCAGCATCATCTGCACCACTCACACCACATGCATCATGCGCACTTACCGCATGCCTCCGCTGCCACACTGGGCTCCACAAGCAGCAGCAGCAACAGCAGCAACAACTATAGTCTGCCAAATGGCGGCATGATCAGACGCTTCGTGTCCAAGCTGACGGCTCTGTACTGCAACAGGAAGCGGCTGACGGACCAACAGAAGGCTGTCTTCTTTGTGGTTTCATTCGTGTTTGTGACCTTCCTGGTTGCGATGCTGGTGCACATGCTCTGTGGCTGAGTAGACGACCAATTGAGCGAGTGCAAGGGTTTACACAAATCACAATTCGTGTCTCAAAAAAGTGATTTCAATTGCCTAGCTATAAAATCACTTGCATTTGTTTTTTTATTATTATTATTATGTTTATGTATGTATATATATACAAATCAATTGTACATCTCCTAAATATATATATGTAAGAAGGCAACAATAATCCCACACTTTCACAAACAATTCCTTAACAACATCAACAATATTATATTATATCTATACAATGAACATTCTTAAGAACTCTTTATTTACACCTTCACGTATATGTATATGTATATAATATATATATGTGATTTACTACATATTTAATCAATTACACACAAGCATATGTATACTACACACAAAAATCTCCATATGTGCTATAGCATTTTGTGCAACAAACTCTCAATGTACATACAACTAAACAAACAAACATACAAACAAAAACAACTAAGCTTAACCTAGAAATTCTTACAACCTTTACAAGAGCCTCTTTTACTGTTTACTGCATTGTTGTTGAACACGGATGTATGTGTATGTTTATGCACTATAAATTATGAAACGAGTTATAAACAATGAATACCGAAAATTATGAATTTATTAGACTATGCTCTATCATGGTATAAAACTGATAACAGGCATGACTATATCTGTGTGTTTGCAAATGTATATGTAACTATATATATATGTATATGTATATATATATATACATCTAAAAACTAACGAAACTATGCAAATACCATTATATATAATAATTTTTGTGCTGTACAATTGTTATGGATAGCCAAAATATGGATGCGAATAGATCCATAGCCCATTCCGAACTGTTAACAGTCGAGTGGAAAACAAACTGTCTCCATTTCGAGCTAATTTAACAACAGACGCTTTTTTCATTCTCTTAACTTTCCATGTGAATTATTACACAATTTATATTATTATAAATACAAAAACGAATTACGAAAATCAATAGCGCGGCTATATAAATGATATCGTAGCATACAATCCAATCCAATCCAATCCAATTATACCAGAGCTTACATGAATTATATCGTGTCAATGGCCAAAACATATGTTTGTTCTTAACGATCCTGTGCTACGGAGATTTAGCAAACCCAGCTAGGCAACGCTCGTTTATATAAATACACAATACAAAACAAATATACTTATATATACATAAATATATTTTTTACACAAAAATGGACAAAAATAAATAAAAATAAAAATACAAATAAAACAATAAAAATTATTTAGAACATACGATAAAATATTTGAAATTTATAGCCTAATGCAACGCAAAGTGATTTATATTCCAATTATTATTATTTTTTCTAATTAAATAAATTTATATAATCGTTTCTTTCCATAGTTTAATATGAAATTTAATGAATAATTACAAAATATATACTGAAGATATGTATGTTTACGTCGGTAAATGGTTACAATATATATAAATAATAATATTAGCACTATATATTGTGCTATTTGTCGATATATTTGTTTATTATATATATACATATATATATATATTTAAATATATATAAATATATATATATATTTATATATATATATATATATAATGCATATTTATAATAATTATTTGCAAAAGTATATACACATACATGTATATATATATTTATATATATATTAAAAATTCCATATATAAATATATATATATATGTATGCATGTTTCTATGTATACATAAATATATACATATAATTATATATAAAATAAATGCGATATACAAAAATTGATAGTGTTTTACATTTGGATGGGAAAATATTAAAATTAATCCTGAAAATCCTTGAATACATATTTGTAGTCCTGCTCCCCACAAATTAAAAAAGAGTTATATCCTTCCAAGCTCCATAAGGATTTGACAGATCCATAGCTAAACAAAGAATATCCTAGTCCTATCGATCCCCATAAAAATATTATGGAGTCATATAAGGATCCAGGAGTTGAAATCGCCTTCAATACACAAGATTCACATTGAAAGTGGTAGAGACCCCAATCAATGTGGCAGATTGCCTACCAGGATACGTAACGATAAAGACGAGGTAGAAACTGTGTTCTCCGCCAAAAATCGTCATATTATCTTAGCTGCTTAAAGGACTTTCGTCCTCGTTGCTTTAAATTCTTAAACATAGTGATAGGTTAACTGGGTAAGTTAAAGCAGATTTTTTGTAGTTTGATGCATTTTGGGTCAAATTTTTGGTGGAATCGTGTAAATCCTTGAATGCCTATCGATAGTCCTGCTCCCCATGAGTTCACAATGAGGATTTGGGCGAACCAAAGCTAAATTAATATCGCGGACAGGCAGATGTACAGATGGCAGATGTCATGGCTTTATCGACTCAGATCGTAATGCTGAGCAAGAATATATATACTTTATATAGTCGGAGATTGCACACTTCTAAACAAATTTAAAACACCTTTTTTGCAAAGATCATTGAAAAAACTAAAAAAAAATGTTTGTACGTACTTGAAATGTTTTATTCTTTATTGTTAACAATTTTTCGTTCTACTATGTTTAGCTAAAGCAATTCACACTAAAAACACAAATATTTTTACCCGACATCCAGGTATATTAACAATCTTAAATAATATGAACATAAATTAGCTTTTACTTGGACGTTATCGTAATTTCTTGATATGTAGATTTTTTATTCGTATTTGATTTTGTATTTGTGTATATGTATATTAAAATAATATGTAACATTTTAATTATCTAGATGTTCGTTTATCGCAGTTATTGTATTATTATTTGCCTGCTATCCTGTGTTTATTTAATTCGTTATTCATATTCGATTATGTGCTAGCATATCTGAAAATAAGTTTCTTTCGATATTATCTAAATCTAAGGTGTTTGTGATCGACAAAGCAACAATAAAATATAAGTAAAAATTACATTTGCAGTTATTAAACCCATTTAAAAATTGTAGTTTTCTTATTTAGACTAAAAATATACTTAGGTATAAATATTTTAGGATATAGGCGCTAAAATCATTAACAGTTTGCAATTCGTTTATTGTTTGTTTACTTGGTTAAAATCGGTGTATAAAATATTATGATGTTTGTTTTGTTTTGTTTTGTTTTTTTTTGTATTTTTTCTCACTTACGTATGAAACATGAAAAACACTTGGCTTGAAATCCATTCCGTAGCTCTAAATACAAGTACAATAATTTAATATTTCTCCAAAACTTGTCACATAAATATGTGCATTATTTATCATTATATATCTAACATATATATGTATATAATATTTGTTTTTAGCTTATACTAAAATTATTATTCTAATGCTAAGGCAGCTTTTAACATCGATATGGGTTAGTTACAGATATATATATAATATAATATTTGGTATTGGTAGCGTTTCAATTAGTTGGTTAATGGTTCAAATCCAAAGGCTTGTCTGCATAAGCATATATATGTATACATATATATATTCGTGATATGTGTGTGTGTGCGTGAATGAATGAAAATTGAGCAGACAAATTAGCAAAAACTCTGCCAAAGTTTTTGTTAATGATATTTTATTTTCTGATTAGATTCCATTCAGCTACAGTTCTAGTTGGGGTGAAGAGGATTGCGTGGGTGTATCTATTAATATTACGCTTAAAATCCCAGAGCCAAATTTTATAACGAATATTTATTCAACGATATTCAGCCAATGGTTCCCATTGTGGAAACGCAGCTGCTGCTTATCAAAGGCTCCCGCGAATTGACAGACGTATTGGATGGATCGATGGATAACGTGAACTCAGTGGAGGCTTCAACTGAATCATGTTGACTCTGCGTTTGCTCGTGGCGCCGTGGCTTGACCACCTGGGCAGCATCTTTGTGTGGGCCGCATACCTGTGCTGTAGCTGCTGGGTAGCTGGACACTCGTTTCAGAGTCTGCAAATTCAAAGTCAATTTAGATTTTATTATTCTTCAATCTTTTTTATACCAGAAAAATTTATACCTTGTCGTTCAGCAGCTCGGCGGCATTGGCAGCTGCAATTGATTCAGTTACGGGGCAAATATTTTTGCTCGATGAAAATTTTTTGCGTTTCCGCTTCAGAGCAGCGATGGCTGTGAGACCTGGGAAAATATAGACATTATTTACGCTCTGCCTTAGGCACAGTTCAAGGTCATTTTACCCGTCGTCGTGTGAAAGAAGTGCGTGCCCACGCCCACATGTGCGTGACCCGATGTGCCGGCGCTGCCCAGTGCTGGGGGCTGTGGAAGCGAAGCCCCTACAGGTGGCTCCACTCCGTGATGCCTGTAGCCCGCAGCTGTAGGCTGGGTTGAGTTCTGCGCATAGGTCACACGCACCTGGTCGTGCACGGGAGTGGAATCGTGCGAGGAATTGCAAACAGAATCCTCGGACTTGGAGCGCCCCAGCATTTTGCTCATGTTGCCCACCTTAGCGGCTTCAATGAGCGTGCCTATGAGCAATGATGAATTTGATTGATTAGTTTCACCTGTCTGATTGAAGTCGACTTACCCCAACGTTTTTTGTGTCCCGCAATGCGTTTGTTATACTTCAGTGTGGACTTATTGTACTTTGTGGCAGCAGCCACCGGCGAAGCTGTTGCTGGACTCTGCGTGGGCGTCGTTGGTGACTCAGCGCCAACTATGCCGCCAGTGGTATTCTGACGTCTATGAATGAAGTTGGGCGTAAAGAGTGTGGAAATCGTTGAGCTAAGTATCTCATGTTGGTTGTCATAGTTATCGAGTGATGTAGAGAACTCTGCCACAGGTGCTAAGGAGCCTGTCGAGCCTGGGGGTGCAATATTGAAGCCCTTCATGAGGCGACGCTCCTTCTGGCGATTTTTTTTTCCACCGCCACCTTAGAGAAGGGCAGAAACAAAGGGATTGTAGAGCGATAAGAGTGCATAAAAGATCAGCTTACCGCCACCTTGTCCTGCAGTTACATTCGTGTCCATTCCGCTGTTCTTCAGTATCTCCACCAACTCGCAACGAAAAGCGGAAATATCCTGTTTAATCTCATTCACGTCGTCCTCGGTGACACCCTGGGACTCAGCTTTGCGCTGTTCCACAGTCACATAGCGCCGAACCAGATTCCGCATAATCTGCTGATACTTGAAGTCCCTATCACTGGCCTGCTGGGCTTTGCGCTATTATTATTATTAGTATTAGCTAGTAGCATGATTAACTTCAGTTAGTTAATATAAATACTTACACGTATTGTCTTAAGATGCTCGCGCCGGGCAGCGGATGAGCCGCTGCAGAACACCTGACGCATCCACTTGCTGGCATACCATATCGACTTGGGTGTAGGAATTATATTGAAAGGGGGTGGACAAGTGCCACCCTCTTCAAAGTAACTGATCCACAATTTGGACCGGGCGAATTTCCACTCAACATCAGCGCGTTCCTGTGAGAGGATTTCATTATTAATATGGATCATCTGACATGTTATTTGGTTAACCCACCGAGATTAGCTGATACGAGTGATTCATCATGGCAATCAAGAGATTGAGTAGCACAACTATGTTAATTACCGAATAGGTACCAAACATCAGCATACCCCAAAAACGTGTAAAGATCTTAATTCCATCTAGCTCGAAGCTGTCTAGATCGATAAGACCAAAGACAGCCCAAAACAAGGTTTGTGTGGTCTCAAAAAGACTGCAATCGAAATAACAAAAATATTATTTATAACTTTATCTTAAAACAGAATAAAATCAAGTAAAATGTTCAAAAAACTGAATGTCCATAACGTTTTTAATCGATCTTGGAAACGACAAAAGTTATTGTTTTTTTTAACAAACTTGATTTAGGAGGACCTTCGTGTAAGGTCAACGCGACAGACAGACGGACTGATAGACAGACAGACGGACCAATGAACGGACGGAGGTCACATGCCAAATTTGGATGCTCTAGCTCTAAAAGTCTAGGAGATGTAGCTTTACTAGATTTGCCACGCCTTTAATGCATGTAGATATATGTATCATGGCTTTTTGTGTCGTATGGTGTACACGACCATTTATTCCAAGTTCTTAGACGGACGGACAGCAAGACGGACATTGCACAAAACCAGTATACTCTTTTGCCCTTTGGGAACAGAGTATAAAAACTTACTTTGAGAACCGGCGCCACACAATGCAGGCATTCGGATCATTTGTGCCGTTCATGTTGAGCAGCAGGCTAGGCGAAACCTCCGGACAGCGCTTCTTCTCCAGATCGGCGTAGTACCTAATCCAGCATTGAGTACAAAATATTTATCAAATAGTTGCTTAAACTAAGTGTTTTTACTGGGTAGCAATACCGACCAGAGCAATTGATTGAGACCGCTGCCAAAGGCAAAGAGCACCAGAACGTAGAGGAAGAAGAACTTCATGATGTCCATGACCATGCGCGACAGCGAAACTTGCAGTGGCCCCAAGTGTGGGTTCACCGAGAAGATGTACACCAGCTTGAGGCTACTGAAAATGTTTGCCGCACTAAATAGGCCCTCCGAGATGAGCATTGGGTCCCAGGTGTCCCAACGCTCTCGCGGCAAATCTGTGGCCTGCGAATTAAAGATCATCTCCTTTTGCACCTGTACGAAATGCTCATTACGCCTAAATTGTAAAATTGATCAAGTTACAACTCTAAACTGAACTTCACCTGGAAAAATGAAACAACGCGGAGAGCGACGGTGGCAACATACAGCGAGTTGGTCACAAAATCAATGACATTCCACATATCATTGAGATACTCCTGCAGTCCCACATCCCACAGCTGCTTCACCTCGCTCCAAATGAGGCCGCTCACCCAGGCCAGAATTAGCCACTCAATGAACGTGGGCTTTGCGCCACGTTTGGTGGGCAGCTGCAGCTCCTCCTGCTGATTCAGCATCGTCGATGCATCCGACCAGAACCAGCTGCCAATGAAGGTCTCGATGCGCTGGGAGGCGAGCATTAGTAGAAATAAAAATGTGAAATACGAAGCGCTATGGCAAATGAACTTGATGAAAGGCTTTCGCATAGTCTGACCGATGCTCGAGTACGGTGCTAATATGTAGGCCAGCGAGAATATAGGAAACAAGATGCCAATGCGTATTATATCCAATGTTTGTAGAGCCATATTTTTGCGCCTAAAGCCGGGCAAGCCCTCATACCAAATGCTAGCCAGCAACTGTTGCACATTCGAATGGGCCACGAACTGATAGATAGCGAAAAATAGTTTTAAAATATGAAAAGTAACCTTTCAATGCTTTACACAACCTTCTTCTGGCGCAGCTTTATGGCGAGCTTCAGGCGATTCAAGTGCATACGTTCCCCGTGCTCAAAGACCGGGCCAGTGGGATCGTGGTTCAGCAATATCTCCAGTTCGTGCGAGGTGCGCGTATGATCTAGCAAAGCGGTGGCAAAATCCTGGCACTGTTTGCGTAGCTCCTGATACTCATTCTGAAAGGAAATCCATTATCATATTGCATTTTCACACTCTATAGTCTACGGCACCTTAAATTCATGCTCGAGAAAGCTGAGGCGTCGCAGCTCCCAAGACAACTCGAAGGCGGTGAGAATAGGATCCTTCGAGGAGAGCGCTATTAAACTAGGACTGGCCAGCGCACGGTAGGCGTTGATGCGAGAGCGTGAGTGCCTGAGCGAGTCCTCCTGCCGGGACAGGACGCACTCATCGCAGCCGCAACGCACATCGTGCGGCATGGGAAGGACAGCACCTCGATCGAGTAGAATTTTGATGATCTCGTAATTGTCCCGATGGGCGGCCAATATTAATGGTGTTATGTCTGGCGTAAATGTTGAGGTTTCCTCCGAAGCAGACTCCCAGCTCTATTTCAAATTATTCTTAATACAATCTATCTTACAGGAAAGAAAGAGAGAGTCAGAGTAATACGCACATGATTGCCCTCGCTCTGAAAGGTGACATTCTCATGGTCCAGCAGCACCTCAACAGCCTCCACGAACTCCTCGGATATGGAGTGTAATAGCGCATCTTTAGTGTCGACATTATAGTTGATGAGCAATTCGACCATTTCCAAATTCTCATTATCTATGGCCATGAGCAGAGCTGTCCGACCCAGCGGATCAACGCAGTTGACATTAATGTATTCCGTGTCCTGCGCCTTCTGCAGCATCCTCCGAGTGCCCGCCATATCGCCCCTCTCCACAGCCAGCAAAAACTTCTTCTCCTCCAGCGTTAGCTGGCGTATCTCTTGATGTGGCCGGATGGTGTTCTCCTCCTCCATCATTCCGTGTATGCTATGTCGCTACATGAAGATTGATATTAATTAAAAATGAATCTTCCATCTGAAGCTCACTTACTTTGACTCGCCTGGCCGGCTCAATTTGGACGGCTATGTGACTGCTGCCGCTGCTCTCGCTGCCCGACTTCTTATCCCCAGCATCTGTACCATCCACACCATTCTTGATCTTATTCAGTATTGGAGCTAGGACTGATTTTCGACGAGCCGGACTAATGAAGTGAAGTTTTTTTCCTTCGTCTGTAAAATAGTGGAAGATATTGCTCACAATTAGATTCTTCTCTATTATATATTCAATGGAAATGTGTAAATAGATAATATAGCAAAAAGTAACCTTAGCGGGCCGCAGAGTTTGATGATCATCTGTCTGCATATACTACGAAAGCTGTTAGCTTCAAAATTTATATATATACTCTTCTTGTTACTATCTCATTGATATTTCATTGCTTTTTTTGAAATATTTAAAAATTATAATATGCTAGGTTTTTGAAAAATTATAAATATTTGAAAATATTTTAAATTTGAAATGATTCCACAAAAATCTTATTTCTTATAAGGTTTCCATATTTGTGCTCAGAATATTTGAAACAATATATATATTCATAATTCAATGTGAGATTTCTCTATATTAAGGCTGTTGATTGCAGCCAAACGATTTCATGTCACTCTCAGCTCCCCATAACGCGGGCAAGTCGAAGACTGTTATAATTATGTTGTTCAAGGATGTCTGCTGCAAGAAAACTTAATCTATTTAAATGAGTGTGGCCTTGTGAGCAAACACGGAGACAGTCGCAAGGATGGAACTGTCGCGGCGATGTCCTTGCACAAAATCAAATTTCCATTAAATTTTATTAACTTAGATTTTATAGCTAGCTAGTAATCGTAATCACGAAGCAGCATTAGTGGGAAAACATTTAGCAAACGCAAATTAATGCAAAGAATCATAACAAACACACGAGGCGTATGCGCAATATTATATAAGGACTGGGCTAGGGAGAAATGCAGTTAGTCGCGGTGCTTCGTCAAGAAATCTGGGTCAATAGCTGCTTGTTTTTTGCATATGCTTATTATATACAGCTCACACACACACACATGCACATATCTTCCTGATAAGGTGTGTGAGTTCACTTAAGAATTGTGAAAGCAATAAGGCACAGGACAACAACACTCATGTTTTATGCACATCATGAATCTATGTATTTACAACAAAATATGATATGATATTAATATTAACAGTTGCACATACAGTATAGCCTCTTTAGTACGGACATTTTACAATCATGACAGCTTAATGTTTTCGAGCAGTTCAAAAATGTTATAGCAATCCTAATATTTCAAATTTATATATTTGATTTTTAATTTTTTTATTTTTATATAAGATTCAAATTCATTGAATATTATTTAAAATTTCATGTTCCATTAATACATAAAGTTCAGTGATTCATAGAGATGCTTTACTGTACCTTCATTTTACGAATATTCACGACCTTCACAAGCTTACATACATATATGTATGTAGATACACATTACGGGCGTAACAGCCGCAAATTTGCAACCTAATATGCCCTATGTTACTTTTATTTCAGCGAAGTTCAACAGTTTTTAAACTTTGAATGTAAAAATATGGCCAAAACTTTTTTTTCATGATTTTTTAAAGTAAAAAAAAAATGTTTTATAAGACTTAAAATTCTCTTAAATAGTTGCTTTGGCTTATAATGGCATATCTTTGTTATAATCTTTTTGCCATTTGGTTCTTTTCCTGGGACGTAAACCTTACATACCAACCAAAGGCAATAAATTTAAAAGAAAATTTGCGAAATTCAAAATTCAACAAATTTCAGAAATATTCTTGCATAATTTTCTGAACTCAATTTTTATAAAAAAAAATATACATACATAAAATGAATATAAGCAAAGCAATTTTTATCCCATAAAAATAAAAAATTTCTCATACGATATTAAGTATTTTGAAGAGTATATCACATTCGGTAAGATTTGCAACAGTTTTTTTTAGCAAGCTTGTCTTCACTTCTATAGCACGTAACATCGTACGTTGAACCTTCATTGATTTAACACAGACACACGGTTGTAGTATGTGTATGTGGGTGTGTGTTTGTGTGAGTTGGAAAAAATGAGACTGCGCAGGACCTAACCTAGGTGCCGTGCCTTTTGGTTGTCGTAGGTCCTGTACACGCAACGCTACAAAACAAAAACAAAATGGTCAACAGTTTCCGACAACCACTTTGCCACACACACACACAGACAATACGTACACCTACACATGCATGCAAATATACATGCAGCACCTTAACGGGTACAAAGTAATCACAAACCATTGAAACGCTATTGATTGACCTAAAAAACAATCTAACTATGCGCAAACACTTCAACAGCAACTCTTAACAGATTTTGACCCGGTTGCCGAAGCCTTCCCATGCCTATTCCCATTTCCATTCCTTGTTCCATATTCAAATTTCCTTTAGTTTCCGTTTAAATTAGTAAGCGAGCAACTTGATATAGGAACAACAGCGCTGTGTCGATCTGCTATTTCCTTTCATTTTTACTATTAACTTTAAATTTCAACATTTTAATAAAAGTTGCAATGCTCGTAATCCTTTCTAGTCATGGATGTCTTATAATACTTGGGTAAATATCTGTACTTACCTTCTCCTTCTTCTGCCGTTTTGCCATCGCTCCATTTCGACAACTAATAAAAGATAAAAGCAGAATTAGTTCAAGTGTTAGTACAGTTAAGTGACAAGCATTAAAGATATGTAATCAAGAACAAAAAAACTATTTCTTTAGTTGTGTGAGATAGTTCTACAAACATGTTTTATTAGCAAAGTAATTGAATGCTATATGTTAGAAAATTAGTAAACCATCTAATTGTGGCAATTTGATTTAGATATCCTAAAAAAAAAAACGAATGCTTAGAATGATTATTTTGATTAGTTAATAATCAGTAGTATCTTTAGTAGTACATTTTAGCTGATATATAGAAATTTTTTCATTTTTATTTATTTATTTATTTTTTCATTTAACCATTAGTTTCTCATAGTTTTAAGAGAAAACAAGTAAGACCGACTCCGAGATCCCCTGAACCAAGTCCGAGCTGATGTTTTAAACAACCTAGCTTACATCTTTTATCTATACATATTACCTCTGCGCATATACACAGGCACACATATACACATGCACACATATACACGTGCTCACATATACACATGCACACATATACACATGCACACATTTGTATACACATGCACACATATACCATGCACACAGAAGCACGCGCGCCGATTATTGCGTAGTTGATTTGAATGTATGTGTGCACACGTACAGGCTGCTGACGCGTGATTTTGCCAAGTGACTAAATGTTTTCAATTTTCTGCATTGAATGCTATTAATTTATTGAAAATACGGTTTCCGCTAAAAAATTTAAAAAAAATAAATTGTGGTTTTAATAATTTGTTTTTTAAAAATTTTTTTGTGAAATGTGGAGCTGGTATCCAAAATTTGGTAGCTGTAGCTAAAAAGATGTAAAAGATATGGTCAAAAAACTGAATCTTGATAAAGTTTTTAATCGATATCAGTGAAACAGGAAAAGTTATCGAATATCAAAAACAAACTCGATATGCGCGCTGTATACATGGACCTGCGTGCAAAATTTCAAGCCTCTAGCTCTTATAGGTTCTGAGATCAACGCGTTCATACATACGGACAGACAGACGGACGGACAGACGGACGGACAGGGCTAAATCGACTCAGCTCGTCGCCCTGATCAAGAATATACATACTTTGTGGGGTCTGCCACGCCTCCTTCTGCCTGTTACATACTTTTTGCAAAACCATTATACCCTGATTTCCCGTTTTCAATGGGTTCAGGGTATAAAAAACCTAAACCATAGAAGAAACGCCTCTCGCCTCGGCACTGCAAGTTTTCTACTGCTATTTCCTATTCGTCAAGACTAATAATAATATATGATGCTTCAAACATCTCGCCCAATGCTTTAAGTATTCTGCTTGAAAACTTCAATAGCCACTTAGGTTTTATAGCAAATATTTGCACAAAGTACAAAATATAGCGTCTATAGTATATTTCATTGGTCCTCCTACGGTCCGCCTTCGACTTTTACAATGGCTGTCTACATCCGGCTAAGGCTGACGCTGTTGCACCTACATACCCAGATGGTAGGGAGAAACCGAGTGGAGAGCTTGAGTGTTGCACGCATGGCCCTCAAGTGTCCTTGTTGCCTTGATGCCGGCATCAACTTGTGCATCTGCTTGTGCTTGTGGCGTACGCACCCACGCGTCCTTGGCACGTGGTACTTGGTTCTCAGAAGCCCCGCACAAAGACAGCAGAGAAGGACAAGTCAAAGTACGAACAAAGTTCTATTACTTAAAAGAAATCCCCTTACAAGGTGAATCTATCCTGCTATTCATATACCCTAAATAAAATTTATTTTTATTTAATCTTAAACTATGTGCGTTACTTTAATAATACAAAGAAAAGAATCAAAAAATGCCAAAATATCAATTTGTAGGCTCTGCTGCTTAAGCATAGGTACATACATAAATATGTACATATGTAAATATATTTGAGAGAACAATTGAGAGCGAGACCAACAAAATGGCGACCATCGTTCTCGATCGCACTATTGCTCGCTGAGAGCGGAGGAAATACGAAATTGGAGAGAGACGACTGGCATTGAAAAAAGGATTTAAAGAGTTTATTGTTTTTGTTTGTGTTAGCTGACTATGTTTTGTATGGTTAGTGGTACATGCTAGCTTCTGGTCAGGCAACTTTTTTTTTCTCTCCAATGTGTGAGTGGCGGTTGTGTTTAGAATATACTCTAGGATTTCTAGTAGGGGAATCCAAACTAGTTTTGCTAGGCATTAGCTTATTGAATTTTGAGCAAGTTCTAAGTTTCGACTCAACGTAATATCTACATATATATAATATACAATATATATATATTGTAATATACAATATATAATATATATCATATATAAGTTTATTTGCATATTTTTGATAAAATTGCGTATTCGCAGCGTTGGCTTCCAATTAATAGTCATTTTTTCTGCGGCTAGTTGCAACTTATGTCGCTATTGGCATTTTCTTGGTGGCAGCTGTTTGTTGTTACTATTGTTGTTGTCCTTGGGCGCTTTTTAATTCAGGGCACTGCACTCGCTGTGACCGAAGCGCCGTCTATTAAAGGCCACCCGACTGTCGCCCCTTTCGTGGGCGCTTTGTTTTTTGCTCAAAGAGGTTCAAGTGCCGCCCTCTAAATGTACGGGTAGGGTCGTTATTTAAGAACTAACTGCATGGGAGTATAGTATGCAGTTATGCGGGCTAGACTAGCCTAATTTTAATTATTTCAACTTATGTTTTCCGTTCTTTTGGCTGTTTGTAAATCTAGTTTTCTGGTTTTTTTATATATGTATTTAATAGGTATTATGGAATGAATTGACTCTTAGAAATCCTTTGAACACACAAATTTGCAATTTTTGCTTTAGCTTGCCTGAAAACTGAATAAAATTGAGTAACTGGCACAAGTGGAAACCCACTTCACAGTCAACAAACAAAGCAGTCAGTGTTTATGGAGGGGACCCATAGTGGCCCTTCCCATCATTCATTTACCTTGAGTTGAGATTTCCTCTTGAGTGCGGCAATCGAACGAGTCTGCTGTCGAAGAACCTCCAGTGCAATATTCACGTCAGCGTTGCAGTTGGCAACAGCAACTCAGAAACTCTCGAAATTCAAAATTAAAAACGCAAATCAAATGAAAAACTTTTGCGTTATATTACAAAAAGAATAAGTCGCCAATCAATGAAAACTCAATTTTAATTTATTCTTCTTTGTGTTGTGGCTGAATCATACAAACAAAACAAATAGTTTCCAGATATAGATATATATTTGTTTAAATATTACTTTGATCGGTTTCTCATTTGCTTTTAAATCACGTCGTTTTTGTTTCTATAAATAATTACGCAATGTTCTTGGAATTTTTTAGCAATATTTGAGAAAATTATAATTTTGTTTTTATTTTATACGCACGAACGCAACTTTTTTTTTTGTAGTACTTAAAGTTTATTCACTCTTTTTACTATGTCTGAATAAAAGTATCAGAATTTTAAAGATCAGAATATCTTTCACTGCCTATTACTTCTTATATTGTTTATCATAACACTATATACAGAGTATTCTGTAGTCGGTTGCGTCTGACTGCAACGCATAAGCAAGTTGTTATTTGGATACCAAAATACATACATGTATCTGAATATGTATGTATGTATGTGCTTCCGTTTCGTGCATAGCAAGTGGAAGTATTCTACAGCCAGAAGAAAAGTTTTAACTGAGTAACGCTTAAGGACGTGAGAAAGTGGTTGGAGTTTGACCTATAAATCAATTATTGCTTTTATGTAAAAAGCGAGAAAATTTCAAATCGTTATTTTAGGGCGTGTTGCCACTAAGGCGTTCAGGAAATATATGTTAGTTTGGTAGTTTGCTTTATTTGCTAATTGAAGTAAAAGAAATATCCGACTCAATAACTAAGTCAAAGTTTTATACATCCAGACTTTTTTATTTAAATATAAGTATATTGTTATATTGCGGGATTGCCAAATGTCTCACTTTATAATATTCTTGTTCGTTGTTTATGTTTTCACTCGTTTATCATTGTGCGAATTTTCCGAATTTCCGTGCGCCTCGGCCAGTTGTCGTTTTGCAACTGGGAGCCGCAGCGTAGGCGAAATGCGCAAACCCCGAGTTTGAGGGCGAAAAGTTTTGGATTTTCATTAATAAAAATCATGACCGGCAGTTTAGCTGCAACGCGCATGAGTGTAGTATTGCAGAAAGTCGGGAGTTACCGACAATATAATCAGTTGAAAAAAAGGAGGTTATCTTTAGACCACCTGCAAAATATGATGAAGCTTCTCTTAAAAGTGCACTCATGTATTATGCACATCGTGAATCTATGTATTTACAACAAAATAATAACAATATGATGTGATATTAATATTAACAGTTGCACATACAGTATAGCCTCTTTAGTACGGACATTTTTACAATTATGATTTATGTTTTCGAGCAGTTCAAAAATGTTATAAAGTGCAGTGGAACAGAAAATGTGTGTCCAAAATATGTTATCCCTTTGCCTGACACAAATTTGTACTAGTATATATTTTTTGTCTCTAGCTGACAAACGTAAATTGCACAAAACTTATATACCCTTTTAAGTTTTAGAAACGAGCAAAAAGGCATTGACAAGGCTATGAGAACAATGAACTCGGTGAATTGGAACCACTGCGCAAATTCGGAAGATACATATGCACTTGGCATGGAAATATACCAATTTTTTGACGAAATTTATAGACTGCATTTAAGTAAGTTTCCTTTAACATAATGTTTTCATCGATGGCATTTAAATACAATATCTTTTCCGCCAAATATGACAAACTATCGATATTTATTTTATGTACAAAATTTTAGTATTTTTCTGAATAATCGACCTGCCACCACGTTTATATTCCATCAACATTTGCATTTTTTTGTTCGCATGCACTGTCACACTCATTGCTAAATTTGCCAAATGTGCAAAAGAAGGCGACGGCGGCCTTTTACTAAACTCTTCCAAATTAATATGATAAAAATGTGCCTAAATACTAATAGTATTTAAACATTGTGGTCACTTAATGTTAATGTTCGTGACTTGGTGTCTTGATTTTCTTGTGTGTCATAAACAAAAAGTGTGCAAAAAGTGCCGCAACCAGTGCATTCACTTATAAAAGCGGTAAGTCGAGCATTTAAATAATGATAATTTAATATTAACCGGTGATGCATATATACGCAAATTTTATGTATAAAGATCAACCTCGCAGCCATCAACTTTCATTCTTTTCTGTGTATATTCGCTTTGACTGTTTTGGCGCAATTCTTTCAGCATTTTGTTGTATTGCGCATAGAAATTCATGATGTTAGAGTGAGATAAATATATGTACATATTCGGCTGTTTTGAGTTTTACATTCTAATGCGGTGCAAAACGCTAGCGTTTGTGTACACAATGCAAAAATGAAATAATTTATTAATTTATGCAACACTATGTTTCAACAAAATATTATTTTTTAAGACGCCCTAGTCTTATATGTCAAATTCATGTGTTATTCGATAAAATACCTAAATATTACCAAAACGCGTTGTGCATACCTAGAAGTTGGCAACCCTAGGTTTTAAAAAAATCAAATTCGAAGAGACTTAAATAATTTCTTTTTGAAAGTTTTGTATTAAGAATTAAAACATTTATTATCTGATTGAAAGAGTTTGTAAGTGCCTTTTATTAAGTTGCAATTGGTTTGTTGAACGTTTGTTCCTGTCTTGTTGCTGGTAAATAACACAGCTAATTTCAATTTAGCCGGCAATGCGAATAAATTCATATACTTATACATATTCATATACAAATACATATTCTTTCAAGCATACATACATGTGTATGCGGTTGTGTGCAGTTGTATGCATAAAACAAGGTTATGTTGACGGGGAATACAATCGTAGACAACCATTTGCACCGACAGCGTTTGTTCCCTACTAACAGTCCGCTCAATACAGGCATTTGGTAATTAATATGGCCTGGGCTCCATCCACAAACTTCGAGGACGACTTGGTCGACTTACAGCCAAATTTCAATTTAATACATGGACAGCTGGCGTACGAAGCACAATTGAAGCAGGAATATACTCCACGTCCAAAGTTGACTTACGAGTATCTGGCTAAACGGGAAAAGCGCAATGCGGAGATTGAGAAACATGGAACAAAATCAAAGGAAATAAGCGCCAGCCTAGCCATGATGGAGCGTATACAGAAGATAGCTGGAACCAAGCCGTTAGGCGAGCACGCCACCATGTCAGATTGGGACGACACAAGCACCGTGGAGAAGGAGGCAATCGCGATGATGCGACATTTTGGCATGATGTCAATGGCTGATGGCTCATTGGCACCTGCACGAACCGAACCTTTGCCAGACGGCAAGATTCATGTCATGCGAAATGGTCGACGAAATATGCCATTGATCTTAGATCCAAAGTATTTTGAGCCGGGTAAAAAGCGCGAGACAAATAAATCGATTGGACCCAAAAGTGTCCAGACGAAAGAATCTGGGAGTAGTGACAGTGTCTATGGTACTGCCAACTCAGAATTGGATGAAACGGAAAGCAGTCAAGATGAAAAGGAATATGTCGAGATACCCTATAAATTGCTTGTAGAAACAACGGAGCCGAAGAATGTCAAAAAGAATAAATAAAGTCGTTCATCGCAGAGTCAGATGGAAATTACGAACAAGCAACCTCAACCTCAAGTCTGATAATATGGATTTAGAGCATTAAACATAAACTGAATCCTAAAAAAATGTGATCCATCAACTTAATATAAAATAGTAAAAACATGGAGTACTGAATATTTTATAAATGATATTTATATGCCATTTAAAGCAAATATTTAAATTAATGTTATTGTACTCTGTTTTCCCATTTTCAATAAGGGTATATGAAGAACGTAGTATAAAAACGTAGAACAAGTTAAAACCAACAAAAATGGTATATTTTATATTTTATTGTTATTTTCATTTATTTAATATTTTTTAATGTAATTTCCATTTCTTTTTTTTTCATTTTAATTTAGTCTGAGTTATTTTTTTTTCATAATTTCTTAAATCCTCCGATAGATAGATCGATACAGAAAGAATGGGATTATAAAACGTAAAATTCTGAACCGATTCGGCCTTGCTTAACATTATTTTGTATTTCATATCAAATTTGTTATTAAATACGAATTCTAATTCCCTCTAAGTGTAACTAAATGTAATGCATAAGAGTTCGTTATGAATAATTAATTACTGCTAAAAACACAATGTGGCTATTAGTCTATATAAGAACTTAAGGAAAGCCATAAAAACATGCCAGGAATATCCTCCATTAAAGTTTCAACTTATTGTGAATTTCAAAGAGTTTGCTTTAATTGTACCAAAAATGTTACTACATTTTGTTTTATATAAATATATAAATCATAATTATTAATAACGAATATATGTACATACAATCTTATAGTAAGTGTACATATTTGGTATTATGTGTGCGTACATTTAAATATATATTATACTAACTGAAAAACTTGATAATAGGATATTTCTTTGTAGAGCATTCTCGACTACAGTAGTTATAGTTTACTTTTTATCGTTGCTATGGGATGCTGCTGTCTTATTTATGAGGACCACGACTTTTGTTACGTATGTAGATATTCCTGTATATATGTACATATGTGTGCATACAATTTAAACAGTCATGCATATATTTATGCTTATGTGTGTAAAATACAACCGTCGGGGTAAACAAGTTGCGAACATAAAGAAATAGTGTATACATACTATAATACATATATTTATATATATATATATATATATTTACATATGTATATAGATCTACATATTTACGTAAACGAGTCCCGGGTCTTGTCGGGGAGACTTGAAATATTTAAAATGTTGCAATTCAAGTAAAGAACAAGTAAAAGTGCTGTAGTCTAAAGTGGTCAAATGTCGGATACTCTTTAATCATCTTCGATATAAATGTTATAAACATAGGTCTAAAGCATCCAAAAAGTAAAACTTTTATATTTAGTAATTACGTAAATGTTGGTCCCGAAAATCGGAGATCGTATTATTTGGTACATCATAATTCCTTGTCGGGAACTTTCAACTAAAGTATTTTATAGATACCGAAGAAAAGCTACATAGGTCGTCTTCTCTATATATTCTATTGGTAAAATAGAAATGAATGATAAAGAATTTAGTTTAAGGAGCGTACAGAATCTTCGCCCTAACGAATAAAAAAGTTGGTTCCTTCTCACCTTCTGAACACTTTGCTGCATATAAAAGCTATGTGCAAGGGTATTTAACCTTCCGTGAGAATAGATGACCTTTTAACTTTTATTTTTAGATATTCAATTGTGCGTATGTTGTTACCATGTTAAATGAGGTATATCAGTGCTTAATTTAATTTTAGCTGTATGTCCCACATATTAATGTACAGTCAAGGAATAATCACCTTCCATTTTATTTACACGCTCAGAGCAAACTAGGAATAAAAAGGTGGGGAATAATAACTCATATATCCGCATTGACGGACACGTCGTACAACAACGGCGACTATAGACTGTAAGCGAATACTACTACGATGCACAATAATAAAATGTACACATGCATATTTATGTATACACATCTTTGTGTATACGTTATATGCATACGTATATGTGTGTAAGTATAGCCAAAAGACGCAGAAGAAGTAAAAGAAGCAACAGCCCTGCGCTCACCGGCTATCGCCTGCGTAGCAATTGCCCTGCGCTCACCGGCTATAGTTGTTGTGTGCTGCGCTGCTTTCGTCTCAGTCGGCGACTTGGTCCCAGCTGCTTCTTCAAAACTTAAGAGCTGCAAGTTTGACTTGGAAGCTGTTCAGAGCGCACTCTGCTGCGAGAGAGTGCATCAACCACCGAAATCGAGCATTTTGGCGCGCGCATGCGTAAGCTTTCGCTCTCAATATTTAATCTCTTGCTCGCTCTCTTTGACTCTTGCTCGCTCGCTCATTCTCCCTCTTTTGTGAATCTTTCTCTCTCTATCTCGCCTTTCTTTGGAAGTTTCGAGTTGCCTGGTCCATGTCATGTAGATTATAAAATGTTCATGTATCGGTCGCATTTGCTGCTCACAGTTTCGTTTTAACGCTTGCCCAGGACGAGCCGATATACATATGCGAAAGGAGACCGGAGACAGTCTGTTTGCCACTATAAAATAAAAGTATTAAATAAAGTAAAAGGAAAAAAAAAAGAATAGTCAGTGCACTGATTAATGGTGTTCCATAACTGTCGCAAAAAAGGTTAAGCAAAGCCGGGAACATTGGCACCTTTGAGGTGTAGATACAGACAAAAACGCTACCTACACATCAACCGGATTTATATATGTATATATATATATATATATATATATATATATATATATGTATGTGTGTGTGTGTACTACGCGTAGTGTCTGTCAGTGAGCGCTCTCCGAAAAACTGTCATCAATCGCGGCGATTGACTTCAACTCGAAACGGTGGTGGGCTACCCTAGCGGCGGTTATTAAGTAAAAAAAATGCGAAGCATAAAAAAGCGGGCTACGACGCGAAAACTTTGCAAAAACAAATGCCAATTCTCGCGCGTGTCTCAAAGGCGAAGGATAACCTTACTTACTTACTTCGCTGCCAGCGCGCAATTTCTCATGATGGTAAATCTCTTCTCATCTGCAACGTCAATTCAATGAAATTCAATTTAACTTAGCTACTCAGCAAAATAACTTGCAGATTTTCTCTGCACATGTACACGTGGCTGCTTCCAGCTCCCGCTATAAAATAAAAAAAAGAGGTTATATTAAAAACTGGCTGGGCTGGTATTCGCTTGCTGCGCTTGTCTGTCGTATCTCTGCCAGCATGATATGTCCATCTCCGTCCCGTCCCAGCCACAGCTTTGATACCTGTCTCTTGTTCCTTATCCTCTGCCGCCACAAGAGTGTTGGATATATTTTGTCCTAACCATACAATATCTTTTTCTTTCATTTGTTCATTTGTTGTTCCGGGGCAAGAGGCTAGAGGCCTCTAGAGTGGCAGGAGCTGCTTCATGTACAGGGCGCATAAAACTAAACCGGTGCTCAAATATAAATACTTGACGAAACTCGTATTTGCTTAACTTCTTCTTCTTCTACGACAGGCTGCGGGGCAACTCTCCCAGTCACAGTCAAAGTCCCACAGCACAAGCTTTTGTCGCTGTTGCTAGGGGACTAGTTTCGAGCTAGACGAGGGATATGCAACTGCGATCGTGGTAGCAACAAGCTTATTACAGTATTTTTTTAATGGAATATTTTTCCATCCATGTTCATTAAATGATGTTTCAAATAATGCGTCGAAAGTTGTCATATGAATTAACGAATTAACCTCATCCAAATCACGGATTTACCCATTTTCATGATATAATATTCTGAATTACCTTAATTCAATCATTACTCTAAATAAACATTGATTAAATTGTAAAACACGTTTAAAATATTAGTCAAATATATATATGATCAAGGATAAAAAATCTAAAAATGGGATCTTGTTATACCTTTTTTATCCCACTTATCATCCACTATAATTTAAAATTTTCTGCATAGAATATTTAGAATATATAGTATATTGTTAAAATCTTAAGAGGATACAATAATAGGTATTTATATACCTATTACTTTAAACACAGTGCTTAATAGTTTTGGTTAAGGACGCTTATTTGACACTACAGAACATATATTTTCTTGCTTCGGATTAACAGCCCAGTTCGTCCAGTCCGAGTCCGTTCGTACATATGAACAGCTCGCTCGTCGTTCAAGTTTGCTTAAATTGTTTCCCTGGATTCTGGATTTGAATGACTGGAACAGCTAGATACATGACATAGTCGTGAAATATTTCATTGAAAAATACACGTATAATATGTGTGAATAGGTTTCTGTTAATCAGATTCACCAATCGTAATGATAAACCTAAATTCCCGAAAATATTAAAATAAAATATAAAATATTGATTTTACAGCTAGCGACTTGACATCCCACAAACTTAATAATACATCTAACATATAGGTAAAGTCTTATCGACGTCGGATAATATCAACATTAAGAAAGCTCTTGTTCGTAGGAGCAATTCGTCGGAAATTGAGTTAAAGTACAAAACTTATTTAAAATATATACTAGAGTGTTTTGTAAATATTTGTTTCAATAATTACCCTGGTGTAACGAACCGTTCTGGAGGTTTTTCTTTTGTGAATCGCATTATAACTTTATTCGTCTTAGAGTCAATCGACGTGAAGCTTTGAATAGTAAATGGATATACGATAGTATAAACTCGTATATTGAAGCCCATTTTATCTTGTTTTAACTTAATCTTGGCATTTATAAAATTTCACAACGTTTCTTACACTAAAAACAAATCTTATCTTCATCGAGCAGCTATAGTATTTAGCATCTATCTCTTTGAATATGATTCGAATTTGAAAGGATTTATTTCACAAATAATATAGGGTATTAAATATTCAGGTGGCTCTTTGCTCTAGAGAGGCATAAAAGTTTAGCTGGAATATTTTTATTAGCATAATGCTTTTATTACGAACTGTGATGTCTAGAATTCCCAGAGGAAGTTTTCAATATCCTAATCAAAACTGTACTGGTATTTGTTCTTTGACTATGCGCCACACGGTAATCCGTTGTCTTGTGTTTGTGAAAGAGAGACGAGAACTCTTTGCACTCTGTCAATTGTTCAATGGAATATTATAAACAAAAGTTTAGTGGCCTGTTGAACGAACCACCAGAGAACACCATGAGCTTTCAAGCTTACAAAAACACAAAAAAAAACGCTTTGAAAGCCGCCATTAGTCTAAGAGAACAACACATTCATTCTCTGCTTTTTTTTTTTCGCAAAAAAAGGTAAACCGAGCAAAAGGACTGAGGAAGGACTATCGTGGCAGCATCCTAAATGGAGAATCACAGCAAAAAAGCGAAAACAAACTTTGCAGAACCAATAGAATATATAAAATATATAACAACTAAAGAAAATTATAGATATTAGGATTTTTTCGCGTCTGCGTTTGTTGATGCCTTTTATAATATTTTGATAGTGAATTACGCAAAGATAAAAGATGATCACGATGCAAATATTAGATGTTTCCTTGCTAAATTTTGTATATATACCATATACATGCTGAACTATATAAATATATATATTTTTATGTAAAGCTTTAACTAAGCACGGGAACAGCGCATGAGCGAACCATGACCATACCAAAAGATGAAATATTTAAGCAGTATAAAAACTTGACTTTTTTGTTTTAGTTTGTATACCACAAAGTTGCACTGCAGCATCCCCAAAATATATATACATATATATGTCTGAGGGTAGGTGAATGTACTTGTATTGGCGTATTTGTCAGTCATATGTGTAAATGACACTTGAAACTTGATGGTTATGCACTGTGTCTCATCGAAAGTTTTGATTAAAGTTAATTTTATTGGTTATTTGCTTGCAGCTCCGCTTATGGTTATATGACAAAGAGCTGATGATAATGGCAGATGGCGACAACAGTTAGTACATGCTACGCAGACAGGATATTAAGGCACATATACAGAGGAATCAAGGGAGATGGCAGCCGCGACTGCAACAGCGACGTCAGCGACCCGTGAATTCGTTGAGGGCTGGACTCTAGCGCAGACGCTAGGCGAAGGCGCCTATGGCGAGTAAGTGGCAGCAATGCATCCAAAATCAAGACCAGACTGCAACACACAGCATTCGGGGGGTCTTTCTATGTATGCGTGCGAGTTGAAGTCAATAAACCGGAAGCGATGTGAGACGAAAAAAGAGGAATCTCGCTTTTCCGGCGTATTTGCTGCATAAGCTACTCATTGCTGCTGCTGCTGCTGCTGCTGCTGCTGTTGCCTCGCTATCGAGTTCCGAAGCTCGTTTTTGTTGCGCGCATGCCCCAACTATGAAACTTCGGAAAATGGTAACAGGAGCCGCACTGCAACCAGCCAGTCGGCTACAAGTACAAAGACAGGCGCAGTGGGGGCTGGGGCTTTTGCCAACTGCATTGACAAATTTCCCGACAGCAAACGACGAACTGCATAACCACCTAAGACTAAAAGAGCAATTTTCTTATCTTTCTTGGCACAGAGTCAAGTTGCTTATCAATCGCCAGACGGGAGAGGCAGTGGCCATGAAAATGGTCGACCTGAAAAAGCATCCCGATGCCGTGATCTCAGTGCGTAAGGAGGTCTGCATACAAAAAATGCTACAGGACACGCACATTTTACGCTTCTTTGGCAAACGATCCCAGGGGCACGTGGAGTACATATTTTTGGAATATGCTGCCGGTGGAGAGCTGTTCGATCGCATAGGTAAGTAGTTCGCTATTTAACTACTGAATTTGAATATTATTAAATAAGATTAAAAGATCTTGACAACCTTTTTTAGTACCAAATTAATTTTAAATACACTTAATAATATTATTTTATATGTTGAGCTCAGATGTGCCCTGTTAAGAGATTTGACACTTGATTATTATTCACGTTTCTAAGATTTATTTATTAAAGAATTGAACTTTGGTAATCTTTAAACTCTTACAGTTGTATTTTTCTTACAGAACCCGATGTCGGAATGCCGCAGCATGAGGCACAGCGTTACTTCACTCAGCTGCTCTCCGGACTGAACTATTTGCATCAGCGTGGCATCGCCCATCGTGATCTGAAACCAGAGAATCTGTTACTGGACGAGCACGATAATATAAAAATCTCAGACTTTGGAATGGCAACTATGTTTAGGTATGAGAATTGCTCAAATCATTGAGGACTTTAAGGGTAAACTTATCCGTCGTAATATCAAACTTAATCTACATTTTAGATGCAAGGGACGGGAGCGGCTGCTGGATAAGCGATGCGGCACTCTACCGTATGTGGCTCCAGAGGTTCTATTAAAACCCTACCATGCACAGCCCGCGGACATTTGGTCATGTGGTGTCATATTGGTTACCATGCTAGCGGGTGGTGAGTACTCTAAGGACCTTTATGCCTGCTTAAAAAATACCTAAAAAATTAAAATAAAAAAAAACATTTGCATATCGTTTTCTAATCTGTCGCTCACACTGCTCGTTCCTTATTGATATAACGGCACTGTTACACAGTCATTACGATTTGTCCATGTGTTTTGTGTTTTATCTCACTGTTCTTCTATGTTTTGTCTCACCCACACAATGCAACTGTTTCATTTTTGCTGTTTCTTTGGTATTCTAGCTGTAGATTGTTTTCACATTTTGTATCATCTAAAGCTTTTATACCAAAGCTCCAGCTTAAATTGCTTGCCACCGCCCGCACCACCCGCCAACAAACAACATCAGCAAAAATAATAAAAAATAAAAAAGTTTATGCAGTTTGCAACTCGACCTGGTCACACTGTTAGTGCACGATTTAACTAAATGTTCATCAACTAATTCTAATTTGCACGGAATAATAAAAACTCACCACAGCTTGCTATTGGCCAAAGTCTTGTAATGTTTTATGTTATATTTTCTCTTTGTCAGAACTGCCCTGGGATCAGCCATCGGCTAGCTGCACGGAGTTCATCACCTGGAAGGACAACGATCGCTGGCAAACACAGACGCCATGGAGCAAGCTGGATACTTTGGCCATATCCCTGCTTCGCAAGGTACTGGCAAGCAGTCCAGGTGGACGTCTGACGCTGGACAAGATTCTCGATCACAAGTGGTGCAACATGCAGTTTGCTGAGCATGGTAAGTAATTTGATTCGAAAGAGTCCCGCTCGCTAAATAATACTCATTAAGTGTTCCAAGTTCTGCCCTGCACACCCTGTAGCTCAGGTACTTAGTGACTCTCAATCACACCTTGCTTTGCATACTTTGAGGGTCGCTCTGTGCCTGTGCCGCCCGTGTTGCACAGCCACACAATTGTGAACTCGAACTCGACCAAGTGCAAGTGTAATTTGTGAAATTCGATCAAAAGTGCTTCAAATTGTGACGCCCCATTCCCGTTGCTTTGGCGCTTTAGCTGTATGATAGATTTTAATACTTCATAAAGCTAGATTACCAAAGCATTGGCTCTGTGGCCAGCCCAACAGAGTTGTGAAACAATCAAATTCATTATGATTTGTTGTTTTTGTTTGTTATTTTGATTTTTTGTCGGCTTTTTGATTTGCATATTATTTGCTCTTTGGTGATTTTAGCTGTATGGTGTGCGCGTATTCCATAGAGCTTTATTACCAAAAACCAAATGGTTTTTGCATTGCTTTCTTTTCATTTCTTCAATTAAACATTTTTTTTAATATTTTTTTTTACTAAATTTTTTTTATACTACTTTTCAATTGCTATTAATGTTGTTGATTGATGTCTTTTGCAGATCGTTCCTATGATTTAGTTGACTCTGCGGCTGCTTTGGAGATTTGCTCGCCCAAGGCTAAGAGGCAGCGCCTGCAGTCGAGCGCCCATCTGAGCAACAATCTGGATGATTCGATATCGCGCAACTATTGCTCTCAACCTATGCCCACGATGCGCAGCGACGACGAGTTCGTGCCGCGGTCAAGTATTAATGGCCGAGAAGAAGACGGCGACAGACAATCGCTGGCCCAGGAGGCTCGGTTGACGTACTGCTTCTCGCAGCCAGCGATGTTGGACGACCTGCTGCTGGCAACCCAAATGAATCAAACGCAAAACGCATCCCAGAACTACTTCCAGCGCTTGGTGCGACGCATGACTCGCTTTTTCGTGACCACGCGCTGGGACGATACCATTAAGCGGTTGGTCAGCACGATTGAGCGCCTGGGTGGCTACACGTGCAAGGTCGGCGACGATGGCGTCGTCACAGTGTCCACTATTGACAGACGTAAGCTTCGCCTGGTGTTTAAGGCGCACATCATTGAGATGGATGGCAAAATACTCGTCGACTTTCGACTTTCTAAGGGCTGCGGCCTCGAGTTCAAGCGTCGCTTTATCAAAATCAAGAGTGCTCTGGAAGATATTTTGCTAAAGGGCCCGACGACTTGGCCTATTGCAATCGCAACCAATTCAGTGCCCTAGCTTTGACAGTTAGTCCTAAATAGATATAGTTTTGATAAGCATATCACCTGTTTGTAATCAGACACATCCTTTTTAACCTCATACATAGCATAGGTACATCAAAAATCTTTTAGTTTTGTTTAATGTTGATAAAGTATTTTACTATAGTTAGCTAAACGTTATAAAACAATAAATTGACAATGATTATGACATTTTAAATCAAACTGAACATTTACTTGAATTGGCGGTATTATCTATGGTCTGTTAATATAGAGTTAATTCTGGATATGTTTACAGGAACTTTTACCTTCGGATGATCTATTTTACGTCCCATAATTAGTCAATTATTTTGCGTACATACATATGTTCAAAAGTTTAAAAGATACGACTCCATTTTGAAATTCAAAACACTTTTAACTTTACTCTTGTTACAGAAAAAGGCATTTATGTCGCTAAGTGTAATTTGCTCATTTGTGTTCGTCTGGAACTTAAAAAAAAATTTTACCGCGGATTCTGTGTCCAACGGTCGCACCAAGTAACCTTGAGGCTATGTAAAGATTTTTAAGCACTTCAATTTTTTTTTTCCACAAGCCTTTTTAACACTTCTTTTTTTATTGCATACTTTTAAGCGGAGAAATTAAAGCGCTGCAAGTAAATAAATATAACATAAAAATATACTTTTAACTTGGCTAAATCCTTGCATATCACGAAATGACATCAGGACCAGCCCTATCGATCCTCATCAAAATATTATGGGGTCATATAAGAATCCAGGCCAGCTGCAGCGGCCATGTAAATTGCACAAATACCTGTTAAATACATAAAATCCCAAATATTTCCGACACCACAAGGACTATTTATATGTCCTTTTCTCTATTGATAATCCGTGAGACCCCAATTCTGCAAGGATACGTAAGTACACGGCCGAGCTATAAGCCTTTTTTCTTTGTTAAAAATCGGTATGACATCTCGGAAGTTTAAAGGACTTTCGTATTAGTTGCTGTTAATTCTTAATAAGGACAATAATGATTGATTTGCTTCCATAATCCTTCAAATGGCAAAGTTATTGCTTTTTTTTTTTTGCAATTTTAGTACATTTTCGACAATATCCCTCGAAAAAATTGAGATCTATTTTTTTGGAAATTGGTGGACATTATTGAATGCCAATCGATAGTCATCTGACCACGAGTTCAGAATGATTTTTCCTTCTAGACTCTTAATGATTTGGGCGAATTATAACTACATTTAAAATGTGGTCAGTTTTCTCCAACTTGCCCCGCCTTAAAGAGGATATATATACATAACTTTTCATGATTTTTTAAATTTTTGTGTCTTTAGGCTTAAAATTGTATAAGGTACAGTATTGTTTTCTACAATTTTTAAAGTTTAAGTAAGCACATAAAATCCCTTTCAATAAATATTAAATAAAGATTGAAATTGCAAAGAACCAAATTGATTTTGAGCAAAAAGACTTGGAAACATATTTTCAACAATATTTATTTCACATCTACAAACACTTTGAATAAAATGTATTATATGTCGGCTTCTAGAACTTTATGCACTGTTTTATAGAGTTGAACAAAAGATGTTAACATCCTGAACCAGCACAGTAATGATAGGGAGCAGAGGTCAATATTTATTAAATTTGCACAACGATAATGTATCTAAAAGCGCCGCACGGCTGATTACTAATCTTTGTGTGGCCAATACAAACGTTTATAAATAATGTGTGTATCAATAGTAAAGATATCAGTAATTATAATTTTAAATAACGATGCAATATTTGGGTATAATAAATCGGTTACTTTGTGCGCCAGACACAAATCTACACCAAATTGACACCTTACTTGCGCTTACGCTCGCGCTTGCTGCTTTGGTAATTCTTCATTCGAGTGGGTGCTTGGTGTTGTTTGGAATTTATAAGAAGCGAGATTTATTGGGGTTTCCTGAAGTTCTTGCCAGCGAACTTAACGCCCTGGCCAATCTCCTCCTCAATACGCAGTATTTGGTTGTACTTGGCTAGACGCTCCGAGCGGCATGGAGCGCCAGTTTTGATCTGACCGGTGGAAAGACCAACGACCAGGTCACCAATGAAGGAGTCCTCGGTTTCACCGGAACGATGAGAAACCATCGTGCCCCAGCCGTTCTTCTTGGCCAGCAGATGAGCCTGAATGGATTCTGTGACTGTACCGATCTGGTTGACCTTAAGAAGCAGACAGTTGCAGGCGTTCTTCTCCACGGCAGTGGCAATGCGCTTGGGGTTGGTGACAGTCAAATCATCACCGACAATCTGAATCTTGGTGTTGGAAGTCAGATTAGTCCAGGCATCCCAATGGTCCTGATCGAATGGATCTTCAATGGACACAATGGGAAAGTCCTTGATGAATTCCTGGTACATGTTAGCCAATTTCTCTGGCGACAGCCATTGTGCCTTATCAGTCTGTGGATTCTTGAAATCCAAATCGTACTGTCCATCCCTGAAGAACTCAGAGGCAGCAACATCCATGCCAATCTCGATCTATAAAAAATTTAAAATTAAAGAATTGAGCATAAAGCTACTTATTAAATGAAATTATGTTGCTTACCTTGCCGGTGTAACCAGCCTTTGCGATAGCATCATTGATGAGGCAAAGTGCTTCCTTGTTGGACTGAATATTGGGGGCAAAGCCACCCTCATCACCCACTGCGGTAGCATCCAAGCCAAATTTGGCCTTGATAACATTCTTCAAGTGATGGTACACCTCAGAGCCCATCTTCATGGCCTCAGTGAAGCTGGTGGCACCAGTTGGCAGGATCATGAACTCCTGCATGGCTAGCTTGTTGCCAGCGTGGCTGCCCCCGTTGATAACGTTGAAAGCGGGCACAGGCAAAATGATTTCCTTGTTGCCAGCCAAATCAGCAAGATGCTTGTACAAGGGTACATTCTTTTTGGCAGCACCAGCCTTGGCCACAGCCAGCGACACGCCCAGAATGGCGTTGGCACCGAACTTGCTCTTGTTCTCAGTACCATCGAGCTTGATCATGAAATTATCGATGGCAGCCTGGTCTGTCACATCCAGGTTAGCCTTGATCACCTCAGGGCCGAGAGACTTGTTGACATGGCCCACTGCCTGCAGCACGGACTTGCCATGGTAATTGGCCTTGTCGTTATCGCGCAGCTCCAGAGCTTCATGGACGCCAGTCGACGCGCCAGAAGGTACGGCTGCCCGGAACAGACCCAGGTCAGTGGTCAAATCGACCTCGACAGTGGGGTTGCCACGCGAGTCGTAGATTTGACGTGCTTTGATCGACTTGATGGACATGTTTCCTTTTGTAGAACTGTAAACGAAATAATGAAAAGAGTTTTGTTAAAAATTAAATCAATAGCAAATTTATTTCACTTTCACATTTCACAAATTAAAAAAAAAATTGTACTGGCAATTTTGTTAAAGGTATAAAAGCTTTTAATTGCAACTTCCGTTTTTTGTAATAAAATATATTAAAAAATTAGGTAATTCTATGCACATTTGTGTAATTATTTGATATTTCCCCTTTTTATCTACCGGTGTATGATAAAATTAAGAGAAATCACCGATTTTCAACCCGCAAGAAAATATTCAATCGCAAGCGAAACGTGAGAGAGCGATGGCAACAGCGCTCGCCGCTTGTACGAATGACCTCTACAGAGCGCTTTAAGGTCACAGCAAATGTAATGGACATAGAACGCCGGAAAGTAAGCAAATTTTCGCGAATTACGATAAGAAAGTGCAGTTTTAACAAATATAACAGATTATTTCATTTCTGTATAATAAAAACAACCAAAGATATCAACTAAAGAGCATACATTTCATGTATAAGTATTCACATTCACAGTCTGAATATGTACATAATAAAACGTATTAGATAACTGCAGCTTTCATAGAAAGCGAATTTTGCGATTAAAAACAATTAATATTAAAATGAAAGCAAAATAATTATTAAAAATTTAACACCGATTCAATCACAGTTGAATACATACCAAGAACTTTTAAATTTTATTAATTTAAATCCAGGCGAGAGCGACTCTAGTGAGCTTCGGGCTTGGCTGGCTGATTTGCTACTGAAATCGTGTGTCGAACAACGCGATGAGAAACCGAGCAAGTTTTTTTTTTGCTTTGTGTGGGCTGGTGTTGGCACCGATGAATGCAGTAAGGGGAACACACGCGCAGCGCGCGATACTAAACTGTTAGCCATTGTTGTTGTGGACTGTGGATCTTAAACTGTAAGCTATAATTGAGTATACGTCCTCCAGGCACGGTGCGACGAGTGAAATCTTTTGGGTGTAAGCTATCCGCCGGTAGCTACTTGATGGGGGAGGGCGCGTAACATAAGATTGACCTTGTACGAAGGTTAGGTGTATTGGCATCCACTTGTGGTTTCCATTCGTTGAAAGTCTGGAAAAAGCTTTTGGGGGAAACAACATTTTAGCTTTAAGTTAAATAGTAGCAAAAGAATTAAATTTAGCAAACAATGTTATATGTTAACTTTTGGCTATATGTCGACATTTTTCAGCACTGTTTTTGTTGCGGAAACATCGATACCCACTTATCGATATAAAATCAACAATTCCGTAGAGCACGCGGCCGGCGCTGTTTTGTATTTTGATTATTATTATTATAATTATGTCTGGCAATACGAGCATTATTATGCCCGGCGAGCGAGTTACACTCGTGGAAGACGCGGCCAAGAACAAGCGAGTCATACTAGGTCCAGGACTACGACGAATTGACGACAAAGTTGTAGCCAGCAAAGCAGGCCCGCTCCGACACAAAGACCCAAACACATTTTGGGTGGACAACTATCAACGGCGTTATGTGCCTGCGCGAGGAGATCTAATTATCGGCATTGTGAAGGCCAGAGCGGGAGATTTATATCGCGTGGATATTGGTGCGGCGGACATGGCTTCAATTTCATACCTGGCCTTCGAGGCAGCCACAAAAAAGAATCGACCTGATCTAAATCCCGGCGATCTTCTCTACGCCCGCGTTCTCAACGCCAATGCAGACATTGAACCCGAACTAGTGTGCGTGAACTCAAATGGCAAGCGCGGAAAGTTGGGTGTTCTGCAAGATGGATTCTTTTTTAAGTGCAGCTTAAATCTGGGCCGCCTTCTCCTGCGCGAAAGCTGCCCATTCCTGGCAGCGCTTACCGAGGAGCTGCCCTACGAGATTGCCGTGGGCGTTAACGGACGGATCTGGGTAAAGGCGCACTCAATGCGAGAAACTGTGGGTCTGGCGAATGCTATTATGACCCTAGAACAGGCAGGCTATGCGGAAATCGACAAGATCTGTGGGAATCTAAATAGCGTGGTACAAGCGTGAATAATTAATAATTAAAAACTATTTACAATTAACAAATTCTTGGTACTGAAATTTAATTTGATATAAAAATAAAAAAAACTAAACTAAGAGCAAACGAATCGAAAAAAAACAATAATTTGTACTATATTATGGGTCCCAAAATCAGTTAGTAGTTTAAAAGTGGCCAACTTTGATACAACATAATACATATTTAAGTAAACAAAATAAATTTGGAGCTAGTTTACCATATTAATATATTCTCGATACGACAATCGGATAACAGTTTACACTTGGTCACCATATTTAGAACATTTATATGGTTGTTCTAAATAATTCAAATTACAACTGCCGATACTTAGATCATCTGCACGCATCCCTCTAAATTATCGAAGGTATGTGAAGAAATCAGCTGGTTGTATTATCAGTCTACAAAAAGAAAGTTTACGTTTGGTGTCTAGCTGCTGCGTAGCCTCTGTTACGATAAAGTTCAAAGTGCCATAAGATGAATTTCCTAGAATTTTTATTCATTCTACTGATCCTCTACTATGCCGCATACGTATTGCTCTGGATTGTGCTCGATTGCAATGTGGCCTTGTGGTACAAGTCCCGATTCGGAATGTCGCTTTCGACAATGCGCGGTCAGGTGGTTTGGATAACAGGTGCTTCAAGCGGTATTGGACGCGCCCTGGCGATTAGCTTGGCGCGCCATGGAGTGCGTCTGGTGCTTAGTGCGCGCCGCGTTGAACAGCTGGAGCAGGTACAAGCCGAATGTTTAGCAGCGGCGCGAGGTCTATTGGCGCAAAAGGACGTGTTGGTCCTTCAAATGGATATGCTGCAACTTGACAAACATCAATCACATCTGTACACCGTGCTTAATCACTTCGAGCGGCTCGATGTGCTGGTCAACAATGCGGGTCGCTCGCAGCGCGCCAACTGGGCAGATATTGAGATCCAGGTGGATCGCGATCTCTTCGAGCTGGACGTCTTTGCCGTGGTGCATCTGTCCCGCTTGGTTGTGCGTTACTATATAGAGCAGAACGGAGGTCGAGGTCACATTGCCGCCACCTCGAGCATAGCTGGCTTCAGTCCGGTGCCTTTCTCAGCAACCTATTGTGCCGCCAAGCACGCCCTGAATGCCTATTTGTATGCGCTGAAGGTGGAGCAGCGCAAGTTGGATGTAACCATCTTTGCACCTGGTCCCATTGCCACAGACTTCTTGATGGAGGCATTCACGGGCACTCAGGGTGGCAAGGTTGGCTCCAGCACGGCCAACCAGAAGCGTCTAACTGCAGAGCGCTGTGGAGAGCTATTCGCCGTCGCCATAGCCAACAAAATGGATCTTACTTGGTGCGGCCTGTTCCCGGTGAATGCGATGGCCTACTGTGCCCGCAATCCAACACTCACCAAGATCTTGGGCCAGTTTATGACCGAGAAGACCTTGAACAAGATTCGGGAGGGTAAACTGTAGGATCACTCAGATCGTATTTTGATACTTTTTTACATTAGTACGTTGTGTAAAAAAAATTTACTTATACAAAATCAAATGTACATAAGATAAAGGACCTAAGGCGGTTGTAGTTTATTTTGATCCAAGCGTCGCTTTAATATGTTCCGGAATCTTGATGCGTTTTCTTTTGGCCTTCAGCTGTGTTGTCTGCTCGACAGGCTGCAAGGTGGGCTTATTTCTTTTACTCTTTTTACATGAGAGAGGATTTGGATTCTTTGGTCCTTTGACTTTCTTCTGCTTAACAATTTCAGCCGGCTTAAGGCCCTCCTTCTCTTTCATATATTGGATTTTGTCCTGCTGTTGACCAAGCATCAAATTGTTGGCACGCTTTTGCACCCACTTTTTAGACGCATCTGATGGTGCCTCTAGCACAGGCGTCGCTTTGTGTAGATACAGAAGGCAGCGTCCAGGCACTTTACGTAAACTTGCCTGCAGCAGACGATCCTGTGACGCGACTATATACCGATTGTCCTTTGTCTGCAATTGAAGTCGTTATAGTTGATGGCATTATACGGTGCTATATCTTACCATCGATTTAAGACACTGAGCTGCTGGAACAGGTTTGCCTTCGTGACCGCATTTGTGCACATGGAACTTCTTGACTATGGCTATGGCGCCCGTTAAGGGAGTCCCTAGTGCCTCCGCTTCGAGGATGATACATTGCGTGGTTAAGAGCTTCACATTACATTGAAAATATTTCTTGATTTGTTCCTCAATGCCAATTTTGTGCTGAAAGTAAAAATATTCGAATCACATTCCAGTTTATTTACTAGCTAATCTATGAGCTTAATCACCTGTAACGCAGCCTGGCAGAAGGTGGCGTCGATGAGCACCTGATAGGGTTCACGGTAATCAAAATGCGTTGCAAAAAACGCAAGCGTTTTGTGAGACTTTTTAAAGCGTGAGATTTTCATCACGTTTTTAATTCATCAACAAAACATTAAATTGTCGATTGACAATAATATCGATAAGTATTAGAATGTGTTGAAAAGTATTTCTTTTCGATGAATTGTTTTCCGAATCTCTCCTAAAAATATTTCGTTCACTTAAAGCTTTTTATATATGCAAAAAATCTAGATTCATTTTAAATATAATTCTTATTTAATTTACAACGGGTTTTATTAAGATAGATTAAATCGTGTTGAAGAAGCAAAAGTCAAGATTAAATTTAAATATTATTTGCAGCTCATTTGAATCAAACCGTATCATCGTTTTGATCTTTTGCACAGAGTTGCATCTGCAGTTTACGGCGCTGCCAACTCGTATTAAAATCTGCTTGCTCTAGAATCGACGTTTGAAATTTTCAATTTTGGCGCTAACAAATTATTGTGTATATTTCAACCACCTTTTAGTTTTCACCCTCTTTGCCATTGTTGCACATTCTGCTTTCTGTTTAGTTATATTTTTAACGCGGTTGCAGCTGCTTTTATATATTATACGTCGCATTCAACAAAAGTGATATAAGAGCTTGTTTTGTTTTTTATATATGTGCAAAAATTTGTCTAAATAAGATAAGCACAATTTTATTGTTTCATGCGGTTCTCTGAGTCAGTGCTAGCTTTGAAGTAAATTGATCTCTGTTTATGACTAAGTTACAAAAAACATCTGCTTGACTAAAATGGAATGCGAAACAATTGCTGTGTATAGATAAAGGTACATACTAATAAACTCGATTTGATATCAACATTTATATTTTTATTTTCTCGATTCTTGAAAACAGAAAACTAAAATGTTTCTTTTGTTCAAAATCTGTTTTGCTTACATGATGATACATTTTTATAGCAAGTCTAGATAATACGTTTTTCAAACAGAAAGAAATGTTAGCTAAGCTCCTCCTAATGATCGATTCAAAAGATATTCTACTTTTGCGCACTGAAAACAAATCCAGAAAATCAATAGCTCTTACTTAATTGAAAACGTGTAATCTAGGGAAAATGCTTTTATGCATGTGTTTGGCAAAAAAAGCCGTGGCCGAGCCCATAAACTATGTATATACATATGTATGTATATTCGAACCGACTCGATCTTAGCATGCCCGTCTGTCTCTATGTATGAATATTGAAAACTACAAAAGTTTCCATTACATGTATATCAATTCCCAAATGCTTATATATGATTATATACAGTCTGTAATTGGTTCACTTTTTGTATAGCTCCCACGAAATTTGAAAACAATCAGTTTTAGTAGTAGGTTAAGCAGAGTAAGGCTGGTCGATGCATTTTGCAGGGTATCTTCTAGTCAATCACTCTCAACTAGAGCACTCTAACTTGTTTATGTCTTGTTTATGTCTGCTCCTAAGTAGTTTGTCACTATAAGCCACCAGCGCAGCAGCGGCGCAATTGCGATTTGATTAAACGTTTCGTTTTTACAATTGCCTCCGGCTTTACGCCTATCATGCTGATTATGGAAAAGAGACAGCACAGAGGAGGAGGAGGGAGTCTTAAAAAGTATTTGCCGTTTCCTCCTTTATTTATTATATTCTGTAATATTGGTCAAGTTTATGCCCGAGCACTGCCTCTAACGACTTTGTGATAAAGCCAATGCAGCTGCACACTTGATCTCATTCAACTATTTTTTTCCGATTCATCTTTAATTGAACTTTACAATCGTGAATTTATAGTAAAGCAAAGAAAATAAATTATTGTTATATATGTATGTTTGTGTATGTGTGTAGTTGTATATGCATATGCATGCATGTATATTTTTGGGCTTTAACAGAGCTTTGCCTATTCGGCAACGCGGTACTTTTTCGCCCGTGTCTCGCATACCGAATTACTAGAATCTTACTTACGTCAAAGGTTTCTTGGCTTCCGGTGCTACGTAAATTGTCGTCTCGAAACTTTGGTAATGGGCCAACGAAAGTCACGCTCCTAAATATGTATACGTTTTTGAGATATAATTCACAAAACTGTACCCACATATATATTGTAGTAAAAATTCATTGAAAACTAGAGCCCCAACTCTCAATGCAAAA
The DNA here is from genome assembly GCA_035045545.1 of Drosophila gaucha. Classification (NCBI taxonomy): domain Eukaryota; kingdom Metazoa; phylum Arthropoda; class Insecta; order Diptera; family Drosophilidae; genus Drosophila; species Drosophila gaucha. The sequence continues at coordinate 7,530,905 of JAWNOY010000099.1, forward strand.
AACCCATATACTTGTTTCTATACATTGAACATTATATATAATTATATAAATATATACAACATTTTTTATACAACTTTTTTTATTACTGCCGGCAAAGGGTACGTATATCCATATTCTGTATGATATTTTTTATGCTATATATTATGCTCAATAAATTTTTTCAAGCATTTTTTAATTCACGTTTGGTGGCATTAACGAAATTCTTTCTTGAGAGCATATAAAAAAGTTCTTTAGCCGCAAAATATTCTTCAATAGAATAAATAAAAAATCCGTATGGATCTTTACATATACATATTGTATATGTATGTATACAAAGGGCAAACAATGTTTTGCTATAAATGCACGTAGACTTTATTTATTTAAATTCTTAATGGCCAGCTATATTTTTATATAATATATATGTGTATAAACAGCGGGGCAGAGAAAACAATTAACTTGTAGGGTTCCTCGCACGATCTTCGTTCTGTTCGTCATATAACAAAGTCTGAGTCAGAGCCAAAAGCCGGTCAGCGGTCGGCTTGTATTTTATTCCATTCATGAGTCTTGGTCGATAGTCAGTTTGTTTTTCTCTATAGTCAGACTCTCCTTTCTTTTTAAGCTGGGTTTACTGCATTTGCAGCCTGCATACAAATTGATTGAGACTCTATACCTCACGTCATATGGATTAATTAGTGATCAAATGGCGAGCTGCTCGATTGACATAGCAGACAATATGAATTTGCATGCAGCTCATTGAAAAACATTTGGCGTGCCAAGTGGATTTTTTTAAAATGCGATTTTATTTTGTTGCGAATTCAAGTGGGAATATACAAATGAAATTTTGACTAGGCAACTTTTGTTGCTCTCTCTCTCTCTGATATGTTTGGTCGGTAAACTCATAGATCACTTCTCATTAAAGTGTTTTTATGGCATACATTTTTCTGTTTTAGTGTTATGCCCATATTCATAGCTGACATTGAACCCATTGACCTCTTGTTTAGTATACTCTATATACGCACACATACACACACATACATATGTATATAGAAATATATGTGCTTGTGACAAATCGTGTAGGATTGTCACGCGCTGGCTTTATGTTCTAATGTTATCAGCTTAAGTACTATATAGTACTAAAAATTGCTAAAACTTTTTTTTGTCATGTGTGGATGAAACTGAAAGTTTTTGTTATAGATAATCTAAAAATGTGCGACTTTATATTCAATTGGGACTCTTTATAAGACGAATTAATATTCATCTCTTCGTGCAACAGTTCTAAAAAAAATAATTTTCTATATGTGTCAACTAATTTTGGATAATTGTTACACTGCAATAAACTGAGGAACTCACAATTTTAATTATAAACTCTTTTTTACGCTCAATATATATGTTGACTTGCAGTCGGATGTAACTGACTGCGCAATACTCTGTAATAATAAATTGCTCTCTTTTCTAGTCTTATTTTTTCTCTGCTCATCAATTCTCTTCTGTCCTTTTTACTTTTCATAAGAAAATTTTGTTTTCAAATTTTCAGCATAATAATAAAAAGGCATTAAATATTCAGATAGGGTATCTCTAGACCGACTCCTTGAGAAAAACATTGTTTCCTTTATGATTATTATTATTTTAATTACCGCCATTATATTATATGAAGGCACTTTTACTTAAGTACAGTGTTTTCCACAATTGCCCAAGCGAGACAAGCGTAAAGACAATGTTAAATGAAATTGGCCAAGATTATATCATTATATGTCAATAGTTCTGTGATGCAAAATTGAAGGCGGCTTTATGTGCGTTAATAAGGGACTAGAATTGAACTCCTGAACTAACTATTAAATTGCCAACACAATTTGAGAGAACAACAAGTTAAGTCGCTTTGCTTCTGCCTAATTGCGGGGCTGCAAAACGACTTTAAACGATTGTTCAATGTGTCAAGATTCACCTGAAACAGTTCATTCATGTGCAATAATATAAATATTTATATATGTCTAAAAAGCCCCAAATTAATCAGTTAATGGATTAAGCTTAAAAAACCATATATCTAGGTAGCTCAGTTTTAGCGTCATTTGTTTGTGCACTTATAGCAAATTCTACCATGAAGTATAGCAAATTTTTGTTCAACCATAAACCGAAGGTTAACAAGCGTAAAAGAATATCGTAATATTTGCATTTTTTCATATGGCGCTTAAACCTAAAGTATTTTTCATGCAAATATTTTGAATATGCAGGAGGAAGCCCGGAGGGGTGAAAGTTTGAATCTCTGACCCGATAAAGTATGTAAAAAGCTGTTGTATATTCCAGTAACTACATATACATATGTATAAGGTAAATTCTTGGATCTGTGTGTATCTCATCAGTATAATCTCACTGATCTGAGGGACTACAAAATATTCTGACTGAAAATTTAAAATATATAACTATATTTATCTAATTTTAATTTAAATCATCGTTCCCTACATCTAAACGGTCTTCATTTTTTAAGATATCTATTCGTGCACCTGGCACTAATGTACACACTTCATCAATAGTACAGGGTATAAAAACCAAGGTGCCAAAATTGTATTTCTTTCATTGCATTGCCTTGTTAAGCGCCTGAGTTCAAGTTTATTAACAATATATTTGATGACTCTAAAATTCTCTTTTTTTGTCAATAAAAAATATATATTATAAACCAGTTTCATAAACCCACTTTATACCATTTGCATATTAAGTCCTTTAGCTGTTTTTTTATTATTTAATTTTTATTATTTAATACAAATTTAATAAAAATTTTTTTTATTATTTTAACTCAAAGTCACAAACGTTTTTTATGATATCAAATAATCCAGTATATTTTTGAATATTTGAATTCTTTTATTCAGTTTTTTTTAATGAAAGCTTCAAGCACTTTATTCACTATTTAGCAGTTCACTTGCAAAAATATTATGTACCAATATTATAAACCACTCCGGTCAGCAGTTCCCTAAGAATAACTTTACCTATTACCAAAAAATCTGAGCACGTAGCATTCTCTTCTCGTACGATAAGCCGCAGGCACACGCAAAGTGACATATCTCTTACTGCATACGTAATTCAGTTAAGAATCTAATTATTGGATTTTTGTATTGAACCTCCATGTCTTTCATGGAAAATTTCCATTTCAGTTATTCATTAAATATAGAGTTTTATCAGAAAAAACTTTCAGATTTTTTTGATGAGATCCTCCATTTCCAGTACCAATAAATATAAAGTATCTTATTGTATTCTTATCAAAGTTTCAATCAAGAACATTACTTTAATCTTTTTCCAAATCCTATCAAATCTATTATCTGATCCATATTTTTTGAAGTTTTTGTATTAATAAAGTCTTCCTTTAAGACAATTGTTCTAAAATTTCTAAGATTTTGCTTTTATCAGTTTTTCAATTATTTTGACAATCCTTCAGCTACAATTGTATGCACTTCAAATATGTAAGAAATTTTGAAATTCACTACAATTTTCCGGTCAAGCAACTGCTGTCAAAATAACCGTACAGCTGATGTAAAAACAATGTGTTTTAGTTATGTCGTTAGAAACAGTAAACAATTGTTTTAAGCGTTAACTATGTAATAGTTGGCATATGCTGTGATAAACAATAAACTAATTGTATAATTAACTATGGAAGCATTTGTCAGTTGACAAGTGCTATGAATCATTCATTTGGCCAACTCCAACAATACTCGCTTCTATGTAATATATTCTGAAAGTTTCACAGCTTATATTTAAATAAATTATAGACAATTATTCCGATTTATTTGTTTCGATTTGCAAATTACTTTTACACCCAGCAGATATTCAATATATGTCAAGCTCTAAAATGCTGAAACTAGTTTCATTTACTGTTCAGATTTTACACATCAACATATTAATAGTCAAAGACCAATATATAATTTGTTTTATATGGGGAGTTCTAATTACTGCGGTTTAAATTCGGGAAATCGTTAAGAAAATAAAATGGAAAATCACAAAAAATACGTTTACAGTAAGTAGCCTTATTAACGTAGGTGGTAAAAACTTTTGCGTCAATAATTGGTAATCACCTATACTTATAGAAAACCCCAGAAAGAAATATTTTAAGAAAGCTGACAAACATACATACGTATATATGTACATACATATACGCATATCTATAATTAAATAAAGAGAAATATTAAAAGTGAATAAATTCCATTATTTTGAAACTTTAAAAATATTTTTAAAAAAATATATACATTTAAGAACTTTTTTTAACTTAACTTAACTTTTTTTTTAGATTTATTGTATTTTCATATCATTTAACTGAACAGTAATATAATAAAATATTCTCAAAAATTTAGTCTAAAATTTATTTTAATATTTTTAATCTTGATCGGTGCAGACACTAGCAGCAAAATAAATAATCTGTTAAGATATTAAGAAATACACTTGTTGCAGGTGATATCAACATTTTGGTATAGTCCTAGTTGTAATTAAAATCAAAAGAATAATTTCTGTTGAAAAAGTGAAATATTATTTTTATGTATTTTAATTTTCAAGTTTCTTCCTGTTATAGTTCTCAAGATTGCAGCTTTTGCATTGATAGACCTATGGTTGAAGAAATAGCTAGGTTGCTAGATTGCCAGGTGATGATTAAGATCAAGAATATACTTCATTCTTCTCTGCATATTGCATCAATTTTCTCATAAATTTCCCAATGCTGTAGTAAATATTTAACCAGCTGCATGAAGCACTTCATAATTTGATTTTCAAATAACGTAACTGCTGCAAAGCAACGTAAGTGAAATGGCGTAAACTTTACAAGACCCGGCACGCGAGAGAACAAATGAGTGAACAAAACACAGAGAGCGGCGCAAAGCTTTCGATCGCTCTTATTGCACATTGGAATGAGTACGCATGAAATGCGCTTCATTATTTGATATGTACAACATGATTATAACATATTTTCGTGAGTCAAGTTGGAGAAATAATTTAAATATCATATAAATAGGCTTATGCAAATGTGTTTGGTTGTTAAGAGCGTTGGCTGAAAGTCTTATGCATGTGCATCAACTACTTTTGTTTACCCATGGTAAGTTCCACTGTACACAGCTGAGCGAGCATCTGGACTGACTTAGCTGGAGTACTATAATAATAAGCCGCTGGGAGCGAGTTCTTTAGTTCAACGGCAGCAAGCGGCTCATGTGGAACGCGCATTAAACGGACGAAGACGCGCCAAAGTGAAAAGCAAAGAAGTAAATAATGTACAGTGAATAGCACACAATTAAAATTCATTTACGCGTCGTCGATCTGCATAAGTTCAATGAAGAAAGAGCCATAAAGCGCAGAAAGCGATAACGAATGACAACAATTGCATTTGTTACATAAAATGAAAATGATTTGGTTCAAAAACGTTTCGTCCTCCACTCTAAATGTGAATTTTAGCTAAAATACAGTTGTTTCTATATGTGCGCATGTATGTACATATGTTTGTGTGTGCATTCATATCATATTCATACTTAGGGATTCGCTGCAATCACGAACAGCAAAAGTCACTGACAACTATTAAACAATAGAATTGCCGCTCAAAATTACAAAATTCTGTGGAGTTCAATAACAAATTATACAAATGCTGTGATCGCGTGTTCCGTGTGCAAGCCCTCAATGTTTATATAAATAAAACGAAACTCTGCAATTTGTCCTTACATGCATAAATAAGTATGTTCGAACATTTACCTCTTATATATACAAGTGTAGTTTTACATGTGTGTGTGTGCATGTGAATGTGCATACAAAGCAATCAGCCAGAGTTATCTAGGCGAAAGTGACAACTGTGTGATACCCTGTACCCAGCACGTAGTGTCGCATCAAACTCCCCATCAAATTATTTATATGTATATGTATGTATGTTCATATCTTCACATGCTGCTGACACCGACCGCTTAGTTCTCTGCTCGCAGTGTAACTACCTATTGAGAAAAAGTGGCTTTTAAATTGTATTTAACGTATGTATGGTGTACATATATATGATCAAGAAAAATAATTATATATAGTTGACATACATAACGACACTCTTCCCGAGTTCAAAATTCTACACAGTCGAACCAAATATTGTTCACGGACAAACGAACAGCACAATACTAACATCAAATATACTCTTTTTTACTTCGTCAACCGAGTGTAAAAAACACACGCACAAACGCACACACACGCAGCCTTTGTGTACTTTCTTGCTCAGCCCCCGTTACGGGAAGTGCATTCGTGAATAACTTCGGCATTTATTACCTGTCTGATCTTTATAAAATTTTCTGGGTATATGACACTTAAATGTGTGTACATATATACATATATGCTAAAGCCAAATTTTGCGAGGCATCGTAAAACAGAAAAGTAAACATGTATTAAAAATATTTTAAAATTTTAATTTTCGACATTTCACCATGATTAAGACAGATTTATGTACTTAATGGGGTTAGCCTGTTACATTGACTTGCACAAAACAATAATACCCTTTTTGTCCATGTTTAACGGATAGAGTGTATAAAAGCAAGCGGCCTTTTCATGAATTAAGTTATATAAACATGTTCGGCTCATTATTATAGTCCATGTATGTACATATGTATGTATGTATGTAGATACCTACAACCAAAACCGAAGTTGACCCCAAGCACAAGAACCGCAGCGCAGTCAGCGCAGACGGTGAACGAAAACAGTGTGAAGAAACTTAGAATTGGACGCCGGTAATAACGGTTAACAGGTTCGTGCTAGCTTGGCATCTCTAATGCTGAATGTTTGGTGGCATCGAATTATGTGAGTGTGTGAGAGAGTGAGTTGTTGCTTGTTTTCGGGCGCTAGAGCGCATTTATGCTGAGAGAGAGGGAGATAGAGAGAGAAAGATAATACATAAGTGCAATAGCCGATGCACATTTTTATTTTAGTCGAAAGTTCTTCGGCAGAAGATTTCGTTTGTGTTTTTGTTTTTGTTTCTATTTGTTGGTGTAAATAATCTGCTGTGACGTAGCATCAGAAGCAACAGAACTCAAAAGTAGGCCAGTGGCGTCTCTCTGTCTATTTATCTTTTGTCTCTGTCTGATAATGCGACGTAGCATCAGCTAGTAGTAAACATGCCCCTTGGAGAGCAGCGCCTAGTAACCAGCATTCTTTTTTTCCTCTTTCGCAATTAAACGAACACAAAGGTCATAACAACATTTTTCTAGGAATCTGGAGTTTTTTTATGGACATTTTAAACTTTATAAATGCCTGTTATATACATTTGTGTAGATTCCTCTACTTCAGTTTTTGTACATATGTATATACACATATGTATGTACATATATACCTTCTGGATCATAGTGGAATAACATTCGGATGCTAGCTGAAGTTGGCAGTTTATGTGGCTTAACAAATTTTATCTGTACTTGAAGTTTTACACTACACAGCGCCATCTGTTGAATACATTGGCCAACTTCACTTTAAAACTTTTTCACACATTTTGTAGGGCTTTAAAAACAGAACCAAAAACCGGCTATTTGTGTTATTCTTTTGTTTCGCTTCACACTGCGAAACTTGAATATGTTGTATGTATATATATTTACATTAAATGTAAGTAAATACATATTACAATATTTACACATTTACCCATGGCCGTGATTCCTGATTCGACATACATACAATGTTTTTTTACAGCATTTTTCTAAGTCAATCGCCACGTGCTGACCTTGCGAGGCTACTTTTCTTTATCGCAACTGCGATTCTAGGGTTCAAATACGTAATAGTATTCACTTGTAAAATTAAATATGCTCTAATAATATTATAAAATGTTTTCCCCAAATGTGTGATGCACAAAAGGATACCCTTTATTCTATGTATATAATTCAGGTGGTTAGGCCTGTCGGAATAACTGTATATCTAATTTTCTTTAATTTGATCGGAGTTCTTATACTTATAATATTAAAAATTAACTTCCGTTTTAAAGTTTTGACAATAAAGCTAAGGACTTTAAGCAAAAATGAGATCGGGCAATGTACTAGCGAATATATATGTATTATATATTTGTATATACACGACCTCAACGACACGAAAGACAAGTTCAATTGCCATTGATTCAATTAATGACTTTTTCGAAAAACGCACTCGATATGTACTCAAATCTGCAACGTTTCGCAATTCTGCTTTTTACTTTCATATGTGGATGGAGAATTTTAAGTGCCTCGATCGCAGTTTCATATGAGAATTAAAATAAAACTGACCAAATATTTGTACTATCGATGAGAAGCGGCGCATAATTACCTAAATGAAACATACACCCACATATTCTACTCCAAATTAGGGTTCTATATAAATATTCTAGGTAGGTTATCGACCAATATTACTCCCTGTATCTTGTACCCATTGGTTGATAACACAGCGTATTTCGTCAAAATCGATAAAGATAAATTTGCAGATTGTAATATTGTTTATGTTCTCTCATAGATAGACTGTAATTAAAAATATTATCTATATTAATATAGTTTCCCTCTTCTCCGAAATTAGAAAAAAATACAATTTTCACCTATGTTAATCATGTAAGAAAATCACACAGTCTGTGTGGGATAAAATCACAAACGTCAATTGCGAAGCTTGTGGTTAAAGTGCATACGTGTGTGGGTGGACGTGTGTGAGTATTTGTGTATGTGACTTTTGAAAAGTATAAAGCGTAATTTCCAGAAGCTAATCACTTTTACATCTTAATTGGAGTTAAGCTGTCTGCGCCAATTTAACTTTTTTATACTCGTTCACAACAGGGAAAGAGTATATTGAGTTTTAAAATTTCATATATATACTTGTGTGTATCTTCATCAGGTTCATAATTTTGGATACGCCAAATCAAGAATTACTATAGTTTGCGCAGCTAAAATTTGACGACTGGATCACAATTGACTGTTTCCATATATCCACTTAAAATTATATTGCTAAATCGGGAAAACTACGAAAAACTGGATACCCAAATTTTAAGGATGATCCCTGTTAGACTCCTCAATGGATCGACCTATTAAGCACATGGCAAATCGAAAAAAAGTGTAATGAATTTAACTGTTTCTAGACCTAGAACGAGTATAATGCAGCCGATTTTACCCACTACAATGTTCTTAGCGTTCTTAGGTTAATAAGTAAAGTTTATATTTTACTCAAGCTTCAACATTCGCATGGGCTAAAGAGATTGTCAAAGTATGTGTAATATCTAGTTGTCATGTTCAAAGAAATATATTTCAAAATTGTCTTTTGAATTCTATGGCTGGGGTTTCAACCCTTGCATAACTTGTGTGCCAACGCTGCTTAGCGAAGGCTACGTCAATGTTAACAAAGTAAATTTTCGCATATTTTACAGTCGCCATTTAGCAATGATATTGAAATTTGTGCCAAGCAAGTCGCTTTAACCATTTGGTTGGTCAATCGCTGGTTAAACGCCTCGGCAACAAATGACATTTAGTTTTTCATGACTTTGCTCCGCTTTTTGGCGCGCTTTTCAAACGGGTTTTGTTTTGGCCATAAGCTTATTCACTTTAAATCTAAGCCAAATTTAAATGTACTACAACATTTTCACTTCACTACAAAATTAAACGACTCAGGTAGACTATCTAAACTGCCTAGCTGTCTATCTGACTGTCTGCTTAACAAACTTTACTATTAAATTACTGTTTTAAGGTACTCTAATATGCATTAAGCATATAATAATATTTTCATAGTCTGTCAATGTTCTATGTACTTAATATATGATATAAATGAATTATTTTATACAGTTTTGTATACTAATAATATTTTTCACTTTATAATCTGTATAAAGAAAGAAATCTGAAAATGTTGTACAAAAGGCTTCTTTTTCAAAGAAGTTAGAAGCATCTATTCACAAGATTTCTTGTTTTGAATGCCTCATCCTTTTCAATTTTTGATATTAATATTGGGTATCATATACCCCTACATACATCATGATCAAGAATATATATTTAACTTATATATTTTCAATGGGTTAGGAGTATAAGAATTGTATAATACCCTCGTCAACTTATATAAATGAATATGAATGCATTGGCATTTCGACTACTGCGCATCCATTTATTTTTTCTTCAACATTTCCGAACTGAAGCTGCTTGGCAATCAAGAATGCATGTATTTACCTAGTGCTAGGGCTAAGTTAAGGGTAAATAATATCCGCTAGATGAGTTTTCTTGATTCGAATCGGATTTGCTCTTTGCTGTATTTGCTTAATTAGCCTTTGTTTGTTTTAGGGTTCCAGTCAAGACGCAACTACTTAAAGGTGGAATTGGAACCTCGTTCCGTTATATACACCCACAATGACACTCTTGCCAGATATCAAGGCCGCTGATGCCGCCTGTTGCGGAGGCGGTGGAGCCGATTCGAGCAGCAATAGCACCTGCACTGTTGACAGCCACGGCGAACATTATGCCGGACAAAATAAGGGAAAGCCTTGTCTGAGCATCAACTGTTGCACATTGGCAGCCGGGTCGGAGAGTTCAATTAATGAAGCATCATCTTCGTCAGATTCGTCTGCCGTCAAAGTCAACAACAATCTGAATGAATTACAGACGCACAGCGATTACTTTGCCCAGTGCGAACCGGTGGACATTGAATTTTCAAATGTTCGCTATCAAGTGCGCAAGTTTTCTTTTCCAGAACGTAAATTTGGTAAGTTTCCAAGTGCCAAAATACAATGACAACCCAATCGATTCTATGAGCTTGCCCTCACCCTCAGTCACCAAGGAGATTCTGCATGGTCTGCAGGGCAACTTTCGATCTGGGGAGTTGACGGCTATTATGGGTCCATCCGGAGCGGGAAAGAGCACACTGCTCAATGTTATGTCTGGGTTTTGGTAAGTCTTTATACAAGCTCCTACTATTAGATAATAGTTTATATCTTTTTATTTCCGTTTTGTTTTTCTAAAATGTTCCAGTTGAGCTTGGTATTACTTTCATTGTCTTTTAGTCTCATTTCTGTAGATTAGCCTTCAGCTAAACACACGCTGAATGCAACGTATAAAATACGAAGATCTTGAGATAGGTGTAGTCTATGGTTATGCAATAAAAATTACGTTTATTTTCATAATACATAAGATCACATAATTAAGTATTACATAAGACCCACTGAAAGTGATTACAAATGAAATGTCTGAGTCATGATCAGCTATGGAAGTATATATACCATATATGTATATATATATTAGCATGCGTTATTTACGACTTTGAGCTATGAAGTGCGTCGGCTGTGGACTGTAAAAGTCGAAAGCTTATATCAAGAATCAGCTAAATAGCACTAACGGGCAAATTTCTAATCGATGTCGGAACTGTCAGTGAAAAGAAAAAGATTATAAACGAACGCATTCATTCGCATGCGTCGTTCGATGAGCAACTGAGACTCTGTCTCAAGTCCAATTATAAGTTTCTACCAAATGAACAGATTATTTGTATTCCGGGACTCTCTTGCTATGTATATATATATATAAATATATATGCTTCTATTGATGTAATGTCTATTAAAAATATTACTTATATACTACATTTTATTTTATAAAAATCTATACTCATATAAGGTATATACTAGTTCGTTCCATGGGATTATTGTTGTTGTCCGATTTTGTTAATCTTGCTGACAGTTCCTTGTTTGACTTGTCATTTTTATAGACAGTATAGCCTCGCTAATCTGAACACTTTTATGAATAGCTAGGCATTCGATTAATATAGATAGTTTTCTTTTAAATAAAATTAAGTTTAATTTTTTATAATTTGCAAACAATTCAAAAAATATTATCGGTTTAGCGAATGTTTGTATTAGGCAGACTTTGCTGTAGTTGATCATTTAGAACGTAGAATCATTGGATGCTAAGCGCTGAAGCATTTCTTGCTAATTAAAACAAGCAAGCTATGCTATATAGTACTTAATTCAACTTTTACTTACGGGACCTTAGCTCTAATACTGTATAGGATATATTGTATAAATCAGAAAAACTGACTTAATGCAAAACGAATATGTATGATATTTCATTTCTTTCCACTTAATTTATTCTAGATAATAAAATATGTGCATTAAGGAGATCAGATTTAATAGCTTTTTATGCTTGCACAAAACCAATATACTCTCTTCACTATCTGAACGAGTATATTAAATAAAATATATATATTTGTATATAAATGCCATTTTTGAGTTATGCAAGCAATAAATATCTATTGAAAGAAAAACAACTAGAAATTATGTCAATTATATACAGATATGAATATTATAAAAAATGAGTGGAAAAACAAGTGAGTTACGTGTGAAGCGCATGAAGGGTAAAGGGTGTTAGCTCTTTTTTGTAGTTATTATTATTGCTTACTCACTTTACCATTGTTGCTTATCGGTCATTAAACTATGAACTTGAAACACCAGCTCTACATTGAGATTGTAGCACATGCATGAGTAAATTATTATTACACAGACTTTACATGCGATCGGAGACGGAGATTTTGACTTGTTTCCTTTTCTGTACTCTCAAGCGCCACCGGGGTCACGGGCAACATACGCGTCAATGGCAAGCCGATGGCCACAATATCTGAGAGATTCCGCCGGCTCTCGTGCTACATTCATCAGAATGATCTGCTGCGCCCCCAACTAATGGTCGGCGAGATAATGCTAATGGCAGCACACTTAAAGCTTGGGTTCAAAGTGACAAAAGAACAAAAGCTGAACACGGTAGGTTTTATACCTTAGCATAATCTTACTAGGCATCTGGACATATTCACAAATTTTTGTATCTACGTTGATTTCGCTTAGATAAAGCACATCTTATCGCTGCTGGGTCTTGATCATCGTTATAATGTACATACGGGAAAACTTTCTGGTGGGCAGAAAAAGCGACTTGCTATTGCCCTGGAATTGATAAGCAATCCGCCGGTGCTCTATCTGGACGAGCCGACGACGTGAGTAAATAGTTATATGCACACAGATAGCTAACTAATGAATAATACTGATGAATTATCATGGATGATGCGCTAAGAGATCGCCGTGAATTTTAATACGGATCAAACTAAATCTAAACTTAACTTTTTTATTTGATTTATAAGCTCATCAATATGTGAGAAATGTAACACAGAAAAATAGTATGATTTATGGGTTTTTTTCTTGGAGTTACGTGGAATCAACATCCAATTTTATTCTGTTATTACATATATTAAATGTATTCTTTAGAATTATTTTAGTAATATTTATTTTATATTTATATATTAAGCAAATCTTAAATATATTTCTTTCAATCAAAACATTATAACATATTTATCCAAATTTAATAGGTATAAAGAAGAGTCAATCATTTTTTAGATCCGATTCAGAGAGATTATAGATTAAAACCCAACAAATGCTTGCATTTAGTACTAAATATCTTAGTTGTAGAATGAATGTTATTAGCCATATTCCATAACTATAATAAACAATAATAATAACAATTAAGTTGCTTACATTTAGGGATATTGCCATGCATTACGTATAATGATTGGCAGCCATAGTCTAATGACCCGCTAATGAATTATCATTTACGGCGATTATATCAAAACATGATTTTAATTGCCTTAAATGGTATAAAAAATGTTATATATACATATATATATATATTTTTTTATATCATAAAGTATTTTATATAATTTTTTTGTGTATGAACAACACTTATGAAAAATTCAAGTATACGCACAAAAACTATTTTAAATCTTAACACCAGCTCAAATATTACAAAACTAAATTTAATCAAATTGTCGAATTGCTTATAGAAATATATATACAAAAATATATACTTATATATAAATGTATATGTCTTTTTCATATGTTTTTATCAATGAGTTTCAAACACTCTGCTGACCTATAAATTATTTGTTTAAATAAATTAAAAACCTAATATTTACAACTAATTATATAGTTAGGCTAGGTCGGGTGGACAACATAGGAGAATAAAAATGTATGTTTATGTAAAGATAACCCATAAAGCTTAGGGATTTTGCTACTAAAGGAATATTTTCAGATGTCTCATTATAATTTTTGTTGTTTTTTTTTGATTTGGCATTTCAACAGCCTATACTCATTAAAAATATGCATTAAGGGTATATTGTTTGTGTGAAAATGTATGTTCACCCCAGATGATTCAATAGTTTAAATAAATCGTTAAAAATTAAGTTAAAGATTAAATTATAAGTAAATTAAGATTATTTACGATTAGTACAGGATATCTTGTAGTTCAATTTTATTAAGTTTATGTTCAGCTTACTTATGTATGCGATCAGTTGTACGAATATATATTTGGTAATTTTCCTATGTGATTAATTGGCTAATTTGGAGGGACTGTGGTGCGATGACCATGACCTTTGCTTATCACTAATCCTATGCCATTATCACAAATCCTAATACATAGTCGTCTGGCGCGTGATATTCATGAACCGAATATTGACTTCTCTTCGTTTAGGTGTAATATTTAATTAAAAATTTTCAAATTTCTTTTTAGCGGGCTTGATAGCTCTTCCTGTAGCTCCTGTGTATCGCTGCTAAAGAAACTTGCCTCACAGGGACACACGATCGTGTGCACCATTCATCAACCCAGCGCACTGATATTCGAAATGTTCGATAAGCTATATACAGTCGTAGATGGCCACTGCATGTACCAGGGCAGAATTCCTGAATTGGTGCCATTTCTTGCCGATCAGCAGCTCGTCTGTCCCAGCTATCACAATCCAGCGGACTATTGTAAGTGAATAGACTAGATTGTAGTATAGCAAAAGAAATAAAAGTTCATTTTATCTATCAATAGTGCTGGAAGTAGCCGTCGGGGAACATCAACGCGATCTTAACGATCTGATAGAGGCAGCGAATAAAAAGTATTATGACGATGCCCATCAAGAGCCACAAACGAAGAATCTTAATGCATCACAAATTGTAGCAACTATGAAAGGAGGTTTGTTTTTTTATAAATTGTATTGTTAAAATGCTCAAATAACATATTCTTAGTCCAAATTAAATTTTGAGCCTATACTTAGAAAACTATGAAACATGTTTTAAGTGCTTTTCACTAAGATCTCTGAAACTAGTAGTCTGACACTTATCTCTTAACCAGTTCAAAGCCTTTTTTTCAGTTATTTAAAAACAAAAATGTTTTTGCCTATCTGAATTTAAATTCTCTCTACTATTCTAAAGATATGCCTGTTAGTCTATTTAACTATCAGTTTTCTCAACTATCCTTAAGAGAAGTCTGTTTGCCTCTCTGTCTATCTCAATTCCCTCATACATCTTATATAAAATACTGTTTAGGTGCTTATTCATTCAATTCTTAAAAATATAACTAAAAATTGACTTCAATTTTATTTTAACCCTTATTTAATCAAAATTTCTCTATCCATCTAATTTAAAGTTCTTTCAACGATCCGATAGAAATTTTCGTTAGTTTATCCAATTCTCAGTTCTCTCAGTTTTAAAAAGAATGTATATTATTTCACTCACATATTTTCCTAAATATATACTGGTCAAGTCCTACTTCAGATCCTACTCTAAATATGACCTAGATATGTCAGATATGATTAAGTCAAATATCAATTATCAATTATTTCAGATTCAATGGGTGACAAGAAACTTAGTACTTCAGGTCAAGAGCTATCGACCATTGGAACGTCGCAATTCACGAGATACAGCTATGTGGAACCGGCACAGCTAGAGCTTGATCTGGAGGAGATCAAGGCACTCAACGCTCCGCCAGAGTCACTCGAGCAGCCGCTTGCCAATCAGATGATGTTGACATCGAAGCACAAAAATGATATTATCTCCGCATCGTTCCTCATGCAATATTTGCTCCTCATGCAGCGAATTTTGATCTGTGCCAGACGCAACTATGTGAGTAAAAAAGGGTATATTAAAAAAAAAATAAATACCTGTTAATAACGTCAACAAGGTCGACGCTGTTTAGGGCAGCTCCAGTTTGACTTTGACTACCTGTCACGTAGATATGGTAATTCAGTGCAATTTACATTACTTTATCAATTAAGTTAAGTACGCTTTTATACTCGCTTCACAAAGTAATATAATTGTTTATTTTTGCAATGTCTGAGCACAGTTGTAATATATATAAACTTGTTTATATATATTGTAGAAGTCGGACAGAAGTGCTAACATTTTTTGACAACGCCCTCTTTTCCAGACAGCAAACGAAAATCTATGGGCTAGATATCTAATATGTTGGTCAAAATTCTCACCTTGCTATGTCTGAATAGTTATGAAGCTAAACTTTTGCAATTGTGTTCTTGACATAACAAAATTTTCATATAACAAATATGAGCATGATATTTGAAAAAGAAGAAAATTCTAAATAAAATTGAAAAATATTTTGAATAACTTTTTTAAAAAGATTACAGAAAAGATTAAAGATGTGATATAATATGAAAATAATAGAACAGAGAATAAGGTAGTCGGTGCCTATTTACAACTCCGACTGTTCTTACTAGTTTTTGCGAGAGTTGATTTGGCAATTGATTTCTGCCCACATACGCACAGACTTAAGCATATGTACATATCGTATATATATATATATATTTATATACCATATGTTGGCATTTTTATATACATAGATATTAAGCTAAGTTCTGTTGGTGCTGGTCACTCAACTGTTGCCATATCTTAAAAAACTTAAAAAACTGACGCGATGCTGACCTTCACATAGTTAATGTAACCGTGTGCTGTGCCAATGGCAGCAACTGCATAGCCCCAGCTCTTGCATCTTGTTAAATAAGTAGATATTTATATATATATATATATATATATATATATATATATATATATTTATAGGTATACATAAGTAGTTGTACGTAGCATATGTTCATGCTTGTTTACATTTATTTGCAGTTTCTGTTGCTGGCCCGGATCTTTTCACATATTTTCATTGGCGTCATATTCGGCTACCTCTACATGAATGTGGGCAACAGCGCCAGCTCTGTGCTGGGCAACTATGTTTACCTTTATGGCTCGACGCTTCTCTTGGTCTACACCGGCAAAATGGCAGTGGTATTGACCTGTAAGTAGCCAACAATTTCAACACGTAAATAAATATTAATGACTATAAAGAAGACGGAAAATAAGAAAAAAGGGAAGCCTCAGCAAGTCAAAAAATAATATCTATAAATCTTCAAAGTGTCTCAAAAATGCAGAAATTTTTATACAAGATGTTTTGAAAACATTTCCTTTAGTATATGATAAATTTATTTGACAACTCTATCTTCAACAATTTGAAATTCTAATAACCTTTTGATGTTATACAGCTTTCAAGTTTGTACTTGAGCAAGGCAAGAATTTTAAAAATATTTTAAAAATTTCCGCAAAGATTGACAAAGTAGGTCAAATTAGCTTAAAGGTTAAAAGAAATAACTGAAAAATACTCTTTTTTAATTCTGTAGCTGAGTTAGGGCTCAATATCCCCATGCAATGATATAAAATAAAATATATTTTCTTCTTTATAAAGCTTCAGTAAATCACATATATTTAAACAAATTTCCTTTTCAATGGAACCAGCATATTATATATTTTTAGAGATCGGCTCTTTGAATACATTTACAAATTTGTTTTTTTTTCATGCTTAACTATTTATTTTAAAGTAAAATTTACTGGTTTGCGATTGCAAAACTGGATAAGTTTTTATCGATTTTGGGGCAATGACCTGACCTACATGCACGTAGGAGCATTGTCGCCTGAAGCTTTGCTTCAGTGTCAGAGAACTTCACGTTTCTGTAGTTGGAGAAAAAAGAGTTGTATATATAAAAGTTAATTATAATCTTAATCATTTCTGATTGCAGTTCCACTGGAGATCGATATGCTGACCCGGGAGCACTTTAATCGCTGGTACAAGCTGGGACCCTACTTTCTGTCGCTGGTCTCCTTTGAAATACCCTTTCAAGTAAGTTTTTAGTATACTTAATTATAGATCTTAATTGACTCATATTAATTTGTGGTTCACGCTTTAGATGGCAGGTTAATTAAAATAATAAATTGCTTCTGAAAATACGCAAAGCATTTAAAGCGGGCATAGCTTAAAATAAAAAAAGATTAAATTTATGCCAGCGAAGTCTTAATTATTCAATTAGATTAGCAGTAATTGGTGCTTTCAACGTAACGTTTAATTGTGGGAATTTATGAATTTATACGAGTTCACGAGTGTGAAAAGAGTATATGGGCTTTGCATGGCCTTTAAACTTGAAATATATATGTACTTGGGGGCGTCGCAAATCAGGATATATATTCGTTGAATCCAACACTCTGATAAAAATATTAAAGTTATTTTATAAGCACATTTTGGGCAAAAAAGGAAAAACAATATGTTTCACAGTTCTTATGCCATAAACTACTTTTCATGAATGATCCTCAAAGCTCCGAACCAAATATATTCTAGCTACTGTCAGTTGTCATACCTTTAGAATTCAGGAATAGAGTATTGCGCTGCCGGCAGACTTCGATACCATATAGAAAATTTTAAGCAATAATATTTAAAATCGGTTTTCAAATACTTTTAGTAGTAACTACTAAAAATCGTAAATAGAGTATTGAGCAGTCGGGAGACTTCCTTTGCCAGAACATTCATCATTTATGCAATGTATCCTATTAACATTTTTATTTTTCTTGAATTCAATCTTATAGAGCCTGTGTACCGGCTTGTACATAATCATCAGCGTACGACTTACGGATAACGATAGCGTGGAGTCGTTCCGGATCTTCTACTTTATGTTGCTGGCCATCTTGGCTAGCCTAAGTGCACAGGCTTGGGGTTTCTTTGTGGGTGCCACGCTGCCAACAAAGGTAAATTATATTAAATAAATTTTGACTGAAATAAATCTCGAACTAAAATTGAATTTTCGATTGCAGCTTGCCGTCTTCTTGGGTCCAATTTTGGCGGTGATGTTCTCCGTTTTTGGTTTCTGTACACGATATATAGATATAACGCCACTATTTCGTTGGATGTGGCATCTAAGTTATTTCCGTGCGGGTTTCCATGGCGCCCTGAATGCCTTTTACGGCATGGATCGTGCGTTCCTCGAGTGTCCAGAGAATGTTATGTATTGTCATTTTCGCAGTCCCAAAGTGTTTCTCAAGTACATGATGATCTCCGATGTGCATATGTCCGACTGCATCATGCTAATGGGCATTGTTATAGGCGTGATGCATCTGTTGACCGTAATCACCCTGTGGCGCAAGCTGAACAAGCGATAGGAAATTTCTTAGTTCCTAAGTTAGCGTTTTATTGTAGTCTTATATATTTTATACGTTTACATAGCTGGTGTCTATTGTTTGTTTATTTGTTTTTTTTTTATATATATTTTTATTAATTTCTATTCGTTCGTTTTGCTCAAAAAATATTCGATAAATATATGTAGGTATTTAACTTAACTATTTATTTAAATTAAGGTAAACAAAAAATTATAATTCTATGTTTTATTCACTTTGAATTGTTTTGTGTTGAATCGAAGACAATATTATTATGATACAAACTATTTATAATGTCATTGGCTTATATGTACTCAACAGGCTTTAGGGTAGTGGATTTTATTTTTCCAGCATAGCAATTAATTTTTATACTTTATAAGTGCTGATATACCAAAAATGGAACAAACAAATTACAAATTCAATACAATCCAACTATGTATAAAACATATTTCCAATTAGTTCTAATACGCAATAAAATCTTGCCGTTTATACAATTTTCCAATTAGCATATCAAATAAAGAACACAAACATATCTTATCTCAGTCTGTCAAAAATCTTGTTTAAGATCTAACTAATTAATTAAAAATGGGTAAAAGTAAAAAATCTATCCATCTCTGATCCCATTAGGTAAATATATCAGAACGATCAATTCAATAAAATTCTTACCACAGATTTCATTTTTCCGAATAATTTCATCTCAGAATCAATACAATATATATTTATATCACATCAATAGGGGGCGTGGCATATCGGAAACTATATCTCCTAAGTTTTCAAGCTAGACGTTTAAAGTTTGACAAGTGAGCTACTGTTGGACTCAGTAGATCGGCTAAGAAAATATATCAGTTTCTTAGCGGAGAAAAACTATGACCTAAGCAGTTTTAGAACTAGGATTACCCAGTTTTGCAATTGGATAACTGTTGATCTCTTCTTCAGACATATAAATGATATATTTTTAGTGGAGTCTGCTTAAGGATTTCAATAGCTCGGATCTTAAATATTGCCCACATAGTTTAAATCGATTTCGTCTTAATGTACTCTTAATTAGCTAAGGCGTTTTTATTAATGCAAAATGTAAATGCTGAAATCAATAAGTTAAATACGTTTATGGTTGAAAGCGTTAAGAATACTACGTTCATGATCCACTACGTTCACATGGTGGACATTCGCGCGTATCCATATCTAATAATCTGGTCATGGTTAAGGGGTGCATCTGTGGTCAACTGGACGCGTTGCCATTGACGCGTTTCATTCGATTTGCGTATAGCTTCGACGACGGCTTGTACGTAAAGGCCGTCTTCGAAGGTGGCTGCTGTGGAGACGGGCGCCTTTATCCAGCTGGATTCTTTGCTGTTGAAGGCTTCCTTGAGAGCGCCTACCATTTTGCATAGTCCTTTGATATAGGGGCGTGGCAGCAAAGAATTGGTGGTGGAGATATGCAAGTCCTGGACATCCACATAGACGGCTTCCTCCTTCTGCTGGGTTTCCTTAAGTACAAACAGATCGCCGCCTCGTACAACCAGATGACCCTTACTGCCATAGACGAGCACTTCTTGAGAAAAGCTTTTTGACGGTACTGTGTGGCTATGAAGGGCCACCGTGACGAGCGTGCCACTCGCCAACTCCATTTGAAAATTGCAGAAATCCGGCGCTGTTATTTGGCGGATGCCATTTATGGATGGCGTTGTTTTGGTGTAGGCTCTCAGTACGCCATGCACACGAACCGCCTGCTGTTGCAACAGAAAGTGGACCAGGTCCACAACGCTGCCCACTAGATTCAGGGCGCCACCGCCCATCTGTGCATCACACATCCAGTTGTACTTTTCAGGGAAGAGTGTACCCATTTGCACACGCACATCCATCAGGACGACCTCACCCAGCGAGCCGATTAGTCCATCCTGAAGGCAACGTCGCATTTGCGTAAAGGCAGGCAGAAATCGCAGTGGATGATTCACCAGAGATATCAATGTCGGATAGTACTGGGCTGCACGCACCATTTTCATCGAGTCTATCTGATGAAGGCCGGCTGGCTTGTCGCACACTACATGCTTGCCAATGCCCAGTGCCTTCACAGAGATCTCAGCGTGAAGAAACGGTTGGCACACTATGAATACCAGATCGACGTCTTTTCGCAGGAGCACTTCGTCTATGACGTTTGTGTAAAATGCAACAGTCTGTGCGTTGCCCGTTTCCTTGGCCTCCTTCAGTGTGCGTCCCCATATCGCCTTAACTTCAAAGCCCTTCTCTCGTAGGAGTGGCACCAGGACATTGGCGATTTCACCTGTTCCGAATACGCCAACGCCAGGTAGCATTTTATTTTTATGTTTATATGAAATTTGATCAGTGTGACCAAATTTTAAGTTGACAAGTTACCAAATTACTTAGAAAATACCATTTTGCTGTGCTATAAAAAAGTTCTAAAAATAACCATCGGTAGTTGTAACTGAAATTAGTGGGTAATTTGGAAGTTTGTTAAACACGACACAAAAAAATATGCAAGTTAATTCAAATACTTTTTGGATCATCAATCGGTACTTATATCGATAAGTACTAGAGCCGGTAATTATGAAATATCGCACATGGCGCCAACAAATTTAATACTAGTTAAAAGCAAAATTAAAAATAATTGTAAACAAATTTAATTTCTCAAGCAATGCATCTGTTCGAATTTTAGCTGACATTGCTGTGTTATGTATGAATTGTTAAATTGTATTAAATGTTGTTCTGTCTGCGCAGCTCAGCCACGGTTTTATATTATGTAGGTACTTGCTTCTGAACCTTTTTACATCATCTATTGATGTGAAACTAAGAAAAACATTCTGCAAAAATGATTCTACGACAGAATATTATTTTAAAAAATAATAAAAGATCATTTAGAAATATTCATTATACCTCCAAATGTTATTCCGTTACTAGACTTATACTTTTATCATATATCGGATTTCGATGTGTTGATGTATCGATTTCCTTGAACATCACTAGTACCAGTTCTTTGTTCCCATCACTTGGTATTAAATAAAACTAACAAACTGTAGTTTGCAATTTGTATTGTTTTTGTTGCATTCTCTCCAAATTCAGTTTCAATAATATATCTCTACATATATATAATTTGAGAGCAGAAAATAGTCGATTAAGCGAGCTACGAATATGCACTTTAAGCACTGTGCATCTGTTATTATGGAAATTCAATAAATAAACACGCGTAACGTACATGGAATAAAAATGAGAGCGGGGTCGAGAGTCAAATGAGACAGATTCACTTTAGGTAAGCTTTTTTTGGAGACAGGTCTTTTATTTGTTTTGTAAACACAAATTTTTGTCTCAGATCACAGTAAGCGACAACAACAGCTAACAATGGAGACACCTGCTCCATTGGCGAATCTAGAGGAAGGAACTATATACTAAGTCAAAATTCTCAAAGCAAATCGATTTTGTTTTGAGCAAAGTCTTTAATCCGCCTGCTGAGCATGCTACACCTTACTTCCAACCACTGTAACGGATGCACATCATGTTGCATACCCAGCTTAGACACTGCGACCAACAGGAAACAGGTAGCCTAAGACAATGGTTGCGATTACCTGCTTCAGCTATACGAAATTAAGATTGCCAACGAGTTGATTTTTACCTGTGCTAACAGTTGCCAGTTACGAGCTGCTCAAGCGTCGATCTATTGCACTTTCAACCAGATCCCTGTGCGTAGGCTATAGTGCAACTGGAGGCACATTTGTACAACACCATGAACTTCATTAAGAACAGATCCGATGTGGAAGAAAAAATTGGTGGCATTAACATCAAAGCGATGTCACACAATGCAGTGCCTCCACTGGATAACGAAAATGATTCCGATAATTCGACGATGGCTTGTATCAGCGACGATTCGAATTTATATTCCACCCTAAAATTGGAAGATTCACACCTTGAGTTCACAACCAATGAAGTTCATGATTCGCAACTGTCGTCTGATAGCTCAATGGCAATCAAACCAAATAACGTAGGATCTTCGAGGTTGCGCCTTAATTGTGGATTAAATCAATCCATGCCCTCTGTACATGGCCGTCCTTATCAGAGTATAGTCGGGAACCCATCAATCGATAGATCTCCAAAACGTCTGCCGAAACATCATAGAAACTTCAGTTTAGATTTAAGGTAAGTTCGATTCGTAAAAGTTGTCAAATTGTTTTCAAATAATGGCTATTTTAACTGTTTATTTTAATGCAATCCCATGTTTCTTGTAATATACTATGGGTATAACTACTCTAAGGTATAAATACTAGATCACAAGAATTAGATTATTAACTCTAGTGTTGTCCATAGATATAGATATATATATATATATATATATATATATATGTGCTATCTTGAACAGAGAACTAAATTTAGGGAAATATGAAAAAACTTAACTGAACGGATTAACGAATGTCCAGATTAAGCTGGCTATACTATGAGCTTCACGTATAAAAGTAATAAGTCCAATTTTTGTTTAAGGTAGCTTCTCACTGGGTAAGCCTAGATATAATTTTGTCGGGCACCATCAACTAGAGCATATATACCTGTGGGTAAACACGTACGTTTTATTTAAAAGCTTAAACGTGTGTTTGGAGTTTTATAATTTCTGATAGTCGTTAACATCACCTGTTAGATTAGCATACGGAAAGTTTCTGCTAACATCACCTGCTTATCAGAATAACAGTTTTTAACGTATCTATTCGTGCACTTGTTGCTTTCGCATTCCTCTGTTCTTAAGTAATTTACTTTCTAAATATTGATAATAATAATAATAATAATATATATATTTTTTAAAAAAGGAAATCAAAAACAAATAGTATAATTCAGCTCATATGCTTATGTATATGTTTTTCTCTTTTCTTTCTGTGTATTTAAACTCAAGTGTGACGAAATGCTATTGATTTTTGCCTTAAAGAATTTGACCTTATTTTGACTTGTCTTTAACTATTTTTCTAGATCAATGGGCATATTGCAGTCGCCAGTTTCTTCAGTGAGCAAAACACGCATCAATCACACGCAACATCATCGCAATCGCAGTCTCGACAGCGTTCTACAACGAATACCCGAGGTAGGTTTCTTTTTAAGAAGATTTTAAATAAACAAGTCTTCAACATATATATAAACTAAACAGTTTTAAGTGCGTTTAAACTTGAACAGTTTTCTACTTCTCTCACACCTTTGATTTTAGTATGCAAGTGTTTACAAAAGTACTCTACATATATAATCTGTACTATGTACACCCTACTCTTTAAGGGTTAATCTGGTTGTTTTTAGGCCCTGTAGAGTCTTAGCTTCACAGCTTATTTAGAGCTTTTGCCATAAAATATTGCATAGGCTTGTGTTTTTATTGCGATTAATATTAGCTGACTTTGGAATAATCTGTTAAAAAAAACTTAAATTTTAATTCAGATTTTTTCTTAAAGTTATTTTACGAGCTTCAATATTTTATTTTGTATATATTAAATGGACTACCCTACCATAATATGTCCATAGGAATAAATGTTAGCTTGTTTCTTTTGTATTCAGTCAATTCACCTTTGTCAACAAGAGTATTTAGTGTTCGGTGTGCCGTAAGCTATATTCCTGCTTGTTTTTATCGCACTTCGCATTGTTCACATTTTGCAAATTTTGTTTTTGTGTACATTTCTGGTTATCAAAAGCGGCAATAACAATAATACTGATACTCACTTGCACTGCTCGCACCAACAAATGGATAGATAGCGAGAGTGAGAGAGAGACAGAAGGGAAGTGTGGGAGAGCGCTTTATTCTCCGTTTCTGCAGCTTTAAGCTTTAAGTGTGATTGCATTTTAATGAGAGAGAGAGAGAGCAGGTTAATAACTTTATTATTTGCGTTTGAGTGTGGGATCTGCGAAAAACTCAATAAGCTTTTGCTGACAAGCTAATGTTTATTAAACATTTTTACAATTGCAGGTCGAGATCTCGTCGCCCAATGCCGAGAGTGAAACAGCATTTAGCTCAATTTCAACAAAATTCAGTGGCAAAATGGAAGCTACCGATGATATTGGAACACCCCCACTTGCCAGAACTTCGCCAAATCCAGACTTCACTGCAAATTCAGGCCATGTGATTGGAAAAATTGCCATTGCCCGGACGGGAGTAGAAATGCCAACATCTGGAGTCACAGTACATTTGCAGAGAGCCAGTGGAGCTGTTGGTGAGAATTTGCTGTTACTAGATCTCAATTGATATGTGATTGATCTAAATTTCCATTCAGTGGATTCGAAGAACTCGATTGCATCCGCCCAGGATACTATCTATGGCTGTAATGGTAGCAGCACAGGCAATAATAAAAAACGCGAGGATCTGGCTAGCCTTGGATCGGATGATTCCGGTAGGGAACTGTCTCAATTGCATATATACATATATATTTTATTTAGTTCGGTGCCTTTTTTGTCACATATGAAACTGTCTCCTTTTTTTATGGACAATATGTAAGCATATTAACTCATACTCTAACCCTTTAACCCATTCGTTTGATAGGCATTTTATGTGGCTCAGAGTCGGACCAAATATCGCTGAATCACATAGGCCACTCTAATGAGTCGCTCGAACTGGGCGTAATGGATGCGAATGTCGAAAAGAAATGCATTGATTCGGTAAAAGCGACGTCCACAGAAGCTGACAACAATCGCATAGAACCGGATCTTTGCGTATCCTCGCGACCCACTGATGAATTCGACTGCCAAACACTGCGACCCGCGCGTAACCCGAAGCAGGATCTTAAAGAGACAAAATCGTGTGATCGAATGCGGTATCGGGAAATGAACATGTCTCAGGCTGCCATTAACTTGGAGCTCGGATCGATACCTAATGAGATAGAGCCGGTGATGGATGTGCACGAGGAGCATATAACGCCATTGCCCACATCACAAACACCACCAACTATAACACCATCAAAGACAGTTACAGTGAACACTCCCTTAACCACTCCCTCTGAGAGTACTAAAAACGATCAAGTGCTGTTTAAGAGTTTTTTCGGTGCTACAAAGAATGCAATTTTTCGCACGGCCCAAAGCATCATTGACAACCACGAGAAGAAGAATGCAATCAAGCAAAAAACGATCGAAGTGCAGGAATCGCCTTCATCCGTGATATCAAATAGCGGACTTCAAATGACGCCAGATGTGGTCAAGTCCCCCACGGACGTTTCCAAAAGGAAGGAATTTTTCAGTCTACTCAGTTCTAATTCCAGTAAAAAGGCAGCTGCTGCAACAGTTTCCGCTCCCGCAATTGAAATCTCAGCCGACATCTCCAAAACGATCATAAAGGATGCTTCCGCGGATATGCAGGACAAGAAGCGCGGTTTAAACCTTCAGCTTACAAGCACTGCAGGTGAAGTGGATAATGATGTAACACTGACTGCAAGCAGCTCTAAAGCGTCGCTGCAACAAGGGAAGATGCCAGTGCCAGGTGTGGTGAAATATATTATCGAACGTCCACCTACTGCTGATCCGCAGCTGCAAAGTTACGAGCGGGGTCCCACCGGCTTGTTGCGATTTTTTGAATCGCCTGTTTTTAACATTCACTTTGCTGTACATTATTTGTTCTACTCAAAGGATCCGGGTGTTCTGAGCTTCATTGGCAACAAGATCTTTAGCTTTTCTGACCAGGAAGTGGATCTTTATATACCACAGCTGATTGTAATGTATATCGAAATGGATGAACTGGCTGAAGTGCTGGATCCCTACCTTACAATACGATGCCGGAAGTCTGTTGACTTCTCGCTCAAGTGTCTGTGGCTTTTGGAGGCATATAATCATCAGGTCGACTCGCTAGGCAGCAGCAGTATAGGTCGCAAATCCAAGCTGTCGCTCATGAAGGAGATATTCTCCAAGAAGGAAAGCACACCTCAAGTCAGGTCTAGCCAAAGCCCAGCTGCTGCTGTGGTCAAGAAAACGCATTATCGCTCCCAGTCAGATGCCACAGTGCTGTTAACCGGTTCCAGCAATCCTCGCTCATTCAACACATCGCATCGGATGCAACAGCTGTCGCCATTTACTATGCAAACAATGTATACGGCACCCGCGAAGCTGTGCTTGGGCGATCTGAGCTCGGGACGTGCGTTTGACAATGGCTGCACATGTTTTGAAACTGTGCGAGGACAAGTCAATGGCTTGCTGGGACATCGCACCTTTTGCAACTGTGGTGCACCAAAAACTTCGCCGCAAAAGGAGTTCATGAAGGCGCTAATGAATGCGGGCAAGAATCTAACATCTCTAGCTTCCAAGGCAGAGAAGACCTCAGCGTTGCGTATGTTTCTTAATTTGATTAATAAGAATTTACCGGCTCGTGTCTGGTTACCGCTCTACTCGGATGTTCCGCATCATGTAGTACGCATCACAGAGGAGAAGACTGCGGTACTAAACTCAAAGGATAAAACTCCGTACATCATATACGTTGAAGTCGTTGAAGTACCCGACATTTATACCTCTCCGTTAATTGCTAAGATGATGCCGTCGCTGCGACACACCAAGAGCGAGGAGCACTTGGAAGGCGTCTCTCAAAATATCCATCAGAATTGCAGCAACATCTATAACTGCAGCGATAGTCAGCATGGATCCAGTTGTCGACGCAAAAAGGGCACCGAATCATCCTCATCCCATGCGGACAGCGGATGCGGCGAGCCGGCCGTACATAGTTGCTGCTGCAGTGGTAACCAGAGCAATCTGCTGTCCCTGGGCGGATTGCATATGCTCTCAGATGATGTCTGGTCCCAGGAAGATGACGACATCACTGCGCAGTACTTGAACATGCGCAAGATCAGCAAAAGGGATTCCATCTCTCAGATGTCCTTAGACTCGTGCGACTCCAGAGATCAAGGTAAGTTCAATTAAAAGTTTGGTGTAAAATAGAAAATAACTGTTAATTTATAGGCCCACCAATTGTCTTTAACATCGGCGATGTACGAACTCGACACTGTAACAATTTGAGCTGCGAGAACACTAAGCCTTTTAGCAACGATCCCGAAGATCCATCTGCGGCGGCTCTGAAGGTTAGTTAGCAAGTTCATAGCTTGAAAAGCAGCTGTTATCTATATTTCCCTCTAGGAGCCTTGGCATGAGAAGGAGAAACTCATCCGCGAATCCTCTCCCTATGGCCATTTATCGAATTGGCGACTTTTATCCGCCATCGTTAAGTGCGGCGATGATCTGCGACAAGAACTAATGGCCACTCAGCTATTGCAGGTAATTTGCGACCAATCTATTAGCTTCGAACAATGATAGATCCATTGTGCTTTGATAGATGTTCAAGATTATTTGGCTGGAGGAAAATGTGGATCTGTGGGTGCGGCCGTATAAAATAATATGCCTCTCGAATGACAGCGGCTTGATTGAGCCTATACTGAACACCGTGTCGTTGCATCAAATCAAGAAGAACTCTAATAAGTCTTTGCGAGATTATTTTATTGGCGAATATGGAGCACCAACAGGCGAAAGTTTTTGTCAAGCGCAAAAGAACTTTGTTCAAAGCTGCGCGGCGTATTGTCTGATATCCTATCTACTGCAGGTTAAGGATAGGTAAGTAATATAATGTTTGTTTAAGCGGAAATTATAATTCGATTATCTCTTTTGACCCACAGGCATAATGGTAACATACTCTTTCATTCTGATGGTCACATAATACACATTGACTTCGGTTTTATTTTAAGCATATCTCCTAAGAACTTGGGTAAATATATGAATTACAAATAATTGGACTAACACTAAATGTAAACTCTTTGTTCCAGGTTTCGAGCAATCGCCTTTTAAGCTCACGCATGAATTTGTGGATGTAATGGGCGGCATAGGGTCAGTACACTGGCGAGACTTCAATCGCTTGCTTCTCGTCGGCATGATGTCTGTTCGCAAGCATATGGATCGCATTATAAATCTGGTGGAAATCATGAGAAGCAGTAAGTCAAATGTGACTCATATAAGCAACTGTTTTGAGCTTTCTCTTATTGCAGATGCACATTTGCCATGCTTTAAGAATGGCTGTTCCGGTACAGTACAGAATCTCCGAAAACGCTTTCATATGAATTTAACTGAACAGGAAATGGAACGCAAGGTTGAACAGCTTGTGCAGGACTCACTGAAAAGCCTGTCAACAAAACTGTACGATGGATATCAATATTATACGAATGGCATATTGTGAGAATGGTTTCTAATCTAAAATAATCTAAATCTAAAGGATAGGATTGATAGGAATTATCTAGTGTGCTAAAATGCCAATACGATACAGCAAAACTATGGACTGCTAAAAAAATATTTTCATTTTAAATGTACACATTTTAATACATATATATTAAAATATATATGTATTAAAAAGTGTAGAGCTAACAGAAAGGAAGAGCAATTGTAAGAATGCAAGAGAATTAAGATTGTACCTATAGCAACTGTTATTTGAGCCAGACTCGTTGAATATTCATATTGGCACTGTTATTATATATATTATATATTATATTATATTAGGGTAAACTGAATGTTGTCTAGCTTTTAAGTAAAAGTGTAAATCTATTTTACTCTTATCTATTTGTCGTGTCTTCTGTCAGTCCTATATTGCATATGGCTATCATAACAATGTGTATAATTATATATTTAAGATCATCAATCTGTAAATTTTAAATTTGCTAACTCGCTACGCAAATCAATTTTGTAAAAAAGTGTAAACTAATAATTAGTTTTTCATTGAAATATTTAAAAAATTACATTCGATAAATTCACTATGAATTCAAGTCGGTATGAATTATAGCTAGAGGGATGGGCTAGCTTCGGCAATGCCGATGTTTGTTAAAAAAGAATATAGATATAGTGTCTCTGATTTTCCACTCCCCCACATAAGCGGATATATCGTTTTTGATAAATTTGTGAAAAGGTCACTATTAAGGTATTTGTTAATTTTTGGTTCTCTGACGTCAAATTGTAGATGATGCAGTTTTTATTTTTTCACGAGCCCTTTTACGTATTTCCATTTTTTGTTACATTCTTTTAAGCGAAACAGTTTAAGCGCTGCAAGTACACGAAATAATCAAAGACAAAAATAGCTTTTGCACGGCGTGCGTTTGTTATGTGAAGATCAGTCCAATCGATCTTCATCTAAGTATCCAGGACTTGTCATTTTGCACTTACATTTCTTCACTTAAATATACAAAATCCATAGTATCTCGAAAACCACTAGAACTATTAAAATGTCGTTTAGTCCTTGAGACATCTATTAGTTTGACACATTAGTTGCCAGGATACGCAAGGATTCAGCCGAGTTAGAAGCTGTTTTCTCTACCAAAAATTGTCAGCTTATATCGGCTGTTTATTATTAATCTGGGTCATAAGAACATGATTTGGTGCGAAGCACATCCCGATAGTTCTTCAAATGGCTAAGTTATGGCCGATTTTTGCCAAAACATTTTGATACAATTTGACAATGAATTATTAGTGGGATCCTGGAAATACTTGGATGCTCATCGATAGTCATGTCTACCTCGAGCTCAGAATGATATTTTCTTCCAAGACCCTTAAGGATTTGGCACTATTTTATATAATAATTGTATATTGATCAAAGGTGCCGCATATATAAAACTCTGCTTACTTTTACATTTATATAATCGAAACATTCTTTTACATATAAAGCCAGAAATATGCCTAAGAACTCAACAAAATTAAGCACTTACAGCTTGAACTTCAAATTTTTGTATAATCAAATAATAATAATGTATATTTTGTGCATAGCTTAAACATAAATTATGTGTATGATAAATATATATGTATATATCAATAAGAAAGCTTTAATAAACTTGATACACTAACTAACGATTCCAACGGAAGCTATTGCCATGACGAAAGCGTAAAAACTTTTAGACTTGTTTATAAATTCGTTACTATGGTAACATTCTGTATAGACATATTTTAGCTAGGGTTCAGTACATATTTCTTATTTAACAGCTAACAACTGAAAATGGATCCCACTAAACTTGTTAGAAGAATGTAAGTTATAATATATATCTTAAAATTTAAACGAACAATTATAAAAGAAGAATTATAATTTTTATGTCATAGCAAGGAAGCGGTGCGCATCGAGCACAAATCACGCAGCAATTTTCCACGCGTTTGGAATGAAATTGGATCTAGTTCGAATAATAAATTTTATCATCAAGATGAACTTGACAGCCAGCTAAAGGAAAAGCTTCAAATATCAGGTTTAGATTTAATTGGTCTTATAAATATATTAAAATAATTGCATATATTTTTTTTAATAGAACCCGATAATAAGGCTAAGTCGCACTTCATATCTGCCGAAATGCGGAAAAATCTGTTGGACACTTGTCGCTGTGGGCGCCCTAACCGTGGCATCCATTTGACCAAGTGTCTTCAACGGGCTATCAATACGAACTTGCAAACGGAAAAGACGGAAACAAAAACTGTAATTAATATGCCCCAAACTGCAAACTGTAAGTTTCGTGCTGTTCGAAATGTTTCAGCTGATTGTATTTAAAACTCTCATCATTTTAGCTTATATTGGTTTTAAGACAGCTCCTTACCGCAAACTAGAACAGTCTATGCAATATTTATCGCCTACGAGCTCTATGCCCGGGCCTCGCATCACTTCCGCTCCATATAACGTCATTATAATAGGTTGATACATTTCTAATTAATAAATGGGAAATTTCCATATATTATTTAAATGCGTTTTTATTGAACTACTTGTGGAGGTTGAATTTTGAGCTTTTGGGGACGTCCCGCTTAACGTTTGTGAGGCAACGCGACATACTTAAGAGCTGTTCGAACTGGATTTACTAGATATTCATTCACTGTGGAAACCAGTTTTATGAAATCATTTGTTAATTTAAACTTTGTAGGTATAGGCCAACTAGTTGGGGTTAGTTCGGATGCAACCTCCCTCTCGGCTACTTGTGCGAAAATGCCTAACTATCTGCAAGCATGGCTGTTAACAGCTGTTGCTCTTATCACCGGAGATCTGGTGGTCAGCCAAGACTTCCTCATATTCGCGTCAACCACAAGGTCACCCCAGATGACAACAAGGCCAACAATGCGATCCACTGGCGACTTCGTTCTGGTCAACAATTCACCAGTTGTGGGCACAATGACACCATTTGGCACTCCAGCTCCGCCGCCCACTCAAGCTTTTCTCGACTGCTTTGGCCGCTGTCCCACAACTCCGGAATACAATCCGATTTGTGCGAACAACCGACAATTGTATCTCAATGAACAGAAGTTTAACTGCGCCCGATTTTGTGGTGCTGGTGAGTAGTCTTCTTCTTCAAATGATTCGCCTGGATTCTGAGTCAGATTTCTTTATATTTATGCTAGATATTCGAATAGTGCGTCGAGGCAGCTGCGAAGGTCTGTTTCCCATGCAACGCGGGTAAACCCTGATTCATAGGTGTAAATAGTTGTTTACGGTATGAAATGCAAACACTTGTACAAACATTTTAAGCGGTCTCTATCGACTACACAATACCCTGCTCATATTGAAAGGCTTCGCTGTATGATATATAGAATTTATTTTATATTTAAAGAATTCTTTGAATTGGTTCAGAAAGAAATCAATTTTTGTGATCTAAGACCGGAACACAGCAAGCCCAAACTATCCTTCTCTACTTTGTGAGCAGAGTATATTTATAAGAGTATGTGTCTAGTATTCTCAAGAAAATATATATGTATATAAATCTGTAAGCAGCATTTGTGATTTTGATAAGCGGAAATATTTTTTTAATAAACTATGCATGTATAAGAAAACAGTTGGTAAATGTATTTTAATAGATTACTTACTCTGAGATACCCTCTATTCGAGCATGCTTAAATACTTTTACTTTTGTTTTATGCTGCAGTTTTAAAAACTAGATATTTTTCATTTAAATATTAAATTCCTATATAATATGTGTGTATATATAACAATTATGGAGCCTGAGAAAGTAATCAAAATTCAAAAATAATTAATTTCCAACTAGATTAAACTGTTGATGCTGGAAAAATGAAGTAGGAATGCATTGAAATTTTTTCTGCTTTGCATTATTGTATCCATTCTTACCAATTTGTTGCGTCCAGGGTATACTAGACGTAGAAGACTGATAAGCTAGTCATCAGACAATTTCCATCTTCAGTTTCACTTCGAGCTTCAAAGCGTATAGCACACAAGTTAGCGGAACTTACGAAATTGCGTTATCAAGATGTTAAAATCTTATCAACTGTTTTTTAGCATAGGTTAGCTTATTTTTATCAATATTTGTTCACATCTCCTTTTTCTAAGAAACATCTTGAATTTATTTTGACTTTAGTGCTGCTATTTGCCTATTTTAACCTTGAGGCAATGTCATTTTCCCAACATCTCAATTCCAATTTTCGACGCCCGAACTCGACGCATATCAAACCGGCAAGCAACTATCAGCCATGGAATGCTCCTAGCTACAATAATTCCAGACCATATAACGGAACCCGACTTACGCAGCCCTTGCTGAACAGTCCACAATATGCACCACGCTACCAGGAACCAGCTCAACAACCAAACATAGGCTTCAATAACAATATCTTCGGTTCCGGTACCTCATTCCAATCCAACGGCACACACGCATTTAATTCTCAGACCCAGCCTTTCTACCCACGCGGCGCGACACATGGAAATTTCAACTATACGAAGGGTGCTCCGTCTAATGGCACCTTTCCTTACGGAAGGCTGTTCAAATTTTGGTAGTGTCCCCCTTAGATAAAACTTTAAATTAAAGCACCATTTTAAATGAGAAGAATCGAGTTTATTTTCTTTTTTCAAATAATATTTATTCTGCAGGTAGTCTATGTTTTTAGGCATAGGATTACTCTGGATAATTAATCAGTTTTTAATAGACAAAGTAAACTTTTTAATTTTTTCAAATAATATTTATTCTGCAGGTAGTCCATGTTTTTAGGCATAGGATGGCTCTGGATAATTAACCAGTTTTTAATAGACAAAGTAAGCTTTTTCATTTTTTCAAACAATACTTATTCTGCAGATATTCCATTTTTCTGGTACTAGATTTATCTGGATAATTAAACCAACATCTTCATAAGACAAATCAAATTTTTTTTTATTTTTTCAAAGAATATTTATTCTGCAGATTATCCATTTTTTTAGGCATTAGATTTTATCTGGGTAATGAAAGCTCAATTTTTAATGGACAAGTCAAATTTTTTTCAAACAATTTTTATTCTACAGATAATCCATTTTTATATGCATTAGATTGTCGGGATTAATAAAGCTCAATTTTAAATGAGACAAACCCAAAATTGATTTTTTTTTCAAACCAAATTTATTTTGCAGGTAATCTATTTATATTGGCAGTAGATTATATGGATCATCGTGTTAAATTGCTTTCCGGTATTCCAGGAACGTGTTTATATAGTACTGTAAATGTTGATATGATGATTGGCTCCACTCATGGGGTTATTAGGTCAAGGGTGCAGGTTATTGATGTTTAATTAAGCACTAAGACGGTGGTGGTTCTATATGGATGACGCTTGTATATAGGTTGAGCATAGCTAATTATAATGTAAGTATATCAGCTTTGAACGTATGATTTTTTTCTCAATAAGTTGTAGTTCGAGGGGAATACCGACGATGATCATAAAGAAAAGCAAAACCGCTGATGTGGTAACAATTGAATATATTCCCTCGCCGCAGTCAAATGATCCCACGCAGCAGTCCCGAAGCTCCCCCGCCGCCGTCAAGTGATCCCACGCAGCAGTCACGAAACTCCCACGCAGCAGTCAGCAACTCCCTCGCAGCAGTCAGTTCGTAAATCCCTCGCAGTCATCCTCAAAGTCCCTCGCCGCTGTCCATTCGCAAATGTGTATCCCGTCGCATAAATCCTATAGAAGTGTTGTACCTAGCGCCCTCGCCTAACCGAAGCCCTACAGGTCCCACGTCGAAAACATGCGAATCCCACGCTGCCGTCAATTTTAATAGTATCCCACGCAGCAGTCCAAATTAAGTATCCCTCGCAGCCGTCATTACGTCGAAGTAATTAAGTGTTGCCCAAATGTTGTCCAAAATTTTAGAAAATATATCCTCAATGCTCAAAAAATGCTAATTCCCCGAAACGATGTCCTCTCAAAAAACGTCAGAAACGAACGGCCTCATCTTCGGCCATATATTGGTGGGGGTCGAGTAGTAGAAGACAAATAAAATGCCCAGAGTAAGATCCTATCGCTGCCAGCGAACCCTAATGCAGGGAAATGTGTGTGTTGTCGATGTGAAGCAAGATTTCTCAAATTTGTTTTTTCCTGAGGCTGAAGTTGTCCGAACAGAGTAAAAAAGTATCCTATGCGTGTATAAGCTAGCCATCGTACGAAGAGAAAGGTGTGATTTGTGCAGGCGGTCGTGTCGATGAAAATGATGTTCTTTTTATCTTTTCGGAATATTAGTAGTAGAATTGTAGTTTGCAAGTCGGTTGATCTGTCTATTTGCCTCGGACTGGATGCAGTAGTGACAAAGATGAAAATGTTCCCAACTAGTTAAAGGTGATATATATAGATCTCAATGTCGTTCCTAACGAAGACCTCCAGATTTTACGTGCAGAATGTGATTTGTGATAAGCCGTCAATGTCGTTAAGGATGATAAAGGACCCTTGCAGCTCCAGCTCGTCAACAAGAAAATGTCGATTCGATTTAAAGTGCTGCGACATCAGAGTCGAATCAGAAAAACAACCAAGCTCGAAGAGATTCAATCTCGGCATATGGGATGGTAGATTGTGTGGTGAATTGACGACCAGGTAATCAAGAGTTCGCACAGTTGAAGCTATTTCTGCCAGCCAAAATTGAACGGTTGATTGTCCCGTCGCCTCCGCTGCTTCTACAGCACCAGCGAAAGCCCCTGAAGATCGCTAGACAATGTCATGGCCAGGCCCGCAGAGAAATGGAGTTGTTTCATTCAAGTCGCTCCGTGACTCTCATATTGCGGGGGTTGAACATCAGGGGATCCCTCGTCAGTCGAGTTCTTCTACGAACGAGTCGTCCCTGCTACGTTTCTTAAGCCATACTAATATGTACATGTCACAGTTTTACAATAATACAAATACAATCGAGTCTTACAATACCAGTATCGAAAGCTTATACAATTTTTAAAAAGTAACATGTTAAAGCACATTTTCATGGCTGTACATTAGACATTAACATAGTTGACTACGGCTCTAAGCCAGAAGATTTTGATTTTAAATAGCCTGCAGATTTCCTAAACATGGATATACATACTTCACTGTATGATCCAAATACATAAAAATAACTAAGACAAACAAAAAAAAAAAAATTCAAAAGTAAAATACAATATGTAAATGTAGCGCGTGTCTCATAGATTCCCTTCGAGAACAACTTGACGTGTGCTGGCTGGGTAGACTAACAGTCGACCAGGTTGGAAGTTACCTGAAAAACAAGTACACACCAACAACAACAACAAAATGGATAAAGATGACGAAAAGATCAGCTATTCAAATGCTGCTG
Source organism: Drosophila gaucha (assembly GCA_035045545.1). Taxonomy (NCBI): domain Eukaryota; kingdom Metazoa; phylum Arthropoda; class Insecta; order Diptera; family Drosophilidae; genus Drosophila; species Drosophila gaucha. The sequence continues at coordinate 7,567,588 of JAWNOY010000099.1, forward strand.
GCATCGTTTCCCTGCCTGCCTGCTTGCTTGCTGAATGTTGCTCTTCGTCTTGAGGATTCGGATGCTCATTTTGGGCCGCCACATTACAGGTAATCCCGCATGTGTGCGTGAGAGTGTGTCTGTGTGTGTGTGCGTTGCTGCAGTACCACCTCGCAATTGTTTCCCATTTGCGGAATGTTGAACGGTGCACCAGGAGTTAAGCGCTCAACTGGCAAATAGAAGCGTAGCGTAGCGCAGAGCTGATTCGACTAGCTAGCTTCTTCGTCATCGAACACTAATCGCATTTGATTCCCTTTGCGATGGATTTCATTACCGGGGGTTTCTGTTAAAATATGTGCGACCTAAGAAGTGAGAGTGAGCGGATAAGATACAACAGATTATTGGAACCAGTTGAATACCACCGCCGACTGCTCTTTGATCTCTTCGCTCGCCGTCATCTGTCGCGACTGCTGCTGCACAGGATTCGATCTGATGTTTGAACACTAGCACTAGTCGCATTTGGTTCCCTTTTGCGATAAACCTCGAGCACGAGTTCCTCAGGTCGGATCGTTAAGGCTTCATAGCTGCTTCTACTACATACTACAATACATACACTTGCAGGACGCACAAAATGCTGAAAGCGAGAACGAGGCGACGACGACGACGACGATGCTTGAATGCCGGTAGCGTATTTGCAGGCAGCTGCCCGATAACAACGACAACACATCAGCTCGCCTCTTAAGCGACTGCTGGTGATTGTGTGGTGTGGCGGGTCTCGGTCCAAACGCATTTGTTTCCCTTTAGCGCGGACCGAGCGCATATTTCTATGCGGTGCAATGCATTACGTGCTGGACTGAGAGCTGACCCAGTCTCGCCTGGCCGAGCTAGGCTGTGATACCTCCTCAATAGAGGGAACAGAGTCTGCTCCCCGTGTTCAAGTGGTCGTGAGTGTGTAGGAGCTGGAGTGCATCAACTACCAATTAGCCAGCCAGAAGCCAATATCTTGCAGGCTCACGTTTTCTGTAATGTAAAAACGTTAGATTGTACATGGTACAAACGATCTACTTGGATCTGTGACTCTGCGACTATCTGGCTGTGCTCGCATTGGCCATCAAAAGGCAGCTGTAGCGGTAGTTAAACATTTTGTTGTTGTGGTGCTGGCATTGCTTGAAGATTGAGCCTAGCTGGATGAACTTGATGTATCGTTCTTGATTCCCTTTAACGATTTTGCAGTGTGAAAGCTAGTAGTTGAAAAGAAAAAGAGTTCGTGTGTACATAGGGCCTCCGGACCGCTCCCAAAGCGTAATTGCAGTATAAAGCATATTTAACTGTCTCACACATCGCTGCAAAAGTGAAAGTGCAAAGCAAAAAATAGTAAGCGAACAAATTTCTCACGTCGTGAATTGAATCCCAAGTGACAGAAGTAGGAAGGTCTATCCTCGTTCTAAAGCTGGTGGCGTTAATGTACGTAATATTCAAGTACTTCAATGTCGTCTTTGCATTTGGCTGAAAAACTGGTTTAGACAATTCAAGATATATTCAGTGTCGGGCTGACCTTCACAGTTTGGATTATCTATCGACAGGGATGTTGGGCATGTGTCGAGGTGTTATTTGCTTTCAAGTTGGCATTTGATTCCCATTGCCTCAAGAAATTTTGCTATGGGTATTCGGGTTTGTGGTTTTTGTTTTCGAGAACATCCGAGGGGGCAGCGCAACCAAGAAACGCCACTGCAATTAATATATGACATGCTTAGAAATAAAGCTGGAGAAAAAGAGAAAGTAAACTTCTGTAATAAATCCTCTTCCGCTGCTGATCTCTGAATGGCTGCAACTGGTAAAGTACCAAGTCTTGACTTCTTCGCCGACACGGCCCTCTTTATCCTTTATCATTTGGAAAGCTACCAACAGATATGCGCAGGCACATTCAACTGCGGTAATATAGCTACAAGATACAAAAAGGAAGATTTGTGCACAAGGGAATTCGCATAATTTACGTGAAAATCCTTTAGATGTCGTTTCCTCGCTCATCTATTACAAGCATTACCCTATTTTGGGGATTAACAATTTCCAATATGCGCGCAGGCACCGCTCAACTGCGTCATATTGCTATAAAATACAAAAAGAACATTTTGTTTGGGAAAATCTGAAAATTTACGTTTGTTTCCTTCTTCATTCTTTTATCAAAGTTCTCAACAGGATCCTCCGAATATTATGTCCAGGACAATAAGTCCACCTTGCTTTCGTTTAGATATGGTCTTTGCCGCCTGGCTGGAAATCATATAAATACGTGTACGGATCATATTTGTTGGCTACAAGAACCAAATAAAGAGTACAAAATAGTAAAAGTTACGCTATCCACGATTACGATCATCTTCTTCTTTGCTTTCAGCTCTTATTGAACAGACCATAGGCTCAAAATGCTAAAAGAGAAACAAACGCAACAATTTTTCTTGTTAGGTATTAAGAAACGAGTTACGTTTGGCCAGGAGTTTATCTCGACTTGTTATCCTGGCGTACTGACATGGGCAGCGCTTCTAAACTTGCAAAGATTTGATAGAAAAATGGCTGGTTGCGATAGCTTCGACATATTCAGTGTCTTGGTCATATCCTTGCAGACGCACGCAGGCACTGTTCAACTGCGTCACATCGCTAAAATAAATATATAAACGAGAAATGGTCTTTGTCCTAGACAATAGGTAGGGTAAATTTTAGATGTGTCCTTATTGCGGCGTTTAAAGCTGTTTGATCTTCTACTCTCAGACATGAATGGAAGCAATAGACGCGAGTTTCCAATGATGAAACCAGACGCTCACAGGCACTGTTCAACTGTGACGCATCGCTACAAAAAGATTGAAGCCCACGTATTTATGCTAAACATTTCGATAGTGATAAGCAAAATATCAAACTTCTTCCTATATAAGATACAATTTCGTCAATTCCGATTCCTCTATCAATCTGTAGATAAGTGTGCAGGAACCAATGAGCAGCCATCACTCTTCATGGAGTGTGTGGATATGAGAGTTCATTGAAATTCTTAGTATAAGTGACTGCAATTCAAGAGTTAATCATGTGAAAAATTCGATACGGCTTACGTGCCAATAAATTCAAGTGAAGAAGTGAAGAGATAAGTAGAATACGACGATGCCCAGGTGACGAAGACGACGACGACGATATTCCATTGCATTGCAGGAACTACTGTGGAGGTATCGAAGCATTTTGTTTCCTTTTGCTGTAAATCTGTTTTAAAAAGTAATTGTTTTTGCGTTCGCAGCTGATATACGAATACCGCGTGTATGCAGAGATATCTGTGTGGATTGGTAGTAAGTGCCGTCAGCAACTGCTAACTGCTTTATGTATAGTAGGAGTGATTGTTGTGATGGTGGTAACCGACCAGGAAGCATAAGGCACACACGTGTTTGCTGTTGAGCTCAAGCTGCTGCTGCCGCGCGCAATTCCGCCTTGTCCCCATTTATCTGTCAGCTGCATCTGGCATTTTGGTTAAGGGAGACTCGGTGGTGTTTGCTGCTGCTGCTGCCGCTGCTAATTTGCTGTTTCGGCCAACTGTGTAGGATCGGCTGGTGTGCAACTGGCTGCCATTGTGGATGTAGAAGACGGACAGACGTGAAGACTCACTCAGTGATAAAAACGAAAATCATAGGAGACGATTATCGATTGATTGATGATGCAGGTGGAAGCTATCGATTTCATTGCCCATCGATTTAATGTTTGTCTGTTTCGATGTGGTTGCTGCTGTTGTTTGTCAAGTGTTCCGTTCCTCCTCATCGTTGCCATTAACGTTTCGAGGAGCAGGAAAACTGGAAAACAAAATCAGTTATAGACGAATATGTTTACGACAAAATGAGAGAGAGAGAGACTTAGACATGTAAATAATAAAGGCAACACTGATTTCAAAATTACATAAAGTTTAGTTTTATTTATCTTACATACATTAATCAGTTCCAAGTAATTGTTCTATGTACATTTTTAGCATGAAGCTAAGGACGATATTAGTGTGAAAGTTAAACCTAAAATATCTTCTTGATATTTGCTTTTCGATTCAATATGAATCACTGCATTATTTCTGACTCAAAATTTCTCATAGAAGTAGATGTACTGATGAAAATATAAATAGCATACAAGTTTATCTAAGGTTTGCTTATGCACAAAAAAAAACCAAAAACAAAGGCAGTCTGTATATACATATACTTTGAATATATGCATGTACACACACAAATATAGCTGTTCCGTAAAGCAATAACCTTGTCAGTATACACACACACAAATACATACCTACGCACATGTTTCTACACATGCGCATTTGAGTATACACATCTTAAAATGGCGTCGTTCATATACGTATATATGTATGTATGTATGTATGTACGTGTCGTCTTTGTGCTAAAACAACCCTCAGCTATACAAGCCACTAAAAACTTTTCTTTTTCACTTACTATGAAAATATGGGCTAGTTCCAGAAAGAAAATTACTAAATTACAACTACTTGATTAGATAAATTTACAAACCGAGTGTGAATTCCGGACCAAAGGCTTCTTTCTGGTGAGCGTTGATAGACAGCAGTCGCCCATGACTCACACCACTTGCTCGCTTACGAAGGCCATTTGCTCGTCCTCATCATATCACACTCTTCACAGCCTTCATATTTTTTCATTACAATCTATGTATGTATAACAGGTTTGCACACGTATTGCAACTGCAAATGAGAAATTTCTTTCGTAATAAAACTAATTTAACAAATAAATCAAAGAAATTAATAAACAAGTTATTCACTACGAATTTTGGCCTAAAAACACTTTTTAAAACTTATATGTTTGTCTCTTTTTAACTAACTGCTCACTGCAATGGCGCACTGGCTATTGTTGTTTTTGTTGCTGCTGCTTAAACTGCTCAAAAATCTGTCGAGGCCACTCAGTTCGCTTTGCCACAAATTATTTTCGATATTGCGACGTTCGAACTCTTCCGTCTCCGTTTCCATTGTGACGTCACAAGCATGGTGAAATTTTTCGTTGTAGTTGCTATTGTGGGTTTTGTTGCCGTTAGGAATAAATTTCGTTTGGACGTCGAGCCACCGACTGAATCGTTCCTGCTGTTTTCTGCGCAGCTCATGCTCAGCATTGAAGAGAGCCGTCGACAAAATGGCGTTAACGCGTAGGCTGCTAGAGCCTCGCAATTTACGACGCATTTGAATGCGTTTCATGCGAAAATTGCGCACCCAATATGTTAAGGTTTTGGGCTGTTCAACATTATCAAATTCATCAAAATATGCAACCATTTTGAACGATGATTTTCTTTAATAACTTTCTTTTTAGTATACACACACAAACACACCTCTTCTGCTGCTGAGAGTTTTCCACTCACTGTCTGGAATATGGAACTTTCCAGAAAAAAGAACTTTGGATTAAACTACGTCTTTTCAGCACAACTGTTCAATGGAGAATGCTCGAATGTCTGAGATGACAAGGTATTTATAGCTATGCCCGCAGCAACGAAGAGTATTGCCACGCGATGCTGTCAAATGTAGTACCTGCATTTGCAACCCTTTTCAATAAGAGAGAGTAACTTGACAAAGCTGAAATCTCGTTGTTAGGTAAATTAACATTATTGTAAGAGCCCCTTATGGATGAATTTTGTTTCTCTTCATCTATGGTTTGTTAAAAGAAATATTAAAATTGCACCCTTTTATATTGTCAAGTAAGCCAGAATTTCACTGTTTCGATGTACCTGCCAACTCGTTAAAAATTTGTCCGAAAATAAATGAAATTAAGCAGAGTTGACTATCGATAATATGTCAGAAGTATCGATAGGTGATTATTTAGCGATGTTTTGTTGTAAAGGAAAATTAGCAAAAGTATAAATAGGTATTATTATAATTGAAGATTGCATTTTATAATTTACTTCTATAGATAAAACATGAAAACCTAATAATTATAGTTGCATTGTGTACTCTATCGGTGATTGTATTCACTACGTCCACTATTTCTGCACTTAGTAGAATCGAGTGTACCTAATCGTCATACAGCCCAAATGCAAGCAGTCATTTTTGTTTGCACTGCTTTCAGCGGGTGAATATTTGAACTGATCTTGGTATATGTACATGTTGCAAGATAATCACATTTGTTGTACAGAAGGTACATTTTCCACTAATCGGTCCGAATTGAATTTACCAAATTCGGACTGTAGTGGTAAATAGTAGGTAGCTAATTTATTTATTAGGAAAATAGAAACTAACATGTACAGAGTATATATGTATATTCATCGGCTCATTTCATATGCTTGATGTTACTCTAAGAGATGCCATCGCTTAGATTTCAGGGATACTCGGGCTTAGTATTGAGTTGTTCAGCACTGGATGTTTTAAAAAAATAGGCGTTGCACAGCACTGCTTGATAAATCACCTATAGTTTGTAATGTCAGTTCAAGTTTCAGTGACAAAATGGCAGCAAACGAGTCAAAAAAAAAATCCAAAAAAAAGGAAGATAAGCTGTAAGTAAAAATGCAATAGGAAAATGATATTAGCGCCTATATATTCTTGTTTTTTACTGCTGTAGCAATCCTTTTAATTGCTCTGTTACGTACACCAATCAGTTGCCCGATCCTGCAGTCGGTTGCAAATTTCTGCCATGTGGCAAAACTTTAATGGACTATACCGATGACCCAGTGTCCTTTCCCAAGGTGGAAACTCAGTTTAGCTATCAATTTAAGGGTCTTCATTTGCTGTTCGACGTCGATCTGATCAATCAGAATACTTACGACCAGGTCATAGGGGAGCCAACTGAAATGGATGCTAGGGATGCAGGATTGCTGGCCGACACAGAGGCGCTGCATATTAACAATCCAAAGCCAAAATCTTCGCATAGCTTTCCAACTCGCGCTCAGGAATGTCGCGAGCTGTTTGCCAAGGAGCGCTCCGCTGTGAAACGCCCTCGCACAGGTTTGCAACGCCTACAGCCAGTGTCTGAGCAGCTGGAGCTAGAGTCCTTTAGTGTGGAGCAGCAGAAACAGATCGTACAGCAAACATTTGTGGACATTGAAAAGCCACTTGGCTGCCACCCCACCAAGGCCGGAAGTAACGCTCGACCCATCGCTCAGCTGCCCATTTTTCCAGGAGCAAACTTATCGAAATACGATCTAGTCCAAGTGCACTATGGCATACCGCCCAACGGCAATAGCAACGGCTTTCTCAAGGACTGCGGCAATTACTTTGTCAACTTCAAGATAAAACCAGATCCGCTCTTTCAGCAGATTCAGCAAACTTATGGCCAAAGTCTGGCCACCTATGTCTCCGAGCAGCGCTACAAAGAGGAGCGCACTGCAGATAATAGCTCCGATCGTGGCGAGCGCTTCATGCTGCGGGAGAAGGATGGCAGCTTCTACTACCAAATAGTCAACAAGAGCATCAAGTTACGCAAGGAGCGACCAAGTCCACAAGCTGTTGCCAATGTCTGTCTGCTGGTAACTGAAAGTGCATTTGATCAGGCTTTATCTGTATACAATACTTAAACTATTTCTTCTCTCTGGCAGGTTAATCGTACCAAGGAAAACCAGCAACAGTAAAGTTCTGCAATCAAGATCTAATTACTTTTGATATCATAAAAGTGGAGTTTATGCCTAACTGTGTCATAGCTCAGAATAATTATAATAAATAATCCAGAACATTCTTTAAGTGATTAAATTCACTCTAAAGATTTAGAGAGTCCTTTGTTTTTTTTTTCACAATTGTAAAGAACATTTAAAAAGTGTTTAAACATCGGTCGAGAATGTTATCAACAGGATAAAGACAGTTTCTACCATGACTTCATAGTTATTTTTACTTAATTTTTAGTAGCTAAGTCAACCTAGCGGTACCTATTTAAGTCCGTCTATAAAAAGTCGAAAATGAGTTAATTTAAAACCGCTCATCTCGAAACCTAAAGAAGATATAATATATATATGTATATATATGATATTTTCAAAAATACTATATCAATAAAAATCGATTTTAAAACTTGGTTTCAAGGCAAAAATCGTAAAAATATGCACAGATTATAAATATTTCTTAACTCGAAACTCTACATTTTCGAATTTTTGCTTTCGTATACCCTGTGCATAGGTCATACATCGCCAATTATTCAGTCACTAAAAGAAATCCATAGAAATGAAATTCCATTGAAATTAAAATTGTAAGTTAGTGGATCGAAGGATCCGGGTTCCGATTCTACGTTAGACTTATAAAAACATATCACAAAAAAAATGCTTAATATTTAGTCACTGTGTAATAAATTTCGTAAAATAAATCAAATATCAGTTGCGCGCTTTAAATCCCAAAGTTTAGAACTATGAAGCCGGTAATCGAATGGCTAATCAGCGTTTGTGCTGGTCTGCTGTTTAGCACCCAATCAATGCGTATTTTGAAGATAGCCAACGACGGGCAGTTATCGTCATCTTCTCAGGCTGGTGAGATGGGCTCATCGTCGGCGATTCAAGAGGAACCGGAAAAACCTTATATCATGGGATCCGAGCAGATAAGCGGCGCATTGCAAAAAATTCTCAGTAGCGATGAAAATAATCTCGAAAACCAAACGCTACTCATGGGCCCTGTGAACAACAACAACAACATCAGCAACAACCATTCTGAATTTATGTTGGGCTCAGAGTCCTTGAATCGCATGTTGGAGGATATGTTGGCCCAGCCATGCAACGAAAACTTGGAATTGCCCTATATCGAGCCCGCCATTCAGCTTTAACGTTCACAAACCTTAAAAATACATACTTATATTTACCTTGTCAATTCTTCAATTTTTTATTAAATAAAAGAAGTTTCTTTTAAACAGCAAATATGTTCATTGATTCATTGAGTACCGTAAAGAAGGGTTATCATCTGGGTAGATATATGTTAGATATGTCATATACATGGCTACCTACTGAATGATTTAATTTCTAGTCAATTATTTTCAGAAGAGTCCTTTTCGAGAATAGACTATTTCACAGTCATGTATGCCCGCTTTTACTCTCACATCAAGCCACTTATATATGTCACCCACTAAAATCTGTTGGCGATAATCAAATTGCATAAATTTACGAAAGCAGCGCAAGAGTTGAAAGTGGAAACCACAACAGAAAATGGCAGCCAAACTCATTTTCAGAGCATTTTCAACATTTTCAACATTTTCACAACTGTCATTGAAATGTCAACGTATATGCACCTACACACACACACACACACATACACCCACAGCGCGTTCGCAATCCCCAAACAGCGGATTAAGCTTCAGACTCTGCGCGCTGCGTGACGTAAATACTGATGAATATCTCCCAGTTTCCCAACCTCCCAGTCTCGCTGTCTCCCATCTGCGTGGGGTCCAGCGTTTGTCATGCTGTTTTGTTAAAGAATGGATTCCTGTTCAGTTGGCTTCACTGTGTTGTTGTTCATTTAGCCGAGGCTTCACGGTGTTGATGAACTATTTCCTATAACCTTCTTGTCCATTCGAGTTGGCAATGCCAGTTGCAGTTGGTGAACTAGTTCATTTTTTGTGAACTGCACATTCAGTTTCTTCGCTAGTTCATGAATCAAATGAATTGAACCTGTGGAACTGGTTTAGTAGTTCATTAAACTAACCAGTTCAAATGAACTGATTCAGAACAATGAGTCTCAACTCTATTATGGCAACGCCCATGACTCCCATGTGTGAGATCTATATGCGGTTTAATTCATTCATGAGTTGGGGACAGGAACAGCTCCCAGACAAACGAATGCAACAAGATTAAGCCACGTAAAATGGTGTGAGCATTCGGCTGTGCGGCTTATTTAATGTGATTTCACATTTATTAGACATACAAACATTTACAAGTTCCAAGTTGAACTGGCGGCGAGCTGGTCTATGTGTGCATTAGGCATTAGGCCGGCTTAAATATGATTAATTAAATGGCTTAGGTGTCTTGCGGCACATAAAAATGACTAATGGAAGCAAATATCTTATATGAGCTTACGAATCCATAAACAGTTGACAGACCCAAGATAACTGGCAGATATTTTAATTTTACTATTGCTGCATGTAATATTGCCAAAAATGTATCAGAATTAAAAAAGTAAATTATTAAATTATTATAATTGTGACTAAATTATTATTAAATAAAGTTTTTTATTGCAGCCTTAAAAGAAAAGTTTTTTTTTGTTATATGGTTCCAATATTGCGTAAATGATATAGTGATTCGACCTACTTCAGCATATGAAGTGATTGCAATGAATTAAAAATTAAAATCTCAATGCCTAACCGCTTAAAGGTTTCCGCTTGTTAGGAAAGGAAAGGATACGCCATCAATACAAAAATACAAAAAACTTAATTTTTCGTAGTTTTGTGGAGTATTTTTAAAGAATTTACTTCAGGTGTATGAAGATTTTATTATTTTGTAACTCTAATTTTTTATATATTTTAAATATTTAAAATGATGTTCATAAAACAGTCAACAAAACTGTATAATTTTTTTTCTTAGCTAAGAAATAAGTTGTCGGTGTAAGCAGACATTTTGGGACACTGTATGGGCACACAGCTCCTCCTTATCGAAGAGTTTCAAGTAGAATACTTTGTTTGATTGACAAAATTTCTAACCATTTGATTTAATAAATTAGAGTTGACAGTTAACAAGTAGTCGGAAGTATAAGACTAGAATATACACTACTTTGCAAGGCAAGAAATAAAAAAAAAATAACAAGTATACGTACTGCATGACATTGAACTATAAGTTATCTATGACTGAAACTCAGAGATAGTCAGATAGACAGCTAGGCCTAGATTGACTCATCTGTTGATTCTCATCTATAATATATATACTTTATGGGGGCGACAAAGCTTCCTTCTACATACATTTTAGCAAACTCATACATTGTTCTCATTTATGCTGAGTTCAGGGCTTCAAAAGTGAGTTTAAACTTATAAAAACTCTCTAAAGCTTGAAGTCTAATAAGTCCTGTGCTATGGCATATTTAAAGCTCCTCCCTGGGCTGGGCTTAACTTTTGCTGTGACAATATTTTTAATGATGAGCTGGGAATTGCTTAGTCATTCCGACTTTGCTGTCATATTTCACATAGGTCTGCAGTTTTCTAATCTTTACAGTTTTTTCAGCTTAGAGAGTGGCGAGGCCAACGCTTAAGTTGGCAATTTATATGTAAAGCTGCTAACAAATGTTAATGTAGACATTTCTCTGTCTCTCTGTCTTTCTCTCTCTCTCACTTGAGTCAATTTTTGTAGGACATATTTATGAAGGCAACTTAACCAATTAGTAGGCCAATTAGGCAACTGGTCGTCAGAGACGCATAATTCTGAGCTGATTTTTTATACCCTGTAAATGCATTATTAAAAGGGACTAATAGTTTTTCGAAAAAGGTGTCTAATATGAGAAGTGGGCTTACCTAATAGATAGCTAATGATTTCAAGCGACGATATGATATCGGTATATATTTATGTAGGGTATAAACAAATAAACTATTTTTCATTATTTTAAAATTTTGATCCGATAGCTCTTAAAAATAAAATTAATAATTTAACTTTATATATCCTAAGCCACAATCAGCTTAATATGTTCCATACTAAGCTATAGCTCTATCTAAGCTATAGATCTAAGCTATAGATTAAATCATGAATGTTATGTAAATTAATAATTAGAGAGCTCTCTGTATCTTAACGTATATTTACATCTAAATAATACTCTTCTTTTTTCATCATCTATTCTACCCAAACTACTGAATCCATATATTTTGTCAGTGAATTCAGTTTGAATACTTATGCCAACATTTCGATCAGGTACAGGGTATCTCATAGCTGGACCTTACGAATTAAGGCTTTTACTTAGTTTTTTCTAGTAATATTAAAATTCGAGTATTCATCGATATGCTTCTAGTCGACTTTTACCTTAAAGACATTGGCTGCAATCAAAAGCACGTAACCAATCACCTCTAATTCCTAAACAGAAACAGAAAGGGTTTCTGACCTTCCCCACATGTAGAGCAAATGCGACTGTCTGGCTCCAGAAAGTCGCAATACGGATTTTTAGCAACTAGCATCTACAAAGGCCACTGGACCATGCACTTCATAAATAATGCTAAAGCTTTGCTCAATTTTATCTCAGAGAGAGAGATTGCCGTTATATCTTATTATTTAGCCAGAGAGAGAGAGAGAACGAGCGCCATAAATTTTGCCAGCCTTAAGCAACATGTTGCTAATGTCGAACAGCATGGACAGCTTTTAATGTTGCCGCAACATTCGACAGCATGCAGCATCTCTCGCATTGTTATTGATTTCTCGCTTCAATTGTCATTCGACTACAACAAATAAAAATGTAAAAATAATACAAATTTTTTTAAAATTAAATACTAGAAAACACAAATTTTCACAACATTTTTAATCTTTGAATTACTAAGCTAAAAGAGCAATATCTTATTTAATGTTAGTATTAGTAGAAAAAGTTTAATTTACGAGTATTAAATAACGTTTTCTAAGAACATACCTGTCAGCAGTATTTAGTTATTGTTAAGCAACAATCGAAAGAAATAAAGCATAAATAAATTTCTAAAAAACTATTGTTGAACTGGTAGAAAGTATATATATTACTGATCATAAGAGTTGATCTAAAAAGATGTTCGATCCCGAACACTAAAAGATCAATAAAGGTAATTTATGTATAAATTGGATATTATTCAATCTATAATTTCTATAAAAATAATTGAAATATTTTACAAATTCATAAAGTCGAACTGCACTAAATAGAGTATATATAACAGACAAGTCACAATCATACGAAAGCCCATTTCATTGTTAACATAAAACAAGCTGCAATGCATAAATCTTAGACGTCGATGAGTGCAAAATAGAGCAAAGTCATTGAGCTGTAAAAAAGCAGATTTATATTTTACAAAAGATAAACAATTTCATCTACTTACACTTCGATCTAGGTTTGGATCGGGTATAGAAAAATCATTGAATAGCCTTAAAATTGCTGAGGTTCCTTTGCCAGCTCGCTCTGCCAGCTCACAAACTGCGATATTTAACCAAAAGTCCATCAAATTAATGAAAAGTGCTTGGCTAAAGTTGATGACCAAAAGAAAACTCAAGTTTTTCTTCAAGCTATAACTATAGACTATCATATAGAATATAGATAAAATATTGACACTAAGTAAGCACAGCATGAACAAAATCATTTGATAGTCGTAAATGGAGGCCAGTCGAGTGTTCAGATCTAACAGGCGACTATAAATCCAATGTAGGTCGCGAATGCGAGTAAAATTCCTTTTCTGTTGATTTGCTAGCCTAAGTAGCTCCCGATTAACGATCCATATACACCGGTATATGAATAACACAGCCAGATGAAAGTGCATGCCAAGCAGCATTATGCTAAGCTGACTTGCCATAAAACCTGCCATTCCCAAGAAAACTTTGTAGTTAAATTCCGTACTGAAGTCAAGTCTGAGGAGTACCGATGAAATTATCTCCAACCAAATGGATAAGCTCTTGTATATGATATAGTTGTCGAAATAGAAACAATCAATGGATTGCTCGTCACATTGAAGATTTCGTTGATATAGTTGAATCAGCGTGTTTAGAATATTTCTCAGCTCCTCGCTTACCCACCAATTCCGAAAGAGCGTAACTAACATAGTTGTCAAAAGTAGCCAGTTTTGCAAATTGCTGATTTGCTGTGCCAAAGAATTACGAGTATATATCTCAATCATAGCAATATCGTCTATATGCTCTTGAAATTTGAACGCAAGCCAAACAAATCCAAGATTTATTACAACTCCATATCCAACCAGCCAAGTAGATCGTCGCAATTTCTTCCTGCTCGGCACGTAGATGAATGGGAACAGACCCAGAGCCCAAGATCCGTAAAGTGTTGCCCACAGATTAAGCCGAGCGAACTTTAGACGCCAAGTGCGACGAGCTTGCCACATTCTGACCGAATGAGTTAATTTATTTGAAAGCTAAGTTCTATGTGAATGATTATTTAAGATTTATTACAACTCCATATCCAACCAGCCAAGTAGATCGTCGCAATTTCTTCCTGCTCGGCACGTAGATGAATGGGAACAGACCCAGAGCCCAAGATCCGTAAAGTGTTGCCCACAGATTAAGCCGAGCGAACTTTAGACGCCAAGTGCGACGAGCTTGCCACATTCTGACCGAATGAGTTAATTTATTTGAAAGCTAAGTTCTATGTGAATGATAAGCAAACAAACGAGGGTAAATCAATAGCCCTAATAGGCTAGATAATATAAATTTATTCATGTGCTTCCGTTTAGATGTGCTTAAATATAACATAATATGAGCGTCCGAGACTAGGTTTTTACCCTCGTTGCCAAATATGGGGGCATATTCGACTAATTGTATTGGCTTAAGAATTTACTTATATTGTAAGAATCTATTCACTGAAATTCAGACTTATAAGTTATGTATTTATAAAATCTGCTACTCAAGCACTAAAAAATGAGAATAGCTGACTAGAAGATACCTTAAACTCTGTGTCTATATTTTTTTTTTAAAAACTCTGCTTACTTTTATACATATGTATATATACTTCATGTATTATTCAATTTAATTCTAAAATCAATGTAAAGTGCTGAAGTAGAAGTGCTGAAAGACCAAATATATAAATATAGATATACAAGTACAACACGAATTTTACGATTCTATGAATATATATAAATATATAAATATAGATTTACAAGTACAACACGAATTATACGATTCTATGAATTGCTTAACCAGGTTCATTTTTCAATTCTACTTTAACTAGAAATAAAAGTTTTTAATAACAGCAGAGTACGGCTTTAAGCCCAATACACTAATTTTAAATTTGAAACATTTTCAGTAAATATTGATTTTATTTATGCTTTGAACTAATTTTGGAACCTTTGAACGTATTTTAGGTCACGAGAGAATTGAAAGCTTGAAAGGCAAAATTCAATATTTGGCGAAGCGAATCTAAGCTGAGAGCATGCGAAGCGCCCGAAACTAATTACAAAGTACAAATGTGTCATTTGGCCATGTTATTTGAGTACTTTATATTCAAAACTGTGTTATTTGCAAAAGTCGAGCAATTACGACGGCAACAGCTGCCTCTGTCACATTAACCTGATCTGGAGGGGGCCAAGGGATTCTGCTGGGTGGTTTCTGTCCCTAATAGGCAGTTGCTGTTGCCTGTTCGCTGTTGGCCGTTGGCTGTTAGCTGTTGGACTTGCCTGGCTCGTGGTTAATTATGTTTTTTGTATTCTCGTCGTATAGCAATAGGCGTCGTTAGCGTCATAGTAGGGTAAGCGTCTGGCCCCCAATGCCTTCTGTGATTATCGTCTCGGATTTAATGTGTACTTTGAAGTGAAACATTGCCTATTTACAGTTGCTGTCATGCTTGTTCATAAAGTAAGAGAGAGCATATTGGATTTTACTTTTTAACAATGAGAAAATATTGAATTGAAGGCAAAAGTGTTTTGTATATAAGGACTGAACCGTCTTCATAGACCGAATAAGGTTTAGTTTGAGTTCCTGGGTCCAAACCATAGTCAGTTTATGCGTCCGCTAAATTCGTTTAGTGCCATAAAACGACAGGTGTAAAAAAAATGCTACTGATACGATGTGATATCTTATATGTCTTATATATTTAGTACACCAGGGATCATTATAAGATATATAATATGGATCGATGATATACTTTTTATAATATATCTGATTATATCATCATATCATATATGCATATAGAATATATAAGATATACTTTTATATGAATCTATGATATACTATATATATAATATACTTTATATATGGATCTATGATATACTATATATAAGATATAGTTCACTTTATATAAGATATAACATATATTTCTCTAAGATATATTAAATATAAGATATCACATCATATAGCATATTTCTTTTTACGTATATACATACTTTATTGCTCTAAAACTCTATAAGCGAGCATCAGGCAGTCAGTTGCATCCGTCAATTAAAATTTTTTTTTTTTGATCAAAAATTAAAAATCATCGAGCGAGAATTGCGTAGTCGGTTATACCCAAAAACATTCTTAGTTGTCCTTCGTTTGTTAAGCCGTTGAACAGAAAGCGAGCATTGACATTATCCCATTGAACTATATTTAGAGTCTAATTAAAGCCTTGGTTGTGCATGTGCATTCACACAAATATTTATGTTTCCTTTTTCTATAAAAATTAAAGGCAGATTGTGGAAGTTTGTATAGAGATTATATTGGCATGTTTTAGCTTTCTGTTTGTTGACACCATTAGATGCCTTAAAATTTAATCGAAAAGAACACATCAAACAGCATTTGGTGCGAACTTTTAACGATATTTTGCTTCGAGGACGCGGGTTGAGTTGGGTATTGAGTTTTGCACCTTTGGCTAACTTTCAGGTGTGTGCTTAAAGTTTTCAGGTAACTTTTTTTACAACTGCTTAAGCACGTAGCAGTGGCAGTTATTGTTGTTCAGCGAAAAAGTAATTTTGATTTTATTAGCTGCGTAGCACCCGATGCTATTGATGGGATCAGCTGCAGCACCTGTCCCGTTTTGCTTCCTTTACCAATTCACTTTTTAACACTATTGCGATTTTGACAGAAAAGTTTACAGGCGAACACAAAGCAACGAAGTATTAGTTGGTGCCATTGACATTTTCTCTTTTATGGCTAAAGTACTCGGGCCACATGCCACGAACTCAGCCAATTGTTGAGCTCAAATGAAGCAAGACGTCAATAGCTGAACGGAATTTTACAAAGGCATGAGCACATTTCATCTTTCCTCTTTGAACTTACTTAAATTATGCTAGAATGATTTTTCTTAAAGTTTGTCTAAAGTCAAGATTATTATCAAAAATCAGTTAAATATGGGAATACAGAAAGACAAAATCATCATATTTTATGAATACACATTGACAGATCAATATTAAAAGTTAGCTGCTAGTTTTGTAGAACTTTTTATATAATAGATTCTAAAAATATTTGGATTACTATAAAAAGAAATTAATAATCAATTTAAAGGACATTTTATAGTCGAGAGTATGGAAAATAGGAATTCAGGAATTGTGGAAGAGTAAATTCATAAAAGGTAACCACATAAGGTATATAAATTCTTGAACAATAGCAAAATTTATGGTGTACCTAAAATATTATTAGCACGATCTTCAAAGAAGGGCAAAAGTAATAAACAAAAACACTTCTGTATGGAATATATTTTGTTTCTTCTCATAAATAGTAATCTAAAATCGGGGCCTTTACTGGACTTGTGTAGGAATTGTATTCACAATAGTTCGTCATTGTCAGACTCATCGCTGTCAGTCAGGTAGCCAATAATATTGAATTCGGCATTAAGGCTACGTTCCCACCTCTGGACGACATCGTCAGTGGAAACGCCCATAGAGCCGCATGCAATATTAAGCACCTGATTGGCATTGCAGCCCGCTAGCAGAGAGTAGGGTCCAGTCTTCAAGCAAGTATCACGTGAGGAGCTGAGATCGTAAATGTTGCCATTGAGCGCAGTATAAATGGGTTCGTTGTCCCGCATTCCATCGTAGGCCATCAACTGCTGACTTGTTAGGCGGAGACCCTCCTGATTGCCAGGTGGTTGGTTGGCGTTCAAAATCAGGCTGTCCCGACTATCAGCTGCCAGCGGGGACTCGAAATCCAGTTTTGTGGGGCTCTCATCGGCGTCTGTTCTATATGAAGCGTACATCTGGGCAATCTTTGTCGTAGCATAATAGCCCACAACGAATGAAATTATGACCTGTGCAACGGGACTCTTGAACAAAGGACGGATTGTGCGTATGGCCGCAAACATATTGAAATTGTCTTGAAAAATAAATAGAGTAGAGCACATTCGATATACATATTCGATAAACTTACTTGCAAAGTGAGTCTGAGTCTGCAGCATTTTAACTACCGACATATCATTGGATTATTATACGATTTAGGCGATTATTTATTTATATATGTTTATTTATATATATTATATATATACAGAGTAAACTATTTTATTTTGTGACACATACAATTTTGTAAATTTTGCAGCTGTACATTTAAGGCAAAAACTAGAGTGCTCTGTTCAAAACTGACCGACTAAGTATTTGCTCGCACGCGACCTTACATATACACACCTACCTCAATCTATCTGTGATACTTTATTCCCTCATCTCCTTACAGAAAAACAGAGCTATGTAATATATACAATATATATATAAATATATATACAGTAAAAACAAATCGATGTTGATCAAAGTTTAAGTACTTTACCTCTTTACCTCTAGAACTATTCTTCAAATCGTTCATACCCTTCTGTACCCAACTTGTTGTTACAGGGTGTACAAATAAAGAATTATGTGAAAACAGAAAACGCCGTTGAATGTAATTAATTTATTATAATATGGGCAACTTTAAAGCACCTGGAGTGTGGCATACGTATAATCCACAGGCTAATGTATGTAGAGCCAGCTTCTCTGTTCAGTTCATCTGCTGTTAAGCCATCTGACAACCTCATTTATAATATTCGCATTTTGGCAGCAATTTGCATTACCATTTATTGCCAAATGTGTGCGCATATGTAGCGAGGACTTAAAAACATTTTCATGTTTGTGAGTCATATGCGTGTTGCTCTCATTTTTTGTTTCTGTACTCGAGTGGAGGGTATTATAATTTGACTACGAAATATGTAACACAGAGATGAGACAGAGTAAGTATATCCTTGAAAACTATCAATAGCCAAAGGAACTGGAGACTTTTGAAAAAGTATTTTTTAATATATATTATTTTTTGAATATATATTTATCAGATTTTCCATTACATGAAGTACCATACTTTATGCAACTATGCCAAAAAATGTTATCAATATCAAATATAATAAATTTGCATGTAAAATATCCATTAAATAATATACTTTCCTATGAAAACATTTTCAACTGTTAACCAAATTTAGTCAGTTAAGATTTAGTCAACTTTAATTATAATATATCAGAGAAATCAGAAAAAAATTTATATACTACATGATTTCCTAATGTAAATGTTATGTACAAGACTTTGCAGGGCATCCAAACTTCGGTTTATCATAAATAGCAATTCTTTCATGTTTATTAAATTGGATGTAATTCGGCTTTAATATGACTTAAAAGGCTCATTACAAATATGTTTACCGGGTATTTGTATGCGTATGTATAAAACATATATAACGAGAATACAAGCATACAAAAAATTACACACTTACATATTAATAATGCCGCAAGGGAGAGCAAAAGCGCACACAGGAAAAAATGGTTACTTTCAAGAATTCGAATATTGAAGTCCCTTGTTTATACTTAGGCAAACTCTGAATTTTGAACTGATTTATATATATTTATATAAAATTAAAAGATTCACTAAATCGTTGAATGTTTTCTGTCGTGTCTATATGAAAATAAGAACTGTGTTAAGATGTAGTTAAGATTTCGAGTTTGCTGTTGATATTGATAAAGAAATTTCTATAATTGAATGGAATTTATATACGTTACCTTTCGTGTGAGAAAGGTATAAACCCCTTTGCTTGGGTAGATATGTGTTGAATTGCTATTGCATTATGCTCCAGTTTAAATTTACATAACGTTGATTTTGGTTGGTGGTTAATGCACTCAATAAGCAGCTCCATGGAAGCCCACATTACGTATACGCCGTCGATTACGTTAATCATATTGCCCAAGGCTTATTTGGTGTTTAATGGATGCTGCTATACTGATTGGCGAATTACAGCGCTTTTAACAGTTAATACCCTGTATTTATGGTAAATATAATATTATTTAATATATAATATATATATAAAATATATTTTTGTATATATAAATATATAAATTCATGAACAACAGTGCAGCTTGGTTTGCTATGCCTGTGTGTCTATCTCTAATAGTATATAGTATAAACGATATAGTACAGCTAAGAATCTGGATTTTAAGCAATGAACATTTTGCAGTTTGCAAGAGCTTAAAATCATAATAATCCACACATAAAATTTTAAGCATTCGAAGTTATAAAGGGTATTTCTTAGCTCGAAATTCTGGACTCATACTTTGAATGCTGCTTAAAAATAATTATATTCGTTTTGCGTGCTGAATTCGTAATTTAATTAAATTGTAAAAATTTATAAATTACTTTAGTTTAATGCAATCTTTTTTGCGGACTCGCTTTTGGTTATTAATAAACTTTTCAATTGCCAACAAACAGCGGCACAGCTGTTCACATCAACTTTTTCTTTTCGTCTACAATTTTTTTTAGCTTGGATCAGTCGCATCCCTAATGGGCGTGATTCACTTGCAATTTTTGGGAATACTGATATATTAAATATTATGTGCGTATATTCTTATAAAGATTTTATGAAAATCATTTTAAGTTAATATAGTTAAAAGGTCAATAGTAACATAAATGTCAAATCATGGGGCTCTATCTGTAAAACTATGGAAAATAACTCTAATTTGTCGCCTCCCCAAAAAGTGTACATTTATAAAATTGATATTCTAATTTGGGAGTGGTATCCGATTTTTGAAACAATTTTTTTTAATCTGCATTTAAAAATCTATACGCTACGAGCCGTCTTACAAGGATTTAAAAAAATAAACTGTGTCCATTTTCATATCAACAGTTTTTCTCTTCCATGACTTCCAAATAAATAATTTATTTTTATCCTTCGGATTTGTAGTATGGATTGGCAACTTTGAAAAAAAGCTAGAGGCTAGATCACTTTTTTTTCCGAAAATTGGATCGAGTTTGAAATTTGACACTTGTTGAACTTCAAATGCCTCTAATATTGTTAAATGCAAACCGATTTTGAAAAGTAGCTATCTTTGAATTGATAAAGATTCCTTCTTTCGACCAATATTAAAAAATCATTAAAATACAAACAGCTTTACAAAGATATTAAAAAAAAAAAAAAATTGGGTTGATATCAACAGTTTTAATATTTCCAATACTGTAACCAGGTTAAATGAAGTCTGATCATCAAAATAAAACCGTTTTCTTTTAACCTTGTACGGATCTGATTTGTTCATGAATAAATACGGCACCAGCTGATGCCAAAACAGCTGTACGCAAATGTTTTGGGTAATTTTAACAAAACTTTTTGTTCATTCTTGGAAAAAGGCCCAAAATTAAACCCAAAACAGAAGCATGGACGCTGTGCGCATGTCCTGTGCGAGAGCACTCTCTGTTTTATGGCAAGCCAAAGCTTTTATCTAGATAATGCAGCATCCATTGCATTGAGGGCGATGCCGCTTCAGTAGCGGAGCAGATTTCAATCGTCACGGTTGGTCAGCGCCAAACTTCAAAGGCTCAGAAGTCAAATAAAAAAGAAAAGATATTCCTTGAGAGCATCGCGCCATTCAGTTCTAATTGTTTATTCAGAAAGTTGAAACTGTTTGCTTTTTGTAAACATAACAAAAAGTAAACATAACTACAATATTCATTTAACAAGTCAGTTTGTGTAAATTTTGCCAAATATTAAAAAAGGTACTTAAGCCTAGAAATGTGTTTAAATAATATAAATATATTGTAAAACAAACACAATATTTGCTCTACAAATGAAGAACTTAAATAAATAGAGTGACTGAAGAAATGTTTAATTAATTAAAATAAGCGATGTGCTGAAAAATTCAAGTAAATATTAAAAACAACAATAAAATATTAAAAATAAATAAATCTTAAGCATTATTTATTCAAAAATTAAAGTTTAAAATCACAACATTCGTGCAAATTCTCAGAGAAGTGAACACAAAGCGTGAACACAAGCTTAAGCTTCATCTAGCAATTTTTAAAAGAGACTGGAAGTATTTCTTTGAGCATAAATTTGTATTAATAGATATAATTGAATTTATAATAGACAACTTTTGAAAATTGTGTACCATTTTCTTTTATTTATAAACTTACAATACTTGACCATGTTTTTAATTTTAACACAGTTCGAAAATATATCTTAATTCAGAAATATTGAGACGTTAGAATTATTATTGGTTTTTAAATTAAATTGTTTTTATTTTAAGAAAATAGTCAGAAACTTTGACAGAATGGTGTTCCAACTCTATAAAAGTGATCGGAAGGGTTATTTTTTACCTCTAACAACATTTGAATCTATTGATCCAGCATACCCGTATTCTCTATTAAAACTAGTCTCATTTTAGAAGTCCAATTAGAGAGTTCATATATTTTATAGTTCAAAGAATTACAGTTTTTGGGTAAAGCAAATAAAAACTAATGCCCAAAAAATAACACAGTTCTGTGAAATTTCTGGAATATTGAAAATATAAGAAAACCTTTTTTTTTTTACTTCGTATGTGTATAACATCTGTTTGAATAATTATTATTTATTGGGCTAGTCACGAATATAGTAGATTATTATTGATCTTCACCAGTCTCGTCACTCTCTAGCCCACTCTCTACTTTACTAACTGCCAAAATATACTTTTTTTTCAAGGCATAATCTGAAACCATTGAATAATTATTATTTATTGGGCTAGTCACGAATATAGTAGATTATTATTGATCTTCACCAGTCTCGTCACTCTCTAGCCCACTCTCTACTTTACTAACTGCCAAAATATACTTTTTTTTCAAGGCATAATCTGAAACCATTGCTTTATAACATCTGTTTGAATAATTATTATTTATTGGGCTAGTCACGAATATAGTAGATTATTATTGATCTTCACCAGTCTGGTCACTCTCTAGCCCACTCTCTACTTTACTAACTGCCAAAATATACTTTTTTTCAAGGCATAATCTGAAACCATTAAAGCAGTATAAAACAACAAATTACAAATTCGTTCTGTGCCAAACGAGAAATTTTCTTCACGCGAATATCCTAAAGCATTTTGCATGACAAATGTTTTGTCATGTTTACTCCTTTTAGTGGATCTACTCAACCCATATTATCATTAAAGATAGAACACAGTCTAACTGTTTATCCATAAAATTTTAAACAGATTCCTATTTACCAGAAAGTCGTAAGATGCGTAAAGCTAGGAACACATCTCTAATAAATTCTCACAAACGGCTTTTTTTGCAACCTTTTCCGACTACCTTCTTTTATTATTTAGTAGCTTCATAAAGTTCAGCTTGGTTGTTTTTACACACCCGTCATGCAGAATCGCAAGAAAGCGGCAAGCACCTCGAGTTCTTCTTCGAAAAGCTGAAACTCAGCGACCCACTTAATATGCGTCCCCCATTTTAACTCTCTCTCTCTTAGCGGAAAACGTTTTAAACTAGAAACTTGCACTCGTTTCTCCTTCTCACACTCACTCACTCTCTCGCTCCCTCTCTGCTCATGTTGTGGCATCTTTGTGGTATAAAAATAAAGATTAATGTGAGTTCTTCACAAAGTAGCACACTCTGACTACAGCACAGGCAAAGCCACTGAGAGTCAAGAAGCAAAAAAATTCTGTTAGTGAATTTTATATAATACCTGAGTTAGCTAATACCATGATCATCATTTCGTATGAACTGAAGCTAATACCCTTGTAGATGATATAATTATTTTTTATCAAAAGACATCTCAGAGTCATCTCACAGCTCAAAGCATTGAATGAATTCATAAATAAAATCTGAATACCATATTAAAGTTTCCTATTTGTTTTCTTTTAAGAAAATTTATAAAATTCTATTTGCAAGGGTATTAAATTTACAGCATTTTCGAGCAAACAATTCGTTCTAGTTTACTTTGTTTCTTAGCCTCTCTGTGTGTGTAATGCACCTTTCCATGGAATGCCTTGAATGGGACTCATTTTTACAAAAACCGGGCCGCCACAAACAGCAGCTAACAGGAGCTAAGACCAAAGCGCCGAGTTGCCGGCACTTGACTTGAAATTTTTCTAGCTCAAAGCTGAATAAAACAGCGTCGTCCTTTTCGCCTTTCCTGTCGTCCTAAAAGCATGCAATTGCGTGAAAGGAGCCTCCCACAACAACTTATGAGCTCTGCGGTTGCCAGTGTAGAATTTCAAAGTACTATTTTGCGTTTCACCAAAAAATGCGGCACACAACAAACATAAGCATTTCTAGATAAAAGAAAAGCTTAGAGGGGGGAGAGGAGGAAAACGATTTTGTCGTCAACGAAAGCTTATCATCAGCATCCTATCGCTAGCTCGCATTTATTCTCTGCTTAGCTGTACCCAGTTCTATATACTCTATTAAAGAGTGGTTGAGAGTGGATTGGTTTCGAATAGCGAGGCCTTTTTTACTTACTGAATAAACCTATTTTCAAACATATTTATTCATGTAGTCAACTTACATTTTATAAAATTTAAAAATTGCTTATCAAAAATTTAAAATCATTTTCACTAACTTTTTGGCCTGTCTTTGTATAGTAACATGATTCCAGAGCATTAGGCAGTCACTAACGCCCGCTGGCGATAATCTGGGTGCTTTGAAAAATGCTTATTGCGTTGATATTAGATGGCTCAGTGTGTATACCATGCTTCGTCGCATTTTTAATTAAGCCTCGTTTTTATTTCTATTTACATTTGCTTTTTACTGAAACTGTTTGTAAACATAACAAAATGCAAAACAGCAACAAAAAAAAAAAATAAAACAAAAATGGTTAACAGCCTCCTTCAAATCTTTTCTGTGTTCAAACTGCTGCGGCAACATTTTTTTTTGTTTTTTTAACTTCACTTTTATTATTTCTATATCTTCACAAAATTTAACTTTGCTCATAAAAAAGAACGCGAACAAAAAAATATCGAGCAAAAAGTATTTCAGACAAATCCACTTCAGCTCTTACAAATCAGGAAAACCTTCTTTCTTTGTGAAGGTCAGAATTATTATTATACCCTAGCATGGGGTATTTTAATTTTATTACGAAATGTGTAACAGATCGTATATAACATATATGTTCTTGATTAGTTTAAACTTCCAAGTCGATAATTTCATCTCTGTCTGTTTGATGCTGTTCAAAGCTGTCTCTCTCAGTTTAAAAGTTTTTAGCAGGTATTGCCTATGGAACTAATATAACTCTATATCGACAGTGTGCTAGTGGTGGTATTATATTATTTCAACTTTATATCTGTAAATGATAGTTAAATTTTGCTAAATATATATATTTTTAAAAAAATCTGAGTAACTGCGAACAGAGTATTCTGTAGTCGGCTGTATTCTCCATTTACATTTCGACTTGTTCCTTTCAATTATATTGTTGCTAAGCATTTTTACATTTTCCTGTTTACATAAGCAATTTCCACATGGTTTTCTTTAAGGTAATAGAAATTTTTAAGTGGGGTCTATAATTCATTTGTAAGCCTGATTTGTGGGCTAGAATTCAGCTCATGTGGCAAATGCTAAAATCGTAGAATTTGGCTAAGCGAATTTACAAACAGTCAACATATATACTGTTTTAATATTACATACTGCTTAAATTTGATGAAATTTAAGGAAAACAAAGATGAATTTATGTAAACTTTAGGCAGTATTGTTTCTTTTTTTGGTTGGATAAGGGCGTGTAGAACATATTTTTATCTCCATCTTTGAATTTTTATCATCGGCTTTAAACCATTAACCATTTTCCAAACTTAATTTCTTTATATAGAGTATATTTGGAACAGTTTCCTATCGTCAGCGGTCGAATTTATATTTCATGGAGATTTTCACGATCATCTTTAAAATCCTTAAAAGACATGCAATGTCGGTGTTAGTTTTTATTATTGTTATCATTGCTTAAGGCATTTTTAATATAAATAAATTTAAAATATAAATATATATTACATATTTTTAATGCCAAAAAAAGAAATAAATTTAAAAAAAAACCTAATAAAAGATACTAATAATAATTTTGAATTATTTATATTTATTTTTTTATGAACATATTTATGCACAGCAATTACATGAACCAATGCAGATGAAGTCAGGAAACTCCAAGAAGAACGGAAAACATTTGCAATAGAAACAACTTATTCCCAGAGCCAAAGGCAGCTTGAATATTTTCTAAAATGCTAATGAAAGCAGCTAAAATGTGCATCTTAACATTTGTATTGGTTTGCGCAGTTTGGGGCAGTGCGGCACAAGCAGGCGAAGCTGCAACAGCATCGGCAATAACAACAGCAACTTTAACCATAACAAATGACTCGCACAGCAGCCACAGCAGCTCCAATGTGGTCAGCTCTTCCACTATGGATCGAAACGAAGAAGCAGCGAAAACTTTATCGGAAATACAAATTGGAATTGTGGGCGCTTTTGCCACCTCGACTCCGACGTCAACGGCCAGGCCCACAACGGCAGCAACCATGACGACAGCCACAGCAGCAGCAACGAGGACAGCCACAGCAGCAACATCCATTTCAAGCGGAAATGAAACAGGCAGACAAATCAGCAATTCCGAGGGTACAACAACGACTGCAACGACTCAACAAGAATATGCAGCTGCCAAAGAAATCCCGGCAACCAGAGAAGCAGCAACGGAAGCACCAACCACCACCACCACAATGGCGGATAAGCTAATGACGACAAACGTGCCGCCACTCGCATCGCTGAGCAGCATTTTTGACAGGCTTTACCGCATTAAGTTTAGCGAGCCAGCATCTGAGATTGAACAGATGCAGCAACAGCAGGAGAACTCGGAGATTGCTGATGCCAGCTCCTCAGCTCTGCCAATGGAAATACAAATGCAGGCAGCCGAATCGTATCAGGTGGCCGAAACTCTTGCCGATCTCAATGAGGATGAACGTTCCCGCTACGGCGCTCTATTGGCGCAACAGCCAATCAGTTCAAGTAAGCTAAACATTGTGGATTTGTATCCAGTGCAGCTTGAAGATTTTCAGCCCATCATACGCACCGATAATGTCGAAATGCTCAAAGAGCATACGGTATTTACACAGCCCGAGAATGCCGACGAATATCGACAGAATCTGATGCCCAATGAGGTGGGAATGCACGCTGAGGTGTACAGTCCAAGGTTCAATCAGGCAACAACAGTAAGAACGGCAATGACCCCGCTGTTAGCTGCTCCAAGGGTGGCCTCCACCCCAAACTTCTTCACCGGCAAGCTGCTCGCTGAGCAGGATGAGTTGATAACGGAAATCGAGCGTAAGTTTCAATTGGAAGAAACTACAACCACAGTCCCGAACAGCGCCAGCTCGGTTTCGTTGCCTCAGCTGCTGGCGGGGGATAGCTACATTGATAGGCGCGTGAAGAAAAGCTTTGAGTTTCCGATGCAGCATCGGGCTAGCGATGTTATGGCCATGCCACACATTGACTTTGCCAACACGAAGTTCAATACCGATGCGAATGATGGCAGGCAGGTCAGGATAACAACATCTGCAGCAGCAGTAGGAGTAACAGGGGAGGGCGCTGCCCCAGCTGTTGCCTCGCATCCAGAGTTCTCGACCACAAAGTTTTACAACAGTAAAGAGTTGTACAACGAAATGCTGTTGCATAATAAACGAAAGTTAATGAAAGAAATTGGTTATGCGACAGCAACTCCGTTAGAGACTGCGAGCAGCATTATAAAGTCATCAGAGACAGCGCTTCGAGAAAGTTCAGAGCAGCAGCCACGTCAAGTCATTAGACCAAGCGAAACCACAAACTTGGAAGTAAGCAGCTCGACGGAGTCCTCCTCTCTGCCAACACCCTGGCCGACCAGGCGCGTGACTTTGACGTCTACGGAGCAAACTTTTGACGGGGCCACAGCAGCAACAATAACAAATAAATGGTCTACTATGAAACCCATTAAGTATGGGCAGGAGCTAAACCGCGCTAAATTATTGTTAAAGGCTTTAACGCCGCCCGATGCCGTCGAGCCGCAATTGGAAAAGCTTGAAGTGGTTTCAGCCAAAATCAAAATAACAACGTCTGCCTCGAAACACAGTCCAGACATCGCAAAATCAAGTCAGCTGGCTAATCTTACAAAATCGTCCTTAAAGCCAATCGCTGCGCCGCGCATTTTAAGTCGCCTGCAGGAAAAAATCAATTCGCTTGAATGTGACATACAAAATGTGCCGCAGGATTCGCATTTGTGGCGTGGGAACGAAACGCACGAGCTTCTCCTTCCGAATGTGGTAAGTCCGCCCCAACAAAAAACAAAAAAAATCTATATACATATATACAGAGAGGGTGCTGGAGAGTAAGAGAGCAGGCGCCAAAGGAGGCCACTGAGACAGATAGATATTAAGAGATATGGAGCTTTAAGGCTTTGTGTATTGTTTGTTGTTCTCGAAAACAATTGAAACGTATTTTGCTCTTAACATTAGCCACCACAAAGTAGTATTATAAGTAAAAACAAGCTCAACAGACCGAATTCCATTCAACTCAAGACCACATTTAGTTTCTCTGCACAGTCTAAACAATTAGTTCTTTAGCGATTAACATAATGTAGCCATTAAATAGTAATTTGTATGTATAAATAAAAAGCAACGATTAGAAGCTTAGTTTCTGATTAACGTGTGTGATAGTAACACACACAGGCAGATGTCTTTGGTCGTATGTGAACTACTTTATAAATTATAGACCTAGTCAAAAGTATTTATACAAATATTAAATATATACAATTACTAAAAATGGTTTTTGATTTGCACAAATTGAACAAGATAAAGTTCGGTAGGACATCAATGTATAGCAAATGACCTGAGGTTTATCAGTTGTCAATAATATTTAAAAAATGTTATTGTGTAAATACTTTTGACTACCTCTGTATACAAAAGTATTAAAGTGTAACAATACTACCTTCAGATTATGTGCAATGCATATCTAATGAAATTTACAGGAAAGGATTTTATTGACAATGCAAATAATACTATATCTAGCCATATAGCTTTTATATAATTATATATTTTGCCCTGATTTTGTAAGAATGTTTGTAACATGCAAAAGTGGGCATATGCGATCCCATAAGAGTATAGATAAATTCTTGATCAGTAGCAACATCAGAGTCGATTTAGCTTTCACCGTCTGACTATGAATGCATATTTTCAATTAAATAACCAAATCTGTCTATATTAATAAGAGATATTTAAAGGCTTGATTCGATCTTTAGAAGAATTTACTTGTATTATAAATGTTATATTTTTTGGCTATTCCGAAATAGGTCAAGAGATGGTTCTAAATTTAGTAAATACCCAAAGTGCCAAGGATCAATATTCCCGTATAGCTTTGTGACTAGATAGACTATAAAATGAATATGTAAATGTTGCGCAACTGTTGTTACATAACACAATTTGGCACCTTCGAAGAGCGTAAATTGCCAAGTTCTGTTGTCTGCCCGTAAATCTATCAGCCTGTATTTGTGTATAAGTGTGTTGGCAGCCAGCTACGAGTACTAAGCAAAAGTGAGGAAAATAATAAAAAAAACATATAAAAAATATATTTACGATTTTTGTGAGCTTTTCCTTGACATGTTTTGCCAAGCCGGAAAATATGCATATCTACATGCATTTATGTGTATGAAATAATGTCTACTCTTAGATAAGTACAATATAATATAAACTGAGTAGATGTAGTCTTAGCTGCTACTATGAACTGATGTAGGATGTATGAAAATAAAAATATGGGTAGAAATTTTGCATATTTTAGATCTCAACTAGAATCTCAACTCTTCAAGCTCCTTTAAATATCAGCGAATTGCATATATTGTGTTTTAATATAAGCTTCTATATATAAGCTTTTATAAAATCAGAAAAAAATAGAAAAATCAAATTCAGGCAAAATATTAAGCAAATGCATTCTGTATTATTATTTTATGTATTTCATAATGCAGAAAAGTTTTCATAAAATGCAAGATAAGCTATTAAAGCGTAATGCCACCTTGGCTGATGAAAGGTAAACGGAAAATCAATTTTGTGCTTTGTTATTGGCTTCAAATTAAATGAGAAACTAAAAGAATCAGAGACGGACGGACGAACGAACGAACGAACGAACGATTAATGGTAATGAAACCTCTCTTTGGAAACACAAAAGCCAATATAAAGACAAAGACAGAGATAGAAAACAATTTAACATTGCGTAAATGGCAGCTGGAGGATAACTCTAAAGTGCAGGAAGTAAAACAACAAGAGAAAAAATTCGAAATATATTTAAATTGTTGTCTAGGGACTGGCGAATGACTGTTTTGTTGTTGAAATTTCTTCCTGGCCCTGACTATGTTTGTCATAGTAAATGACTTGATTTACGACGATATAAAAAGGAAATGCAAAGCGGGGACGCTGAACATTGTAAGCCTTTATATGCACTGTTTGCAAAATTAAGAGAGAGTATATTGGCTTAAGGCAATGCTTGTCAATTTTTATCAACTTAATGTGAGCTGCAGACTGAAAACTTGACTAAGCCCACTTTTTTCTATGTGATGGGAAAACAATATAAAAATTTAAAAAACTCATTAAACAGAGTATCATTAAGTCGTTCATGTTCGATAGATATTTATTTAAATATATATCAGCAAATGTGACTTAATAAAGATAATGAAACTACATTATTTGGTTGCCGTCGCCCTTTTTCACATATTCAGGCAAGTTTTCGGTAGGGTTCCGTCCCTCAGTATTTCCGCTAAGCTTTCCGGCTAGAGTTGTTTCCTGCTTTGCTTTGCATGTTGTAACAGATGTGTAGTCAAAATAATCAATAAGTTATCTTAGTGAGCTAAACAGCCTTCTGACTGCATAACTTTCCGAAGCATTAAATTTGCTGGGTTCATTTGAGAATGTCAAATGTTGGCTTATTTTCTGTCTGAGTGAGTGACTATCCCATTGGCAAATGGTTTTGTTGTTCATATACTGTGATTGTTACGCCCGATTGGATTACTTTATTTGTTGTCGTCATTCTCTTTTTAGTGAAATGTTTTCAATTCACTTCGCTGCCCCTTGTAATCCCTATTTATACTTATGCAACTGCATTGGTAACTGCATCGGGTGAAATATAAAAAAGACAGGAAATAGCTATCATCCATTTTAAGCCTGCGGGATTTATTTATTGAGCTAAATCGATGAAACATTTAATAATATTTTTTATATATGACGAATTTACTGAAAATGTTTTATAAACGGTGAATTGTTTTTATGAAAATGTATAAAAAATCTCCAACTGCAGAGCGTGTGGATCAAGTTTGTGGTTTAACAAGCTAGATTATTAAAATTTGATATGTAGTGTTTTAAATAGTATTGAAAATTATTCGGTTAAAGATACGATGTAAACAATGATAAAGTAATACAGATACAGAGTATCTCCTTGTTAAGCACTCTCGTCTTCTAAATAGCATAGAAATGTATACAACAATTTTAAGTTTTGTTAGTTACTTTTTGCATTTCCATTAAAGTAAATGTGTAATGTTTTGTATAGGTTTCACCCTTGCTTAGAAATAAAAGTGAAATATTTGTGCAAGAAACGAGCTATTAAAATGCTCTGAATTTTAGTATTTTAGGAGAAATTCATTTGAACGTATTCAAATAAAAGCAGTAAGCAAAATGTACACAATATTTCAGACGTGACCCTTTCCGAAAGCCACAAACCGCATTGGTTACCCTGTGAAGTTGGCAAGGAAGATATATTAACTTTATTAAAAAAAAGTTATACTAATTTCTCAAAGTCCAATATAAATATGAAGTATGTTAATTATGACTTGAATATATACTTAATCATGAGGACGACCCGTGTCGATAAACTTAATAAAATATTGAAGATCTGAAAGATCTAGTCCCCAAGTGAGTCTGCATATTCTAAAAAAGTAAACATAATTTAAATTTTGAATACTCACTCAGTATAATTTAAAATAGCAAAGAAAACTCAGTCGAAAAGGTTATCTTATATATAACAGGCATTTTTTAATGGAAACTCGAGACTGAGTACAGGGAATCTCCTAGTTTGGCACCCCAGTCTGACACATTTGTCTTGTAACTAATTTTATTTTGCTTATATACTGCAGCTTGTTTGTGGATTAACTCAAACTAATAAAAAGTCTATTCAGGCAGTGGATATATATACGCATGCGGCTTATGTTATAAACGTGGCTTATACCATATGCCTTAACCAAAAGTAGACTTAAGCGCAAATCCTCACTAGAATAAATGAACCTTTGACAAAGTTTTATAGGTCTAGGGTTGAGTCAATATGCAAATTTGTTGGGCTAGATATGAAAAGGGGAATTGGGCAGCGACAGGAAACTTAAATTATTAAATTATTCAGTTAAACAAGTTTTGTTTTTTTTTGTATACATATTTTTGACGAGCTGCAGGCCACAGAAAATGCCAAACCAAAAAAGGCAAACCTTTTAGTCCCTTTCGACTGTTTACTTTCAGGGAACAACACATTTGCGGCTTTCATTTTAAACCTTAACTTATGTTGAAATAATTTCATACTTTTTCTTCTTTAACAGACCCCGCAGCACTGCCAACTCGACGAACCTTGTACTCCTAATAAGCTCACGTGGGAGGGCGAAGCGGACATCCAATCCGGGGACATTTTGATTGTGGAAATTAACGATGCCAAACTTAGTACGGAAAAAATGCAGAGCAATACAAAAAGGTAAATTTGATATACAATACTATATACTTATAGATTAACTGGTTTACGAAATGAAAAGAGGAATTTGGGTTAGACGCCATTAGAGTTTGAGTTTCTTAATTTGAAATAGATATATATCCAAGTAAAATCGAAAAGCAAATTGGGAATTCATATGTTTATTTGCAGCTTTAATCAAAAGATTATCAAATTGATGCGTCTCTTCTAATAGACTTCAAAATTATATGAAGTCACATATTGATGAAGTCTTGCAGCTAGGGTCACCAAATTTTAAGATATATATCACTGGTGACCTCCTTTAAAAACGAACTTCAAGGTTTACGTCACGTATTTTATGTTCGTGCCAAATGGAAAACATTGATTTTTCAGTACAGTTGGCTAGAGTCCAAGGATTCTTCCTACACCCTAGTAGGTGTTCGGCAAATTGGAAAAAATTAATATTTTAATACATTTGTGTATTTTTGGACCGTGAACGAGAATTACGCAGTTGGTTGCGTCCGACTGCAATCAGCATACTTGATTTTTTTATAAAAGCTTTTAATGTGCTTTGTGTAAATCCTATCTGATAAAAAAATATAGATTGCCTGCTACCAATATTATAGATAGCTTGTCGACAAAATGTTTAACTCGAGTGGCTTGCCTAACTCTGAAAATATGTTGCAAACTTTGCATCTCTAATATAGACATAAGGATAAAAAAACTCAAGTGAAAACTCATCGCTGAAATACGGTGCTAGTTTATTAAGTTATGAATCACCAGCTTCGTCAGCAGCCAGCAGCTATCAAGGAAAATGCTTTTCACATAACGCCGCCGAAGCAGACAGCGCAATGCCCTGAAGCAAAATTTGTAGCACCCAAAAAAAAAAAAAAAATTCTTCAGTAAAATTACGGTTGAGCTTCAAGAATTGCGGCTCTGTCATTACGTTTAAGCATGACCTCAAAATTGATAAAAATCTTCTACGGGTCTACGAAGAGCTTTTTCTCTGCTTACGTCCATTTAAGGTACTTTTATGCTGGTTAAGACGTGTTTGTTCTTCTGCTTAATATATAATAACATACATTAGGAGCTTTTTATTGATTTTACTTCAGCACGTTTGCACAAGGGCGCAATACATATTCAGTTGACTGCTGCACCCAGTCGTATCCTGAACCCTGGGGTTCCACAGGTCACTATTTCATGTGACTCACGTACTACCATCGGAATGCCCTTTTTACAGTTTATTAAATTGTTTTTACTTTTTTCATCCACATTTTCTTATATACATATGTATATGTATATTTCTTTATATACATGCAAGTATATGTATGTATGTGTATATATTTATATAGGTATATTTACGTCACGTATTTGGGTTTGCCTTCCCTATATATATACATATATATATTTGCTATTTTTGTTTATTTTATAGCTGGTAAATCTCTTACAAAATGCGCATATTTATGCCAAGCGGGTGCTTTTCTAGTTCGCGAATCTTTCCGCTGGCCATTAGTCATTTTGCGGGTCACAGAGTCCGGTTATTCAGAGTCGGACAGACAAAAACAAGTAAGAACGTTGCAGTCGGGCGGGACCGACTGCGTTAGACTCTGTTCCTGTTAAAGGTGTGTAGGCTCAATAAATATGTACACCGTCCGTCCGTCTTTCCGTATGTTTGAATGCGAGATTATTGAGATTCCTTTTTTGAGCATGTCTTTTACATCAATTTAGCTACAGTCATACAATTTTGCTTTTTTAAAATAAAATACTATTTTGGTTTTTATTATATATTTTGGATACTGGCTCCACATTTCACAAAATCAATTTTATAAAAGTTCAGTTGCAAATAAAGCCACATTTAAATTTTTTTTAATTTTTAAGGTAAAACCGTATTTTTAATAAAATATAAGGATTTATGCAGAAAGTTTTATCAAAATCCATTAAGTAACATAGAAGTTATAAAAAAAAAAAAAAACATTTTAATAAATGATAATATCACGCGGCAGCGATGGGAATAGAACCTGGGTCACGCGCTTCGCATGCCACCGACTCTACCCACAACACCACGGCGTCTCTTGTGCCAAATTGAGTTTGGTGTGTTGATTTGGTTAAACAGACTTGCCCCAGTTAGGTCAACTAGAATTTGTTTTAATAAATATAAGGATTTATGCTGAAAATTTTATCAAATCCATTAAATAACATAGAAGTTATAAAAAAATAAAAAAAAAAATTTTATTAAATGATAATATCACGCGTCAGCGCTGGGAATCGAACCTAGGACTCGCGCTTCGCATGCCACCACTCTACCCACAACACCACGGCGTCTCTTGCGTTGCTATGTGCCAAACTGAGTTTGGAAGTGTTTTGATTTGGTTAAACAGACTTGCGTTGTGGTAGCGAAGACCCTGCTTCAATCCCCAGTTAGGTCAACTAGAATTTGTTTTACGGAGGCTTACATTATGATTATTATTATTTTTTTTTTTTCGTAAATTTTAATTTCATGAACAGTAACCCACATGTCAAATTTGGATGCTCTACGTCTAAGACTGTAGGAGATACAGTTTTACCCTATTTGCCACGCCCCAAATGGGCGTAGCTATATATAACATACATTTTTGGGTAGAGGTAGGATACTAGTATATATATTCCAAGTCCCAACTCTCTGACGGAAATATTGCCGAAATTATCACGGTTTTAGTAAAAGATATAGTAATTCCCGATTTGCCACGCCCCCAGAAGACGTGGATACATAACTTTTGACTTATCTTAAGAGGAGGTCAACAGTATCCCACATGCAAAATTTGGACGCTCTAGCTCCAAAACTGTAGGAGATACAGTTTTATCCGATTTGCCACGCCCTTAATGGGCGTAAATATCTATAATATATATTTTTGATTCCGAGTGATCTACTTGCACATGTATTCCAAATTTCAAGTCTCTAGCTCTTAATACGCTCAAAATATTATAAGATTTATACAAATCGCTATATATATATTCCCGATTTGGTACGCCCCCAGGGGGCGTGGGTATATAACTTTTTGATGTAACTTAAGGGAAGGTCAACAGTAACCCACATGCCAAATTTGGATGCTCTAGCTTCAAAGCTGTAGAAGATATAGTTTTATCCGATTTGCCACGCCCACAATGGGCGTAGA
Source organism: Drosophila gaucha (assembly GCA_035045545.1). Taxonomy (NCBI): domain Eukaryota; kingdom Metazoa; phylum Arthropoda; class Insecta; order Diptera; family Drosophilidae; genus Drosophila; species Drosophila gaucha. Next base: position 7,603,170 of record JAWNOY010000099.1, read on the forward strand.
TATATAATCTATATCTTAAAACGTCCGCGTGGTGTACACGAATATATATTCTAAACCCCATTTCTTAGACTGCAATATTGACTAAAATAACAGCGTTTTAGTCTTAATAGATATAGCATTTCCCGATTTGCCACGCCCCCTGTGGGCGTATCGGAAAAATACTCAAACTTGATCTGACGCGGATACACACGAGTATATATTCCAAATTACAAGTCTCTAGCTTCTATAGTGTCCAAATGCTGCGCGTTCATACAGACAGACGGACAGACGGACAGACGGACAGACGGACAGACGGACAGACAGCAAGACGGACATTGCACAAATCCAATAGACTCTTTTTCCCTTTGGGAACAGAGTCTAAAAAGAAAGCAGGGCTCAGCTGCTGACCCTTTAGCCCTAAAGAGCTGTGGCAATTATCACGTATCCATTGCCAGCTTTTTATGTTTTTTATCTTCTAATACTCTCACCATCATCCTGAAAGTCTGGATTAAGCTTCTTCATGATATTTCTGGTCCATATATATTTATAAATATTTTCTGCACCCCTATAAACTATTGAACTAAGAGCGAACTATATTTAATCATTTGTAGCCACTGCCAAAGCAAATATTAAATGATATTTCAGCAGAATTTTATATTTTCTAATCAAAATTATATAAATTTAAATAAAATTTGATTCTACCTTCTGACGGCTCCACAGAGTAATCTTTTCTATTCTCTGCCTGTTGACAATATCTCAAACATTTTGGTTATTATGTGAGAATTTAAAAAGTTTGGGTATAAAGAAAAATAAAACAAAAAACGTAGCATAAAAATGAGCGCTAGCATAAAAAAAGTTACAAATTATGAAAATGAGATGTCAAAAAGTTTTTATTATTGATTTCATGCATGTGTGTGTGCTTTAAAGACAAAAGGACCCTTAGCCAACAAATTGGCAACAAATCATATTCTGGAGCAACACAAGTGAGTCGCAAATAGATTGGGAAGCGTTGAAAGTGAAAAGTTTTTGAGCTCTGACTTTGCAATTTTCTCCTGTCGATAATATCATATGAAATTGTTACAAAATACTTTTATTGATCCATCGAGTTGTGTTTTGTTTAAAATTTACGTTTCTTAAATCATACTAATTCGGATGAAGTTTTGTATGATATTTGAGAAAATTCTTCATATTTGAGATAGAAATGTGAAAAGGGATTAAAGACTAGGTCATAGATTCGGTATCTACATAAAAATGCTTTCAGAATCATATCACTTTTCTCTTGTGGCAAAATCGTTATTGTACAGTGTAAGCAAAATTTCCATTCTATTGCATAGTTAATTTTCTTGTGTGTGAGAACTTATTAAAAATAAAAAATAGATAAATATTTTAAATAAAATATTAATATATACTTCTTTTCACATAAAATAAAATTACTCTTTATTTTCTATAAATTTATTATTGAATAAATTGATGCTTTGGGCCAGTTGCCATGGCAAAGCATTGAGTAACTTTTTCAAAGTAACAAAGATACACATAAATAATTGCCAGCTAATTTAATTTCCGCTTGTGCTATTTAATTTCCGCCAACAAAGTGAGCAGCAATGCTTATAAATAATATCAATTAATTAGGTACACAGTGCTGTGATGGGACGACAAGAACTGCTTGAAAGCGCCATCATATTTGTAACTTTAACTTCCAGCGACTAACTCAAGCACTTTCTCTATCTCTCACTCTTCCTCTTTCTGTTTTTTCTTCTACTTCATTTGATAACGGTGCTATCTGATGTCTGCGACCACAGCCAAAGCGCTGCGCATGCTGCTCAGGTCTATCAGGTAACTCGTTCCGGCCACGAGCATTGCGATGTCACCGAGGGTGTGCTCCTGGATATAACGCCTCTGGTGGTCGATGGCAGGAAGCTGGTTACGTTGTACGACAAGGACCTCACGGAGGGAGTTAACTTGTTAATTGGTAGGTAGACTACACCTCAAAATGTTTATTAATGTCCACAGGGAATACGCTTACTCTAACACGAATACACTTCCCATTTAATAGTCTTCAGCTGCGAACATTGAGTAAAATATTCATAAATAAAATAAATATATTATATTTATATATATTATTTGAAATATATATATTTTAGTATATTTTCACATTTATTTTGATTTAGGAAACATATACATTTTTTGCTACACTATTTGTTAGAGTATTTATGTTTCGAATGCCCGTCTATTCCACTTTTGATATTTAACTTTTACGTTGTCTTAAGGGCCACATTTTTTTTTTCCTAGACCAACTTTAATTAATTTCAACCCTTTTTTCTCGGCTCTTTTTTTTTAGTGGTGTCCGAGCTGTGGGGAGCGCAGTGTGTACGCCTAAAGGTGACCACAAAAACCGACAATTGTGGCGAGAACGCCGATTGCTCTGGCAAGGGTGTTTGCTATTCGAACGGGGTGATGGAGGAGTACGAGTGCCAGTGCTGCGGCGGGTTTGCGGGTCCACATTGCGAGGAAATTGATGCCTGTAACCCCAGTCCGTGCACCAACAATGGCATTTGTGTGGACCTCTCGCAGGGCCATGAGGGCAACTCATATCAGTGCCTCTGCCCATACGGTAAGGTCGTTAACAATAGGGCATCACCTCTCATTAGCAGTGATGTATGCTAATCTTCTCGATATTCCCATCCCCTGTCTCGCCTACAGGCTACGCAGGCAAGAATTGTCAATACGAGTCGGATCTCTGCAATCCAGCTGAGTGCATGAATGGCGGCAGCTGCCTTGGCAACTCAACGCACTTTCGGTAAGTGAACAAAATCTAACTTGACTTGTACTGAGAAGGTAATTCAAGACGGCTAAGGAGTCAATCAACTCGAGGCAAAGGTCAAGGCACCCCAAAGTTGATAAACTTGGCGCCTATTATAAATCTTATTTAATATTTAATGAAACCATATTTTTAATCCAGAAGAGGGTTCCACATAAGCTAATTAAAAATGAGTTGCCTTAAATTAAGATGCTTAAACTCAATTTTGAAAAAGTTTTCTTTTTTGTCTATATCTATAGTTTGCTAAGAATTTTTTAAAATGAATAGACCAAGATTTTATTTTAGCAAGACTTTTTTTAATTTACCCAAGCAAATCTCTAATTTTCCACTAAGAACTTGTATTTCTTCAAAATGTGCAAAATAAAACAACAATTCTATGCAACACTTCACACAAACCCTCAAAGCCTCATCTTAGTGTGCGGTTACATCATAAGAGGTAGCTGCTTTCAAAATTCTTTGGCTCTTATGGCTTGTGTTGTTCGCGGCTTATCAATTAGTGGAAGATAAACATTTTTAAAGCCTGAAAGAGTGCTCCAGTAGAAAGTGCTCGACTCTCAGACAGACTGAACTCTGCTTTTAAATGGTTGTTAAAATTATTCTTGCTTGCCTCTATATACATCTGCTGAATAACTGCGGTGTTTAATGTCCGATCTTAGGCAAAATATTCGTATTATAGGAGATTCTGTTAAGTGAAGTTATGTTAAAAAAAACCGTCTCAAAATATATTTGTCCCAACATCAAGACCGTAATAAAAGTAGATGTAAATAAAATTGTAAGCTAGCTTTGAGAATAAATACTATTCAAGAATATATATTTCTGATTTGAAGTATCTATGTATCTTTTGTAGGTTCTGAAGAAAAAGTTGTCATTAGAGTGTAACTCATTGTGTTTAGAATATGTAACCTTTTTTAAAATCAAATCCTCTTTCTGAATTTCAACTTTGTCTCTATATTTTACAAATTTAATAAATTTAATCAATTTTTAGCTGTGATTGTGCACCTGGATACACGGGACCACTCTGCCAGCATAGTCTAAACGAGTGCGAGTCCTCGCCCTGTCTCCATGGCATTTGTGTGGATCAGGAAGATGGTTTTCGTTGCTTCTGTCAGCCAGGTAACTGATCGATCAGACAAGTCAATTTTAATAATTTTTTTTTAAATATTTTGATAACAAAACGAAATGGAGGCATTGGTTCTCAGCTAGGACGGATTCTTTAGAAATTAAATAATTTGAATATTTTAAATCAGGCTGAAAAATCAGTAGAAATCAATGTTCTTATCTCATAGCATTTCTCCAAATTAATAATAAGCTAAATTATAAACACTGTGCATCAAGTATTGGGAACTTGCTTAGGCCTAACTGCAACAATCTTACTGGTTGTATACTTACTTTTCATTACAGATTTAATTGATGAAGAATTTATTAAGATAGAAAAAATTGTTATTGAATCACTTTGTGAACAGATATTATAATGTAATTACTTTAATTTCGTTTGATGTCCAAATATTACATTGGCTCATAAACTTATACTTAAAATGCATTCATGTTAGCCAAGCCAATGTCAGTGCGCATCGAAAGTTTTTATGAGTTCTAGCCATAAAATATGCACCAAAGCATATAAATTATTTCATTGGCACAAACACAATTTGCACAAATCAACCTCGACAACAATGAAAAAAGAAAAGAAAAAAGGAAAAATTGGAGTCAGGTCTCCGAGTTGGCAGCATCCATTTCGTTTGAAATTTCCATTTCATTTATTTTGCACATTAGCATTACATCCCACTCTCTCTCTCTCTGTCTCTCTCGCTCTATCTCCTTGCAGGCTTTGCTGGTGAGCTGTGCAACTTTGAATATAATGAATGTGAATCGAATCCATGTCAGAATAGCGGCGAATGTATCGATCACATTGGCAGCTATGAGTGCCGCTGCACAAAAGGTTACACGGGCAATCGTTGCCAAATAAAGGTGAGTGTCAAGGTGAGACTAAATCAAACGACAGCCATGGACTCCATTCCGAAAACTGGGAATATTACGTATTCTGTGTTCTTTACGGAATATACTTAAATATAAATAAATATTTAATTTATTCGAATCAATACGATTTTTACGTGTAGGAAATGCATAAAGTTTATATATATATATATTATACTCGTTCCCAATGTAAAAAGAGTATATAGTATGTATGGATTGAAGGAAGCTAGATACTTGTGTTCCAGTCAAACTATTTTACAGTTTAGATTCCTAAGTGATTTCCTGTTGACCTCCTCTACAGATTGAACAAAAATTATATATCCATACCAAACCAGAAATCCAATCAGCAAACACTGTCTTGAGCCTAATAACATTTTGTTATGTACCAAGAAAATATGTAAATTTTAAATATGATAATGTTAATCAACATATTTTATACTCAGATTTAAACAGCCAAGTGGGGTATTGCATATTTTTATTAAATCGCGATATCAGAACAGAGGAAAGTCAGCAAATTTAGCATATTCTATAAATTGAGTAATCAAGTTATAATACCAACTCATATGTGTAACCAAAATAATATATTCGAATATGTCAGATTACAGGTCCTTTTCCCTTTTCAACATAGTGAAGAGTTTCGCATATTTGCATAAAAGTAAATTCAAAATAAATTTTAATTTAAAATAATCTGCCAAGTTCGACTCATTTGAACTCGTATCCTTATCAAGAGGCTGTAGCTAGTTGTCAATGCAATCGAAATTGGCAATTTGCTGATTGAATTTAGCAGAGCCCACATATGTCTATATCAAGAGGAGGGGGAAATGAAAAATATATTTTTGAATATGTAATGAAGTCCGGCTTCTCTTCTTATGATTTTCATCTGTTTTAGGTTGATTTCTGCGCCAATAAGCCGTGTCCCGAAGGACATCGTTGTATTGATCATGGAAATGACTTCAGCTGCGAATGCCCAGGAGGTCGCAATGGACCGGATTGTAATCAAATGCCACGAACGGTAAGTCATGATTTATGCACTCAGCCTGCGCTCTCCTGGCTTCAACGGCTTCCTGCAAGGACCAAACGGTTTCCTGTGCGGCGAGTAGGTGTCGAGAGTCTAGGAATTGTGTGCGTGCCAGCTGGAGATGCATAACAAAAAGCCCAAAATACCCACAATTTGCTGACAACGGATTGCCATCGTAAAGCGCATACACGCACACACACACATGCATATATATATTTAGACACAGTTATGCTGAACACAATGCACGAATGTTCTGCTCAATGCAACTTTGTAATTCTCCCTTTTGTTAAGTCTCGAACTTGTGATATTTTGAGCTTATGTTGTTCGTTGTTCGTGCTTTGTGTATTTTATACTGATTTACGCCTCCAGATTGTTTTGTCTGTCCAAACAACACGATGATAGAGCCTTGTTGGCTATTCTAATCTAATTTGCAAGTAATTTAAATTAGCCTGATGAATTTCTATAAAAGAGGTATAGATTTTTTAAGACTGATTGACTAGATAAATTAGGTGTTCAGAGTTCAGGTCTCAGAGTAGACTTCACTTTAGTTAATTAGAAATTTGTGTTTGTAGTTGGTATATGTTAATGTTTTAATATTTACACTGGCCACATTTTGTTCATTAGGAATCTAATCTTGAGGTTTTGAAATAAAAATTAAAAAAAAATTACGTAGTCTGAAAGCTGATTGTTCCCTTCAAAACTCAATTTTAAATTTTAAAGATATATTTCTTTGTCACCGGAATATTAACAGTTGAACCTACCGAACTCCCCTCCTCTCGCTCTTACTTATTTCGTTTTCTGCAAGTCTCTTACTTGGTTTCTGTTGTCCATTGTTATTTTTACAGTCAGACCACTTTTTGGGTTCGTCAAAATTCTTAGAATTCTCATTCAGAACATCACACGATTCTGATAACATTCGATACTTAAATGCATAATCTCAAAGTCAAGCTTACAGTTATAAAATCATTTTTGGAAATAGGCTTATCAGCCAGATCATCGCATTATCCTGAGATTACTAACTACAAGAATTTTTAAATAATAATGAATTCGTATTGTACAAAGTTTAAAAAGTCGCCAGCTTTTATATTTCAAATGTTAGTTAAGAAGCAGAGAGTTTTCGGAGTATAAATTTGAGCACAAATTCCTATTTCTTGTTTATCTGCATTTTGTCTTAAACAAAACCCTTTGCAGACATTTAACTGGCATCAAAGCAAGACAATTAGCTGTGCCTGCCATTTCATTAACGCCGACTACGAACACACTTCAGAATATTTAATAAACACTCAATGACTTGATAATTTTCGGTGGTAAAATAGAACTTAATAAAGTGTCCATAAATTAGGCGTCAGGGCGCTATAATTAAAGCTTTGCACGACGATGATGGACATGCTCTTTAACCGCGCGTGGGTGTGCAAAAACCATCTCCAGAGAGTTTCTTTTTTTGAGACCAGACCAGAATTTACTGCCGCTAGACTCGACGTCAGCATCAGCGACAGCCACAACGGAAGGAGCTAGGTAGTTAGGAGACCTGTTTGCCTGCGGACATAGGGGCAAGTGCTTCGCTGGTGCTGACGCCAATGCTGCAGAAGCTGGATGAAGGACCTGGACGCCAGCCGCTGGCGAGTTAATTACATTTTACTATGGCGCACAATTATGCGCGCGTGTAATATTTAATATGCCAACAGCACACAGAACCTTCCAATTAATTGTTAGTTAGTGCAGAGCAAATATGTACATTTATGCGTGAGTTTGCTCGAACAATACAAGAGGATAGCGCACATCATAACAAAATGCCAAAAACAAAAAATCTTCTTCAGTATTTTCAGCAATGTAGCGTGAATCCGTGCACCCACGGCGGCACCTGCTGGTCGAGCGGCGATAGCTTCTACTGTGCCTGTCGCCCCGGCTATACGGGCACAATGTGCGAGGGTAAGTGTCCAGTCATATTATTAACTACGGCTAAGCCTCGAAGCTATGTCGACTATCTAAGACATGCAGGCAAAGGCAAAGAAAACTAACCATTTATATTCATTTTGCGGGCTACTACAGATGAGTTTGTGGTGGAGACCGTCGTCAGCTCAAGTGAATTTATTGTCGACGATGCGAACGCCAGAAATTTTAATGACAAAACTTTTAGTTCATCGGTTGTGCTTAAAAGTCCCATTGAATTGCATAATGCATATTTTGCGGCTGGAGTTCTGGCGGCGGCCATTTTCATCGTCGCCATTGTGGTAAGTTAATACACGCACACACACATATACTCAAATTCACACACATACACACACTCGCGAACATGGGCCTGACCAATGAGGAAATTGTACTTTGCGGTCCTGCGAGGTGCCATTGCATATTCATTTCCATGTTTTGAGTTACGGGCATTTTCAACATGGAAGCAGAAGCCAACTGTGGCTTGTTGCTTTTTTTTTTGGGTTAAAGTTCAATTGAGTTGTCGAGTATTTTGGAATTTATGCATAAGGTATCGTGTTGGGTCTTTGCGACAAGCTATCTTTAAATAGCTCTTACCTTGTTGTTAAATATATTTAAAATCTGAATATTTAAGAATTGGTTTTAGTGAACTGTTTTAGTTTTGGACTAATATTGACTAATATGAAAGCTGACTCGTAGCATAGTTACGGTTTTTTACCTGCTTTATTTTGAATATAGTCATAAACCTATATATTGTGACCAGCTATAAGTGGTACTTAGACAATTTTTGTCTTCAGCTTAGACAAACTTCAACCATACATAAGACTGGGACAAAAAATCCGAATTCCTTTGTGCCAACTGTCTACTTAAACATTGGGTTACCTTCATAGATTATCTATCGAGAAAAGCAATAACAGCAATAAAATATATTACCCGAATTTAAAATAGATATTTAAAGCGTAAAGTTCTTTAAAGTAAATAAAGCAAAATGAAACAATATTTTAAATTTAAGAAAATGCAAAATCATTTTTTGTATGAGTTAAATTAAAAAATAAAAGTGCTTAATGGTATTTTCTTACAAATTAATTTTTTTTTAATTTATTTTTTATATAAAAAAAAAAAGTCTGTAGAAAATACTCTGAGCTAAAGATAAATAATAAAGGGAATCACAATTTCTGCTCAGCTTTAAGCTCAAGATAAATACTGAAGGGAATACAAAAATAATGAAGACTGCCGGTGTAATACAAAGAAGTAGTCGGCCATGAGCTACATTTAAATACTAAAGGGAATTTTAAAACATATTACGAGAAACCACAACAAAATACCCTGCACTCTGTCATGAACTAAATATAAATATTAAAGGGAATTAAAAAGACAGCAAAGTTAAACATAAATAAATACTCTGTACTCAAACATCAGCAATACATAAAAACTATGCGAAATTCAGAACAGAATCCCACAATAAAATCACTCACTCAAAGCGATATATATATATCTAAGTATCATAGATGCGAATTATTAGAATGGTCAAGAAGGTCAATAAAACAGCAAGAAATGAATTAAATTTTTTCATTGTTTCGTTATATCTTTTTTGTACATCTGTCAACCAGGTCACAATTTGTCATTGCAACGTTAATCAAACGTACCGAAAGTTCTCGACGCGTTCCACTTCGTTTATACCTATTTTGGGGTTCAGTCGTCGGCCCAAGATGCAGGGCACACTCAATAAACATTGGCTAAGTGGTAAGGCTCTCAATGATCCCGCTGCAGGGGCACAGCGTGACGCAAGCTCTACAACTACAGCCAGCAATCCGGTGCAGGCAACGCGCCATTTGTCCTCCAAGCCAAATGGCAGCAGCCACCACACCCAGACGACGCTGGGTGGACAATTGCATGAACGGCCTTTCCAACGGCATCTGGCCATGAATATGGAGAATGACATGTACTACACCGTAGACTTCAGTGAGAACTCGCAGCAATTGCCACTTATACAGTGAGACATGATTGCTGCAACTGGATCGGGAGCGGGAGCGGGAGCGAGAGCTGAAGATGACGGCTGGTTAGTTAAATTTACGAAGAAGCTTCCAACACATTAGTAGAAGTAGAAGCTCACTTCTTTGTGCTACTCTAGCAATAACATTGCCAGTACTGACAATATGCACAGTATTGCTATTATTAAATATATAAATAAAAAAAATTAAAGTTGACAAGAAATAAAACTTTTAATTAAGCTGATATAATATATATTACATGATGATATGCTAAACTGCTTGTGTACTTATTTTTTATCTGAGCCAAGACAAACACACACACAAATTCTGAAAAGTCTACTAGAAAGGAAGTTTTGACTGTATAATAGAGGTTGATAATGCTTTGAGGTCATGCAACATGCAAAACAAGATTAGATTCACTTTCTAGCAAGCTAAAATTCATTTCAGAGCGATGGACTTTATAAAGCTTTCAGTGAACAAATATATTGATATTCAATAAACTTTAGCTTGTTGATTTTTGATTCTTAAACAAATGTTGTAGAATTACCAACTAACAATATATATCAATTGATTGTTTAAATAAATTCATTAATAAGCGCATAATAGCTACCAATTTCCTGAATATGTTTTGCTACAGTTTTCAATGGGGTGTAATGCCGAGCCAAATAAATAAATCAATTAAAATAAACCGCATTGATAAATTTTCATTATTTGCCTGAACAAAGAACATGGGCAGCAAACTGTTATTCAATCACGCGGCCCAGCAAAAATTGAGGGAGGTTTCGTAACCAAAAATCAGAATATTCTTTTTCATTTGTTGGATCCGAATCTGAAACTAAAATAGCCATAAAATTAATAGAAATATTCGAAATATTTCAAAATAAACCATTTAAGGTTCTATTTGAGTTTCAGACTTAAATTTAGCACATTAAAAAACATTTGGAAAGTATAGTCTGCTTCTTGGTTGCCAAATCCTGTTGGCATGTGTTATATTTTGCATGTGACATGAAAAGCAAAATGTATATTAAACGCGCTGGCTAACGGAGTAATCAAAAGCAGTTGTTCAACATTAATTAACATAAATTTAAAAAAAAACATGCTTAAATTGCTAACGATTTTTAATTGTTTGTTTGCGGTTAATGCATGTGTACTTTAAGGTTTTTTTTTATAATATGCTGGACTATACGACTGTGTGTGTTCCTTTTAGCTACATAGAGCATATAGCCATAAATGTGAGTGCACAGTTTTAAGATTGTTCAAAATTGCATAACAAATGGCTTCAAAAATATATGTAAAAGAAAATATGTGTGTTCGGTGTTCTGAAAAATAATCTTAATTATATATTATATATATATTAAAGAGAAATTAAGAAAAAGTGCTCTAGTAGTTCTTCTACCAGATTTTACTCTAGAGACATTTTAACTTTTAGCCAGACATATAAACATGTATGGATTCTGACAGATATGTAGCTTCAACCTGATTAAAGATATATATAAGCATAGTGAAAATTAAAATATCTTCTTCCTGTTAAATAATTAAATGATTTTCTTTTACATTTTCTTTAGATACAGGCTCAATTTTTTTAATATCTACTGAAAATTTTAGTTTGATTCTAAAACTGTGACTAAAGCTGCTACTCTCAACCCTTTAGTCACAATTTTATACTAATTAATTAAATGCAAATTAATTAAAACAGAAAGAAAAATATACAAAAAAAACTAATATGAAAAAAAATGAAAAAATAATTGAAAATTTTTTAAGTAATAAGCAAATAACAATAAACATATGTGTAAATTTAATTAAGGCAATACAGTTTTTCGTTAATAATAACAATTAAAACTTAAGCAAAGGCAAATAAATGATTTTCAAAGCAAATGGCCATGGCATTGGTGGGTTTTTTCAACAATATATTTTTTATTTGCATAATTTATATAACATATTCGTAACAAATGTACAACTAACAATAGATTGTTTAACATTTTGGTTCCACAGAAGCGTTATTCAATACATTTCAATTATTGCCTATTTTTATTGTATTATTATTTTTGTTGTTGCATAATTTCAATATGTTTTTTTTTGTAATATCACTCAAACACCCCAAAAGTACGCATCAGTAGCTTAATGCAAGTCCTCCTTTAATTGGCATCTTCTTGCACGCCCACTGACTGAACTTTTGGAGCTAACTCCTCCGAACAGCCTGACACAGTTATTTTGGACGAATTTAGTTCCGTTTCTTCGGGTATTACCTTGGGGCCCTCCTGATCCTGTTTCATTTTTAGGAAGAGAAATAGGTAAGTTTAAAATTACAAGCAAATGATTAGTTAGATGCATGCCCAATGCAAAATATATGTATATATACAGATTTGTATACAAAATTCATATTTTTATAATGATATGATTGTGTTTATTAAAAAATAATTGTTATTTTTTATATTATTATAATAGTATAGAGATAGGTGTATAAAATAACTTTTTAAATTTTTAAAACATTTGATGCGATCAAGTAAATTATATTTCTTGATTTACCTATATATACAGTTAGTAAATTAATATTAAAAAAAGCTTTTATTATTTCATGTCAAGAGATATCTTTTTTGTATTCCCACGTGGGCCCAACACATCAGTCTATAGTCTATTCAAAGCTAAAAGTATAGGCATTTTGTTATGCGAATGAGCACAATGCCAAATTTAACTGTTATTGAAGCTGAAATATTTAAATTCTCGCTGAATATTTAAACTTAAATTTTCGATAAGTCTTCTGGGCCCAAAAATCTTCATGTGTAGTATTGTATGTATTCAGAGCTAAAAAATTGATTAAATAGAGGACTAAAAAGCCTGTTCAAAAACCCCCTCCGCTGCATCTTTATTTTGAAAAATTTAATGGAAAGTGTGTGAAATACATAGTTAAATGAGCTCAACGTCATTGTTATTAAAAATAAGATATTTATATTTATAGCTACCAACTCTTTCGGTAATGTCAAAGTCAAATAATATTGTTTTCCCATTTAAATTCCCTTCTCCATTTAACAGTTTATTTTACAGCTTCTGTAGAATTGAAGTCTTCAATAGGAAAACGCATATTCTACAAATCCAATATACCCTTTTAACTTGTATAACTATATAGCCGTTTTATAAATATTTGCACGTTTATATTGCCAATTAAAAGCTTAAGTAAACATTAAACCAATTTCAAAGCAAATTCAAACAGTTCAATAAAAAAGAAAACAAAAAGCAATGGAAAATCCATGTAAAAACTATAAACTAAATACGCAACATATTTGTTGGTTTCTAGTATATTTTTATTGAAATGCATGCACTGGACTTTTAACCCGCATCCAAGTTCCAGCTCATATCACATTAAGCACACACGAGTATATAAACATTTTAGTGCATATTAATTTCAACTTTGCTATCGGGATGCAGACAACTGCGAAATACTCTGTACTTAATTAGAAGTGGGAGCAATTTAGCAGATTATGGCAATTGTGACTCTCAGAGACTAATTCTCTTCAAATAACTTTTAGCCTCTTCCAAATATTATGACTTAAACTGTTAAAACAGGTAGTCAGCTATGTTTGAAGTTGGAAGTCGTCTGAATATTTGTTTCTGTTATTAAAGGTCGCTGGATTCCATTTAAAGTCTACGATTAGTAACGTTTATAGGGTATATACTTATAATATATCGAAAAATTGGGTTCATAAAGAGCAGAGAAACGAATATTTATGAAGCACATTGCAGAGCAGCAACTCTTTGTACCACGTTGTGTACAGTGCATAAAGGTAGCTGCACCTTTTGAATAAGTTGTTGCCCCCAATTAAAATATATTTATTTATTTATTTCCTTTTAAGAGCTGCAATGTTCCAATAATACACGAACATAAGCGTTCTGATTGCGTTAGCATATTAAATGCGTTATTTTCCGTATTCCTCAAAGTATAACAATTTTTTAAAATTATATAAATTGTATGTCAGTATGAATGTCTGAGTCCATATAGTTAGCTTTGTCTCTCTGGCTGCTGTTTCTATTATTCGAGGAAACAAGAAAAAATGTGCTAGAATATTTGTAGCAATTAGAAATGGGTAAAAACAAGGAATTTAAAGCCAGCTAGAAACATCAAATTTAGAGCTTTTTATAGTATACACAATACAAGAATATTTTATTTTTCTAATATATTTAGCTCACTCGAAATTAAAATGACGAATAGCCTTGTGTATTGTTGTTGTATATACACACATTCGGACAACAATTTTAGGCCCTGAAAGTTTCATTACAAACGGATAACAAACACACAAACAGACCACAGCAATTCACGAGTGAACCTTTTATCAAGAGGAGCTCTACAGCCACTGCGTAAATTGTAGATTGCGGCTTTTATTTGTGTGCGTGTATGTATGTGTGTGTGCTTCTGGGCTCGAGTGTGTACACGTAAACATGTAAAACACACACAGGCTTCCATGGATCTTAAGTGCCATTTGTGCAAAGGTGGGCTTCGGTTCATCAGTTTATTTCGTTTGATATAAAACAGAAATTTTGCTCGGCTTTGTTTTATGGACTCTGTTTGTAAAGTGAACAGTGCAGTCGGGTGCAAGCCACTACACAATACTCTATTCAGTTGAAAATGTAATGGAAATAGTGCTAGAAATGATACTTGATATAGTAGGAAAAATATGAGTAGTAATAATGGTTAACAAAATACTAATAATGAATACTAGAAATAGTAGTAGAAATTGTACTTCAAATAAGTGTAAAGTGAGCAGTTAAAATGGAAAAGAAATACTAGAAATTGTACTAGCAATGGTACTTGAAATAGTTGTGGAAATAGTAGCAGAAATATAAGTAGAGTGAGTACTAAACTAGAGGGATGGGCTAACTTCGGCAAATGCCGAAGTTTGGTAATACCCTTGCAATTGAAAATGATATAGATATATTTTTCGATGATTTACCATGCCCCAAGAAATGAATATATATATATTTTAGTCAATCTTTTGACTAGGACAACAGTAACCAATATATAAAATTTTGAAGCTATAAGTATAAAACTTTGGAAGATATAGTTTTCTCGGATTTTTCCACCCGCCAAAGTGGCGGATACATATCATTTTTCATAATTAACTAAGAAATAGTAAAGCTTAAAGTTTTCGTCAATTTTTGGAACTCTAGGTGTAAAATTGTAGAAGATACATTTTTTCAGATTTGCCACGCCCCTAATAGGTGTAGATATATGTGCTATATCTTTATTTTCTAGGGGTGGTTGATACAAATATATGTTTGAGGTTTCAAGTCTCTGGTTTTAACAGCATCCAAAATATTGGAGGATTTATGTTAAGCACTACATAGACTTTCCCGATTTGTCACGCCCCAAGTGTGCGTGGATATATAACTTTTTGACCTGCATGAAGGGAAGGTCAAAATTATAGTACTTTCCAAATTTAGATGTGCTAGCTTCAAAACTGTAGAAGATATTGTTTTATCCGATTTGCCACGTCCCCAAAAGGCGTAGCTATATATGCTATATCTTTTTGTATGGGGGTGCAATTCAGGAGTATATAATCCAAATTTCAAGTCTCTGACTTTAATAACGTCGAAGTTATCCCACTAAAACATTTCTTAACACCGATTTGTCCTATGGGAGCTATAGGATATAGTAGTCCGATTCGGATGATTCCGAAATACACAATGCCTGCAGCATATTGGAGCCTATGTGCAAAATTTCAGCTCTGTAGCTCTAATACTCTCGGAGGAGATTGCGTTGATCCAGATAGACAGGCAGATAGACAGACGGACACACGGACATGGCTAAATCAACTCAGCTCGTCTTGCTGATCAAGAATATATATATAATTTATATGGTCGGAGATGCTCCCTTTTTTACGTTGCAAACTTCTGACCAAAATAATATACCCTTTTTGCAAGGGTATAAAAATGTTAAAGAAATAGTACATAGTAATGAGTACTAGAAATAGTAGTAGAAATAGAAAATAGTAGTTGAAATAGAAAATACTTGAAATATGAGTAACATTAGCAGGTAAAATGGCAAAAGAAATACTAGAAAATTTCTAGAAGAAATATAAATATAAATAGCTTTTTACATAACAGTTAGTTAAATAACTGTGCAAATAGTAGTAGAAATTTTAGGTGAATTCTAGTTATATTCTTATAGATGGATAGACGGCCAATGTACTCTCTTTACTTTGTGAACACGTATAAAAATTTACAAATGAGCTTTGCGGCCAATATTTAATTGCCCATTGTACGTCAAAGGCTCGAAGAGCCAGAGCTATGCCATGTGTTAAAGGCCCTTTTGTGAACAGCTAACAAGAATATATTAATTAATTATTTATTTTTTGTTTTCCCTTAAATTATAAAAACATTTTTATATGATGAGGGTCTCTTGTGAATATATAATTTTATTAACAATATGGATATTACGTTAAGTCTGCAATTATAATAATTATACAGTAAAAATGTGCAAATTGTAAGGCTTCGATAACCTAACTTGTTGAATACATATTTTTCTAGATTTTTTGTGTACATTACAAATTACTTACGCGCAATTTCGCAATTACTTAATGTGCATTAACATTGTTTTGTTACGAAGCAAATATAAGAATGACTAACGTTCCCATCCAATCAAGTGCTTCGAATTATTTGGCATTCGATTTGAAACGCATGGAAACGCGTTTTTTTGTTTATCCTCTTAGAGGGTATATTAATTTACACTACAACATTCTTTTATCCTAAATACTTGTTCATAATAATAATGTTGAGTATTATTATTATTATTATTAAAAAAATAGATTAAATTGAATAAATAGGCAAATTATGATTGTCAATAATAATATATCAAAAATTTAAATAATAATAAAAACTCACTCTCCAAATACGTTTTCATCTTTTTTATTATGCTCCACAGAAATTGAAAGGGAGTTTAATAATGTTAAATTGATTGAAAGTAAAGAGCACCTCAATATTTCTATAAGCAGTTGGATAAAATCAAGATATAACAGTATCTGAAGTTAGATACATAATATCTGCTAATCGGGTACTCAAAACAACAACATTCATTCTTTCCTGCTTTGAGTTTTTCTCTTCCTTCATCCTCCATTAATTTAAACCACAAAAAAATATAAAAAAGCAACTGTAGGAAAAAAGCTAACAGGAAATGGTAGAACATTCGCACGTGACATTAAGAATAGTAGAATATTGGAATGGAATCGATTGGTGTGTTGTTTTTTACCACAGTGTCTCAAAAGTATCTGACTGCTGGGAAAAAACGTATGTTTAATGAGCTGATATTTACGCTTGTTGGGACGCAAGAAAACTCATTGAACCCATTTGACATAGAATTTCCATTTTAAATAAATATTAAATAAAGCAGTGCAGCTCCAGTTTTTTTTTCTAGTCCCACCGACTTAGGTGTGTTTGAGAATATGATTAGCTTTTCGATTTATTAAGATATGTATGCAAATCAATCCATAAATGTAAACTTGTGATTTTATCCGTAATTATTTTTAGTTCAAATATATTTTTAACCCTCTACAAATATATTGAAGATTTTGCCTGATAACATCAGCACTGAAGCAAAAGACTTATTCAAAATATTGCTGTGGTATTTTCTTAAACTTGAAAAGTAACTATTATCTACAATTCATCTACAATTCATCTGCTTTGCATTCGGGACAGCTATCTATATTTGTATTAACTTTCATTAAAATCTCGCTCAAGTTATTATCGCATTAAGGACTCATTATATTCACAGTCGATTAGATCCCATCACAAGTTGATATAACTTGAACTAAGTTCCCCATGCAGCGTTCAATATTTTCATCACCAGCTGAATAATTCGCAGCCCACTTCCAATTGACAGCTTCAGAGTCGTTGGCAACGTTTCAAATTTTGCTCCTCTTTGTTTGTTCAAGCGACGGCAATGTTTTTGCTTTTTAGTTCCAGCTTTCAGCCAGGCAAGCCGGGCTGCCTGCCCGCCCCACTTTCATTGTTGCTTTTGGAGCAGCTGCTATTGTTACTTTTTGTCAACTTGTGCTAAGTTGAACAACAAATCACTCGACTCAAAAAAAAAACAACAAAACAAACACAATCACAGCGAAAGAAAAATACCAAATTTAAAATTTACAATGCATATTTATCACAATCGCCCCAGCGACCAATAAAAGATCCCAAAAAAAATTACGAAAAATATTTACTTGATGGTTTCAGATCAAATTTGGCATGCATTTAATGTTGTTAAAACAAGTGGAGTCAAAGTCAAATAGTGCAAGTGTGGGCCTTAATTAAACGTTATAAAGTAATGCCCGAGTGGTTCGGCAAACGCAAAACCAACATCAATTAAAACTAATTTAGCAAAACCAACAACAAACAGGAGAAACGCAAATCTAATGCACCAGCCACCGCCCCCGCACCCGCCCCCAGACCTATCAGCGGAATCGTGCTGCTGGGATTCGCATTCGCGTTCATGCCGGGGATTCATGGATGCAATATATTTGAATGCTTGTATATATGTTTGCGAGTTCAAAATATGTTTGCAGACTGAGCTTCAGCTTCAAAAGTGATTTTTTTGTGTATGTGAAATGGAAAGCTAATATGAAATCGTTTGGCTCTTTCCGTTTGGACTTTAATATGCGAATTTAAATTTGTAAATTCATATTATGAATTTTGAATTGGCAATTTATTATAAGTGGAAATTAATCGCAAAAGATTAATAAATAAATTGTGAAAATTCAATATTATTTAGATAATATCATGTTTCCAAATGGGATGCTGACTGGTTAAGCTACTATCTTCTACTGCCTTTTATCTCTCAATTAGCTAATTAAATTTGTAAAGTTTCATAAATTAAATTCTATTCAAATGATAGTATGCAAATTATTATGAGCGGACAATTAAAGCAAAAGAGAATAGGAAATAAATTAGATTTAAAACATTTTCAGTAGCTAAAATTAAATTTGAGCCTGATGGCCTTAGGCCACATTCTAATTTAAAATTAATATCAAATTACAACTGCAAAATAAAATAATGTATTGAAACACACACCAAATTTATTTGTGTATTTCAATTTATTATTATATTATTTATTCCACACACGAATTTCATTAAAAAATTCAAATCAATCTGAATGTCTCGCTGCAGGCATATGTAAACTTCCGTTTGCCGAAATATTTTATTACATGCATTTATTTCGCCTATTTGGATATGTACTTTACCATTAACATAGAGGTGGGTATAACGGTTAAATCCACAGCGGGTATTGAAGTTAACAAACCACTTGGATACTTTTTCATGCGGCTCGGAAAAAATGTTGATTCCACGCCCTGTTTTGTTTGTGTGAATGGCATTTGTAGTAGCACAGACTCGTACGATTTTATATACTTATGATAGAGATGCAATCGCACACTAATTCACACACACACACACACACACACGGACACACACAGGAACACGCACACAGATATCAAATGGGGCCCATGGTTTTGCAAAATTTATTTTGCACAAACGCAAAAAGCCAAACGAACTTTTGCCCTTGGTCTCTCTAGCCTGCAATTTGCAAGCGAACGGCTGCTGTTAGCTCCTAGCTCCTGGCTCCCCGCTGCTCCTAGCTCCCTGCTGCTTTTCGGATGCTAGCTTTTATTTCCTGCTCCCAGTTTGTCAGTTGGTCTTTCAGCTGTCCAGCTGTCCATCTGTCCGCTTCAGAGTGTTGTTTTGCTGCCTGCAAATGCCAAGGCAAAAGTTTGGCATGTTCATAAATTCATTAATTTGTTGCTGTTGTTTTTTCTTTCTTGCTCCTGCTGGATGCGCATTTGTTGCAACCACATTTGATTTATTGAATTATGGTTGCCAGGCTACCATAAAAGCTCGCTTGAAAGCTTTGATAATTAATTATGAAATTAACTGCGGCACGCATCCATTTATACTCGCATCGATTCTGTCATATATCATAGCAAGTTTTTAATTAAACCAATAGATAGATTATTTGGTTCATTCGTTGTATTAAGTAGTACAAGCTGTTTGCTGGGAATTGATTAAATTTGCTCATTTGAGCTAATTTAAAAATCATTCTCTTGTAAATATTGTTAAAATAAATTCGCAAAAATTCGCTTACAGTTAAATAAGAAGTAAAGTTAGTTGGAATACAAACAGATAGCAAAACGGATGGTACATAAAATCAATATACAGTAAACCCTCCCTGAGGAATAACTAACTGAATTTGAGTTTATTGATAAAATAAATATTGAAAGATATTATATAATGTTAAATAAAATTTAAAAAATAAAAATAATGTAAATAAAATACAGAACTACATATTTTTATTTTTTTTAACGGAATGTGAAAGTAGAATTTTTAGACTGTCTGAAAGTAGATAAGGCACATCTAGTCAAGAGATTGTTTGGAATTAGGGAGGCTTTACTATACTCTGTGTATAAATAAATAGTTATCAAAGCTTAATATGTGCAGGAATATAGTTTACAACTAAGAAATATTTATTATTTGCTTTTTTGATCGGTTACTCGACATAAGAATCTTTAAACGTTTAATGTACAGCTTACGCAAGGCAATGAATTTACGAGTTTATGCTATTTGTTTTTCAAAAAAAGAATGAAACCCAATGAAGCTTCCATTCTCTGAGCTAGCTGCTCTAAAAAGAGAAATCAAAACCAGTGGAGCGGCATCAGAAGCAGAGGAAACAAATGCCAAACACACGAATGCTGAAAAATAAACAATAAACGATAAACGGCAAACGGATGCAGTGGCGCACAGCATCCGGCTGGCATCAAGGTGGCAAAAAAAAAAACAGAAAACGGAGGACGACAGGAAGAACGCAGCAGGACAATAGCGCTGGGTATGCTAAAAAGTTATTGGCGCAACAGCTGCTAAACATTTTTTAAACTCTCAAACTCTAGCCCGGAGCAAAAGGCGCGCGCCACCCGTAACAGAAGTCAAAACAATTGAGGACAATCATCGACAGACACACACACACACACACATACACACACGCATACACACTCGCACTCACACGCACAGCCTAAGCTGTTAGCAGAACTAGAACTTGGGGCTCACCTCTAATACGACGCCCTCCAGGGCGGGCTGTGAAATATTCTTTAGATTGCTGTGATTCAATTTGGGCGCACTGTCGGCACGATTGCGACCCAGTGATTGATTTGACGTTTTGTTATCGGCTTTGCTCAGCATCGAATGGTTGGAGGACTTGTGATTGATTTCCAGTGCCGAACGCAGTATATCCACCTTGGATGCGCTGTGCCCAATGTTCCCATGCTTGGGCACTCCCCTAAGTGACTCCACATTGTAGCTGCTGCGACGCACCGACAAATGGTCGTGTATGTCTGCCTGCACGACAAAAATTTCAATTAAAAACTTTTCCCAGCGCACAATTAAGCCTTGGACTTACCCGTGAGCCTCTTGGCAGCGATGACAAGCTGCCAATTTGATTGTACTTGATCATGAGGCTCAAGCGTTCCAGCGACATCGAAGTGCCCTGCTCCTTTGTAGCCGGCTCGGTAAGCTTTTCGGTCTCCCCAGCCTCGACTGTTTCCACTTCCTCCTCTGACTCCTCGGTGGTATGATCGAACTTGCGCAACCAAATCAGGTGCAATAGTCCATACGCAATGCCACCAACTACGGCAAGCAGACCCATGTACCGGAACGCATCACGTGTCCCGAACTGCCCAATCAGTAGGCCGCCCGTAAAGCTGCCACTGCCACGTCCTGTATGCAGTAGGAGGAAATTTATATTATATCATTGCAGAGAGATAAGATCGCTGGTTGCTGCACTTACCCAGACTGAAGTGAGCCATGCCAAGGACGCCAATCAGGGTGGCCAGCAGCGTTTTAGGTGCCAATAAAGAGCAGTAGGTGGCGGCTGCCACCCACATCAGATGGCAGGAGAGCGACTCCATGGCCTCGAATGGAAAGCACCACCAGGCGTTTCTGCAAAAAAATAAAATACAATATATATATACGATGTTGCCATAAAATTAGATTAGGCGCACATGTCTAGCACACTTACTCGATAAAGGAATAGCCCACTAGGCGTCCGGCGTGCGAAAAGAACGCAATGATAATCAAATTAACGTGGCCAAATATGCGTGTGATTTTCTCCGCCCCATACAAAAATGGTATGCTGCTCACAGTGCCCACAGTAATTGTAATGCCTGGCATAGACCAAAACGAGGACACATTAATGAATGAGCCAGAATGAGACTGAGACAGAGGCCAGAACTTACCCAGCAAGTAGTTGGGAGCGCCCAGCTCCTTGAGATACAAAAATAGAAAGCTCTCGATGAAGCCCCAGAAATTTCCAAGCACAAACAAAAATATTATGAACGCAATCACGTGCGGCATTTTCAATAGATTCCATAAATCCCGAAATACATTATCCGCTGGCAGCTTCTCGCCCAGCGGCATCATTAGCACCGACATTGTTGATATCACGAGGAGCACATCGTATGTATAGAAGGCAGCCGAATAGTCGGTGTAACCCAATCCCCGTGACGAGTAGTCAATCATAATTCCGGTGATGGGCGAGAAAATCGCCATGCCAATGCTGGAAAACAAGCGCTCACGACCAAAGTCCCCTCCAAACTTTTCTATCATCGTGAGTGCAATCGGATCCATTATTGTAACTCCTGCTGACAACATGGTTGTAGCTAGAAAGCTGAACAAAAAAATACACAATTAAGTTCATTTGAGTGTCGCGACTGCATTATACCGTGTAAAAATAGTAAGAACTGATTTTAAGTGACTCGAAAAAGTTTGTTTAGCTTAAATAACATTATATTATAAATATTCCCTTTTAGTCTATTGAAAAGTTTTTTTCAATGTTCCAAAATAATACCAGAATCTAAATTAACTAAAATTTTTGGAGAGACTACCTTTGAAAGTCAGGATATCAAAGTCTTGCAACTGAATCATTGTTTACCTCTACAGATAAGCCTAACAATTATATTGTCTTTAGCTAATTTTGTACCGTGAACGAGTATTATGCAGTCAGTTGCACTCAACAACAATATTCTTATTTGTTTTATTTATGCATTAAGCGTAAAAATAATGTTATATATATTTAATTGAATGTTACTCGAACGTGAACGTACCGTAACAAAAAGTATACCCAGAATATTGTGTCATCCGTTTCCTTGTAATCAGGTGGGCAAATTTCTGGAGCATTCAACGTGAACGTGCAACGTTGCATCATGCACCTCACAGCCCTTGAGTTCACATAGGACATGTTTGTGCGCCTCACCAGGCCGCCGCAGCGTAAATCGAGGTCATCCATGTCAGTGAGATTGATTTGCATTTTTACAAGCCTGTCCTCGCCAAATCGTTGCCTAATGTCGGTGACCGTCTCGTTGTCGTCCTGTTCGATCTCCATGCCCAACTGCTCGGTGGGGTCCGCCAAATCGGGATGCATTTGCAGCATAAAGTATGTGGCATCTGCATTCTCTGAATGGACCCAACTGCTGCTCTCCTTTAGTTGGATGCTGGGACTGCCCGGATTACCCGTAGAAACTGTAAAGAACCCGCATGATGAGTATGTGAGTATAAATTTAAATGATTATAGACAGCAACTAAAGCTTTTTTCACTTTAAGAATTTAGCTATGTATCCATAACGAATTTTAATATCACCAGCATAAATAGAGAGGACTCTTTTAATAGGGCAAACGTATTAGATTATTAAAACAATTTTACTTTTATATGATATGCTAAAAATAGTAAATAAATATATAGTATATAGATTTGATAAATATTTAAGATTTAAAATATAACTTTTGGCATGCAACGAAACTTGCCTTAAGAAATTGACTAAAACGAATCTAAGGGTTGTCAAATTTAGGTTAAGCCAAGTAAAAACGTTGTAGTCGGGACTGCCCGACTACAAGATCTGAACGTTTGTTCAACCTTGCATTTTTTCATACGAATTTTTTTTGGTTTTTTTTAAATGTTTAGTTTTTATTTGCAACCTCTTCAATGGATTGCACGCTTTATAGGACGATCTTGGTGGAAATTTTGAAGTCTCTAGCTCTTATTTCTATATGTATATATATATATGTGCGATCGACATACGTACGGACAGACTGATGGGCGGACCGGCAGACAGACGGAAGCACAGACAGACGGACAGGGCTAAATCGACTCAGCTCGTCGTCCTATATATACTTTATGATGTCTGCCACGCCTGCTTTTTCCAGTTTCATACTTTCAACAAAACCATTATACTCTGACTTTCCATTTTCAATGGGAAAAATCGACTTTAACATCTCATCACATTAACACCTTAGACCGCTGAGTATCTCTACTCATATCGGAGTTTCTGTTCAGCAATCCGCCTACGTTAACGTGACTATAGTAAAAGATAAATAAACTGCAAGTTATATATTCTCATATATAATATGCTAAGCACATTTAAGCCGGACAAATACCAATTAAGAGCTTACCTGGGATATTATAGAAGCTAAAGAAGAACTTATTGATAGCAGCCTGCTCTAGAATCACAGTTGACATTCGATGAAAGCATTTTTAGTTTATGTATTTTCTCTTGAGCATTGAGCATTGCGAGTTCTTTCTTTCTTTCTTCTTAGACATTTGTGACACACCTTTTTCCAGCCATTCAGCACAGATGGCAAAAACAAACCTATTAAACTGCAAAAACTAACAAGACACGAACAAGAAAGGAGCCAGGTCGTCTGGTGTTTAAGTAGAGGACTACGCTGACAAGAAAACTAACGGCTAACAAGGAGCTTGTGACTTGTGGCAGTAATGATAATAGGGGTGTAGCTGTCCAAGTCGGTGGACGAAAGATGGTCAATAGTAGGATCATCGTGTAGAAGTGACACTTACGATTCAAACCCTGCATGGACATGGCTGGCAGCTCAGATGATGCTGGTGCTGGCTGCTGCAGTTGCAAGGACAATGCTGAAACGTTTTCCAGTGGCGGAAACATGGTCGATGACATATTTAGTGCGTCTTGATATCTGCTTCTCGTTTGCGTTGCAAATAATGCTGGTAACGATGACGCTGGCGAAGACGTCGTCGACGTTGTTGTGGTCACCACGGTTGACTCCACTGCAACTGTGCTTGAGCTGGGCATTGCCCTCGTCGTTGTCGTTTTCGCCGTCGTTCTTGCTGTGGTCATGCCATGCTCACCCAAATCGGAATAAAGTTCTGGATTAACTTGCTCCTGCATTAGACAATAGTCGACGCATTGGTGCACTGCCAAGTCCAGCTCGGGCTCTTCAGGACACTCCCTGCTGGGGCAAGGCGACCACCAGACCTGCAAAAGATTAAAAGCAGTTAAAAGTAAAACTTACTTTATTAATTATGCTGTGGCACAAGTTTTCAAATTTCCCCTTAATACCCTTAGTCTATTAAAAGAGTAAAGAGGGTATACCCGATAGCGTTTACAGTTTTATTTAATCCGTTTTTTTTGTCTATGTAGATTTCGACGATATAGAAAACTATTAGAGATGAAGGTCTTGAAATAAGATCTAAGAATATCTCAATTACTTTAAAACTTTGTTTTTAATATGAATATATATATATAAATTCATTCCTGAGGTAAGGAAGAAAACATAATATAAGCTTGCTTTCCTCTCTTTATACAAATAAGACCAGTTTATCTAACGTCAGCTCGAAGCTGGATACTGGGTATCTGCTAGTCGACTAGTTGCATATAGTATATATACAAAATAGTTTAAATATTGAAACGTCAGCTCAGAGCTAAATACACATTATCTGCTAGTCGGTTATAGAACACTAACTTCCATCGGATCATCAAGACATTCGAATCAACTTGAATATCTACTTCTAGGACAAACGACAAATGTTTAAAAATAATTAAATTTAAATTTGTTTAAAATATCATATACTTCCTATAGAAACAATCGGTTGAGTTCACAAGAATTCAGATCTATATGTATTACCGCAAAATTTAATAAAATTACGAACGATTACAAACTATGTAAGAACCCATTTTATTTACCATGATTTCAAATGTCTCATCAACTTTGGTATTATTGTTAAAACACTCCAGCAGCACAGGAAAATAAATAAATAACAAAAATCAGCAAGCTGGAACTATTTCATTTTAGATCAGTCGGCGTTTCGTTAGACGTCAACAGAGTCGTAAATGCCACTCAGTATAAAATAGCTCATTGCTAGGAGAATACTAAACAATTCTTGTTGAAGTAGATTAAAAAAAAAAAATATCTTGATGTCTTCGTTGCCAAGTAGTACATGGAGTGAGCAGCTGCGAGATGTGCTGAGTTCACCATTGGGAATTCTGGCGTTGACTTGCATTGTCGGTTATATTGCCTATATACAAATACGCCGTGATTATCCCACCTATGACGATGAGGACTACGAGAAGGAGGGGCATGTGAAGATACCGGCGCCTCTTCAAAATCTAAGAATGACCAAGAAGAAGCTCGAATATTACGATTCTCAGAATACCAAAGGTAGATATTTGATTGCCTTACTCGGAACCATTTATGACGTATCGAGTGCACCGCACGACTTTGGACCGCATGGCAACTATGAGACGCTTTCGGGCACCGACATCTTGTGGTACATTCGGAGCACGGCCCGCTTCGAGTCTCGCGATTTCAATACATATTTGGAAGAGTGGAAAAATATGCTCGAAGATCACTTTTATGCAGCTGGCGTTCTGATAACAGAGAACAACGATGTTAACGATTCGGAGGGAAGTACAGTCTATGATTCAGCCAACGATAATATGGAATGTGAGATGAAAGTTGAAGTCAATGAAGGATATGTTCCTACAGATGTGGATGAAGCCAATGATGTTAAAGTTCAAGTTAATGAAAATATTGAAATGGAAACCGATGTCAGCCTTGAAGAAAGCTCAAGTAGTGCAAATTTCGAGGAAGCTGATGATACGCTCATCGATACGCTCGTCGACTTCTCTGATGGAGACAAGAAACTTCCAGCTTTGTAGGTGGAGGTGGCTGGAGTAAGCCCCGCTTAAGTCTTGCATATTGTACTAAAGCATAAAACATAAATAAATATATCCTGCTGTTCGTTTATCTGCATATACAGCCAGAGCTGTCTGCTATGATTGCGGCAATTGTTGGGCTTGTTGTGCACAGATAGTTCGTGTCCATGCATATATACATTGCTAATTTCAATGCGAATTCAATAACTAGAGCATGCGAGACAGCTGCAGAGTCCACGTACAGCGCAGTGGCTGCAATAATAAAATGGTAATTTCTGTTGCCCTCAACGCTGGCAACAAGGAATCCATATAAATGTTTACCAAATGGCAGCCAACCTTGTCCTTGCCTGCATAATTGTATAGCAAGCCGCAAAGCAAGTACCAGCATAATGTTAGCAGGGATGCATAGGGCCTTAAAAGCCCTCAGCATCTCTTTCATGTACATAGTCTGGAAGTGTAGCAGAAAATATGTTGAATAGAGTAACTACGAGTATATCGGAGCTCTTGAGGGTCAGAAATGCATAATTGAGTTGAGTGAACGTAAATATTCTCAAGTAGCTGGTAGCCAAATACAACTACAAATTTACATTCATTTTATGAGTATTGATTAGTTTATCAATATTACTAGTTAGTTTGGAATTTATCCTATATATTAACTAGTTCATTAAATCTAAATAAATTTATAATACTGCGAAATTCAAGCTTTTGATTTTGAAGTTAAAAAAAATCAAATAATGATAATAAAATAGCAGCTAGCTTAGAATCTTATAGCGTATTGATCTGTTGTTCGAATGAACTTTAAGATAATTTTCAAAATTCTTTTTAAATAGCGTAAAATTAATTAATTCCATGTGAATTAAGAAATACATTTTTCAAAGTGTCATAATATCCTATTTTCCAAATGTATATAGCTGGCAATAGAAAGAGTTTGAAACAAAGCCAGTTAATAGTCGATAGTGAATGTGATTCTGTTTGAACGATATATCTAGGTCATAGCTCTACTTGCGATAATGTCTGAGGTATTGTTGATGCCACTCGCTGCAACTACATATTGTCCTCGTTTTATGGTACTTTATGTGCACATCATAAATACAATTCCAATACACAGCCTCGCCTACATCTGTGTGTGTTGGGCTAAGTGTCCAAATGACGAATGCGAGAGTGTTTCGAGTGTGCGTATCTTAAAGTTGAGGATACTTTGCGAAAATTCGCATTTAAGGCAATGCGTGCTACTGGCACGGGTCCACAACGAGGACCACAACGAGGCCCTTAACACGCAGGTCCATTGCGTTTCATTACGACTAACGACAACGGGGCTGTAATACATACAGTATTGCAGCTCATATGTCCCTGTGTGTGTGTGAGTGTATGTGTGAGGCATACGTGTGTGTTGTTAGTGTAGTTTAAGTGCTGCAAAACGACATCAAGATAAATGTACGTGATACACACACAGTCACATACACACAAACACTCACATACATACACACACTCACACATGTGAAGCTGACGTGCACTTCTATGTACATAAGTGGGTTTTTTTGGCACTGCCTCTGCCCTGTTTAGAACTTGTTCAGAGATCTTCTCCTACTCTGGCATTCTCAGATGCTGTTTGTTAGTTCTGTAGTTAGTTCTTAGCCGTCTTTAATACGTTTCCTTGCTTGTTATCAGTGAAGAGCTTCAGATGCTGTCATATTCTATTTTCCCATTTGAATTTCTTTGACTAGTCTATGGAAAGTGGACTTCAGCAAAGTTTTGAAGATAATATTGAATTGATTTTTATGCTCTGTTCAGAAAGAGTTTAGGGTATCTCATAGTAAGGCAAGTCCAACCAAATCTTTCTTAATTATTTTACTCTAACTTTCATGCAAGTCATTAATAGGCCATTTGCAGTAATGTGCTCGACTTTGAGTTATCCTGTAGCCAGTTCCCCACTGCCTTTGCAAACATTTAAACTTCCGTTTATACTTATTTACACAAAAAACACACACACACAGAGACAAGGACGAGTGCCGCAAGCTGCTCACTTTATGCTTCTGTTACACACAATGTAAAATTCACACATGAATAACTTGCGACCGCATTTGGCATTTAAATGTGGGCACTAACCAAAATTGAAGCTTTTACCTCTGAAAATGAGATATTTAACTTTGTGTATGTAAATTTGTATGAAACATCAGATATGTATGCCTACATAGCTAATTGGCTATCCACAGGTAGCAAATATTCGCGATGTTATTTTAACTCCAAAGCTGAATAATGATATTGATTCAAATTGCAATAGCAGTGATAAATATGCAGAATATGTAATTAATATGATGTGTGTCTACTCCACTTCTGGTATATATTTTCGAGAAATGCAATAGCATAAACAAAAACATTGTCCAGTTTTAAAGTCTTAAAGAGTTTGTTAGTGAAGCTTACTCCTGTCCTTATTAGTTATTCTGATTGTATAATTACTCTATTTTAAAGTCCTTTTTAACTTTCACAAGATGTTTTATCGTTCGACAGTTTGCTGCATCAAATACCTTGAAATTACACTGATAGGCAAAATTGAGGTGGGGATGTGATATATAGTTTTGATAAAATTCTTTCCATTTAGACCAAATTTAAAAACTATTTGTCTTTATTCCGTCACAAATTTGATACTTCTTTAAAAAATTATAAATATAAATATGTTTGTAATTTAAAATTATGCTTCAATATAATTTTGGGCATTTAACTTTACACAAGGAAATTAACGTTTTTACAGTTATTTTTCAGCTTCTGTAAAATCTTTGTTGCACAGTGTTATTTAAGACTTTGCAAATGTTTCTTTAAATTTTATATTGATGAATGTTTTCATTTGCAATTCTAACCAAAGCCTAAGTGCTGTATTCATCATCTTATTTGTTCAGTTCGTTTTCAATATTTTCTGATATATTTGCTGATAAATTTGCTGTGCCGTCATATAAGAGACAGTTCAGTACTTAATATTTTATTATGCCAATGGCAACAACAGCCGCAAAAATTCCAAAAAGCAATAATGAAAGATACAACAATAACCCAAACTGTCCACAATGCATAAAATACAAGAGCCACAAAAAAAACATAAAAATACATAAAACGAAATTGCTGGGCTACAAATTTTACTCGATGCGATATCGAGTATTAGCATTCACAAGGTCCAAAAGGTTGGACAGCAGAGCACTTGCAAAATTCGACAGTTATTTGCCACATTCAATGAATCGACATGACACAAATTTATGCGCATGCAGGGCCTCAAACAAAAACAAGTAAGAACGTTGCAGTCGGGCGCCACCGACTGCGTCAGACTCTGTTCCTGTTAAAGGTGTGTAGGCTCAATAAATATGTAGACCGTCCGTCCGTCTGTCCGTATGTTTGAATGCGAGATTATCGAGATTCCTTTTTTAAGCATGTCTTTTACGTCAATTTAGCTACAGTCATCAAATAATACATATAGCTTTTTTAAAATAAAATACTATTTTGGTTTTTATATAATTTGGATACTGGCTCCACATTTCACAAAATCAATTTAATATAAGTTCAGTTGCAAATAAAGCCACATTTACATTTTTTTTTAATGTTTTAGGTAAAACCGTATTTTTAATAAAATATAAGGATTTATGCAGAAAGTTTTATCAAAATCCATTAAGTAACATAGAAGTTATAAAAAAAAAAAAAAACATTTTAATAAATGATAATATCACGCGGCAGCGATGGGAATAGAACCTGGGTCACGCGCTTCGCATGCCACTACTCTACCCACACCACGGCGTCTCTTGCGTGGCTATGTGCCAAACTGAGTTTGGAAGTGTTTTGATTTGGTTAAACAGACTTGCGTTGTGGTAGCGAAGACCCTGCTTCAATCCCCAGTTAGGTCAACTAGAATTTGTTTTACGGAGGCTTACATTATGATTATTATTATTTTTTTTTTTTCGTAAATTTAAATTTCATGAACAGTAACCCACATGTCAAATTTGGATGCTCTACGTCTAAGACTGTAG
Source organism: Drosophila gaucha (assembly GCA_035045545.1). Classification (NCBI taxonomy): domain Eukaryota; kingdom Metazoa; phylum Arthropoda; class Insecta; order Diptera; family Drosophilidae; genus Drosophila; species Drosophila gaucha. Next base: position 7,633,856 of record JAWNOY010000099.1, read on the forward strand.
GAGATACAGTTTTACCCTATTTGCCACGCCCCAAATGGGTGTAGCTATATATAACATATATTTTTGGGTAGAGGTAGGATACTAGTATATATATTCCAAGTCCCAACTCTTTGACGGAAATATTGCCGAAATTATCACGGTTTTTGTAAAAGATATAGTAATTCCCGATTTTCTTACATAACTTTTGACTTATCTTAAGAGGAGGTCAACAGTATCCCACATGCAAAATTTGGACGCTCTAGCTCCAAAACTGTAGGAGATACAGTTTTATCCGATTTGCCACGCCCTTAATGGGCGTAAATATCTATAATATATATTTTTGATTCCGAGTGATCTACTTGCATATGTATTCCAAATTTCAAGTCTCTAGCTCTTAATACGCTCAAAATATTATACGATTTATACAAATCGCTATATATATATTACCGATTTGGTACGCCCCCAGGGGGCGTGGGTATATAACTTTTTGATCTAACTTAAGAGGAGGTCAACAGTATCCCACATGCAAAATTTGGATGCTCTAGCTTCAAAGCTGTAGAAGATATAGTTTTATCCGATTTGCCACGCCCACAATGGGCGTAGATATATAATCTATATCTTAAAACGTCCGCGTGGTGTACACAAATATATATTCTAAATCCCATTTCTTAGACTGCAATATTGACTAAAATAACAGCGTTTTAGTCTTAATAGATATAGCATTTCCTGATTTGCCACGCCCCCTGTGGGCGTATCGGAAAAATACTCAAACTTGATCTGACGCGGATACACACGAGTATATATTCCAAATTACAAGTCTCTAGCTTCTATAGTGTCCAAATGCTGCGCGTTCATACAGACAGACGGACAGACGGACAGACGGACAGTCGGACAGACGGACAGACGGACAGACGGACAGACGGACAGACAGCAAGACGGACATTGCACAAATCCAATAGACTCTTTTTCCCTTTGGGAACAGAGTCTAAAAAAAGGCAAATCACACAGCCACAGCCAAATAGTATGCAACACAAACAGTTGCAGCATCTGCTATAGACGTTGGCAAGCCGTGCGTATGCGTAATACGAACTGCTTTGCATTGGTGTGTGCGTCAACGTGAGCCCGGCTGATGGGCGCACAGCAAAGTATATTCGGTTGATGGTCGCCCTTCGCTCTCTTGCTCTCCCTCACTCTCTCTCTGTGTCTACACACACACGCACGCACACGTCCAAAGATAGACACTTATAAACTCACTTGTTAGCTTTGTGTGTGCGTTTTATAGCTCCATGTGGGCGTGTGCCTTAGTGTTTAAGTCTGTATTGATTGTGACAGCGTTATGGCGGCGCCACAAATAAATGCCGGCTTTTGTGCTGCGCTGCTGCTGTGCTGCTGTTCTGCTGTTCTGCTGTTTCTTTACTTGTTCGCAAAAATATAGACATTCAGCGCAGACAGAGAGACAGACACCGAAATGCGTGTGCCACAATTGAATACGTGTCCGTTGCAGCAGTTTGAGACTAAGTAAAATATTCCCAAGGCAATATCAAATAGACCACATCATATATACCCATTGAAAATCGGAAAAAATAAATAGGGTATATTGAAATTGTGTAAAATATGTAATAATATAAATAGTATAGTTGCGTAAACTGGAAGTTTGATTTGAGGAATATGTTAAGTCGATCAATGTGAGGTAATATCTAATCAGTCTAAGTAATAGTTATCACTATAAAAAACTAAAGATTTTCAGAGGTTTTTGGAACTAGATTTTGAAATATAATTATAATTACATTTCTTTGTAATTTTGTTAAATTTACTTGTTTATTAAAAAAAAGGAAATTTAGATTTATTTATCAAGAATATATATTGACTGTGGCCGAAACATTGTTCTTTCCACACAAAAAATTAACTGTTGCAAGAGATTTTCTCTGTGTAAAAGATGTAAAAAGTACAAATTAAACAAATAATATTTTAGTTATAACACAAACAATGCAGTATTTCATCTGTGGGGAGAAGTTGGAATTTAAATTCTTTAAATATTAAGATTTCGTTCATAGTAAATACTAATTTCTAATTAGTTGCAACTTAAGAATATTCCGAATCAGATGAGAGTCATTAATTCTCTTTTAAATGGCCAACAAAAATAAAATAATATTAAAAGCTAGTGTAAATTATTTAGAATATAAACATAAATATTTGTATTCAGGAGTAATTCGCTATTATCTTTTTAATTTACACCTACCCGGTTTTTATTTATTTTGTGTTTGTCAGTTAAGCAACAGCAAAAGCCAGAGTTGAAAAGCTTAAATTATGTCGTGCTTGAAGTCAACTGACGCTTTTTGGCATGTCAACTACTTACCTTTGCCCAAACTATTGTCACAGTCATAATTGCAGGTGCAACACCATCAACAACAACAACAAGGTACCGTAAGGTAAGCGCATTAAATCTACTGTGTAACAGCTGTATGCAACAGCTTTATATACCACATCTAGTAACCGTGAGTTGTCTGCGTGTGTACGTGTGTGTATGTGGGTGTGAGTGGCAGCTAATGTGTAGTTGTATAGCAGATTGCACTCTAGATAAAAGGTGAACACCCACGCACACTGCCAATGTGGTTGCATTAATTTTAAATTCAACCAAACATCGACATGGGTAACTTTGAAAAATTTAAAGCTAACATAAGGGGAGTATATACTCAGTAGATTGCTTTAGCTGCTCGTTCGAGAATCAGGTTTATCCATTACGAATCGAGCAATTAATCTAATTAAAGAGAAAATTTCAGCAAGACAAACTTGACAGAGTTTTGTAGGTTTTTGCAGTTGTTGCACTCTTATTGAAATGCATGCGCTTACCTCGACGTCTCCGCTGTCCGGGTGGCGTATTACAAACGCCGATGGCACCACACCGGGTATCTCCTGTTGCGGTATGAAGAGCAGGGAGTGATGGAAAATTGCATTCAGCAGTAGACTCATCACAACGACAGGTTTGTATTTGCCAAATTTGTCAACGAGAAAACCTGCACGGTGACAGAGAAAAGTAGTAGAAGTGAATGCCAAGTTAGAACTCTGAATAAACGAGATTGTGATTTGTGTATGTGTATGTGTGTGAGTGTGTGTGTGCTGCACCTGCCTCAGCCTCTGTATCTGGCTGTGCAGCTGTGGCTTGGCAAAGTGTTGCCTAAAGTGGGCAAGCTTTATCAAATAAGTATGTTGACTACAAGATGGCCCTTACCATTGACAAAGTTGCTCACATTTAGTTACAGATGGAGATGAAAGGATAGTTGCTTGAATATCATTTTAAATAACATCATGAGACAAGATTTGCTTTAATTAATACATAGCACAGATTCAATTAAATACTCAAGTGCAACCACAAATATTAAATGTTCTGTACGATAAACTACAAACTCATTAGTGTGTGCAAAGATATTTGCTTAAATTAATGTTCGGACTAGGTCTTTTAATGCAATTTATATGCTCAACTAATTTTGGTTTCCAAAACCAGTTCAAATGAATACATTTAAATAAAACAAATATATAAATATACTAATAGACTAAAATGGTTTTATAGTAGGCTTCAAAATTGAAAGGTTTAAAATACATTCAAAAATATATTCTTGTTCTCTAAATATACCTATTAAAATATATTAAAGAATGAAAGCACCAAGTTAAATAAATTATTAGAATAACATTAGTAGTAGTTATTATTCTTCTTTATTTATAATTGTACTTGCTTTTTTTCAAAACTATTTTTTTGTCCGATTGTTATATGATATCATTATCATTTAATATCGAATATTGCAATATATAAGCTCACCTGTAACCAAATAATGTTGAAGTAATATGTAGATATATGAAAATTATAAAAACATTTATAGAGATGCAATGCAACAGACAAAGATATAGATAATTGCAGAATGTCATAATTTGCATTAATGTACTAAAACATCTGTTTAAAATTCGTTTGCTCTGAATAACGAATTCCCTTGCAAAAAAGAATATACAAAACTTAATATTTTTGTGAGTCGTTAATGAATTCTCTTCATTAGATTCGCAAATGAATTCCTTCGCCAGTTGCGTTTATTTGCACAATTCCATAAAACTCCCTTTTTGAAGAGCATAAAAGCAAAACATAAATAAATGTCTTGGAAACAGAAAGCAGCTTCTTTTCTTCACATTGCATTTAGTTTTAAGTGTGTGACAGGTGTGGCTTCTATAAAAACAATTACCAAGCGTGTTCCTTAAAAAGTGAAAGCCAGAAAACTTCTGACAGCAAAGTAAAAATGATAAATCTAAGTTTGAATGAATGCAGGCGGTGCCTAACAGATGGAAAATATAAATACAAGTATTCTGAAGTCAGAGCTAAGCTGTGCACATATGTTGTGGACTGTTTATAGCCTTTTGCATTTTAATTTAAAGTGAAAGCATAACTAAAATAATAGTTATATATTCTATTGTGCGAAATTAATTCAATAAGCTCATTATCTAGCCTATCTATGCATTCCCTTCATATTATTTAAATGTCAATCATTAATATTCAACATATTATAAAGGTAACCTAATACCTGACAACTTATTTATAAATTTAATCTAATTGCCATTTAGGCTTACTCACTCACCTGTGATTGGGGGGCTGAGAAAAGTTGTGAAGGGCAATGCCAAATAGATAATCGCAATTTCTTCCACTGTCAATCCAATCGATTGCATATGTATTGTTAAATATGGCAACAATGATGAAGTGGCTGAAAATAAAGAGAAATATAAATAATATGAATAGAATTTAAATTGAAATTAAATTTGTACAAGTTTATTCATTAAGGGTGCATATTTTAAGAAATATAATATATAATATTAATTTGCATATTCTTATATGCATATATATGTATATTGGTTCTTGAGGAAAGATACATATTCTTATTTAATATACATACTGTAATAAACATACCATGATATAATTATTAGAGCTAGTGTATATGTGTATATAATATACAATAGATATAGATGCTTTGAAGATAGCTACATTACACTTGACTGAATTTAGTTTAGGGCAATTGTCTTGTACAGAAAATTGAGCAAGAAGATAGCTGAGTAAAAGCTCTTTCACCTGAATGGCATGATAAGAATGTAAAATTTTAAGGAAAATCACAAGGAAGAAAAGAACTAAAGCAAAATGTGACTAATTTTATGGACCATCGAATATTGGTCAATCAGTAGAAATAGTTAAATACATAAAATGATGTGATAGCAGCAGTCATGCCTCCCTCGCTCATCACAAAGGATACATCAGATAGATATCAAGCTTTTGTAGGGCAAGTTTCGTTTCAATTGTGGACTATCCAAATATTGCTATGGAGTCAGAGCATTGTAATATAACATATAAAATATAAAATATTTAAATATATAAAATAAAATATATAATATAAAATATATAAACGATATATACTCTCTGCTGCATACACTTGCATAAATTTAGTTAAAGATAGAAGAAAATATTAACCAACTGGCCGCTAAATATGTGGACAAAGGCGTGAATATCAGAGCGAATAAAAAACACATTAATACTAATATTTGCGACAATTTGACTTTAATGACATAAAAAACAGCTTGCGACCAATGGCCAAACAGAGGTCGCCTTATTAGAAACAGACGAAATATGCCTGAGCTGAGCGCAGGGGCAGCAAAACGATCGCAAAATGTTTTTGTCATTGACCGCTGGCAGCGAAAACGGCGCACGGTCAGATGACTTGACTTGAGTTGATTTAAGTTTAAGCTACATAGATACTACTACTTGAGGCAGCAGTAGCAGCAGCAGCAGCAGCAGGCAAATAAAACTAAACCTTCCCCCAAGCTTAGATTTATTTACAAAAGCCACACGCACACATCTACAACATGCAAATGTGTCTGTGTGTATATGGATGTGTGCGTCTTAATTGCCACATACTGGGAAAAGCTGTGCAGTCCATCAAAAGAAGCCCCATCGAGCATTCAGCATCCAGCATCCAGCTTCGAGCATGTGTGTTTGTGTAACTAAATTTATACAAATGTGTAACTCATTTTGTGCCTAATTGATAACTTCCGACCACGGCCTATTCCCCCAGTTCTATAGTACAGCATTTGCCAAGATCGAGATCGAGAGGCAGTGGGGGGCAAAGTCACGTTGTGATAATGAATTCTAAGATTCACTGTCAGCCTAAATCGCTCTTGTATATAAGTAGATTTGCGGCAGAAGTGTGTGTTCTCTATGTTTCCTATACTCTGTTCACAATCTCAAGAAGAGTGCATATGAAGCGTAGTACTTTTTGTTTTTGATATTATTATATTCTTATCTTCTTTTTGTCATGCTTCCCAGCCAAAGGGTCCTATGGCCCTCACAAGGCCCAACTTAAAACTAATTCTTGTAATTAACTGAGTTAATCTTGCTCCTTTATTGAGTATTCAGCATTCCCTATCAGTTTTTAAATAGTACATAGTCTTGACTTCCTATGATCCTTGCGATCAAGTCATAATAGTTTGATGCCTCTCTGAAAAAATTTGAATATCAGCTTAGAAATCTGGTTTAACTTTACGGACTTTCAATTTTTTTTAATTTTTTAATCCTTTTTTTTAGGGATTGACGAAGAGGCTAAGTGTGTCTATTGACAGAGTTCTTTGGCAATCTTAATATCGTTTGATATGGAAGAAAGGAAGGACAGGTTTATCCTGTGTTTAATATGTATTGCGATTAAATGAGGGACATCCAATAAGGAAATCTATATATCACAAGTTTGTTTGAATTGTCATTTTCCTTATTGCTAGATTAAAAAAGGTATCATTGTAATTATAGTCCACTTGTCCGGCATAGCCAGTTGATAAATGACTGAAGGCAGGAGAAGCCTTTGCTGAATTGCTGGAACCTTGACTTTGAGGTGAGCCTTGAAAATAAATCTTTTATAAATATGATGCGTTAGGTTTGTCCACTTTTTAATTGATTAAAATTTCTAGAACTTTGCCGTTCTCTAAACTTTTCTACTTTTAAGCAAAATATAACCGAGGCATTTATACTTTTATTGTATGCAAAAATCGACAATGCCTAGTTTATATCGGAAGTAACATTTATACAAAGTTTGGCTAACCCTGCGCTTTGAGAATAAATCAAATTTCTATATATTCTACACAACAGTTTTACACGCCTGCTTTAAAAACTAATTGAAAAGATTTTGAAAAGATAATGATTTCTGAAATAATTTTGGTTTGATTTTCAAATGCGAACAAGTATCACGCAGTCGGATATCTCCGATTGCAACATTCTTGGGTGTTTAAATTTTACTTGTATTTGTCTTTAAGCTCTTTAAGCTGCATTGCTTATCACCTGCATCAAGAACACCTTTCGTCATTATCGTGCCCCACACTCATTAAATATTATTATTTATTAAACAAAGCAAGACTGATATATATATAATAATATTATATTATATAATTTAATAAGTAGTAGTTACTAAGGCCTTCAACTAGCCATTAAATAACTAAAATAATGTATTAAAGGAAACCTCAGTCTGTTTGCTGCCAATTACCATTCAAAGTAAGTAGAAAAGCTGACCAATGTTTTCCTTTCAATGTTATGCATACTCTGTTAGGTTTCCGGAAATGCCTTTGTAAATTGTGTCTGATTAAATAGCCAACTCGTTTATAGGCATCCTCCCATCCAGACGCGTCCTAGATGCGCAGCTGACACGAATGGCGTTCAGACGACATTTCCCTCGTTTTGTGAGCTTGTGATAATCAAACAAATTTGCTGATTCGATATTTTTGCCAAAGCCAATAAGATTGGCAATATCACAGTGCTATATGTACAAGAGTATTTGCTCAACTATTTCAATCACACAGTTTATTGCCACATTTTTGCCGTCATATATCATATTTGGGTTTTTTGCCTCTATTGGCATATAGCTTCAGGCTGGGTAAGTATATAAAATATATATTTATATATCACATTGGCTCTGAGCTTTTATGTTTCTCGTATCATCGTAGCCAGAAATTCAGTATCATATGCTTACAGTCTTATTTATAATCAGAAACTTCATAACTAAGCTAATTTATGCATATTTTATATGATTTTATATTATATTTTATGATTATATTTTATATGAAAGAAAAGGAACAGGCTGGTAAGACTGAACCGATTCGTGGGAAGGCTGAATATTTTTAGGAAGACGCCTTCAATAACTATTTAAGAATGTAACTGAGTTAATATCGCAAATGCAGTAAAAATTAATAAATACACTTACTCAAACAATATATATATGTATGAGGGCAAAAACCCAGTTTTTATAATTTTGTAAAAAAAAATTTTCTTTTTTTGTAGGCAATTTTTTGTTAATTTAATTGATCGTTATATTACGAACCAAACGCAGAAGGGTTCGAACCCTATATCTGATGAATTGTGTGCCAATGCATACCTCACAAATAAAATAAAGAAATTTTCAGTTACATAAAATAAATCCTTATTTTTGTCTTACAATTTTTGTTGGCTTTAAGTTTTTCGTCACGAGCTATAAACCAATCCTCAAATTGAATTTTATGCCATAAATCCTCACAGCAGAAACGTTTTTTCCCGTATTTTTCTCCCCATTATTTGTCTAACCTACTAGCAAATAACAATTAAAAATTAATCTCTACTAAACCTTTGCTGGCACATTAAACATAATTATCATAATTGCTTAAGCTGGATAACTGACAGTTTACTAGCCTTATCAGTAGAAAAAAAACACTCGCTGTCTCACATTGACAAGAAGTTAATTGGACGTCACGTTTTGTTTTGTTCTGTGCAGCCATAAGCTCATCAGGCTCCCCCCTTCCTTGTATAATTGCTTTTTAATGACATGCTCATAATTCTGTGTGTGTGTGTGTGTGTGTGTATATATAAATATGATATCTGTACTCACCTCCGTACATGACAAAAAGCGTTATCTTGAGCATAATCAAATTGGGATTAATGCCGCGTCGCTGACAGAATTCACCAAAGTGCGACAATTCGACTTTTTCGGTTCGAGTGGCCTCGGTGACCGTCTCCTCGCTGGCCATTTTGACCATCTTGCAGCTTTCAGATGCGGCACCGACACTCACATACACACGCGCAGATACTTTTGCTTATCTGTTTGTTGTTTTTTCTTTTCTTTTGTGGCTCTGACACTTTGAAGTTCGTTTCAATAAAATGCAGCGACGCTGCGTCTTAGTTTCTCAGTTTCTCGGTCAGACGACACTGGGACACACACACACACGCAAACACACATACACACAGGTGTCGTTATACTAATACACAGTCAAACAAAAATTAATAGGCTGTGTGTGTGCGTGTTTTGAGTGTTTGGGTCTGTGGCAGAGTTTTCTTATGCTTTTGATTAAATCCAATTGAAATCTGTGATAAACGGCGCACAAAATCGTCGTTGTTGTTGCTTTCTTATAATATTTCTTACTTTGGTTTTAAAAATGTGTGAAATACACTCGTTTTACATTTTGTCACACTGTAATAATATTTATTTTATTTTCAAAATAATTTATAAAATTTTATTTGCATTTTTTCAAGGTTTTTTATCTTGGTTTTGCACTCTCAGCACATCTGTTGCCTACATGGCGTATACTTGATATTTCAATATTCTCTATCACTCACACACACTGGATAGTTAGGGCTTGTTCGGATTTGCTTGGGGTACTTTGCGCTGCGCGTTTACACTTTCACAGTCGCCGTTCGCACCGAGACTGAGAAAAATATAAAGAATCTCTTATCGGACTGGCCATAGATTTGTGAATTTGAACAATACGCTAAGTATATCTTTTGCAATCTCCTGAGCTGAGTACGCGCACACAGACAAATGACACAGTCGCCGCAGCTAATCTGTGGAGGCTTGCTCAGAGAAGAGCAGAGGCAACAGCAGAACGATGCTCACTTCCAAGACGCGAACGCGATGCTGATGAGATTCTAACTTAAATTGGAGCAGTTACCGTATTAGTGACAGCTCATGAGACGCCGCCGTGCCGTCGTTCCGCTGCTCTCAGCTGATGTTCTTGTTGATGTGCAGACGACAGATGAGATCCCCAAAGATAATGTCTATTCTGATATTCTGCTTTCTGAATGAGCGACGACTGACGCGCAACAATGTCAAGCAGAGTGACAACTCGACAGTGGAGAGATTGCGGTTAGGCCAAGGTTTACGCGGAGGTGTGATAAACGCGATTCTTACACCGACAACGAGATATTTCATGTCAGCAATTCAGAAGCTTCCTTTTAACTGAAATATATGTAAATGCCAAAAGATCTTAAGCTAACAATATTGAAAATCTACTTAATTGAATTTTTCAAGACAAAAATCGAATTATATATCTAAGTTCTCAATATAACTTAAGTAATCCGTTATTTTATAATAACTTGAACTATGAACTTTTTTACCAATTGAACAGTGTAAATGGTAATTCAGTTTTTAACGGGTTTGTTTTCATGCATGTTAGAGGCAGAAGGAAGCGTGAAGGTCTTGACAGTTACAAATATACTTGATCAGGACGATAATTTGAGTCCGTCTAGTTGTGTCCGTCTGCCTTTGTTGTCCTTGAAGATATGAACTTTACATACAGTCGTGTTTGGATATAGTGAACTAATTATTGCAAGACTTGTTCCCAGTATTATTAGTATTATTGTTATTATTATTATTAAAGTTAGACATAATTTAAATTAACACTAAGGCACTGGCTGCTAAGGCCTTCATCGTGTGTTCCCAGTATTTAAGTTGTTGACTTTATCTTGGTTAAAATTTTAGCTTTAAAACTCGTTTTATTTGTTCAAATACTCTTTGTATATATAAATTCAATAAAATAAAAGGAAAACATAATGTATTCCTTTTAAAAGAATTGGCGAATTGACCTATTTCCTATTTCCATGTAAAGATTTGCGTATTCACCATATCGAGGGTGTTCTCTTTACTTTTATATGTCGTACTTAATTTTTTTTCGATAACTCATTTTCTTATCGTTAAAAATATGATATTTTTACTAAGCTAATTAAGCAAACTTGAAGACCTTCAAATATACAGACCCCAAATTTAGTAAGCAGCTCTTCGTAATGAATATACAGATAGAGTAGGTTTTTTTCCTCATAAAATCATTGCCTTTCCTTAAATGTTTATTAAATGTTATCATATATTTATATGAATTCACTTATAGCATTTGCTTTAACCTGGAATTCGATGTCTGAGCCTTGTTGATAAATTCACTTAATAGCCACTCAGCCAACTCTCCAACTCTTCTTGAGTATGGGAATAATTTTTGTAAATTATTTAAAACTAATTTTTGGGTTTTTTTATGATTATATTTCAAATGTTACTTTTACTTTTTTTATTTATTTATTTCACCATTTCATTTACACTTTTGGTCATCAGCCGAATTCGTAGGCCGTTTCAAAAGCTGGCAAGGACTCCAAAAGTTTATTTTGACCAGGCGATCGATGTCCCAAAATATTTGCAAAGGATATTTGAAGCTTTGCCGAAAAAGTCTTAGGCATTTCGTTGAGAAAAACTATTCACAATAAAGAAGAACTCGCAACGTTTTCCAGCCGAGCTAAATGAAATGGCAAAGACAACTGCTCTTTGAAATTATTGCAAACTACGATACCAATCACATGGATCGACGCAACAACAAACTTTACAATTAATTGATAAATATTAAATCGAATTGATTGATATTCGCAACAGGTGCTTATCAGCCTGATGATCGTCTATTGCCGCCTGGTAACGAAACATGTGCTTTCATTACATGGCATGGTTAATGACTCCCACAGAAACTATATTTTCTACATTTAAAATAAAATTGATTCCAGAAGCCAAGAAGTTTAGACAAAAATATGGGAAAAGCTAAGGAAATAGTCATGTCTTTATAAGAAAGAAAGATAATAGAAAATAGAATAGAAGAAGAAAAACTACAAAGTTTCTGAAATCATCAGATCAGATCTGAAGATATGCTAACAAATTCCCTTTATGACTTATATATATAAGAGAAACTATGGGTGTTGGGAACAGACCAAAAGACTCTGTTATAACTGTAAAGATAAGATTGTTAGTTATATGAGGCCTGAATTGTGGGACATAAAATGAGTTCAAGCTTTAAGTTCAAAAATTGAAGGTGGGTCTTCTTTTGTTTAAGGCCAATATTTATTGGTGTTAATAAATATTTGAAATAGTTTTTTTTTTAATTTTCCGCCTTCACATAGGTGCGTCATAGGGCTCTCTATGAAGCCGTCAGGAAAGTAGAAAATGATGGGAGCTATCTTTGATTACACGATGTATTTTTAGCGAGGTCTATAAAAAATATATATCTATATAATATAAAATATGATTTACGAGCATTAAGCAAGCACATTGTAAAACATCATACGTAAGCAAATTTGACTTGAGAATGATTCTTATCATGATCATTTCGTTATCATTATCAGATAAAAGCCGCTAGACGAGCCAAGATGCTGCAAAATGAAGCGAGAGCAAGAGAGAGGGCATTACGTATGTTCATTTCAAAAGTATTACGCAAAAAAGTTATACAGCAAAATTGCGATAGACTTTGTTTTTGAGCTTAAAGAGCTCTCGACTTATGTAAATGTGTTCCGGGAACTATAATAAGAGTTAGTAAAATGAGGTGTTTGGTATTTACTTCTGAAGAGAGATTTGGACTGACGTATTTCACTAAATAAATAATTATCAAACTATTTGTATGCCATTTGGACAGATCTCCAAGTCCACAAAGATACCAAATTAGTAAAAAATGTTTTTTTTGGGTTATGAGCTTAACCTTTTTTACAACTCCTATAGCATATAGTATTGGGAATTATATTATATTTATATTTAAGTTTTACTTATGCAAATATTTGACCAAAGCAGAGTTAAAGCTGGAAACATATGGATTCTGCTTTTCACTCCATTTTAAATTAGATTCTCAGCAGTATTTCTTTTTTTCGTCTTCAAATATATAAATTATAAATGCATGCATAAATCAGAAAAAAATTAAAAACTTCATGAAATTTGAATTTGGCGGTTATTGCTTATTGCTTAACTAAAAGTGAGTAAGCGGCGCTAACAGCGACGCAAAATGCTCGACTATCGATAACATTACAAAAATCGATTAGCCAACACTTGCTTTCAATTCAAACACTTAACAGTCGATGTTTAACGCATTGGATTTGAGTCGCAACTGTGGAAAGTCGATAATAATCTAACAGCGGTACTTAATAAGGTGATAACATTATATATACATATATTATATTCATTTGAATTATATATAATTATTATGTTACTGACTCTTGCATTTTATAAGAAAACAATTCTTATGTCTATTCAAAGCACCATCTATTTGTCAAAACTTTTTCTTAGGCCAAAGTTTTCGGAAAAGTATTTCATATCTGTCAGCTCTTGACACGGCAAAACTTTTGCAAGCTAAAAGAAATAAACATAAGCCGCCATCTATGGCTTGAGTAGAAAATTAAAATTTTGCCCTCTAGCGCCTGATTTATTAAGCGTACTTACTGTTGGTTAAATAGATTTTCAATATGGAAAACTAAATATAAATCTAGAAAACATGAATATTCATTTATTATATGCATTACATGCCATAAATAACGGAAATAATGCTTTGAATTTTAATCACATTGTATCTATAATCAAAATGTAGTGTATACCATGTTCCCTTCAATAGCTATTTAAAAATACTTAAATACGATAACGCCAAATTTAGTATGTTTTTCAAATGAGGTATTTTTCAATTTACTGGTTACGGGCTTATTTGGTTTGTTTTGCAAGTTGTTGTTGTTTTGACGCCGAAGAATCAGCACGTCGGGACACGGCTGTTATAAAAATTTAATTAATTACGAGAAAAAAGTGTATGCAAAGGCGACAAAACGCAAGATAAAGGCCATTGGCATTATCTAAGCGTGGAAAGCAAGCACGACCCCGAGATTAGATAGAAAGAATATCAAAATAAAGTCAGCAAAACTGCTGCAACAGAAGCCATCAATGTCGCCGCGTGCAAAAAAGAAATAAATAAAATAAGAAATTACAAAGAAGAGCATGGAAGCAAAGTGCCAGGTGCCAGCGTCCGCATCGTTTGTTTGCTCTCATGTCTGCGCTTCGTGTCGCGTGTTTGCGTGCGTGTGTGCGAGAGTGTTTGATAGTGGTAGCTGTGTGCGTCTGTGTGTGCGAGCTCTTGTAAGTGCACCTGCCTGCCTGGCTGCCTGCCTTGGAGAACTTACCCCTCCCGCACGCCCCCTAAAAAGCACAGACGAGACTGCAACATCAACAAGAAATTTCGCTGACCAGCGCCGCGTGTGTGTATGAAAATGTCATTGTCAGTGGCGACGCTGACGTCGCAGTTGAATCAAGATAAAAGATAAAAATAAAATAAAAGTGAATCAAAACGTCGCCGTCAGTGTATGTGTGTATAAGAGAGCAGAAAGCGAGCGCTTCATTAATCCGTCTAGCTGTTGTTTCTGCGCTTACAGTAGACGACGTCGTTGCAGCAGCATCGAACACAGTTGCCATTCGATTTAACGTCCAGCGTGTGAGCTCGCATTCAAATTTCCCGTGCCTGCAAAAAAAAGGTGAGTGTATGAGTACCGTTAATTGGCGCATTTCTGACACAGTTTCTCAATCGGGGTGGAAATTCCTATGGATGCTGCCTCATTATACAGCCTAGCCTAGCTCTATGTGTCGAAATTTCTTTCAACCTGATTTTGGGGGCGGCAATCGGTTGGGGGTGGTTTTTGTTGTTGAGCGCTCAGCTGATATGTATATAAATACCGATGTATACGCATCTTTATACGCATGTATGAAGCCAAGTGTACACACACAAATACACATGCATGACTGAGTGTAAGTGTGTGCAGAAGCACACACACACAACCACACACACACACGAAGCACGAAGCTGTGTGACTTTGAGTGCGGACTCTGCGCTTTGAAGGCCATTTGCGGCATTTATTTCTGCGCAAGCAACAACCGTTAGAAGAGGCTCGCAACCAGTAAAACAACATTTGCCCATTAGTGAAGCGAGCTTTAAGTTTTATGCGCGCCCACACATAAATCTTCAGAGGAATCAATATTTTTGTTTAAAATTTACATTGCTTCAATGAACTTGACCCGCGTTGCAGACCTTCAACAAAGAACCAGACTCGTCTCACTGTCTTATTGGAATGCAATGGAATACAAATTAAAGCATCTCATAATTACTCGGGTAAAATATAACATAGACTTATAGTTCCTCTGCTCATTAAACACAATGACTATTTGTTTACTTACTTAACTTTTTTTGAGTTACTGAGACATTCAGTTAGAGGTCTCTAAAAATAGACAAATGGGCACATGTTTACCTCTCTCTTATATGCATAACCCTTATAAGAAACTAGTTGCTTGGATCTCAGTATAAGAAAGCGAACAGCGCACAGATGAACTATAATTTCCCAATTGTAAAATGTACAACAGACATAAGACAACAGATATTATAACAAGGAAGTCTACCATGTTTTCTATCACGATCAAATGTCCACAGCTCGCATCTTATAGTGTAAATGCGGCTGAGTGCGATGCAAACAGAGAGAGAGAGAGAGAGAGAGAGAGAGAGAGAGAGAGAGAGAGAGACAAAAAGAGAGCGGCATTTTGGCCGTGACAGGTGGATTGTTCTGTGATTTCTGTTCTCTTCTTTGCCTTTTAAGTCTTTTCTTTTCATTCTGTTATTTTGCTGCGCACAGATTTCGTTTTCATTTACTCTCTGTGCGGCATTCTGTTTGTTTACCATACCCTAGCAATGAGTCTTATAAATACTTCTCAAAACTTGTGCAGCATACAGAGAGAAGACGTATTTGAAGCGTGTTTTAATGTGAACTGATAATAAACTTAATCGATATGTATTTATATATTTCATATATAAATAATGGCATTGTATCATAGCTGTATACTGCTTAAATTAGTCATCTGCCTAAAGGGTATTTAGTGCTCGACAATCCGATTAAACTGGTTCTTTCTTCATCTTTTATGTTCTCTCTGGCTACCTGATGGTTAGCTTGCTTCTTATTCCATCTGTCCATTCTCACCTATTTGCTGACAAACACGTAGATGTTTCGCGGCCACTTTTACCTGTCACAGCACCTGTTCAGTCCTTAGTCCCTGATGATGATTTTTCAAAATACATTTTGGGTATTCCAAATATTTTATAAAAAAAATCTATTTAAACTTTTTTGGCTGAGGCCGAATGGGTGCCGAAGTATTTCCTAAATCAGTTTCGACTCGCCTCCATGTGTAGTTCTTTTCAATTTACAAGTCATCTCATACTTATTTCATGGTCATATTAAACTTAGAAAAGCGACTAATAGACAGAGGAACTTAAAAAGCCGAGTCACAGAATGGCCAGCTTAAAGACAATAAGCGACAATTAAACGACAAATATATGTGATGATTAGATGGAGCGATTCCCACGATTCCTAAATGAGTAGAAACTACAAAAGAAAGTCTTGAATATACACTAGGCAGAGCAAGTGGAATACTCACCAACTTTGTAGTTTCACACATATATCTGAATAAGAAAATTACATCCATTTCCTGCCTTAAAAGGGTTTCAAGGTCTTGAAGCTTAAAAAAAGGAGATTTATTTAAAAACATTCTTTTGTATATTAATTCTACGTCAATTAAATTCCAAATTATTATTTCAAAATGTTTCTTTTCATGATATGAGTACGGATAATATTTAGGTTACCTAATGCATAATGCATATGTTTTAGCCCAATTTTTGAGAGTACTTTACCCGAAATGCTTGCATAATTTCAATGTTTATAGCCCACTCTGTTTATATGTACAAATTTTTTTTTTTTGTGGGCTTAGACTGAATGTTCTGCATAACCGAAGCACAAGGTTGAAGCTTTTACATTTGATTTGATTCAATTTTGCTTTGAATGCGGGAGGCATACGATAGATAACCTTTATGTTTAGCATCTGTGTATCAAAAATAAAGTATCAAATTTAATGTTTTAGGTACCTAAAATAAATCAAACGGATATTGGGAAAAATATATCTAGTGTGCACGTGCTGTGTATGTACATTCCACATTTAAAATACCTAGCTTTTGTATACTTTAAATAATGTATGAAGCCGAAGACAAATATAAAAAAAGTTCGCTGAATTGCAAGCCAAAATACTAGAGCCAGACAGAAAACACGAAAAAGCAAGTGAGAACGTTGCAGGCGAGCGCAATGACTGCATAATACTCGTTCACGTTGAAAAATAGATTAATCGAAATTATATATTTATATTCTGTTTACATTCGGAAACGAATATCTAAATTAGCAAATCCGAAAAAAATATATTTGAATTTTTATTGACTAGAAACCAGGTAGATAAAATCACATTTTTTAATTATATATACTTTTTTGTTCCAACAGTCGATTCGCATCATATCAGCGAATCAAAATATCTGCTTATTTATACGAAATAAAAATCGCCGTAAAAATCTTATCAATTTCTGAGACGACTTTATGTTCCATGTAGCTCAAGTCTCTAGCTTCAGAAGCGGTGAAATACTTTCCCAATATACTCTTTTCACTTCGTGAACGTGTATAAAAACCAAATCGAAAGTGCAATCCAATTCAATTTCAAAATAAAGTATGTGAGTTATAAATGTTTTGGTATGTCGAGGGAACTCCAGACTTTAAGATAAAAGCATTGCACGTTTACTCTCCCAAGGGCTTCTGTTTCTCTCTCTCGCCTGATATAAATTTGCAATGTGCGCTGGAAATACATAAACATACCTCAGCTTGAGTTGTTGGTGCTCTTGCCTGCCTGCAACAAGGTGCAACATTCCTAAAAGGTGCCACGCTCCATGCTCCTCTCTCAGCTTATTTTACAACCTTCTTTACCTTCGAAGGAAAGCTTGTGTGCTGTGTTTTTTACTGCTTCTACTGCCTCGCATATTGTCTACCTTTTACTGTCGTTGCTTCTGTTGCTGTTGATGTTGCTTCTGAGCCTTGTTCTCGTCTGACACTAAACAGCATGACTAAGCGAGGGTTGCCTCAACACTTTAGAATTCTCAATAAATATTGACTTTTTCAATTTAGTTTTAAGGATTTTGTTACAATCTACAATCTATAGCATAAAATGTTTCTAATAGAGATTTCAAATAAAATAGCTGGTCTTAAAATTTTTTTATTTAAAAAGATAAGTAACTACTTGACAGGTCTTTTACAGGTTTTTGTAAGAATTTTCATTTTATAACAAGAAATTCACACCTTGACCTTATTTTTGCCAAAAACTTTTCAAGTTCACAGTTTTTTTCTGAGTGTAAATACACATGCACAAATAGAGTTTTCCACTTACTTCGCTCACATGTAAGCGCATGTACATGCTTACGTGTGAGCGAAGTAAGTGGAAAACTCTACTTAATGATGTTTGCTTCTGACTCGTAAAGCGCAGAGTTCTTGCCTCTCTACTGGAATTCTTCCCACACCATGTTCTCTCCAATAACAACAACCACAACAACTACAACGCCCTGTTTTAAGTATCAGTTGGGGGCTGGGCAGGTTTGCCCTCTGTCTTGGTTTTGAGTCTGGCCTCTCCTGCCCGCAGCTTGCTTTCTTTTCAATTGTTTTCCATGCAACATTTTTGCAACTAGCTTTGGATTAATGTGGGAGTACAAACGGTTGTTTCTCACAAATGTTACAACAGTAACAAGGTCAAATTTTCTACAGCTCTCAATCTAAACCTCAAGGAAAATAGACAAGAAAGAACGGTTTACTTCTTCTAAGAATTAAAACATTCTCAGCCTCGCCTTCTATTGAAACTATTCGATAGGCGAATTAATTTACTTTTTTAAAGTGTTTTCCTTTTAGTATAAGAATTTCATTTTTTACTATGCAAATTTTTTATGGTTTTCCTTTTTAAAATTAAAGTTAACGTTAAATATTTATAGTTTCCTTGTTCATGTAAGTATAGAATTTAATAAGCTCACTTAGGGCTTATCATAATTCTAGTATTTTCAACTGTTTGTCGTTTGTGTTTACGGTCAGCGAGCACTTAGATTAAAGTTATATGATATCTCATTTTATATAATATATATACGTATGTATATATTATATACGTATACGTATTATATTATAAATAATATATACGTATATAAATATTATATATGTATATAGTATATTTATTATATATCTGTTTTAATTAGTTAACAGCCTTAGGTTTAGCTCAACTGTGCAAAGTATCTACTATATTGCAGCAGAACTTTCATCACTTAAGTAATTGCAGTTGAAAAGCTAAGAGTGCTCGAAAATGCTCGACTAGGAGGTACTCTAAGCCCGCTAACTGTGAAGACTCAAACGCCTGTAACGTGCGAGAGTTGCTCAAATAACTCAAGCTTGAAATGGATTTTAATCGATTTTATGGAAATAGTAAAAGCTATTCATGATTTGAAACAAACTTCATCTGCATGTGCTACGGGGCGTCTACATGTAAAATTGATCAACCTTGCATAATCTCTAGCTCATAAATTTTCAAAAACCTGACAAGCAGTTAAACATAGGCTAAACTATATCAACTGCATTAATCCCGATCAAGAACCTTATCATGTAAATTTGCACAAAACATCATACCTTTTACCCACTTTCAAGGGGTTCAGAGTATAAAAATGTAACGCTTTATTACTTGCCAAATGTGTTGTAGGCAGCTTTTCAAGTAAATGCTTTTTGTATGAAAAATAGAAAAAAATAAATAAATTGTTGCGCAGTGTGTCATAAGCTATTATAAGGCAAATCGGGATTCCGATTGGCCCAAAATTGGCAATGGGGCTGGTTAGACAGCTGCCAAGATTTCGGTTTGCTGTGCGGCAATGAACTACTCAGCAGTGTTGAAGAGGAAGTATTTTATATGGTTCGCAACTTTGTGGTAAACGTGTGTGTATGTTTGTATATACATTTACATATATAGTCCATATGCTGCAGCTCTTAGATGCGATATATGAACTCGTTGCAATACTTTATCCCATAATCCATTCCATGTAGAAATTATGACAATTTAAACTGCTGGGCTTTAAATTGTATATATTATGATTGTCTACTATCTCTTGAAGTACATGCAAAATTCTAGATAATTTTTGAAACTTTTACAAACATTAATTTGTATTATTTTGCAACAGCTACGAAAAGTTTGTCGGTTACTTTATTATTGTTGCTGGCAAAGTGCCAATCGAAGCACTAAACAAATGAAATATGTTTTTTTTTATTTATTTTCTACATGTATTGCTGAGGAAATTGATGTTGGCTTAAAATGTTATGTGTAAAACAAGTTAAAAATGTAGTAATAATTAGACCTAGTTTAAAAATATCTTGCAAAAATTATGTTAGTCGCGCAACTAATTTGTCTTTTATCTTATCTGTCAGAGTCTTTTGTAATGTACTTAACTGACTTAAAACTCGACAGAGCGAAAAATCGTGCGAATAATGATTTAATTAATGTGCTTATATAAATATATATATATATATATTTATTTTATATACATGTATATATATATGTATGTATGTCATATATAATATATAAAAACTGAAAAACATTTCATATTTTTTAAGATAATTACTAAATATTGATTTATTTTAGTTTTTGTTATTTATCTTTTTTTTGCCATAAGTTTTTTCTTTCTATACTTGAAATGCTTTTCGCCTAATTAGTATCATTTTTCGCCTTACCTTATGTGCGTCATTGATTTTTTTGTTTGCCACGCTTGAGGTTTTAATGCTCTATGCTCATTTAAACGGGTATATTAGTTTTATAGAAATACACGTAACAGGCAGTAGAAAGCATTCTAACTTCACTAGGTTTTCTTGCTCAGCTTTTGCAGTTGGAAATATCTACACATATCCCCATTGGTATGACAGTCTGTCTGTCGGACAGACTGATAAAGTCGTAATTTTAAATTTGGAAACGTAATACCTTGCTTTAGTTTTTAATATATATATACAATATATTCTATGGTAAAAAGCTGGCTAAAGGGTGTCTTATAGTCAAACACTCTTACTCTCTTTAGAGCATTTGCGGTTTCTGTCTTTCCTTTGTTCTTTATAAATCAATCTGAGCAGTCTGTTTTGCTAAACGAACACACCTTAAAACAAATGAGTGAAAATTCGCTGTTTAAGAGTACTTGGCATAATATACTCTGTACCAACCTCTTTACTACTTAAATATAAGTTAAAATATACATAGTTAAATTTGTAAAACAGACTTACATACACATATAGCGTATTCAGCTATAGCCTTTATGGATAATAACTTTTCTTTACAGAACCTTTTGTAAAGTACTTCTCGCGCTGCATCTGTTTGCACGTAGTCATGTTAAGTTATTGAAGCAAGAGACTTGAAATTTGAAGTATATACTTGGATGTTTTTTCTTCCTTGTAAAGTGAAATCGTTTTAGAGAACCCCAAAAAGCAAGTAGCAAGCAGATAACTTTTTATCTCGTCTCTAGATCGACTTAAAATTATTATATTTATATCTAGGATCGCAAAGGTGCATGGTTCACCCATTGAGATCTGACTAATCGGAAAACATCGATTTTGTTGAAAACGGTTCTTAATTAATATCATATGGCTCTTATAATAACAAACAATATAAAAAATAATATTTTAATATTATATTTAATATCACACATTGGAGAAAGGGCATTCAATGTTTGGTACAGAGTTTTTTATTGCATTCACAAAAAAGAAAGGGTGAGTTAACGGAAAATGACAATTAAACAGAACGAAATTAATTTTACTGGCAATACCACTGAATATTGTAAAAGGTTTAGAATTTGAACATGTTGTTGAACTGTCTTTTCGACTGTTGATTTTGATTATTGTCAAATGAATTGGAACCAGTGGCTCACTGTTGTTGTTCCCCCTTTGCACCCGTTTTCGAATTTTTCAGTGTTCAGTCTTTTAGTTGTTGCCTCGCTCATTGTTCGTTCATTTCGGCTGACCCCCAGCAATAAAAGCAATGTACTTCCTTTTGTTATTGTGCTAACTCTTTCCCGTCAACTTCATTGTTGTCTTTTACTGTCTGGTTATGTCAATTTAAATTTTACACAATACTGAATCTCGAAAAAAAAATAAAGAAAGAAGCTCAAAGAATATGAGAAGAGCAAAAATGAAAATTGCTCAACTTTGTCTCGATGTTAAAAGTTTATTGAACTTAAAAACCTAACTCCATTGCCTGAACACGTGTGTCGTCGCCTAATAGAGTGTGAAAGGTTAAATATAGCAGTTGGATAAGTAAGTATTATAAATTTATTGCTGACTCTTAAACTTTGAGCTGCTGTTAGTTTATATTTGAATATTTAGCACACTCTAGACCTTGATCAAATATAAGGAAATATAATTTTTTAAATAAGCTTAACTGCATTTGAAATTTTGTATTTAAATTCAAAAGTCTAGATGGGAATTAATTTTTCTTCAAATATTTACTTTCTAGATGTGAGGTAAAACAGTTTTGTAGACCAAGAATTAGTAAACTCAAATCGAAAATTTGTATACCGAGACTATTTTCAGCATTAGAAGAGAGTTTTCCAATTTTTAATATGTGAAAAACTAGGCGATGAGATAAATAATTAGACTGCTGAAAACTGATTCGAAAAGCTAAAGAGCCCAAATAAACAAATTAGAAAAAATAGATTTGTTTAATTGCATTGCACTTCAGATTAGTTGGCTTTGCTGAAAAGGTGTTTACAAACACGAATCGAATTAGCTGACTTCTGTAATTAATTGCCTTGCTAGGTCACATACCCGCCCACTCAAATTAAATGGATATTTTCCTTTTACCAGAAAATATAACGAAAAGGTATGTAAAAGGAATTGCATCAAGCAGTAAGAAATGGCATTTCCAACACATCACGTGAGCATTGAGGTGGAAGTTGGCCAGGTAGTGGCACGCGACGCTTTAGCCAAATCGAAAAGCAATCCCATCGCATCAGCTTATAGTTAATTGGCCCTTTGACCTAGGCCAATTAGCAGCAATTACACGAGTGCCGCAAATGATATTACTCCTTCTTCAACTTTTACTGATTCGATTCGCAGATTTTCAAGCTAAAAAAAAAGAAAGTCGTTAAGTTCACGGGATATTTTGTTTTTCATTGGAAACCGAATTATTGGTACTCTTTAATAATACTAGACAATCATTTTTTGGCTTCATTTGGGCCAGCTAAATTTAAAACAATGTTTTTTGTTGAAATGATAAAAGAAGTATTAAGGCTGGATCCACCAAATTTTGATTGTGATCAAAAATCAATTTTGGTTTTTTTCGCCCTTGAACAAGTATTGCTCAACTTTCTTATTTGATGAGTGTTTATATGGTTAAATCATTATTGTTATTTATATAATTCTTTAAAATTTAGGAAGTATTTTAACTCTGGTTCCAACTTTGAATCAAAATAACTGTCTTTATACCCATTTAGATAGTATCTCTCTTACATATAACCCCTGCTGTCATCTGAAAGTATATGCTTGTCCAGTTTTTCGTTTATTCACGCGTTGTAGGCCTTGTTAGTCGCAAATCAACATTTGAGGGGCGTTCGCTTCGTCTCATTAGACGCAACGACAACAAATTGTTTAACTTTTACCAGTCAGAGTTGCTTTTGTTGCACTTTTTTATTTTTTATATTTTTTTTATGCTTTTTACATCGTCGACACAGTCGGAGACATATTATTGTTTTCACATATTTTGTGTGGTGGACACGTTTAGTTAATTTAGCTCTCGGCGCTTTGTTGTTATGCTTAACTTATGATTAGCGGTTTGTCATTGTCAACGCCGCTGTTCATGTTGTTTATGCGTTAGCATGATATAAGTAAAAGCGATTGACCTCAGAACATTATCATCATCAACAATGAAATAAAAAATAAAAAAAGTGGGCAAACGTGACAGACAATCAGTTGAATTGATTAACCTGGCGACAGGTAACTCTGCTCACTATTGGAAAAAGTGCACTATGAGCTGGTCTTTATAGATGTTATGATATATATTGGACTTTCCAATTCGAACTGCCTACATACAGCGAGCGAAAGTTTTTCACAATTTTCACAGCTAAACGAACGAACAAGCGGGAGTTAAAAGATGCAATACACAAATAATAGGGAACAGGTCTCGTTAAGTATTTCCATAAACATCGACTATTCAATATTTACTTCCTATATTGTTGACTTACAACTATCTACTGCTTTTGAAGTGAGTAAAAGTCGTAAAAAGTAAAAGTAAACTATAAAAATTCTGAAAACAATCTGGAGAGAAGTTTATCTAATCATACTACTTTAGTTTCTATATATGAATGTAGAGAGGACTATTTACTATTTTTTTAAAGTATAGTATTTTTGTAAACGTCAGTAAAAAACGTCAGTAAAAAAAATTGTTGAAGAAATAGTTTAAAATAAAAAATATAAAGATTTTTTAAATTTATTGCTTTCGCCAACATATTGAAAATTGGCAACCTTATGTTAAAAACTTACGTAAACATGAAATAATGTTGCGTGGCCCAATAACCGACAATTTGGCCAGCAATGGAAAACGCAGTCGAACCACTCGAATACTCAAGCAAATTGTTCAATCTAGCTAAAAGTTTGTTGCGTGTCCAATTGGCATTAATTCAATATCTGACATTTTATTTACCAAATACAAAATTATTATTTATACGAGTCGGGTATTCCGACCAAATGTTTTCCGCCTCTTTCAATTACCTTGCCCTCGTCTGGCATTCGTTTTGTGCATAATTGTTATTTGTTTTTTCTTTTTTCTCTTTGGCTATTAATGAATTTGTATAGGTGCGTTAAATGGGCAACTTTAACACTTTGATGCTTATCATGTTCCCATATTTTGGGGTACTTTGACTATAAATATATGTATTTTTGTAAGGCATAAAAGTATTAATATATATAATATATAATAGTATTAAGTCCAGGCAAACCAAAATACTTATAAATACATATATTATATGATATCGATAGAGAGTATTGTGCTTTCGGTTAAGTCCGATTGTATTCGAGTCTCTTAATATAATGTATATGCTTTCAAAATTACCCCTACCAAAGTCCGATAAAACTCGCGAGTAATCAACAATTTTGTATTCTCAATTGTAATGTCACATAAAAAAGAGAATTCATCATTGAGTTGCCTGGCAGTGAAAAAACTGGCTAATATTTTAGCTAATATGATAACGAGGTGCCGATTGCAATTGTTTAATGCATTAATAATACATTTTACTCGTACTATTGCCATAAACAGACAATATTTGTTCTCGTATGACTACTACGCAGGCTAAACGATATTTTGTTGATAGCATTATGAGCAGCCTTACTTTCTAGTCATAAACTGCAAAATCACCATAGAAAGTCAGTCCGGAGGCATAATGAAAATGCAATAATACACCAGCTGCCCAATTTGGCGTGGAGGAAGGTCAATTTCGCATATGGTTTCGTATTAAAACTTGTCGGAAAGGTAAACAGGTTTTTTTCTTTGAAAAGATTGAAGAAGAAAGAAAAGAATTATGAATACAGCCTTAAGATAAAAGAAATATTTTACTGAATTTCGATTTTGACAAGCAGACGTTCAAATATAATTTTAAAGATCACTTTATATATTTATATATATATTTACGAGCAATAGAAATATGTATATATATTTATTTTCTGAGTATTTCTTAGTCAAAAACTCGTTGCTACAGCAGTGTTTATTATTGTTTTTGCATGTACTTATAACATGTTCGACTCATTTAGCTCATGATTCATTAGTGGAAACCAAAAACTCCAAACTACATTTCCCCATGATTTTAAAATACTCTGTTCCCAATATTTTATTGAGTATATTTGGCTTTGTGACTGACATGTTTCTGGTTTCTACTACATTTTTAGACTCTGTTCCCAAAGGGAAAAAGAGTCTATTGGATTTGTGCAATGTCCGTCTTGCTGTCTGTCCGTCTGTCCGTCTGTCTGTATGAACGCGCAGCATTTGGACACTATAGAAGCTAGAGACTTGTAATTTGGAATATATACTCGTGTGTATCCGCGTCAGATCAAGTTTGAGTATTTTTCCGATACGCCCACAGGGGGCGTGGCAAATCGGGAAATGCTATATCTATTAAGACTAAAACGCTGTTATTTTAGTCAATATTGCAGTCTAAGAAATGGGGTTTAGAATATATATTCGTGTACACTACGCGGACGTTTTAAGATATAGATTATATATCTACGCCCATTGTGGGCGTGGCAAATCGGATAAAACTATATCTTCTACAGCTTTGAAGCTAGAGCATCCAAATTTGGCATGTGGGTTACTGTTGACCTTCCCTTAAGTTACATCAAAAAGTTATATACCCACGCCCCCTGGGGGCGTACCAAATCGGGAATATATATATAGCGATTTGTATAAATCTTATAATATTTTGAGCGTATTAAGAGCTAGAGACTTGAAATTTGGAATACATGTGCAAGTAGATCACTCGGAATCAAAAATATATATTATAGATATTTACGCCCATTAAGGGCGTGGCAAATCGGATAAAACTGTATCTCCTACAGTTTTGGAGCTAGAGCATGTGGGATACTGTTGACCTCCTCTTAAGATAAGTCAAAAGTTATGTATCCACGTCTTCTGGGGGCGTGGCAAATCGGGAATTACTATATCTTTTACTAAAACCGTGATAATTTCGGCAATATTTCCGTCAGAGAGTTGGGACTTGGAATATATATACTAGTATCCTACCTCTACCCAAAAATGTATGTTATATATAGCTACGCCCATTTGGGGCGTGGCAAATAGGGTAAAACTGTATCTCCTACAGTCTTAGACGTAGAGCATCCAAATTTGACATGTGGGTTACTGTTCATGAAATTAAAATTTACGAAAAAAAAAAAATAATAATAATCATAATGTAAGCCTCCGTAAAACAAATTCTAGTTGACTTAACTGGGGATTGAAGCAGGGTCTTCGCTACCACAACGCAAGTCTGTTTAACCAAATCAAAACACTTCCAAACTCAGTTTGGCACATAGCCACGCAAGAGACGCCGTGGTGTTGTGGGTAGAGTGGTGGCATGCGAAGCGCGTGACCTAGGTTCGATTCCTCAGCGCTGACGCGTGATATTATCATTTAATAAAATGTTTTTTTTTTATTTTTTTTATAACTTCTATGTTATTTAATGGATTTGATAAAATTTTCAGCATAAATCCATATATTTATTAAAACAAATTCTAGTTGACCTAACTGGGGCAAGTCTGTTTAACCAAATCAACACACCAAACTCAATTTGGCGCAAGAGACGCTGTGGTGTTGTGGGTAGAGTCGGTGGCATGCGAAGCGCGTGACCCAGGTTCTATTCCCATCGCTGCCGCGTGATATTATCATTTATTAAAATGTTTTTTTTTTTTTTTTTTTATAACTTCTATGTTACTTAATGGATTTTGATAAAACTTTCTGCATAAATCCTTATATTTTATTAAAAATATGGGTTTACCTAAAAAATTAAAAAAAATGTAAATGTGGCTTTATTTGCAACTGAACTTTTATTAAATTGATTTTGTGAAATGTGGAGCCAGTATCCAAAATATATAATAAAAACCAAAATAGTATTTTATTTTAAAAAGCTATATGTAAAATTGTATGACTGTAGCTAAATTGATGTAAAAGACATGCTCAAAAAAGGAATCTCAATAATCTCGCATTCAAACATACGGAAAGACGGACGGACGGTCTACATATTTATTGAGCCTACAAACCTTTAACAGGAACAGAGTCTGACGCAGTCGGTGGCGCCCGACTGCAACGTTCTTACTTGTTTTTTCAAAAATTAAGAAATTATAGTACTTACTTGGAAAAAATTTAAACAGAGTGTTAGGATACTTTATAGCAGGCAGCAGAAAGCATGTTTAACTCCATAAAATATGAATATTTTCAAACTCAGTTCTCAGTTTTCTAGTACTCGAAAAAAAAAATATTTGATAAACTGAATAAAATTTAAATAAAGGTATTTAGACAATTTAGAGGATAAAACATGAAGAAAATGTTTCGGATCAGCCAAATCGGTATATTTTTGACAAAGTTATGGAGTTTTGAAAAAGTAACTCAGGACTCTCGCAGATAAAGAATAGTTTGCTTTGATTTGTCACGCCCAACATAAGTGAATAAATATTATAATTGATAAATTTTGTAACGTATTTGTTAATTTTTGGGTCTCTAGCCATTTTATCCATTTGCCACGCTTCTAAAGGGTGTATCCATATATACTATATCTTTTTGTAAGGGGATTGAATACATATCATATAATAAAAAAAAAACAGATATGGAAGCTGTAGGATATAGTCATCCGTTCCGAATGACTCCCATATATACAATGCCTGCAGCACAAAGTTCAATTATCAACTAGAAGGAATAAATATAAGAACACTGAGAGAAGGCACCAAAATTAAAGATTTTAGAATAACTCCTTTCGGGTATTTATTGTTTGTTGTGTTTAAGGAATCAAGATTTTTAACTAATGCAACTAATAATGTACCTAATCCTTAACTTACAAATAAGTAGTTACCATATAAATAATGGCTATTTACAAATTTATTTTTATGCTATCTTTTCAGATAAGCGTATCTTAATTGTGATTACGTGTCAAGGCAAGTAAAGATACATTTTTATATAACTACAGCAATTCCCTTATTTTTTCTTTTGTTGAATTGGGAGTAGTTCTCTTTTAATATACATAGTTGTAATGATAGAGTATATTTTCACATAACCCATATCCACTCAAAAAACCTATATTCTGATACATTCAGGCGTAAAATTAGAGTTGTGTATTTTTCGGCTAATATCCACATTACACCAAATTATCATAAATATTATTATTATTGGTTGTAGTCATGTTAGGAGTGTGGCTAGCATAATTTCATCAATATTATTAACATTTCCAGCCACTTTATTAATGCGCTCAAAGTACAATGTTAGCTGCAGGGGTTCCTGCATAAGAAATGCATATTTTTATTATTTTAGTAAGGATAACTTTCTCAATTCAATTAAACATTGTTGCATATGTCTTTCTCGCATATATCTTTGTTTATATCTCGCAGAATTCTTAAGCTAAATACAGGCAGTGTTAATCCGAGTTAATACAGATTTCTAGAGAGTTTCACTAAACAAAATCAATTATAATTGTTAGAAAATGCTTTGAATTTTCAGCTTTAAAAACTTGTACAAAAACTATTTGGCTTCCAAGGGCTGGTTTGGTGATAGACAGTCGCAGTCTTGGCAACCGGACATGCAACTTCATAAATACGAACTACGCCCATAAAATGGGGGATGGCTATTTGGAGCAGATCCCAGAACAGACATTTGGGGGAATGCCGCTCCCTATTGCCTCCAGAAATGTGAGTGCGTCGCCGCACCCATTTAATGTTAGACTGAATTCTCATTCCCTATATAGTTTTTATTTCCGACTCCGGATGCAAAAGGCTTTTGACTGCGAGCTTGAGTTATTTACATTTGCCATTTGACACTCCTTTCCGTTGTGGCCCATAGCTAAACACTATATACAAATATATGTCTGGCTCCTTAAATAGGCGGGTCGATCTCAGTGATTGTAATATAACTATAAGTACATTGGCTTAAAAAATCAAGAGAGATTTGAACTATGTTCTATTTGCTTGCCGGCTCACTATGCTTGGAGTTTTTCTTTACCAACAAATCTTTACCAATATAATCGATTAAACACTGAATTGTTACCATATACTTTTCAACTACTGTTTACTGGCATTAGCCGTCGTTACATGCACCTGTGAATTTTTCTCATATTTCCTAGATCCCATCGTCTAAAATGATTTTTTTACATAGAAATTAAATTAAATATTTAGTGAATGAAAATGAAAAAGTTAGCAAAGTAGGTAAAAATCGGTGAAGTTTTAAGTACACGAATCTCTGAAGCTTTGCCTTCATTTTTCAAATAACAATTATTTGTACACTTAAAATGCAATTTTTTAGTCTACTTTCATTGAGCTACAGATGTGGAACTATTGTATATAAATGGTCAGCTCAAATAACGCCAAATGAAATAATATATGATATGTGTAAATTTTTTTCCATTTGTAGCTTAGCTACTTTTAGCTGTTTTTACAATGTAAACAGCGTATTGTGTAGTTGGCTGCAATGTTCTTATATACTATTAGTTTTGTTGCGGTATTTCATAGATTTTTGTAACAACTGTCGCCAATGTTTTTATTGCTTCTAATATACTTTAGTGGCTAGCCAGTTTGTCAACTGCATAATTTTTGCGATTTACTGTAGACATAATATTGATAAAACAGGAAGTGAAAAAAACACTTCCACAAATTCCTCTGCAACCCTTATAAGTTATAGAAATTTTGTTGAAAGTGCACGGCTGGGTTGTACCCTGTACCCATTAGCCTCTGCTTGCCGTTAAAAAAGAAACAAAACGTAAATGCTAACGAGAACATTTTATTTACAAATTTATGGTATATTTGATTTCAAGTATTTGAATATTTTAAGACTCATATGCAGTGTTTGCAGTAGTTTTTTAATTACATTTGTAGAAATGTGTTAAGGAAATGCTGTTATTTGTCTTTTGCATTCACTTACATATCATTGTTATACCCTTTTTTATTAACTTTTCATGGGTATAAGGAGTAAAAAGATTTGAAATACTCTCTTCATCTTAATTCTTATAGCTAGAAGAAGATAAAATGCGTTGTCTTTAAACAAAAAATTGATTAAATTGGAATTGAATTTCTTAAATGTTTAAAACGAACTTTTCGGATATACACTTTATATTGTAATAAAATAATATGAGTTTTATGTAAGGAGTATATTCAGACTGAGTATGCTCTTTCAAGTTAAATGTTTGGTGCTTCCTTTGTTGCTTTCGTTGAGCAACGTTTCGGTCAAGTTAATGACTCAATTCTCATACGAATTCTGTTCGCAGTTGTTATTTATGCCCGCTTCCTGGACTTAACTTTCTTCTTTTACCGTTTTTGCCCATCGAATCATCAAAAATCATTCAAAAAAAAAAAACTGAATAAAAAGAATATACAAGCAGAAAAAAGCAGCCAACTGGCACTGGTTTTTAGTTTTTTAGTTTTTGGTTTTTGTGTTTTTTACTGTTTGCTATTTTTGACATTTTTTTGTTTTGTTAACTTCAACGTGCAAATTGAAAGAGCGCGATTTATGTATTATTTGTTTTTGTGAGTTTTCTCTTTATGTCAAGAGCCGTATATAAATTAAGAATGTTGGATATGAAGCTCTAAGCCCGAGCGCAGACCGCTTAGCATGTGCACATGACTAGAAACGAGGTTAAACCCCAAAAAGAAATCTTTTTCTGACAATTGCACAATTTTGTAAAACTGCTTGCTATTTATTAATTTTAAACAATTTTCGGAATTGGTGCTTTTACTTTGTATAAATGATTAAATGCAGAATACACTTTATTCACTTTGCCAACAAAAAATAGTTTTTCATCGTCACAATTTTATTGAAACTTTTTAATTTATAAAAACAGTTATTTTAACGAGCATTATATAGTTTGTCAATTAATTAAAAAATTGATTTATTTATCAATAATACTGTTTTTGAACCATGAAAGAGTATTGGGCCCTCGTTCAAATTCGATTGTACCATTCTTAATTTTTGTTACAAAGGAAGCTAGAATGGTTGACAGCGCTTCTCAATACGGGACTATTCAAGTCGTGTATCTCGTATATCTCCTAAAGCAGTCTTACTTGATCAAAAAACTTCTTTGAATCGAGTTTTACATAAAATCGCACATTGTTTTCTGCTGTTTCGAAGGTTGCCTGGAACAACAAGTACTCAGAAAAGCGTATGAATATATACATGATAAATCTGCCGTGACCCAAAAACCATGAAATGCAAACGCTAATGACCTTCACTTAGACACGGTTCAAATCTCTCGCAATAGCCACTTAAACTTTATGTTTTCTTAAAGCCACCAATGATCAGTGGCTTTGAAGCGACGGCAATCGAACGAACCGAAAACTTAATTATTATTTGTGTACGCATTTAAATGGATTTTTTTCTTTCGTTTAGCAGCCCACACGCAGCCATTAAAGCCGGAGACAAACAATCCATCAACAATTTAGATATATTGCAAGCGCAAAGCGGCAATCGTTCATTGATCGCTAAGTGCTGACCTCAAAGGGGGTCAAGCAGCTTAGGCTGGATATTTGTCTAAATTACATAGGTGAAGCAACTTCCGAAGTCTATAAAAAAATATAAAAAGAGATCTTATTTTTATATGACCACGTTTTAAGTGGAATGCACATACATATATGTGTCTTCCAAAAGAAAAGTCTATTAAGTAAGAGATAGAAATGCATTCTTGTTATAGTACTTTTTGGGTATACTCAATAAAGTTCTAAATAGTGCTATGCCTTGAGTAAACGTTGAAAAATCTCTTTGTCTCTTAATTGAATGCAGTTGATTAAAAATGCTAAAAAGACGTCTTTGTCTTATTTAGCAGCACAAAAGTAGGTGTCAGTAATTAGATTATAATTGTGTGGACATGTCATGTTGGGTAAAAAAAGTAAATGCGTTTTAGTTGGAAGTGAACAACAAAAATATACCCTTTGCTGGCGTAACCAATTGCAGCGAATTTTCATAACTAATTTTTAATGAGTGATCTATTGTCTGAAATGTAAAGATACTTTTCAATGTTCGTATTAAACTGATATATATATTTAAAAAGTTATTCAAATAGTAAGCCAAGTTATTTATAAGCTGTATAAATGATGCACTGTTGACATGCAAGAAATATAATTCAAATGACTTTTCAGATGATTCCAATGCAAAATATATAAAATATTAAGTTTACAAATATAGGGTATACAATTCGTCTATACGTTGACTGTAGTTCACTTAGGCAGTAGCCCATATGGCCAACAATTTCCGCTTCGGTACAACAGCTCTGTAGCAAAAGTTTGAGCTCCGAAGCAGGAGGAGAGATGAAGTCATGTGGGTTCTGCCCGCTTCAGTACCCCGCAAGTATTTTGTGTTGCATTCTTATACCCAGTATCCAAATGAGAGCAGGTATAATGGTTTTTATGGATTTGTTAATAATTGAATATATATCTATTTGTATTTAACATACGGTGAATGTCTAATGAGTATATATGTAAGTGCGCATCTAAACAGTTGGCTAACAGTTTGTTTGTTCACTTGAAGGTTATTTGATATGGCCTCTGAGCGGAGCAGTTCCCAGTTCCCAGTTAAGTTGAGCTCTCATGTGGGCAAGTCCAATCAGTTGCTGCTATTGACGTGCGACAGACAGTCTATAAACCAGAAACGTTTCAGAACTATATGTTAGCATGTTGCTAGCAACTGAATGTGAATATGAATTACATTTGTTACTACAAAGGCAGGCATTATTCACAGTCCGTTGGGCTTTGTCAGTTGATTTAAATGTAATTAAGAATGAACAATTTAAGACTATTTAAGTTAGTTCATAGGCAC
Source organism: Drosophila gaucha (assembly GCA_035045545.1). Taxonomy (NCBI): domain Eukaryota; kingdom Metazoa; phylum Arthropoda; class Insecta; order Diptera; family Drosophilidae; genus Drosophila; species Drosophila gaucha. The sequence continues at coordinate 7,667,347 of JAWNOY010000099.1, forward strand.
ATTTCTGCTTTTGATCAGCAATGCATTTCTGGACGCTACAAAGCTTTTTTTCCGGGAAAAAATTTAAAGAAAAAAACAAAAGTTGGAAAAAAAAATATTTTTTTTAATTAACAACAGACTGTCAACAATATTTCTGTAATTCAATACTTTCGTTAACACAACAAATTTCATTGTCAGTTTTATTATAAATAAAATTTTTAAATTTGTATTGTAAATATATAGGATATATATTCGTTGAAATACTGAGAACTTAAATACAAAACAAATGTCAGATAATGGCAATTATCTCCCTCTTGTCCTATTTAAAGATTACAGACAAAAAACTTTACAATAAGAATATCAATGCCAAGCTAATTTTTCTTCTTATTGTACGCGCAAATAGAATTCTGAGTAATTGATCTACTTCGTTTTGCTATTCGATTTTCTATTACTAAAATTATGAAAGGAATCATTATCACGAATTATTTTCTTTTGCAAATCGAATTTAGCTCCCCAGCTGGTCTTATAATTTGTGTATTTAACATAATTTTTGTACTATTCAAACTAAATACAGTCGATTATAAAAACTACAAATAAACTCTGCCTTATCTACTTAATGTTCCAGCAAAGTCTAATCAATTCTTAGAAATAAAACTTTCACAAACATGTGCATTTAGCAACTGATATTGCCTGCCATAGGCCGATCACTTTTTCAAGATTTGTTTAATAATTTTCTGAATTTTCAAATAGAACTTCAATATCATAGTTAAACTTGTCAATATATTCAAAAAGATCTTTATCGAATATTCATGTTAATAAAATATTTATTCGTTTGCAAGTATGTTTTATTTAATAGCACTATCGGAAGTTTTATTTATGTCAGTTTTACAACAATTTCTCCATTTGTTTGATAAACTCCATAGATTGATTATGGAATCAGTCATTCAGTCATCTCTAAAAGCAAATCGCACACGCTGATAAAAATGCCCACGCTGACGCCAGGCAATATAATGAGAGTCAATAAAACGATTTGCGCACTTTTCACACACCTCCCGAAGCCAGCGATCATTGTGTGCTATGACACATTATTTTTACCGTATTTTCTATCCAGTGGGTCTTCCAGGTCTATCGTATTATTTTTTGTTTTCTTTTGCCGTTTGACAAATGTTTTCTCTGCTTGCTATCGCTGACGCCTTGATAACTAAAGGCCCATAATAAATGGCGAATGAGTTAATACTATATAAAAAAAAAAGAAAAAGTACAATTTGCAACTCTGATAACAACAACTGGGGCGATTCGATGACGTCATGCTGCTCCAAAGGTTTTTGTCGTGCCTATGGCTATACTATGTTAACAAAGTAAATAAGCTGTGCTCAAAGTGAAGTAGAGTATATAAAGTAGAATGTATGAAGTCAAGAGAGATTCGAAAATTATAGGATACTTTAAAGAGGGTAATATGTATGTTTTTTGCACATAGATCCTAAGATCACGATTGAAAAGTTACTGCTTTGAATACTTAAATTAAACTCTTACTTTTTCTCATATTTTTAAAAAATATTTACTTCTTCCTTAATCCAATTTTATTTGTTTGTTTTTTAGTAAATGTTTGTTTTTAAAATTGGGGAAATATTATTAAAAATGATATTAAAATGTTGTAAAATAATTTTTTTTAAAAGTCCGGACAGTAATTGAAACAACTTATTTGTTTTCTACTTGTAATCGAATGTAAACAGAGTATTGCAAAGTCTCTACGACTTGACTCTGAAGTTCTTACTTGTTTTTTTTTCTTATGCTTAACATTTTCTATTATGAAACTTGCGCAGTTTTTTTATATATATTTTTTTGTTCCACGTTATTCGTATTATTCGCAGTTTCTCTTGAGCTTTTGTTTTTTGCGGCTACGTGCGCAAAATTGTGCGTCAAATTTTTAGTCTATAGACTCTAGGGACAGCACATGTGAGTTGTCTGAAGCCGTCTTTTGTCTGCGGTCTAGTCTTTGTGGGGGCCATTGAACTCTGCAAAATGGTAATGCTAATGATACGAATAAAACCACAATAATAATAGCTGTTAATGCTGTTTATCATTTATCTCTTAATAGGCCCTATATCTGTTAGGCTTTTGCACCTTCGCAATTGCAATGCAATTATACAGTCGCTTTGTAAAAGACTTCCTTGAAATTTTTACACACTCACCTGAATGTGGGTACGTTTTCTGTACCCTCATTGTCTACGGATGTGTTTTTCTCTCCCGTCATGCTACTGTTTTCGGCTTATTTTTTGTATTATCTACATTTCCATACTAAATTGTATTTTAACATTTGTTTTGTTTTGCTGCTTTAACAGCCGAACTACAGCGCTAAGCTGTAGCTTGCTTTTTTTGTGTCGCCTCAACACCTTTTGTAAACACTGAGAGAAATTTTATGTTCCTAACACTTACATGAAATATATTATTACTTTTTCCTTATCTTCTATATGCCATACAGAGTTCTTCAACAAACTTGGAAATTTCATGAATAAAACCACTTCTACATGTTAGATTTTAAATGGTTGTCTCGAAAGTAAATTAGTTTTAATAGTGTTTACTTTAACGTGGCGGCTTTGAGCTAATTATTCTTCAATGTGGAGGATGTGCGAATTGCTTGAAAAAATTACCTTTATTAATTGTGTTTTGTTATAAATAAATCTTGGTTTCTTGGATCATCGTTCGAATCAGTGAAATATTAAAGTTTGCTAGATCATTTTTATATACAAAGTCAATAATTCTCTTATTGTTTTAAAATAGTTTTCAAAACTTATTTGCAGCTGTTTAATTTACTTAGTTCCTCTTCAAACTTTTTAGCGAAACTCTACAATACGTAAGGGAAAAGAATTAAGTGTAGTCAGGTTTGCCACATATTCTGAATATCTTAATTACCCATCAAGAAATAAGCAGAAGAAGTATGGCACTTAAAAATTTGAATTTTAAACTCAATATATTTGACTTTTAATCATACACAAGTCTCTGAGGAGTTTATTAGATTACTTATTAAAAGTATTTAAGTCTGTTGCATAATTAACTTATGACTTTCTCTCAGTGTATTGCAAGTATTTGCATATGGCAAACATATTATGCATTCCATTGCTAAGTTTTTCTTCTTCTTTTTTTGTATGTGCATGGTGCCTTTATCTCGACTCATGTTTCTCTGCACGTTCGCAGGCTGTCTCGCTATCTGACTGCAGCTAAGTATACACACACATGTATATATACATATATATGTAGATGTATGTGTTAGCAGTTGGATGCTGCCTGGAGCCTATTGCCAATCATTGAAAAGAAATGCAATCACCTTACCCAACATTGCGCCATCGCACACATTTGGTTGCAATTCATTTCACATTGAATTTGCAAAATGCTGTTGCCACAAGTGTGCAACGTGTGTAATATGTCTGCCCCCTGCTCGCTTGCCCCTTGGCCCCAGCTCGATCGTGTTGCTGCAACTTAACTGTATCATTTTATTAACACTTGAGGCGCCAAATTCGTGCAACGTGAAACTGGAATGAATTTCCCTGCCCCCGCCGCTGTACTTGCTGCATTTTTTGATTTCATCTTGCCACTTCGAGGCGTTTGAATTTATCTGCCCTCTTGGCTGCTTTTGTTGCGGCCGCCGTTTTAGTGGGGCGTTCAATTATTACGTTTCCCAACACTATGCAGCAAATTGAAAAAATTTCAATTACGAATTTTATTAAGATTTTTTTTCAGTTTATAGCATAGATAATATTATTTATATTACAGACTGTCGACAGACTGTTTTTACATGTGAATTAAGTTTTATGGAGTCTTAAGGAGAACTCACCTGCAAGGAAGAAAAAGTTCTTGTCCATATCCCATCAGTTGGTAATTATATGAAAAAATTATTATATAAATATTATAATAGTCCGTTATGTAAATACTTAAATAAATGTATAAGAAATATTTAAATCGATTTACAGCAGCTGTTTAAAGACAGCTTTATTGAATAGGCTTAAATCTGCTTAGGTCGACAACAATAAAAGATTAATATATATATATATATATATATATATATATATATATATATATGTATATATATATTTCTTTTTTAATTACACGGAAATTAAAACATTCAGCTAAACAATTTATTATGAAGACGTTTATAGTAAATATTTGTATTGGATCCCATTTGCCAGCAGAGCCTGACAAAAGTGCTTCAAACTTTCCACTTCATTAAATTGCAAATATGTTGTGTTCGGGTTCATTGGTTTTTATTATTAATAAACTCAAAAATGAAAAATTGTTGACACAAAAATTCATTGAACTCGATTCGCATTCGGTTAAAGTTCTCCAAAAAGTCAAAGGCCTCCCCATCAGAAGTTTGCAATTAACGTTGACTCAAAATTTGTTCTGCTTGGCATTTTCATTACTTTTGCTCTATCTCTAAATTTGTTAAATCATCCATGATTTTCGTAGTTCTCATTAAAATTGACATTTTGGGCAAACGAAATTGCAATCTTCGCAAATAATTGGCACCATTTGCCATAATTTCTAGTCCAGAAAGCTATGGGTGTGTTGTGTATACGCTTGACATCATATTCAATTCTTACTCTGAGCAGCGAACTCTTTTACCTCTATATATATTTTTTAATTAAATGTTAAGAATTGAAAAAATAATAAAATCTAGAACTCTGAGTTCATATTGAATTTAGTTTCAGTTTGATTTTTAAGGCGTAAAGCTGCCTTTATCGGTAGCTCACACTGTTTTTAGAATACCGAAAGGTAACTATTTTTTAGTATGATTATGGTTTGTCAACATAACTCAAAGCTCTTAAGGTTTTTGTAAAGTGTATACAAACTTAAATTACTACGGCCTTAATTCGAAAATGTTTTGATTAGCAAAAAAAAAAAGGGGCTTAGTGAGAAAAATGTGTTGAGTTTTGTTTCTTCAATTAAATGAGTTCTGTGATGTGGAATCTATATAAGCAATTTAGATTACTTTTAATCTGTTGAATAGAGAAACAAGAGATTTTCTTAATTGATTTTCTTTAAAATGATCCATTGAAGAATTTATTTTAATCCATTTTTATTAAAGCGATCAATTGACCAAAATATAAGAAGAATAATAATAAAATAAGAAAATGCCAAAACATAGCACTAGGAATACTTTAAGGTATTGGATTCTTATACTCGTTCACAAAGTAAAAAGAGCATATGCAGTGGTCGTCTTGCTGTCTGTTTATCTATTTGTTCGAACTCGCATCCACCTTCTTCTGATAAAGTGTACAAATTTGTTGGGCCGGTTCAAATCGTTGTTGACCTCATCTACAAATACTATAATTTATGTAATCTGCACATTATGGTCGTAAAAAGAGAAAAATTTATATTTTTATAAAAGTTTATTAACTGTTTTCGATCTGTGAATGAGTATTATGCAATTGGGAGCGACTGCAATGCTTTAACAATTTCATTCTACATTTATTTTCCACAACAGATAAAGATAAGTATATGTCACATTGTACTTTGATAAGGACAAATTAATTAGGGTAGATTAGGATAGGTAGTAATTGTTTATAATTAATTTAGACAAAATAATTTATGAACTGAGCATTTAAAAATGTTCTATATTTAAATTGATTCCAAACCTTAAAAATATTTTTGTATGTTTCGCTGTGTTAGTTATTTTTCTAGAACTATCGTGGCGAGGTTCGAGTCTCGAGTCGCTGACTTTTAATAAATCGAACATATTGTTTGGAGCCGCATTTAAGCTGGCACATATGGCACAGTTATTTCGGACTCCCCGCAAAGAACGAGTTTTTGTTTGTTTTTTTGCGTGTGAACTGATATGACAAATTCCAGTAAAAAATTGTCGCACACATATTGTGGAACTGTTTGTGCAATTTATATCAATCGAATGGGTAATTGATTATGCTGTAACTAATCTAATCGATTATTGATTGTATTAATGAGAATTGGCATTTGCAGTGATTGCAGCTTCTCACAGATTTTTGAACACTCGTGTTTAAAGAAATTTTAGCCCCTGGCTTATGCAACTTTTACTGACACAAAAGGCCATATCATTTGTACAGCCAGACACACCATCCTATGCTATCCCATCCTATCTATAATTATGTTTTCGGCCTGGCCCATCTCCGATTTTGAGAGTCTTGTATCTTGCGGTTATTATTGTCAGCACGCTTTGAGAACAAGTTTTTCATTGTGTGAGTCAATTGACCCAAATTACGAAGCCCGAGCTTTGTTGTCTGTTGTCTGTTGTCTGGTCTCGGACTGACATTCTCTGCAGTCTTTTGTAGTAGACGTGTCGTTTTTGCTGTTCTTTTTTTAGTAGGTCGCATTTAAGAAAAGTCGCTTGAACTTTGCCAATGTACGAGACGAGAGAGCTCTACAGCAGCGCAGATGAACAGAAGATACTACCGGACATGTGTTTTGTGTTAAAAAAAATTAGATATACATCCGTTGCTGTACATCATAATGAATAAAATATGAAATATTGCGAATCGAGATCTTAGCTAGCAGTCATTAAAATGTGTTCATATCTAATTTTATTTATAGTCTGTTTTTTATTTGTTATTTGTCACTGATTTTGATTTATCGGCTCTTTTAAATTGATAACAAGCTATAAAGTTTTTTGCACTTTGCTAGATAATATTAATACTCTGTTCCTCAACACTTGGCTATTTTGAATTGTGCCTACTCTATGGACTATTTTGTATAGTAGGTAGCAATGCCACCATCTAGATGTTATCTATTCAAGTTGCAAACACTTTCTCAGTTTTTAATGCTAAAATTTTTGCTCATTTGCAATTCAATTTTGCAACTTTGCTTCGGAATCTTTCGAGTTATGCAAAGAAAAGACTCCCCACAAAAGCGAAGAGGAAAACTTAACCACAAATTTTCATTTTTCTTGTTTGTTATGGCTGTTTTGATTTTCTGGAGTCTCACCTTTGACACCCTGTGCAAAGAAATTTTGAATGCTCGAAAGTTATTATATATTATATAATTATTATTATATTATAATATAATATTTTAAACTATTTTTGTTATATGTATATAATATATATTATATTTTCCATTATTTTTATAAATTTATCATTATTTATACTTTAATGCATTACAGCATTCGAAAGTAAATATTACTTCGAAATGTTCATTGCGGGCTTTATGCAGTGCTTCTTATAACATTTATCTGATGCTATATGTAATTCTTAAGTAATATGTTTAATGTTTGAAGTCCTCGCGCTAAGTCAAGCCTTAGTGATATAATTTTTTACAAAACTTCAAAAAGTGAAAAAAGTGGGAGTTAGAGTTTTTATTTTCTCAACATTGTAGAGTGATTGGAAAATTCGCTTTTTAGATTCGGAATCCACGGAAAAAATCTAACTTATATAATTATCTAATAAAATGTATAAATATATTTAATTATATATATATATTTATATTTATATTTACTATTTAATATTATTATTTTTAATACTAATACTTGATATTCTTGCATGTAGTTACGTTATGTAACTTTGCAGAGGGTATCATCTAGTCGATTACCTGCAGAGCCTTTTAATTTTACTCAGTGTTCGCTTACTTGCTTTGTTACCTGCATTCATTCAGTCATTGTTTTTCTTGTCGCTAATAACAATAGGTGTTGCTTTATCTGTTGCTACTGCAACTGTCTTGTACCCTGTAAAACTGAGTCACTAATGTGTATATTGTTTTATATCCCGAGCTTAAACTAGGCCGAAATCAGTCGGCTGTGTGTTCTTGCCAATATTAATTATAGATTGGGCACCTACGATAGTAATAAGTGAAGCAAGTTTGCGTTATGGTAAGCTTTAGCTTAAGTTTGTTGACAATTTACTCGCCTCCTATGAGCACACCTGTTTTCAGGATGTTTGCGGTCCGCACTTACAGGCACTCTGGCTCTAAGAGTTCGATATGCCTCTCAGAGACGACGTACTTAGTCTTAAACCGCATGGCTCCGCCGCCAACAGTACTCACACCTGCAGAGGATTCACCGAACCTACCTAAACTATTCCTACTGCACTTCCCAATGTTCCTGTTGATTGCAACTGTTGCTCCTGACTCCAGTGGTGGTCCTCCTATGTCCTTGTTGGCATCCTGAATGTCGTTCTGTGCTTTGTGAACACCTTTGATATCCTTCCATTCTTGGTTTCCTTCGTAAGCCGCTGTCCCTAAAAGTCCTTCAACGTCGATTGCTGATCTTTGCACTGGCACTCGCGTTGACTTCTTATCAGCACTTTCACTAGTACATAAACTCTCTACACCCACTCTTCGATCGCCTTTTATAGATCGACGGCAGGCACTGCTTCGTGCCGGACCGGGGCCTGGCTAGGCTGATCGTCTCTGCGTAACGGCAACATCGCCTGATCGCTCGACAAAATGTCTGTCTGCCGTAAGAGCGAATGCGTACGCTATTGTTGCAGATTGCTGAATAGCCGAGTGCGACAGAGACCAACTCTTGTCTTTAACCCCTTCCGATCGCGAGGGTTGCTTCAATACATCTGGGGAGCTGGTGTGGAGCTGGTCCTGTGCATATATATATGTATGCCTATACATACATTTATATTACCATGTTGCTCCTCACAACATGAAATATATGTAAGATAAACACTTTTGAATTGGGTATTTGTTGTAAAACGGTTAACAGGGTTTCTGCTACAACTATAGCCCTTTGCAATTGCAACTACAGCTTACGAATCATCAGTTTATCAGGGCTCGGTCTTTTGTCAGTAGAAACGTGCTTACAAATGGAAAACTATGATGAGGTTATATATACTACGGATCCTGAACACTACGTCACGTTCGTCGCAGACGTCAACAGAGTTTCGCCAAATTTGTATCTGCTGCATAATGTGAATATACTGTTCCTTATCTGGCTTTAAAATGAATCAACTGCCTGCATGCTAATCCATTCAATATATCTATTTTACGAATATTTTTTTCAGATTGAAGGTCTGATATAGGGATTACTTAATTTAGAGAAAATAGTTAGATAATATTATATATATTTACTTAATTTATAAAGGTATAGTCTAGTCTAATCTAGTTGCTCTAAACTACAAATTTTTAAACTTGAAAATTTTACTTACAAATATGAATTTCTTTTATTTTTTGCAGTTTTAAACAATTCCTGCAACAAATGCTTCCAATCTACAGTAAATTGCCAAATAAAAAAAATAGATAGACATACAAAGCTGAATGAAGATTCAACTGCCAAAAATAGCGAAACTTCCGAAATGTGGAAACTTCAGACTATGAAAAAAAGTAAGTAAAAGAATTAAACTTTTCTCAGTGTAAATACAAAATTTGTTAAAGTTTATATCTTATACAAAATTATTTAGCAAAATTCACTCATCACAGTTTGAGAGCCACTCATCTTAAGACTGATTGCATATAAGGTTTATACGTCGATCCAACTGAAAATAAATATTTAATACAAATGATGTTTGGTATAAGGATGAATTATTTTATGCGGACAATAAAAAAAATATTAAATTTTTTCAAGCTTTACAAATTGTTAAAATAATAAAATAATATCTGCAATACCGATTGTGGATCGCATGTTAGCAACTTTTACAACCGAAAACGAACAAACTGTGTAGTCAAAACATCAACCACACAGGTTTACGGAGACGAGCGAGCGCGTATAAGTGTTTCAGTTACGGTACGTGTCTCGACTAGAATATCTGAAGAGCGTATGTGTGGGTTATATATATATATATATATTTTCGTTTAAGATTTTAATTTGTATACTATAAATATTTGAAAGCAATACTGATCATCTCTCAACGATAAAGGCGCCCCAGCTGAGTGTTACACGAGCGCGTATAAGAGTTTCATTTGGGTGAGGTGACTTGGCTAGAAAATACTAAATTGTGTTTGTGAGTGTGTGTATTGACTTACAAGCAAATAAAATAAGTTGGATGAGAATTTAAAGATTTGACCGTAGTTTTTTTACTTTTTACCCTAAATATTTAAAGAATAATCATAGTCTCATTAGTAATTTGTTAACTTTATTTTTCTTATCTATATTTATCCCCCAGCACTAGTTGCCTCTTATTAATTTGGAAGATCGTGTTATACATATATATATCAAAGAAATATCAGTGGACGCCATGGACGCTCCAGATGCTGGCCGCATTATACGTGCACCTGCTCGACGCAAACGAAATGATGAACAGCTGATGGATAGGGTAAGTAATTGATAGTACTTAGTCCTTATCTCAAAAAGCTGGAAATGTAGCTGCTTTTTAAATTTATCACCCGAATTCCGAGTTTTCCGCACTGTCACAGATGTGATTTTGATTTTTGATTTTTGTTCAGTTCGTGGCGTTTCATTGAACTCAGTCACGATCTATTTATGGCCGACTGCAGCGTGCGATCCAGTTTCCATGGTCTCTCGCTGAACGAGTTCCCGAACGAAGCCTACATACATAATTGAAAAGAAAAATGAAAGTTTAACTGTCGCATATATATGAGACACCCGCTCGCTCCGTTTCTTTGTTACAATCATTCGATTTGATTAATTAATTAACAAGTTATCTTGGGGCATTCGATGAATGTATTTTGGAGGGATCATGGCCGATATTTGATTGCGACCCAGTTTCACAACCTTATACGAGTCCCAGACCTCCGCTGCCCACAACATTCACCACCTACCATTCAAAAAGTTCATTAACATGCAAACGCGCTGCTCACGAAAATCTTACCTCCACCACACACCCTACGAAAAACACACCCGCCACACTGCGACTCAAGCTGCGCACACAATGTAACCCACAATTAGCGCGCATCAAGTTTCACGCAATTAAAAGCAAAACTAAATAAAAAGAAACACCTCCCCAGCAACAATAATAACAATTAGTTGGTTTTATGTCAAGTTCAATGCACGCAGGCAGACACCCACGCCACTCTCAACGCTCGATAACAAATGTGCGAAATATTATTAAATAATACTCCAAATCAGAAGCAATGAGCGCCTGAGACTTTCTCTCAACACCAAAAGCTAAAGAAAAACAAAAACAAAAACAAAAGCAAAAGCTAAAGCTTCGCCGTGTGACCTTTTCACCAAATGCCCAACTTCACCATAGTCGAGCACATCAGCTGTGCGCCGCTCCAGCTCCAGCAGCAGCAGCAGCAGTTTAACTGTTTGAAGTTTGAGAGTCGTCACGATCTTGGCTCGCTCTTGTTACGGCTCTCTCAACCGAACTATATGTAGTTGTCTTTGTTATTGTTTTTCATCGCCTGTTAGTTAATGCCTTTTACTCGCGCCTCTCTGTGCGCTTCGCTCTTCGCTTTGCGCTCCGAGCATTGCCGCTGCGCCATTGGCTTTGCGCCGCTTGGCAGTCGCTGCGCTGTTTCAGTTACAATTTGTATTTCACTTGGTGCGCGGTTTACTCGCCGCGCTGCTCGTAAATCGCCGCCGGCCTACCCCCCACCCACCGCATTGCTGCTTGGTGCGTTTGCTTTTCGTTAGTTGTTGCAACTTTGCATTTTGCAACAAAAGTGCAGGCGTGCAGTGTTAAGGAAAATTATGAAAAACTGCTGCAGAATTCCCAATTGTGCTGCAAATTATTTCGCCTTAATTATTTTATAAAAGAATAAGAAAAAAAAAACTGTGCGTTTTTTAAGCGGCCTTCGGACATATTCGGTGCGTGTAATTCGGTCGACGTCGTAGTCGCAGTCGCAGTCGTCATTAACGCTGACGCAAACGTTGGCAGCGCATTATACTATACGAGAGTCTCTCGCCCAGTTTAAATGATGACTGAAATTACGTGCGAGAAACCCCCCTAGCCCCAACCCCTAATGTTTTAAGTCAATTAGTTTTGCAACAGATTTTGTTGTTGCTCTTGTCTTTCAATTAATAAAATGATTAGATCATTGTGGGGGACAAAGTTTCAACTAAATGCAAAAACAAAAACAAATGTTGGAATAAACAAAATCGCAATTTCAAATGCCTGTGACAAATTAACTGTAAATAAAGAGAGCATGCAGAGAGCAGTAAAATATTGTTGTTAAATAGGCAAAACTGAAAATTATATATATAAATAATGCAGTTAACTACGCCCTAAAGTAGATATACTATATATCTTTCTGTACCAGAATGCTTTCGATTTTCTGCTGACTGTTTCTATAATATCCTATAAAGCTGAGATACAACCTTAAAAATATTATTGCTAAATTGTTTTATTTGATATCGGTCGTATCTTTGGTAGCAATATGATGTAATTGTCCAATATTGATAAAATTTTCGCTCATATCTAGTAAGAATTATAAAAAATTCGAGATTGCAAACTTTGGTCAAGTCTGAAAAGTAACTCTCATGCGAATACTCTACTTTTGATTAAAAAACACCGATAGAGTTTTTATTAAATTAACTGTGAAGTTGAGAAAAACCTTTGCAATTTAATAAGCTGTGCAAGATTATATATATGAGATGTCTCATTGCATATTTCGTGAGAAAGTTAAATGAAATATATGTTTATAAGACAAAAACATTATTTTTCTTTGCATAGAGTTGATAATTGTATTGCTCTGTCGGTGGCGTATACTTACTTGATCATTAATTTCCACTTCACCTTATAAATTTGTTCCTATACGAGCTGTTTATCATAAATTGATATGCTCAGCGTACTATAAATAAGAGTTGCTCGATAATGGAAAACCAGACAAAAAGAAACTTGCACTGAAACTGAAATAGAAACTGAAACAGAAAGATAGGCCAGAATCCAAGGGCGAAGACGCCCCCGAATTGCCAATGCAAAATTAATTCAATCTCATTTCGCCTGCAAGCGAACTGAAAAACAGGCAAAAACAAGGCGAAAAATAGAAAAAAATAGAAGAAGAAATAAGTCGCGCAATTGCCATATTGCTCTCCGCTGCGACTGTTCGCTGATAACGACATTAGGAGGCGTCGCGACGTTCAGAGAGCAGAGCGAAAAGTGTTTAGAATACAGCAACAACGAACCCATTAAAAGGTGATAAAAGATAGCGAAAAGAAAGGAATTATAAGAGAATGAATATTGGACATTAAGCAAGACAAAAGACAAATAAGAAAAATAAGAGTGCGGCTTCCCAACTAGTGAATACCCTATAATCAGCTCTCAGCTGCATTTTAAGCATTTGCACTTTAAACAAAAATGAAAGCTAAAGAAACCAAATTTATAATTCAAGAATAAACTGACCATAGTTTGAATATATATTCAGCTTAGTTATATATACAGAGTGTCTTTTAGTGGCATAGTCTCGATTATTATTTGTTTTATTTGTGGTAATTGGAACGTAACCCATTTGGCTGCTTGCCGGGCAAAAACATGAACATGAATAGCACAGCAGCAGCTGTTTAGCTGTTTAGGGTCTGAAACCCCATCTCCCTCTGTCACGCCCCTAGGCATATACATATACATATATACATATGTGCATATGTTTATGAATATATATTATTTAATAGAGGTGCCGCATAAAATGTTTACGGGCGGCAAAAACAATTGACATTTACATTCAATGAAAGGCAGAGAGCAAACAAAACGGTAAATGACAAACAATGTAAAACGCCAAGTGCAAAATACAAAAACAACAACAACAACAGCAGTGGAAAAGAGTGAAAGAATTGTTTATTGTACAAATCAACACGTCAGTAACAACAACAACAGCAACAACAAGCGTTCCACATGCGGCATTTAATCATGACCCCAACATCGCTGTCGATGTCGACGCCAACGCTGTCGTCGCTGCATCATCAGCGCATGTCGCAGTCGCAGTCAACGCTGCAGTCGCAGTCGCAGTCACCGTCACCGCTGACGCCGCATTCAGCGTCGCCGTCATTTTTTGGCATCCCTGGCTCCTCGCCGCAATTCCCCGCCAACTATGAGCGCAGCGAAAAAGTGAGTCTTTTCCCTACTCCACCTTTTACCCACAAATGTTAGTGTATGTGAGAGTCTATCAAAAATTGGCTTTTGTCAAACCAAGAAATTGAGAAAGGCTTAATATATATTTAACTTAAATGTATGTATGAGAGATAAATATTTTTAAATATGAAATTCTATGGCGAATTTATAGAAATATGTTTGTTGGAAATATAAAAAATATATATATATAAGAAATTCCGCAATCCATGACAAACTTACATTTTTTTCCAAGAAAATATTTAAATTTTTTGTAAACAAAAAATGGTTTTGGTCAATGACTTATTCGCATTTCTCTTCCCATTTTGCGACCATATTTTATGCTCTTTCAAATTTTCCGTGTGTTGAATATTGAATAATATATTATGGCAAATATATATACTATACATGGTTTTCATTTATTTATTCTAAATAGTGGAGTGATATGTTTAAATATATATATATATACAAAAGAGGAAATGATAAAAGACATAAAAACATTTATTTTGAACAACGGTGTAGAGATCAACAAAATAGTAATAAAATTTCAAGAAATGCTTTAAATATACATAAACATAGATGTACATAAAATAATCTTGTTATTAATCTATACATAAATAAAAAATTGAATATTTATAGATTCCTAAAACATGTTAAATAAATTATAATTTCTTATCATTATGAAATGGAATTCTTAACCAAAGCTCAAATGCTTTTAAAAGGTATCTAGAAACACTTTTTCAAGGGTATCTCTAGTTGGGTATACTCAAGTAAAGCACTCTTGTGCAGCATAATTTCTGAAATTATTTTTTTTTTATGAACTTTAGCCAAAAATGTATAAAATCAGTTCCTTCAATATTCAATATTCGAGATTTACTAACATATCTTTAAGTTTGAACTTAATTTTCCCAATAAGCTCTTTTTCTATGACCTTTACACATTGGCCCTCTGACATTGAATGCTAGGCTAATTATTAGCCAAGTTTTAATTTTTTGTGGCTCCTGCAGTTTTATCATACTTTTACAAATATCAGCGCGCAGCAATTAGGAACAATTTGGAGGCATTCGAAATTCGTTCCGTAATGTGTAATAATTAATGAAGAACCCCAATTGTTTGCTTTTGGGCAGGTGCTTTGATTTATTCACCTGCATAAGGTGGCGTTCAAAGTTCAAGGTGAGTCTTCGATGACGCCATCAAATGGCAATTTCACATGCAACTGTTTAATGATTAGTTAGCATATATGAACATACCTACGCAAATATATATGTGCATATATATATGCAACTATGGCATTTTCCCTTTCATTTTCATTATTAGCAAGTTTGTTGCGGTTGTTTTTTTTTGCGGCTGTTATTATGGAAAAAGCCATTTTCCAGACGCTTTGCGCTTTTTGGAGCAGAAAACATTAAGAAGAAAAGTGGCGATTGGGCTTTTCCTGCGCATTTCTATATGCAGATAGTTTTTCCCTCCCCCAACACATTCGCCTCACATATAAAGCTGTTAATATTTTCTACACGAATGATGGACATAATTGCCATGCTCAGCTGTCACGCCCACCGCCCGCAACAGCTTGCAACAGCAACAGCAACAACAACAACAACCTGCTCGTAATTGTTTTGGCCCATATGAGGCGCCTCATCTAAATGCAGCTTGGACATACGCTACGTTGTAAATGCTGCAAATGCATCGAAAGTAAATTGCAATGCAGATGCCGGTGGCAACGAGAGCTGCCTCATGTTGCAAGCTGCCTTGTCTGTGCTGACAAATGCGAAGGAAAACCATTGGCTGATGGCTGAGATTTGCTTTTGTTTTGTTCTACTTTTTGTTGTCGCTTTGCCAGCTTTGCGGCAACATCATCAAATGCTGGGAAAGTGCTATTCGTCCCATTCGTCCATTCGTCTTTCTTGTTTCTAGATTGTCGTTTATGATATTTGCCATTAGTCGCGCGACTTTCTAACCGCGCTCAAAGCAAAAGAAAAACTCTCGTTGCAAATATGTAAACGCTTGCAACAAGCTCGGCACTTTTCCCCACTCAAAGCAAATCGATAAGAGTCGATAGATTAGTTTTCCAGTTGAAGCTTTGGTTGTTCTCACAGTGGAGTACTTGTCATTAATGTATACTTTAGCAAAATTTGTATAAATAATTTGATAATAAGTCTTACAACGTACAAGATATACTCAAAAAAACTGAAGGTCCATATCGATATTAATCGATTTCATCATCGATTTGAAACAAAATTGACACGGCTCTGGCTCTTCAAGCTCCCAAAATCAACGCATTCATACAGACGGACAGACAGACATACACTTGACAAATAATACATATTTTATGGCCAGCCACTGTCCACCTGTTTCTCTTGTCTGTTGTTAGTTGTTATACGGATGTATTTTAGATAACTTTGGCACATAATTTATAACTATTGATTTTATTGATTAAATCGATGCCTATCGAGTTATACTTCTAAAAACATATTTACGTGCTTCATAAATCTATAAAAATTACCAAGTCACCTTTACTTACGTAAATTTCTGATTTGACCTTTAAAAACGAAGTCTACAATTCGAAATTTAAATATTACAATATCCCGGTTAAGAATTTTCTAATTTTCTATTCATAAATTAAGAAAACCCAACAAAAAACTTATTTTTACATCGGAAACAGAGTATAATAAGAAAATCTTTGCAGTATTCTGTTTGTTAATTCTTAAATACAACAATTGAAGAGAGGCTGTTGTGATTAAAGTCTCTGATCATGTAATTATTTTAGAAAATGCATGTTTAATGAACACTTAAGAATACCTAATCACGCAGCAGCTTGTGTCGTGTTTAAGCGGCTAATAACAGAGGGTAGCTGCAGCTCTTGGTATTGGTTGGCAGAAATCATTTGCTATAAATGTGCATTTAAAGAGCGAGAAATCGAGTGTTTGCTCTAAACTGCCTTAATCTGTAGATCTGACTGGCACAGTGGTCCAGCACATGGAAACTGGTTCCGCGCTCTCTACTAACAACAATTTTGTTTCACTTTTCAGCGAGTAGGCCAAAAGTTTTTCTTACTTTGTCTTAGAAAGGAAATACTGCGCTCTCCCCCTCTCTCAATTTTTCTTGTCACACTTTCTAACATCATGCCCACTCACTTTAGATATATATTTATGTTTACTTTTATGTGTATGCGAGTATGTAGAATATAGAAAATATTTTCAAAAATTTTATTATGATTATGATTCTTAAAGCATATATAAATTTATTCTAGATCATTATCAAAAGCCATGTGGCTCTGGTGTTGTCTGTCTGTTTCTATGCTAATCAGTCTTCGAGTTATGAAGACTATCTTAATGAATCTCGAATTCTTAAGTATCTTACACACTTTGAGATTTGAATTAGCTTTTCTCGCAGCTATATCAAACGCAGAAAGCATATTGTGTTTTATAAGAGATATTAAAGTTGGTACATTGAACCCCAAAAATGGAAAGAAAAAATTATTTAGCAAAATATATCCTTCTTTAATATATTTGGATTTGGTATAAGTATGCAGAGATAAATGGAAAGAAGGACGATTTCCGAATTCCTACAAGGAGATAGGGTCTTAGATTCCATTATACAATCATTATGTATTTTGATATTTCGGTCAGAAAAAGCTGAAGGTACTCTTAAAAGTATATCGAGTACAGAACATCTGGGTCTCTGTCTCTTTTTTTCCTCGCTTTGTTAAGGAAGTTCGATATTATTATGTATGATTATATTGTTAAAGAGAGATTGACATGTAATAGATCTGTGTAATTTGATGACTATAATTTAAAAACTGTGAGAGATTAATATATTTTTATCTTGGAAAACATTTAAATATATCAAAAATCAAGAGGGAACAGCTATATAGCAGTCTACATAGATATACAGTATATCCATTATTAACGTAAGCTATAAGCTGTGAAACCGACTACAAAGTTCTTGGTTGTCGAATTTTTAACAAGCTATTAAAGTTGGATTTTGAAATTTTGCAAGAGCAAACCAATAACAGCTTGTCTATTTACTTGTATATAAAATGTGTTTTCAAATTGTTGCACACTTTGATAGCCTTTTCTTATTTTTGGCGTGGAAAACTAGACTCTGCGGACTGGATTGAAACAGAGTCTCGAATTGTGGTGGCTGTGTTAAGTCGAACGGCTTTTGGGCATGCAACGAGGGCAACTTTGTTTTGGCAGCAGCACGAGTATAAAGCATTGGGCGCTGGCTTTTCATTCATTTAATTTATGCAAAGCTGCCGTTAGCTTGAAAAGGGAACCTTACTGCATGCGACTTTATATATATTTTGTATATATATATATACGACAAACGTGAGATAAAACAACGTGTCTGCTTTAACATGTGGAGGCAAGCAGTCCAAGTAGCAATGTTTCAGTCTAGCCGAAGCCATTTGGTTAATGTCTTGCAACTGCATTGGCTTTTATAACTCATTCTCTCTCTGTCTCTGTCTCTCTCTCTCACTTTCTGCTGTATAACACCCACGCTAAAGCGACCCGCAGCAGCTTCGTCCAAAATGCAGTTGCTGATCGCATTCGTCCATTCGCGCTATTTGAGAAAGTTGTCTCTCACAACTTGAACTGTATATAAATACTTTGCTGCTACTTTCAACTATTTGGACACCAAATTATTTGAATACCCTGTATTCAAATATCTTGAAAAGGGTATACAGTGGGAGATACTTGTATACTTGTATAACTTTAATTTTCATCTCATCTGACCCAAAAGTTAATTCTCCATTGACTGCATTTCAATTAAAGTAGAATACCATCCTAATTACAGACTATCTGCTAGTCGAGCAGTCTCGATGTTCCTCCCTGTTTTGCAAAGGTTATTCGTAGCGAAATTTGAATTTTGGCTGGTTTGCCTTATTTTTTATTAGTCAAAGTCCGTATGCAAGTTGTTTGTGTGTGTGTTTGTAATTTTATTAGGTTGATCTCGTTGCTAATTTTTGTGCATCGATGTGGAAAACGCCGTCCGTTTGCCGGCAGAAAATAACATAGTTGGTTTTCCCTTTTTTTTATATTCCACCTCTATTTTGGCGCTTCGGGCGCAGTCACCCATGCTGGAGGCTTTAGCTACTCATTTTCTGGATTGTAGTTTTCAAGTGAGAGAAAAAGAAGTGTTGTGCCATTAGCAAGATTTGTGTTTTGGGTTGGTTAAACAATGCTGTTTGTGTTGTCGAAGACACCTTGAAGGGCCTTAAGAGTTAAATATGCCTAATTAGAGTATTATGAAGGTAGTTCAAATATGAAATTAATTATCATACTTCTTTTCAAGTAGGAGAGATTTATTTTGAATAGAATCAGCTATGTGGAAAGTGTGAAACGACTTAAGGGATCAGATTAAGTGGTACGATTTATCGAGAATTGTATATTGCTTAAAGTTTAAAAATATTAATTGTTGATATTTAAAGATTATTAATTTTAATAAAATATTATATATGAGAGCTGAGAATTTAAATTCAATTTTAATATTTCATACATTAAGAAAAATTATGCTTTCAATAAATAAAAATGCATATTCGACTTTTCGAATTCTCAATCAAAGAAGCAGAAATCATTTTTAAACAATAATTTAAAATTTAAATGGAATATCTAATTATGTTTATTCAATTAAAATTGATAATTTTCCTTTGTCGTACTTGCCTCTACAGGTGTGATTAAATCAAATGATATAAGCAAGTAAAATTCCAACTGAATTTGAATAGCTATTTCTTAAGAAGCTGACAATTGTTGTATGAATACCAATTCTTAACAACTTCTACGAAGGCACACTTTTTGTAATTGCCCAATTGTAAAGCTATTTAGAATCATGTTATGTGGATCAGTTAAACACACATATATATATACACATATATGTATGTATATGTGAGCACTAGCCGATCATCAAAATGCGTGTGACATAAAATAAACGAACGGTAAAAGTAACTCTGTGGGTGACCCCCGTTGCTCGCCGCAAACCTTAACGCAACCCAGACCCCATTAAATGTAAACTGTTGCACCACGCTTTTTGTTGTTGGTTTTCATGGCGTTGTTTCCCATGTACTCCTAGGCACGACACAAGCGACGAAGTCAACCTGGTCATAAAACAATGCAAAACAGTTAGACGAACAAATGACAGTGTGACAACAGGCAGAGAGACAGAGAGACGGACAAAGCACACACATGCATCAAATTATAAACAGCTGGACGTATAGCAAAAATGAGGCATAAGTCGAAATGTCAATGAACTGGTGTGCCAAAAAGCAAAAACAAATCAAGTTAGAGTGCATTTGTCGGGAGTGACAGACAAATAGATATCCTTTACACAATGAAATCTTATTCAATTTGGAGTAAAATATCGAAAAAGTGCTCTATGGAAAGAATTGAAACCGTTTTCTATCAAATTTAGCCTAGCTTAACAATTAGTGTACATTTGTCGGAAGTGACAAACTTCTAAATATCGTGTACCCAATTAAATCCTATTAAAATCAAATTTATTTTTTATAATTTATGAGTCAGCGGTAGCTTTTAATGAACTCTTACTAAATTCACAGTAATATATCATAAACTTATCTAACGTAAAACTTGGCAATATTATATCTATTTTACTACAACTTGAAACTTAAGAGACTCTAAATTGAAAACATATTCTCACTACTATACCCTGTGAAAGCCACATTTATTACAGCTAATCTACAGATTTACTCCTTTTTAACTTAACATCTCATTTTACAAATTACTTAGAACCAAGTTGTAAGCATTAATTTCTTATTTATTCATGTAACTGATGTTTAAAGTTCAATATTTAAAATAAAATATAAACAAATGCGTACACATACTTTTGATTTAAAATGTTTTTTTTTGTAAATTTTATTAAATTTTCTAGATAATATAAATATATAAAATACCATAATTTATGGTCATACTTTTAAATCCCAATACAGAAAATGTAATAAAAACTAGTTTATTTTGCACACATAGAAACGCCTCTTATGTTTCCTCAGTACGTTGTGTTTATTTGCCTAATTTATTCACCAGTACACGGCAAGTACCAAAAAAGTAGATAAACATGATTTAAGACACGTTTGTCAGAGTCATTAAGGATTGTCACTTATTTGATGGTCAGTTTTCGTAAATTTACAATCGCATCTAAGCATAATGTAAGTCTTGTATATATATTCATATTTGTGCACCATCAACAGAGATAGCCTTCGCTTTTGACACCTTTACGTATTGGAGTATTTATACTCTGTACTTCTAACGGGTATATTGGGTGCAATGTAGTTAGAGATTCTTTTGAGTTCCATAACTGCGAGGCAGCAAACATAAAGTAACTTCTTAAATAATATCAAGTATTGTGATTTACAATGCTTTAATATATAGCTATTATTTAAAGTTAGTTAAAGTATTTTAAAAAAAATTTCTTATTTATTTACAGAGTATGTCATAGTCATTCAGTCTCCTATTTTATTTGGTTATTCCGAAATAATATTTTGTGTGCTCGCAAAAAAATTTGGTTTTGAAACCAACCCATATGATTAGCACTTGATTGATGTATGGGCACTCCTAAATGTTTCGTGTCGTGTCTGTGTGTGTTTAAGTGTGTGTGCATAGGTGTATGTGTGTGTGTCTAGTATGTAGCTACCGTTCAAACTTAGCCGACACTCGGGCATCAAAACATGCAAAAACATTTAAGGCAAAAAAAAGTTAATTGATTTTGAAAACAATAATCAATTTGACAGAGTATATATTGACAGGTTTCATTAATAAATTGCTTAATATATAATAGCAGTTACATCTGCTTAAAATTGAAATTCAACCACTTCAACAGTGAGTTTACGATCGCATAAGACTCTCATTCATATTTATTTAAATGTTTGCTAAGTTATTAATAGACCATAACTTAATACTAATTACTGTTTTACTATCCAATCGGATATGTATATATTATTACTTGCTATTAAAACAAGTAAGAAAGCTCTAGTCGGGTCTCAGCCCGACTACGAGATCCCCTGAACCAAGTCCGAGCTGTTGTTTTAAACAACTTAGCTTACATCTTTTATCTATACATATTACCTCTGCGCGCATATACACATGCACACATTTGTATACACAAGCACACATATACCATGCACACAGAAGCACGCGCCCCGATTACTGTGTAGTTCATTTGAATGTATGTGTGCACACGTACAGGCTGCTGCCGCGTGCTTTTACAATGTTTCCTTTAATAACTTCTGTATTACTTAACGGATTTGAATGCAATTTTCTGCATTGAGTGCTATTAATTTATTGAAAATACGGTTTTCACTTAAAAATTTGAATTTGAATTTGAAAAATTAAATTGTGGCTTTGATAATTTTTTTTTTTATAAATTTTTTTTGCGAAATGTGGAGCTGGTATCCAAAATATGAAAAAATAGAAAATGTATTTTATTTTCAAAAAGCTAAAAACAAAATTTGGTAGCTGTAGCTAAAAATATGTAGAAGATATGGTCAAACAACTGAATCTTGATAACGTTTTAAATCGATATCATTGAAACGGAAAAATTTATCGAATATCTAAAACAAACTCGATATGCGCGCTGTATACACAGACCATCATGCAAAATTTGAAGTCTCTAGCTCTTATATGTTCTGAGATCGACACGTTCATACATACGGACAGACGGACGGACGGACGGACGGACGGACGGACGGACGGACGGACGGACGGACGGACGGACGGACGGACAGACAGACGGACAGGGCCAAATCGACTCAGCTCGTCGCCCTGATCAAGAATATATATACTTTAAGGGGTCTGCCACGCCTCCTTCTGCCTGTTACATACTTTTTGCAAAACCATTATACCCTGATTTCCCATTTTCAATGGGTTCAGGGTATAAAAAATCGAATTACTTAATATACAAATTTGTGTTTTGTTGGTGATCTATATACCCTGTACTAGTTACAAATTTAATGCCAGGCAAGAAAAGCTTGTTTCTACTCAAGAAAAATATATCTTCTTACAATGTAAAGCTTAGCTTCAAATGAGAAATTAAAATAAATATCTAATTTACATACATATCTCCCTCTATTTGTACGAAATAGAACTGTTCGTTCGATCTCGAATATTACTTATGGTAAGTACAGGGAATCTGCTAGACGAGCATAACCGACTAGATCATTCTCGCTTATATTATTTGCGTGTATTTCGTGTTGTATTATTGTTTTCGTGTTCATTCAGTGATTGATTTATAAATTAGTTGCACGACAAAAATCGCAAAGTTAGAAAAGATTTCAGGTTTATTTTGTATCAGACTTGGAATTTTGAAAATGCATTTCTAATGAGCTACGAGATGATTGTATTTATATCCGCCGGCTCTTAGAAGTTCGTGATGTCAGAAAATGATGTCAGCTTTTCTTGTTATTGTTCAACAGGTAATCTGTATTCCTGTTTACTCTTCAATTTAGTGCGACTTTGCAATTGCGCAACGATGAAGTCAAAAAGATGCAAAATCAAATCTGATGTTTTTTAAACCTTTTTACGATGTTGTCATTATTAAATTTATATTATAAAATTTTTTTAGACTCTGTTCCCAAAGGGAAAAAGAGTCTATTGGATTTGTGCAATGTCCGTCTTGCTGTCTGTCCGTCTGTCCGTCTGTCCGTCTGTCCGTCTGTCCGACTGTCCGTCTGTCCGTCTGTCCGTCTGTCTGTATGAACGCGCAGCATTTGGACACTATAGAAGCTAGAGACTTGTAATTTGGAATATATACTCGTGTGTACCCGCGTCAGATCAAGTTTGAGTATTTTTCCGATACGCCCACAGGGGGCGTGGCAAATCGGGAAATGCTATATCTATTAAGACTAAAACGCTGTTATTTTAGTCAATATTGACGTCTAAGAAATGGGATGTAGAATATATATTCGTGTACACCACGCGGACGTTTTAAGATATAGATTATATATCTACGCCCATTGTGGGCGTGGCAAATCGGATAAAACTATATCTTCTACAGTTTTGAAGCTAGAGCATCCAAATTTGGCATGTGGGTTACTGTTAACCTTCCCTTAAGTAAGATCAAAAAGTTATATACCCACGCCCCCTGGGGGCGTACCAAATCGGGAACATATATATAGCGATTTGTATAAATCTTATAATATTTTAAGCGTATTAAGAGCTAGAGACTTGAAATTTGGAATACTTGTGCAAGTAGATCACTCGGAATCAAAAATATATATTATAGATATTTACGCCCATTAAGGGCGTGGCAAATCGGATAAAACTGTATCTCCTACAGTTTTGGAGCTAGAGCGTCCAAATTTTGCATGTGGGATACTGTTGACCTCCTCTTAAGATAAGTCAAAAGTTATGTATCCACGTCTTCTGGGGGCGTGGCAAATCGGGAATTACTATATCTTTTACTAAAACCGTGATAATTTCGGCAATATTTCCGTCAAAGAGTTGGGACTTGGAATATATATACTAGTATCCTACCTCTACCCAAAAATATATGTTATATATAGCTACGCCCATTTGGGGCTTGGCAAATAGGGTAAAACTGTATCTCCTACAGTCTTAGACGTAGAGCATAAAAATTTGACATGTGGGTTACTGTTCATGAAATTTAAATTTACGAAAAAAAAAAATAATTTATTGAGCCTACACACCTTTAACAGGAACAGAGTCTGACGCAGTCGGTGGCGCCCGACTGCAACGTTCTTACTTGTTTTAAATTTATATTATAGAAACTTCTTGAGTAAGAGAGTTTTTAATTTTTAATCCCGACATTAAGCCAATTATTTATTATTGCATTCGGTTAATAACTTTAGCAAATTCTATTTTTAAATCAACCACAGTTGGATATTATAACACACCTATTAGAATCTCTTCCTATATACTACATTATTATTTTATCATTAATAACCCAAAAGATCGGGCAACACGTTTTTGTCTAAACAGGTCGAAATCCTATACTATAGCAAATAGATTAAACAAATTTTTTTGTAGGCCTTCGCTCGCCATATGCAGATCAAGTGGGTTTTAAATTTTTTATACCCTGAACCCATTGAAAATGGGAATTCAGGGTATAATGGTTTTGTGACAATGTATGTAACAGGCAGAAGGAGGCGTGGCAGACCCCATAAAGTATATATATTCTTGATCAGGACGACGAGCTGAGTCGATCTAGCCATGTCCGTCTGTCCGTCTGTCCGTCCGTCCGTCTGTCCGTCTGTCCGTCTGTCCGTCTGTCCGTCCGTATGAACGCAGTGATCTCGTAAACCACAAAAGCTAGAGACTTGAGATTTTAGATATATATTCTTGTATACCATACGCAGTACAAGTTTATTTTTTTTTTTCGATAACTCATCCCATTTCCTTATTATCGATAACAATCGATATTTTGACTTTGTTTTTAAGCTATAACTTATAGACCATGATAGCTAGAGATACCAAATTGACTACGTAAGTTGCTGTGATGTAAATATAGATAATAATTTTTTTAAATTTTGGATACCTCCCCCCATTAGCCCCATAAGTGGAAAAAACGTATTTCAAATACTAGAGAGTTGGGATTTTGTATATATACACCTCTAGATGTCAATATTATGTCCTGAAAATTTCATTAAGAAAGTAGGTCTAGAACCGAAGTTATCTAACAATGAATTTCTCATAATGCTGCCCAGAATGCAGCTCAAGCGCAGCCGCTAAATTATGTACGCAGTAAGCGGCGCGCTTGCTTGTGTATGTATATGTGTGCGTGTGTGTGTGCGCGCAGTGGGTAATTTGTACCGGTAAAAGATGTAAGCTAGATTGTTTAAAACACCGTCTCGGACTTGGTTCAGGGGATCTCGTAGTCGGGCAGACCCGACTAGAGCATTCTTACTTGTCTTATAATGATATGCTGATAGTTTCATAACGATAATTAATGATTTATTATAAACATATTAGTTTATAATATATGCAGTCAAGAGTAAAACAGAGAAGAGCGCATTCGTAAGAGAAAAGAGAAAAACTAAATGTTAAGTTTATACTCATTAAAAAGAGTAAAATATTTGTCTGCAAATATATATTCGTATAAATGACTCCAGCACGCATTTTCGATCGTATTTACATAATATATACATATTCTTGATACGAGTTTCTTATACCCTCTGTCACGCACTGTTGTATGATTGCAACAGTTTACGATGTGAATAGTGGGCAGCTTTTGAATACAATTCAAACACCTGTTTTTTTTTGGCACAAAATACATGTTGAGCTATCCATTGAATTTTGTTATGCGTTTTGCAGCTTCAACCACTCGATTTGGTTTAATTTTGGCTCAATTTATTCGAGTTTTTCACTCTGTCTAGGCTGACTCTCAATGTGGGCGTCCCTCGGTCGACTGTGTGTGTTTACAACGTCTGGACATAAGCTGAACTCCTCTGCAGCATTTAGTGGCACATAAAAATGTTTATAAAATACATGATAAGTCTTTCCATATAATTAAGTCTTTCAATGCAGCTAAGCATGTGGTCATATAGTCAAAATCTTAATGGGAGCATAGCACATATAATTATAGTTTCTTCCCTCTTATTGAAAAGTTGTAAAATGTAAAATTACTTGTTTAATCTATTAAATAATGATTTAATTAAAACTAGCAAATGAGAATTAGTTTATGAGATACATAGATATTTGGAATTCGAAGCATTTGAAACAGTTGATTGAACTAAAATTATCACAGATTGATATATTGATCCTTCTGATATGCTTAGCTCCATAAATCTGGCTAGTAATGTCCATCAAAAATCGTCTTCTTCGTCTTCCATTGCTATCATAGCCGATTTGCGCAATATTTTATAATAATTACAGGGTATGTAATCAAGTCTTCGCACTCAGTTTATAAACATGGCCTTTACAATAAATCATTATTATTAGAAATACCTACATAGCAGTCATATTGACAAGCCATAAACCTTTGACAATAATTCAATTGCATTATATGTTAATAATGACAAAAGCGTCATTAGACATTTCAACGTAGTTCGCAACAACAAAAGCAATGCAACTTAATTGCCAAAGCTACAGATAGGAAAACAACAATCTGCGAGCCGTAATTCGCAATCCACGTAAATGGCTTTACATACGGAACAGGCCCACAACTTTTCACGGTGTAAATCAAAGGAAAGGCAAACCCAACAACAAGCTGCATTCATTTGAATATGCGCCGCATGCAGTTCAAGTCTCAGCAGCTATCTGTCTATCTATCTATCTATCTATCTGCCTAGCATCTGTCAGAGCCGCTGCCCGTTTGTAACTTTCCCCCATAAACTACGAAAAGACACACACACACACACACACACGCACACATATGTAAGCACAACAAAAAATTGTTTGCACTATTGAAGCTCTATCTCTGTGCCTGGGTCTCAGCCTCGGGTTGGATTTGCTCTTGCAAACGTAGTCAAGTGCGTGGCTGTCTCTATAGTTGTTGTACCCCTCTCAATCTCTCTTCATTAGGAGCGGGTATGTTAACAATGCATTTTGTTTGTCTATTCATCGCTGTATTGTGTGTGTGTTTTTATACCCTGAACCCATTGAAAATGGGAATTCAGGGTATAATGGTTTTGTGACAATGTATGTAACAGGCAGAAGGAGGCGTGGCAGACCCCATAAAGTATATATATTCTTGATCAGGACGACGAGCTGAGTCGATCTAGCCATGTCCGTCTGTCCGTCTGTCCGTCCGTCCGTCTGTCCGTCTGTCCGTCTGTCCGTCTGTCCGTCTGTCCGTCCGTATGAACGCAGTGATCTCGTAAACCACAAAAGCTAGAGATTTGAGATTTTAGATATATATTCTTGTATACCATACGCAGTACAAGTTTATTTTTTTTTTCGATAACTCATCCTATTTCCTTATTATCGATAACAATCGATATTTTGACTTTGTTTTTAAGCTATAACTTTTAGACCATAATACCTAGAGACGCCAAATTGACTATGTAGGTTGCTGTGATGTAAATACAGATAATAAACTTATTAAATTTTGGATACCTCTCCCCATTAGCCCCATAAGTGGAAAAAACGTATTTCAAATACTAGGGAGTTGGGATTTCGTATATATACACCTATAGATGTCAATATTATGTCCTGAAAATTTCATTAAGAAAGTAGATCTAGAACCGAAGTTATTTAACAATGAATTTCTCATAATGCTGCATAGAATGCAGCCCAAGCGTAGCCGCTAAATCATCTACGCAGTAAGCGGCGCGCGTGCTTGTGTATGTATATGTGTGCGTGTGTGGGTGCACGCAGAGGGTAATATGTACCGGTAAAAGATATAAGCTAGATTGTTTAAAACACTGCCTCGGACTTGGTTCAGGGGATCTCGTAGTCGGGCAGACCCGACTAGAGCTTTCTTACTTGTTTGCTCTTGATTTGTGTATTTATGCATTATGCAAGTTGATTTTCTTTCTTAAAAAACATAGTGCATTGAGATCTACAGAAAGAAAGACATTAATAAAGTTAGGCAACAATTTTGATAAGTGGTTCGAAATATTTCTTAATTTTACAAATTATATAATTAAATTTTGTATCTATGATAATTGGTGTAAGATAAATTGGGTTGAAGTCATGAAATTATGAAACTATGAAATCAATTAATTTAAAAAAAAAAAACTATCTTTGAAATCACTATGAAAAATTTATAATACGGCTCTTGCAATTAAACTTGATATAAAAAAATGATCAAAATATGTTGTTTTTCTTCTTTAAATATTTTTAGCACTACATTAAAATGCGATGTATATTTTTCCTTCAAATGGATAGCAATGTGTGTAATTAGGTAAACTAGAATCCGAATTGCGAACGTTTTCGACGTTCTTATACTGAATCCAGACTAGCTCTAGGACGTCAGCCTATCGAGATATTTTAAAGTACTATTCCTTCCTTGTAAAGCCCTTTAAACATTTTTCAAAATCTTTATTTGTAATTGAAATATTCCCTTTTAATAGTACCTTTTACATTTACAAAATTTACAAAAATTTACATAATTTAATTTTTAAATTACTTTTTCTTTAATTAGAAATTTTTGAAAGCAACAGGTTAAAATATTTTTAATTTCTTTGCCAACTTTCAACTGCAATTTGGGGAGCAATCAGTCAACTGTCAGAGCAAACTCTTTTATATAGCATATATGTTATGGTTTCAATCAAGTATAATCATATAATGAAATTCTGTTCGAGCTACTTTAGCTTTTTAGATACGACCTCGCCAAGTGAATATCTTCAAAAGAGTGCGAAGTCATTGTGGTATAATTCTTTTTCACATTTTTGCAAATTCTATCCGGCACTTGTATGTTTTTTACTACGCAGTTGCCACCGTTGACTATCTGGGTAGATGATTTGTATATGTTTGTATATGTTTATATGTGTGTATATCTGGCTACCTATCTATCGGATGCTATTTATTGTTCGTTATGGTGTCGGTTCTGTTCCACTTGTTTGGCTTGCTGCCGATGCTCTGGTTGACTTCCTCAGTTGACTGAATGTTCTTGTTGTTGTTATTGTTGGTTTTGCCTAATTCTGAGTTTGTTTACAACTTTGGCGCAAACGTGTACGCCTACAATTCAATATGGATTGATTTAGTAATAATTTATTGTATTTAGTGGGCAGTGCAGTCACTGCGATATAGAATCCAAGTCAAATATTGATACGTCGTTTTTTAAGCACACTTCTAACACATAAAAGGGGGCCTCAAGCAATTAAGCTGAGGTAGGAAAAGAAACTCAGCTAGGTGGTACCCTATATTAAACAGAGAAGTATCTAAAGGCTTTGTAATTATAAAATGTTATCATAGTGATTAATTACTGTTTGCCTCTTGACTTAATGCAACACTCTACTATACCACGATTGAGTTTATTTTCGCAATTGTCAATTGAATATATATATCTACATGTAATATTAGAATGCTAAGCGTGTGGCAATATAGATATAGCGAGAGTAAATATCAAACTCGCCTCGGTCAAGCGATCGAGCGCGATTTGTTTATCGTGCCTGAGTGCAGTCCACGCCCCGCCGAAAACTTGTTTTCAAAACATGCAAATTAAAGAGCGGAACTTGAAGCACTAAGGCTGTGACTGAAAGTCAGCTATATAAGTATTCATGAGATACACGTACGCAAAGAGCTTTCAAATGCCGTCTCTCAAAAACCCAATCGGCGTGTAGACCGAGAAGGTGGCATGACAGCTTTGAGTCTTGAGTCTCTCTCTCTCTCTATCTCGATGACGAAGTCGTTTTGTCCGCGGTTAGAAATCTCGGCAGTTTCATTTGAGTCGCGCTAATAACGAAACGTATCTAATAGATTCGCAACGACAACGGCCGACAACAACAACGACAATTGCAAATCAACAGCAACAACAACAACAACAATGGGATAGAACGGGTCATCGAGCAATTAAGAATTTATTTATCCCCGCAATTATCTACAAGAAAATTTGCAGCGAAACCAAAACAATGTGAAACGAAAAATACGAAAAAAAGAAATGCAATAATTATTGAATAGAGTGTACAAAATGGGTGTAGCTCACATAAATAGAGCAAATGTATAATAAAATACTTTGCTAACGAAAATCATTAAAAGTCTTCAATAAAATCGAACAACCAAAAAGCTAAAATCTCCAAATATACCCGAACAACAACGACCTTGAAAAAGAAAAAAGAAAACAACAACAAAAACAAAACATTAAGACTAGTCATTGAGTCACAGTTAAAACAGTGCAAAATAACCGAAAAAGTATTATTTATTGAATATAATGCCCCTTTAGCAAAAAATTACGAATTTATTGTCTAGATATATATATATCTACATATTCATGTATGTAAGTGAGAAGTTGTGGGCGTTATTTTTATACTCTCAGTGCCAATAAAAATATAATTAAGTAGAGATTAAAGTACACTAAGCAATTTGCTGGTGGCATGCATTATCAGACAAGGCTACAAAATGTTTGCACCACGAAATTCATCGCCAGTTGCCGCATTTGGCAAGGAGGATTTAGCTGCCTATGAGGTAAATTTTACATCACATATTGAAAGTTTTATTTTTCATATTGCTGTCGGTCAGCTCTATGTTCTGTGTGGCCAAAAAAGTTTTGTCTCCTCGTTCGTAATGAGTTTTTGTGGTTTTTCTGTATGGCAGTTCCGTTTGTCTATCAAACCAGTCCATGTGTGGGCTTGTGGTCAGGCCAAGCAAAAGCTATTCAAATAATACGAAATTGCGAACATTTTCGTTGCTGGTGGATTGGCTGCCGCAAGTAATTATGGGCAATTAGTTTTTAGTCATTGCTGTTACTATTTTTGTGCTGCATCGGCAACTTCTAAGCCAGAGCGGAATGTCGAGACAATGTCAAGGAATCAGGCAGCTGAGTATTTCATTGAAACTCTGAATACCATTTTGAATCTCTTTACTGAGCGAGCGAAAGGCTGCCAAAAACTTACTTCAGAAGCGAAATAAGCATTTTGCTCACGTCCAGTAGCACAAAAGTATGTGTGTGTATTTGTGGGAGCAATATGCATATAAGAAAAGCTACTCGATGTTTGACGATGATTTATTCTTATGTTTGTGTATGCTAGTCAAAGGCATATATGTGCAAATACAAGAAACCAACAAGCCGCGTAAATTAGAAATGTAAAAAACGTGTCCACTGAGAAAGAGAAAAAAAAGGAATATGAAATATTAAGTTAAGTAAGTTTACTCAAGTCAACTTATGCCGTACTATGCCATACCCTGCATAAATAATTTTAGTAAACAATTTGACTTGACTTTCCATTTCACCAACTGTCGCTGCCTTTGATCACTTGTAAATTTTATGGCTAATAGCAGATCTTTGTGTTCCAATTTATTTTTTTTTGTATTAATTCACTATAAAAGTCTCAAATTACGCTAAAAAAGAGGCTCATTAAAGCTATATAAAAAATGTATTATCAATTTCAACTTAAAAGACTTTTTTCTATCTTCTATTGAAATGGAAATTATTTAAAATTAATCTGGAAGTATAATTGCATAACTTAAATAATAAATAAATAAAACAATCATCACAAGAGCTCGTAACTAGAAGTACACACGCACACACATCTATTGGTCGGCATTGCTGACACCTGTCAGGTAAATATTTGAGATCGTTGTCACGGAATTGAAAACGCAGCTTTTGATGTTTTGTGGCTGCGGCGTAGGTAGATCTCAGAAATGTGTCACCAGCCCACATAGCGACGCATTCCGTCTAAACCATCAATATTTTGGCACATTTCAAACAATTCAGCTTTAACCCTTAGTCTGTGCCGCAATTGAAGGAATTTTAGTGCATTCAACTTGTCAACAACTTCGTATCTAATTTCTAAACGAAAAAGTACTAAAATGCTTGTAAGCTGCTTCGATTTTTCACACGTTGTCCATGGTCAAGATTCATTGGCTTTATTTCTACAGCCTTGCATTTGAAAAATATATAACAAAAACACAATAGACATCTTCCGGTTGTCGAAAACTAAACAAATAAATTTTATTTGCCGGTTTTAGGTAAGAGAACTGATATTAAATTTTGCAGAACTGATTGCGGCATAATTGTAAATAAATGTTCCTTTTTAACTAGCTTTTGTAATATAAAAATGTTTTTAAAACGAGGGTTCCACTTACACTTCAAACAGAAAAATTGATGAATGTGGAAACAGCTTAAAAATTATTATTAAGGCTTTAGACTGTATATCTGCCTATCCTAATAAATTAACGCAAATGTCACGACTAAACGAATTATCAATATTAAATATTGTAGTTTTACGTAACTGAATTAGCAATACTCTGTTTACTATATGAATTAACACGTCTTTACAATAATTCTTATCTTTATAACTCTAATACTGTAACAAATTTACAATATATAGGTCTTTGTACAATTTGTGATAGTGTGGAGGGAATATTTTTGGACTTGACCTTAACAAGTTTCATAAAAAGAGTTCTCAGATTATTTTTCGACCTTGCTCATAATTTTTAAACAATTTAGTTTAGTTAACTTTTTTCAGAATTTGTTCAACAGAATTTCTATTATTTTATATTATTTATTTATATTAACAGAAACAGCGCTATTCTAATATTTTTAATTTCTTTGTGGTTCTATTAATTCTCTATCGTTAGTTTTGATCCAGATGTCAATGCCCGAGTTTCATTG
The DNA here is from genome assembly GCA_035045545.1 of Drosophila gaucha. Lineage (NCBI taxonomy): Eukaryota > Metazoa > Arthropoda > Insecta > Diptera > Drosophilidae > Drosophila > Drosophila gaucha. Next base: position 7,700,418 of record JAWNOY010000099.1, read on the forward strand.
CGTTTGCGCTGGATATCTTTCATTCTGCTTAGATTTAGTTCTTTCACGTAATAAGTTTTTAGCTACGCTCAAAATATTTACAATTTCACGGCATATTATAATCATTACGAATGCAAATATCTCAAAATAACTTTAGAACAAACCGGTTCACAACGACCTTTTGCATTGAGAAGTATTTCGAAGCTGCGTTGGTGGCAGCTCAAATGTAAAATAGGCAAATGAAATATATATCTTTTAAGTGTTGACTTTGAAGTCGTCTAGCAAATAACAAATTACAAAAACAAAAAAAAAAACAAACAAGTCAAAGGCTCACACATTCCTCTTGAATTTTAGCTAGCCAGATGATCTCAGCTAGGTGTTTGATATGTCTCTCTGCGTCGCAAAATCATGCCACGGGTGTTTAATGAGCATTGTTTTTTTCTGATTTTCTTTGCATGCCAGCGAATATTGAACTATTTAATTGGTTTGCGATTTCAGTGCTTTAAGCTTCTCGCCCACATAACGAAAGCTATATACATATATATATGGACATACCGCCAGACTTGTACAACTGCGTCACGATTGCCATTAAAACACTTGACTCGTACTTCCTGTCCTTAAACTATATACATAAGTGTATCTGTACGTTCCTTAAATATTAACTCAACTGATATTCATTATATTATATTGGAATATTTCAATAATGTTTTATTGGGTTAAAGCTGTGCTATATCTATTGTATTGGATATATGTGATTTGGGAGCATTCTCTATATTTCTGGCACAAAGCTTTAAATGTGGGTCAACATTGAACTTTTATGTTCATGCGAAAAGATTTTTAATGGCATTTTAAGTTTTCATTGAATCTAGCACTTATTCACTTAACCAAACACTTATTGTTTTTGTTGTTTGTAGTCTACGCTATATATTAAATAAATATAACTTGAAGCATGGAATCATGCGAATTACAGTTTACCTTCAAATAGATGAGCCTCATTGTTAACTTAGTTATTGCGTAGATATAGTTTAAGACGAACTTCGCTCATACTTTTTGACGTCGTTTTAGCTATAATTCTTTCAATACACAAAAATCAAAAAAAGTGTTTGAGCGATTTTCTCATAATAATAAAAATAGTATAACAGAATCAACAGGAAAATATGCTTTTAGAATAAACTTGTTTTCTTTTTATAAACATTACATTTTTTGTTTTTTGCTCAATAAAAATCAGTGCTATTATTTTTTCCCAAACTGTACATGAATATTATAATAATAACTATAACAAATCTATGTCAACCGCAGTCTATTTTATAGCAATATTTTTTTTTTATTACCATTGCAGATAAAACTCAAAAGAGTCTTGGGCCTAACTGTCTGCAGCAATGCGGCGCTCGATGTGTCGCCTGTCAGTGGCCTGCTGGCCTATCCTGCGGGGTAAGTCCTTGTACAAATCCACATGAACTAAGCCAAAATACGATCAATGGCTCAAGGTTGCCATAAACGGAAGAATTGGGTTGTTAATGCCAGTCTCATATCTTAGCTTCAAGACAGCTCTTAAGGCTGCCCCTATAAGGATAAATACTAAAGTGAAATCAAAAGTTTTTGATTAATTGTTTTGTTTTTGTGGGTAGTCAATGACTAATAGCTAACTAATTAATTAGTGACAGTTTTATTTGATGAGCTTTGCCATAGCTTAAAGCTTGCAGCTAAATGTAGTAAACAAAAAATAAACTAAATTTGAAATTCACATCTCTGAAGTACCCGCTGTGTGCCTTCGTTCTGTAGCCGGAGGCAGGCCATGGTCGTTTTTATGGGCGATGTCTGTGTGTTTATTACAAACACATATTTCATATACATTTTCGTCAACAGTTGCACTGTCGTCCTGTTCAATGCCAAGCGTCACACACAGGCCTATCTGGTCAATACCTCCCGCAAAGCATTCACATCCGTTGCCTTCTCGCGCTGCGGCCGTTATGTGGCCACCGGCGAGTGTGGCATCAATCCCGCCATTAAAGTTTGGGAGCTGGAGACGCCCAATGGCAATTTGGAGAACTGCAGCGGCGGCACAGTTATTGCCGAGTTTGTAGATCACAAATATGCCGTGACCTGTGTGGTAAGTGCCAATCGAAATATTTATTTTCTCTGCTCGCATTTAATTGTATTCTGTTTGGTTTGCAGGCATTCTCGCCCACGGGCAAGTACCTGGTATCGGTGGGCTCTCAGCACGACATGATTGTCAACGTGTTTGACTGGCGCGCCAATCTTAAAATGGCCTCCAACAAGATAAGCTCCAAGGTGGCAGCGGTTTGTTTTGCTGAAGATGGAAGCTACTTTGTCACCGTGGGCAATCGCCATGTCAAATATTGGTATTTAGAAGGTGGACGCAAGGTAAATATCAGAATACCACAATTTGAACAATTAGTAATTCTCTTGTTTTTACAGTACAAAGATCCAATACCGCTTATGGGCCGCAGTGCCATCCTGGGCGATCTGCGCGACAATGACTTTTGCGCCGTCGCCTGCGGCAAGGGCATCTGCTCGGAGAGTACATATGCCATTACACGGCAGGGCCACCTGGTGGAGTTCAGCTCGAGGCGGCTGCTCGACAAGTGGGTGCAGTGTCGCACCAGCAACGCCAATTGCATTTGCGTCAACGAACGCTTTATACTCGTAGGCTGTGCCGAGTCAATCATACGCATCTTCAATGCAGCCACCTTGGAGTATGTGACGACGCTGCCACGAACCCATTACCTGGGCGTGGATGTGTCCCAGGGTATTCAGATTAATCATATTATGTCTGTGCCCCAGCAAGCCAAGTTCCCTGATTGTATTGCCATGGTTTTCGACGAGCAGCGCTCCAAGGTATGTAGACTTATCGGATCGATCGTGCTCGACTATAACATTTAAAGAATTGAGTTTCTTATGTTAATCTTTTACTTCGAAATGCCAAAGATATTTTTATTGACTTATATCTATTTGCAGGTCAGCTGCGTCTACAACGATCATTCGCTCTACATTTGGGATCTGCGCGACATATCACGGGTGGGCAAATCTCACTCCTTCCTTTATCACTCCACGTGCATTTGGGGCGTGGAGACTGTGCCATATAATGTGGAGCGTGAATCTTCGCAGACATTGCCAGAGGACTGTTTCGTTACTTGCTCGTCGGACGACACGATTCGGGTGTGGGGCCTCGACAGCTGTGCCAACAATGAGATATACCGCAAAAATATATATTCCAAAGAGCTACTCAAGATCATCTACAGCGACGAGGAGTTGCAGTACATCAAAGACCAGGGCTCCTCGCTCTTCGACAAGGCTGGCAACTCAAGCTACGATGGCCGCAACGGCGTGCGCTGCATCAAAATCAGTCCAGAGCTCCAGCACCTGGCAAGCGGCGATCGCTGCGGCAACATACGCGTCTACAACCTGCACAATCTAAAGCTGCTGACCACCATCGAGGCGCATGAGTCAGAAGTGCTATGTCTGGAGTACTCCAACGAAAAGATTGAGCGCAAGCTACTGGCGAGCGCCAGTCGGGATCGCCTGATCCATGTGTTCGACGTATCGCAAAATTATCTGCTGCTGCAAACATTAGATGATCACAGCTCATCGATTACTTCCATTAAATTTGTGGGCGCTGGACTTAACTTTCAAATGATAAGTTGCGGCGCAGACAAGTCTATAATGTTTAGAAGTTTTCAGGTAAATGTGGCTGCTCTCTATCTTATTGCTAGCCTTCTTAATCATATTCTTAATCTTCTTTAGGGCAACATCTTTATGCGCGGCACCAACACCTCTGGCAAGACAACGCTTTATGACATGGAGGTAGATTCTAACTCCAAGCACATTCTGACAGCTTGCCAAGATCGAAACGTTCGCGTCTATGGCACTCAGAATGCAAAGCAAACAAAGACCTTTAAGGGCTCCCACTCGGACGAGGGCAGTTTAATTAAACTGAGCCTAGATCCCAGCGGCATTTATGTGGCCACCTCCTGCACAGACAAAACTCTAGCCGTCTACGATTACTACTCCAGCGAGTGCATGGCACGCATGTACGGCCACAGCGAGCTGGTGACGGGCCTCAAGTTCACCAACGACTGTCGGCATCTTATTTCGGCCAGTGGCGACGGCTGCATATTCATCTGGCAGGTGCCGCACGACATGATCGTCACGATGCAGGCGCGCATGTCCCAGCAACGTCTGCGCTCAGGCATAGCGCCATTGCAACGACCACTGGCGCCGATTTCACCGCCCGACGCCATAGTCGTGGAGTCTCCCAGCAGCGAGCATGAGCACCAACAGCAGGCGCCCAAGTTTGTGGTAGCCGAGGAGCAGCAATCCAATCGCCATGCCTATCGACTGTCCGATGTTGGCCAACTGCCACAATGGGCCATGCGTAAGGCGGCTGACTCGGACAGCGGCGCTTTGTCCATACCAACGCCTATTAATAGCGCTTTGTCGGCTGCGACCATACACGCAGCCTCCTCCATGGGCAACTTGAGCTCTTCGCCCAGCCAACAGTTGGGCGTGGCAGCGCCTCGAGCTCGTGGACGATGGGCGCAGCGCAGCAGTCAAGCACTGGAGACAGAGGATATGCGCTCCAATTCGGAGAGTCCGCTGGGCACAGTCTCCTCCGTTGGCGGTCACAATATACCAACCTCCGATTACAATAGCGCCTCCTCCAAGGACATAATGTACAATCAGACGTATTTGAGCGAAGACTCGTCCATTGACTCTGGCATGGAGACGCGACGGGAGCTAAAGTTCATTGGCAGCAACAACAATGGCACAATCTCCAACATCTCAACCACTACCTCCACCACAAATACTCCAGCTGCAAGCAGCGTCTCCCAACAGCGGATGCAGCTCGACAAACGCAAGCCCGGAATGCGCTTCGATACGCACAGTCATGATCACGACGGTGATATTGAGGATATTTCAGATGGCGAACGAACCAGCTCGGACCATGGCATGTTTTATACCAATCTGGCTCCCAGCACACCAACGTAAGTTGCGAATATATTAAATAGATAAAAAGATTAAGACGTTTGACTGAACTTCGGGTAGTAATGTGGGATCTACATAAGTTCTAGCTATTCTATACAAAGATTTTACTACAGAGTCTAAATCTCTTAAACTGTTAGAGAATATGATATACTACCTATGAACTAACATTAAAAATTCTAGAATCCGATTGAGACTTTCTGTTGCAGATTTTTACATAGTCAAGAGAGAATCGAAAAAAAAAATTAATTTGTAGAAAAATTGTATGTTAAACTCAAGTAACTGAAATGATTTTATAATACGCGAACTTTATTTAAAAAATAATAATAACATGCAAACGAAACCATTCTTTTATCATGCACAGTGACTTCAAGGTGACCGCCATGAATGAGGAGGAACTACGGAAATCGGTGCGCCGTCAGAAATTCGAGAAATCCGGCCTTCAACTGGTCGCGGCCAGTGCCAACGGCAGTTCCCATATGGCCAGCACCGGAACTGGCACTGGAACATCGGACACTGAGGACGAGGGATCAACGCCTAGCGCGGAGAATGCTGAGCGCTCGTTGGCCTCAACATTGGGCGGCAGCTCCGAGAATTTGCCGCAAAGCAGCAATAGCTTCCTGCATGCGGCACTACCGGAAGGTCCTGGATTGTTGCTAGAACGCGGCACAAGCAGTAAGCAGCATATCCTAGCGTAGTTTTTGTAATTTAATATTTAATGTGGTTTCATTGTAATGCAACAGGTCGACGCAGCATCAGCGCCAAGCACAACAATGAGAGCGGGAAGGGCGTATCAGCACCGCCTACCATTACGAAGTCATATACGAGCACCAAGAAAGAGGAGTTGCTGCAGGTCATCAACAAGGTCAAACAGCAGCTGGAGAATGTGAGTGGATCCACAATTGGCCATCAGAGCAGACATTCTGCCTTTTTGTTTTGTTTTGTTTTACGTCTTATTTCCCTCTCGTTTTCCTTATGTGTTTCAATGGTGGTGTTGTCTATCGCAACAACACTTGTCAATGATAAATCAACTCCCAAAAAAAACTCGAACACCGTATGTTTAGGGCACGCACAAAAATGGCATTAAAAAGTTAAATACCATAGCTGAGGTGAGAACTGGAGTTAAAAACTAAATTACTTTTGTTGCTGCTTTTACGACTGATACTTGCCTTGTCTATATTGCATTCTCATAAAACTAAATACGCAGAACTCCACAAACTTGGAAACTTCATTTAACGACAAACTAATTATTTAAAAGACTTAATTATTACTAAACAGTAACTGCATTGCTTAAGCAAAAGCTTAACTTATTTGATGACTTTTTAATTTTAATAAGAATCAACTATATTTTGACAGTTTTCCCATATTATAGGCATAGGCATTTGAAGATCTTCGTCAATCAAAGAACTCGGAGTCTCTGAAAAAACACAAATATATCAAGTTAAAAGCATAAAGTTACGATTAGACTTGTTTGTATAGAAACATAGTGAGCAAAGGGCTAGTCGAGTCAAAATGAAGAAATTAATAATGTAAAGTCGCTGGTAGGCGAAAATTCTATTGGTGGTAAGGGAGCATCATAAGAAACCAATATGTTATACAGATCTATATTTTTTCGATATATAAGTAATGTGATACATATATTTCAGTCACTATAATTTAGCAAATACATATAAAATATGGTTCTCCTGTTGGAAATATAATTTTTAAGTATTTTGGTAGATCAGGCAGAAATGAACGGCAAATTGAAGTATTACCTTTTATGTGTTCAATAAACAAATACAAATACAAATACTGTTTGTGTTTTTAGCTCGTATAATCTTTATGAAATGCTTGGGAAAAAGGCTTACAAGAATATTCATATATATTGTATACTGCATTCATTATTAAATTTTAAATCTTTCTACTTTCTATTATTCGTTGAAATGGAAATGTATTATACACACCTTTCAAGAATATATATTTTAAATTGGAATACTGTACCTCTTGCAGTTTCCTAGATCTAATAAGCTTGTCATCGTAAATATATATAAATTAAATATATATATATAAAGTAAATATATTTGGTATTAATTCTATTCACCTATTTTAAAAACATAACGAAATTTACATATATTTCTTCAGACTTTACTTAACTTGAGAGTAATGAAATATTTATATACTTTACCAGACGTTCATTAACAAGAGTCACCTGCTTGACCGTCGATTAAAGTTTGCTTACTCCTAATAGCTATTTAGCTCTCAAGCAACATCATAATCCCATATAATGCTATAAATATACTAAGAAAATCGCTGTTTTTCGTTGGTTAACAAAAAAGTTCCATAAATCCACTTTATAAAATAAACCTGCAAAACCTTCTTCAGATAATTATTAATTATTATTTTGTCTCTTTCTGTATTCTTTAAATATTTACAGGTCGGCCATAGACCCCTGCGAGGCAGCCATAGCATATCGGATCTAAGTCTTGCGGCAAACTTCGATGGATCGCGCAATTCGGGTCCTTCACGTTACACGAAGCCAGGTAAGCTTAAGTCTCTTTAATTAAGTAAGAATAGCTTTGATATATTCCTTGAAAAAACGTAGGCTAATCCGTCAACTGTTGCAATTCTTTGCCTCGTCCACTTTCTCTTCCATTTCTTTGTCTCTCTCTCTTTCCCAATTGCGTTCACTGTGGCCTGAATAATGTTGGTAAAATTAAATGATGCGTAAAATCTTGACACCTTATTTTGTAATCTCAATTTGCTTTTAACCTTGTTGAATAACCCCATCAGTTGATTCCCACGATAATTCACAGTATATTAGATCCAATACCACATCTGTAGCGCATCAGCAGCTTCCACCACCAAAACAACAATACCCTCAGCAGTATGGCTGCTCTGTGCAGCAGTTCTTTAACAGCGCCGCCTCTAAGTCAAAGCTACAGCAAAACTTTCAGACCATGCGTCAAGTACAGCAACATTACCCGCCTTATCCGCATCACGTGGGCGTTCATCAGATACATCCACCGCCGGGCGTTCCATTTAGTCACGGTCCCGCTTCGTACGTAACGTCGAGACAGCCCTCAGCGAAAAGCACGCCACGGCCGAGCGCTGCGAAGCGTAATCCGGGAGGCAACAATCGTCGTACCCCGAGCATTTTGAAGCACTATAAATCGTGCCCTGTCTCACCTGTGCATGAGGAGGTGGAGTGGTCAGTGGAAGCGGAGCGAGCAGCGCCCGCTGAACCGAAACGACACTCAGTCTATGCAGACGATGCACGCACAATTCTGGACATGATTCACGCGGATACCGAAAAGATGATTGACGAAATAACGCGCAAGTATGGTGATCTTGATGAACCATCTAGATACCCTGCACTGCCCGCTTCCTGCTCCATGCCGGCCAATCTACGTGCCCTAGACTCCACAAGCGAGTCCACTCCAACGGCGACACCTCCACGGGCTCAATACTATGTTTACCGGGAAATCTATCAATGCGAGCGAAAGGTGTCTCTGTCGGACATATTAAAGCCGGAGCAGTTTGCTGACACCCAGCAGCGCCTAGAAGAGGCTCGCTTTCTAGAAACACAGCGACACTCGAGTGCCAGTTTCTTCCTAAGCAGCTCTGGTCAGCTGCCGCACGAGCTCAGCCAGGAGTCGCTGCTCTCCGATGGCGGTAGCTACTGCAATAGTCTGGAGAGCGTGCTCTCCGACGAAAGCGATTGCAAGAGCGCACCTCTTGAGCCCTCTCTGGATCAGCAGAGGCCTCTGCAGGCCATGCAGTGCCATGCTGGCATACGAAATTTTATTCTACACGGTCCCGTCTCCAAGTCGTATGGCAGCAGTCCCAATGCCTATGGCAGCTTTGACTACTATATGCGCCAGGAGGCGTCCGCAGCTGCTGCAGCCACTTACGACAGTTTCGATGTCACCGGCTACAATCTGAAGCCGCTTAACCCGCTGCCCAGCTCTAAAACTTTTCCCCGTCTCGCCCCAGTGCCAACCGGAGTTACAACTATGGAGCACATTCCCTCTATGCGCTCCAAGAACAAGCAATACAATTCGGGCGTAAATAAAAGTCTGAGCACTGACTTTGCCCAGCAGCGACAGCAGCGCAACTCGAATCCCTTGTCTCAGTCTCACGCCCAATCCTATGGCTCTAGCCCAGCCCAAGCCCAAGTCCGAGTACAGCCAGCTGCCCAACCCCACAGCCAGTTGATGTTTGTGCGCAAGCAACTCAAGTCGAAACCTCCCATACCCGCCAAGCCGCAAAATCTGGTATCGACGCTAACATGCAACGTGGAAAAGAATCAGCACAGCGTCGGCACCTCCAGAACGGCAACTGTGGTGCGTCAGTTCGAGCACAATTTACTCAAGTTTGAGCGTGAAAAACAGCGAACCCAACAGCGCCCAGTTCCCTCGGCCATGAGGTATTCGGTGAGCAGCGGGGCCCTGGCCACACACAGCTGCCTGAAGAAGGTCTCGCGCTTCGATACTAACGAGAGCAGTCGTCGGGCCACAAGCGTGCGACAGAAATCACGTCCGAAGATCAGCGTTCGCTTTAATACCGTATCGCAAATCAAGTATACGCCCAGTGCCAAGCGGGAGCGCGCACACCTTAACGATGTCAACAGCAATGCGATCGAGTCGGAGGGGGAGACGCCGCTGGTAGGGAGCCTGCCCAGCGACTATGGCGGTGAGCGCAGCTTCGAGATGTTCTTTGCCGAGAATGGCAATGCGCCAGAGAACATGGAGAACATGCATAGCTTGAAGCTATACAAAAAGCCTGAACTGCAGTCGGTAGTCGATGATATTCAACAGGAGCGTGTCAAGCACAAGAAGAACATGGATAATGTGGTGCGCAGTGGTGGCAATGTGACTGAGAGTAGCAACTCCACCAGTGATCAGTGCCAGGACATTGCCAAGAAGATCGACATCATAGAGAAGTTGATTGGCATGGAGGAGCGCAAAATAGAGCAGATACGAAAGGCCACGGAGACACGCTTGCGTCCCTTTGCCTGCAACTCAAAGGAAAAGGGCTACGTGAAGAGTCTAACAATGAATTTTGATATGCTGGCCCGGGCCCAGGATCAGCATTCTCAACTGGGCGAGCATCTGCTCTCGAGCGATGCAGATCTCTGTGCATATGCACGTCATATTCGCAGAAACTGTAGCTTGCCGGACGTATTGGAGAGCTCGGACTTCGGCTACCATCGAACGCACAGCAATGGAAATGACGTCGAGCTGGCCAAGGAGGTGATAGCCGATGACGATGCCACGGAAACAAGTCGACGATACGTTCATCTCGATTCCGACAATGGGCAAATCGATAAAGTGAATGCTCAGAATATGGACAGTCATCATCATCAGGGGCTGATCACCGATCGTCTACAAGGTTTGAGCGCTTGAGCCTCGATGTTGTACCACCACAAAAACGTTTTTTTTCTCTCACTTAAATGACATTTGAACTCCTTTTTAATTGCGCACACACATTATTTGCTTTTTGGTTGACGAATGAACACACAGAACTCTTGTAGCACCTGCCCCGGCATGTAAGCCCTCATATAATAACCGTGTACGCCTACTTACAGGTAATCCCAAATTGCTCAATCCCATACCTATTGAGGAGTCGTCGATTCGTCGCGCCTGCTCGCTGAGTGATCTGCATATGGGAAACTTTGGCAAGCGTAAGGCCCACGAAAAACTCCCATTGTTCCTGGATACCTCAAATTGACCATCTCTTCTTCCAATTTCTATCTCACCTACAGCCAGCAAATCCAATGGCACGCCTCAAAAGCCCGTGCCTCAGCATCGCAACGGTAACGTCACTCGATCGGCCAGCAAACGCAATAGTCTGCAGGGAAAATCAGCCCTGGGCGCTTCCAGCAACTCCATGAATGTGCTCAATCATGTCGTAAGTATTTCATATATAAATCAAGAGTTCAACTTAATTTAAATTAAACTCTAAATCTTTTATAGAGCGATTCGGAACCAGAAGATATCAATCGGTTGCGCAGTGCGAACAGTGGGCAAGGTCGGAGCAGTGGAGCCATTGGTATGTTTAAATTATAAGCGAATAAGAGTGAGGCGTCAGAGTATCAGAGTTGAATTAGAATATATAGAATTGTTTTGATTGTTTTTCTAAAAAATACGATTTTTGCTTTATTTGTATAATAAAGCCATTTTTATTACATCTTGTTTTGTATATACATATAATGTAAAGAGGATATATAAGAATATTTTCAAGATTACATGTGGCTTGCACAATTGCAAAGTTATATTATTTTGCATTTCTGACCTAAAAGTATTTATATGATTTATGATATTTCCAAATCGAAGCTTTCACTCAGCAAGACAGGCAAAGCTGGATTGATAACTCATCATATTCTGAATGTTTATATACTTAAATGTTTAATGATTGAATGTCAAATTAGGAATAAGAAAAAATTCCATTAAATTTAATTTCAACTGATTCTGATACATCAACCAATACCCATTCCGAGTCGCTTACTCCCAACTGGAGAATTTAATTTGTTGAATAAGCAAAATGAAAATAAATCAATTGTCTCTGTGTCTTACAGCTACCTCTAGACAGTACAACAACAAGAACCCCAACGCCAACAGCAATCGACGTAAAGCTCCAAGCTTTAGCAGTGGTAATTTTGATAATTCCACATTTTATTGTGGTACAATTAATAATTTCGAATTGTTTTTATGTATGTAGGCACAAACATGCAAGACGACTCCAGCTCGGAGGAGACACCCAATGTCGCTGCAGGAAATAAGCCTGTGGTGCCGCCCAGGCCTCGAAACTTGGGCTTCGATCACAAAAGCAAATTGAACAGCAGCGCTCCAAATACGGCGGCCAAACAACGAGTGGGCGGACTCGATGACTACGAAGCTGCAGAATGTAAGTAGCCAAATCAAGAGTGTATCATTATAGTCGGCTGCAAAATTGATTAATTTAGCAAACTTAAAGGGATTTATTTTATTTGATTGCGGTTATATTACTATCTAATGCTTCTTAACAAATTTAGAGATTAAATACTTAAGTCAACAATAAACTTTTGTCATTCGCCACAATACAGTCGTATAGACCAAGACTCTAGTTGAAACTCTAGTCAAAAGACAATACTATATAAAATAGCTAGAAAATAAATTCTTATCAATTCTAACACTTTTTTTATGCAGCTGAAGCCCTGGTGCACAATGTGATCAACAAGCTTTATACGACCACACAGTCGGCAATGCAGTTGCACGCGAATCTGAAGAACTCATTGTTACTAAAGGAATTGGAAAACGCTGTGATTATGTCCCGTAATATGCTTGGCAGTATAACTCACAATCGGTAATACTTAAATGGATTTTTTCTGTTAAAGCTTTTTGACTTATGCGAGTTTTGTAATTTTAGACAAACCGAGAAATCGCCCTCAGGTCAAAGCTATAATAATAGTGGGGGAGGTGGAGGAGGAGAAATTGGAGATGGAATCAATCGTGAGCAGATATCAGGAACAGGCAATCTTGAGAATGGCGATTATCTTATGATGGTCAATAACTGTGCCGATCTATTGAGCAATTTACGCACCAAGCACAAACCCGACGACTGTGAGAATAACTCCTAGTGTGTAGCGTTTATATTAGGTTAATAACAAATGACAAACAACTAAATGGGTTAAAACAAACTAATATTTATTAAATCTAAACATTTAAAACACTAAACTGGCAAATGGCAAACAACAACAAACTAAAATACCAACTTATTTGTAATTGATATTCATTAATAGCTATTGTAAAGATTAAATTTTTGTTTTTTAGTCAGGTTTTGTAGCTTCTAAGTATTTGCGTATTTGTGAGCGTGCATTTTTTTTTGCTTTGGTCTAGAAAATGCACTTTTGTAAAGTGTGAGTTGAATTCTTAGCACATTAAGATTTATAAGCAATTTATATTTGTTAAGTGTTATTTAAGTTACGTTCGCCGGAAGCGGAATGCAGGCGTATTTTCTGCGTGTTTATTCAATTGTTTTTTTCTTCCAAGTCTTCAAAAATTGGCCATAGGACTATTACAACATATATTAAAGAATTAGCCAAAGGGCTATATTTTTGCGACTCTACTTTATAAACGGGCAAATATGCCTACAAATATATATTCCGCAATTATCAAGTGCTTAAATGGAAACAGGCATAAAATAATTGTTGATGAATTTTGAAAATTTGTATAATTTTGGTCAGCATAAACATAAAATATATATATTATTCAATTTCTAATCACTCTCTGTTCTGTAAATTAAAGTTTAATTATTTGATTGTACTTCAAACAGTTATACCTAAGCATTGAAACTAAAACTCTTAAAATATTATACAACCTAACATTACAATAATTTACAACTAAACAAAATGTATTAAAATTAACTTAACCTATTATAGAACAAAACCCTAAAAAGATTATTTATGTCCATTAATGCTATTCACTCTAAAAAATTATAGATTTGTAATTTGATCGAAAGTAATACAAAAAGCATACTTTTTAAAATATTAACTATGTATTTTCATCTTTATTTCTGTTACTACTAAAATATCAAGCTCCAGGCTGTATGTAAATTCAATTTTACATTTATCTTGCTTAGGGGCTCAACTGACTTCAAATCGTCACGACCTATGCAATAAAATATCACATTTGGTATATATGTGTGCACATATACATATAAAATGTATTTTACATGTTGGGCAGCGGCATAACCTAATATAATTAATCCCTAAATTATATACAATCTAAAAATGAATTTATTTAAAATTAAAGCGAAAATATAAATTGTGAGACTATAAAATAAAATAAATAACATGATTTTAGCAGCGACACTAAAAAAGGACAAAAACAAATTCTTCCATGTATAAACATATTATATAGAGTATTAACTTAAGATTTAGTACTCCGAAATATTTCAAAACACACTTTATTTGTCAATGAAAGAAATGGTATAAACGCTATAAATCGTTTATAGCATTTCGAGCATTGCTCGAAATTTGCTTTCAGAGACTCTTTATACAGCTATACTTAGCTAAGCTGAGGCCAAATTTTGTGTCGAGTGTTGAAATTGAGTCTTATGACAGAGGTGGTTTGATACGATATGATCTGATATGATCTTATTGCACTGCATGCAACAACATGTACATACATATACATACATGTTAATAATGTATGATCTAGTAAGCATAAAAAATTAAACACAATAAATACAAAACTATACTCTACAGTACAATATATAATATATACAAACACAATCAGAATAGATGTAAGGGATGAGTCCTCTGATGTACCATGATGATGACGATTTTACTCATGACACCGACTGGAATGATAAGGGGACACGGCGTCGTTTTATCAGCAAAGTCTTATCCATCGTTTTTGTAAGAAGAATTCAAAAAAGATTTTGGAAAAAAATCTTTTGCTTTTAATTTTCAGATGGAAATGGCGGTTACTGCGCTTGTTACATGCATATTCATTTTCTCGGATGAAGCGCGTGAGTGGCTGCGAGAGAATATGTATTTGCAGTGGGTAGGTGTAGGCGGAGCTATGGTTACTAGTGGGTTGCTATTCTGTTGTAGACGAATCGCACGCAAAGTTCCCATCAATTTTATACTGCTACTTGTACATACCATATTCTCGGCTATTTTGGTTAGCTGTTGGACCGTTCATTATAAAACGCTTTGGGTGAGTAGTAAGTCAGGTTAAATTTCATACTCGTTCACAAAAACTAAAAGAGTATATTAGTTTTGTGCGTTGTTTGTCTTGCTGGCCATTCGTCTGTCCGTATATCTGTGTAAACGTAAATACTTCATATTTGGAATTTATATTCGTGTTTTATTTTTTCTTTTGATGTATGTATACTCCTTTATATCACACCCACATAAAGCATATTGATTATATAGCTACGAGCATTGGCACCATTGCAATATATGGTCAGCTTATTGGGGCATGGCATAAAAAAAAAATATACATTTTTGATTAAATAAGGCTGTTCTTGGACCGTGAACGAGTATTATGCAATCGGTTGCCCCCGACTGCAACGTACTTACTGGTTTTTCATATTTTTCTCTAAAGATTGTCTATGCGCTGGGAATTACGGTTGCAGTTTGTTTAAGTCTTACTATATTCGCATTGTGTATACCATGCGATTTCACTGGGTATGGTCCGTATTTATGTGTGGGAGGAATAGTAGTTGCGGCAATAGGGTTGCTTACATTCTTTGTAAAATCGCCAGTTATGCACTGGATCTATGCGAGTGTTAGCCTCCTCTTATTTTCCTGTTACTTAGTGTATGACCTGCAACAAATGGTCGGACGTAATAAGAATCAGTATTCCGAAGAGGATTATATACTTGCTGCACTCAGCATTTATACAGATATTATTCAAATTTTTTTGGCGATTCTAAAACTAGTTGGTCTTATCAAAAGCGGTCACTAAAATTGTATTGTGTAATCAAATTATTTGACAGTAAAATTTTGTATTTCAAATATAATAATATATATAAAAATATTAATTTTTTTCTAAAACGATAAATGTATAAGCATACCTGCTATTCCAAAAACTTGTTTTGCAATTGATTCTTTCCGTAGAACTAAAAGATAATTAGATTACTCTAAACCACATGCGCATATACAACAAGTAAGAACGTTGCAGTCGGGCGCCACCGACTGCATTATACTCGTTCACGGAAAAAAAACTACATTTAATCAGATATCAAGTCTTTGGGTGGACCACATAATCGATAGGTCTATCAGCAGAGGAGATCAACAGTGACCTAACTGTACTACTTTCTACCGAATAACACACTTAACAAATTTAGATGTTATTTTTCTAAAACTGTAGAAAATGAAGCTTTACCCGATTTGAGATGGGTAGCTATGTATGCTATGTCTTTATGTTTGGGAATGGAATGATGATTTAATTTTCCCCAAAATTAAAGATCCAATGTCTTAAAATATGCAGTATTTCACGAACTTCCCATTTCCAGTGGGCTCACGCAAATCTCCATTCACAGTTTACTTGATTACCGCCACGATCCCAGCTGAAACATATACCCACATGCATATACATATACTATTGTCATACCATATAAATTTGTTGCAATTAGGCCAATCTACAAGATATTGGCTGTCACACAGTAGGTGTTGAGCAATTTAGCTTCATTAAAGCTACCAAAGGGCTGACCAGCACAGCAGGTGACGCAATGGGCACCCTTCATGATACTCAAAAAAAAAAACCAACTGGAGCTGATGACGTCCGTGTTCACTTTAAAATTGTATACCCCCGATTGCGCTGCCATATGTGGCAGGCCATTCAATGGACTGAACTGGACTGCACGTGTTGGAGGCCGTCAATACTTCGTCCGTGGTTGTTCAGTTTATTGTTGACCCAAAGCCAAGGAAAAGTACCATTGATACATTTCCAGTCATTGGGGTTCAATTAAATTGTGTCAATATTGAACTAAGCGACGGCCTGGACAGTAATTGGTAGAGGTTTCAAGCCGAAGGAAATCAGACCTTAGCCCAAGATACCAGACACATTTTAGAAAATAGACTATGTAAGAAACTCTTTAAAATTCACTTTTTGATTACTCAAAATATAAAAATCTATAATTGATATACAAATTATTTGAGGTTTTCTCTTGAAACTTGGTAAAGAATTGAGATTTGTTTGGCATTATGCCGTAACCGCTACTATGAAAGTTTTAGAAGGAAGGCCAAATGTTTTAAATAAATTATTTCTTAGAGGCTAATGCTATAGGGAGAAGAACCGCATGCTGTATTAAGTAGTAAGTAAATTATTTTTGTTTAATAAAGCTGCAGGGTATCTTATAGTGGAGCACTCCCGCCTTTGAAGTCGAATGCCCAGTTGTTCAGTTGCATAAATGACTGGGCCACTTAACCAAGTCAACTATCTATGGACTCTTCATACAGCATCCTTTGCAACTTAAGAAACAAGCTTGACAATTTTTGTTTTAGATGCATACAAATATTTGTTAGAAAAAGTTATTTCAGTACCCTAGACCTGGGCTTGGACAAGACTATCGAGTTAAGCATTTCAACTTGTTATTTGTGTGTTGCGTCTGGTAAGTGTGAGCATGCTTTACATTACATAATGCAAGTGTCGCTGGGTGTCTGAAAACCCGAGGCAGTTGTTCCATTTCCCACACAAGAGTGAGCTGACAAGATAGAAGCTATGGCAATGTACAACGATGATCTGACGATGATGATGCTCCGCTGGCAACACATTGAAACGCATTCAGCTTGATGTAACGCGGCTCAATTAGTTCGGTTCAGCTGCTTCCAATGCAGATTTGCAGCGATCCGGGATACCATCGCGCTGTCGCCCATTGTCGCCGGTCGCAGTCGTCGGCTTTATGTCAACTCCTTACACGCTTTTTCACACCACGACACAAAAACGCCTTGCTGCCCATTTGTGCTGCCTGACAGGCTATGAATATGCCATTCCTATAATACGTAGCATAATGTGGCCAGGTCTAGCTTTTATACATTTGGCTTTGCGATTTTGCTTGACGACCACATCCACAGCATCCATTATGAGCATCTCCCCCAATTACCCGTCAAAAGAAACGGCGATAAAAAAAAAAAATAAAAAAGATGTGTTCACTACTTTCTTTATTTTTTTTATTAATTAGTAGATAACAGAAATGGAATTGGAGTCATTTTTAAACTCCCTCACGAATTGAATGGAAAGAGTTTATCAATATCCTTTTTTCTGTGCCACTCGGGATACGTTCGTATTCCAGGCATCGAATGTTATCTAACTGTCCATTAAATCGCTCACAATCATCATCGAGGCTATATCAGATGTGAACCACATGAATCCCGATCTCTGCCTCATCATAGGTTAAACAATGTCATCCTCAGTTTGTCTAAGATGGCGAAAATAGTGCCTACGAAAATGATCTGAATGCTTATAAAATTGGAGATATCATAATCCGTTTACACCACAGCGGCGTAATGCTTGCGTTCATACAGAAAGATAGCAGATAATTTACTTTTTTTTTGTATTTTAAATATTTCAATACCGTCGGCTAATATGCATAATTGGGCAGAAGGTGGTTGCATTTAACTGAAAATATTTTTTATTGCATATATTTATGCGCATTCAAAATATATTTGTTGCATATACTTACGCGACGGCTGCTGGGGATTAATATCTTTAGTGTTGCATACTCGATTGGAGATGTTGTTAAAGAATTCGTTGCATGCGCTTACTTGATGAACAAATTCTCGATGCGAGGGTATGCATCGACGGCCATTTTAAAAACAATTTTAAATGGTGATAACTCGTAACTATGTAATTATGTATTATATTAAGTATTCCTAAATATTACGGAATTCGATGTATACAAATTTTCATTGGTATTTCCTAAAGATCCTAATAATAGACATAAAGCTTTTTTTAACAATATATAACTATAATTATTATAATAAAATTTCACATGCTGCCTGAGAACAATATTTGCAGCTGTGGAGCAGTGCAAGAAGAGCCTTTCTTGGAACTTCCATATGGTGCTCGATTGGACAGGCTAGATCTGCTGTATATATTGAAGCCGACCATCTAGAACGCTATCCTGTGGAAGACATAGAAGATATATTTAAAACATGTAAGATAAAAATGAAGACTGCAAAAGCTTGAAACTTAAAGTTGGTAATCAACAAACCCGCAAACCTCTCGAGGCACTCGATTATAATTTATTTGTCAATATCTCATTCCATGACTAATTATAAGAGCTGAAGACCTAAAATTTGGTATGCAGGTTCTTGTAAAATATTATCATTATTATTATAGATCCTTGAAAAACTTAAAAAAAAATCATCTGTGAAGAATTGTTGACATATTCTCATTCATGTCCCATATTTATGCACATGAAAAATATTCTAAATCTGCAAAGAATGAAACCTTATAATTTCAGCAAATTATAATGTTTTGCAGATTACTTTAAGATAATTTATTGTTCCAAGTGTTCTGAATAACTTCTCTTTTTACATAACTCCTCTTTTCAGAATCCAAGAGTTTGCCTGAAAGGTCAAGCAAACGACAATTGGTTTGGAATTATTTATGTATAATTTGTTTACAAATATTCGCAATGCAAAACAGAAATATTCGAAAGATCTTTATTGCCTGAAGACCCGTTAAGTTCAATTTGTATCTGTCAAAAAGTTGTGAGAAGAAAGAGTATTTTAAAATCGTTTATACCTACAATATTTATATTAATCTTTAATGCATGTACACGGTCATGCTTAATAGTTGCTTAGAATTAATACACTCACAGAGGGGTAGTGTCATAGGTGAGGAGCAAGAGTGGATGGGGATGGGGTCGTCACCTCGACAATTAACGGCACAATTAAAAACAATACCAACAT
Source organism: Drosophila gaucha (assembly GCA_035045545.1). NCBI lineage: Eukaryota > Metazoa > Arthropoda > Insecta > Diptera > Drosophilidae > Drosophila > Drosophila gaucha. The sequence goes on from JAWNOY010000099.1 coordinate 7,719,790, forward strand.
GTTGTTGACAACGGCCCACGCTCGTGCAGCGTTAAGTGTTTTTTGTGGCAGCATATTGCGAGAGATACTTCCACACATACACACACACATACACACACCGGCCCATAATCGTAGCGCGAGACACAAGAGCTAAGACCCGAGCACTTGGGCCCAAGACAAAACAGCCCTTGCGATTCAAAGAAAAAATGCAGCTTTAGCTTTTTACAAAAATTGTAATCACAACATATTGCACTCGCGCAGATAAAGATACAAAGCTGATAGGTCACAGCATTTAGCCAAGACGAGAGCTGACAGCAAGGCAACAATGTCCCCGTCTCTGTCCCTCGTCCCTCGTCCCTCGTCCAGCTACCTCACTCAGATCACTTAAGACCGTAATCATATCCGGAAGAGATTATGCTGCAATTTACGCCCGAATGCGCCGCACACTTGAGCGTTTCACTCTCATCTCTCATTGTCCTGCCCGGCATGGACCCACTCCCCGCCGCCGCTTGTAGGTGATAAGCGCAGCGCTATAAATTTTCCATCTCTCTCCCGCTCTCCATCTGCCTTAAACAATGGAATTGGATTATAATTTTTTTTTGATGGCAAAGTGCTTAAACGCGCTTCAATGAGACACGTTGTTTGGGTCGTTGTTTCGTGTTCGAGTTGTATTGACACAATTTGTACTTGCTTCTCTTGTCATTGAAGGCGTGGCTCAGATTGTGCTCCGATATGAGTTATTAATATGCAATAATAGTGTAAGGCAGTCGAAGGAAAATTCGCAGCAATGGCGCCTTCGAAATTGTTTATGTGCTGTAAACAATTTGGCAGACATAATAAACAAGCATTTCGAATGACAATGAACATGGAGTGTTAAAACATGAAGTGGGGAAAACAATCATATTTTGCAATGCACAACATAATGATAAATATCTGATTATTAGGACAAGCAAAAAACGAGGAGAAGTCAAGTGGAGATATTCTGAAGTCTGCACCTAGTAGATATTAAGTTACTATTGAGCTGGACTTGAGATGGAATTGGTATAAAAGTTTGGTTGGGTTGGGAATTTCAAGAATTATTCATTTCATTTTTTATGGAAACTACATTTTTATAAATCTCACTAACATTGTGCAGGACTAAAAGTTTATATACATACTACAAATAAATTTTGTAAATTTTTATAAAATATTAACTATAAATTAAAAGCAGATCTTGTAAAAATGTATTGTATGTATGTAATGTATGAATGTTAAGTACTTTGTAATTTATTATGATCCCAAGAAGGAGGGGATACCAACAGCAGGAATCTGCTCGAGCATATATTATAATTATACCCTTGCAAAAAGCGTATATTAATTTTTTTTAATTCGTTTAGTCAATTTATTATAGAAAGAATTGATTTTATACTAAATATAGTAAAATAATTATAATTTTAAATTTAAAAAAATAAAATCTTACATTTTTATCAGACGCTTGAATATTCTGAATCCATTAATCCTGCTTACTTTTCGTAGATAATAATAAAATGTTAAAAACAAAAACCAAAAAACAATTTTAAAATACCTAAAATTATGTTAAAATTTCCAATTTTCTACTTTATTTATGATGTCTCAAAGATCAGTGTCTTCATTAGCATTCCATATATAAAGATGTACATATTAATAGACAAGAAGCCTAAGTCTTTTGGCAGTTCCAGTAAAAAGAGTTCCAATATAATAATCTCCCAAATATTTATGACTTCTAGAAATACATGCAGAGTTACAGAGTTTCTCAGATAACATTTAATTAGCTTAATTAATGACGCCGTCAGTTCGTGGCAAAGAAGTGTCAAGGATTCATGGTTTAGCGAATTATCTGTGTTAGATCTACAAAACTGTGGCTTGGGTAGCAATAGCCAAGGACTTCAATTAGCCAAATAAGGCGGCTGTGTGTCAATGTCTGATTGCGGACGTATGATGATGGCTAACGGATGGTTGGATGGAACAGATGGAATGGATGGGCGGTTGGATGGTTGGACCTGTGGCGAAATGCCACTCGAATGGTCGTTTGGGCGTGCATAAAGCAAACATCAAAAGGAATCAAATCAGCGCGCGGACAACATGACAAAAAGTGAAGGACCATCGATGTCAAAATTGGGGGTTGGCCTTTGACTCGACGAGAAGGCAGATACAAATCGTCGTCAGCCAACTGGGTTCAAAAGAATGCCGCGAGGCGGTGTCAAAAGTCATTCTGAATTTTTGGCACAAGGCTTGCGCCACACACACATATACACATCTCTGTGTGTGTGAGCATGTGGGTGGGTTTCTACTACAAACTGTCAACCAAGAAGCAAGTTGAAGCTGGATTGGGGGCGATGGGCGTTGCGTCTGTCAGTGGGCGGTGTGCTTAGGCATATGGTCGCAGATAGAGAGCATTCGCAGTCGTTTTTGCATTTGCATAAAATAATGCTTTTTTGATACCGTTTTTCGCTCCCATTTGATTTGATTTCGCTTAAATTATTCATATCCAACAGCAGTTGCATCGAGGGTCGACCCACAGAGGATAGCAACAACAACTGTGAATGATATGTCAACTGAAGTGGCAGCACATGCACCAACTGCTTTCTGTATTTATACCCTGTAGGGAGAGAGAGGGATTTGCTAAGATATGTCAACCGAATAAATTATAGCCAACATATAAAAAATGATGATAATTGCTATGTTTACTAATGTTGTAGTATTTATTATGAAGATCTGAATGTTGAGGGTGGGCATTAAAGAGATTGGTTATAGACATTTTTTTAATCCAAGAAATATGTGATCTGCTTTGGCTTACGCTTCTTTATTCTCTAAGTTTCTAGATAAATTATTTTTTTTTTTTTTTAAATTTTTGTATAGACAGAAAAATGTGTGTTTTTCAAGCGAAATACATATTTCTTCACTGCAAAAATGTTATTTTTTTGTGATGACGTCGATAATCTTATTTATTTCTTTATTCAGGGATCTTATACAGTCACTATGTTTAAATAATTTTTTTTGTTGATTGCATTCTTATTAAAAGCGAGAAATATCGTAACTAAAGCAAGACAAATTGTTACAAACCTAACAGAATTATTATGCAATTGTTGTTTGTAGTGCTCAAAACACCTCGATTGCATTTTTATGAGCAACGTCAAGAGCCTGAATCATAGTAAGACTTGAGATTCCAGACACGACGTCTTTTTCTAGAGATCAAAGGGAAATGTAAATATGATGAAGCACCAGGTGGAAGTGGCCAAGCAACTCGCCTTTAATTAAATAGCGAAAATTCAACGTAGACTGCTCCGATTTGACGGAAGCCATTAAGATGCCTCTTAGGCAAATGCAGCATTAATTGTTTTCATTAAAAGAGGCACACTCAATTTGCATTTTTAAATTGCACATGCGTCGCTATATCATGTCTGAGTCTATCCAGGTGTTTCGCAAAGGGAACTCATTTGTAGAGTTTATGTTAACAGCTTATATACTTGTGTTTCAGTTCGTCCTTTAAAGTGTTAAGATTTTTTGTATCGAATTGAGAATTTACATATATATATTAAAATATACATAAGAACATAAACATTATTAATTGGATTTAAATTATACATTTATTCCCATAACTCCATATCGGGTAAACTGTGTCTTGTTAGAGTATCCAAATTTATGTTTGCAAGTGGATTACGTTGACCTCCTATAACAATGTACCTTCATTTATATATTCATTTTATAGGTAGTAACAATAAATCCTATTAAATTTTGATCGTTTTTCGTATAGAACAGCCCTAACTAAAATGATATAAATAATTTTAGTTAAGTGTTTAATTTCTGAATACCGATCGATAATAGATATCCAAACAAACTCGAAGGGGCTTACCTTTAGACCATGGATAATGCTTTGCCAAGATAAAGCAATTAAAAGCACGTTTTGGTGTCAAGCTGAAATTTTAAAAGATTGCGATGGAATCCTAAGTTAAGACTAACTCAAAGTTAAAAAAATGTCTGTTTTTGGAATTAGTTCGATTTTTGGCGTTCGTTTTTGTCAAATATCTTCCAAAATTAAAAAAGGATCATTTAATTACTAATCAATATTAGGTATCCGTTTGAGTAAATATACATATATGACCTTATTTACCCGGGTTACAGTCACTGAATGTTTAGAAAGACTTTTAAAGTAGACCAAACATTTTTTTCCAAAAATCGTTGGGCAGACCACTTAAATGTTTTGGGAACCGTACGAATTAAATAAGGTACGGCTTATGAGGAGCTGACTCCATTCGGTTGAGTTACAGTCATTTGACTCAATTTTGTTAATTCTTGATAAAATTGTTGGTTTTTTTTATAGATATAGAGAATGTAGATCAAAAGAAGGGATCAAAAGTAAATTAAAAAGGCTTTTTGAAAATCGGTCATTATTTAACCAAATTACAGACATTTCAAGTTCAACAAGAGAATGTTTTCTGACTCCACACAACTTTTGTCAAAAAATGTAATATTTCATTATTTCCTTCTCATTTTTGTCAAACGTGGTCAATATTTTGAGTTCAATTTGGTAGCTAATTGAACAAATATATATTCGAAAATCTAACTTTTTTTCAAAAGTATACATATTACAAATTTTAAAATTTATGCTATGCCTCTTCTATTCTATGGTTTTTTAAATCACGAGCACCGGCAACATGAAAGTTTATATAACAAAATCAAATATTCTATATCATCATCCTGAAAATATATAGCTAATTGAAAAAACATATCCCTTTACACATTGCAAAAAAAAAACCATCAACCCATGAAGATCGTCTCAATTCATAATAAATTTGATTAGTCATATTGAAGAATTGATTTATTGCTTAAACATTATCAATAAATTCACTTAAGTTCTAAACAATTTCAATGATTTCGATAAAATTTGATTCCATTTCAACCAATCCATAAATACATTAATATACATATACTTAGTATGATGCTGAAATTTGTAATATTATTTTTTTTGTATTTATTTTTTGTTTTATTCGACATTTAGATTTAATTTCCTATATGCACAGTATCTAGATTACATTTCGAACTAACTAGATTTAATACACACTTAAGAGATTTCTGCAAGACACCTGATTGACTTGTTAATGCATCTTGACAATACTCAAATTACGTATTTACAAATGTTGTATAAATAAAATCGACATTAATTTGCTCTTAAAATCACACATACTATTTTTTTTTGTTTTCTTTCTGTTTTTCTAGCCTAAGAAGTGCCGTAGAAGAAATGTTGAGGGATTGGGTCTAATCTGTATATCGAATATATTGCACAGGTTGTGTTGAAACCATTTGGTGGGGCTAAAGTGGTTGGACAAGCATTCAGAAGAGACCATTGAGAGCACGCACTGCATTGCCCAGGGTCGTGCCGCTGCTCTTCGGCGAGCCAGCTGCGGCTGCTGCAGTCACAAACTGCAGTCAATCGATTAGCAGTTCGCTGTTCAGGCTCGTGCCGGACTTGGCTGTGGACACTGTTTTCGTGATAGAGGCCGCTGATGCGGCGGTTGCCGTGCAACTGGCCAGATTTTCCGCATAGTATCTCTGTCAAAATACTTTCGCTATGAACGGCACATTCTCAAGTGCAGCAGCTGTCAGGCGTTGCTGCTGATGTTGCTGCTGCTGCAGCTGCGGAGGATGCGTCAACTGAAGAAACGGAGAGCTGGCTGAGTAGTCGCCATGCAAACCCGCCGGCGGCGGCTGCAGATGATGATGGTGGTGAAAGTGGCTGGCCGAAGATGTCTCCTGATAGGGCGTACGCGTCCAGGCAGAGTTGCTGGCTTCGCCGCTGGACAGTGGTGGGGTGGTTACATTAATGGGCGGCGACAGACTACCGGAGGAGGAGTCTGGCGTCAGTTGGCTGGCCTGGCTGTAGTTCGAGAGTGGCTCGCGTCTGGTGTACTCCCGTCGGCGCTCGTAAGCCGGAGGCAGATCATCGTCCAGACTGTCTCCGCCCAGCTCGTGAAGCTTGCGCATATGCTTCTTGAGGTCGAAGTTGCGGCAAAAGCCTTTGGCGCACACGCGGCACGTATACGGCTTTTTGTCGTTGTGTGTGTGCATGTGGAAGGTGAGATTGTAGATCTGATGGAAAGCCTTGTTGCAGATGTTGCACTTGTAGGCCTTCTCGCCGCTGTGGGTCAGCTTGTGATTCTTGTAGTTGCCCTTCTGATGGAAGCCCTTGCCGCAGTACTCGCACACGAATGGCTTGTATCCGGCATGGATGCGAGCGTGGGTGTTGAGCGTGGAGCTGCGATTGAAGGCCTTGCCGCAGGTCTGGCACTTGTGCGGCTTCTCCGAGGTGTGTATGATCTTGTGCCGACACAGGGTCGAAGCCTGCCTGAAGCCCTTGCCGCACACCTTGCACACGAAAGGGCGGGCGCCCGTATGCACCGGCATATGCCGGGTGAGATTGTAATGCGCATTAAAGACCTTGCCGCACTCCAGGCACGAGAATGTCTTCGGCTTGCCCCCATTGGCCGAACCGGGACTACTGTCCTCCATCGAGCCGTGCGGCGACGGCGAACGCGAGCGTGCCGCAGCCACGGCCGGAGGCAGCGGCAATGGCAGCGGCAATGTCAATGGCGGCGTGGTCACCTCTCCTGGAGGCGAACGCTTGCGCTTGAGACTCGCCTGCTGCGACGAATGTGGAGTTCGCAACGGCGACTTCTCCAGACTCTGCTGCGATGCCAGTGGCTGCTGCTGCTGAGCCGACTGCGCTACTGCAGCTGCGGCGGCAGCTGCGGCCAGCGGATGTCCCAAATTGCGACGCAGCGTCTGTGAATGATGCAAAGTAGCATTGAGCGATGCCGTGAAGCTGCTGATGTGAGCGGCGCTGGCCAGCGTCTGCTGCTGAGCAGTGAGAGCTGCATACTGGGCGGCGGCGGCGGCGCACATCAGCTGATTGGGCGCATAGTAGAGCAGAGGATACTGCGAGAGCAGCTCCTGATGCCGCGTGCTCACAAACTGTTGCACAGCGCTCGCCGAGGCAGCGCCCGAGGCTGTGGCGGAGCACAAGCTGGAGCCTGGCACATACTTCTTGAAGGCCGAGTCATAGTTGATGGCAGTCATCGTTGCCGGCTCCTCATCGCCCGTCACCTCAATGGGGCTGCAGGATCGCTCGGAATCGGCGTACGAGTCCTCCGGCAGTGACTGCTCCTCCGGTTGTTGTTGCTGTTGTGGCTGTTGCTGTTGAGCAGGCTGCTTGTTGTCCGGCTCCATAATCTTGGCAATGGAGAACTTGAGTGGACACGATCGCTTGGCATCGCTGCTGGTTTGGTTACCATTGCTGGCGGCGGTTTCCATGATGGGACTTTTCGATGGCGGCATCATAGCGACAACACCCGATGGACTACACGGTTGCATGCCACGCGGACTCTGCGAGGGAAAACAAAGGCATTCAGTTAGTCGTGTATGCAAATAAGCAACGGGTCATCAATTAATATCGAGCATACGCCCCATAGCTGCTCAGTCAAGTGAAACTAATTTCAAGCAATACAAACAAACTCAGCGGAGTCGCAGGGGCGTGTGTTCCCTAAAACCCTAAAACCTTAACCCTAACCCCATCCTCACCAATTTCTTTACGATTTTAGTAACTCCAAAGCGCAACGGGAGCACACACACATGCACACACACAGTCTCATTGTGGCTGCCCAGTCAGCGGGTCGCAATTAAAACAAAACCGCAGCGATGTAAAAATTATGCAAAATACTCTCTATTGAGGTTTGTGTTATTGATTGTGGGTTTGATTCTTAACCCGTGCAGGCTTTAGCCACGCTCGACTTGGCCCGAACAATGCTGCCGTTCAGATCACCTCTTTGGCAGCATATTGCCATAAATCAGTGCAGCCATATATCAATCATAACACGATTCTCAACATATTTTTGGCGCGGGTCTTGTGCTGCTTTTATTTGCACCTCATTAAATTGTTTACACTTGGATGCAAGTGTAAAGTCTACCAACTCGAAGCTCGGTCGCCATCTCCACAAATGCTTCCTCAAGTGTTCATAATGCGCGACATCCGTTATGGAACCGGGCCTCGCCTCTGCTCTCTCTCGCCCTCTCTGTCGACTCTGGATCTCTGCCCGCTCCTTGCCAGGCGTCGATGCATGTGACTGCCGAATTTAATTAACTTTATTTGACGCTTCAGTAAGTAGCTCGGATATGCTTGGCACTCTCTTGGAGCTGTGAATAGTGCTCTTGTGGCTTCTTGCCCTATATCAAGTGCTATTAATTCTATTAAGTCTTGCCATATGAGGGCGAAACTAATTTTAACCCTCGCCCACGTTCAATTGAATCTTGACACTTGGTTAACTATATGTAGTGCCAAAGCTCGGGCAATATTTAAGTAACTCAAGTGTTTCAATAGCTACTGGCTTTCCGAGCAGAAATTTGCATCAACAGATATTTTCTATATATACGGGTCAAGAGCTTATGGATAAAGAGCTTATTCTTTAGTATATAACTGTAATATTATATATTGGTTTTTTAATTACTATTTAAATTTTTTCTTCACTTTCTTCTACTGTTAAGATCATGGAAATTTAAATAAAATTAGGATTTTTGGGCTTCTGCATAACTTCAAATGCTAAAATCAAATACCAAATGTACATAGAGATTTTAGATGAATCAAACAATAAAATATTATATATTATTATATCGAGCCGAAGGTCAAAGCCGCTAGTAATCGTTAAACTTAAGCTTAGTATTAACTACAAGATTAAATTTGTAAAATAAATGGATATTATTATATATTTCTTTCAACTGCCGAAAATTCAAAATGTAGCTCAAATGCTTCATAAAATTCTAGATTTGAGTCCACAATATAAAATATATGTTTTTCTCAATTCATATTAAATGTAATATCTTAAGAAAAAACTTTCAAAATATTTCTAAAAATAATTATAAAAGATTTTTTTTAAAGTTCACATATCCACATTAAATTAAAAATTTATATTTATCTTAAATCAAATGCAAATTTAATGATAAATTTGTATATCAATAAATTTTTGAGACCATTCTTCGCCGAAACATTTCACAGTAAAACTGCTTTATTGTTAATATTAAAAAGAAATTAATAAATACTGCTGAGGTACGTACAAAGTAAACCATATTTATGCGCTGCCCAATCGTATCCAATTTGCATGCGCTGCTTCGAATACCACAGGATAAACAATTCAATTTTCACAAGCACAATTATCAAATATCGTTTGTTTTTCAGTTTTCTTAAGCTCTGCACACTTGTCAATTAGTTAAATATGCGTTCGATCCGAGATTTTATTGTGTATAAGTTTTCGTCTCTTTTTTTGGCACTAACGCGTTGTGGAACGTTCCGCACAGACTCAACGACCGAAGCGGAATGAAAGCAAACACGACGCAGTGTGGCCTTAAGAATTATGAAAAGGACTACCCGACAAGGACTCACTGACTCACTGTGACTGTGACTCTGACTGAGCCTGTTAACTGAGCAAACGCAAGCAGGGCGAACCGAGCGAACGTACGAGCGCGAGGGGTGCGGAAAAACCACCCCTAAATGCTGTGCACTGTCTTTGGCTGATGTGTTTGCGAAAGAGATGGCATGAAACGGCTGCTACTAGCTGCCCAGAAGGAAGGAAGGAGGTAGGACATAGGACAGGCAAAAGGACGTTCGCCAACGTCATGATGACGTTCAGATTGGATGGGACAACAACAGCATTGACGTTACTGTTGCTGTTAACGTCGACGCCAGCAGCAACAGCAGCAACAGCAGCAGCAGCGAGTGGCAGCGACTTCAACCGCTTTATGAATTTCACACAAAATGTCGAATTGGAATAATTTACCGAGAGCAAGCGCAGAGCCCGCCCCTAAAATTATTTCCTATATACACGTTGCGCATGAGAGTGAGCGAGAGAGCGAGAGAGATGGCTGCTGATGGGGAGACAGAGAGCGAGAGAGAGAAAGAGAGGCGGCTGTCTTCTTATCATTGAGTGTTGCCTTAGGATACGTCCACCACCTCTTGCACCTCTCGCACCCCTCTCGAGCTGGCCACGCAAAGTGGCAGCCAAAACTTGGCCGTATTCTGTTCACACTTGATTTAGGCTCCCTGCGCCCCCTTCCCATCCCCCTCCCTCCACCTCAGGGCAGATTCTGCAAGCATCTGCAAGAAGCGCAGCCAGACGACGAAATGGCAGCGCCTCTGGTCGCCCACTCGAAAGAGTTGACGTTGCCCTCTTTCACTTGTCCAACCGGCCTCATCTCCCTCTCTCTCTCTCTCCTTCTCTGTCTCTCTGTCTCTCTATCTCCGATCCTCCAGTGTGCATGCCTTTGTTATGCATTTCAATTGTCGTTTGGCATTTCGTTTTATCAGCGTCTTTGTTTGCACATCTTTCACCTTTACTCTGCCGTTGGATAATGGCAATGGCTCCTGCTCCTCCTCGTCCTGCCTTCTGGCTTGTGCCTGCATTACAAATGGGACGGGAAGGGTGTCTCCAGTTGTCCACAGCGTCGCCGCTTCGACTTGGTAAATATAATCTTATATTCATTTTGATGATATCGCACAGCACGACGCGACATTCTTGATTTTGTTTGCTCTTAGAGTTTTCTTCGACGGCAGCGAAGGAGCAGGACTACGGCTACTGGAACTCTCGCTATTTCAGCCGCTGCAGTTGAGCAACTTGTACATCCAAAAGCACAACTCTTCAGGGATACGGAAAGACCAAACAGTGAGTGAGTGACTGTCAAGCAGCATAGCGACAATGCGACGAACCACACTCTGTTGCTTTATAATTTAAACGCCGGCAAATAAACAGAGCAAGTCGTAAGAACTTACGATAACGATGCAAAAGTGACAAATTTTATTACTGATCGAAGACTCATAATAGAGTATGTAATTATAGTATAAGAGATGAAAGTTTATGCCTTTCCCCGTATGCATCTTCCCTGTACATATGTACGAAATATGGCTAAGAAGAGTTACTATAGAAGGCATCTTAGATCCTTAATACATGACTATCTAGGTCTATGAAGTAAGACTTTAAAATATTCATAAGTAAGGCTGTAGAAGGCATGTCTGAGAAGCAAAATACATGACTATATATTTATATTTCATCTAACTGAATCAAAGTTGCTTCAGACTCTAATACTCTATATAAGAAACCTTAAATATTATGTTTGGTTGCTAGTAGCATACCGAATATTTATTTTAGGCAGTAAAAGGCGTCTTTGACTTCTTATGTATAGGCATGTATAATATATAATAAAGTAAATACATATATAATATATAATATATAATAAAGTAAAATTTTAAATTTCAGAAGCAAAGTGTTCTTTAAAATATATGCAATATAGAGCCAGAAAACATAACTAGAATGGGAGGAAGTAGGAGAGCTCTGCGATGCTTAAAGCATATTTATATATGTATATCTAATGAAAATAAAACATTTTATTTCAAAGACTCTTAGGGAGAATTAAAATTAGGTCGTTAAAAATTGATTTTTAAGACTCGTTTCTAATTACAGTTATAGCAAATAGATATATTCTATATCCTATACAGCACACATTTCCCTGGGTATATCTTAGTCAATTACTAGCTACTAACTGTTCTTTTTTTTCAAGTTTTGCATTTGTGTTTGCAATTTACTTAGTGCTCTTCCGTCACTCTCCCTCCACCCAACTGTGGCTCATCCTTCATATCCTGCAGCAGTCTATCCTGTTACATTCCGCATTCAAAGTTAGCATTATCTGACTCTACACGCCCATTTCTCTCTCTCTGTGTGTGTGTGTGTGTGTGTCTGTGTGTACGCCATGTTTGCACGGCCTTTGTGACCAGGCGCAGGCCATTGCTGAGAGAGTCGAGGTGCACGACCAGACTTAGAGCAATGGCTGAGTCGGAGCTGGAGGAGTCAGCAGGCAATAAGCCCCATCTAGCTTTCCATGTGGCATTTTGTTGTTGCCACATGTGAATATTCAGTTTGTTTGTTTTTTTCTGTTCAAATTCGACTCGTCATTTTTTAGTGCAGCATTAAATGTGCAATTTTTTGTGTCTTTTCATTTGTAACCCTCTATTTAATATAAATGAGCGAATGTACGCAGGACACGGGTAAATGCATAAAAGGTGAGGATTAGAATTAGCAATCTGATCATGTCCGTCTTTTTTTTTAAGTTTCGTTTTGTATGCAGCTCAGAATATACAATTTTGAAAGTATATCAATTATGTCTCACATAACTTTTCGTCTGTTGAAAATTCTATTTTACTATCGATAAACAACATATTAAATCTTTTGCATGGTATTACTTTATAAAATATAAATATTTTAGCATTTTTTTTCCTAATATGTATATTGTTTTATGAAAATGAGTTCGATTACGTGGGAAGACACGAAAAAAATGTTATAATCACTTTTACGCTCTATTATTGACTCTGAATGAATAATGCAGAAATTTTACAAATTTAACAAGTTTATTTATTAAGAATGCAAATAACTTCAGTTTAGTTTATATAGAATTTGAAAAACATTTTCCTACCACGGTGAATTTCTCGAAAGACGAGATAGAAGAATTTTCATGAATATCTATGATAGAGTTGAAATCTGCACGAAAGCTACACATTACTTTTGTCATATTTGCATTTTGCACATTTTACATTTCCCCTCTTAGTTAATATTACTCTTACAAGAACATATTTCATAGATTGATAACACAGGCCAACAAAATTTGATGAAATTCAGTAACCAAGAATCCGACTACACTTCTTCTGAAGGAGGCTCGATTAGTAAGAGGGAGAGAGAGAGAGGAGGGAAGAGGTCAGAGCAGATGTAGGACAGCTGTTGTGTGAAAATTCAACAGACGATATCTCACTGACTAAGGAACAATTTTTAAAAATCACGTAATGTTTTAAAAAAATGATAAAATAGATAAATGAATTTTAAGCGATATACAATGAAATCGGGAGCATTTTTTACTTGTTTGACTACATATTTAAAGTTATTAGTTGCCTCTATTGCAAATTTCCACAATAAAGTAGCGAAACAAAGATTAATGTTTTCGATGTAACTGGAACTAAAAGTTTTACTAAAATGTAAAAGTATTTGAAACTGGTTAATGCTATAAACAAAGTTTACTAAACGGTTTGAGTCTATTATGTTTATCACTAATTATCTGAAGACAATCAGGCTTCTGACATACATCTTCATTTTCATGTGCATTGGCAAATTTAAGAAGACCATTAGGAAACACTTCTGCACACATGTATCTATCATTCCTATTCATTTCGGAAATAATTTGTGGGTGTTGTGAAGAATTAACCTCTTAATGAACTAATTTACTAAAGATTAAGACAGCAAACAAAGGCGACCACAGCTAATTGTGTGTCAGGCAAAATCTTGGCTAGATGAGAGACTGAGTAGGGAAGTAGGGAAGTAGGAAAGGTAAGGAACAGTAGTAGTTCCACTTTTCCAACAGGCAGGCAGACGAGAATACACGCAAGGCTGAGTCAAACGGAGTCGTAGGTAGCTGTTAGTACGATCTGAGATACGATTCAAGCAAATTGCAAGGCGGTTAATCTATTTAAACGCGCCAAATACACGCGACACAATGGGAAAATCGTAGAGAATCGGACTAGAGGACCATGAAGACGCATCATGTTCGAGTGCACAGATTTAGGGCTATAGAGGATCATAGACCCAAATAGCCAAATTCGTCTGCGGGCCCGGCGAACACACATACAGAAACAAAAGCGAAAACTCACCTAATTGCGCTCGTATGAGAGGACGAGAGGACGAAAGGACGAAACAAACCTGCCGCGCATGCTCAAAAGCCGATTGTTGGACCAAGCCTCAGAGTCTAGTCTGCTCTTGCTGGCAAACATCCCTTAATCTGTGTCGGTAATCGGCAAATCGCCTACAAAGAGCGGGCGAAATCTTTTTGAACTTTTACAACCGAAAAGAAGGTTAGCAAAATATTATTATAAACCTTCGTGTTCGTTTACTCTTCAATGAACTCAAAACATTTCAATTTCACAATCGTAATGCCCGAGTTCCCATTCCCATTCCCATTTCTATGGTCGTTGCTAATATAGCGATTTGCAGGATTACATCAATTGTGAAATTGGTCAAACACCACAATTGTTTCCATTTGCAAAACGGATATTTGTTGCTCGGACACAGAGACGCCCACGCCACTTATAAACACCCAACCAGAAGCAGTCCAGCCGTCCATCTATCGAGCAGCTGTTGAGTTTCCCTCGAGTATGAAACGCCATTGTGGTCAGTATTCGGCTCTGTCGCCGGGCCAATGGATCCTGTGCATTACGTTGTTGGGTCAGTGGCTTGCTTTACATGTGAGACACATGCACACATTCATTGCCTGCTCTTATACAATGCCTTGTAATCGCCACGGCTTACTGCAGATTATGCAAGTAACTGGGCGAGCGGGAGTCTTGCAGTGAGTTTTTCTTTGTTTGTGCTTCTCTTTTGATTTTTAGTTTTTCATTGGAATTGCACATGCATTCAATATACAAATATAACAATCCTGAGCTTCAAGGTGTAAATCTTCAATTTTAAGGTTAATTTTTGGTAAACCTCAACATTTGGCAGCCCAAGGTGCGAGCCGTAAATCGTTTTAGTGGCTTAGTAGACCAACCAGCATCAAAATGAGATCGTATACGTAAGTCGTTATATGCGTCTCCACCCACTGCGGTTGATCTAATTGAAAATGCTTTCCATATTTCTAAAGTGCAACTTTAAAGTCTCTACATTTAAATTTGAATTTCTATACCTATTGTTAAATTTTTTAAATATTTTACTTTACGTTATTATATACATATGTTTCTATTAAAAAATTGTTTATCTGTTAAGCCTTCAAAAACAAGTAAGAAAGCTCTAGTCGGGTCTGCCCGACTACGAGATCCCCTGAACCAAGTCCGAGCTGATGTTTTAAACAACCTAGCTTACATCTTTTATCTATACATATTACCTCTGCGCGCATATACACATGCACACATACACACAGGCACACAGGCACACAGACACGTGCAGACATATACACATGCACACAGAAGCACGCTCGCCGATTACTGATAATTTCTTTGATAATTTTTTTTTTTAATAAATTTTTTTTGTGAAATGTGGAGCCGGTATCCAAAATATGCAAAAATAGAATATGTATTTTATTTACAGAAAGCTAAAAACAAAATTTGGTAGCTGTAGCTAAAAATATGTAAAAGATATGGTCAAAAAACTGAATCTTGATAACGTTTTAAATCGATAACATTGAAACGGAAAAATTTATCGAATATCTAAAACAAACTCGATATTTTCGCTGTATACACAGACCATCATGCAAAATTTGAAGTCTCTAGCTCTTATAGGTTCTGAGATCGACGCGTTCATACATACGGACAGACAGACGGACGGACAGACGGACGGACAGACAGACGGACAGGGCTAGATCGACTCAGCTCGTCACCCTGATCAAGAATATATTTTGTGGGGTCTGCCACGCCTCCTTCTGCCTGTTACATACTTTTTGCAAAACCATTATATCCTGATTTCCCATTTTCAATGGGTTCAGGGTATAAAAATGTATTATAAAATGTACAATAATTTTAATATATATATATAAAAAAAATTGTATTTGTATTAAACAACTTATAATAACGTTAAATCAAAAAGTATGATTAAGAATTGTATATGTTTATTAGGTTTAAAAAAAAGTTTTATTTTTTTAACTTTAAAAAATGAAAGCGACTTCTCAAATGCTTTTAAATAGCTTTAAATTATAGCTCCTTAAACAATTATTATATGTCCTAAAAAGCCAAATGGCATCAGCTAAAAGTTATTTAAATGTGTTTATTCTGAAAGCAATCTTCGAAATCAACAGAAAATATCAGAATAAATTCAAAAACTCCAGTTTGTTCAACAGTGTAGACTGTAAAATAATTATACAATGTGTAGAAAAACTCTACATTAAATGGCCAATAAAAAACATAAATGAAATATATAATGGTTCGTTAAGAGCTTAGTTTTAGCAACAGAAGTATCTGTTCCTTCTCACATTGTTGGCTTATATTGCTATAGCAAACTCAGTTTAATTTGTAGTTAATTAATGTATTATGAATTATTATTCTTATTTTTATGAAATTTTTTCACATAAGTCTGTCAACTTTAATCAACTTTTTCTGTAATATAATCAGCCTTTGGGACTTTCATCTATGGACATGCAAAAGTTTCAAATGCAAGTCTTAATTCTAAATGACATAGACAGATCAGCAAACAAGGTCTATATCTTATAAATTTGCATATTACATAAAATAGCTGTCATCAGTCGAACAAAAATTCATTGGACAACCTGTTGACCGACTAATCGCATTAATAATGAAAATCTTTTGCATTTGACATTTGCGGCGACCAGCTTCTGTTTCTGAGTGTGAGCTCCCAATTGGACCATAGATAAACCCTTCACTTGCAGATAAAAAATAAGCATTGAAATACTTTTTAATTGACAGTAATAGGCTTAAAGCGCATTAACATAATTTGGCAAGAAGGTGAAGCTGGGACAAAGGAGTCGCGTGACCAGAAACTTATGGAAATATTCAGTTTAAAGCAGAGCAATTTATTGATCTGCAGCTTAAAGGGTTGTTAACTAAAAAAAAGTTTATCATCCCTCGGCCATTTCTTAGCTCAGCTTTTTTAGAGAGAGAGAGAGAGAGAGAGTGGGTGGGTGGGTTGGTGGCTGTATTTTTTTGTAGTGTGTTGTTTGAAAAGTACTTGTTTAATCGGTTTGTTTGTGACATTTCTATTGCTAACCCTGCCATGCAGGGGCTTGGGTCTTTGTTTACTTAGTGGTAGACTTGACACGCGTTCAGCGCACCACCCAACCAAAAGGTTCTGGCTGGCCACCAACCCACAGCAAACCCAACCACCCAACAGTCAACAGTCGAACAGCACTGAAAGAGTTTTCTGCTAGCTGTCGGTTAGTAGGTGTGTCTGTTTGTGGGTTTTTCCTGCTCATCGCCATCATCAACACACACACAAAAAGTTTGCTCTGTTCTCCTTTTTGGATAAGAGTCTGGCGGGTTGGATGAGGGGGCGTTGCTTAAGTGCTGCCAAACAAAAAGAACACATTTACGAGGATAACTTCACCGACTTTGCCCTGTTTCGAATATGCTGCGAGTGTGAATTGTAATTACAGTGAAATCAGCTTTTGGCACTTGTTCAGATTCTTCAGCAAGCTGTGAACTGGCTGAGGGGTTGCCTTTGACAAAGAGCAGCTGGGGGAAGCTCTATGTATGTGTATGTGTGTGTGTGTGTGGATCTGATTCTAGCTATGCTTTGTTTGGGTAGAGGCGGTCCTGAATCCTGAAGAAATCGCACACATGACGCGTGATTTATTTTTTCCTAATTGGCTTTCCTGCGTATTTTGGCATTTATTCGCCCATCTCCAGCGACAGCCCCCTGTCATATTTCTGTGGTGCATTCATTCATGACAGCAACTCTTGATTTGATGTGCCGACTCTCATCCTGCGGTCATATAGGGGGCGTTCTTGTGCGTTTCTGGTAGGCGTTACCGGAAATTGTGGCTTAGCGAGCTAAATTAATCGTTTGACATCGCTCGACGGGAACATTTTGCCAACATATTTATATTGACGAAATTGAGTGGGAAGATTTCTGAGGACTGTTAATTGATATTTATAGATGGAGCAGTTACTTACGAATCTATTACAGAGTATCCTTAGATGTGTTTGGACTACGATAGGAATTCATCAATTATGTTAATTAAGTACTACATTGGAAACATTTCCCACTTTTCGAATCTGAAATACAGCCATACATCGAGTTAATATTCAAGCTTAAGGTCAGATTGGAATAAATAAATATTTATATAGCACGGATTTTATTACACAATGCATACAATCTCCTTCAATTGTCTTGTTAATTAATTTGAGCTTGAATTTAACAAGTAAGAACATTGCTGTCGCTCGCAACAGACTGCATAATACTCGCTCACGGTCAAACAAGATATACTGTTAAATTGATTACAAATTCGGTATTTCTCAAGCTGTAAAGGGTAGAGTATATCTTTTATAGGACTGTCCATGTGTGGAGTAGGTCAAGTGCCAAGTCTGGTGATCCTATTTCTAAAGCTGTGGAGCATGTAGTTAGACTCTGTTCCCAAAGGGAAAAAGAGTCTATTGGATTTGTTTTTTTCCTGATTTGGATATATAATTTTAGTTGGTCTGTTTTGGACTCTAATGGGGTTCATGCTATAAAACATTTTGGGTTAGTTTTCCTTGATTCGCACAGCTCCAACGTCTTTGCTATTTAAATTTGATGTATTGACATAATAATTATCTCTAGCTTCACAAGCTACCAACAATTAATATAACTAATTGGTTCCATAAATAATGTATGTAGAATGAAGATAGTAAATCCAAAATTACGGTCGTAAACTCGAGAAAATATCTTATATTCCAAGTCTCTAGCTTCAATAGCGATGAAATACGGACGTACAGCTAAACGGACATTCACAAAACCAATATACTCTTTACACTTCGTGAACGAGTAAAAAATGAAATTGAATTAGACATAATGAAAGTAATGAAATAACAATCAAAAAAGTGTCCATGTGCTGACTGCAGCCGAGAAATGAAACAAAGTCAGGGCAATAGCTTTCATGCTGATATATAGATATATTTATATATATATATGTATTAATATAATATACATCATACTACACTTATTGCAACACGCAAACCCATATACTCGATTTCCGTTTGTGAACAGAGTATCTACTTAAGCCTTATAACTTTCTAGCATAACATGTTCTCTCATGCATTTTCACTAATTCTTATAATTGTGGTTATCATTCTTTGAAGTGATATCCACATGTCAATGGATCTGTTATTTGTTTTCTACAACTTTTGTACCGCGGATTTGCCAACTCGAATTCCGTCTATATGCCACCATCTATTATCCTTTCCAGCCCGGGGCTAAACATTATAATACCCTTTCATAATTTAACCAAAATATTTAAAGCAAATATTTTATGAGCTGTGCATGCATTTTGGCTCAATTAAGCAACTAATCATGGCAAACTACATATCTAATCCTTTTGTGAAAATATGCCCAATCCCATCATTACCCTGCAAAACAATCACAATAGGCAACTCAGGACTAAGACCATCAGTCTGATCCCACTGTTCTCCTACATTTAGGTAGCGAAAACAAATGTCGGTGCGGATCAAAGTCTTGAAAACATTTCAACAATTGGCCACAAGTGTAGTTCGGAAAAATGTTCTGACAGTATTTTGACAGGTTTCAGAACACAAAATAAATACGTAGTTCTCTAGGCGTATAGTGCGTCTGCTCTCTAGTCGAAAATTTTGCAACTATTTCAGCCGATCAAGATTGCCTCTGTGGCAAATTTGCAAATCTTTTCAAATTGTGCAATCTTTGCCGATGATAATTAGCTAATTACGATCAATTATTTGTGGTTTACCAACAGCTGCGGTTTATGCCTGAAAACATTTATGTAAGACTACAACAATAGTCGAAAATATCATCAAAGTGGATTTTGGACTAACTCTAAGATAAGCATAATTACGGGATGCTCTATGAATGTTGAGGAAAATATGGAAAGAAATTTTGATGCAAATTTTTGGTTTATGTATATTTCATAAGAGACGGCATGCCTCCTCTTACTCCTTTGTAAATACTACTAGATACTAGTTGTCCTACGTTTAAGATAGTTATGGCACTGGCAACTTAGGTCTTTTACTATGGCACGACTACAGTCAAAGACTAGGGTAGGATACGAACTATGCCACTCGTTGCTCATCTATCGACCACTGCTCTCAACGCTATAAAATACAAAATTCCCACACTCAATTCATTTACATTGTAATATCTGTATTTAACCACTGTTAAGTTCAAGTTAATGTCTAAGTGTCACCAAAATGTGTCATCCACAGGCGAATAATAACTACTTAAATATCATTGCAGCAAAATTCTTCCGGCCAACAATGCCCAAAGAGACATGACCGGAAATAAGTAAAAGCCAATAAATCACCCACAGAATAAATACGGCAAATACTTAAACATCATAAAAAAAAAACAAGTAAATGTGCTCTATTGGGGAGTGCTCGACCAGGAGATACCCTAAGCGCAGGGACGAGCAGCGTCTTTGTCTTTGACTCTAATACTAGGCCCCCAGATCAAGAATATTTATAGCTCAAGGGATTTTGTAGCACGTTACATACAAATTAACTAAATTCATTATACCCTGAATTTCATAAAAATATTATGGATTCCAGGGTATAAAAAACAATTCAATATATACTATTCTGGTTGTATACGATGTAAGATACCCAGTTTTTTTAATTGCTTTGAAAATTAACTATAAGAACGTTGTTTAAGAAATTGAAGTTTTTTGAACAAATTGATTGAGAATGGATTTTTTTTTAAAGATTTCGAATCTAAAACAATTATTATTATATTATTATTCTTATATATAACATTTTTACATTAAAAACATTTATATAAATATAAGATCTATCTTTATAAAGGAATTTGCATGAAATGGATATGGTAATGATATTTTGTAAAAGTGAATTATACCCAGTCTATGTCTATGAACAGGGTATTGTAAATACGTATTGAGTGGCCAACGAAAGGAAACAATTTTGAAGAAACGACAAAACAAACAACATTCAGACATATTGAACACTATGCAGTATAGGCAATAACCAACCCACATTTTTAGAGGCTGGCTGGCTGGCTACTACCGGAAGATGAGCTAATAGGACGCGTGCCGGGAGCGTCGTTCAATTTGTTGCAATTATAATTGTATTGGCTGTCTGGTTGGCGTTTGGGTCGCGTGTCGCATATTTATTGGTAGGTGAATGTCATAATGTTGCGTAATACGCTTAACCGCAGTTCCTTTACGAGGGTTGGGCTGAGAACTGAGCACTAAATGGGATAAATGTTGTCCTCGGGCTCCCGACAGAAACGTCGACACGCGTTTTATTGGGCTTGGACCGTTTGACTTGTCCTGTTTGCAGGTTGTTAAGGGCTCTCAACCCTTGCGTGAGGCGAGTCGCGAGTGGCATAGGCGATAGGCATTTGTCACCCGGAAGTGTTAATGTAGCCGTTGTTGCTTTTTTATAACCGGAAGTAGAGCGACAAGCGGCACAATTTTCCACCAACACATCGAGCTTAGTGTTTTTGACAGGGTTCCCGCCTATCAGTTTATAGCCCTATGTTAATCAGCTTAAAAGTGTTGTTTTTTTGGTACTTTGAATGTGGGAGAATAATTTGGTGGCCTTGATAACTAAACGACGAAAAGGGCAAGCGTGATAGCAGCTAATTTGGTTATATTAATTCAGAACAAATTAATAACAGAAGTGTTTGGAAATATTTAGATTATAAATCTGAAAACATTTACTAAACATTAACTATTTATATGCTGATGCTTCTTCTGTTAACTACCCTAATAATAAATTTCCTATATTTTTAATACAGTTAATACAGTTATACAGTTCCTATAATTTTCTTAATATTTGTAAACTTGTAGGTAAAACTTCGCAGGGAATGTAAATAGTTTAAGGCCCAGTTATAATAAATAAAAATATTTTTTTATTTGAAACTGAGTAATGCCATTAGTTTGCAAATTTATTATGAAGAAAGTAAAAGCTTAATAATAATTTCAATTTGATGCTGATCCCAAAACTTGACTTTCTTTTGCAGTCCCAAACCATTTCATGCCCAAATATAGTGATACATTTTATCTCTTGCAAAAAATGTAGTTTCTGAATAGCAAATAATTGAAAAATTTAAAAGCATTTTAGAGAAGTTTTGAAACTTTAATAAGAACACATTTTTGTGAAGTTTTAAAATTGATGTTTTGGTGGAAATTCTTTTTATATAGAACTAAATTTATTATATGTATGTATGTATTACAGAAAATGAATAAAATAAACCTATTCTATATGAAAAACTATTATTTAAAGGGAACTGTTAAATTATCCAACATAAAACTTTATAGAGCTAGCAACAGAGAAATGGAGAACTTTCACTTCATAAACTTTTGACAGAGTAATCGTTTAATAAACTTTGTTGTTTGCAATCCTTTATAGAACACCTCGCTTTCAGCAGTTATATTCTAAAAGTCAATAGAAAGAAGCGATACTCGAATCCCTTGCATTTACACACATGATTCGATTCTTGGAATTACAACAAACTAAAGCTGTGGCAGAAGCTGGCACGAGTCAAAGTGTAATACGAAGTGGGAAACAGGATTGGCAAACAATTAATGAGCAGTTGCTTAGTTTTTTTCAGTTTGAAGTTCAATTCAAAGACACACAAGGCCACAGACAAAGAGCAACTGACAGCTGAAGCACAAAAGAGTGGAGTAAAGCCAATGGCAGGACATCAAGATGCGAGCACAATGCATTAGGCCAAAGCATATGCATTTAATTTAATATGGAACGAGGCGAACGAAACGAAAGCATAAAATTTCGCTTTCAATTACAAAGAGGAAGGGGAATGTTTTGTTGCTCGCTTTTGCAAATGTACGTGAATATAATTAACCGGAAGCAGAAACACGCGCCAGACGTACCAGAAACCGCCAAGGAATCCGTCGAGTATCTTTGCCAAGGATCGCGTGTCAACAACCGTAGAAATATGCGAGCCTTGGCCTTTGGGCGGATGAAAAAGCGTTTCCGCTGCCGAAAGCGAAATTAAAAAGCAACGCAGAGTGAAATCAAATGTCAGCCGAGAACAAGGACTACAACTAACGCCCAAAAGATCCAACCGGTTTTATAATGATCATCATGACCATCATGATCATTTTCACCATTGACTGAGCAGTAAACAAGTACATTGAGCCACTATTTGATTATGCCTGCCCACTTAAGGAGCTGCCCCAGCAGCAGCAGCAGCTGCGCTTCTGCCAAAAATCTCAGCCAACAATTGTTCCTTCGCGCACATTGCTTCCTGTCTTCATGCTCAGCCGGCGTATTGTGCGATCCGCCACCGGAAGGATCAGCAGCAGCCGCAGCCTAAGAAAAACCTAGTAGCACGAGGGTACCTCTCATACTGGCACCTCGTGCCCTTCCCTCCTTTTTTTCTTGGAGGCGTATATTTGGTGAGTGTCGCATATGTAGCAATTAAATTGCCTGATGTTGGAACATGTGCAAAATTTTGGTTGAACGCGTGCCGAGATTGAGGCTGAGGCGGAGAATTTCATGAAGGGGCGTTACGACTGCTGCATAACATTTCCATAAGGCATTTCCGATCATCCGATCTTATTGGAGTGAATAGCAAAGCAGCTGCTGCTAAGAAATATTATGTTTGCCTTTCATATCAAGAGTATTTCAAGTAGGGTGTAAATGAGGATAACAGTTAGAAATTCGTAACTCTGGAGCTAACTGTACTTATTATATATGTGGTATTACTAAATGTAGATTAACTTACTTTTTCATTTCAAGTGTTACCTTATTAAAGAAGGTAAAAATGAGACCATATTAAACTTTTCCAAGTTTCTAGTTTTTCCAGTAAGGCAAATTCAAAACTCAACTCATTTTTCTTATATACACTGTCTTTTCATTATGAAATATTTGACTATCTTAAATCTGAAATTTGCCCCATTTGAAGCACCTGCCATTAGCAGATTCCAAATGCACATACTTATCATTCCGATTAGAGACGAGGCTAATTGACCGGGCGACTACTTCAATGCTCAATGAACACAAACAACAATGGAACAGGCGAAGCTCGAAAACTCAAACTCAAACTGCCAAGTCAAAGTCATGGAAACAGGAGCAATAAAATTTAATATACGTTTCGAGTGTGCGATTTGCGTAGAATAAAAAAAAAAACGAAATGTTTGCATAATCTGCCCGGACACTGGGAGGTGGCGTAGGTATAGATACGGCAAGGACTCGCAGCAATATAAAAACGTCGGAAGGAGTAGATAAATCACGCGTCGCAAAGTGAGAAAACTCCCCGAAAAGGGGACACTAGTCTAAAAAGCAAAGCAGTCGGATAAACAGCGATAAGAACTTTGACGGTTCACCTTTCGACGAAAACTCTATTAGACAAGGACTTGGCCAGGCCAGGAGCTTCGAGTTCCTAGTCAGAGTTCCGAGTGGTGTTCGATTTGATTAATTCGTTAACAAACTGAAAGTAGCAACAGCCACAACACAACAACAAGCGTTGAGTAATTGCTGGAAGTCACGAAAAGTAGCGCCTTGAACGAAATATATATAGTTGTCGGAGAACAACCCTGATTGTCCCTAGCTTTGACTGCCCATTGAGTGCCAAAAGCGCATGAAGATCTGAGCTGTGATAAACGCAAACGCAAAATGCAAATGTTAATGAAAATGAGAATCGGGCAAATTGAGCACTTGAATGCCCCGTCGGATACGGATACGGATTCCGTACAACCAAGGGTGTGATGCATACAGTGAGAGAAAAACTTAGGCTATAGGTTCTTGAATTAACTATATTTTGGTTTTGATTTCAGAATAATCCTAAATATTCTCAAAGAACAGAGATAAAGTAATATTACTTCTACTTAATTCAAGTGGGTGTACATACACTCAGAGAAAAAGTTAGCTTATACGTTCAAGATTCAATTTTTTTTTCTTGTTTGTTTTCAGATGAACCAAAATAAACGGGAGTGTTATATAAAAACAATTTTGATCTGATTTCTGTATGGAAAATTAGTCCGAAACAGGGTTTGAAAACTTAAATTGAGTATATTTAGACTTTGATTGGAGATTAATCATAAATTGTCTTGAGTTAACAACCACAAATTGTAGGTGATATTTACGATTAATTCAAGCTGTAAAAAATCTAGAAAAATTCGTTAGAAGTTTAGTTTTGCATTTTACCTGATATAAGATTTTCCTGCTTGCATCAAGTTTTATCAGTATAAAATTACTCTCTAGACCAGATTAACAGATTAGAATTTCTTGAGTTTTTCTCTCAGTGTAGCTAGAAAGCGTTTGGTGACATCATGCGCAAACAGATCCTAACAGTTTTATCGATTTAGCCAATGCTGCAAATGCAGCGCATATTTATGCTTTGTATATACATATATGTGTGTATATATAGTATTTTTATCTGTAGAGCACACTGAGTAGGTAAACCACCGAATTTTTGGTTCTATAAATAAAATTCGAATATTTAAATAGCTGTTTCTCGGCCACATTGAAAAGTTTGTTTTCCAAATTGTTTTGTGTACAAAACGAACTGAGTCAAGACAAGTTTTTAGGCTGCTCTTATATTTGTTAATGTTTGTTTTTGTATTTGAGCTATATGGTATAGAATACTATAATTGTGCTGATGTTGTAGTAAATTGATTGGTGTTAAGACCATTTGGAATAGTTGGACCCTTTAGCGCAGTGGATAGCGCGTTGGACTTCTAATCCAAAGGTCGCGGGTTCGATTCCCGCAAGGGTTGGAAAGGTTTTTTTAAATTTTTTAAAAAATTTTAAACTACAATAGTATAGAGCATGTATAATGAACAATATTTATATTTCTTGTTGATTTTTGTCATTTAATTCTAGAGGAAGGTTGAACTAAACATTTTTGAAGTCGGATTATTCGAATCAAATTGTGAGTTATTTTCACTGATTATGACTAAGTAATTTCTGTTGTGTTGTATCTTTCAAAGTAAGTTTGATAGAACGGGTAAACTAAAATAGCAGTTAATTTTCACTGCGCTGTAGAGTTATGTTGGACAGTTGGTCAGGAATGTTTTGTTTAAACCATATCATACAATATTGTCTTGTTCATCTGTTCATGAACGAGACGTGCTCCACATACGTGGATAAATATTATTTTTGATTAATTTGTTCAATACTAGTTCAATACTAACGTATTTGTTTATTATAAAGTAACAGGATAACTTTTAAAGTTACTTTTTGTACCTATATTAACATAAAAAGAATTCAGAATTCAATCAGAATTCTAAATTAAATATATTGATATTTTTCCAGAGATACTTGTAAAAAATGTATTTGATTAATTGACTTAAACGTATACTTTACAATTTAGAGGCTAAACCATGAACACATTTTTTGGGTCAGCCAAATCGGTATATTTTTGACAAAGTTATGGTTTATGGTTTGAAAACAGAGCCTTAGTACTCTCACAGCTCACGTTTGTCAAAGGACACTTTTGACATGAAATTTCGTCAAAATTTTGAGCCCCTCAGAAATCATCAGATTGTAGAAACAATCTAGAGGATAAACCATGAAGGAACTATTTCGGATCAGCAAAATCGGTATATTTTTGAAAAAAGGTTTGGGGGCTTAAAATAATTAGATGTCCAAGCTGTAAACCTGAAGAGTTTTACCAGATTTGCCACGCTCCCAATGGGTGTAGCTATATATGCTATACTTTTTGGTAGGGCGGTGGGATTTACGAGAATAAATTCGGAATTTAAAATCTTCAATAGACTTCAATAGCGTTGAAGCTTTCCCTACTAAAACAGTTCTTAAAACTAATCTATCATATGGAAGCTATTGGATATATTTATATCTATACCCTTTTAGCAATGGAATAAAAATAAATAACGGAACTGCACAAAGACCCTTTAAAATTTTGAATAACTCGCAATATACCTAGTTGTGCGCTTGATACACTTAGCGATACAAAATAATATTTATAGGTTTATACGTAACCCAATGCAAAGCATTTATAATGCATACAACAAAAGTGTAAAGCTCATTAAATTGAGCAAATACTAAATCTTTCAAGATGTTAATTGAAATTGAAAGCCCTTGACAAGAAAAAGTATGAGTAATAGATGGATGCCCACTGCTGCTTAGAAAACGCTAAACAAACTATTTACTCAGGGCAAATAACATGAATTAAGTATCTACAAAATCTCAGAACACAAACCCCGAAGGACGAACAAGCAAAGAACCCAAACTCCCAAACAGAAGCATATTTCTCGCTCAGATCAAGCGTAAATTGCAACAGCTGTCAAGTGGTCGCTGAGCGGCGGTTTTTACCATATCTCTTAAATACACAACAACTAACAGCCTATTAAATTGTTTACATGCCCAGCGCAAATATTGACAAAAGATGCGCTCCATAACGCGGCAACACGCTGGGGGTTGTTTTGCCTCACATGCATGCAGTACATGTATGCATATGTATTTGCTCTACTCTACTCTTATATATGCACACACATACTCTTATACAAACTGCAATTACTCGCCGATAAACTAACGGTAGCAATTTGTTGTCGCTCGCCAAATGATCAGCGGCGCACGCGAATTGCGAATTGCGCAAATCTAACACGCCACACAAATCAAATGAGCCGCTGCCGCTGCCGCCGACGCCATTTTGTTTGCCTTCAAATGTGCAACACCAGCCAGCCCAAGAACAAGTTGATGAAGAACCCGAAGAAGAAGACTAAGACTAGACCAGTAATTTACAATTTGCAACCTGTTTCATTTTGTTCACATTTACTTTACCGCAATTTACCAGCAGTCATTCACAGCCCTCTCCAGTCCCCTCTTCGCAGACCCCTCTCGCTTAGTAGACTCTAATTTATAGATGTACCCTTTGCTTGTGTAGCAAACTTTGCATGTTGGTAATGTTCTTTAAATAAATTCTTTAACAACAAAGAAAAGCAACCAGTGCATATATGTACATATATTACTATATATATCTTAACTTAACGAAGGGAAATACTAGATTTGATACATCGATAATGAAATGCCCATATGGGCATTTGGTTAGTAAATACAAATAAGCTCAAATTTTATAATAAATTTTTAAAAAATTATTTTTTGGTTTAAAAATATGTAATTTGTAGTACAAAAATTAGAAAATAACCCACTAATTATATAGCTAATGTCACTTACCATAAAACACTCATCTATGTGTTGTATGGCTAGTACTAATACCCTGTGAAATGTTTAATTATGCCAAAACATGCTTTTAACTTAATTTTATACACACTGAAGAAGCTGCTCCTTCTTACCTTATTTTCAATATCATTCTTCAATTATGGCATCATGTATACATATAACTTTATACTCCTATACTAAAAGGATCAACATACTTTGGTGACTTTCTCTTGTAAGTTTTTAGATACACGTACTTAAAAATTCTTCTTTCCAAAGCAATATTTGTCTAAACAAACTTATTAATGACTGACAAAATAGTCGTAAACTCCGAGTTTTGAAAGAAACACTTTAAATTGAATTGAAAATCTCAAATGAATTCCTTGACTGGGATTTGAGCCCTTGCCTTTATGACCAAGCTGTGCTCTTTACATACAAATGTATAAAAAAAAGCTTGCATACAGAAAATCTTATTGTACGAAAACATTTCAGATCGTATTATGTAAAGAATATCCTTGCTTTTTTATACTCGTATTTAACTGGTCTTAAAAAGATTTTTATGCTTGCATCTCTAAAAAAACATAATAAAATCTATTGAATGGGCGGAGTACGGGTGTAAAGAAAAAACTATATTAAGCATTCGCCGTGTGGCATATCAATAGAAAAGAGCAGAGATTTTCGAAATGAAAGCAGCTGCAAAAGGAGCGCACAAAAGGCACACAGAAAATGGAGTGAGAGTAACTGCAATTATCCGAAATAAACAAAAGTTACACGGATCGACAACAACGTGCAGCAGGAGCAGGCAGCACGGAGAGGCAACTACGAACAGGGGCGGACTGCATGAATACAACAACAAGAAGAACAACAGCAAAAAACGCATACTTAATTGCGGGTTTTTCAAACGAACGAACCCCGCTGCAAGTTCCCACTAACAGTTCGAAACCTTTTGGACACTTGAATCGCCTGCCACTGGGCTGGGCCCTAAGGGTAACTAAGGTTCAACGAGATCACCAGCCGAGCGCAGTTGCTTCCAAAAATGGCTACACACAGAGCGATATATGTATAGAAAATTGCTACAAATCGTCTAGGGCCCTCCAGCCGGAGCCGGAGTCTGGCCGCATCAACCCCTTTGTCGCACCCAAATGAAAAAAGTATGAAAAAAGCAAGAGCAACTATCCAAAAATGGTTGACATCTCACTTTTTTCTGCTGTTAATACAAGAGCATCAAATAAGAGAAGCGCTGAGGAGGGTGAGGAGAGAGGAGAGGTGATAAAAGTGGAGAGTTAGGCAACATTTAACTGCGAGTGTCTAATAAAGTTTCAGAGCAGTCATCTCTTATTAGGCATAATTTGCATGCTACCTTTTTTACCGTTATTACAAGAGTAGCAGTGAACAGGGGAGAGGGCGGAAGGGGCGATGAGAGCTAGGCTGTTAATAGTGAAGAGTTGGGCAGCATTTAACTACATGTAGATAATATATACACTTGCTAGCAGCTGTCTCTTTTACCGTTAATATAACAGCTGAGTAAGAAATGATGGCAGAAAAGAGCAGAGATACCGATGTAGACTTGGAGCCATTGCAACTGGATCACAGCTGAAAAGCAAATCTGCAGAATTTGTATCTAATAAAGTTCCATATGTGCCGTTTCTCTCTTCCAGCCGCCTTTTATTAGGCGTAAATGTTTGATTGGGTACTTACATAGCTCAAATGAGGGTGTTCAGGGTATATAAAAAAGCTGGATAAATGGATGGTGTTGTTCGCTGGTGGTGGTTTTTATTGTAATTCGAAATTGTTACAAGAATGTGCAATACATTTGTTCAAATATTTTTTATTGACCCTAACCAGGCATAAAAGGTAGATTAAATGGGTCGTTTATTAAAAATTATTCGATAAAATTATACATGATTATATATGTATAATCTATGTGACTTGTGAAAGGATACCTACTTTAGTATGCTTATTGAAAGAGTGATAGCTAATACCCTGCCCGACTGGCAGATACCTTGTCTACATTAAAATAAATATATGATAAATATATATACAAGTGTATACACCGACAGATATGAATGTACATAGCTACGCCCGTTGGGGCATGGAAAATCGGGAAAAACTATGTCTACCTCTTAAAATTAGACAAGTAAGTTACTGTTGACATTCTCTATCGGCTGAACTAATATATAAATACCACTTGGATCGTAAGAAATCAGAAAAAAACTATATTTTTTACATAATTAGAGCTAAAATCAATAAGTTTTGCGGAAGGGTCACTGTTAACCTTCTCTATAAATAGAAAAAATTATAAAAATAAGAATAAAATATAATATTTAAAATTTAAAAAAAATTATTATTGTAATGTTGTGACTTTTATTATAAAGAAATAAAAACTCCTAAAATATTGTCTTTACAGTAAAATAATTTTGTATTAAAATCTTTTTATTTTATCTCTGAATTTATATTAAGACCTAGTTGTCATAGCTCAGGTTCAATTTTTAATAGTACATAAAGTTCATATAAATATAAAAAAAGTATTTATACCCCTTTGCTGAAAATTTCTTGGACATATGTGAATAAAATTAATAATAAACTACATTGAGACGCACTTCAAATGGCAATGAAAATAAATATTTACATTAACTAAGCACTCGAATACACAGAAAGAGGGAGAGAGAGAGGAAGAGTCCTTTTGAGTTTTAAAAATGGAAAATGGAACCATGCATAAAAAAATGAAACTCCTCACCCGCAAATCTTTTGTCAAAATATATATGTACATATATACAATATATGGAACTTGAGGAACAATTACCTCCGCGATTCCGGCTAACAGGCAAGCACTTAAATAAACACAACTGGAGCCGGAGTAGTTGCCGGAGTTGTCGACTCTGCCCTGGACTCGTAGCCGAGCAAATAAACAATTAAAATGTCACAATGATTGCCGTCGTACCCGTGTCAGAAAGGCATAAAATACAACAAAAAATAAAACCACGAAAAATCGGTAAACATTTCGAAACCCCCAGAGGACAACGCGCGCTCAGCCAGTCAAAGACTTTTCCGCTGTTGTGTATGTGTGTGTGCTGTATTTGCTGAAAAGCGCATTTTGCAACCACGTGGCGATGACGCCGACTAACCGTAAGACATGCCATTCTGATAAGTCAACAAAGGGGCAAGAAGGTAAGCCGCAATGCGTGGGGCAGGACTCTGCTAAGGCAGGCGTTGCACAAACAACTCAATTGAGGTAAAAGCAGAAATCCCAATTAAAAATTGAAAAGCGCGCGAAGAAAACGCATGTTAAATAGCAAAAATTGACTTCAAGTTGAGGCCACCATGCTGAGAAGTCCTTGACGAGGGAGCGAGAGAGCAAGCTCATCCTAACGGCATTCGGCATGCTGCGTCTGTCTGTGACATTAACAATTGATGGACGACAGCTTTAGCTAAGACACTTTCCCTTTCACTACACACACATATATACTATATGCACACTAGTACAGTTGCATTTTCCCTAGGCTTTTCATCAAGTATTATTGCCCCAAGTAAGCCTCTAAGGCATCTGAGAAGAAATTTTGTTAGCGCAACCATAAAACTTGTTTGTGCTCTCAAGTATTGCCTAAACTAGATATACATATATGAATATGAATAGCTAGTAAATAATCCATAAACTAGTCTAGCCTATATCTGGGTATATGAAGAATACCAGATTTTTAAAGCTTTATAGTCCCAAGATTTTTAGCATGATTTTCATACAAAATCCGTTCCCGTGGGCGGACGCTCCCTGGGCCGGTCGCCGACACGATTTTTTTAACAATTTTATACAAAACGTCTCTCGCAGGCGGACAAAAAACACTTTTTAATAGATCATAATAAAGTTTGATTTCAAAATTTGGAAAAGACAATTTTGAAGATTTTTGAAAAGTAGATAGCTCGTTACCTATAGAAGACAACCGCATTGAAATTAATATTACTAATCAAAGTGACTTTGAACTAAGCGATTCAGATGAAGAGATTATTGTACAGCCAATTCTTTGATATCTCCCGCAGGCGGACAAAAATACTGGAACCGTGGCTGTCCGTCCACGGGAGCTTTCACTGTATACTATAATTTGGTAGCTATGGTAGGATGAAAGATCCCATAGAAACAAACACTTTTTGAGCGTCGACTAACTAAGATAATAAGATATCTCAAGCTTTAGATATATAAAAATGTAAGGATATACAGTCGAATCCCGATAGTTCGAAATGGCAAGGGGATCACAGTTTTTCCGAATTACACAGAAATTCGATTTACCGAACAGGAATTCGAACGAAATTTTGTACAAATTGTTGAGGTTTTATCGGGATTCGACTTATCTTTAACGCTATATGCATGTATACGTATTTTTGCAAATGATTTATTTTAATTTATTTTAGTTTAATTTATTAAAAATCTGGAGACTGTATTTCTTTAAGTCTTTCTTTTCGTTAAGTGTAATCAATTATCATTACACCTGACATATGATAATTTAAATGGAATTAATATTACAGCATTTGACATGCTAAGTAACAGGCAGTCGAAATATGCTACGACAATCACTGCACTTGCTCAAGCTAGTTGGCCCAGCTCTACCACTCTATATGTATATATTTTATCCATTCTGTCCGTCCGTTTGTCTTTATGTTTGAACTTCGAAATTTAACAGGATTTATATTTCCTCAATATAGTTCTTCTGTTCTTTGATAAATACAAGCAATTTTATCTATTAATAATTTTCTTATCGGGACCCATGAAAATTTCGGGATCAGGCACTTATTCCGACCGTCTCGGACTTTTTCAGAATCTTTCCCATCCCGCCCGATACCGAAAATTTTTTCGGGACCCGCGGGACTTCCGAAAATCCCGATCCCGACGCCCATCTCTGTTATATATTGACTACGCGAGCGAATGTACCTGTTCCTATACCCTGTACAGATCCGATATATTCAAAAAATTACAATTTTGATATTCATAAAAATTAACTTATTTTATATTTTAAACCAAAATAAACCTTATGATACTTGCTTAACTCAAAAATCCATTAAAAGTTAACCAAACAACAGCAGGGGAGTATGAAAGGTAAATAAAATTTGAAACTCACCGCAAGATGTTCAAATGTTCTCTTATGGTGTTTGTTCCGTTAATTAAAATCCGTTTTTGATGTCTTGGCGTCTGCTTAAGTAAGTATTCAAAATTTAATAACCAAAAGTACTTCAAAGCGTTTTTGTGTGTCGTCCCCTAAATTGGTCCTAGACTAATCAATCCACTCACTGCTGGAGGTCATGACGTGGACTGTTTGTTGGTTTTGTAGTATTTTCTTGGGCCAATCCCTACAACTCTACTACACTCGGAGAGTGCGAGAGAAGCACTCACTCGCACACACACACGCGTGCCTACAGCTAGGTGAAAGCTGTCCGTTTAATGTGCACTGGAAGAACCCGCAAAAGGAACGATGAGAATGCGACCGAGCGTCGAAGACGTCAATTTCGTAATGTAAATATTTTATTTATGAGCCAAAGTAAGTTAAGGCAAACAAAAAATATGAACTCGAATATCAACATGCTGTTGGTTTCGTCCAATGTCCGTTATTCGCGCTATACCGTTGCTTTCCTGGCATTGCCTCACCTACGCATTCGCAACCTTATTATGTTCAATTTGCCGACGGGCTTCAATCGTCAATTGCAAGTCAAATGAATAGCATGCGCGCGGTCATGCTTTCTCGCTCTTACTTGACGACCAACTACCGTTATGATGGCAGGGCAAAATCAAAAAATGAAACAAATACGAGAGAAGCGGGCGCACAAAACGTCATTATCATTAATCAACATCATTACACGCCGCCTCTCTTTCGCTCTCGTTAGCACCAATTGGACAACGGCAGCCGCTGCCCCTTGTCAGAATTTGAGGGCTG
Organism: Drosophila gaucha; assembly: GCA_035045545.1. NCBI lineage: Eukaryota > Metazoa > Arthropoda > Insecta > Diptera > Drosophilidae > Drosophila > Drosophila gaucha. Next base: position 7,753,546 of record JAWNOY010000099.1, read on the forward strand.
TTTCTGAGCGAGTCGCAAAATGTCTCATGTATGTTGAGGTAAGTGTGTGTGTGTGTGTGTGTGTAATGTTAACGCCATGGCTGTAGTTATGTATGTATGTACATATGTGCGTGCTTGTTTGACAGCTGCAGTATCTGCGGACTGTCCTTTTTCTAAGCTGTGTGCCCCTACGTCGGCCCACACCCTAGACGAGTACATATTTGTACTGCAATTTGGCGGCGCACGTTCCTCTTATGATTTGCCTCTTTTTGCGTTCTCATTTTTATTTTTTTTACAAGTGAGTTTTTGGGTGCCCCCTGTTAGGTTAACCTATCGAGCCCCGCTGGGCTATTATCGAGAGAGCGACAGAGAGAGAGAGTGAGAGTAATGTAAAAAAGATGTGTATGTGTGCATGTAAATATGTACTCGATACATACAAGCATACGCATGTGTGGACGTATGCGAAAAGAATGTTGGATTTCAAATGGCATAGTTAGCCTTTACTTTACATGCTGACATACATACATAATTACGCATGTATATGTATCTGTCCATAGGGCAAAAAGGATATGAATTGCTGTGCACCCTGGGAGATTTGGTAATCAAGTAATTACTGTAATTAGAATGGATGGCAATGTCTGATACGCAGTCAAAATTCCCATGGCAGCTACATACATATATATGTACATTTGTATGTATGTATATGGTTATATTTGCAAACATCTTCAAGCTATACAAAATCAAAGAAAATGTGTAAGTTATACACACACACACACATGCAAATGTACATAATTATATAGAAAGGTAGTATATTAAATGTTTGCATATCGAATATTATATAAAAGATGTTCATGTTAAGAAAATAAAGCTCTTCTCTCTTACATATGTATGTATGTGTGTACACACATACTTCAGAAATTCCGTATTATTTATGTACATGCTTATGTATGTGTGCACATTACAACGAAATGAGCGAGCAAAACGGCATCGCCGACAACAAAATGACAGCGGGCCAGGTGAGTGGAAGGCGCTGCAAAAGCTCAACGCGTAAATAAATAAACCCCCCCACTACATACAAACACACATAAATATACGTACGTACATATGTATGCGTGTGTCAACAGCTACTAAAACAGCAAGGAACTTCATAATGAGCATTTGCCATGTGGGCGTGTTGCGTCGCTGCCAGAGCAGTGGCAGCGCATGCGTCTGTTGTTGTAGCATCCATTTTGCATTCAAATGGTGGGTGTGGTCTTTGCTCACACACACACACACACACACACGACCGCAGCACACACACACACATACAGGCACACAGAAAAAGCCAGCACACATTGAACCGGTCCAAAAACCACTTGATTAGCTCGTTCTTTTCATTTCAACGTTCGCACTCGTATCCTATGTCGCTATCTCTCTCTTTCTCACACTCTCTTTACTGCATATATGTACCTACATTATGCACAAAGTATTAAAATTCAACAGGCAAAAAATCACTCACACACATACACCCATATAAATGTATGTGTGTGTTGCGTCTTACGCCTCTTGCTGTTAAGCGTAGATACATTTTGTCTTTTGCACAGAAATGTATCTTTTTAATTGCTTTTACACACTTTCAACGCAAACTTTTACTTTCAATTCAATTTCAAAATGGTCATAGAAATGGGTATGAAATAATAAATATATTCATTTTTATATGAGATAAAAGTGATTAATGATTAAGTAAAAGGCAGTAGCAGATATCTCTGAAAGAGAACAGATCCTTAATGATCTACCTTTATATATATATGTACATATAAGTATATCAAAGCTGATTTATCTCTGAAGCTGAATACTCAGTTTTCATTTCACTTAACTTAAATTTAATTCGCATTTTTTCTAAGTTTTAGAAGCATTATGCTTGAAATGATTAAGTATAATACTGTCCGGATTACTTAATTATTTGGACTAAGTTATGTATAAGCATGTATTTATGTATATTTTATATTTGTATTTATTTCAATATAATGGAATAAAGAATAAAAATCAAAGATCTAGTTATAGCAAGTACGTACATAAATATGTAAACTGAAGAAAGAGTATCTGCCTGTCGAAAACACACACACTCTTAAATACAGTTTCGAGAATTCCATTGTGAATTACATTCACATTGCACAGACAACATTGACAGTTATTTGATTTAATCATCGCTATGCGAATTTATTCATTCATATTTTCCATTCGTCCCATTCCCACTTAAAAGTGCAGAATTTTGGAAAAGCGCACTGTTTCAAGGATCTGCTCGAGTGTGCATTAGTTTCGCATCAGTGCGTCGCCTGAGTTGTCCTTTGTTCATTTCTGACACAATATATATATTTTGAATGACTATCAAAGTACATTCAAATTTTACACATTTTATAAACAAAACAACAAAAATTCAAAAAAAAAATTAAAAAGTTACACCTAAGAGCGTATATATTTCAATTGCTACAAAATAAAGTAACTGCTTTGTTAGCTACGTTTTGTCTTATTGAAAGTTGCACAACTTCATTTTAACTGAAATTTAATATAATTTTTAATTTTCTTAACAGAATTTGATTTCAGCGCGCTATTTTCAAATTTATCGATTAATAGTAAATTTACACTGAACTGAAAATTGTTATCGGTATAATTTTTGAATCTGACCTCATATAATAAATACTGAGCTCATGGCATGACACGGTACTTTTTCCTTGATGTATATTTTTTTAAATTCATATGTCAGTTCGGTATTATTTAGTCGTATTTCTAGTATTTTTAGTATTCTTGCAGTTTGATTTGCAGCCACACCATTGAGTAAAGACACGTAAATCAACAATTGGAAGTGAAGACTGTTTTGCGAAATCGAAGACATTAAAATATATATTAAGGATCATGGACGCTGGGACATGGTACAAATCGCTGCCCCGCTTCACGCGCTACTGGCTAACAGCGACCGTTGGCCTGAGCCTGCTCTGCAGATTCGGTCTGCTGCCAATGGAATATATGTACCTCTCCCGTGAGCTGGTGCTGACCCGGTTACAGCTGTGGCGGTGCATCACGTCCCTGTTCGTGTTTCCGCTGAGCGGCGCGACAGGCTTCCACTTTCTGATCAACTGCTACTTCATAACGCAGTACAGCAAGAATCTGGAGAAGGATCAGTATGCGAGAAGTCCCTCGGACTACCTGTATCTCCTGATCATAACGGCTGTGCTGGCGAATCTCGGTGGCATGGTCTTCAATGTCTACTTTCTGATGGACATGCTGGTCGTTGCGATTACCTATATCTGGTGCCAACTGAACAAGGAGGTTATTGTTAGCTTTTGGTTCGGCAGTCGCTTCAAGGCCATGTATCTGCCCTGGGTGCTGGCAGGCATCGAGCTGGTTTTCCATGGCTCCTTGGCCTCTCTGGTGGGCATATTCAATGGCCACGTTTACTACTTCCTCAAATTCCAATATCCACAGGAGCTGGGAGGCAATGCATTTCTCGAGACACCTGAATTTTTGTGAGTATAAAACTGAATTAGCTTTAATTTGAGTAAGTTTGAGTAATTTATGAATTCTCATTTCTTTGGCACAGGAAACGCATCGCCCCGGACGTATCTGGCGGCATTAGCGGCTTTGGTGTACCGCCAGAGAGCAGGGCGCCGCCTCCACGCCAATCGGCCACCTCGCCCTGGGGTCGCGGCACAGCCTTGGGACGCAATTGAAATCCTTATACATAAGTTTAGTTAACGTACTACCTTTCTATCTATACAAATGGTTACACTGAAAAAAAAAAGCAACAAACAACCATCTTATAACTCATCCTATACTTTACATTGAGTTTAGAATCTTTTATTGATTGTACAGCATCATAATAAGCATCGGTATGGTAAAAAACATTATGAATATTTCTACAAATATACACGAAAGATACAAAATTATGAATAGGTTTCGACTTTCTTCATTATAGTTAAGATAACTTAGTTTTTCCCCCCTTATCAATGAGCTACAGGGTACAAATAGCAAGAAATTCTGAATTTTACTACTTCCGAACAATTTATTTTTGATATGCTTCAATTATTAATCAATTTTACTAAAAGATATTTTAATTGAATTCCATGAAAACTGAATTAAAACTTGGAACAGTTATTAGACTGGAAATACATAGACTAATATTTTACTTTTATTATTGTAAATAAATGGATGAACAGCATTATTGAATGAGTGAAAGAATGATCCACCTTCAACAAACCTTGATAAGACTTTTGACTAGTTGATAACAGTCTGACGATGTTTATTGCGAGCTGTCGAGCAAATAACAACGATTACTATAGCGTTGAAATGTTAGTAGACCGGATAAAATTTGAATATGGGATTTCAATAGGCCTACAAAAATATATTATTTACGTCAGTAACAAATGGTTCTGAAATAGACCTTAAACTGGAGAGCCCGAAACCCGAAAGGTTAACTGCATTACAGTTAGGTTTGGTTCGTAAACTACTTTTTTCATAATACAAATTTGTCAAGAATTGCTTTTAAAGTACATATATCTCCTAAAATTTTTAATTATGCCCTTTTAAAAAATTTTGAAAATTTTAAATTCATATAAATTTTTTCCTATTAAAATCTGCAAGGAACTGTATACACCCCGATAGCTTTCTTAAACTTTCTTTATGCATACATACACAAATGATACTCACATACACACTCACAAACACTAAAGAGCACACAAACACCCACGCACACAACCTGTTCAGTTTTTCCACATTATGAATAAATTATTATTGATTTACTTTTAGTATATTGTCGAAATCTTTATACAGTAAACCTCAAAATGATCATCAATCACTTTCCAGGAAATTCCCGATAAACTATAAATAACTTTACAAAATATTCATATGAATTTAAGGAGCTATTAAATTCTATGATTGAAAATTTTCGATTTGCTTATAGACTTAGTCTTATAATATAAAAAATTCTTAGTTATTGTGAAATATTATTATTATTATGAAATATTAGAAATGAGAATACCCCGCTCATAAGATATCATATAAATAATACCTGGAAGAGAATCGTCTGTCTCGTACCCCTCGTTGTACTTAAAATTAAATTAAAGCTTGTTTATGCTTACATTTATATTTATTTCATTTAAAATTTCTATGTTAAAAATTTTACAGCTGCACGCATTGTTCAACAATATTTGTATAATTACATTTTGTTTACCTCTTGTGGTGGTTCGCTTCGATTGCGCTTTATGTTTTATCTAAAAATTACATTTGTTTTATGTTTTAGATTTACAAAATCGATGCATAAAATACTTAACAGCTACACTGCTCGTACGTAGTTATAAATGTCTATATGTATATATATATATTTATGCGTGTGGGTGTGTTTATGAGTGTGTGTGTGAGTGTAAGATTTCCTTCTTCTTCTTCTTCTTTAACTTTTGTCCTTATCTCTATTCTGCTCTTTACATGATACATATACATGAATTGTATGGCTTGTAGCATTTTAAAATTCTTCAATTGTTTTTGCTTAAGTATTTACATTTTGTATTTAGATCGGCCATAATTTTGGGGGATAAACTAAAACTATAATCTCATTGAAAACACTTTTACTTATTACGATTATTACGATGTTTCTGATCTCCGTTTTAAAATATGCAATGAACTTAGAAAGGCTAAAACTAAATGGGAAATATGCTATTTACAATGTTTACAAATATTAAGATATTTCGATGGTGGCAGCTTGGAGATGTTTAAATAATTAAATTTTGTTACCACTGCGTAAAACAAGATTCGAAAGATCGATTTTGTTTAAAATCATATAAGCTGCTTTTTGTTGTTTTTTTTTACAAATATTTTTCAAATACATTTACAAATAATTATAATGTTGCACTTTGCTTAAAGAACTTGGTACTAAACTAATAACTGAATCCTAATTAAAATGGGCTGTGTGTGTGTGTGTGTGTTTGTCTGTGTGTTTGTGCGTTGTAAAATCCACTTGGCATATTCTAACGCATCGCTTTTCCAACCAACAATAACAAAATGAGCATTAGAACACCGCGACTACCTAAGGCAGCGTCGATGTCTTCGCCAGCATCGTCGTTGTCGTTACCGCTGCGATCGTCTCTCCTGTGGCCTGTTCCAGCTTTTTCTTCTCTTCCGCCAGAGGTGGCATTATGGTGGCTTTCAGCGACGTGGTCATTGTCTCCGGCGATATGTTACTGGTGCACTCAATCTCAATGGGCTGCTCTAGTTCCATGTCCACATACTCAATGGCATTTTCCACATCGTCGTGCATTTCAATTACTGAAAATTGACAATTTAGGGATTAGAGGTTCAAGATCGATTACAAACGTTACATACTGCTATTTTTGAGCTGCGTGCTAGACTCTTCCATGTCCTCTCCTGCATCCTCTACGATGACGTCATCTAACGTTTGCTTGCTTTTTGTATCATTAACAAATGCTGCCGTTGTTGTTGTTGTGGCAGGAGCTGTTACTGTTGCCGCTTTAGAAGCCTGATCCAGTTCCATTTCCCAATCGGTTGCATTGAGCACAACCATCGGCGCCGACTTGACAGACGTCTTCGTCTCCGACGTCCCATTATCTGCCACAATCATGGGCATGTTGATGATATCAATAGGCGTATCCTCCGTAATCAGCTGATGTGCCTTGGTCTTTCCCAATGCGGCTGTCGTCGTCATCGTCGTCGTCGTTGCTGCTGCTGCTGCTGCTGCTACCGCTCCCGTTGTCTGTGAATTATTGGCCGCATTGGCGGAAGTTGATGGACCTATGACCAGGACATTGGGCTTAGCTGCCAGTAGCTCGGTGCTGGACTTGGGTTTGCTGGAGGCCAGCGTAACTGCTCGCATACCGCTCGTGGGTAGAAACACCAAATTATTCTTGCCAACACCCCCCGGTCCGAGGGTCAACGTTGTGGGTTTGCCCTTGCCGCCGCTGCTGGCAATGCTGGAAGTGGAGACGACGCTTACGCTGCTTGTGCCGCCCGCGGCACTCGAGATCACTTGAGTGGGCGTCAGCAATTGCATCTTTTGTATCGTTATTCGCTGCTGTGACGATTGCGGTGAAGTGGGCGTGCCTACGCCGGTGGGCGACAGCGCCGCACTGCTCACCGTAACGCCAGCTGCGCCGGCGGAAACATTCGTCGTGTTCAGCTTGTGTATTATGCTGCCCGTGTGCAACTTGGCCGGTTGCAGGAACAGCTTGCCATTGGGCGAGCAGATCTTGATGTTGCGCAGGGCGCTGCTAGGTACATGCTTGATGCCGCTGGCACTTGTCAGCTTAATGTTGCCCAATATTTGAGACGTCGAGGCTGTACCGCTGCCGGCCGCCGCCGGGCTGGTTGTCGTCGCCGCCGCCGCCGCCTTGCGGAACAGTGGCGCCACAGACGTGCCCGAGCTGCCCAGGGGCGTGATGAGCGTGTTGTTCAAGCTGCTAGCCGGTATATTTTTAATGATGTTCACAGCAGAGGCGCTGCTCAGTGGCGTCGCCACACTTGCCACACTCTGGCTGGGCACTCGATCCTCGACAATGTATTTCTGTACAGCGGCCGTAGCCGGAGCCTTGCTGCTGAGATTGTTGATGGAGGTCACTGACGGATTGGCAACCGGCTGCTGGTCGTAGGGCAAGAGACGCACAGCTGTGTTGGGCACGGAAGACAACTGTTGCTTATCGATTAGACTGATCTTCTTGGGCGTCAGCTTAGTGCCGGCTGGCAGAATGGCGCTGCTGGCAGGTGTCCTTACTTTCGGTGGGGCTGCAATCTGCTGCACGCTTATTATTTGTGGGGCAAGTGGCAAATTGGCCGTTGAGATATTAGCGGACGCAGGCTGCGTTCCTCCAGCTATCGGCTGGCGCTCCTCCACAATATATTTTTTCACAGGTGTGCTCAACTGTGGCTGCTGCACCGCTTGCGTCGTTGGCGACAATTTCTCCTTGAAGACAACAGGTGAATTAACAAAAGTTCGCGGCGTCGTTGGGGAGAGCATCTCAGGCGGTCCATAGACAACGCGTGCAGGTATCGTTTTCAACTTGGTGGCTGCCACCGATTTGAGCGCCTCGTCCAGAATGTATTCCACGTGCGGCTGCACCAAGTGATTGGCATTCGGGTGCGCTGTCAGCTCGGCTGTTAGTGGCGCTGACAATAATACTTTTTCTTGCTGGTGCTGCTGTTCTTTTTCCTGTTGTTCCTGTTGCTGTTGTAGTTGCTTCTGCTGCTGCTGCATCTGCTGTTGGAGCTGTTTTTGTGCGCGTCGCCGTCCACTCTTGGCTGGCTTCGTATTGACGCCGACACCTGGCACGCCGCTGTTGTTGGCCAACGCATTCCCGCTTCCCTTTTTGCTGGCCAGTCGATGTTTATGTTTCTGCTGCTGCTGATAGAAATAACGCTGCTGCAGTGTACGAGCATTAGGACGCTGCTCCAGCGGCACCATTTGGCCATCTTCATCCTTGCCGCCACTTAGCTGCGACGACGTCTGCTGCGATTGTCCCATTTGCCTATCGTGTTGGGTGTTACGCTTTTTATTAGGTTTCGAATCGCCGGATTCGTTCTCTTTCCGCTTCAATGTTGCCTTCTTTATTTCATTCGGTAAATCCGGCACCTTAAACTAGAACGGCAAAATGCATTTCGATTTTAAGTTGATAAAACTCTCATATTTAACAGCAACATCAGCTAAAGTTCAAAATGAGCAATGTGGAGTACTTAATATTTCCTTGAAAAATACAAAAATGATGATAATATTTAACTTCATAAGATAAGAATGTTAAACGTTCATACAGGGTTTTTCAAAATGTTCCTTACTTAGAAGAATTCCCTACTTAGAATAGTGTCTAAATTAAATAAGAGCACATATTTATTCTTTACTGTTAGTAATAAAATAAATTTTAAATTAAACAAAATGTTTTATTTTTATTTTTTTTCAAATAAAATAAAAAAATAAATTTTTTTGAAAACTTCTAAAAAGAAATAGCTAAATACTTTCACTTACTCCAATAAAAACTTTTCTAAATATAGTTTCCTTGGCATTTTTTATAACCCTTCAAAATATTTTCATAAATTAATTAAATAAATTTCAAGTAATTCGATCAATATTGATTGCTTATCGATAATGACAATAAGAGAGTTCCAATCAGCTGCCTGTTAATGTTAGTTAACAGGTTCGCAAATGCTGTTAATTAACAGTTAACTGTTAACTGGCGATGCAGACTTAAAATATATAAATTAAATGCACGCCGTGCGGCAAGCAATATTTGGCATAAGCAAATGTAAATATAACAATAAAAACGACTAATGCCTCATTAAAGTCAAGACTTATTAAACGAACCGCTTTTATACTTAGCCTGGAAAGAGACTGTTGTCATTGAATCTTTCAGCTTGGTATAAGTAAATAACAACTATATGCACACACTAAATAAAAGTCTGTGTACGCAGATCTTCAAGACACAAATCTAATAAGCCTTAGTAAGCCTTGGTTTGTCTTAGCTTTGGTTTTCCCTGCGGCCCACTGCTAGAGCTAGAGACCGACCCAGGCGCAGACTGTACTTTCTCTGCCCATGCATATTCGCACATACGTACGTATGTACGTATGCGACAGCAACAGAAGTAAATACTTGTGTATGGCCGGGTATATGGTCAAGTTATATAATGCTGAAGCACTCACCGGCTCATCCATGATCACAACGGGTTCCCGATGTTTTGCAATGCCATGCTTAAGGCTCTGATAGGTTACCTGTTCTCGAAGGGCCTCGCTCAGATTTGCCCCAGTTTCATTCGGCGGAGCCAGTTTGGTATTTTCCGCATAGGCCTTGGTGGCCAGGTCATTAGCAACAATGCTGAGAGCCGTTTGCGGACTAATGCGTGGCAGCAGCGGATACGGCCGACGACCTTCACGTGACCATTCCTGCCATGTGTTCGGTCCGCAGACGCTGAAAAATTTGTGATACAGTTAAATATGTTTGCACGCATATTCAACAACAAATTTGTATTTCTTACTTCTCGGCAATTGTGCATAATTGTTCATCGTTGGCAGCACGTCGCACCTCCGCACGGTGACGTTCCTGGGTTATGTGAAACAATTGGCGTAACTCCTCGAGCAGCTTGGCTTTTGGCTCGCTTAGCGAGCCTTGGGCGCGAAAAACGCTTATTACATGCGAATACGATTCTAGCTCTGCACGAACGATACAAACAAATAGGTGGCAATTAGCAAAAAAAAATAAATCGTAGTCCACAGAAGCTGAGCGGCAGCTAGTGCTGCTGCTGTATAACATAAAGTGCTTCCTCCTGGCTGTGGCGGCAGCAGCAAATCACCTACCAAGTCGACGCAGCATGCCCCGACATTCGTCGCGGGACATTTCCAGCGTTTGCGGCCACATGCTGCGCATTGTTTAGAACGCACTACGTTTAAAGCGCTCCAATCCGTTAATATGCAACTTAATTTAGCAATTTTCCCAAAAGGTTTTCGCGAATCTTGTAACTAAAACAAACTAAAATTCAGCGTTTGCTGGTGCTGATTTTAGTGTTGCAAAGCAATCGATTCCACTATCGATATAACGCGTGACAATATCATCCCTATCGTTAGATTGCAGCAACAACTATCGATACATCGATGTCTTTGCACATCTCTGCCAAAAATTTATGATTTTCTATTGACAGGTGCCACGACATTAGAATTCAGTATTTGATTTTATTTTCATAAATGCTTAATGAAAATTTGATTGTTGTTCACAAAATGTTTGGGATGTCTGGGATCCTTTTGGAGTCACTGATCTATTTTATTTTATTTTTACCCACCTATAATACCTATAATACTTACTACTACTTACAAAAAATCCACAATTTAATTTAACTTAATGGAATATTATCAGATATTTAAGGAAATCGAAACATTCATCAATCACTGTTTGACATAGTATGCTCTTCATATTTTGCAGTGATAAAATTATCATACCATCAAAAAACTTAATCATCACTAGAGCTCCGATCGTTTTAAGGATTCAATTGCAGTCTCGCCCTAAATATACAAATGTATATAAGTTTTATTAAACAAATATCACTTCGGCTTATTAACTTACCGATTTAAACCAAAAGGATGGCATAAAGAAGCTTATACGATCGGATAAACTCATTTCAGAGGCGGGAGAAATTCCATGTAGATGCAAATGCTTCTGCGATATAAATGGCGGAATATGAAAACCAATTAATGCATTTGGTATATTCACACCTTTCGATTCAAGGAACTTGATCATACCATTGTGCATGCGCTCGACTGCATAAATTAATAAAGAGACTTAACAAATTAAACACAATTAAATTAAAGATTAATTAACTTATCGAAACTTACCTAATCCCACATGGGATTTATTGAGTACGTTTAGACTGTCAAAATGTTGTTTGGGTATTGCCAAATAATGATGAGTGGCTGCAGGCCTTTTATCTTTGAAAATAACAAACTCGTCGTTTTCGAACTCTAGTTTTGGTAGCGTTTTGCTACCGTTGGCTATGTCACAAAATAAACATTCGGTTATTGACAGATCATTGAGATCTTTTCCAGTTTCTATTGTGTATTTTATAAATAATAATAATAACAAAAACGCCAATGGAATAAGGAGATGTCTTTTTTTAAAATATGTTTTAATACACGACTTGGATTTATTGTTACACATTTTTAAGCTTTATAAATAACAACTTTAAACTAAAGTCTAGAGATGGGCATTCAAATATCGATGTTTTTATTGAATTGTGACACGATCGATGAAGCTGAAGAAAGGAAACAATATTCATCGCCTGTTAAAACATAATGCAACTGATTTATTTAAATTCAATCAATTTATTTATTTTTATATCCTGCAGAAAAAAATTAAAGATGTCTTGCTTAATTTTTGGATCAGGTAATAAATGTTGAAGGATCATGATAAAACCATTTGATAAGCCTAATACAACAACTGGTCTTATTGGACTTAGCGGCATACATTTGTGTATGTGACTCTACGGAACCGGTCTTTGCTTTAATTTCACAGGACAAATAACCTTGAAAATTGAATGCCAATTAGAACCAAATTTAGGTGCGCACTTCAAAAATCAAAAATATCACGAAGAAAAAGCACGAAAACTGATGGGAGAAATAAAAGAATGCTACTTCAAGAAACATTAAATAATATTTAAAACATTAGTTGCTTTTATACAACGCTTGAACAAGAGTTGCAAAGGATATTATTATGTTTGTATTTGTTGTAATTGCTATTAAATGAATTCAGATGTATACAAATAATCATTTAAAGATCGTGACCGCCTTTGGAATGCCACTATTCTTAAAACATATCGCATCCACGATATTTTGATATATCGATATATCGATTCAATATTCGAGCAAAGATAAATCTCTGAGTTTGGCCACAAGTTGTGGCCAAGCACTAGCATTTTGAAAATAGTTTTCCGATGCGAAATAAATGTTTCAAACGCAATCAAAATGTTTATACGATCAGCCAAAAACAAATTCGAGACCGTGGATATTGTGCGCAGACTGAAGCGTCTGGCGGAAGGCACTTTATCGTCATACCGGCGTTTGTTTTTGCTTTTGTTGTGTGTGTGCATAGTTTTTTATATGTTGCCACCAATGTTTCGTTATCTATTTTTAAGCCGAACAGAGCAGAAAGGTAACGTATTTATCGTGCTTCACTACATCATCAATTAATTTTGTGTTCTTGTACGTGTCATAGATCCACACAGCATGTGCATGGACGACCGCTTAACGCCCTACATCTTGCAGAACTACGAGTATGATGCAAACATACGTCACGTGGCTCCACTGATGCCGGGCGAGCGCGACTTTACGCCCTATGTGGGTAACGGCTACATTGGCATGGAGGTGGCTCATGGTGCGTCATTGAACATAAAACATGGGCGTGCGATGCAGCTGCCCATACGCTTCCATCCAATACTGTCTGTCTCTCAGAATGGTGGGGTTGCTGGCGAAAAAGAGGCTACCGTTGTGGAGTATCTGACGGGGATGGTGCACAGGTTTCAATGCTTTTCCGGCTACTTTGCATCCTACACATTGTACGCACATCGCACACAGCCCAATGTTCTTATGCAAGAGCTCCAAATTACCAATACACGAAATACGGTTGAGACCATTGATCTTATAATGCCCCGCAATCGTTTACCGAAATCATCTACCCGAGGCATTCCTCTCAGGTAAGTCTCTGGGTCGGCGAGTCATCTAGCATACGTATTTAACTCTACCAGTCAAAATTACAGCGATCCAGCACAAATTGGCATGCTCACATATAGTGGTCTGGAAGTTATTTCGGGAACTGTGCAGCCTTCTGCAGATGATCCCAGCAAATTGATTGTCATTAGCATTGCAAAGCCTCAACTGGATCCAAAATTACAGCTGCGCAAACGTGGCACAGTGCAAATAATTTATCCCATGATCATCGAGTACTCCAAGCCGGTGGCGGAAACTCAATTGAAGGCCACAATCGAGAACATCGAACAACATTCTATTCAGGCTATGATCAAGCTGCTGCAGAGACTAAGCGCTAAGTCATCCGGATCCGGTTCGGTAAACAGCATCAATACGTACCGACAGGACCACATTAATGTGTGGACAGATCTTTGGGCTACGGGCTTTACGATAAGCACCTCTAAGGCTGAAAACAGCTTAAATGGAGATCGCATTAATGCCACCATGTATGCTGTGCTTTCACAAGTGCGTAGCTTTGAGTTCGAAGACATGGCTTCCGGTTTGTTTGGTTCTGCAGGATCTGCGGGAATACGGGAGGACATTGCCAAGGCATTGACATACGCAGAGGGTTGCTACGATACCTATCATACGCTCCAGGCAGAGAATCTTTGGCGTGACATGTCAACGCTGGCTCAACTCAATTCCCTTGTATCCTCTTGGATGCTCACCTTAGAGAAGCAAGGCTGCCATAATCTCATACGTGCCGGCGCATCGGGCGTCATTCAGGCTATGACCTTGAGCTTTGGTAGCTTTCGTTTTAGCAATCAGCATCTGGAATGCAATATGCATCCCAAATTCTTGCATCGCGACTTTCACTTCAGGCGCCTCAACTATGGAAATAAAACGCATGTCAATGTGACAATCATTGTTAAGGAAGACAACAAAGCGGTCATCAATGTGGCCCTGGATCGTTCCGATCGCAGTTACTATGCCTGCGATGGCGGCTGTCTGGATGAGCCAATCTTACTGACGTAAATAGCGACTAAACTTGAATTTTATTTATCATTTTACATTAATTCTCCTATAACAGTCAAAACCGCCGAGAATTCCCTGTAAAATTGACTGAACCACTAACTGCAATATTATATATAACCGAGGATAAAAAACATATGGAGGAAATTCATCATGCGATACACGTAAAGGAAGTAGTCGAGGGTAGGCTTCTTTTGTTTTATGGTTATCTAAGTATTTATTTTAATGGGAATTCAATTCAAATTTCAGCTCCGGCGCACGAGCAGCATCTCATTTCGCTGCATAAACATGGCCATCAACTGGGTGGCTTGCCCGCACTCTTCTGGGTCTCAGTCTGTGCAATAATCGTAGTATTTCATATATTCCTATGTAAGCTTATTATCAAGGAGTACTGTGAGCCAAGCGATAAGTTAAGATATCGTTATAACAAACCGTGATTCTAGTTTTATATATATATATATACATACATATATATACATATACAAAAAATAAAAACAAAAACCATATAATCAAATTGGTGAGAGAGCAGATGCTAATAGAAAAAACTTTAAACCAAATTCTGAGCTATTAAGAATAAATGTCAGCTATGTTCATCGAAACTATTTAAAAAATGTAAACTGTTTGGGTGGTAAGTCAAAAATGTATAGTTGTAGTTAAATTAAATCGAAAACAGCTGATAGTCTAATTATTAAACGATTGGAATCAAAATAAATAGTATTATTTGCAAGATAATGTAAGTTTTCTATGTACATTTGAATTTATTAAACGATTTGGAAATGTTACCTCTCAGTAATTACTCCAGCTATTCTATTAACTAAACAATTGTTAGGCCCATTTAACGAACAAATTCGGGAAGCTGTGTTTAAATAACTCTGGCTTGATAACACAAAGCAAACTAGACCAAAACATATTAATTACGAAAGCTAGACTTAAAATGTAATGTCAAGAAAATATGGTCGAGTATAAATTCAATTCTTGATTAGGCAGGTTTTGATTTACGTATATCAAAATGAATTATGGCTTTAATTTATAAGTATAATGTAAGATTGCTAGAATCGGGCGGACTCGACTGTTTACTACTCTGTTCATATTGAATTGAAATCGTGAAAAACGAGTTTTCTCGATCATGGACAATGGTTTAAAACTATAGTGAAGTTATCAACTGCTTTGTTAAAATAAAAAATAGTTGTAGAAAAAGAATTTAATTAAATTCTAATTTTTTCTGGACAGTAATTTAAACTTCATACCTCTTAAGTAGGGTGCTGACAATAATCCAAATGTTAGTCGCAAATTCAAATTTATATTCTTCCTGTTGCTAAGAGGCTTAATCAATTACTCAGCTTATGTATCAATCCACAATAATACATACATGTATATATTAGATAACATAAAAAATAGAGTTGTAAACTATAAAATGCTTTATTTCAAAGGCAGACGTTTTAGCGTATGTACAGAGTCGAATGGGAGAAAGGCAATTGTGTAAATATTTCTTAGCTGCATGAAATTCCTGTAAATGCAGACGAGCGTGGCTTCATACCGATTCATCCACAGATCTGACCTATTTGGTCACCTTGTGCATGCTCTCGGCCAGGTACTCAACATTCTTGCTGGTAACGCCAGCCATGGAAATGCGACCATCCCTGGTTAGGTAGACACTGTGATTCTTCATCAAGCTATCGACTTGCTCGGGCGTCAGGCCAGTGAAGCAGAACATTCCGATCTGGTCGACGATGTGTTCCCAGTTACGCGTGGAGCCAAGTTTCTCGAGATTGGTCTTTAGTTTCGTGCGCACATCAATGATGCGGTCAGCCATGCCTTTGACATCCTTTAGCCACTGGCTGCGCAAATCAGCTGTGTTGAGGATCTCGGCTGCAATGCGTGCACCATGGATTGGAGGATTGGAGTATAGAGCGCGAATCAGAATCTTGATCTGTGACATACAGCGAGCTGCCTCTTGCTCATCGGCACAAATGACTGAATAGGCACCAGCTCGCTCTCCGTACAGACCCATGTTTTTGGCAAAACTTTGTGCCAGGCAGAAGTCGTGACCATCTGCCTCGAAGATGCGCACCGCCTGAGCATCGCCGTCGACATTGCCGGTAGCAAAGCCCTGATAAGCCATATCGAAGAATGGGTAAAGGTTGCGCTGCTTGAAGATTTGCGACAGCTCACGCCACTGCTCTTTGCTGGGATCCACTCCAGTTGGATTGTGGGCGCATGCGTGCAGCAGCACAATCGACGTTTCAGGGATTTTCTGTTAAAAAAGAGTAAAGTTTTAATTTAAAATAAGTTTTTATTTCTTTGAAATCTCACCTTCAAGTCCTCAACCATACCGGCAAAGTCAAGATTGCAATTCTTTGGATTGTAGTAACGATAGCGCTTAACCGGCAGACCAGCATGCTCGAAAATTGGCACATGATTACCCCACGATGGCGTTGGTAGATAAATTTCGCGATTTCCCTGCCAGAACTTGCTCAAAAAGGCTCCGCCCACTCGCAGCGCTCCAGTCCCGCTGATCGCCTGTGTTGTGGCATTATGCTTGGCCTTAAGACGCGTCGATTGATCACCCAAAGCCAACTCGATCGCCTTGTTATAGAACTCTGGCAGACCTATTATGGTAGCATATTCCTTGTCCAGCGAACGATTCAGAAGACGTTTCTCGGCCTGGAAATGGATAGATATTTAATATTTATTTTTTATCTGGAAATTTTACATTCAATTACCTCTCGCACGCTGGGCAGCACGAAAGGTTTTGTGTTGTCGTCACGATAGGCACCAGCGCCAAGGTTAATCTTCTTTGGATTTGTGTCCTTCTTGAAGGCCTCCGTTACGCCCAAAATGGCATCCGGAGGACCCATTTGTACTTCGGAAAACCATGTGGATCTGAAAGTAAATCAAATTCAATAAAATATTAGACAGGCAAAATATAAAGAATTTTTCTTAAGGCATAACTAAGTTCACACTAAATATCTGTATTTTTATAAAAATTCTTCAAAACTTTGTTTTATGTATAGGTACATTATTGTCTAGCAAAATTTTAATTTTGATAACAATTCATCTGGTATTTGTCTACCAGCTTGCTTAATCTTTGGTAATTCTGATTATATTTTGGTTGTTCATTGCCCTCGGGTTACCTTTTTTGCACTCTTGACGGGCGTTTCCGTAACTTATCAAGGAATTAAAAAAATGATCGGAGTCCACTTTAAAAATAGGTTGATTAGTTAAATCGAAAAAGGTATTATAATACTTTAAAACTGGTTGCGTTTGAAAGTCAAGTATAGGTAAGCATTATTGACCTTTCGAGTCCCCATTCATACTAGTTATGTATACTATATGTCCTAGCATTGGGTGCCATCGTTCGCTTATCGCATGTAGCTGTAAACAAGCCTTATGACGTTCAACCCAGATTAATGTGGGTTAGAGATAAGCGATTGATTGTCTGCCTTATAATAAACTTGATTTTTGTTACTTTGTTTCTCAGATAAATATGTAGATATTAAATATATCTTTTTTCAGTTTTAATTATAAGCCAACTGCAGATATTCATTTGCAGGTGGCTTCAGAAGTGTTTTAGCTTAAATATAAATAGAATTCTGTGAAACCAAAGTGCTGATATGGTTTTAACTTTAAGGAGAATGAGTGAGGTGTACGTGAATTTATTATATTTATTTGTGTATATTTGTATGTGTGTGTATGCTAATATGGTTAAGTAACAAAAGCTGAAGTTATAATTAATACTTTTTAAGTATTAACAATTTCTGGCATAGATATGTTTACCCTTTTTCTAAATAATAGCGTGATTGTTACATCAAAAATATAATACATACATATGCAACAAATCTAGCACCAGTATGTGATCGGAAATATCTAATTATCGCTATACGAATGACTGCATATTTTCGAACGAATGTACCTACAAACACAACTGAAACTTGAATCTAAAATATTAAGTACTCGAAGGGACAAGAAAATGTACTCAATTTCATTGAAGAAAAAATGTTATTTTGTTACAAGCTAGCTACAATTACTGAAAATAATTATATTATAAATGTACAAAATGTTTATAATGTACATATGCATAAAATTAAAATATTAGGACAAAGTGATATTTCACAAGCATTTGAAAGTAAATGGATTTTTTAAAAACTTTTATATGTACATACATACATACGTAATATTAAAACATACATGTACATATATGCATAATAGACATGGAATGTTTTTCGGCCTAATCATCCATATATATACACATAAAGGTACATGCATATGTATTTATATACATACATATTTACATACATATATCGTGCATAATATGCTCACATAATAAAATCTCAAGCACAACAAACACTAAATAATCCAGCGGGCCCACTAACACTCACACACACACATGATAAAAATATACACACGCGCATGCATGGAGAATAAATAGACCGGCATTTACAATGACCTTGACAAATGACACTGCATTGCATTGAGCTGCGACGTGTTACATAGTGCAACTACAACGACAGCGGCAAATACAATGAATATTGAAACTTACTTGCAACGTAAAACTGCTGGTGCATTGATGGCGATACGGTTTGCGGTCAACATGCCTCGTTTACAAATTTGCGACATGATTTTTTTTAAATGTTTGTAAGTCGTATTTAATAATAACTTAAATGCAGTGCAAATGCTACGTCCACCGCGGGCAAAGTGAATCTAACCAATTGCGGCCAACTGGAATCATTAGCAAAAGCTTTCCGATAGTGATGTGCAAAAGCTAAACAAAATATCGCAAAGAAAAGCAAAAGTTTCAGACAATTGTTAAGTGTATTAAAGATTAATAGGAATTTAGCATAAGGCAGTTTAAGAAAAAAGGCTTTTTGTCCTTTATTTTCCTAAAAAGTCCCATTAATTAGCAGAATATGCATTGCCAACTGGAATTCAAATTCAAATCAGAATTCTGTTAAGTTACCAGTCGAACAGTTTCTATCTAGACAATATTTTGCAATCGGCGCCGACATAAAGGCAAATGTCTATCGATAGCTGAGCTCGAGTTGTGTGAGGCGCACAGCTGATATTGTTTTTTGTCTGCGTTGTATTTAACTCATATTTCAGATGTAGCTAAACATTGTTGAGTGTCTACTTCGTGTAAACCCTTAGCGCCTTTAAGCTGTGCGCACTCATCTCGTCGCTGATCTCGGTGCTGCATCTGTGGCTCAAAGATTGACCAAAACTACGATTGTCCACGACATAACTGTGGGCATCATTGTACATTTTCCACTCAGCAATCTAAATGCGTTCATTAAAAAAGAACGAATCCTATCGATATACGGCCACATTGCCCGTACCAAAGCTGTCCCCAAGGATGTCAATGCTCGTCTAATGGGAGTTGCAGGGCCAACGCAGGGTGAACATCGTATGTATTTTAATTCGAGTCCAAATACAATAACATCAAACGTGACTATTGAAACGATTACTGAAAAATTCGTAATATTCTTTTTCTAATCTAATTTAAAATAAACAAAATAAAAAAAAATTGCTGAGCTATTTCGGTTAACTTTTGTTGCTGCTACTTGCTCTCTTGGCATTCTATTTCGTTTCCCGTCTTATGCGATAAACAAAGGTGAAGAAACCATAAAATATTGTGATCTCCAAATCAAGTGATTATTTCTTGATGAACATTCCGTAAATGTGAGTCTATATTATTTGGTATACTTACGATATTTGTAAGGTAATTTTAGCTACGCGAATTTTAGCAATCATATGAACAAATATCTTTTTCGTAAAAAAGGCTTCAAACTTTGATACTTGTTCTTTTTATCTCTCACACTTTTAAACTACTAACCAAATAAAATAATAAAAAGTGTATATGTCAACCCGATTGCTTCGATTTTTCAGCTTGTGTTGTTGAATATATTTAATTTCCTTTGTCATACTTTTTTAAGAATATCGTTTAACAATATATTTTCAACCAATTTCGATCGAATTGATTTCTACACTTAACTATTATTATTTTGTAAGGTACGATAAAATTTACCTGTAGAAATATGATTGAAAAGTACTTCTTTAAATTTGAAAAAAATGTACACCTGAAATGTAGTTATATAATATTATTTATATGTATCAGATATATTGAGCAACGCTAAATAAAACATAATTTAATTATTTATTTTTAGAGCAGCCAGTATATAAATCAAACGAATATTTAAATCAATCACACTCTCTAAGGTAATTTAAATATACGATGGTTTTTGTTTAATCGATAGTATAAATGTATTATATGCTCACTACATGCACACTTTTCTAACATACTTAAATAAGTAGGCTACAAGAGTTGTATCCGTCAACGGATATACGAATACTTGTGAAAATTAATTTCATTTGTTTGTCATAGGAAACTCAGCTTATAGTTATCTTACGATTTTCTTTTGTATAAACATTTAATTTTGCCGGTAGAGTTTGAAAAGTTTGGATTTCCTTATCGTTGTATACAACCGATACGAAAAATACTGCACCTTAGCCACTTTGCGATGTTTTACAGCACCAAAATATCGATATAATCGCTGTAGCCCTAAATTGCGGCGTCGTTTGAAAGCAACTGTAAACTATTACCAATACAAGCGTAACGCCAAAACGAGAGGCATAAAAGAAAAGTGAATAATAAGACACAAGCAATAATTAAGTGAAATTTGCAAAAAAGTGTTATATTCTCAACGCGAGGATTCGGCTGATTGTTAGTTGTCGCAGAGAAAAGCGGTCGGCGTACCTTTATTTCGAATTGTATAATTGTAAACTAAAATAGTTTCCCGCTCGGAATCCAGAGATCATGACGTTACCGCGTTCCGAGACGCCATTGCGTCGTTCCGCGGTCGGCAGCCACCGCGAGAGTATGCGGCGTGATCTGACGACCATGGTGAACGACGATGAAGCGGAACGCCGTGAGGCGCGACGTCACACGCTGCTGCAGCAGCAAGCGCGACCCCGGGATAGCAGCGTCCTGGAGTCAATCGAGGAGGATGAGACAATAAAAAAGTGTTTGGAGATCTATAATGGCAACAAGCTGAGCCGCGACAATGCCTGGAGTTTGTCGCTGATCGACACGCTATCCAATTTGCTCGATCGACATCACAAGACACTTAGCAACTTTAAGGTAAGCGCTGCAACTCACATTGAATCCCCATCTAATAGTTCATTATCTTTCAGATAGCTGGTTCGTCATTGGAGGCCTCCTCGAAGGTGTATGCCCTGCGCGTGGACTCCATCTACTTGGATGCCATGCGCATGTCAGCTGGCCTCAATGCACGTACGCTCACACAACAGCAGCTGGATGCAGCCGCCGATGATAATGATGATAGTATTGCCGGCCAGGCCGCTGGCGGTGCTGCCGAAGATGCCGCCGAAGGGAGTGCAGGACCGCCGCCAAAAGCTAAGAAACGACAGCGCAGACAAGTATCCACGGTGACCAAGAACAAGGAGACGCTGAATGCACGTTTGGATACGGCTCCGTTGCAGGATCCGGTGTTTGGCAAACTAAACTCTACGGTGGGTTCCATAAATGCTTCCAATCGACTAATGCACAACATATTGCCGACGGTGGACTCTGAGCTGCAACTGCGCACCAACTATCGTTTCTGGCAGGACCAAAAGTTGCCAGAAGAGATACAGGATTATACATCAGTAGATAATAGTATAAAGCAGACACAGAATCTGGTCAGTGCGGAGTGGGTGAAGAAGATGCAGCGCTATGATCAGCTGAACCTCCGACCGCTGCACACTGGCTACATTATAAGTGATTTGCCCAATCCGAGCAGTGCCAACGATCCGGTGTCTGTGCAGAATACAGACGACGATATGGGTGTGGACAATGCGGACGAGCTCTTGATGGCATTTGACATCAATGCTGAGTGCGAGCCGATGCCGGACTTGGATGCTATGCCGCCAATATTAGAAGTTGATTACAACGAGCTGGAGGAGCTGACAACCGAGGAGCGAACGACGTTGCAGCATTGCCGTGTCCTGCGCAAGAAGCCGGTGGTAATCGAAGATCTGCGACCCGTTGACGGCAGCTCTAAGCTGGAGTACTCGTATCGGCCCATGGATCACATCTCTCAGTTCTGGGCCGGACCGTCACACTGGAAATTCAAAAAGTCACATGATAACGCAGGAGCCAAGGCCAGCACAGCAGTTGCAACACGAGGACGCCGTGCCACCGTGCAGACAGCGAAGCGACGCAGCGCACCGTTAAATTTTGGCCAGTTTACAGAGAGTCTATTCGTGCCGTTGGATGCCAACACAAAGCTGCGCAAGGTCAACTGCCAAAAGCGCTGGGATGCACGCAAACTGTTGCTGCCCACGAAATATGAGTTTGATTCGAATTACTTTTTTAAGTACGATTATGCACCCAGCATCAAGGTGAGCCGTCGCTTTGGGGTGCAGGATGATGATGATAATGATAACGCTGACATGGCTAGAAACCTGGGCACGGCCGGCGACGATGCTGTCGACCATGCTGAACTCTTTGATGATGACTTTGTACAGGATTCGGCTTGCTTGCCTAACGAAATGTATGTGAGCAACTTAGAGGGCGGTGATCCTGGATTAGCATCGTTTCGCCTTTCCAGTGAACCGAACGCATGTGACAATCTAACTCAAGCGAATGATACGGTTCTTGAGATATCCACTGATTTTAAGGGAGCACCCTCACAGGTGAGTGAATTTAAAAAATATACTCAAAACAATACTTATCTCTTGTATCTGCTCGCTAACAGGTCACCAAGGTAATTGTTCCCTTTGCGAAACGTGCCAAGGTAATTGATATGAAGAATCTCAAAGTCAGCTGCAATTCGCTGATTCAAAAACAATTCCTAACTAATTCGTCAATGGAAGAGGATAAGATGCCCGTCCATCCAATTGGACAGGAGGAGCATTATGCCAAGGGTCTGGCTAGCTTTAAGGAGGTCTACGAGCAACTGCCCTCCGTGCTGAGCACCAAAATGGCCGATTCCCTTTCGCCCTCGGTGGCGTTCTATGCAGTGCTCCATTTGGCCAACGATATGAGATTGCGACTTATACCTCAGGAAGATTGCGAGAACTTTACAATAAGGCAAGTGAAGGACTAGCTTATAGCCTCTTTGTCAAGCATTAGCTATATATGTATGTGTACACACAGGAAGCAGTATTTAAAGCAAATAAACTAATTCGCATTTTTATTAATGTTAATTAAAGAATCGTCATATATAAAGTATGAATGTGCATGAATATTTTCGCAATTGAATGCAACTTGAAGTAAATGGAAAAATTCAACTTTATTTTTAATTTATGTTCATAAATAAGAGGAACTTAAAAAAATATGTAAATAAATAAGTGAATTCTAGTTTATTATAATTATTTTTTTCTATTTTTTAGAATTACATCTTTAGGCGTTTTGACATGGAACTAAGTTTTCTGATTTAATCAATTTATTCCCACTCTGCCTGCAACTAAAACATCGTTTAGAATCGTCTTATTCCTGTCAACTTGGATCAACTTTCTTCCTTAGCTCCTTAGTTTCCTTAGTTCGGAAAGTTTGTTCAGGAGAGGATGTCTTTGTGAAATGACGTTGGTTTGCCGTAAAATCAATTTTTCACCCTCCTAGTAAATAATTAAGTTAGTTTTTGTCTGGATAAAATATATCTAGTTCAGCTCATCATACTCGTTTTATGTTTTATTTGTACGTTATTTGTTCAAGAAAAAATATTTTTTGTCCTTCATTAAGTCCCATTAATTACCAGAATTTGCATTGCAACTGGAATTTGATAATTCAAATCACAACATTTTGCAATCGGCGACAATATAAACACAAATGTCTACCGATGGCTTCAAATTTTTTTTTTTGAGTCGCTTATAGATCCTAGAACTAATAAAATTGTTATTTGATTATATCAATTATTTTCAACTGTTTTATAACCAGTTATATAAATATTAGAGATGGGAGTTGGGATCGGGATTTTCGGAGAAGTGCTTGATCCCTACATCAAGGTGGCATGGTAAGAGATTCTAGAGATATGGTTAAGAGCAGAGGTGGACGTCGGGATCCAAATTTTCGGGTCCCGAGTTTTCCGAACGGATATCTCTGAAATGCCCCAGAGCATATCTCTAGAATTTCTTACCATGATCCCATGACCAAGAACGTATCCGATCGTCCCGTACTTTTTTAAAATCTTTCCCAACCCCGACGCCCATCTCTAATATATATTATGCAATCCTTGTAATGAAAAAAAAAAATACTGCATGACTTTTACTGGTTTTATTTGACAAAACTGAATATTTTTGGAATCATTATATGTTTATCATCTATCTACGCCAGTTTCTCTACAAATTGTTCAACATTATCTTCTGTAGCTGTAGACTACAGATTATGTGCAATGATGTTAAGTTTTTCTCAGATTTTTCGAACTGTCTGAGGCGGGCTATCTTTCTTTTTAAGTAATAAGATGACAATTGTACTCCCTATTCAGTTTTTAAGCTAATACACATGGTTTTTCCAATGTTCGAGGCTATTTTTGGCACTGCAGCAGTTTTAGGCATCAGGTTTTTATACCCTGAACCCATTGAAAATGGGAAATCAGGGTATAATGGTTTTGCAAAAAGTATGTAACAGGCAGAAGGAGGCGTGGCAGACCCCATAAAGTATATATATTCTTGATCAGGGCGACGAGCTGAGTCGATTTAGCCCTGTCCGTCTGTCCGTATGTATGAACGCGTCGATCTCAGAACCTATAAGAGCTAGAGACTTCAAATTTTGCATGATGGTCTGTGTATACAGCGAAAATATCGAGTTTGTTTTAGATATTCGATAAAATTTTCCGTTTCAATGATATCGATTTAAAACGTTATCAAGATTCAGTTTTTTGACCATATCTTTTACATATTTTTAGCTACAGCTACCAAATTTTGTTTTTAGCTTTTTGTAAATAAAATACATTTTCTATTTTTTCATATTTTGGATACCGGCTCCACATTTCAGAAAAAAAAATTTATTAAAAAAAAAAACTTATCAAAGCCACAATTTAATTTTTTCAAATTTTTTAGTGAAAACCGTATTTTCAATAAATTAATAGCATTCAATGCAGAAAATTGGATTCAAATCCGTTAAGTAATACAGAAGTTATTAAAGGAAACATTGTAAAAGCACGCGGAGCAGCCTGTACGTGTGCACACATACATTCAAATCAACTACGAGTAATCGGCGCGCGTGTTTGTGTGATGGTATGTATATGTGTGCATGTGTATACAAATGTATATGTGTATACAAATTCCTGTAATCAGACGAGCGTGCTTTATTCTCAGTCTACTATTTTCATTGTGTGCTTGAGTTAATTTTGGGTGGGGGGGTGGTTTTGGGGGGGGAGGGGGGGGGAAGTTTTGTTGGTTTTGTTTTGGGGGGGGGGGGGAGGGGGGGGGGGGGAGGGGGGGGAGGGGTGGGAGGGGGGGGGGGGGGGGGGGGGGGGGGGGGGGGGGGGGGGGGTTTTTTGTTTTTTTGTAGTGAGAGTTGATTATTAGTAAGGGGGGGGGGGGGGGGGGGTGTTGGGGGGGGGGAGAAAAATGGTATATTTTTTTTATAATTTTCAAACTTTGTTTTATTATAGTACATTATTGTTAGCAATTTTAATATTGATAACATCATCTGGTTTTGTTCAGCTTGCTTAATCTTTGTACTATTTTTGTTGTTATGGGTGTTTTGTTTATATACAAACTGTTGTTTGTTATAGGGTTATTCCTTAAGTCCCCATTATCTTGTTGTTACTTGTGTTGTGCTTGTTGCCATTTGCATATCGATGTGCTGAACAGCGTTTTGACGCTTCAAGGGTTGGTTTTTTGTTATTGTGTTGGGATGGTGGGTGTACGTGTATGTATGTGTGTGTGTGTGTGTGTGTGTGTATGTGTGTGTATGTTTTGTCTAAGTGTGTGTTATAATTATTTAAGTATTGTTGATAATGTAAAGTCTCTTCTAGAAATATTATTTTGTTAAGCTAGCTGTTATATTATAATTGTACGTAGAACAATAAGGTGTATATGTATTTATATACATATATATATAATATATGTGAAGGGGGGGAGGAGAATGTTGTAGTGAGTGGTTGGTAAAGGAGATGGGTGACGGAAGAAGGGAGGAAGGGTTCTTCGTTTTTCAGCTTGTGTTGTTGAATATATTTAATTTCCTTTGACATACTTTTTTAAGAATATCGTTTAACAATATCTTTTCAACCAATTTCGATCGAATTGATTTCTACACTTAACTATTATTATTTTGTAAGGTACGATAAAATTTACCTGTAGAAATATGATTGAAAAGTACTTCTTTAAATTTGAAAAAAATGTACACCTGAAATGTAGTTATATAATATTATTTATATGTATCAGATATATTGAGCAACGCTAAATAAAACATAATTTAATTATTTATTTTTAGAGCAGCCAGTATATAAATCAAACGAATATTTAAATCAATCACACTCTCTAAGGTAATTTAAATATACGATGGTTTTTGTTTAATCGATAGTATAAATGTATTATATGCTCACTACATGCACACTTTTCTAACATACTTAAATAAGTAGGCTACAAGAGTTGTATCCGTCAACGGATATACGAATACTTGTGAAAATTAATTTCATTTGTTTGTCATAGGAAACTCAGCTTATAGTTATCTTACAATTTTCTTTTGTATAAACATTTAATTTTGCCGGTAGAGTTTGAAAAGTTTGGATTTCCTTATCGTTGTATACAACCGATACGAAAAATACTGCACCTTAGCCACTTTGCGATGTTTTACAGCACCAAAATATCGATATAATCGCTGTAGCCCTAAATTGCAGCGTCGTTTGAAAGCAACTGTAAACTATTACCAATACAAGCGTAACGCCAAAACGAGAGGCATAAAAGAAAAGTGAATAATAAGACACAAGCAATAGTTAAGTGAAATTATTTGCAAAAAAGTGTTATATTCTCAACGCTAGGATTCGGCTGATTGTTAGTTGTCGCAGAGAAAAGCGGTCGGCGTACCTTTATTTAAATTTTGTTAAATAAATTGTATAATTGTAAACTAAAATAGTTTCCCGCTCGGAATCCAGAGATCATGACGTTACCGCGTTCCGAGACGCCATTGCGTCGTTCCGCGGTCGGCAGCCACCGCGAGAGTATGCGGCGTGATCTGACGCCCATGGTGAACGACGATGAAGCGGAACGCCGTGAGGCGCGACGTCACACGCTGCTGCAGCAGCAAGCGCGACCCCGGGATAGCAGCGTCCTGGAGTCAATCGAGGAGGATGAGACAATAAAAAAGTGTTTGGAGATCTATAATGGCAACAAGCTGAGCCGCGACAATGCCTGGAGTTTGTCGCTGATCGACACGCTATCCAATTTGCTCGATCGACATCACAAGGCGCTCAGCAACTTTAAGGTAAGCGCTGCAACTCACATTGAATCCCCATCTAATAGTTCATTATCTTTCAGATAGCTGGTTCGTCATTGGAGGCCTCCTCGAAGGTGTATGGCCTGCGCGTGGACTCCATCTACTTGGATGCCATGCGCATGTCAGCTGGCCTCAATGCACGTACGCTCACACAACAGCAGCTGGATGCAGCCGCCGATGATAATGATGATAGTATTGCCGGCCAGGCCGCTGGCGGTGCTGCCGAAGATGCCGCCGAAGGGAGTGCAGGACCGCCGCCAAAAGCTAAGAAACGACAGCGCAGACAAGTATCCACGGTGACCAAGAACAAGGAGACGCTGAATGCACGTTTGGATACGGCTCCGTTGCAGGATCCGGTGTTTGGCAAACTAAACTCTACGGTGGGTTCCATAAATGCTTCCAATCGACTAATGCACAACATATTGCCGACGGTGGACTCTGAGCTGCAACTGCGCACCAACTATCGTTTCTGGCAGGACCAAAAGTTGCCAGAAGAGATACAGGATTATACATCAGTAGATAATAGTATAAAGCAGACACAGAATCTGGTCAGTGCGGAGTGGGTGAAGAAGATGCAGCGCTATGATCAGCTGAACCTCCGACCGCTGCACACTGGCTACATTATAAGTGATTTGCCCAATCCGAGCAGTGCCAACGATCCGGTGTCTGTGCAGAATACAGACGACGATATGGGTGTGGACAATGCGGACGAGCTTTTGATGGCATTTGACATCAATGCTGAGTGCGAGCCGATGCCGGACTTGGATGCTATGCCGCCAATATTAGAAGTTGATTACAACGAGCTGGAGGAGCTGACAAACGAGGAGCGAACGACGTTGCAGCATTGCAGTGTCTTGCTCAAGAATCCGGTGGTAATCGAAGATCTGAGACCCGTTGACGGCAGATCTAAGCTGGAGTACTCGTATCGGCCCATGGATCACATCTCT
Organism: Drosophila gaucha; assembly: GCA_035045545.1. Lineage (NCBI taxonomy): Eukaryota > Metazoa > Arthropoda > Insecta > Diptera > Drosophilidae > Drosophila > Drosophila gaucha. The sequence continues at coordinate 7,782,134 of JAWNOY010000099.1, forward strand.
CAGTTCTGGGCCGGACCGTCACACTGGAAATTCAAAAAGCCACATGATAACGCAGGAGCCAAGGCCAGCACAGCAGTTGCAACACGAGGACGCCGTGCCACCGTGCAGACAGCGAAGCGACACAGCGCACCGTTAAATTTTGGCCAGTTTACAGAGAGTCTATTCGTGCCGTTGGATGCCAACACAAAGCTGCGCAAGGTCAACTGCCAAAAGCGCTGGGATGCACGCAAACTGTTGCTGCCCACGAAATATGAGTTTGATTCGAATTACTTTTTTAAGTACGATTATGCACCCAGCATCAAGGTGAGCCGTCGCTTTGGGGTGCAGGATGATGATGATAATGATAACGCTGACATGGATAGGAACCTGAGCACGGCCGGCGACGATGCTGTCGACCATTCTGAACTCTTTGATGATGACTTTGTACGGGATTCGGCTTGCTTGCCTAACGAAATGTATGTGAGCAGCTTAGATGGCGGTGATCCTGGATTAGCATCGTTTCGCCTTTCCAGTGAACCGAACGCATGTGACAATCTAACTCAAGCGAATGATACGGTTCTTGAGATATCCACTGATTTTAAGGGAGCACCCTCACAGGTGAGTGAATTTAAAAAATATACTCAAAACAATACTTATCTCTTGTATCTGCTCTTTAACAGGTCACCAAGGTAATTGTGCCCTTTGCGAAACGTGCCAAGGTAATTGATATGAAGAATCTCAAAGTCAGCTGCAATTCGCTGATTCAAAAACAATTGCTAACTAATTCGTCAATGGAAGAGGATAAGATGCCCGTCCATCCAATTGGACAGGAGGAGCATTATGCCAAGGGTCTGGCTAGCTTTAAGGAGGTCTACGAGCAACTGCCCTCCGTGCTGAGCACCAAAATGGCCGATTCCCTTTCGCCCTCGGTGGCGTTCTATGCAGTGCTCCATTTGGCCAACGATATGAGATTGCGACTTATACCTCAGGAAGATTGCGAGAACTTTACAATAAGGCAAGTGAAGGACTAGCTTATAGCCTCTTTGTCAAGCATTAGCTATATATGTATGTGTACACACAGGAAGCAGTATTTAAAGCAAATAAACTAATTCGCATTTTTATTAATGTTAATTGAAGAATCGTCATATATAAAGTATGAATGTGCATGAATATTTTCGCAATTGAATGCAACTTGAAGTAAATGGAAAAATTCAACTTTATTTTTAATTTATGTTCATAAATAAGAGGAACTTAAAAAAATATGTAAATAAATAAGTGAATTCTAGTTTATTATAATTATTTTTTTCTATTTTTTAGAATTACATCTTTAGGCGTTTTGACATGGAACTAAGTTTTCTGATTTAATCAATTTATTCCCACTCTGCCTGCAACTAAAACATCGTTTAGAATCGTCTTATTCCTGTCAACTTGGATCAACTTTCTTCCTTAGCTCCTTAGTTTCCTTAGTTCGGAAAGTTTGTTCAGGAGAGGATGTCTTTGTGAAATGTGCAGTATATGGATTGCGGGATCATGACGTTGGTTTGCCGTAAAATCAATTTTTCACCCTCCTAGGTAACTCACAAGCCAAATGAAATCATCCGTAAATAATTAAGTTAGTTTTTGTCTGGATAAAATATATCTAGTTCAGCTCATCATACTCGTTTTATGTTTTATTTGTACGTTATTTGTTTAAGAAAAAATATTTTAAACGTCAAGGAAAATGGGTTGTCCTTCATTAAGTCCCATTAAGTACCAGACTTTGCATTGCAACGGGAATTTGATAATTCAAATCACAACATTTGGCGAATAGGCGACAAATAGACACAAATGTGTAGTCGATAGTAAAAATGTATTATATTTTCACTGCACTCTGCACACTTTTCTAACCTACGTAAATAAGTAGGCTAAAAGAGTTTTATCCGCCAACGGATACACGAATACTTGTGAAAAGCTACAGACTGACTCATTTCAAACTTGTTTGTCAAAGGAAACTAAGCTTACAGTTATTTTACAATTTTCTTTTGTATAAGCACTTAATTTTCTTTTAATTTTTCCGCTGGAGTTTGAAAAGTTTGGATTTCCTTATCGTTACGACCGATAAGAAAAATACTGCACCTTAGCCACTTTGCGATGTTTTAGAGCACTAAAATATTGATGTAATCGCTGTAGCCCTGTCAGTTGACAGTGTGACGTCACATGTTCAGAAATTTGCGCGCGAAATTTAAATTTGGATGGAAGTAAAGCAACGTTGACACTGTTATCGCTCTTAAAGCAATTACACAAAAGAAAAACTGTAATTTTGAGTCGCTTATAGATCCTAGAACTAATAAAATTGTTATTTGATTATATCAATTATTTTCAACTATTTTATAACCAGTTATATAAATATTAGAGATGGGCGTTGGGATCGGGATTTTCGGGACCCGAAATTCTCCCGAAACAGTTTTCGGGCTTTATAGGAAAGTTTCTAAAAAATTCCAGGTCGATCGGAGAAGTGCTTGATCCCTACATCAAGGTGGCATGGTAAGAGATTCTAGAGATATGGTTAAGAGCAGAGGTGGACGTCGGGATCCAAATTTTCGGGTCCCGAGTTTTCCGAACGGATATCTCTGAAATGCCCCAGAGCATATCTCTAGAATTTCTTACCATGATCCCATGACCAAGAACGTATCCGATCGTCCCGTACTTTTTTAAAATCTTTCCCAACCCCGACGCCCATCTCTAATATATATTATGCAATCCTTGTAATGAAAAAAAAATACTGCATGACTTTTACTGGTTTTATTTGACAAAACTGAATATTTTTGGAATCATTATATGTTTATCATCTATCTACGTCAGTTTCTCTACAAATTGTTCAACATTATCCTCTGTAGCTGTATACTACAGATTATGTGCAATGATGTTAAGTTTTTCTCAGATTTTTCGAACTGTCTGAGGCGGGCTATCTTTCTTTTTAAGTAATAAGGTGACAATTTTACTCCCTATTCAGTTTTTAAGCTAATACACATGGTTTTTCCAATGTTCGAGGCTATTTTTGCCACTGCAGCAGTTTTAGGCATCAGGTTTTTTGATATGACTGTTAGAGAAATAATATTTATGTGTTTGGATATATTGGCGGGAAATAGGATTACGGATTGAGGCACTCTATACCTAATTTTATATATTTATGACCACATACGATATCTCTGATTAAGTGCGCTCCAAATTGCATTTAGGTTGACACTTTGTTAAAGCTTTGTAAAAATTTGTTTGAAACAATTTCAAATTGCAAAACTAAAATTAACTTGAAAAATCATTTAAGTTAGTTTAAGTTTAGTCTTAGTTTATAGACTAGGTTTGTTATATTTTCTTCTTTTTTTAATCTGTAACTGACAACGTTTATTCCAGCTCTACATTTTCAATGTTGCTGTTGTTGCTCCAGCCATTGTTGCAAGTTGGTGTCTTTGTTTTAGTTTTATGCTCTTGTTATACCCTGTAAACATGCTGTAAAGACGAGCTGTTGCAATTTTATATAGTGACTAAGTCTTTAGCTTGCTCTTTATATGAAGTTACACAACTGTTGTTTGTTACAGGGTATCCTTAAGTCGCTCACTAATTGTCTTGTTGTCAACTGTGTTGTGCTTGTTGCCATTTGCATACGATGTGCTGAGAGCGTTTTTAGACGCGCTTTCAGTTGTTTGTTATTGTTGTATGTATGTATGCGTGTGTGTGTGTGTGTGTGTGTATGTGTGTGTAGGTTTGTCTAAGTGTGT